>JAWZSL010000005.1:33546767-34796767 GCA_034769285.1 Lutjanus argentimaculatus | reverse complement strand
ATCACAGACAGTTGAGGCAGTGTGGCCGGAGGACATCAGAGTAAAAAAAACAGAAAACATTTTCTCCATAAAATCCACTTTCAGCAGGATCAGTGACACATTTGTTGGTGTGTGACTTAGTGCTGTAAAGTTTTATGCACTTGTTGCGACCTGCCCACAAAAGTCAGTGCAAAAACAGACGTACGGAGCGAAGAGTGGGAATGACAGAGGCACCGTTTACCCATTTAGAAGTCAATGTAGCATTAAAGTGTTTTTAAAGCTGTTATTTTAAGGTAAAATGGGGACTTTTAAAACACATAAACTATTAATGTTACAGTTATATGAAGCTGTGTCTGATAATAAATGAAAATCATTTTATCACAGTTGAAAAACTCCAACTCACCACACATAAAGAAAGGCTAAAGTTAACTTTCATATGGATGCAGAAAACAGAAATACAAATCTGAGGCTGCAGAAATGCCACATTATTCATTTTGGCTTGGTAAATTGGCAAAACATCCAAATTATTTCAGCCTGTGCATTCCTGCTTCCCTCTCTATATTTTACGTGCTTGCTATCTTGTATTTACAGTCTCTCCTGTTGTCATACTTGCTCTCTCTCTCCTCTGCTCTCAACAACCTGTCCAGTAATGCCACCCCTGGGGCAGTTTTAAATTTATTGCTCTTGGCTGAGGGCCCTCGCAACATAAATAAGCAGAGAGAAACAATGGAGCGGCTAAATGAGCATCATACCAGAATTGTTATATACTAGAAGGGACAGGAAGACGTGCACTTCACTTTCTATGCTATTGCAGAGAAAGTTCTGTAATCGTTATTCTCCATTTCTATTCTTCACATTTCCATCCCTGTTCATTTTTCTCATTTCCTTACTTTCCTTCCTTGTTACTTATACCCCTATTTCACGCTAAAGCAGCGTCATTGTTATGAATGGATCAACAATGGTATCTGACCCAGGTCAATGACCCTTTTGGCAAAACCCTCGGAAAAATAAAAACTTTTTTAGATACAACCCGGGGTAAGTCATAAAATTTTGCAGTTTGGGAGTTGGATCCAACCTTCAAAAGCTAAATTATGTGTTTCATTCAAAGAAAATATGTTGTTACTGCTGTTTGGGAGCTACGTGGCTACGTGGAGTGGTTGTAAAAGGGACACATCCTCTCTGTTAGCATCCCAGGTAGCCTCTCCCAGTGACCTGTGATTTTCCCAGGAATGCTTCGGGGTATGTCAACTTCCTCTCAAGGCCGACGTGCACACCCAAGCACATAATACAATACACACATACCTCAATCAGGGCTATAAAATATAAGCCTGACAGCAAATCAATTGGCTTTCCTGGCTGTCGGGTGAGCTGTGGGCTGCAGCTGAGACTTGTTTGATGAGTCATTTAAACATGTTTGTTGTCGTCTGTGTCAAAATTATATCTTTAGAATAAAATGGCCATCTTTTAGGATGGGCTTTGGTTAAAGGGATAGTTTGGTTTTAAAATATTTTCACCACTTTACTTTGCTGTCAGACGGCCTTTTCCAACAGGAAACTGGACTTATGTAAGGCAAATATTGTTTTCTTCAAACCAACCAAACTCCCTAAGGAAAAAGACTAATTTTACCTCACAAAACATGGGAGTTGTGGGTCTACAAGCTGCATCTATCTGTTTGCTTGTTTGTGTTATTGTGTGACTTCAGTGAATCTGAACTAATCTTATAAGGCACCAAAGTCACACAATACCACAAATGAGCTAACCGATCGAGGCAGTGGTGGTATGGCAACTACTGTGTTCTGCGAGGTAAAATGACTAATTTCACTAATGGGGTTTGGTTGGTTTGGCAAGAGCGATAATTGGCTTATATCAGTGCAATTTCTCACCCCAAAAGTCTGTCTGAGAGCAAGGTAAAGCTTTGAAAATACTCTAAATATAGTGTACACTTACACTGATACTGATTTTTTTTGCTAAGCTTCCATGGTGGAACTCCTCTCTGCTTCTCCAAACTGGGGGTGGGCCAACTGCCATCTACTGCAGTTAATATACGGACTACCTCATGCAATCCCACTTCATATAATCCAAACTATCCCTTAAAAAGGAACTATTTTTTAGGTGTGCCTCCAGAATTAACAAGAATCTACTAACTAACTAATCTAAGCTAATACCACCCGCTCCATCATCCCCAACTCTCTCAGGGATATAAAAACCTGGATGAAACATTTTCTGACATTCAACTGTCATGAGTCTGAAACCATCATTGGTCCTAAATCCCTCAACAATCACATGCAAAGCTTCTCCCTCTATCCTGACAGTTTCAGTCATTTTTTTTTTTTCCTCTTTCATTTTGATTCTGTTCTTTCCTTCAAACCTGACATCATGAGTGCCTGACATGTCTGTCTTCTTTCATCGAAAAAATCTTCATCTACATCCATCCATTTCCCACAACTTTCATCTTCTCATTAATCTCCTCTGTGGTCTTTGTTCCGGATCTCGTCCAGATTCCTGCATGGCGATGGCCAATCGAATACGTGCAAACACACGCTGATGGTAGATTACTTTGTAGCGTTAATGGGGTAATTCTAGTGTTTGGATTGTGATTATGGAGCAGGAGAATAAAAAGATGGTGGCTGTGATAATTTTCTCGCTTTCTTTTCTATCAAATCCTGTCAGTGTTATTAACTGCTGTGCTATGACTTCAACCGGACGCCCTGGACATTAATTTATATCCTTATGTGTACCTGTTGCAACACATTCAGACTATTGCAATACTTGAACACAGCTCCATTTTCAGTCTGAATATCATGTAAAACTAAAGCCAGACATTTTCCTGTTTCTTCCACAACAGCAACCTTGTCGAAGATAGTTCTCAAAACACACCTTTACTAGTCTCTTCCGTAATAATCTTCTCTGTGCTGGTTTATTATTATTATTTGCCTGCTGCATCGGTTCAAATTGCCCTGAGCTGGAATGAGCCAGAAACATGAAACCAGCCCAATAACTAGAAATGATGTGCATGTGATAAACAAAAAATATGACTCCAATTGGCCAGATGATGGCGCTGTAACTAAGGCTCAAAAATTGAAAGGCCACACCCCCTCACACTGTTCATCTGATTGACTTGAGATTGGACACACAAATCCAGCTCAATGTGCTCTACAAAAAAAGCCTCTTGGACCATCAATATTGGCCTAATGGATTTTCCGACATTTTGAATTTTTTGAAAAACACATTCTTGAAATCTACCTCTAAAACGTAGATCTGATTGCTACGTGGTAGCTGGCTGTGGATTATTATTGGACTAAGTTGATCAAAAACCTTGCTGATATCTTATTTAGTTTTCAAAATATTAACCAATATTCTTCACAATGGTCAGGCAATAGCAGGAAAATGTTCACAACCCATCTGTCCAATCATAAAACTTGGCGTGTTTGGGAATAGGTCTACTAAAGCATTTTGAGTCTGACCCACAGGGGGCACCACAAATACCAAAAACGTGTAACTCAAAGTCTAGCGGACAGAAGTGCCATAATGATTGGTGGAAGTGGGTGTGGCCTATCACATATTTACTCATTACTCAAGATGCCTTTGCAGTGTTTCCCCTAGCTTTTTGCTTTTATTCATTCATTTATTTATTTATGCATCTATCTATCCATCCACCGTTACCCACCCATCCATCCATCCATCCATCCATCCATCCACAAGTTCAGTCTTGTACAGCCATGCAGAGTATCTCAAGTCTGACACCCATGCTGGATCAAGCCAGACTGACGGTGGTGACCCGTCTGCAGCTTCTTACTACATGTCTCGGTGGGAGGGCTGGAACAGGTGTGTTTAGTACTAGTTGTGGCGACGTTAATCGGGGATTGGCAAGCGCTGTGGTCGTGGCTGGGAGAGATGCTCTCATTTAGGCTAGCACCCACCGTAGAGTTAGCTGTGCTCCCCGCCTCGCCACGTACGGTTCGTTTAAAAAATGCAGAGATTTTTGCCTGGGGGGCGAACGTTTGGGGAACCTCCGGTCGTCCATTAATAATTTGTTTGTTTGTTGCTGATTTTTTTTTTTTTACTGTAGGTAATGTCGGCAACACTCTCTCTCCTCCGCTCTCTGAGTGTGGGTGGGTGTGTCTGTACCGGTGTGAGCGCACGTGTGTATGTTGTGAGAGAGGAGCGAGGGGGGAGCCCCTCCCGTCGCAGAGGAGAGAAGAAATGCATTTTAATGAATGTAATGAAACGATAGTGATGCATTAGACTCTGAAATTGCGCAAATTAGAGTTAGCTTTTTTTATTTGATAAAAAGAACGCCTGTTATAGACCCTTTTGATTAAAATAAAATTTAAATTATGGAATTTTTTTTTTTAAAATCTATGACTTGAATTTCTGGGTGGGGATCCTATTGGCAGGGCGGGGGGTGTCTGTTGGGGGGGCGGGGCGCCCTCCCAAATACACTACAGGGGAAACACTGCTTTGAGCAATCTTGACAAAATTTGCTGGAAACATCCTGTACATTCACACGACTTTGGTTCAAATATGATCAAGTGAGGACAAATAGGTTTGACCGCGCAATTATTGAAACTCTGGAGGCTTTGTGACAATGAAGGAAGCGTGATTTGACTCACTCCTTCTTTAAACAGAATTAAACCAACTGAAGTGACTTTGCTCACCTTTGTAAAGCCTGTCGCTGCTTTAATTTTGGACAATTAATGAGAGCACGCTTGCATATTTGTTACAGTCTTTGGTCGCATAATCTGCACTTGCCCTGCAAACATACAAATATAAACAAAACCCATGGAGAAAATCTCTTCCTGTTTCAATCTGCTCTCAGCCAGCCCCCCTCGCCATCCTTGTCACGTCCACAGGGCTCGCGCTGCCTGCCGTGAGGTGAGAGGTCCTCTGGCTGGGGACCAGGACAGCACACGCCTCTCTTTGATCTGCCCCGCACTGGCTGCTACCTGCAGATAGCATTATTCACACACACACGGCGCGCTCTCCCTTTCAGCCACAAAGACATCTCTTGCTTCCTCCTTCTCTCTGCTCATGTAGGATGCATCATAAACTGTGGCTCTCAAGCTTTTTCTCTAATGTGCTGCTGCTGCTGCTTTCCAAACTCTGTTTTTGTTCGTAGGATGCAGATTTGAACAAATTTAAAAGAGCTATTTTTCTTTATTCACATCAAAAATCAGAGATGCTTTAATTCAATCTGAAACAGCGATGGAAAAATACTGCAGTTTAAAGCGTTCGGTAAAAATGTGCGGTGTGCATCGTTCGACCCTGTGTGTGTGTGTGTTTGCTCACTGTCATCTGGTTACCATTTGAAGGCAGAATTACAGCTAATGATATCCTAGAGGAAAACTACAGTAGCTAAACATGCAACAGTTCCTCTGTTTCTTTCTTTTTCTGTCTCCACCTACTTTTTCTCCCTGTCAGACTGTTCTGGTGGCAAGTAGACAAAAGTCTGGAAAAGAACAGAATATTAGATACAGTCTTAATACTTTTGGGTTTATACATGAGGTATTTAAATTCTTTAAATCTTTGTATTAACAGACAGTTTAAGTGTGTGTTTGTCTGCCTTTTTTAGGGTATCATTGTGCACACGAATATATACACACTTTCTGCCTCTCACATCTGGATTCAATCAGAACCCAACGATCCCCCAGCAGCCTCTCTAAGAGAGAAGTAGGTTAGAGCAGCAGTGTCAAATATCAAGCACTCTCTCAGACTGATTTGAATATCCACAGAATGTGTTCAAACAGCATGTTTCTGCAAAAGAGAAAATCAGAGAAAATCTATAGATGCTTGCAAACAGAATTTTACTCTAGTGTGTGTTTATGTTCATGCATAGTATGGTGTATGATCTATACATCAATGCTGTCCTTGTGGATTAGTGAAAGACTGACCAAAGCCATGATGGCACTACAGTTTACAACCAGTTTCTCCATCTTTAATTTTCTTCTTTCTTTTCTATATTTAACTGTAAGCCTTGGTGGAAAAAAAACACAGCTTTCCTTTTCCTTTCCTTGTGACTGTACAAAATCCACCACAACTTCTTGTTATTTCTTTACCACTGGAAACCAAAAATGCAAGCAAAATGACAAAAGCTGTCTATTTGAAGAATAAATAAGGAAACAGAGTTGTGGAAGTATAAAAAGAGATTGGAATTATCCAAATATGCATTCTGGCTGCCTCTAGATTGGACAATTATGCAATTACATGGTGATAAATGTTTCACTGGTCATGAGACAAGATGCACTGAGATTGCTCTCTTTGGTTCCCTGTTTTTTTGTCCGACATTTATGAAGAAAACAAAAAAGGAAGAAGTGAATGATTCTGTGCCAGAGCTCCACCTCTCTCTCACAGACTGTGGTCACCTTCTTGCACAATGCATTTGGTTGAGAGTTTGGGGAAATTTGGGGCTTTTTGTTTTGCATCAGCCAGCAACTATTTGTTGCACAGCATACACACACTCATGCATCCCTGATTGCCAGTTGACATTGACACTAACCGACTTTGTTTGTTGATGGCACAGGTGGACGTTCATGTTATGCACAGTATCTGCTTGTAACATAAAGTCTTGGACTTGGCAGTTGTACAGTGCATGCATACATAGTCATAGACATTTATTTACCATTGCATACTGTATGTATACACAACAGTGCTGGTCCTAGGCCACCTATAACCATGGTAACGGCAGCACATAGTGATGCCGAGTGAAAGGGGAGTGTGCAGTGTGATTGACAGGGCTGATGTTTAATGGATGACAGATGATTTCCTTTTCACAGGAGGTGAAGGGATAATACCTAACAGGCTGTCCATAATAATATATATCACTGTCACATGTCAACAAAATACCATATGTAATCATATTAAAAATTTCTGATTATTTACCTGAATAACTCATTTCGGTCTGGCTTTTCTAGCTTTGATATAATTAAATATAAGGCCTGTTGCTTGCGTTGCTAGGCAACATCTGGTTAAACAGGAAGGAGTATGTTTCACAAGGCTGTGTCAAGAGTGTAAAGTAACATTTAAATCAGGAGATAAAGAAATTTCAGTTTCCTTTACGGCTTGAACTTTCTCAGTCTACAAGAATAGAGAACAGCGCTGCATCCTGCCACGCAAACTAAAAGAACCAACATGTGCTGGTTCCAGTTTTTCAAACATGAGAATGTGCTGCTGTTTTATGTAACTGTAAACTTATTATCTTTGGGTTTCCAACAGTTAGTTGAAAAAAACAAAAAAAAAAACAACAAGACATTTGAAGATGTCACCTCTGGAAAATAATGATGGGCATTTTTTACAAGTTTCTGGCCTTTTTACAGACAGTTTACAATCAGTCAAATTCATCCACAGATTAAAAGATAATGAAAATAATTTTTCTATCATTTATTTCTGTCATTATTGTACACAGGCAACAAAATTAGCACCAGCCACCAGCCAAATGCTGGTAAAATATGGCAGGGAGATTTGTTTCACTCACCATCCAGAAGGATGATGGTAATCTGTTAAGGTGGCTGGTACGGTTTGAACATTCACTACAACAAAAGTTTATTATTTGCGCCCCTGGTTGTACAAATTAAATAAAACCCCATACTATCGCCCTTTGGCTGCATATTTGTGGTGCTGTGGGTTATTGTTGTCTTACTTAACTATGACTGGCAGAGCTGTTTCAGAGCTATGAGACCAGAGATGTGACTGCCTGAGAGTGCATTCATTAATCACCACACCCTCAGATTTATATTCCCCTTCACGCAGCCCTTTTTGCTCTTTGTGCTGCTGCTCCTACGTGAACTAAAATAGCTGGTGTGCTTGGAACTGCCCCCACACAGTCCAGGCGAGACCACCAAGACCATACTGCTGATTATGTAAATATATGTACGTCTACGGTATGTGTCTAACAATCCCATAGTGCTGTGTTGTGCATTTTATAGATGCGAAAATTACTGTTTTTAACACCTGCGTTGTAATTGCCCAGTTACTAAAAGTTCATCTACACCTGCCAGCCAAGCAGAATCAAGAATCTTGGTGTCCATGGTAATGGTGCAGTCATGGAACAGGATGTTTGACATCTGTTAGACATGAACATTTATTCATACAGTGTGTTTTAAAGGGACTTTAAGGACATTTCTAGTTTCAGACTATAATGCAAAACACACATACACATCAAGGTTGTTGGACCAAGCTCTCATCACTGTAGCCTGCCAGTTTACATACAAAGCACACAAGAGATATCTTTGGCTAAATTAAATCCATGGAGATATACACAGTAATTACACTGCTGATTTTAGGTGCTGATATGTAGCTTGTTTATGTAGAAATAATACATGAAATGAAATAAAATGCAAATTTTATATCCTGAAGAAAAAAGCTAGATTTTTTTGTTTTTATCAGAGGAGCAAGCCCTCTGTTTTTCTTTTTACAGTGTTGAAGAATTCTATAGATTCCTTCCACAGAGTGATCTATACTGCTGGTCTTGACATCAGCTGTCTCTGACTCCATGATTTGTCTCCCTGCAGGTCTTCCCGCCCCTCCCTAATGAGGCTGAGATCGCACACACCAAAAAGCTCTTCCGGCGCCGGAGGAATGACCGACGGTAAATATGCATACACACACGCTGCACACATGCCTACCTCAGTGAAAGGGAATGTTTTCTCTGTTGATGTCAGATGTCAGTGCACAGCCAATCCTATAGCCTTAACATCTCTCCCCAGCCAAAGCAATGTCAAGACAGGAATGCAGGCTCCACACTTCACTGCAGGCATGAAAAAGAAAGACCACTGAGGAGACATTCAAGGTTTTTTCACGTTTAATAAGTCACTGAACAAAATTTAAAGCCAGTTATTCAGTCACCCGTGTTTGCCTACAACACTTGAGCTTTTTTTTCCCTTTTCTCTCATAGTGGATTTATTTGTCAAGCTTTGCAACATTTAACCTATCGTCCTGTCCCCAAAACTCCCAACTCTGCCACCCTGGCACCAAATTCTGTCCTGGCACATCTGCACCAATTGTACACGCTCTGAAAATCTAATTTCGCCCAAGTCTGACTTCATTGAAACCAGGTCCTTAGAAGAAAATAAAAAAAAAAACATCTCTCTCTCGTTCTCTCGCTCCCTGCCCTGATGTCACTGGAAAACTGCTCTTCAGTTGCTAAGAGACAGGCAAAGAGAAAATATTTGGGTTGTATTTGTAAGTTGAAAAGAGGAAAATTTAGCCATACCAAATGGACAAAAGCACTTTCATCCTTGTTTTTAAGTACAGGGGGAATAATTGGTTCTGTCCAGAGCTATTGTGTTTATGTGCGATGGGCGCAGCAGTGCAGTGCCTGGCAAAAAGAAAAGAACAAAAATATCAGTTTGCTTAGGTTTCAGTCTATTTGTTTTCTGAACTGGAAATATTAACAAGAGACCATACTGCTTTCTTGTACGCTCCCAAGCACACTTTGTCAGAGCCTTACAGTTTGTTTTGGAGGACAAGTTGTACGTCTGTGTGTGTGTATATACATATAGTATGTCTGGTGTGTGCATATGTGAATGTGCATAGAATCGGAAGTTAAGAGTGTAGCCAAAAAGTCTGAGGCTGCTGAGGCTTGTTTTTATCATTTCTTATGAAGTGAAACTTTGATTTAAAGGGATAGTTCAGATTTGTTTTAAGTGGGGTTGTATGCGGTACTTATTCATAGTCAGTGTGTTACCTACAGTAGATGGCGGTTGACACACCCCCAGTTTGGAAAAGCAGCAGGAGTCTTTGTGCAGGAAGCTAAACAATGTACTGTGGTGGACAGGGTCAGCGGCAAACATATTTTAGCCACCTAAAAAAAACTACATCAGTTTAAGTGTACATTATATTTAAAACATTTTCACCTCTCTACCTTGCTGTCAGCCAAATATCGATCTCTCCAAACCAACCGGACTGCATTGGCAAAAATCAGCAGTTTTAACGCAGAAGTTGCTGGTCTACCCCTGCCTCAAATGGTTAGTTTGTTTGTGTTATTGTGTGACTTATGCATGTTAAAAAGGACAGTTAGAGGTCAGTGGTAGACCAGCAACTCCCATGTTCTGGGAGGTTAAATGACAATTGCCAGTGGAGTCTGGTTGCTTTGGAGAAAGCGATATAACTTCAGTTTCCTGATGGAAAATGCTGTCTGATGGCAATGTAAAGCACTGAAACTATTCCAAATATAGCGTACACTTAAACCTATATTGATTTTTTTTTTAGATGGACTTTTTATTAAGTGCTTAAAATGTCTTTTGTTGCTGACCCTGTCCACAACAGTACATTTCTTAGCTTCCATACTGGTACTTAATGCTTCTCCAAACTGTGGATGTGCCAACCGCCACCTACTGTAGGTAATACGCTGACTATGAATAAGTACCTCATACAATCCTACTTCAAAAAACTATCCCTTTAAAACCAACATTCAAACAGGGTGGTGGAAAAAACTCACATGGATGCTTCTCTCATGTCAGAGTTAGTGACTTGCACAGAATCAGCTAGAAATTGAGAGTTCAAGATGTGGACCACTCTGTTTTACAGAGGCATGGCTTGTATTAAAGCATACTGGGCTAATTTGAAGTCCAAGGACAAGTTGACTTTAAAACAAGACACTCCAGCCCAGCCTTTTTAGTATCACTGGGAACAACTGAAAAGGAAAAATGCAAAACACATATGCGAATCGCATAAAAAAACAATGCGTAGGATGCTCAAATAGTGCAGGAAGTATAGATTCCTAAATGCTGCAAAACATTTGGAACTAATAGTAGAAAGTGTTTATTCTGTGAGTTGGGCTGGGCTGGAGTGGGGCTTTAAAGCAATATCATTAGACAAAAAATGTTAGTTTCTGCTCAGTGACTTTTGTGGTGGACTATTGGGCATTTGAACATTTTGACTCAAAATGTCTTTACCAATAGTTTCCTGCAAACTTTCAAGGGAAAAGTTTATGTGAATGTCCAGTCAGTGTTGGTGCTCCTCAGTGCTTGCTATACTGACAGAAAGCGGAGTTCTCCTGCTGCAAAATCTGTTCTTCTTTTAAGTAATGACTGGACATCCACATAAAACGTGGACAATTTTCCCTTTAAACTTGCTTCAGTGGTGAATGCATGCTGTAAAAGATTTTGATATGGACCAGGCAATAATGTGAACCTAATGTGAACATTAGCATTGTACATTTAGTTCTTATCTGGTTATGTTTTGGAGTAACATAAAGCCTTGGAAACCAAACCAAAGAGAGGCCTTGTACAGGTTACAGTTTGCACTGCAGAGATGGAAAGAGCAAGATGAGGGTGGGGATGAAAAATATCAAAGGAGAGATAAAGCAGAGGATAAGAAGACTGGACAGACATGAAAAGGGAATCAGTACAACTCCATGAGCAGACTTTTGTCAAGACTGGAAAGAGAAATGAAGCTTCGCTTGTTCTCGCAATGCAGATGTCAACAACTGTCTGAATCATTCATCAGACCGATCTCTGCTTAACAAGATCTCTGCAGGAATCATGGATTTTTTATTTTTTTTATTTATTTTTTACAGACAAATGTGAGGATGGTAGAGCAGAATACACTATACTCCACAAAAGGAGTCTTTGGTGCATTTGGCAGGTTATTAAAACATTAAAAGATGCATATATACACATTAAAACAACACCGACTGACTCCAAGGAATAGAACACAACATAAGAAAAATAGGGAAACAAGATTGGAATTCAGCCTTTGACAACTGAGCGCATCATTGCCTGTGGGATAAATGACTTAGTATTATGTTTTTTGTAGACGGAGGCATTCTGTGGTGTAGCGTTTACCTTTAGAAACGATTAGGTAGAATGTCATCCTAACTGGCATTTGGGAAGGCTTTAATGCACATTTATAAGGTAAATACATGGCTGTGATGTTATAAGATGTCATTGCAACTGTCCAGCCTGGCTGAGTGACACCTGCTCCAGATCAGAATATGAAAGATGTGGTATGAAAGTGGGGCAACAGGCTAAAGGGATAGTTCAGATAATCTGAAGTGGGGCTGTATGAGGTACAGGGTCAGTGTATACCTACAGTAGATGCTGGTCGGCCCACCACCAGTTTGGAGAAGCAGAGAGAAGCACCAGCAAAGAAGCTAAGACATGCACTGCTGTGAACAGAGTCAACAGCAAGACATGTTTTAGGTAATGCACTGACAATAGGTACGTACCTCATACAACCCCACATTAAATAACCCGAACTATCCCTTTACTGTATTAAAAATTGACACGGAAAATTCCACAGCTGTCTTTACTCCACAATGTCCTTTATGACGCTTAGCATGTATGCTCGTCAAATACATTAACTGTATATGTTTGTCTATCAAACGTTCTAATCCTCTTATGTCGACATTGTCTTGAGTTTCCTTGCAGAACACAATCAACAGCCTGTGGCAATAAATATTCATTATACTGAGAAACCACACAGATAATGTTATATTTTGTGTTGTATTGTATGTGATGCATCAACACAGCTGGGTAAAGAAAAGAAAGGGTTCAAAGTGAACTTGCTGGTAGCTGATCATGACTTGCGGAGATAAATATTGATAATTTTTCTATGCACGCAAATCTCAAGTGTTGTATTGAATAAAAGCACAAGAAAGCGAAGCGGTGTGAGACTGAGAGATTGAGTAAAGGAAAAGTGTAGGCAGGCTGTGGCAGGAAGGAAAAGAAAGGGGAGGTAGTGCATGTGTTTCTACTTTAGCATGCACGTCAAGCAGGGCTGAAATTAGTTGTGATTTACCGGAATGTGCTGCTTACCGCTCTGCGCTCCAAAACAGAAAAAAAAAGGGGCAAAGAAGGCGCTAATATGCTCCTTCATCGTCCTTTTTGTGAGCTCCTACACATGTTGACTTGATTCTGTCTGTCTTGCAATTGAAGAAAGATGATTTTAACACCAAACACTAAGCCTACGCACCATCCAGTTTCCACACATTGTTGTGATAAACTGATAAGCTGAACAAACAAGAACTTAAAGGGATGGTTTGGATTATTTAATGTGGGGCTGTATGAGGTACTTATTGATAGTCGGTGTATTTGCTACATTCGATGCTGGTCAACACACCTCCAATTTGGAAAAGCAGAGAGGGGCACCAGCATGGAAGCTAAGCAATGTACTGCGGCGAGCAACAAAAGGTATTTTAGCCACTTAAAAAAAGGTCCATGTTAAAAAAAAAACAATATCAGTTTTAGTGTACGCTATATTTAGAATATTTTCACCTCTTTACTTTGCAGTCAGACAACATTTTGCAACAGGTAACTGCTGTTATATAAGCCAAATATTGTTCTCTACAAACCAACCAAACTCCATGGGTGAAATCAGTCATTTTACCTCACAGAGCACAGGGGATGCTGGTCTACCACTGCCTCAATCTGTTGGTTTGTTTGCATTATTGTGCGACTTTTGTGAATCTGAACTATACTTTTAAAACACCACAGTGACACCGTAACACGAACAAACTAATAAATCGAGAAAATGACAGATAAGCAGCTCCTGTGTTTTATGAGGTAAAATGACTGATTTCACCCATGGAGTTTGGTTGGTTTGGAGAGAGCACAGCAGTTTGTTGCTTAGTTTCCATGCTGGTAATCCATAGTAATCTGGTAGTTGCTTCTCCAATCTGGGGGCATGCTGACTGGCATCTACTGTAGGTAACACACTGACTATCTTGAAGTACATTAAATAATCCCAACGCTTCCTTTAAACATCATTTGAGCTGTTGAGTTGAGAGGGTTAGTTCTTAAAAGATTTTATGTGGCACCACATGGAGCAACTCTGATCTGTTTTATGATCAGGATGACGTCTGCTGTGTGTGTGTGTGTGTGTGTGTGTGTGTCTGTCTGTGTGTCTGTCTGTGTGTCTGTCTGTGTTTGTGTGCACATGTATTTATGCACTCGAGGAAAAGTACACAGCAGGTCTGCTTTTTTTTTTCTCTTGCACCTACGTTGAACCGCCTGCTCTTCCGCTTATATCTTCTGGCCATGATGACTCAAACTTATTGACTGGAATCTTTAGTTAATGCATGCACGTATGCACACGCATTCAGTATGTTCCTGATTTTTGAATCTTAAAAACTTTTAGGGAACAAAAAACATGGTAAAGAGTAACGTACATGTGCAGTCAGGCGTTCAAACCCTGTTCCCCACAGTCCATTAAACCAGTGTGTGGTGGCCCGTGTGAAGCTCTGGCCGTGTTATTGACTGTCTAGCCTGCAGGCTTCTCTTCCCCTTGGGCCAATTGATTTGCTAGTCTGGGTCAACCAATGGTCCAATGGGCCCACGAGTCCTCCATCCACGTACATCCACAGCAACAGCCACGATCGATCACCAGTCTCCTACCTCCTCCCATGATCATATCTGCCAAATCATTTCACCTTTTTAGTTACCACTTCCTGTAGTTCTGTGCATGTTGTTTGATTTACATAGTTACCAACTTGTAGTTGTTTTTTTTTTGTTTGTTTCTCCCTTTGCTTTGCTGCCTTTTTTCCCTCCTTTATCATCTATAATCTCTCGCCTCCTGCTTCATGTTATCTACAATGATTACCCGTCATTTTCTGCAAACTGTTATGCCACTTTTCATCTATCCTCCGTCTTTCCATCCTTTCGATCACCTGCATTGTGGCATACTCTCCTCTCCTGCTTGTAGAGACCAGTTAACCATACTTCTGCCCACTGGCCCTGGGGGAAAGCGGCAAGTCTCAGCCAGGTCAGTGACAACATGAGCCAGAGCCCGAGCACAAAATCGGACCTGGAAACATTTTCGACAATGTGACAGTTATCTGGTTTATTTTACTCACAACACAAAGGTCAGCTGATATTTGGTGAGACGAGAATGAAGTGCTTCTCTTGTGTTTTTTTTTTTTTTTTTTCTATATTTTTTGTTAAAGGGACAGGTCACCCCAGAATCAAAAATACATATTTTTCCTCTTTCCTGCCTTTTTATCCAATAAGATTGTTTTGGTGTGAACTGCAGAGTTTTGGAGATATTAGTCATAGAGATGCCTTCTCTTTAATATAATGGAACTAGACAGGACTCGGCTTGTGGTGCTCAAAGCACGCAAAAATACATTGGAAAACTTGACAGCCAAGTCCCTTTCCAGAAATCATGACCTGGTTACCCAGGATAATCCACAGACCTTATGTGTCATGTAGGAACTATTTTCTTTATACCAAACTACACCCGCCAACCATATCAGTGTGCAGAAGGAAGTGTGCATCCACTCATGGCTGAGAAGTTTGTGCTTGTGACAATGCAAGATGTAATTTTTTGACCAATTTTTTGGAAAAAAAAAAAAAAAAAGAAAGAAGCTCGGGCAATCACGACACATATCGCCATTAATTTCTATAATTCTTATACAAATAGATGAGACTACAGACAAATGAATTTCCCCTTGGGGATCAATAAAGTATTTCGTATTCGTATTCGTATTCGTAATAATAAATTTATCACAAAAGCAACTGTGAGAGTGATTAAATAAAAATGACTGTGCTAGAAAGTGTAAAAAAAATAGTCTATTTTACAGAAATACTAAAATAATGTGTTTTCAAATGTTTGAAGAGGTTACTCGTGTTGCTCCTGTGTGGCACTTTGCTGTCACAAATTGTGCATCTTGCTGTATTTTTATCGACAAGTGAAAAGTAGCACCACACCGTGTTATGTTTCCACAGTCATGTGATACATCAGGGCTGTTGAGTGGCACCAACATTATACAAAAATACTATAAATGTTTGGAAGTGATGCAGCCACCCATGTTTTGTATTTGAATAATGTTATTATTGATAGTTTTTTAAAGGATTTTGGGGTGAACTGTCCTTTAAATACTCAAACATCTGAGAATATTAAGTTGGTAACACAAAAATAAAAAGGAAGGACTCAGCCAGACAACATCAAACATTAATTTAAATCTGATTAAAGCTGCAATGTTACCAGACTCATCACCTCAACCAAAAAAAAAAAAACAACCTAGCAGCTTCTCATTTGATTATATGATTGATCGCGCCAGAGACGGTGAAATTTCATCAGCGGCCCCATCATTTATCCCTAATGCAAACATCTCCCTGGATAGTCAATCCGAGCAACACTCGAGCTACTGCAGAGCTTGCAGTCATTAAATATGATTAACATTTTATTACTGTCTCACTTTCACCCCTCTGCATCACCAGCAGATCAGGAGACGGGCTTATTAGAGCTGAGCCTAAACTAACAGCTAGAGTAGAGATCAAATTAATCATCAGATGAGCGAAAGTGTGTTTGAGAGAGAAAGAGACTCTGAGCTGTCTGCGGCTTTGCAGAAGATTATGAAATCTCACCCTCTGCGGTCCTAATAAATGAGATCTCACAAATTCTGTCACTCAACGTTATCTATTTTACTTTATTTTATGATTAGGTATAGCACTGGTTAAAAAAAAAACTTGACAAGCAGCTGTGTAGTAGTCAAAAGTTTGCTTGTAGAAAGGGAAAAAAAACAGACATTGAAGGAGGATGATGGGAGTTGCCTGACAGGTGGGTGTTCGCTGATCATTGTGTAGACGTGTGATTTGAAACTCGTGTCGGGCAGATGAACGACTGACGAAGAAAGACGGGAAGAATATTTGCACAGAGTTGGAGGCAAGGCTGTTGGGAAGAACAGAGAGTCACAAGATGAACTGTCTCTCACCCTCCCAGAGAGAGTGGAGCAGAGGGGCCAAGCGACAGATAAACCAAATGAACATATACACAAAAAAGACTATAAATACACTTGGACACCTTCACTTTCTGTGTCCTTCTGCCAGTGAGAAAAAACAGCAAATCCTCACATTGGGCAAACTTGATCCAGCCGATGAGTGGCATTTTTACTTGGAAAGGGACTCAATTAGTTGATCAATCAGTTAGTCCATTGTCAGTCTACTTTAATGAGTGATTAATCAATTGTTACAGCCCTAAGACCAACATAAAGTCTGTGTAACTGCACTGGAGTTATGGAACATTATTCTCCCAAAAGCTAGATTTCCCCCACATTTTGTGTTTTGATGATGATGCTGGAGAGAGAGCTGTCTAACAAGCCTGATTATCAGACTGAATTTCCATTTCGTTTCACTTCATTCAGTCTGACAGTGAAGATAGGTCGCTCTCCATTTAGCCCCATGGGGAAATTTCAGTCTCACAGCAGCAGAGATGTGAAGGGATAGTAAATAAGAAAAACTAGACAATACAATAAAAATCTAAGATAATAACAATACTAATACTAATGTGAGAACAGCGTACATCAGTAAGCATAGTTAAGTATAACTAAGTGTAGAACAGTGCAGATGGTGTAATAGACAGTATGCATCAATTAAGTAAAAGGTGCCAAATGTGCAAAAACTGCAAAAAATAATAAGCAGTGCAAACACATCCACATGTATAGTTATTGTTATAAAAATATATGATGTGAGATATACAAAAAAAAACAATGCAAACAGCGTCCACATGGATAGTCATGTGTGAGATGTATAAAAGTGTGTTTATATTATGCTATATATTATATTTACTGACTATATATTATAGTCAGTAAATTTAATCTATTAGATTTGTACACTTGGACTCAAATTTAACTTTTTTGTTGTGTGTTTTGTTGTTCTGACACTGCAGTTATTTTCAGTATCAATTAATCTACCAGTTACTTTCAGAAAACAGTGAAAGCACCAATTACAGTTTTTCCAAGTTCAAGGTGACATCATCAAATATCCTGTTTTGTGCGACCAACAGTCCAAACCACCAAGAGATTCGATTTACTGCAAGACAAAGACCGGCAGAGACGCTCACGTTTTAGAACCCGGAAAGGTCAATTGTTTGGCTGAAAAAAACTACTACTAGGTAGTTAGCTAGTGGTACTGGAGGATGATGTCCCCATTCTTGATCCCACATACTAAGCTGATTGGTCAACCAGACACTGGAAATGCATCGTAATCCTGGAGCAGATCACTCCCGTGTTTATATTGATTTCCAGTGTGTTGGAGCGACCAATATCACAAGCACAAAAATTCACTTTAAAAAAAAAAAAATTCTACAATAAAATCTATTATCTCTGCCAAGTCTAAAGTCTGACGTCTAAATTTCTGCTAAAATGTGTCTGGCCTGTAAGTAGGACTATATCATATTTCTTTTAAGCTTGAAGAATTTTTTTTTTTATTGGAGGCTGGAATGGACGTTTTTTACAAACAATTGCAACCCAGCTTTTCCCACATAGTTCTCTTTCACAAGGTAAAAGTTTATTTGAAATGTCTGACTTGCTTTTTTCATATTGTGGTCTAAAATATGAAGCTTTTGAAGGTTTGCTAAATTAAAAAGTACAAGGATATGTTTTGTTTTGTTTTGTTTTTTTTGACAGTTTTGGCATTGGTGAACAACTTTTTGCTTTCTTTGCTTGTCAGTCCAGCCCAGACAAGGTCTACAGCGCAATGGATGTCACAGATTTTGCTTTTGTGTAGCCATTTCTTAATAACAATAATAATAATAAAAAAGATGTCTCTATTAAACTTTGTTCATATTCAGAGAGGGACAGCTTAATGTCTGGAGGCCAACTCTTTGAACTCTGGAGATTTTTATACTGTTTTAACAAAGACCTTCATTGCATCATCACTCAGTGCATATCAAAACTGAAAACATTTTTAGCATTTTTGGCAAATCACGAACACTGTTTGTAGATGTGCCAGTCTAACTGCAATTACAGACTCATTTAATTTGACTTGATGCTCTATGCCATGATAATACAATGATTTTATTTCTTAATACCGTCTTTTTAAATGTTACCAGAGTCAAAGTTTGTAAATTTTCTGTTAGTCTCACTCTTAGAGAAGACTTTAAAGTGGTGCACTTCACGTATGCCTGGAAACTGGTTTACGTGCGTTTTAGGGATGGTAACGATAAATCAACCGTTAATTAATTGGTCATTAAGAATTTGTTCGATCATGTAAAATTCTTTCTCATTCTTGCTTGATATACAACTTCAGGTGCTCAACAGTCCGGGGTCTCTGTTACTATGTTTTGCACTTCATAATGCACCACACATTTTCAATGGGAGACAGGTCTGGACTGCAGGCAGGACTTTATTATGAAGCAAAGAGAAACGTCATTCTTAAAGTGTTGGACTATTAGCTCACGCAGTTTTTCACAGTGTTGAAACTCACCCTGCTTGTGAACAACTGAGTCTTTCGAGGATGCCCCTTTAATGCCCAATCATGATACTATCAACTGTTACCAACTAGCCTGTTTAACCTGTATAATGTTCCAAACAGGTGTTTTTTTTTGTTTGTTTGTTTGTTTGTTTAGCATCCCACAACTTTACAAGTCTTTTTTGGAACATGTTATAGGCATCAAATTCAAAATGAGTTTTGCACAGTGTATATGTACAAAAAACAATCAAGTTGAACAGTTCAACCATTAAATATCTTGTCTTTATTCAATTGAATACAAGTCTAAATTAATTTGCAAATCATTGCATTCTCTTTTTATTGACGCCTTCCACAACATCCTGACTTTATTGGAATTGGAGTTGTGATATGTTGGCTTTTATGTCTTTATATGTTTCATAGGCTACGCAGTGCTGTCAAAGAATATGCAGTATGTTGCTGTGAGAACAGCAGTGGCGTGATTTGACTGAGGGAAAAAAACACTGGCTAGTTTTTGATGGGTCATCTAATTTGTTGTGGCTTATTTAGTGGCCTAACCAGTCCTCTGTCTGTCAATGTGCCCCACCACTTCATGTCAGCATTTATGTTATGAGTTACAGCCCAGTTTTTTTTTTGTTGTTGGTCCATTTCATTGAGTAAATTTGCCAGAACATGTAAAAAAATAAATAAAAATAGGAGCCGCTTTCTACCAGCTGCTTTCCATCTGCAGTTCCTGTCAGGTAAAATGAAGTGACCGAACTTTGCGGTGAACTAGAGTGGAGATATGTGGCTGTATCTGAACAAAGGTGTGCTGGCTGCAGCCAGTTGAGTTTTTTTTGCGAGTTCACAGGCTCAAGCAGATAATAGGCCACCTCCTAGGTGCCAAGGTGACTAATCCCCTGGACCATATGTCAGCGGCTTGTCAAGCCCAGAGCCAGTGTGGCAACAGGACAGGGCTATGCAGGACAGGAAAACACAGACACACTGTGCATCCACATGTAAGCAGGCACTGGGATTTTAACTTTTTAGCTACTTTAAGATTGTATCAGTAGATGACAGGTTTGTGTTTGCATCTGGTTGTGAGTTGTCATGGTGATATTTACAGAAGGGTGTTGGTTAGTTGCTGTGACTTGATAAGGAGTTGAAGTTAAAGTGAAAATGGTGTATTTTTACTAAACTAATGATGAGTTATAGTGAGTTTTGAGGTGTGACAGAGGGGTTAGGGAGGAGGCTGTGGACTTTCATGGTACCAGATGACTCACAGTTGCAGGTACAAGCCAGCTGCTCCTCCATCACAATGATGCTAACTGAAACCTGTTCTCATTCCAGGAGACAGCAGCGGCCTCAGGGAGGAGGAGGAGGAGGTGGTGGCGGCGGCGGCGGAGGGAAGAACCAACCTCAGCTGATACAACAGCAGTCACCACAGCACCAGAGGGATCAAAACCAACAGCATTCTCCAAACCAGCAGCAGCAGAATTCAACAGAACTGGGAGACAACAGAAACAGCAGTGCCGGTCGGCCGCCTCGCCAGTATCAAGGAGGACATGGGCAGCGCCAAGGAGGACCGCCACACCACGGATATAGCCAGAACCGGCGTTGGCACCACAATCAGAAAGGTCAGGGGCACGGACAGACAAACGCTGCAGGTGATAAAGGAGTACCCCCGAGAACAACCAAAGACAAAGAGACTGAGAATGTAAAACCGGGCGATGAGCAGATCAGACCTCCACAAGACTTCGGCGGCAAGAGTCCCAGTGAGTCACCCCGGTCTGAGTCAACGCTCACGACAAACGCTTTCGCAGATCTGACAGTTAATAAGGAGTCTCCCAATCCACCAGGAAGCGGAAAGGCGGGCGAGGGCCACTCGGAGCAGCCCAAAATCAGCTTGCTGCAGTCATCAAAGGAGCGGCTGAGGAGGAGACTAAAGGACAAGGTACCGAAAAGCTGCTTAGTGCCTGTCAGTCCGTATTAAGGCAATCAGGACTAATGTGTATGTGTACACACACGCTACCATTTAGTCTTATAATTGCTTTCGTTATGTTCACACACATATGCTGTCATTAATATACAGACATGTAGATGCACACTTGTCTTACACTACCCTGCTTTGGCCATTCATCTACTCAGTTATTTAGCATTCAGACTGGCGGTGAGGGAGGGGTGACATGTTCTCACTAAGGAGGTGAAGAAACTAAAGCAGCATTAGCTTAACAGTTTCTGATGTTTTCCGCTGTGTGCACTAAAGTGGCGAGTCAGCCAACTGTGCTGCTGCTCTCAGTCTCCTCTTTCCACAGCTAACTCATTACCACCAGGGGTGGTTTGATTTGACAGCACGGGACTCCCCAGCAGGCCGCGAGGCAGGAATTAATAAACATATCCTCAGTGACACCAGTGAATCAATGGATCCAGTCTAAGAGCCAGATTTAGCTCGATTAGGGGTGTACTCAACTCCAGCAAACAGATCTAATACTTGTTTAGCAACTTACCAATATGACTGATCTCAAAATAAGATCAAGACTCTTGGTTACATGTCAGAAACCACAGGTTCCACTTAATGCTGATTATGCCACGTGCAAAGTCAGTAGCATTTGTCATGCCACAGCGTACATTAGCACAGTGGCTCCAGGGGATACTTCTGCATAGGGAAGAAATGATCACCAGTTTCACAATAAACCATGATAGAAGTCCTGGCTGTTAGTATTCTCATTTTAAATTGTATTTATCATTAAAACTATTTGATTGCTGTGCACTGAAAAACCCTCCGAGACACGGGCACAGCAGCAATGTTGGTTTGTAAGAAATTCTCATACCGTTCCATCTTGACGTCTGCAGTTGCCAGGGGATACGTGGAAAGACTGTAGAGTAGCTTAATGAATTTGAAAATATGGTTTGATTAGAAATGAAATATCTGCATGTAGTGAGTCCACTCTCACACCACATATGTTGCAATTGAGACTACATGAAAACTTATTAGCAGTTTAGCACAGAAGTTGAAGCAATAGCAAAAAAAGCAACGGATATGGATACACGGCTGACATATTTAGCTAGAAGTAATTGATTAACAGTTCAAATAGAAACAGAAAGCACACATGCAGACTAGAGTAAACTTCCTAAACACTGAGTAGGGTTGGGTTAAAATTTTTCAACCTGCCACCATCAGCCTAACAACTGCCAGTTGCAGATTTATTTGTGCAGGTGTGTGTGTCCCAGAGTTTCAGCTGGAAAATATGTGTGAAGATGTACACTACATATGTTCGGTACGTTCGGTAAATAACCGAATGAACTCACAAAATCCGTTAATACAACCGTGCGCCACCTGAATTCAAGTTTCTCTCGTTTACTGAACTAAGACTAGGTTGAAATTAAACCAGTCACTAACCACTCATGTCTTCCCCAAACTCCCACCTCAGGAGGAGGCTCGCGTGGAGGCGTCGGGCTCCGGATCACAGAGCATGGACCGGCTGGTGGACCTCCTCAACAGCATGAGGAGCAACAGCAGCGGGGTGGAGCAGCAGCTGGCCTCTTTCATGGAGGAGGCGCAGTGCTCGGCACGGTCCGAGGAGACACTGGCTCAGGTGGTCAGCACCATCTACTCCAAGGCCGTGTCGGACAGGAGCTTCGCCGCCACGGCCGCCAAGCTCTGCGACAAGATGGCGCTGTTCATGGTGGAGGGGACCAAGTTCAGATCGCTGCTCCTCAACATGCTGCAGGTGAGAGCACTGGGAGGGAACTGGTTAGCTGTATGTGCTGTAAAGGAGGGACGTCTGCTTCTAGATTTTCTCATCTCGTCTTTTTTTCTCTCAGTATTCGGATAACTCAGACTTCAGTCTAACAAGCTCATTCATTTCATACATCTGCTTTCCACTTTTAAAATAACATTATCTGAATAAATATCTCCTCCTGCTTCATTTTAACTGGTCAATGTACTGCTCACTGTAACTTTGCCTGGTATGTAAACAGAGGCTTGTTTCATTCAATTTCAAGGAGAACTCGACCTGGTGGCAGCCATTAAGAATAATTCTCTGATAGTCTTGTTTGCTTATGTAGGTCATATAGAGGCATCAGTATTAAACTGAGACTGTTTCATAACCATTTAAAAACTCCTCAGTAGCCTTAAGTAAAGGATCTGACCACTTTTTCCACCACTGCTTTGTTGCTGTAGGAGACTGGCTACTGATTGTGCAACAAGCTGCTGTCTGAATAATGAGCTGACAGAGCAGCTCGACCACAGCTTAAAAAATGAACACAGTGATATGACTGTCTCTACTTCTGTCTGAGCAACGCCACTGTTTTGACTCTCAGTGGATCTCGTTAGCTCCGGTTTTGAAAAGTGTTGTCATCCGTAAATAGTTTTTTAGATATTTTAATATGCATCATTTTCTGATGCTTGCTGTCTAAAACCAGTTTTTGGAGATTCAGTGTGTTGGCTCCAGTACCGCTTGATGTGGGATCTCTAACAGCATGCAAGCAACTATTGATTTAAAATTTAAAAATTCAGTCATTATCTGCTCACCCTCATGTCGACTGAAGGTCGGGTTTAGTTTTGTAGCCCACAGAATATGCCTCTGTCCTGCTCGTCTGGTGTAATCCAAGTCTTGTCTTTGGCTTGAAAGACTTCATTTACACCATGTTTTTAGCCTGAATCTTCACTGTAGATCCTTAGCTTGGAGCCACGTTCACGTGTGTATGCACACTGTCTGAACTGAGTGGGTGCGGTGTACCGGCGTGTGAACGGCATGTCGAACATTAGCTATTTTTCCTCTGTTTTTATATAATCGAAAATGAAATATTTTTCATTTAGACCATTAGGTGGACAAAAAAATGATAAATTAAGGATGGGCTCTGGGGATTGTGAGTAGCATTTTCCACTTTTTTTGACCAGGATCTAAAGATCAGGTTCTAAACAAAGTTCAGTTGTCATGATTGTACCTCAAAAAAAGTCCCTCCTCGGTGAGGTAGTACTTAGAAAAAGTATGGCCACCATTTTTAATAATCTGTAGCTGTAAAACCAGCTTGTTTTTTGTTGACTGCACTTTTACACATCAACATGTAACAGAGGGACCAACAACAATTGTTGTATAGTTACATGCAAAAAAGATGTGATTAACTAGGCACTGCTTTGTCATACGTCGGACTAAGTTGCCTAATCATCATGAGTCTTTAGACACCAGTGGAAGTTCAGTTCCGCATACTTTGGATGGAAACATGATGATGATAATGAGCTTGAATTGTTTTGTCTTTTAGATAAAACTACCTTTCATTCTTTCACTTCAGTCTATTCCTTACTTTTTTAACCCACCTTGTGTAGCTTCCACCCAAATATTCCAAGAAATACAGTAGTTACTGTAAACGAAATGCTCTCTAAATGCCCCTCTAAAGCTCATTTGAAGCTAGCAGCACTTGTTTGTGTGTTTATTTTCTGGCAAACCAGTATTTTTTTTTCTACTGTATGTTTTACCAAAATCCTCTCTGTAATTTTAGGAGTTTTATTCAACCTTAGTTTTATGAGAAAGAACTTTCAGGTGGAAGCCAGCTACGTGTGTGATGTTGTACAGTAAATGTCAGTGGGCAGAGTCGCTAATCTAAACACCCAGGGGAGACAGACCTCTCCCCCCTCCTTCACCCTCCATCCCTTCACTTAGCTGCACAGTTCCAGTCTTGCGCCCGCGATGAAAACATCCTCTCAGCCGTTGTATATTTCACTGCCTCTCTCCCCCCTCCTCATCCCTCATGAGCTCTCTATTACCCCCCCTCCCCCCGTCTTATCGCCTCCCCTCACCCAGAACGACACGGGCCAGTGACTCGCTACTTCTCCCCGCATACTTCCTTTCTCCTACCCTCTTTTTCTAACCACGCTCCTCCCTTTCACCCCTCACTCCATCCCGAGAGTCTGGAAGAAGGCAAACACGAAGTGCACGCGGTCTCGAGATGGCATTCAAAGTCTAAATGTTAACCCACCTGCTGCCTCGCCACGTCTCCTCCTTCTCCCTCCCTTAACTCCTACTCCTGTTTCCTTCTCCTGCAGATGCTCTTTTTCGACTGCACTCCCACACTTTGTCTTTTTTTTTCTCTTCCCTTCTGTTTTTGTGTTTTTCCATTCAAACACCTTCTTTCTTTAGATGTTGATATTTTTATCCGGACCCAGCAGTAGTGAACCCTGCCTTAATCCTTTGATTTACCCCCTTTCCTCCGCTTTCTATTCATTCCCCCCCATTTTTCACAGCCATGCGGTCCCTCCTCCTCATTTATTTCTCACTTTAATTCCCACTTCCCAGCCAGGCATGGACCCCCTCCTTGTCTTTGACATTTTGGCTTTTTGCTTTAAAACATTTTAAAATGTCATAAGTGGCCTCATGAAGGCTGTCATTACCGATTGTTGCTTCCAGACCCCGGGAACTCAATGTGGGGGCAATTAGTCTGTGACCGCTCTGCTTAATAAAAGAGAGGCATTGGGGTTTGTTGTTGCTTTGATTAAACGTAGCCAGACTGTTACCTATGAAAAATGCTGTTAACTTAACACAACTGAGATGAGCATGTGGCCTCCACCAGAGATGCTCTGTGTAAGAAGATGATGCATTAAAGGCTGTACAATGGTTTGAAATGGTATACACTTCTTGTCTCCTAAGTGGGCGTGGTTTGGATTGCTGTAAATTTCATATGGGTGGATGAAAGCAGATACAAAACGCTAGATTTTGACGCTTGTTTTTATCTGCTGCGCTTCATACTTTTACAGAGCAAACAAATCCTGAGAAAGTGTGACACAGGTCTGGAATTAATTTAATTTTCTCCTGATTTAAATACCATTATAGTGTCAGTGTTAGGTAGATATGTGGCTTGTGAAAAATGGGTCCAATATTTTCTTCTGTTACTATGGGGCCAAAGAATCAGTTATAATCTGTGCTCATGTTTACTTCTCCCATTACTTTTAATGGGCTCGGGACCTCAGGGTTTTTCCCTGGAATTTTTTTAGAAAAAGTCGCAAAGGCTGGAGAATGTGCGCGGCATGCACAGTTGTACACGGTTTGGGTGTGCACCTTTAGATTGTCCTGCTCTGAAGAGCAAAAAAAAATCACGATTTCACTTTTTGCTTCATAACTTGAGGGCAGACAAAGAAACAGGAGAGAAAAGGGACCAAGAGGCACAGAACCTGAGCCATAAAAACAATAATCTAAAAAAAGAAAACATTAAAATCCAAGAAAAAATAGGTGTGCCTCATTTGTCCAGTGTAGTAATGTAATTCAGTATTGATTTGGAGTCACTGGGTCACATGACAGTAAAGCTACTGAATAAATTGCAGTGATGTTCTAGCAAAATATTCATGTAAAATAAATTAATTACACATTAGCACTAACAGGGTGTGCTGCATGAGATTAATTTAGCATCATAATTTTCACTAATATGGGCAGGTCAGCACAAAGGTATTGAAAATAACATTGGTCTAATGTCATTCAGTCATTTATTGACTAATAAACTTTATGCAGCACTTGTTGCATGTGATCAGGAAGAGACTGGACAAAAAGGAAGCATCTTGTGCAATAATGATTCAGTAATGATTGCTGTGGGAACGCTGTCACACACTTTTAAAGGACTTCATGAATGGACAAAGTCCACAGAGCAGGATACAAGGACAGCAGTTTTGACAGCTATGAAACCTGTTAATCAGGGAAAACACTCACCCGGACGTGCAAACGTGTTCTCTACACGATGTCAGGTACCTGCACTCAAAGTTTGACATCCAGTAGAGCTGCAAATATTAATAAATTATGAATTGATTATTAAATTAATTATAAACTAATTTGATAATTGATTAATCAGTTGTAGTTGTAGTATGTGAATATATTCTGGTTTATTTTGTCCTCTTTGACAATAAACTGAATGTCTTTAGGTTGTGGGAAAAATAAGACATTTGAGGATGTCATCTTGGACGTTGGGAAATACTGATCACCATTTTCTGACATCTTATAGACCAAACAACTAATTGATTACTCCAGAAATGATCAACAGATTAATTGAAAATGAAAATAATCTTTAGTTGCAGCCCCAATATCCAGTCCTATTTACTTCTGTAACTTAACCTAACCAAGCTTTCATTAAAAACACACATTCATTTGCCTCAAGATTACTGTGATGTTGCAGAAATTGTGAATGCATTGCCAGAAATCCAACGACAGCCCACCTTTGAGTTAGATGGGCAGGAAAAACCCTGGACCTGCTGCTAGTCTCCTGAAGGGGCTGGGATGCTGGCAAACCCTTTTGACACAGACACAGGGAATCACTCTAAAGTGCGCCATCTCTTTTCTTACCAGTCTCTGCCTCGGCTAATGCTGTTTACACCTTCCTCATCATTTTCTTTCCTCAAGCTTTAGTGATTTCTTGTCTGTTTTGCTTTATTGTATATGTCTATGTTGCCGTTTTGCTGGCTTGTTGTTTAAGTGTCAGATACCGCAGCGATGTCCTTGTAGGTGTACGAGAGGTGTGTGTAGTTGTTCCTGAGTGTGCGTGGTATGTTTGTTTTTGACAGTGTGAGATTTTTTTTTTCTCACTGGATCCATTCAAGGCTTCATATTCTGTGTATGTCTGCGTAGAAGCAGGCCTTCACTGTACGAGTCTGAGAATATAAGCCGCTCGTGTTTCCAGTGCACTTCAGTCCACGGTAACAGGCAGGGAAAAAAGAGAGAAGCAGAGTGAGTCGATGTGACTGTTAATAAAGTTTCAGTTTAACCTGCCGTATAACATCTTTACAAGTGCGCATTAAGCATTAACCCATATTAACCCCAACACTTTTACAGCACTGACACAGTTCACTACCCTTCACTTTCAAACCAAATTAACATATTCTCCTCTACTTCTGGCAGATAAAAGAAATTCAGGAATTTGTTAAATGTGTTTTTCAACTGCTTTTTGGCTTTAAGTACTTTAAAGCGCTGAGGTTAATACGTGGGCCACCTACAAAAACTCCCATCAGAGAGATAGCAAAGATGTTAATGGTGATTACCACCGCTGCTGATGAATTTATGAAACACTTAAATATCCTCTTACCTACCACCCACTCAGAACTTGTATTACACATTTACAAAAGCAGGACAGATTGTTTCTGTGTATTTTCCAAACCTAATCTGTCTTTTTTTTTTTTCTTTTCTTTCCTCCCCCTGCAGAGGGACTTCTCCCGTCGAGACGAGCTCCAGCAGTCAGACGTGGAGAGGTGGTTAGGCTTCATCACCTTCTTGTGCGAGGTGTTTGGTACCATGAGGAGCAGCTCCGGGGAGCCATTCAGGGTGCTGGTGTGTCCCATCTACACCTGCCTACGAGAGGTCTGTATCCATGTCTACATCTTTTTTTTTAAATCAATAAATGTTGTCAATACCTAAAGATGCACCAATCAATCAGCTGGTGACCGGAATCGGCCGGTTTTCAGCTTGATCAACCAGTGTCAGATGAAGTCAGTTCTGTGCTGGTCAAATTTACATGCATGATGGTTCATGTCATGCACACAGTGACACAGTGACAGCCAGTATCAACCAACTATAACTGACCAAACAATCAATATGTTATGGCTCATCTATCATTAACTTTAGATACAGATACAGAAGGAACCTTCTGTTTTGTATTGATCGTTCTGTAAAATCTACAGAGCAAAACCAACATTGACCCAATAACCACTCATGCAAAATGTGCTTGTACTTTTTTGCCAGTATGAATGTGGAAATAGGTTTTAAATTGCTTTCATAATAGTCTTAAAAAAAAGTCTTGCATCTAACTTGTTGAAACCTGTATAAACGGCGACATGCTAACATGTAGTCAGTGTTCAGAGGAGCGATTGACTCTGAGAACAGGATAAAGCAATGAAGGTAGAAGAAAGATTGGAAAAAGGAAAAGGTGGAGAGAGAAGAGACCTGGCAGTGACCTGGAGCACTTTTGGATAAAATGTCAAAGTTATTTAACAGTCAGTATTTTATTATGAACACAGCGCTTAAAGCCACAACAAGGAGGTGTTTGTTTGTTTGCCTCTTTGGAAAAAAAAAGTTAATTATCTAAATAAAATTCTCCTAATGCTTCTTGTTAACTGACTAATGTACTACTCACTCTAAGTCTGCCTGGAAAAATGTAAACACCGGCTCCTTTCGTTTGATTTCACTGAGGATCCGACCCAGTGGCCGCCGTCAAAAACAACTTATGTAGGTCATATATCAGCATTTGTAATAAATGGAGACTGTCTCATAACAGTAGTAGCTTTAATTTTCCATTTGAGGAAAAATGTTTGTGAATGCTGTCATTGTAGTTCTTAGAAGGAAAAGAAATGGTCAGGTCAAACTTCTGGCCAAGAAAACTGCGATCGATGCATCTCTATTAATAATCCAATCAAACCCATCCATGTGTTCCAGCGAAAGGAAAGCGTCGTGCTGCGTCTGTTTATCTTGTCAGTTCAGATCGATACACGCACCAAGCCAGAGTTTCCTGTTTTTGGTCAGACCTCGTCTAGACTCCAGACACCACAGCGGGTTTGGTTAGTGGTGCAACCAGTCAGGACACCATCAGTTCCAGGAAAATGTGTGACCCCCAGGTTCTGTTCTCATCAGCTGGTCATGCTCTCTTGCACACGTCCCATCACCATGGAAACCATATAGGGTAGCCACAGCAGACGCACAACGATACAGAAGTGGTTAACGACAGCTGGGATATTGAAAGGGGAAGCGAGCGAGGGGAGGTGGGGAGGTGAGAGGAAGCAGGGGAGACTGTGGTCAGGTTGACAGTTGCTGCAGAGGAAGTTTACTCATGGCATGACAGGTAGAAGAGAAAAGAGATGACAGAATCCGAGAGAGAAAATTGTTTTTAATGTGTAGTTTGAGCAGCAGAGAAGAAATAATGGCAGGGTTGAGGCACGTGCCAGGTAGTTTCACCGCCCACGTCCACACCTCTGCCGGTCTGGCACTCAAACACACACACACCCCACGTCTCACAACACAACAATCAGCACACAACTAACGCCATCCACGCCCTGTCTGAGCGTATGCCCAGGGCTCTATCTCAGCAGAAGGCCCGACAGCATGGCCGAGGGCGTGGACGCACAGTGTAACCAGTCAGAAATAAACACACACACACCTCCGTATTCCAGCATCGGCAGTGTCACATTCAGCCTGACGATGCTCGAGGTCAAAACACACCTGGGAACCATGTCAAAATATTTGTGTAATTATATGTGTGAATTTGTGTGCGTCTGTCTGTAGTTGCTTGTCCGACAATCTCCATTTCCCAGAGCCATTGTTCCTGATTTTTTTTATCCATCTGCTGTTTTGTCTTTCCTGTTGTAACACGTAGTTGTAGGTTTCCAGCTTACAAGTTTTGTAGATAATGCATGCTCGCCTGTGCGTGTGTTTGCACATAAAAGCATATGTGCTTGCACGTGTGTGTATGGCAGTGCGTTTTGTAGCGACCACCTTCTGGAGTTGTAGCCAGCAGAACATGATAAGATAACAACTGAGGTGTGTTAGGAAGTGTGTTTGGCTATACAGTACATGTGAGCTCTACATATAGAAGGAGTGAGTTAATGAGTGATGATCTCATCCATTCATGACTCACTCAGCGCAGTAGTGTTTTTTAGAAAGCCACAGTCCACATAGATGCACTTAGATAATCCTTGACTAAATGTGCATTGACATACATACCTACATTTATTATTCTGGCAACTTGGGGGCCACACAACAAGCTGTAAACTGACATAATATCACATTTTAAGGGACCGGTGTGTAGGATTTAGTGGCATCTTGTGGTGAGATTGTAGATTGGAACGTACTGAATACTGCTCACTTCACTCTCCCCTTCCAAGCGTATAAGAGAACCTATGGTCGACTTGGGGAAAAACGTGAAAGACTCTGATGTGTGTGAGCGATAACTTTGCTACGTCATGTTTGCAATGTACGTTTGCTATGTCCAACAAATAAACAAAATAAGCTCATACAGTATCAAAGGAAAATACTCTTAGACCTATTTTCCTTAAAACACACCAAAAAATCCAAATCTCTCTCTTTTACCAGTCTAAGACTTGTAATTGCCTATTAACTCACTGTAAAACAAACTTCATTCACACTCAGCAGAAAAACTTAATAAAACTCACCAAAACGTCTTGGCTAGTTGATCCACTGTTCCAACAACCACCAACCCTGGTTTGGTTGAAATAAATCCTTAATTCACCATGTTTGATGTGAACATATTCTGGTTTTACAGGCTGTTTCCATCTCACTTGTTCTTTGGGTCAGTGGGTGTGTGCTGTGCTGCTGAATCAGAGTCTGTCGCTTAGCAGCAGCTCTCAGTCATTCTTCTAAGGCAGACCATTGAATTAGCAAAATAAAAACCACCCCCCAAAAAACAACTGGCAGTCGACTTTGGACAATCGCCCAAACCTGCTGTAGATATAAATGGCCCAGTCTAAAGTAACGAAAGCACAACAATTTTCACAGCATTATACATAAATGAAAACGTACTTGAATATTATATTTCATTCTTTCCATATTCTACCAATAGATCCCCTAAATCTTGCGCACTGGACATGAAGTGGTGAAAGTGTTCGCTTCTTTACACATCCACTGTGTATAGAGCAAAATTTTCATTCAGTTTGAGTTGCATTTCTGGTCACCTGATGAATTTAAGTTCAATATTCACCCTCCGCTTTGCTCAACACCATCTTTACCTACTAACGTGGCTTTCAAATGATACTCGTGAACTTGTAATTACGGCACATACGACATGTACACAATGTTGTGAACTCAGAGCTTTCAGAAAGCTTCCATTTCACAGCGCTGTCAATACAACATGAGGTCAGCGTTCATGCAGAGTTTTTTCATTAACACAGTAAACATGACCCCATTTTAACACAGTATACATGCTCCACTATCATCACCAGTTAGTTGCTATCTTTGTCAGGTATTGTATTTTGGGTTTATCAGGTTTTTCTCCAAAAACACCGTGATGAGAGTGTGGACCAAAACAGGCCGGACAGCTGAACAATGACCATGACTAACATTGACTAAGCGATTACTATAAAAATATATATAGAAATGATTGTAGATTGTAGATATTCCTCTAACATATGCACTTTGAAGCACACTTCAAAACGAAATTTCTTTATTGAAAGTCACCACCAAATGAAATTAGAGAAGCAAAAGTTTTCCTTTCTTTTTCTTGTTTATTGGGCTTGCTACTGTTTCACCATGTTACTGTGGTTACAAACTGGAGGTTGTTAAAAAACTTTGTGGCGAGCGTGTAATTTTAGAACAGTGATTGAGCCAAACAACATGTGCATTAAACTTAAAATATTAAATATACACTAAATAAATATTTACCCAGACTGGAGCACAGGCTGCACAGGCAAGGTAAAAAAAAATAGACTCTTATTATAATACCCAACCTTAAAAAAGACAGAAGGAACAAACGAACATTTCTTTCTTACAGAGGAACAGTCCTGCACAGCCTAATAGTCGTGGAAAATGAGCAGGAAAGTAGCAGGGCACTTGAACTGACAGATAAAACCATCTTTTATTGAAGCAAATGACCTGCATGTGGCCCTAAGAGGCTTTCATCAGGATATTGGTTTGCAGTTGCACACTGCAGAAAGCATGCACATACACTGTGTCTGGTGGTGACCTCACAAGCTATTTATATTGTTCCTTGGTATCCCTCTTTGAAAGTCAGCATGGGCCCGCAGAGTCAAAGACAACTACAGTGCAGTACATTAGGACGATGATTACGTACATGTAGATTTGCTTTAAAAAGATGTAGTTTGGATATTCTGAGCATCAAGCAACTCTTAAGTGTGTTTTTATTTTACATTTTGTTCATTTAAATGTAATAGAAATAGGGTAATATTATGTAATGTAACTAAGGGAAGTGCTGGTCCTGACGCCAGACCTGCTGTTGCTATGCAACTATTGGAAATCCAGTTAAAGTTGAAGTAGTCATAATTTTAACTTTGAGCACTCTGTGTCATTAGTATCCTGATGAAACATGTTTTTCTCTCTGTGCTCAGCACAGTACATCCTTTCTTTTCTTTTTTGATAGCCGTGTCATGACAGGTGTCAACATATACAAATATACGTGTCAAACAGAGACAGGTGAAGCCTCAGCAGAAAATTAATAAGGCTGTTTTTTTGTAGTTCATTGAGTCACTCAAGGTGTTGTTGTCATGTTGGATGCATTTCATCCATTCAGCGCTGCAGGAGGATCACAGCTGTTCTAGTTTGTGTTGCTTTTTATGCTCCTGATCAAATGTCTTTTGAATGAAAATACTGTAAATGGAAATCAGAAAGAATCCCAAGGTTTCCCGGAGCAGCGAGCTTTGTATCTTGATGATGTAACTAACCAGAGATCTGGCTGTTTTTCAGCTTCAGCAGAGAGACTGTGTGCATGTTCGGGAGTCTAACAGAAACAGTTTTTTTCCTGCATGTTATGGTGTCAGAGCAACAGAGAAGAGCTATCACATTGGAGAAAAGGAAAGCTACTGCAGTGGATAGGACAACTGATCACAGATGAGTATAGATTAGACTATTTTAAACGCACTGAGCAAAAACTTCTCCCTGGGCTCCCCAGAGAACTCATTATGAGCTAATCCTGCTTGTCACAAGGCTCTCCTGCTCTGGGAACGACGAGACTTGAGTTCCCACATCAAACAGCCACACTGTCACCACACCCGTCTAAGCATACTGAGGAGCTGACGTCTGCCGAACTGCTCGGCCTGAATGATAGGTGCAATACCATTAAGCTCAGTGTGAAAATAACAGGCCAGCTGGTGTTGAATGTGGACCGTAGCATCAGATGGTGCTGATCTTGGTTTCTTTTTCAGTTTTGCAGCTTCAGGATGTAGGTTACTTAAATTTGTCTGTGTATGGAGTTCTACTACAAGTGTTAAAGTGAAACACAGTCAGATTCTGTCGAGGCATCTCCATTTTAATGGATGCAATAGGATAGACCTACAACCAATCAGAGCAACAAAACACGCAACATCGCATATTTGGTAAATTAACAAATACAAAAGCTTTACAGAAAGTTGTTTGTTCTTTTAGAGAATCTTTACTGTCCAGTTCTGTTAATACAGAAGTAATAATCAGACTCAACAGAAAAAGTTCCACATCACAGTGGGGGGGCTCAGACATATCTGCCATCAAAATATGAGCTCAAAGATTTGCCTGGTTCCCAGGTTACCTCTGTATCATGCCAACTGATAAACTAAAACACTCACTATAATTCAGTTTGATCCTGTTGAGTTAAAACTACAATAACTGGGTAGCGGAAACAAGTTGCAAACACAACCTTTTCAGTATCTATGTTGAATTTGTTAGCAAACAGTTGCTTATTTACATATTCAGAAGTTATAGAGCAACAGTAATTTCTTCACTGGGGAACATTTACTGTTGGCCACCTGGTGAAGGTAATTATTTTAATTATTATTATTATTATATACCTTTTTGTTCTGTTTGTAGCCTGTACCAACTCCTGAGGGAAATATGTAGCTAGCTGCTAAATGCTCCACTTTGTTCGACAGCTAGTTGCAAGTAGTACACAGTGGGTTTTTTTGAGCCTTTTCACTGAAAACAACGCTGAGAGCAGTGAGCCAGAACAGTAAAGCTGATGGATGGCTAAACAACGAGCTGATACTCGCTATAGAGCTGCAGATTCAGGTAATAATTCTCTGTTAGGCTCGTCACTACAAGCAATCTCTTCCGTGTCGTCGCATTGTCTTTTTTTTTTTTCATTATAAAAATATGGACTCTTTAGTCACATTACAATCACAGATCCTGCTTCTCAACATACTGAGTTCCTGTTTTCACGCCATGATTTCACCCATTTTTTCCACAATTTTGTGGTTGTATCCTGCATTTATTCCTTATTTTGCTCATTGTGCAGCAGGTCTATGCTATGCCAAGGTTTAATTAGACTCACTCCTGCAACAAATCCTCCCTGTTAACTTCCTTTACCTCTTTCAGGGTTAATCAAAGTAGCACTTTGGAAACAGCCTTGGAGCTGGAAAAGGAGCATTTAACCAAATTCCTTTCTACTGTAATCCGACACTGGATGCTCACAGACCAGCATGGGAGGCTCTGTGTCGTTTTACCTCCCTTTGTCGCCTTCCTCCCTGTATTGTTTGAAAGTACCAGTTGTATGCCCATCTGTGCATGGGGCCAGTGTTGAGGGTGGGGAAAAAGCCAGCTAGCATGTTTACCAGCTTCACGGTTTGTTTTTGGCCACGCTGTGTGTGTACGGTATGCCTGTGTGTGTGTGTATGTGGGGATATACAGTGTGCACAAAGCAAGCCTTGATGTGTGATGGTTAGCTAGATTGCCAGGATGAAAGCCTGGTGTGTTGACTTCCAAGATTTAAAATGTTAATGTAGAAAATATTTACAATCGGGATTAGGTCTTTTTTCCTTCTCTTGTGAACTGATTAACACACACAAACACTTGCATTTGCTTAATCCCCCCACCCATGTGGCCTATATATCCACATACACATACAGTATATTTATATATCTGCAAGCCCTGTTAGGTTTTACTCACTGTGCTGGACTACATGTGAATTTTATGGCTTTATCTTAGGATGTGCAGCTTTTTGCTTTGCAGCGTCCTGGTATATTCACATACTGTCTGTTCTTGTTCCTTCTAGCTGTTAGAGTCAACAGATGTTAAGGAAGATGCAGTCCTCTGCTGTTCCATGGAGGTATGGACCACACACAAACACACACAAACACACACAGTGAAAGGGATAGTTCAGAATTTTTTTTTTTTTTTACATGGTTGAATGAGGTACTCATCCATTGTCTTACCTACAGTAGATGACAGGGTCAGCAGCAAAATGTACTTTAGCCACCAAAAAAATATCAGTTCAAGTGTACCCTGTATTTAGAATATTTTCACTGTTTTACTTTGCTGTCAGACTGGGGCTGGGTATCGTTTCAAAAAAATACGATAGTAGTACCAATATCAGTACCTTTAAAGTAATCCCAGTGCCAATGGAGTATTTCATTTCGTACCTTTTCGAAGGTTCTTCTTACAAAGAAGTGACTGGTTACGAGCAAAACCATATAAATAGTCTTTTTTTGTGTGTGTGTGCAGGCATTGTTTGACTGGAGAAGTTTCAGTACTACTTGGTACTGGGTTATTTCAAGCAATACCTTAAAAGGTATTGAATACTGATACCCAGCCCTACGTCAGACAGCCTTTTCTGATGGGCCGCTGATAACGCCAGCTATATATAAGCCAAATATTGCCCTCTCTTGCTCAACCTGACTCATTGGCAAAATCAGTCATTTTACCTCACAGAACACGAAATTGCTGGTCTGCTGCTGTCTTGATCATTTAATTAGTTTGTGTCATTGTGTGACTTGGATGAGTCGAAACTATCTTTTTTTAAACACTATAGTTACACAATAACACGAACAAACTAACCAATCAAAGCTGTGGTAGACCAGCAACTCACATTTTCTGCAAGTTAAAATGACATAACTGCAGCTTCTGGTCAGAAAAGGCTGCCTGATGGCAAGGCATAAAGTGATAAAAATCTTCTAAATATAGTGTACGCTAAACTGATATTGATTTGGCGGACCTTTTTAGGTCAGTTTTGCTGTTGACCCCATCCACAGCAGTGCACTGCTTAGCTTCTGTGCTGGTACTCCTCTCTGCAGGCGTGTCGACCACCATCTACTGTAGGTAATAGATTGAGTATTGATAAGTACCTCATACAACCCCAATACAAATAATCCAAACTATCCCTTTAATGCTTGTTTTTTTTTGGGTTGTTTTTCTGTAAGAGCCAGGCGACTAAGTTAAATACAGTAGAACATGTGAATAAATGTAAGAAACAAATTCTAACAGACCTATTGAAATGCTTAATTTTAATGCACAGTATTCAAAAACATATCTCTCAGACTCCTCAGAGTTAAGTTAAGTAAATTTAAGTAGAATTATGGATTAAATCCGATCATTGCTGGTCGTTGAGACCTATCTGCTTCTGTACAGTAACCAGAGAGGTAAAACAGAAAGAGCAAAGACAGGTGAGCTCTGGTTGGCAAACGGTTCCCAGATGCTCACAACCCACATCCTTTGCAGCCTTGATTGCTTACCAGCAGGCTCTCTCTCTCTCACACACGCACACACACACACAGCTCTATGGCCACAGGGTGTGTGAACCTCTGCTGTCTGACAGTATCCACAGTAACAAGGTGCCAGACGTTGTGTTTTGCTCTCAGTGAGGGACACGCACACCTTCTCTGACCTCCTGCCTCCATACATCCTCCCTCCCTGCCTGCCTTTCCTCTCCTCCCTCCTCCAGTTGCAGAGCATGGGGCGTCTCCTGGAAGAGCAGCTCCCAGAGATGATGATCGAGCTCCTAGCTGCCGTCAGGGACAAGATGCTTTGTCCGGCTGAGTCTCCTCTGACCCGCTCGCTCCTCATGGAGGTCATCGAGCTGCATGCACACCGCTGGAGCCCCCTGGAGGCTCTCACTACCCAATACTACAACCGTACCATCCAAAAGCTCACCACCACTGCCTAGGAGCCCGCTCCCCCGCAGGAGGAGAGGAGACAAGCCCCCCTTTGGACGCCCAAGAGAAACAATCTGCTCCTCTAGTTTTACCAAAAGGAATTTAATCATGTCACCCTCTTATCTAAATGAATAAATGTTTTATGTGGTTATCTAACTGCACATTTAGATAATTTCAATACAATAACCACCACACATGCACCACTATATGTGGGGTTCAAATAATGAAAAGCATATTTGACACACATTCAAACAAACAGTAACGTATACATGGCCAGTAGGGGCGTGCTTGGCCACACAGAATGCAAGTGTGGGGGCTCGCCTGGCTGTGGCTGAGGGATAAAATAAAGGAGGGAGCAGACAAGAGAGGGGTCACACAGGGGAGAGGAGGAGAGGGCAGCAGCCTGCCCGTAGGGAATAGAGAGATCCGTACCCAAAGATGAATGGAGGATGGAGGGGAGGAGGGGGGTCAGGGTAGTCCGTGTCAGTCTCTTCATTGTGTTCATTTGCCCACCATCCTCCCCTCCCCTCCGTCTCTTTCTCCTCCCCCGTCTTCTGTCTCTCCATCAGCCCCTGGGGTCTGTGTGGCTGATAAAAGAGAGAGGAGGAGGAGGAGGCGGCGGCAGGCAGCAGACACGATGCTGTCTGTCTGGGCCGTCTGCCCCCGCCGGGCCAGGGGACCAGGTCAAAGGGCCTCGCTGTGGAGCTCCCACAGCTCCCCACAGCTCCTCCCTGCCTTTGTCTCCCCAGCACACCCCCCCAGCAGGAAGCCTTTTTGTGGGGATGAGACAGCGGGCCTGCTGGGCCGGGCTGGACTGAGGATAAGGATCAGGCTGGCTAGAGTAGGATGGCAGATGGCTGCTTGAGCCCATGTGAGACGACACACTCCTAAACACACCCCTCTGGCAGCCCGAGCTCGGGCCGCTGTCACCAACAGAAGCAGTAGGAACACTGCAGTGGTGGGGGGGGCGGCATTAGAAGAGCATTAAAACTGCTGTCTGATAATTCTTTTGTTTTTGTCCTACAGGGGAATGTCTCTTCTCCTCTGTTAAAGGGACAGTTCAGCCCACAGTCAAAAATACATATTTTTCCTCTGGCCCATAGTGCCATTTATCCATCTAGATAGTTTTGGTGTGAGTTGGCAAGTTTTGGAGATATCGACCGCAGAAATGTTGGCCTTCTCTCTGATATAATGGAACTAAAAGTGAAAAACTCAATAGCAATGTCTCTTTCCAGAAATCATTAGGGGTTGGAGAAAAAAATCTGTTCTTAGCAGCATCTTGATGTGGATGTTTCTAAATGTTAGTTAATAATGTGATGTCAGCAGGGGGAAAAACACAACAAAGACAATCTACAGCGTGCACACATTAGAGTTATCGTGTAATTCCTGTTCACAAAAGGCAATAGTTGCAAGCGTGGTTTGACTTAATGTCTAAAATAATAACCTTTGCGAGATAAATGTTAAGTATATTATGAATACTTTTTACTAGGGATGATAAAAATTAAGTAAAATGATCAAGGAAAATTAAATCAATCTACTATCAAATAAAGATCTGAAATATAGCAGATTATTTTACAAGCAAGCAGTTATCTGATACTCGAGGAAATGTGTGTAAATAAAGCTTTGATTGAGGGGAAAAAATGCATTGGTATTGGTATATTTTAATAATGACGATTTATTGATCAATTAAGGAACAAGGAACGATCTGCAACCTTACTTTATACAGCATCACTGGAGCAACGATGAGCAGTAACAAACGAGACTGATCAACATGCACACTGCAGCATTAAACGACTCAAAATAACTGTTTCAACTTAAAAAGCCTGCGCCCGCTCTGCGTCTCGGGCAGCGATGGCTTTCCCCTGGAGCAAACGGAGCAGCAGAGAGGCCGCTCTCCACTGTGGGAGACACGACATTAATATCAACACAGCGGTTCACTCCGCCTCCCCCTCACTTTGTTATTTTCACACAGGCAGGAGACTGTAGGATGCTTTCAGATCGATGAATTCATTAATTAATGCAGTTAATATTTTAACATGAAAAGGCTGCAGACCATTGAATTGCCAGTTAGGTTTAATATTTCAATGGAACTGGAGCAAAAGACTGAAAATTGTGCCTCTTTTTCTATTCACTCAATCAAGAATAGATTCTGAATCGAATCAGGGCACCAAAGAGTCGAATCAGAACGAATTGTGAGATACCCAAAGATTCTTGCCCCTGGAAATTATGACGCAGTTACTAAAGATAATCCACAGGGTTTGTTGTGAGCAGTTTTTATGTAGTATCTTCCCATTTCTTTCTATGATGGAAAGAAAATAGTTCCTATATCAAACTGCTCATAACCAGGTCTGTGGATTATCTTGAGTAAATGGGTCATGATTTCTGGAGAGAGAACTAGCTGTTGAGATTTTCAAATATATTTTTTTGGCTTGTTGAGCCACAAACCCAGTGCCATCTGGTTTGAAAATATTTGAGTGAAGACAGACATCTCTATGGCCAATATCTCCAAAACAATCTTGATAGATAAATAGCACTACAGGTAACAAGAAAAATGTGTATTTTCAATTTTGGACTGAACTGTCTCTTTAAGCCGTGCATGTCCATGCTTTGTTAACCACATTGTTGATATTATTGTATTATTTTTTTAATCATTTAGTGTTTTTATTGTTGTCGTTTTCATTTTGAAGTCTCGTTTTTATGATAAAACGTATGTATGAGGTATTAGTGGTAGGCCTTATTGCACAGGTTTGATTTGTTTTGCACTGTTTTGAGGCGATTTGCTTTAAAATTCAAAAGGTAAAAAAAGCAAAAAGTTTGACTTTGAATCAGTGCTTGAGGATTAATATTAAAGATCTCAATAGTGAGAGAAGTGGGTTGAGCGTAGTGAGGGATTTAGGATGTTTTAATGGACTGGTGGCCTTGTTAATTATCCATTTTTATAGGAGCTCTCTTGTTTTGGGGCCTGCGGGGCCTCTGTGGCAAACTGAGGACTGAACAGTTGGACTTACTCACATCATTCTGTTGCTGAAGAAGAAAAAACACATTTGAAGAGGATAAAAAAAAAAGTGATGTGACAACAAAAAAAACAACAAAAAAAAAAACAGCATGGCACACAGAAACAAAATTTTCTCCTTTCAAGCCATTCTTTGCAGTGGACATTTTGCAAGTGTTTAATATCGACTGTATTTGATCTTGCTTTGTTTTTGAGGAAAAAATGACAACTATTAACCTGTGTATTTGAAGATGACAATGATGAAAAGAAGAAATCTTATTGTATGACCTCATTAGCTAGTCATATGTGACCCTTATTCCAGCTAACGTGTGAACTATGATATTGACGTACCAAGCCAATCATGTACCATTTGTAAATGGGCTCTATATATAATCTGCATACAGTATATTTACAAGTATTTAAAAAAAAACATTGAAATAGGAGGTGGGAATAGTGCAACAGGGATGTTACACGCAGGAAAATTGTGGTTGTGTGGCTAGAAGTCGGCCTTCCCATGCATTTTTTTTTTATCAGGAACTAGCTTATTGTTTTGGGAATAGACACACAAACACACACATACATGCACATATGCACATACTTAGTTTCCCATTGAATCTCTGTGGGCAGTTTTAAGTGTTTTTTATATTATTTTCTCTGTCTTGCATCAAGAATTACGATCCTGTGTGGTAGAAACACAACCCAGAAGATTAGTTAGAAGAGAAGGGTGATTTAAAGCTCATAAATGTGTTTGGAGGTGCAGCCTAATCGTCTGTAACCGTGTCTCTGCTTAAGAAGTGATTTTGTTTTATTGTTTATTTTGTTGTCTTTATTTTATGTCTAGGTTTCTATTTAAATTATATTTAGCTCATTTATACATATATATATTTTCCCGTCTGGTGGGTTTTCAAGACATCTGAAACAGTTGTGATACCTAGCTTGCTGGCAAGTGTGTAAGTGTGGTATTACCGTGTTTTAGTTTATGAAAAAGGGAGAAAAAAAAAAACCCATAAAAACCCATCGGTGAGTTCCATTATGCAAAGAGCAACTCGCTCTCACAGCAGATGGGGGCAGGTGGGGATCGCTACCCCCCCCTCGTCTGTGGCACTGGAGCCTCCCACCCCACCCCGCGTGCCCTTAGACCCCTCTGCTCGGGTCACATGACTCACTCGACGATTGAATGAGAGACGCACCTTCATTTGCATATTCTCATGAATTTTGGAAAAAAAAAAAAAACAAGGCTCCGGTCGGCGCACAGACAAGCTGTAGGTTGGCAGTAGTGGGTCATCTGTGAGCTCTTGTTTGTTTCGTTTTTCTAAGCAACTGAAAAATAAACTAACAGGAAAAAAAATGATGTGACAGAACAAAGTGTGCTGTGTTTTTTTTTTTATCTCTATCTAATTTTAGGGTCTTATGTACATAATAATAAGCATCTATAAAGTATAGACAAATTTTCATCAAAATTTGAAATATTGTCATTTGAGTTTTTGTGCTTTCCTGATATTGGGTTTGAATTGGGCGTGATAATGCTTGGACATTTATTACGGAAATTACGCAAGTAATTCCATGAACCAATAATTTAAAAAATCCACAACACGGTGGTCGGCCGTGTTGGAGGTACACAACGTAGGCAGCACAACCAAACTTGCAACTGTTCTTGCTTTTGTTGCTCATAATGGTCAATTTTGGTCAACCACACGTTTGTAAGAATAACAAACTAGGTTCTCACTGACTGACTTCTTTAATAAATTGTTTAGGTGTTAATAGACTAAGACTCGAAATCCTAAAACTCTTAGATAATCAGATGTCCAAAATGTCAAGGTCAGTTGATCACCATGAGATGATACTGAGCCTCTCTCACCCATTGCACCATCTGGTTCTATGTTCCAAAACTGTCTAAGAGTAAAGGTCTTCAGCTGTGTATGGGCTTTGCAAAAAAAGATGAGGCAGTAACACAATGTTGAGAGAGGAAAGGAGGAACCAGCTGATACAGATCTTTAGCAGCTATAGCCGCAGTTCTTCAGAATACTGCACCATTTCCTGCTGACCAAGTCCTTATCTGTAAGTTTTAGCAGCTTTTCTGTGACTTAGACATCCTAAAATCCATTTAAATTGAATATTCAGCATGTAATTCAATCTGTTGTTTGCACCCCAACATGGCTGTGCATCCAGTTTACTGACCAAACTGACTCCTGAGACAAAAACAGTCATTTTACCCTGCAGAACATAAGATTGCTGATCTACCACTGGCTTGAATTGCAGCAAGTAACAGTAGTTTGCATCCAAACTAATGTGTTATGAATGGCAAGCATTCTGTGAGGTAAAGCTACTGGTTTTGTCAAAGAAGTGTGGTGGATTTAGAGAGCATAGATGGCAGCTTCAGTTCCCCGTTGGAAAAGGCCATCTGACAGCAAAGTAAAGCAGTGAGAATGTTCTAAATGTAGCCTATCATTTCTTTTAGACAGCTAAAATAAGTTTTGCAGCTAACCCCATTCACAGCAGTACATCACTTAGCTTCCAGGAGCGGTACTCCCTCTGAGCGAGATGTCAGTCAAAACTTGATCTGCCAAACTTAAACTGTCTTGAGAAATGGTCTCAACAGCAACTTTTCTAATAGTTAAAACGAGGGTTGGGTACTGAAACCCAGTGCCTGTATGTCTGGTGCCTACCCAACCGACTTGCGATGCAGATTTCGATGACACAATTATTTGACTTAGACGATCTCTGGTGCGGACAGTCCAGACAACAGAAGCATCACTGCATGTGCCATCTCTATATAACATTACAGCAACTTAACTGTTATTTAGTGTATATTTAACTATATATTTAAGTATACTTAAAACTATTAAGTATTTCAAGTCCAAATTTGCCTTAGCAATAAAACAAAAAGCTATTCTTAGACGTCGTAGACGGTCATTTTGGGCCCCGCTTTTTTAAATATAATGTTCAGGCATCTGTAACATTTTCAAAGCATTGTTTCAGCTCCAGTATCGAAAAAATCTCAAATGATACCCAATCCTATTAACATTTATTTCACTCCAATTTTTGTGCATATTTAATGAGACTCAAGTTTAATATCATATGTGCACTTTACTATTTCAAGCCAAACTTCTTTAACAGCACAGTCAGGTGGAAGTCAGTCCGTGTGGCATCATAAAGATATTCAGACATCACAAAAGGCAACACAATGGCGCACACAGTTTCCTCTGCCATATCCAGACAGACTGCGTAACTAATCTGAACACCACAGTAGGTCATTATACTAACAATTCATACATGTGCAGGCTGGAACTCCTCATCTGCATGTCTTCTCCTTTACATCGTCACACGTTAGACAGACCACACTTCAGGATTTTAATAACTTGGTGTGTTGCAGCACGTCCTTGGCCAGTGATTTGCCTTTGGTTAGCCCTGACACATGCCTGGGGCTCCCCGACTGTGGGCGTCCCAACGGGAGCTCTCAGTGTCGGGGGTTGCCTCCCCGCTGAGGACCCCGTCCCCGCAACATACAGGACGTCCTCCGGCACTCGTCCACATCAATCAGCATAATCCCAAGTGTCAGAATATTTAAATGTGTTTGACATTGTGAAACACACTTTAAAATGTACCATAAACACCATGACAAGCTTCTTATTCTTTTGTTCCTTTTGACGGAGATGGATTTATGACGATGGTTTCATTGAGAATCACAACACGTGTGAGCTCCTCTTTTTAACACAATACAAACGGGGACAATAGGGGAGGCATTGTACAGTAATAGAGCCACTCATGCAGCAAAGGCAGTGTAAAGAAATAAATTCATTCAGCTGCTGTAGTGGAAGAAAAGAAATAAGTGGGAAGAAATGGTGACAGACAGTGAAATAAATGTAGGAGGAGATGAAGTGAGGAAACGTATAGATATATATAGTAATGACTGGATCTTGGGACAGTATGGAGGGGGGCCTATGGAGGAATAAATGCAAATGGTGGAAGAAAGACAGAGCCGGCCTTGGCTGACAATTAGCATCACGGTTAATTTGGCTCTGTGCAGTGAAAACAGACAGTTGAACAGGCTTGTTAGCCCTGAGGGATAATGTCTTGCTGGCTGACTGTGCTGCAGGAGCAGAAACTGGTGAGATACAGTAGCTTTGTCTCCAATTTAGAATCAGATCACATTACAACAAAATGGTGTTATCTGTCTGCAAGCAAAGTGACACAATGAGGGAAAAATTAAGAGACTGGGAGACTTATAAACTAGAAGGATGAAACTAAGGGGCTATATGAAGGATATATGTGGACTAGAACTAAAATGAATCATCACGTAATCAATTAGTCAATCAAAAAAAAATCAATCAGACACTATTTTGACAATCAATGAATCATTTTGAGCAAAAGTTTCAGCATCTCAAATGTCAGATACTGTTGCTTTTTTGTTATTTATGACAGTAAATTAAAGTGGAGTGCAAAGTGGAAATCACGTTCATAGACGAGGTAATGAATAAAGTTTATGCATGTCACGTTAATCATGTTCATCGACTTCTTTCCTCACTCTGACATATCTGACACGTCCTGTACTTCTCCAGAAGAGGCGACCAAATAAAACGCACTATTACCTTGAATAAAAGTAGGGATTTCTCTGTGTTTGAACATTTTTATAAACATTTGGGATAAAACTACAACAGGGGTCTAGTCGTTTTTTTTAATTTCTGATGCGGAAATGTTACATATTATATACATTTAATCTTACTTGACATAGAAACACAAAACTCTCCCAAGTAATACATGTAGTTGTCTATCATTTTGGCATGTGGGCCTATAAAAACTACAATACCCATGAGCCCTGGCTGAAGAAGCCAGTCAGAGGCTGAACCGTCAACTCATTTCCACATTCAGAAGAACAGCCAACTCAGAGGAGTGGGCAGATTAAAAGGTCTGGACTCAGGCTACCAGAATCCAAAAGTAAACTGATCTAAACGGAGATCGTTTCATCCCTGTATGAATCTTACCAGTAAAAGTTTCAGCTCACTGTTAGCAGTACACCACAACAGTATTTTACACTCAGTGGTTGGATGTTTCTTGCTGAAAAAACATCTTGGGAGTCATGGTTAACCACTAACACAAATAGTTTGTTTTCAGGTTTGTACCTTCAATGTTTTAAATCAAAGAACCAGACATTTTCCAATCTCAGAAACCATCATCTGTCGTCTGACAATGACAATTTAGCCTCTAACAGTCAATGTATCAGGGCTTCTGGCGTAGCCAGTGGATATCTAGGCCAAGACGTCCTCTTCCAATCCACCAGTCATTGTTTACAGTCTGATTAGCAACTTAAGACTTTGTTTGTCAGTAGCCACCTAATCCCTATACACAGAAATCTGCATATGAATGCTGATAGATTGAAAAAAAAAAGCTAATATAAGATGATAGCCAATGGGTTCCAAGATTGCATCTTGACTTGCGCTCTGCCTCTTTTGCTCTCCAAATGGACTGTTTACCTGCATCAGGGCTGAATGGTATGCAAAAGATAGATAGTGTGATTTTTATGAGTCATGATTTTAGTGGGATGGTAATTTTCCTTTGACAAGAAATTGAACTTGGCCATATTTGGCCATTAATTTTTCAGCTCTAACCTGCATGCAACCAAAGCCTGGTAAAACATGATTAGTAAATACTTCTCGGGCTAGAAAAGGAAACCACAACACTTCCGATACCAAAATATTTTCCCTTGCCAACAGATTCTACGTTCATATGCACATATTTTGTTTCTAGAGATTAAATATACAGAAATAACATGCAGAAATACAATTTCACAATAATATACCATCTTATTTAAAAAAAAAAAAATCACTTCATCAAGAAAATAACTGGCAGATTATTCGATAATAAAACAATACTTGCAGCCCTATTGTGCACTACGGGGTAAATCTTATTGTGCGCGCTTCATAGCGACATATCATGACTTGAGCTTCAGCCGGCTCTCTCTGCTGGCATTGATGGATGAATGGATTTGTGCGTGAGCGTGTGTGTGTGCGTGTGTTTATGTGGGGGGTGACTCATGCCAGTACCGTCCATTGTTCGAGCCAGACAAAAGCAGGCAGCATCTCAGCTGGCCTTGATGACGAACCAAAGACGAGGAGGGAGGACACTCGCATTAAGATAACTGCTTACACACTCGAACACGCACTTTCCCACAAACTTAAACAACACAAGCGCCAGCGAATCCTGCATTCAAGTATCTCCATGCGGATGCGTATCGTCAGTTGTCTGATGGCTCACACACTGTGTTTTTAGACCTTTATTTTTTTGTGCGTGCCCTCCCGTCTGCACAGTGTTTGATCAGCACACAAACAAACTAGAGGAGAGTGCTGCTGAATCTCTTCTGTTTGGTCCGAGGGGTACAGAGGCCAGATATTGTGTAAAACAAAGTGGAGTTAAAACACACAGAAGCATCCCCAGATGTTTTCCTACAGTACGCTTTGCTGTGGGAGAAATCAATATCTGTGGGCTACGAAGTGGTTTTAGCTCGCTCTCTTGACCTTTCCATCTCAGCAGCAGCTACTGCGCTGTAGTTTATTCCACTGCCCAAAAAACAGATTCTAGCTCAACTATATTTGGATTCAGACATTTTAGCTGGCTGTCATGTACTGAATCTGGAGTCTAATGTGGATCTCCACACCACATTTATTTATTAATAGTACTTTTAGTAACACAGTTTCTTTACGGCTGCTACTGAATTAAATGTGTGTGTCACTTCCACCTATATACATTTACATTTTACTCATTTTTTATCGTTCATAAAATACATCCTAAGAAAAACATTAAAGGGATAGTTCTGATAATTTAATGTGGGCTTGTGTGAGGTATTACCTACAGTAGATGGTGATCAGCACGTCCCCAGTTTGGAGAAGCAGAGTAGAGTACCATCACAGAAGTTTCTAAAAGAGGTCCACCTAAAGCACTGTCAGTTTAAGTGTACGCTATATTTAGAATATTTTCACTGCTTTACTTTGCCATCGGACAGCCCTTTCAGACAGGAAGCTGCCATTATATAAACCAAATATCACTCTCTCCAAACAAATCAAACTCTTTGACTTAAATCAGTCATTTTACCTCGCAGAACACAGGAGTTGCTGATCTAAAGCTGCCTCGACCTGTTAGTTTGTTTGTGTGTTTTAAAAAGTTAGTTTGGATTCAGTGAAGTCACACAACAACACAAACAAACCAGCAGATCGAGGCAGTGGTAGACCAGCACCTCCTGTGTTCTGTGAGGTAAAATGACTGATTTCGCCTACAGAGCTTGGTTGGTTTAAGAGCAGTAATTTGCTTATATAAAGGCTGTTTCTGATCGGAAAAGGCTTTCTGATGGATAAGTAAAGTGGTGAAAATATTCTAAATATAGCATACACTTAAACTGATATTGGTATATTGCTCATCTTCTGTGCTAGCACTCTCCTGTGCTTCTCCAAACTGAGTGCAGGCTGACCAACATCTACTGTAGGTAATACACTGACCATCAATAACTACTTTACAGAACCCCACATCAAACAATCAAAAACATCCCTTTAAAAGATCCAAATATGTTGATAAAATCTAGAAACGGCCACATTTTTGGAAGGATTTCAGGTTGTGTCTATGTAAGCTGTGTCTGTGTAATAACGCTGTTGCTGTTAACTTTGTGTGTTGTTTATTGCCCCCACCGTTGAACAAGTTAAAGGTTAAATAATCATAAATAGGGCTGAGAGGAGGCAGGGCGTAACATAATGCACCTATTGATATGAACAGCTATCAGCTGCAGCTAGCTATTAATGGCTGGATACAGCAGCCTACACACACACACACACACATGCACACTTTTTTCCATCAAAACAGAGTTTTTCGAGGAAAAGTAAAGCGTGATCTCAACCAGAGCGGAAACTGGAAAGCTGTATTCCTTGTTTCCTGGACTGGCAGTGCAGGAAATGATGTCATGACCTGCTCACTTCCTGAATGAACTGTTTCAGTGGTCCCTCTGAAGAAGGACCTGCTGAGTCAGTAAATCAACCAAATTATTAGTTTCTGTAGCTGTGAATGTACTGCATCACCATTCATTCATCTGCACCATCAGATACTGGGTGGATGTATTAAGCCTTAAAAAAAGGACTGTAAAAAGGATCATAAGACACCTGTCAGTCTGCACCTCAATTCAACATAAGCAAATATATTCAATTCATTTCACTAATAATTGAAATGGCAACAGAATCCAACATCTACAGATACATTTATGAAAACCAAGTCTATATTATGAGGGATGAAGTCTAGGTGAGCAAAAGGAAGAACAAAAATCTGTTTTACACTTTAGTGATTAGATATGTAACAGCAAACAGTAATTTTAGTAAGCTTGAAGGACTTTTTTTTTTTTTATTTAATGTTTGAAAATCTTGCCTGTGCAACAAGAATATTTTGTCCATTCTAATAATGATATGATTTCTGATTTCTGTAAGGCAAATTTTCAAGTGAAATAATCTGCCTTATTCTGTCTGGTCCAATATAAATTTGTTAATTTTTTTTTTTTAAAACAAGTTAATCTGTATAAAAACCAGTTAAACTCATCTTTTGGTACTGGAGATTTTTTTAAATATTTGTTATGTAACAAGACTTAAAATCTACAGCCACACTAGCAACTTTGAGCTAATGTCTGAAGTCAGCATGTCAACATAATAACACTGACAGTGCTAACATGATGTTTTCATCGCCTTTCGCTGCATTCCCATTCCATGACCTGGAAATGTATCAAAATATTCCATTCCATATAACATCGGCAACATATTTTCACATAAATTTACCTGCAAACAGGTTTGACTACATGAGTATGACATTTTAATTAGTTATAGGTAAACATACTTTACGTTGCCTTTTAACTGATGGTTTACCGTTTACAATGTGCACTTCCATGGGTGCTGTCATTGTTGTGTGACATCAGACAACTGCTTCTTCATGAAGGTCAGACAGATGGATTTTCCCAGAGTTTACAAGTAGGATGTTAGAAATTTTCAAGTTCCCAGCTGTCTGGAATGCAGCATTAGTGTAGCATGTTAGCATGCTAACATTTTGTAATTAGCAAAAAACAGCTAAGGGTATTTGGTCACAGACAGAAGTGCTGAATAAATTTAGAATTATCTGACAATGCCGCAAAGTGAAAAGTCAGAGAATCACCAAACTCAGTAGACTTCTTCCTCTGGGGGCCGTGACTGTCAGTACAAAATTTCATGGTAATCTCTCTAATAGTTGTTGACATAACTGAGTCTGGACAAAAGTGGTGGACTGATCCAACAGACTGATATTGCTTCTTAGGACTCAATAATAACATGATAGGATGCTAATTCTTCTATGCTCCACAGTGGATTTTGAAAAATATGTTGTTCCATCACAACAATAACATTTTGTAAAGCATAGACACAGAGAGAAAATGGCCATGCATTAGTTTACTAAGATATAAAGAGGGGCAAAGTGCTAAAGGACTCCATCTCCAAGATGTGTTCTTATTTAAAGTTCTGTGATATAATGAACATGCCAAGAATAATGTATCTTGAATGGCACACTGACCATTTCAGCCCAATGACTGCATAAAACACAGCACACCTTCAACATTATTTATGCTGCACAAATGTGAATTGCACACTTTCATGTATGCCAATGACAGGTCTTAAAACAGCTCGCTGTTAGGTGAGGAAACATGACGTGTTTGTTGTTCAGGAGCATGTGTGCCCTTGCAGTGGCCTGGCTGAGAAGTGTGCTGCAGAAGGCTATTCTCACTTTATTGCTGCCAGCAGCAACACACACGCTGCCAACGTCAACAGACGGATCTTCACACAGGCAGAGGAGAGGAGAGGAGAATGGAGGTGAAGGAGAGGAGAAAATAAAGAAAATGAACAAACTTCAGACACAGAATGTGAAGAGAGAAGCAGTTCACAGAGAATCAGTTCATGCAGAAAGAAAACACACGGAGGGGAATCATTGGATCATTCTGCGCCTTCATCTCTCTTACAAGGTTCATCTCGGCTAAATGCTTTAATTTATGAGGAATGGCGTGTGTGTGTGTGTGTGTGTGTATGTGTCAATCCGGAGCCTGACCAGACCAGCCACCCAGAAGTGTGCCTTCCTTTGTGGCTGACAAGCCGGCGTGAGCAAAGCTTCCGCTGTGAGCTGCACTCAGTGACTGATCACTCAAGCAGAAATCAACATACAAAAACACACACACACACAACCATAATTAGAGATGGGAGAGGGACATGGGTAACATCAGCAGAGCCTCTGCTGCTCACTGGAGCAGAAGTGAACACACACACACTGTACACACACAGTGCAGCCGTTGGAGGTCGACGGAAGTGTCCGCAGACAAGCAGTGGGAAGTAACACCTGATGTCTTTGTTGCCAGGCTCCCGCCCAGCGACTGCCATTGTGGCAACCTGCTGCGACAAGCACGACCCTGTTGCTAGGCAACCTGAACTTCTGTGACAGATAGTCGGAAAGTTCTGCGGTGAGAGTGAAACTGAAAGACAGAGTAGGAGAGAAGTACAGAGGACTTGATTCAGACCTTTATGAAAAGCAAAGAAAAAAAATAAGGGAATAAAAACAGTGAGAAGGATGAAGGTCTGTGGACGGCTTATCAAAGAAGAGCAGTGGAGCACAAAAACAGCAAGGACTGACACTGCAACCCGAGTGTGTCTTCACCAAAAAACTGCTGCATTCATGTGCTTTTACAGACCCTCTATAACGCTGCATACCAGCAGTCCTTTGATTTGCGAGGTGGCGTGCTGTGCAAGGCGTGTTCCCACTGTACGGTGTGTGTAAACACACACATAAAAGAGCTCAGCACACGGCCTGTGGATGGCATGGACTGTTGTACAAGACATGAAAACTCTCCCACAGCAACTAACTGTGCTGGTTACGCACACTTAACACGACCACAATACACAAACAAGATAAAGTGACTACACCACATCTACAAACCCCTCCATCTACAGTTTGTGTTAAGTTTGTGTGCCTTCCTGTTACCTCAGTTTGTACAGTTTTATAGCAAAATAACAGGGCTGCACGATATGGTTAAAAAATTATATTCAGATTATGTTGACAGATATTGAGATATGATTCACTATCAATGGAAATGATACGTTTTGTATCACAAAGTGTCATTTTCATTGAAAAGAACTATTAAAGTTGTGATGATGTGACATTTGTTGGACTCTGTGCCAAACAAACATGTTTTCTTACATCTGGAGAACAAGATTTGTAGGCCAGGACATCTCCACAGCACTACAGTACTTCATTATATTGCTGTTTTGTCACACATTTTACTTTTATATATATAAAAAAAATCATTTGCAGCTTTAACTACATTTCCATTAAAACTGCAACAATTAGTTAATTAATATATTACTTGTCAACTATTGAATTAATCAGCAACTTTTTTTTTAAAGAAAAAATGTCCAAATTCTTACATTTCAGCTTCTCAAATGTGAATATTTTTTGTTTTCCTCCTGGGGATAGAGCTGCAACAAATAATAGATTAACCAATTAGTTGTCAACTTTTGTCATATTGGTTCGAGTAATTTTTTTAAGGAAAAAAAGTCAAAATTCTCTCATTCCTGAATCTAGACTGTGAATATTTTCTGGTTTCTTAACTTCTTTATGACAGTAAACTGAGAATCTTTGGGTTGTGGACAAAGCAAGACATTTGAAGGTGTTATCTTGGTCTTTGGGAAACACTGATTGACATTCATCAAGATTTTATGGACCAAACAACTAATCAGTTGATCAAGAAAATAATCAAGAGAATAATCGACAATGAAAATAATCATTAGTTGCACTAAATGTGACACTGACATTTGAAGATGTGCCTTGAGCTTTGGGAAACATTTTCCATTTTTCTGTACATTTTATGGCCAAACAACTAATCGATCAATCAAAAAAAATGATCAACATTAATCAATAATGAAAATAACTGTTGGCCCCACTTGGCATGTAGCAACTAATGATTCATGTTAATTATCAATGAATCTACTCAATAAGTTATTTTTAAAGATGTTAGGCGTCAAGAATGATTAGAAGATTAGAGTCACATATTACCAAAGCCCTCCTTTCAGATGCTGTAAACATGACAAATTTTGTAACTGTAGATGTTTTACTTGGAAAATTCTTCACACAATTGGGGCTGCAACTAATGATTATTTTCATTATCGTTGAATCTGACGATTATTTTATCAAGGAATTAATTAATTGTGTGATCATTAGAAAACAGTGAAAAAAGCAGATCACAATATCCCAGAGCCCAGCGGGACTCAAACCCTCAAATGTCTTGTTTTGTCTGACCAACGCTGAAAAACCCAATAGTATTCAATTTACTGAGTAAGACCTGAAAATGCAGCAAATTCTCACATTTTAGAACCCGGAACTCTCAGAACTCTCTGTTTTGTTGTTTGACAAAATTACATAAGAGCCATGTTCTTACAGCAGTGATCAGTGTGAAGGTAGTCAAAGACATTTCAGGAGCTAAAACGAGTTGTTAAAAAAAGTCAGTATAACCTGAAATGCCTAATAATGGCCGAATGACTCAGAAGGTTAGGCGTTGGCAATGCTACTCCGCTAAATATAAATGTTAGTGTCCAAACTGTATTAGTATTGGCACTTGTGATGTGTGAGTCAGGGTGATTTTGACTGGTGAGTGTCATACGCCCACAAGTTCCGGGCATCACTGTAGTCTCTCTGTCCAAAATGATGCTGCGTTACACAGTGTTGTACTACACAATCCACTCACAGTAAGGATGTACTCACTTGTATTAGTGAGTGCTCACTTTAACCGGACTTTGATTATCACTCTACTATATATACACAACTGTCAGAGTTAATCTTAGATCATCAATTCTAAAAAAAGATCATGAGCAACTTATGCTTGGACCAAAAGCAGGAAATAACAGTTTGATGTATTATTTCTTATTTTATCCTTGTTATAATGTCTTTGAAATATTTATTTGTGACATGCTAAAACGTGGCACAGCAAAGGCATTTCAGTTACCCAGTAATAACCAGCTTAAGTAAGTTAGCTTACTTAAGCTTGCCAACATTGTGTTTACTCACCGGGCCGGTTGGTCATTTATTGGTACCTGGTGTAACTAGTCAGCTGTAAACATGCTGGCACTAGACAGTCACAAAACTTCTCCAAACTGGTGCTGTCAGGTAGTGATGTAGTTAGCTTCAGGGAAGTTTCTAATGTTTCATTTAAATTTAAAGAAGTTTAAATTTAGACTAGTCTATAAGTCAGTGAGTGTGGCTAACATAAGCAGTGCTAGCACCAGCTGCCTGCTGTCCTTGCCTGTGCCTGTGCTGAATGTGGTTATTGTGACACAGCCTGCAATAAGACCTTATTTTTATTTTCTAGATTTCTAGATACAGATTTCTGGATACATAACATCTTAGAAAAAACAGTAAACTGGCATTGTTCATTAACAAAATATTAATTATTCGCTAACCAACTAGTATTTCTGGTGATGACTAATGAGTAGGGGTATTAACGAGGTTAGCAACATTTAATTGACTACACTAACTGATCATGCATATCCTTGTTGGCTTGGTTGCAAAAAGGACAATTTAAAGAGTTGAGTCATTTAGACGAGTGGATTACAAATAAACTTTAGGAAAAGTCTATATATACCATGTTCTTTTGTGGAGCACTTTATACGCTAACAGAGGAGGTCAAATTACGATAGCTGTTTGTACCCTCAAAACTCAGCACTTTCAAGACTCTTTCCTAAATGTAAATGCAAATTTGGGCATGAATGTTCATCAAAGTATCACCTTTAAAATAAGCTAGCTTCTCAAAATCACCACAAAACTGTGATGGAGGCAAAGAAGAGTGACAGAAATGGAGGTGAGTGTGAAACCTGACCAGCGTTGTTAACAGCCCGGCAGACAGAGACACTCCAGAGTCCAGCTGGGATTTTATACCTCAACTACGAACAGGACGCACACTTTTACAAGAAAGGCATTAAAACGCTAGTCTTAGTGGTAAAACACGTAGTCTGATATAGGAGTTTAGTGTGTGCTGAACTGAAAAAAAGGGGAGCAATTCGTTGAATCTTGATCTTGAACAGCCAAATCCAATTTAACAGACAAAATTCTGAACCGGGTACAGCCTAATTACTAGTTACTACACAGTATTTTTTTACATTGCAAAGAGGAAATGAGAAAATTATGCTTTTCTTACCGGGCTGCATCCAAAAAAAGAGATTAAAATTAAGCTCTAGCCATAAAATGTGGTGGAAACATTTGTTTATCTGCTTATTCCAGTTCCAGCTTGCAGCAGGCTGTAGCCTATCACAGCGTGCGTGCAGGGCAGCAACCTGGACACATACCTAGTCCATCATAGCGCTCATACAGGTAAACATGCAACCACTCACCACCATTTTCAGCTCTATCAGTAATAGAGAGTCACAGGTCTACTCAGTCTGACTGCGGGAAGAAACTCTGAGATGCTCCTCGGCGTTCACACCAAGAGCACTGTCTGACCTTCCCACCCTGTTCTCTCTTTCAAGACTTCAGGGTTTTATTAACATCTGCAACTCTGTAGACTCGATCATCAGAGATTTTTGTAAAACATGATAGTAATATCGAACAACACAGAGACTGTTAATGAATATGCTGTGGCTCAAGGCCAATACAAAGAGAATAGGCTGCATAATTACACCGAGCTGAGAGCTTGGTTAATTCATCTAATTAAGAGTACTGTTGCAAGCGTATCACTTCACAACATTTTTTGGTTTACTTGTACTAGCTGTGCTTTGAAGTCTGCTAACAAAAGAACAGTAAAAAGTGAATTAATAAACACAAAACAATTGGCCAGTGTGTGAATTATTCAGAATGTCTTCATTATTTCTGTCTGTTTCCACTGCAGCAGGTTAACTGCTCAGAAGTCTTTTATCTTACAGTAGATCCAACACTAAAAGGGCTGTTCTCGTCTTGTTTTTTTCCCTTCATCTTCTCCCCACCCCCTCTTTCTCTTCCCATTCCCTGTTTCACTTTTACTTGTACATAACAATGGCATGCCCACTTGGCACCTACAAGCACAAACACACACCACACATACAAACACAAAAGGCACACACACACAGACATTAGGTACAGTAGGCGTCTTTACACGTGTAGTCTTCTGGTCTCCTAGTAACCAAAGTTGGTGCAGCAGTAAAGCAGCTGTCTGCTGTTTCATTAGCCGCCGTCTGTCTGTCTGACTGTCTGAGACCACGACCACATTAATGTGAAGACATCTGCAAATACATGTCTTTCAAAACAAAGTTAATGTATGACAAACCTTTAACAAACGTGGCAGACATACAGACCCTGAATTAATGAGTGGAGAACCATAACAAATGCAGCTGCTTCACACACACAAGGGGTCACAGGATGGTGTGATGAGTATGAAAATAATGTGAAACGTGTTATTAGGGCTATACCATTACGACAACACAAGCTATAATACTTTACTCAAACTTGCTGCCATTTACTTGTATACTTTTCTATTATTGCAATTATGAGTCTGAGGACAGTAGGGGAGACATCTATCTTTTTTTCCCAGAGCTGATGATGGAAGTATCTAAGGACTGAGCCACTTCATTTCCTTCTCATCTCTGTTGACAGTGCATGTGCAGTACCAATCAGGCACTTGCGAGAAAGTGGCAGGTAAAGACAAAGTTTATGAGCTGAAGCACAAGCTAGCATTTCAGTTATCTTCAATTATCCTGGACACAAAGCTCCATGCTTGCAGGGTTGCAATTATGCATGAAGAGCAGAAAAGCAAAGCCTTCGCGAAGTCAGTTTTCCACTCATTGATACCGTTCTGTGCGCTCGTATCACATGCATAGGCTAGATTTTTTTGTGCATGAATCTTGAGACTAATTAAGCACCATAGAGGAGCTCCATTTTTTGCTCTTTATCAGTCTTCTTTTTGGTGCAGCCAGTATTTCAAAGATGCTCCCTGTCTTCATAGAGCAAAAACAATAAAACAAAAAACAAAGAATTCAAATACTGATTTTGCCAATTATCATGTCAACAGTAAAAGCTTTGAACCATTCAGAACAGCACTACATGTTGTAGCCTTGACAGATCCAAACCACTTGAACATCAATGGGATATTTAGGGCCGACATGTAAGACAGCACTCACTTCATTCAATGTTCATATATTCAGGATTTATCTCAGTAGCAGTAGCAGTTTTTGTTGCTACTGACGGAGTCCCACCCTGCTCAAATCAGGCTGCCTTCCTAAGCATGATATATTCAGAGAAAAACAATCCATGCATGTAATCCAGCACATTTTTATCTCATTTATAACAGCCTCACACTGTTTACTATTTACTCTCTTTACACTGTAGTAGAGCTGTATTAAGGTAATGAAAAAGATCATCCACTGCTTCTCATTAAAAGTGTTAAGCTGATGAAACGATGTGGGTTTATTGCAAAGCAAGCAAATTAATTAATAAAATACAGTTATTTGACTGCATGATGAAGATCCCCGTTGGATGGAAACATTACTCTGTTAAATTTACTGGGAGGTATCAGAATGCCTTCATTTTTTATTTTGATCTAGCAGCTGTAGATGGTTTTTTTATGTGCATGCTCAACACTTTTTTTGTGTGTGGTTTTATCGTAAAGTGCCAGAGCAATGTGTTCGTCTCAACAGTTAATGGCGATCACGATCGACCATTAAATATGTTTACAAAACACCGGATCATTGGATCATTTTGAATTTTTGGGAGGGCGTAAGGAGCCACCCACACCAAGAACAATTACTATAACTAACTATAAAAATTGTTTTAACTCAAGTATCATGACAATGACGACACTGACGGTGGCAAACGATATTGTTGGTATCGCTTTCAGAGAGATTTACTGAACAACAGAAACTGACAGCCAATCAAAGTCTACTTAAAAGAAACATGATTTTATTGACAAATACTGCCAAAATAGGCGGTGATGGGATCTTGAAGTTGGTTTGATCCTTACTTCAACCTTCATGATCACCAGATACCATCAGACTGATGTTGACTTACATGAAAGTATGAATAAAATTTGTCTTTGTCTATCGGACAACTCTCGTAAGAGAGTGTTGGATTTTCCTAACTCCTCTCACCTTTTAAGAAGTTTGTGAACCCATATCCTTCTGGTTTTCTTTTTATTTCTCTACGCAGCAGGTCATCAACATTCATTTTCCTAACAAGCTGCCAACATAGCTGATGTGCACAGCACATGCTTCTGTCATTAGTGTGGATGCTCACATCATTAGTGTCATATTGTTATAGTTATCGTTCTTGGTGTGGGCGGCCCTTCATGGAACAAGGAGCGGCCAGGTCTCCTCGGTAAGCTAACAACAGTGTCTTAAACATGGTTGCAGTTGTACACCAGTTGTTCTTGTGTTGCATTTCTGTCAGAATCACTGGTTGAGGGGTGGTTTGCTGTAGTATTAAACTGGACTTGCTGTTACCATGGTAACAATGTGTGTCATCAAATCAACCACGACTGAATTCTTAAGGATTACAATTTTAATATTTCTGTTTTTAGCAACCAAAGACGTCACCAACTTGACAGAATGATGCAAATCCATGGACGAGTCATGGCTGGGGTTATTTCAGATGTGTGTGTAATAACAGCAGGACAGAGAGGCTTAGACATTTTTAGACAGCAAAGATTACAGCTTAGTAGAAGAGTCTGTTGGTGGACAACACAGATATCGAAGAAACCCAGATACAAGTACTGTCTGCTGATGAATATTTAATGGGTGCTGTTGTATTTGTTGTACCCTAACAAATCAACCTTTGTTAACCTCAAAAAAGATTTCAACTTCTAAGACCAAGTACTGTCTGAGATGCTGACTTACTTTATCTCTAGAAAAACATTTCAATTTTTCAGAAAGAAAGATAGCAGCTAGGGGAGAAGTGGGAGACGTTTGGCTGTCTATTGGTATTTCAACCATCCAGCAGAGTTTCACAATTAAAGGTTGCTTCCCTCACTATTTGGCACCAGGAATAGTAGTTGCTAACCAATTATTAATATTTGTTAATGTACGGTGCTTTTCACGCTGTTTCATCGCTACACCTCTTGTCCGGAGCCATGTGTACCTACAGTCTGCCACACTTGACAAACAAATGTTTACCTGCAGACTGTGATCCTGCTCAGTCTGAGAAGATAACACAGCTCATCACTGCAATGACTTTGCAGGATGTTCTTCCACTTAACTTTGTTGTTCCAGCAGCTGACCACTAGGGCTGCGCAATTAATCACAAAATCAATGAAATCGCAATATGGCCAAGTACAATATCCAAACTGCAGAACCAGAACCAAATCAGCATTATTTTAAAGAAGAATAATGTGTGAGAAAACAGATACATGCCCTGGCCTAAAAATGTTCATTTGGTACAGGCCCCAGCAAGTGTTACATCATCATTATTTTATTATTCTTGTGTGTGTGTTGTGTGTGTGTGTGTTGTGTGGTGTGTGTTGTGTAAAAATTAAAAGGGTAATGCAAAAAAATCATTCCCACTAATTGTATCGCATATTGCAATTTCAGTCAAAATAATCGTAATATGACTTTTTTTACCTTCGTGTGAAGCCCTAATGGCTTGGGTTTATAAAGAGTACAGTATTGATATGATTTGGCGCTGTACAAAAAAAAAAAAATTAATTGAAAGCAAAGGTTTCAGAAAGTTACTGGAATATATTGAGCCCAAATACATGGTGTCAGAGTGCAAAAAGATTTGGTTACTGAAGAAAGTGATAAATGGTTTCAAATGGCTCTTTCATACAGACAGTATCTTTTCAGACAATGTTTTCAATCACGATTAAACTTTCAGTTTAATCAGCAGGGAAATTAGTCACCAGAAACATCCCTAACTCATACTGCTTTGACATTCAGTGTGGACAGAAAACTATAAAAGATCTATCAACAAGAACATAAAACCACACAGGTGGGTTTTTTTCTCTCACTTGTTTGCCATCGACCGTGTTTCCCAGAGGCTTCCTGCTGACATTTTGATCCTCTCCCACTGTGGGCTCACATGACAACAACAGCCCCTGATGCCTTTTGGGAAACCCAGACAACAGTCTGTCCAAAATCTGACTCCGTCTGACTGCCTCTGTGTCACGTCCTCCCACACACATGCTACACACCGTCCCTGGAGCCTGGCGGGGCTGAAGCTCACCTGTCGCAGCAGCCACTCAGACACACGCTTCGACTGGCTTTGTCTGGTGTCAGCGGGTGGTCAGTGGGTCACCCTGTTAGTCATGTGGTGCCCAAACCGCAGCCAGACCAGAGGGCAGCAGGCTTGGCGACAGCTATCTCGCTACATTGGTTTCTGACAGTGAATGCTCCATTGTGTCGAAAAAACAATTTGCCTAGAGAGCTGAGATATCCACAACACACAGTTTTCTCTGTTTCTGTTTATGAATTCCGTCCTTTCTGTCTGACAGAGACAAAAAAAATGTAGGTTTCCTGTCTGCCTGTGTTAAAGGGATAGTTCGGATTGTTTGATAGGGGACTTATAAGTCAGTTATATACTTATGAGGCAGTAACTCAGTTTATTACCTACAGTAGGTGCCCGAGCAGCAGAGCGGGTCACCAGCATGGAAGCTAAATAATGAACTGCTGCAGTCAGGGTCAGCAACAAAGGTATTTTAACCACATAAAAAACGTCTACCTAAAACAAAAAATATTCGGATTATGTGTGCACTGTCTTTAGAATATTTTCACTGCTTTAATTTCTGTCAGACAGCCTTTTCTGATTGGAAACCGCCATTATATGAGCCAAATATTAGTCTCTCCAAACTAACCAAACTCCATAGGCGAAATCAGGAATTTTACCTTGCAGAACACAGGACTTGCTGGTCTGCCGCTGCCTGGATTGGTTAGTTTGTTTTTGTTATTGTGCGACTGGTGCATTTGAACTATCATTTTGAAACACCAAAGTCACACAATAACACAAAAACTAACAGATTGAGGCAGTGGTAGACCAGCAACTCCCATCTTCTTTAAGGTAAAATGTCTATGGAGTCTGGAGATTGGTTTAAAGAGCAATATTTGCTTATATAATGAGAGTTTTCTGTCAAAAAAGCAGTGAAAACATTCGAAAAATAGCGTACACTCAAACTAATATTGACTTTTTTAGATGGACATTTTTTAAGTGGCTGAAATACCTTTGTTGCTGACCCTGTCCACAGCAGTGCATTGTTTACCTTTCAGTGCCGGTACTCTTCTGCGTCTCCAAACTGGGATCACTCCGGGCACCATCTACTCTAGTTAGTACACTGTCAATCAATAAATACCTCATACAATTGTTAGGATGACCCTTAGCGGCTGGCGTTTGCAGTAAAGGATGGCAAGGCAATGGTCAGGTGTACCACATCAGATGGTGTTTATTTACAGAGATGACAGCAACACAACATAGCAACAACACAGATGAGATCTGATCAGCAACACTGACAGATGGAAAGAGGCGCCTTAAATACTGTGCCTCTGGTAGACCATATTGGACTATCCCATCTAAAGGTGCTATTCAAAGTTCACCGCCGACTAAACTCCCCTGATTTTTGTCTAGCCCCTGTTTAAACCATAATTTTACAAAATCCCATTAACTGCTATCTAACCCATAAACAAACACCCCACCACAGTTATCATCAATAAATATACAAATATACACGGCTCCCAAATCTCCCTCCTCCTATCTTCCCACTTGGTTCCCCCTGGAATGTTTAATAAGCCCCGTGTACCCAGGGGGACTCTTTTGGCCGACACCCTGGAACGGACACAAAGGAAGACAGGTGAGTGACACACAACTTAAACAATATTTAAATTTACGCACTAGCACACACTTTGTTACGATATTTAGCACATCAATTTACTGCACAAACTCAGAATATAATTTAAACCGTAGTTCGTCAATCATGAACAAACGGATGCACAGCCGATACTGGCAGAGCATAACACCACTCCACTCTCTTTCAGCCGGAGCCGAGCATCACCGCCGCATCTGCCAGATGACGACAGAATCAGTCATGGTTTAAAATGAGATGCATGCCAAGAATAAATAGCCAATAAATATGCTACAAAATGTGCAAATTGTTCCGTGCAAATTCCACTAATAAAGCGCAAATATCTCTATCAAAGTGTCGAGTGCCATTATTTATGTGCATCGTTTAGGTGTTTGTTACAAAGTGCCACCAATACCCAACCAGATTGTCAATATTTACCAGGCAGAAGCCATCAGTCACTAGTAACACAGTGCCCTTCATTACAACAATCCTACATCAAATAATCTGAACTATCCCTTTACGGTGGAGCAGACAGTTCACGGTACTGTGTCTCTCTTTTTGTAATGATGTTTTGAGCACAAGGACACTTGGCGACGGTCATGAAAAAAATATTTTTTTCCCCCCCAAAATTTCATTTTCATGGTGTTCAGCATATGTTCAACAAGCAAGAATTGTATTTCACTCTCAACCTGGTGAAGGTCCCCCACTGAACCGATGTTAAAAATGAGATTTGTAGTGAAGCGTTGAATTTCTATTACAGTGTCTTTATTACTTCCTGAGGTAACGATGTATATTACTGCTCCTTTATGACAATAATAACACGTTTAATGAGATCAGATATGATGCACACCCCTATATGGTCCGCCCTTATTCTTCTAAGAGCCACGCTTTTCATTAAATATGTACCTTTTTTTTTGACATTGAGCCATGAGTGAAATGCCAATACAATATATATGATAATTACTGTGTGTGGGCTGGAGCATCTTTCACCTCTTTCAAGTCATTCATTATCCATCTCCCCAGGTCTTGTATCTGAGCATCTATGTGTGTGTGCGTGAGGAGTGTGTGTGCATGTGCGTGAGTGAAGAGATGTGTGTTTATGCCGGTAAATGCTTCACTTAATGTAATCTGTATGAAGCACAGATGTAATGTTTCAGTCTGGCCTCTAGCCTACCAAAAGTATCTAGTAGATGAGTGGATGTTACAACACTGTGTGTGTGTGTGTCTGTGTGTGTGTAAGAGCCTCCATGGCTGCACTTCAGACACGAGGCCCGCAGACAAAGGGCCATTCATCGTCTCATTCAGGCGATCGTGAAGCCTCTCCTGGAGACACTGGGGCTGACGCCGAGAGTGGCGGCACCGGAGAGCAACAATAGTGACATTATTTGGTGTCAGCACAACTACACCACGCTTCTCGGAAGAATGACTCGTGGCTCCAGCTCCAAACGCTGAAAACACACACACAAAAAGACGTGCATGAGTGTAGGACGAGTGTGTGCGTGTGTGTGTGTGTGTGTGTGTGTGTGTGTGTGTGATCCAAACTCGTACAAACAAAGTAAGACATTGGCATTCGGAGAGTGTTCAGCAGTCGTGATGGAGATGCTTGTTTCTCTTCCCAGGAGCAGTAGGTGTTTAGAGGCATGTTGTCTTGGTAACAACATATTTCCCATCTCACTCAAGGTGATCAGCTTGGTTCTCACCTCTCCGCACAGTCTCACAAACAGTCATTGTTGTTTATTTATTTATGTTGTGCAGGTGAAGAGCACATGGCTCAACAGTCTCTGTGTCTGTTTCCTGTCAACATGCCCACAAAACTCTGCAGCTCTTAGGGCTGTTTTCGCTCACAAAAAGATTACATCAAGCATTTTAAAATAGCTGTGGCAGAAATGGTAACACTTTGCAATAACATACCAAAACTTCCAAAGAAGTTAACGATAAAGCATCACAAAGGAACAATTTAAAACAGTTGCTCAGGGCTAGTCATTTCTTTTGGTGGTTTTTGGTTTGCTTAAAAGCCACAGATCCAAATTTAAGACAATGACCCACTAGCATACTTGCCAGCATTCTTGGTAGGGCTGTGTATCAGTACTCAATACCTTTAAGGTAAGGATGGAAATAACCCACTACCAAGTTCTATAAAAACTTCTCCAGTGGGGTGGGACTTAGGGTCTCTGTTTTTGTTTTGCTTTTGTATATTATTAAAATCCTAAATAAAAAAATGATAAAAAACTTCTCCAGTCAAACGATATCTGCATTTGGTTATTTTTGCACCCACATCTAGAAAAAAAAAAGATTATTTGTATGGTTTTGCTTGCAGCCAATCACCATAAGCAAGCAGAGTGTATCTGACAGAGTTCTAGCCTGTCCCTCTATACAACAAGAAATCAGTATCCAACTCAAATCCACCCATCTCACGCCTACAAGGTCTGCCCCAGTCTTGGGCATCATGATTGATGATCAAGGTCAAATATGGCCTTGATTGCACGGTCATGCCATTTTTCGCTGTACAACATCAGGAAGATAAGACCCCCTACCTCTCTGAGCATGCAGAAGTCTGCTGGTTCAGGCTCTTGTAATATCATTGACTACTCCAACTCCTTACTGGCAGATGATGGCAGACGAACCTCTACAGATGATCCAGAATGCTGCAGCATGCCTGGTTTTCAATCAGCCAGAAACAGCCTACAAAACAGCAACTAAAACTGCTCCTGCCTACCTGAACTCCCTCATCCAGGGCTACGCTCCCTCCCGCTCACTATATTCTGCCAATGAAAGACACCCGATTCAACCACCACAGCAGGGCCCAAAGCCTCTAGCTGAACTCTTCCAGTTTGTGGCTCCCCAATGGTGGAACGAGCTATCAAACCATCTTCGATCAGCAGAGTACCTCTCAGTCTTTAAAAGAAGAGTGAAGGCCCAGCTCTTTCGTGAACACCTTTGCACTTGTTTGACTGCCACTTGCACTGCCTGTAGGAACCTATGTCCTATCAGAACTTTGCTTCATGGCACTTTGCTTCATGCTGTTGTCACCAGACTAGATCCTTGCTTTTGTTGTATCAGCTCTCAGATGTATGCTGCTTTAGATAAAAGCATCTGCTAAATAAAATTGTTAAGAGTGTAATTTGGCAGTTCAACATGCCGAGATGCCACCAGAAACATTCTAAAATATGACTATACTACACACTTGTGGCTTCTGAGAAAATAGGAATGCTTTCATTCATATGATGGGTATCGAACAAAGTAGAAAATGAAGGTATCAAATAAATTACTGGCACTGGTATCGTCATTTTTTCACGTGAGACCCATGTTTTTCATTGCTCTCTCCTGGTTTCCTCCCCATGTCAAATTTCTCCCGTATTTCTCCCGATGTATAACAAATTGTCACACCTTCTTTTCCTTGTTGTTTTCACAACCAGTCTCTGGCACTGTGCAGCATATATAAGTCCTACAACTCTAAAAATGCACTGTTTCCACCTGGACAACAATACAGTTGCTGATTAAAACACGTGTAAATGCCCCAAAGCATTAATCGCAATATAACTTTTCTGACATGTGCTATCTGGTTTTACCTGCTGTGAAGCATAGAATCCGCTGTAAATACAAAGAGGAATAAGTGGTTCAGGTTTGCCAGCTGCCGATAAACAAACAAGAAGTGTTTCCGTGCAGTCATTTTCAAGATGGACCCACCTTGTAACCTGGGAACAATATTACTTTAAATCTTTTAAGGTTTTCTAACACTACTGACCATTTCTATTTGCTACTGCTATGCTTCTGTACTAAATGAATTTCTGTCCCAGAAACTCGTCTGGTACACATCACCTACCCCCATATGGGGCAGATATGCGCAGAAGGAATATATTTATTCCAACCAGAGAGAAACAATCAGAGGCATTTACATGGTTATTATTTTCCTTTTGAAAGGACTATCAAAGGTTTACACCACCCCTCTCAATCAGACTGAAAATCTCTTCGAATCTGTGCATCTGTGTGTGGGTGATCGGGCCAGCCTGTTCCCATTGAGGTGTTTACATGAGGCACTTTTATTCTGATTATTTGTGTAATATTTGGGTCCTTGTAAATGCAGCTAGTGAGTGAGAGATGGAGAGAGAAATAGAGAATATAAGAGAAAGAAATACTTAAGCAAATTTCCAACATCCTGGAAAGAGGAATTCCTGTTTCTTATGAAAAGTTTTTAAGAAAAGGGACTATTTTTTCTCTAAGAGCAGCCCCTCTAACTTACCCTTAGAAAAACATCTGTAAAACATTAATTTTCGTTGTTACTGTAATCAAACTTGACTTTGGACAAGGTGAAGCCAAATGCTGTGGTTCCTTTGTGATTTCCTTATAAAGGTCATCTGCAGGCACTTATTATTCTGCTATTTTCATTCTTTTAAAAGTCACTACAATGCAGGAAACTCAAACTTTTCCCCACGTTAGTTTGAAATCCTCCGTATTTTTGAATTCTCAAGGTTAGCAAGTATGTCATGTAGAAATGTTGCAGACACCACAAACTAATTAGCTTTGTAATTGCTTTGGAAGACTGAAATTGACTTTTCCCCTTTTTAGCAATCAATATGAACTGTAAAACCTCACCTTAATCACAAATATGGGCAATATCTTTGCTAAAATCAGCTTTATTGACAAACCTTTTAGACCATTAGATATAGTTATTGATTTTCTTAACTGATTTGTGCATTATTGCACAAAGGTGAGACATTATTGGACTTGATTGCGCCTCATCAATTTGTGCCTCTCCCAGACAGATTGATTCAGTTATTGATAGATCACTACAGAGCACGGCCATTGTGGCTAACATCTCCTCTGGCATGTGTTTTGTCTTATTAGAATGGCTGATGCCATTGATCTAAATTATTAATACAGCACACGCCTTACACATGTGCAATTTAACATAAAGATCTATGCATGTGGTGAGATGGGGGGGATGGTAGAGGAGGCAGAACGATGCGGGGATATCGATGAATGCAGGGTGAAGAAATGGAAAAGCATAGCAGACAAGAGACATGTCAGACAATTATTTCACTCCTGATCTCCATGAGTCAGAGACAGAGAGACGGGCCAGAAAGTTTGGATCTGTTAACTTTCATCTGTGTGATGCCTGAATCCACCTTTCCCTCCTGCGTATATTTACTAACGTGTGTGGGGAGTGACTGCCTGGCTAGTAATTAAACTCTAGTTTGTCTTAACACTCACCTCAGAGCCAAGGGAAACACCGAAGTGTCAGAATTAACATACAGGTGTAAAAACCTGTTCTGCCCTCTGAGCCACAGGCTTGGCCGATATATCCATGTCAACACACATATCTTAAACTGCAGGCTAACTAACAGAGGCTGAGGTGTGTCTGAGTGTGTATTTTAAAGTAAAGCTGACTGAGAGGTGACCTTCAATCAAAAGCCATGCACTCAAATACCAGATGCAGGTAAATAAAGTGTTGTTTTCTTTTCTTTGTAAAAATAGTGGTGGTTTTAGCTCATTAAATACAAAATTTGTTTACTTTATACCGTTGCCAACCATTTTTGAAAGCATCTCAAGATATTTTTCTACATTTCAATACCACTTGAAATGTACTACTTGCACATTTTTAAGAACACAGCTTAGTTTATATAAAAGTTACAACTAGGAACTTAGGAAAACTGAAGTGTAAAAACATACCACCGTTTGCATAAAATTAACTTAAAAAGTTTACTTTTTTTTTAAGGAATAAGAACAGTTAAGATCAGCACTATCTAGCAATTGTGGGTTTAAACAAAACACAAAATAAACCACTGCCATGAATCTTTGCATGTATCACAATATCACAATGCAGTGTTTCTGAGAATCAACAGAGCATCACAAAACATAATATGGCACACTCAATTGTGTGGATATTTTCTTACACCGTTGGTTACAATGACCATTTTAAAAACCCTCCCTGCTGACGTGTTCAGTGATGCCCTATACGGCACCTTTTCTGATCTAGTATTCACAGTTTGCTTATTGTTCATCCTCTGGATTTGTGCTTCTGAGAACTTCATGCTTTTTGGCATTTGACAACCATATGGCAACCGATGTTCAGGGCTGAAATGGTTAGTTTGATCACTCAATGGACAGAAAATTTATCAACAACTATTTTCATAATCATCATTTTTCAAGCATAAAGTTCTCTGTTTGCAGCTTCTCAAATGTGATGATTTGCTGCTTTTATCTGTTTGATAATTAGGGCTGACCCAAATGCTCCAAAGCTTCTACTGTTGCCATGGTAATCAACATCCTTTTTGAATGCTGTGGGAGAGAGGAAGGAGACGTTGCGGCGGCTGCACTAAAAAAGGGGCAAACAGACTGCTAAAGAGCAAGAAATGGAGCACCTCTATTATCCAGGCACATGATTTTAGCACATCTGTTCCTCGTGCACAAATGCAGTCCTGCTAGCATGGCGCTGTGACAAGCACAAGCTCTAACCTTCCTGTGCGCTTGCAACTTGCTAGCTAATCAAGCTGACTTTTGCCACTTTGGAGGCAGGGATGGAATAGACACTGGCTTCCCTCCTGTCCATGTCTCTCATACTTAAAGGCAAATATGCAACTTTTAAAAAAAAAATCAATGTATGGATGTTTTTCATTGTTTTCTGATGTTTTATAAACCAAATAATGAATCAATAAATTGAGAAAACAATTGGCAGCCTTTGAGCAGGATTCAAATGCCTGCAAGTTGTTTTTCACTGTATACTGAAGACAACATAAACCAGTGGCAGTCTGTAAATTAAATTAGTATGCTTTGAAAAAAGGATGGCAGAAGGGCAAAGCATGCACAAATTGTAGTTAATGGGATAAAACTTACAATACCACAGGTCTTTTGAATGGAAAATTGAGTCTGAGGTTGCTAACATAAAAGAAAAGTTTCTTCAAGGACAAAGATTTTAAAACATGTTCCGAGCTTCATCTTTCCTTTTAAATTAATTAAGACTTTTAAACTTTTGGTGGGAGCTTGTATCGCATACACTCAAATGTAATAATAGAGCGCAAAGATGAGAATTTAGGAGAAATACAGTCAGACTAATGCAGGATCTGTTTACGATGTTGGTGATGATCTTAAAGATGCTGCTTTTGGAGGTTAGGTTTCAGGCAGTTATTGCGGTTAAAAGGAGACCAGATAAGTGAGGAGGGGGTGAGAGGAGACGAGATTGAATTTATGTGAGTAAAATGTGCAATGTTAGATTTAGACGAGGGAGACCTTTTTCCCTTAATGACAGAGACAGTCAGAATAAAGAAAGAAGAGATCTTGGTGTTTTGAAGCACCTGAGATGCCTCTTCACGCCTTTTTCTTCACAAACACACTCTGTCTATCACCCTCACACATCAACCAAAACACAAACCCCACACATGCAAGAAGTTGTGGATGCCTTCCTGCAATATGAGCTTTCAAGCATGTTTGTGTGTGTGTGTTTCTGTCTGTCTCTTTGCATTATCACCCCTCTGCTGCCCTGCGGCCTCCCTGTTGATGAGCAAACCAAGAAAAGGAAAAAAAAAAATAACTGAAGCAGAATGTGAGAGACACGCTGGATGAGCTGTTAACTTCCTCAACCCACCCCCATTCGTCACACCACACACACACACCACACCACACACACTCCTGCTCTTTGTCCCAGCTCTCTCCTCCATCTCCATCTCTATTTCAACCCGTTCTCCTCCCCCCTCTCCTCTCTATTCAGCCTCTTTCCTCTCAGTCACTGCCTTTGACCTCGGCACAAGTATAAAAGCTAACCTTACACGTCAGAGGAAGGTCACTCGCACACAGGGAGGTCAAGGAGAGGTTGCGTTCGTGCCCCGGGGCGCTGTTTCGGTCCCAAAGGACTGTAGGCAAAGTGACAAGGACGAGTTGGGGAGGGTGGGGGTTCCCACTTGACCTGAGGGGGTTGTGCATGTTCGGCTAACACATATACAGCTGTATGCTTTCAAAGGCGGAGCGTGCAAGTTTTATATTGTCACTATGCTGAACATGGATGAACTGTTTACAAGATCATTTGGATATTTGAATTTCTGTTTAGTTCAAGGCAAGAATAGCAGAAACTAAATCTCAGATTCACATTATTGTGATTTACAGCATCTCTATCCAATAAAAGTGCTCTTCGCTCTTATTCACAGTCTTTTCTGCCCACAGTGGAGTGGATATTCCTCTCTCTATCTACAGTACATTAGGGCTGCAAAGATTAGTCGATTAATCAAATCGAATTGGTACTGAAACAGTATTACTAGTTTCTGACTGGTTAGTTAGTTCATTAGCTCCTGGACAAACAATACTGTTATCAAGTCCCTCAAGGATTTAGCAGGCTATTTTTGGGATTGTTATGGCCTAAAATGCTTGATTCCACAGCAGCTTTTCTAGAAAAACTGTGATGCATGTTGTGATTTCTTTAGCTGTTTTTTTGCAATGAAATTTCGAAAGCCAGTGAAGCGATTTTTTTTTTGTCTGTAATTCATTAAAAAGCAAAGGCTTCTTTTCCAGGGAGAATAAAACCACACACTGTTCTGAGTGTTCAGAGTAAAAAGGCCCAGGATTACAAAATTACAAAATATGCTTTATTTGTAAATGAGGAGGAGCACCTGGGGGTATTCCTGGGAAAATCTTTATGGAGCTCAGACTTAGTCAAAACAGCAAGCATAAAACTACACAGAGCACTGAAAAATATCAATAATAATGACACACCTTGTGTTCTTTTCAGTATCCATGACAAAATATAAAAATACAAAAATAATAAGTAATGAAACACGGGTCAGTTCATTGAGACGAACATGACATTTGCACAGGGGACTGCTATGATTGGTGGAACTCGCAGGAAGCTACAACGATTGAAATTAATACAAGTAGTATTAGTAAGAGTATCGATAAGTAACTATACCCATCCTTAATACTAACTGAAGAGTCTTTGGGGTTTGGACAATTGTTTGGATAAAAGAAGCTATCCGAAGATGACATTTGCTCCGGGAGATTGTGATGAGCATTTTCCAGTTTTTTTTTTTTTTATTCTTATAGACTAAACGATTAATAGATTAATCCTGAAAATAAGTGGCAGACTAGAAAAATCATTCTTACTTTTCTCCATCCTACATTTTCTCATTCTGTTTTCCTTCCCTCCTCTCTCTGGAGTGTGTGTGTGTGTGTGTGTGTGTGGGGTGTGTGTGTGTGTGTGTGTGTGTGTGTGTGTAATTGTGCATGCATGTGTATGTTTGTGTGTGTGCGTGCAAGCGTGCGTCCAGTGATTGTCTGCCTCCTACAAACTGATCTGTCTTCCTCAGAGCAGGGTGACAGGTCCCTCTGTGTCTCACAATAGACAGACAACCACCCCCCTCTCTCTTTCTCACCCCACACACACACACACACACACACACACACACACACACACAACACACAGTGTCACACTTACCATACAGCCAGATGGGCTTGTGTCCCCCATCGCCAGACAAATTAAGTTTGGGCCCCCAGATTAATATTCAGGCAAAGCACTGGCTCTATATAATTGAATCATGGTGCCATGAGTGTACAACAGGGGATACTTTAGATGCAGCCACCATGTGCACACACACGCACACACGCGGACACACACAGACACACACACCAACATCAACACTTGGCTGCCAGCTGCGCTCGGTATCCTGTCTGCTGGTTGGGGGCAGGTCATGAATACAGAATTGCCGATCTCCGAGCACGACACGTTGTTTTATGGTGGATTTTACCTTCGAGTCTCTATTCCACTGATATTTTACACACCTCTACTTTCCGAAGAAAAGAGTACACGTCATTTCTTAACCATTTCTTGCGTCATCATGAGTCATACCAACTAAAACGCACCCCCCCCCCCCCCACCCACACCACCAAAAAAAAAACATTAAATAAAATACAAGCTATCACAATAAGTAGGGTTGTTCAAGCTGTTTTGTTAAATCCCTTGCCAGTAATGTGGGATTTTGTGACAGAGGATTGTGTTCAGTCAGTCAGCGTTTCAGTCAGCACCGTCAGGTTTGCAGCAAACACGTCATTTCTGCTAGCTACAGCAGCAAATTAACCTAAAATAATTAATCATTTTTAATTGGTTAATCCATCCATTCATTTTATGCCACTTACGTATTTCCAGGTAGAATTAATTTAATTAATTATATCATGAGGAATTATAATGGAAAAATGGGATATAATAACGAAGAATTCTAGGCCACACCATCTCTTGTGGTTTTCCATCATACTTTCAGACTTTGGACGTTATTTTCATCAAACAAGTATTAAACTGCATTTTATTTGAGTTTAAAAAAATCTTACTTTTCACTCTGTGAACCCTGCACAAACCCTGGTTTATATTATGTAATTTTTATGTAAAAAAAAACAAAAAAAAAAAACTACCAGCTTATATCAAAAGACTTAAATATCACAATCAGCAGCAGACATCAACATTAACTTATATTCAATAATCTTGGCAGTGTTTTTCATGAACAGGCTCCATTGTGAGCTCCAGACAGCCTGCAGGGAAGTCTGAGAGAAGAGCACCAGAAACACACAGAAAATGCCTTCTTCTTCTGTGGTGTGTGGTTAAAACTTATTTCTTGTTGTGCCGTGGCTTAAAGTGTTCAGTGAACTCAGCCCCGAATGCTGCTGTTCGTCTTCATTTGACAAGGAGGGGGGAACTGCAATTATAGCACTGGCAGCTTCAGTTAATGTCCCTGCATCAATAATGTAATCATGCCACCTTAAAAAAATCCAAACTAAAAAATTCCCTTGAACCTGTGATGTGTTCACATATGCTGTGCACACATGCAGTGTATGGTGAGCGAATGCTATAGGTAAAAGAAATCAAATATTTAAGCTTCTTTTGATAAGGATTTCTTTTTGATTGAGTATGCTTTTTGAATCAAAGTTTCATATTGTTTTTTTTTTTTTGTCTAACATCCTTTAACAAAAATTATTCTGAGCAATATTCTTGGTGTCATCAACAAACTTTGAAGATTAATTAAATTCATCATTACCGCCAGGATTTTACTTGAAAGATTTTTTTTTTTTTTTTTTTGAAATTTGTAGAAACAACTATTTGGAGACTCAACAATGGTTCAGTGACTCACTTCCTTCAAAGGCACATATTTGGTTTTAATATTTAACTGGGAAGGTTAGTTTGGCTCCTCATTGAAAAGCAATTTGGTCCCATAGGGACCAACCAGGTGCTTCAGGGAATCATTATTGGATTTTTCGTGTACCTGTCACTAGGGGTGGGAATCTTTTACTATCTCACGATTCGATTCGATTCCGATTTTTGGGGCCACGATTCGATTTAAAATCAATTTTCGATTCAAAACGATTTTATTCATAATGATTTCTGATCATGATCTACTCCCATCTGCTTTGCGAGACAGAATGACAAATGGAGACATTAAAGTGTCTTTTTCACATTTATTAAGTTTTAAACATTTATCCATGCTTAGATGGAATTGTTGGAACTGTTACATAAAAGCAATATCACATACTGCTTAACCTGTTCATCAGGGGGCCTATTTTTTCTACCTTCTGTCCGAAATGACTTACCCAAAATAAATGGAGGATATTTTCACAACTACAAGGGCTGTATGTATAATCTTGGTGTCAAAATAACGGTAATAGCTACATGTGAGATCACTATAGAAGTGTCAGAATCAAGATATGTGTTACTGTGTCAGAGGAAATTCACCTGGAACACAGAAACAAATGTGAATTTTTATCTATTAAAAAAAAACACACTGTTTAGAGTGAAAAACACTTTTGAATCATAGGATAGTAGCCCGATTCATCTAGGAATTAGTAAAGTGATATCTGGTGAGTTAACTGTGCAAAACTCGATGCTAAAAAAGTGAACCTGAACAGTTTTACAGATGTTTTAACACAGACATGTCCAGGCGAAACTGCACCAAATGTGCCATTTGGGCATCAGTCACACTGACGTTTGGCACTGTGTTGTTAGTATGTTAGCACCGCTATCTGATTCAAACAGTCAGAGAACCTCCTCTGCTGTATATTTCTCCCGTTTTATCCTGACTGGGGTTAATAAGCACTCTGCTAAAAGCGTCTGAAAGTGTCAACAAGCTGCGTCCTGTAAACTCACTGAAGCAGTCCAGGGGACTAGCTCGGCAACACATTGGTCAATTTTAATGATTGACACCTCTATAAACCAATCAGTCAGGAGGTTCTATCGCTACCACCCAAATTTACCTTAGCAACACCAATGACGATACAGAAGGACGTGCAGCCAAAGATAAAGTATTGTAGTGAAGATGCTCGAAAAAAGCCCTTGCTCTTTATGAAAACAACCAGGACCATCGCGATTTATTTCAAACTCCTGAAGAGTCATAGGAGTAGACATTAGCAGTGTTTTTTCAAGCTAGAATATACCTTTAGGCCACAAAACAGCTAAAGTAAGACATATTTTATGATTCTGTGAAGGTTTTTTTGCGACTATTTGGCGTCTAACTAAGTTTTTGTCGCACAGTGACGAGTGAGACCTCTTCATAATCAGTAGGCTCTCTGTTTTCATCCGACTCCTCACTTGTGTGGTTTGCCTGAAGTGGTGAGAGTAGTAAAAGCACTCAATGGGGGGTGGGCTGTTTTCACGTTTTTGTTAAATGCCCATATTATTTCTTGTGGTTTAAATTGTGTTTCATTTAGGTGGCAATGCTTGATAGAGGCTTTTAGCTGCCCGCTCGGAGCTGGCCTGGCAGAGAGCTTCGTGAAGCACTGCAGTGTGCGTTGGTCTGCAGCTGGCGGCTGACTCTGCTCCGTGTCCGTCCCGCGTAGTTACAAAATGGAGGTGGACAGCGGATTTTTTTTATTTTTTTTAATCGATTTTGGGACATTTTATATCGATTCTGAATCGTAGCAAATGAGAATCGCGATTCTTATGTGAATCGATTTTTTGGCACACCCCTACCTGTCACCCAATCAGTCTGATCAGTCATGTCTAAGGTTGGGTACCGAACTTGGGAGGTTTAAGTATGGTTGTTCCAATGCACTGATTTCATACCATGTAATTTATTAACCCCTAAACAGGATCCGGTTTATCCCAGAATCGTCCCATACACAATTATTTAACCCCCGCTATGGCACTTTTTCTGGCATTCCCCTCTTCAGAAGCCAAAAAAACGCCTCCATGCCTCACAGTCGTTAATAATCCTTAGCAATAGCTGGGGAAGCAAGTGATAAAAAAGGATTCAAATTGAATTTTACTGAAATAAAGATCAGTATGATAGAATCAGTCAACTAATGTTTCTTTTCCTACATAAATCCTATTAATAAAACTTTGTTTAACTCCATTTCTCCTTCAGTCATCCACGCCCCCCCTGCAATGGCTCTACTCCCCCCAGTTCGGGAAACTCTGTTCTATGATATTCATTCTTTGTTCATGTTTTACCAGGCCGAACAACAACATCATATCACATCCATACAAGGTTAGAAGGCCACAGCTGTTAAAAGAATAACGTACTGGTATTGTACCAACTTCTATCAAAAGACATCAAAAGTTCGGCGGACGTTTAGCTCAGTTGGTAGAGCGTCCGACCCATGTATGGAGGCTGTTAGTCCTCTGCAGTGGCCGCGGGTTCAACTCTCGCCTTCGGCCCTTTGCTGCGTGTCATCCCCTCTCTCTCTACCCCATTTCCTGTCTACTCTTCAGCTGTACTATCCATTAAAGGCATAAAAACCCAAAAATCTAACTTTTAAAAAAAGACACCCAAAGTTCAGGCATTGGAATCGGTATCAGGACAGAAAAATTCCCTACATCCCTACTTTTAGGGGTACCAACCAAATTATATTGGTACTACTGACTACCAATTCACGTTAAATCAATCGTGCAAAATTTTAGTGCCGGAGAGCTCATCTGGGTGGGCCTCAGAGCGCCATCTAGTGGGCTGCTGAGGCAGTGCTACAGCCAAATGGTCAGATTAAAATTACTTAATCTATTTATTTTCGTCAAAAATTTATTTAGTCAAAAATGAATTGGTTTTTGAAATGAAAAAGTGATGTGGGAGACAACCTACAGCAGTAAAAGCTCCAAAGCATGTCTTGTATGATTTGGATTCATAATGGCAAGCAGTGATGCTGAGCCAAAAGCACACTGTGTCAAATGTGGTGAAATCTTGTTATTCTATTTTTTTTTTCTCATTTATTTGGGAAGGTTGTCCTTGGAATCAGAATTGGGCCTTGATTTACAAAAGCTTCAGAGCCGCTGACTTAAAGTATAGCGAGAAAGAGAGAGAGCAATTTTACCTCTGCAGCTCATTCAAGTCAAAGTGAGTCAAGGTTGTGGGAAGCCGAAGATGGTTGCAAGGGTGGTTACACTTTTCAAAACTCAACACGCCGAACAAGTTTAATCCTTCAGGGATGACAAAACTTTTAAGTGAGGCATCGACATGTTCAGGTGATTAATTAGCTGGTTGGATAAGTTGTTGTTGGAGATAACTAGGCTTTTTCACTGTCTTGGTTGGCGTCAGCTTAGCATTTTACCAGCGTTAGCCAACATTCATGTGGTGTACATCTGTATATTTTTAGTTCATGTACAGTTCACGAGGTGTTTAAATGTTCTAAATAAAAAACAAAATGTTCTAAATGAAGTTTGGATTTGGACTGAAATTAAATTTTTGCTATAACAGAGAGAGTAAAGTACAGGGAAAAAAAGGGACCGTTGGGTGCTGGTACTGAATTCCAGATTCTGATATCGATTCAAATGTGAACGCCACCCAACTCTGGTCATGTCAGCCACGTTTTAAAGGGAAGCCGCACAGAAAAAGGACATCTTTATGTCAACAATGTGCTCTTGATAAAGGACAATCCCACCTAAAACTGTATACCACATAATTATTGTTTATTTTGAGTTCAAATGCATTAATGTGGTTTTCATTTCCCAAAACTTTACTTCTGGAGATCTGAAATTTTGATCCTAATATTAGAACAGAGTGCTAGTCTGCTCAGCTAGCTGCTAGACTGCCCACTCATCTTTTACACTCAGACACAGTACACTCACACACACAGATACACACTCACACCTCCCCAGTCTCCTCTGCTTCCTGTTCTCTCACAGGCTGTCGCCCTCACAAGTTGTGGTGCGGAGAGAGGAGGTGACATGGACACACCCCACCCGCACCCACACACCACACACACACACACACACACCACACACACACACACACACACCACTTCATTTCTCACCAGGCTTTTTCTGTCTCTCCCACACCACCTCTTCCTCCTCCTCCTCCTCCCTCCTCCTCCTCCTCCTCCTCCTCCTCCTCTTGTCTCTCACACTCTCTGTCACAATCAGGGTTCAGTTGTGGGTTAGCTGGCACAGTCAGCGCATACTGGATTTCGTGTTGACTGTACGACTGATTTCTACGTTGTTTTTATTGGTGTGAGCCTATTTCATTAGGGTTTCACACGATTTCATAAAAGACTAACAACATATCGTTTTTTTAATACTTCACATGTATAGATGAGATTGCAATAAAAGCCAATTCTTGTCTCTTTCACAAACAAAAACCGATCAAGTGAAAGCCTTGCACCAGCGAAGTAGAAATGGTTGCCTCATCTACACCTTTTTTTGGTAATTTCATGACTCTTTCTGACATATTTTCTGCCAAAATGAGCATGGAGGACTCTGGAGACGAGTGAAGGTACCAATCAGTGTTGATTTGGCGTAAACACAGCCTTTACTCCTCCATCTATTCAAACCCAGTCTCAGCACAGACAGTAAGACATGCTAACCAAAGCTGTGAAAACAGCTTTACTTAGCAAAGATGCTCCCACATACAGCTCTCTAAAATCACATCAATGCTTCCCTTTGTCAGTTTGATATAAATTCTTCAACTGCTCGACACGACTCCACACACATCAGTGTGTGATTAAGGCCATAATGCTGGTGAGGCTGAGTCTCTTCTGTGGTAGAGGGGTATCTGCCACCCACAGCTGTTTGTATGCTGTGTGAGACCCATCACTTTCGGTTGATTAAATCCCCAACAGTCATCTTATCTGAAGGCAGCAGGACAGGTAAGTGCGCTCCACTGGCAACAGTTAATTTGAGGGATGTGCTGCACATTTTCAAAGAGCCGCCCCAATTATATACACTACTTCCTGTGTGGGTGCTTTGGTTACATCTTACACAATCAGAACCAGACGCAACTTCTTTGCTCTTGTCTACACTAAATGGGTTGTCTTGGTTCTGCACAGCTTAGTTTATAGAGATGATCAGGGGTACAGAAGCACAAAACATGATATTCTATGGACACACCGTATTCAGATGGAAGCAAAAGGTGCATGGGTCTGTTCCAGCAACCACACTTACAATCTTGAGCTCTTAAACCTGTAAGAACTCTTTTTTTTTTGCCACTTGGGAGCCACGTAAACAACTCGAGAAAATCAAATTGACATATCACCAACTTTTAAATTGATATGGCGAACCTGTTGGCGATAAGTTGCTTATTTCGGCATCTAGCCGTTACTGAGAAACATTAACATTCATTTGGAGCCATGGCCACCTGGTAAATTAAGTCCAATTCTCACTCTACTTCTACCTCTGTTTTGGGCTCCACCAACTCCTGAAGGAAATATCTGGCTTTTTTAGCTGCTAAATGCTCCACTATGTTCTCCAACTAGCTGCTAAATCTGTACGTCTGCCATTTGGTGCTGAACAGGTAGCATACTGTGGGTTTTCTGAGAATTTCAGTGAAAACAGTAGGCCTGCCATGGTAATCCATGTTACTAATGTTAGATGGTGTTCGGCATACACGAATAACACTCCTGATCACTTGCCAACTGCTGTAACCATCATTTTTAAAAATAGAAATAGAACCCATTTAGTTCATTTTTGCATAGCAGTGCCCACGTTCATAAAAACATACAAAACAAAAAATTCTACCATTCTGCTATTGATAAGCATGTTATCAATAGGGCTGGGTGATATAGCTGAAAAATTTATCACGAAAAAATGTTTAATTTCAGTCAATAGATAATTGAGAATTTTTAATGAACAATTTTTAATAAGTTTGCATTTAAGTGAAACTATTAAACGTTTCATTGGCAAGACCTCATTAATAGAGCACATTGTATCAATAAAAAGGACAAAACATTGCTAATTTTCTTATTGCTATTGATTAAGTGTCTTTTGCCAATACATATCACTATTGTTTTATCGCCAAATTCTACTGAGTTGGACGACAGAGGCTACTGAAACTGAAAGTGTCTGCTCAAGTCAAAGCACCTATTTGGTGATATTTCAGATTAAACCGAATGGTAACAGGGAACCTGGTAACATTAATAAGGCAATCTGTAAACTCTGTCTGATGAAGATGGCAGCATCTGGAGGCAACACCTCTAATCTACACACACACCTTCAGGGGCACTACAAGAGTGATGCTGCCAAAGTAAGGAGAAGAGCTAAAGATCTAACATTAGAAATCAGACTATCAACAAATATCTTTTCTCGTAAACTCTCTGCTGTAAACGGTAACACCGTTGTTGTCACGTGTTTATTGGCTGGTTAGAAAATTTCCTCACTGTGGCAACCTTACAAAACAGTTGCATGCTAAGCCTGAAAGCAATGCTATGAGAGCGGTGAGAGTGATCGAAAACAGGCAACTAAACAATGAGCTGAAACTACAATGCTCTGTGCAGATAAAGGGAAGCTGCAGATTCGGGTGATAATTCTCTGTATGTTCATCAATACAAACAATCAGCTCAAAATTGGTTATTGCAGGTTTAATGCCATCTCAGTTACAATGGATTCCAATAGCAACAAGTTTTCACAGATGTGTTGATACGATTTTGCTGGCATGACTACTTGTCACGAATGGCATCAATTGTAACCAGCATCTATTTACACTGGCCACAGTTGCTGTTGGTCTAAGGTGCGTCCAACTCAAAACGCAAACATAAACAAACACACACACAAACACTGAAGAAGAGCAGGCCCAAATTAACATCAACACCCTCACAAAAAAAAAAAACAAATCATGCTAGTTGCTCCATTTCCATAATAGATGCCACACACACCCATAAACACAAACCTTTGATCATAACAACAGATCCACTAATGACATGCTTCATAATGCCACACCTTTATTAACTCACACCACAACATAACTAACCAAAGAAGCCTTTGAACAGCAGCGCACTCGCCGCCCCAGACTCAACCTCTCCCCACGGCACAGAGCTTTGCCACTGTAATCTACTGTACTCTCCCCTGGCCAGATGAGGGTATTAGCAGCATGAATAATTAGGCCAGATGTCCTGTTCTGGGCCAGCGATACCCGGCTACTTCCCCAGAGTTCAATGCAGACACACACAGAGGGAGTCCTCATGAGACGCTTGCACAGGACGGTCAAAGGCAAAGCAAAGAGAGGTGCAGATGTGATGTTATCGTGGCCACACAAACCCACAAATGGTTGAACAGAATCAAAGAAAGAGACGAGAAGAGAAGGGAAGACCTAGATATCACTGCCAGCCCCTGCAGTCATGTTTTTCAATGTCTGAACCACTTAGCGAATGAGAGAGAGACAGAGACAGACAGAGGGAGAGGGAGACTGACACACACCACATCTTTCCAACACTAATGCGGCAGGGACAGCGGCAGTTCTGTTGAAAAGCATATGAAGCCCCAAGGCAGCTTTCTGGTCCTTGGTAATCTTCTTCAAATCTCATCCCTAATGCTCACTCACACCCAAACACCCATCTGAAATGTTCCAAAAAAGGCCGACCAGCCGCCTGGATGACTGGATGGCGGGCTGGATGACTGACTGGCCGGCTAATTGACTGGTTGAGTGAAATCAATGTTGTGAACTGGATGTGCTTTTCAGCTCCACTAACGGTACACTGGTTCAGTAAGAGTTCAGCATGCCACAGTAAATGGTGGGGGATTTGTGTGTGGCTCAGCTGGTAGGACACAGAATCGCCGCCGTTACCATGAATTCACAAGAGAGCTCGCTTTTTTGACACGTGTTACCAAAAGGTGAAAGAGTGCATTATACGATTGTGCACGGAGGAAAAAAGAGGAATGAAGGTGGACATAACAAATCATACGATTTACTTGAAGTGGCTACAAGGACCTTTCACAACGTGTTGATTTTGGAAGCCCAAAGACATAGCGTTTCCACCGCCATAATGTCAAAAATAAAACTATCTAAAGAAAAATCTACTGGCTAACATAACTTCGCCTGGGAAAATGTAAACATATTCTCTTGTGGTCTGCATAGGATCTGATTTCAAGGAGATTCTCACCCGCATTAAGACATTAAAAATAACGATAGGAATAGCCAATCTTCTTGCTGATTGTCTTGTTTGCTTGTGTAGGTCACGTAGAGGCATCAAGTATTAAATAGAAACTGCTTTATAACCAGTTAAAACTTGTAGTATATTTAATACACATTTTCTGATTCTAATTGATTTAAAAACAAACATTTCTTCACTGACAATGTAGTTCTGTGCTAAAAGGTTATAAAGACTAAAAAAAATATTCCTACCAGCACTTTAAAGCTCACTAATTATTATGTAATACCTATATTGTTAAATCCATACAAAAACCAAAGTGTAATGACGACAAGTTGTTGTATTATTGGGAATTATTCACCGTGATTTCCTTGAGTTTGACCGAGCCATGCTGGCTGTTTCCCCTTGCCTTCTGTCTTCATGCTAAGCTAATCATCTCCTGACTGTAGCCTCATATTTAATGGACAGAAATTAGATCTTCTCATCTAACTCTCAAAAAGTAAGAAAACAGGCATACTTCCCAAAATATAAAACTATTTGATTAGGTAAGTGCAGTTTTGTAGAAGTCCAGTCAGTGTTGATGGTAAATATAGTCAATTGAACAATATGTTTCTCATGTGCGCTACATTGACATTGACTGAGAAAGTTGAGTTCTCCGGTTGTTGATTGACTACATTTACTATCAACACTGACATTTTCCGCTTTAGGTCTCATACAAAACTTGACCCATACAATGTAAGCGCTGGTTATAAAAGGTTGATAGCATGATTGTCATCATGATTGTTTCTGGGGATTTGTTTCTTTCAGAAAGTTGATGAGGAAGTTAAGTTACTGTCTTATTCTGTGACACAGATGATTCCATACACTCAGTTCAGCTTGAGGATTCAGAGGTAAAAAATGTTCTTTCGTGTATATAAACACTCCTAAAGCCTTAACCCTACACAACTTTCTGTCTCATAATCAGGAAACTTGAAGTCATGATTTACACACTACATGACAGCAAAAGCAGTTCACACAATGTAAGATCTTTCACTGTTTGGTCGCCAAACTACATTTTGTCATGAAAACATGTGCTAGAAGTGACAATAGATATTAATATTGAAAGATCAGTGTGCAGCATGTTAATGTTCTAGCTGTGCACTTAGTTTGAAGTGACTTTGTAATTAGTACTACCCTATTTTTTGCTAATTTTTTGTTGATTTGGGTTTTTCCGGCTGCTGCGCTGGTGCTCTTCCGGCTCACCTTCTCTCCTCCCCAGCCCATATCTGCTCATATTTGCTGTAGTTGTTGCATGGCTCTCCGATGCATCCCCAATACGCCAAGATATCAAACCTGCTTGATATCTTTCGAGTGTCTACAAGGCATCGGCAAGCTCTTGGATTGCCTCCTTGAACAGTACACACATGGTCATCATGGGAGCATGTGCCAATTTGACTATGACCGGGGGGCTTTTGCCAAAGTGGAAAATCGGGGCTACAACCTTGTAGTGTGAACAAATGCACAAAAAGGACATTCCAGCTCCGTTTGTCCATTACTAACCAGACCAACATACATTCAATTTAAAAGCCAAACCAGCTGGGCAAGCACATTCTGTCTAAACAATGAATTTGTTTAATGAAGTCTTTTTTAAGTGTTTTTCATTCACCTCCACACCAGTTGGAGACTCTTATAGTGGTAACAAGGCCACTATCTTTGCACAGCTCATACGGTAGTACACACACACACACACACACACACACACTCAAACACATGGCCTTGCAGCATTTGGCCTCCTCTTCTTCACGTTTCAGGGCTGCAGTGGGATTTTCTTTGCCCCTATATACAACCTAAATACACACACGCACACATCTACACCCTGACGCACACATAGCTGTTCAGGCGGGCTTTCACTCTTACGTCCAGGGCACCTCTAAGATAGGCGCGACGTTGAAATCAGTCCCCAGGAAAATTGGATCCCTTCCACTGTTCAAATTCCACGGACTTTGAGGCATGCAGTTGCTTAGCAACAGCCGAGCTGTATCCCCTTCTCTGATATCCATTTTCGTTTAGTTTCTGCATATTCCAGCTTTGGCTTAGACCTAAGTTAAGCACTGAAATAATTCTAGTTTATGTTAATACACTTTAGATAAGATTTAGCAAATAAACAACTTCAAATTAAACAGTTTTCAAGTTATGATTTGTCATGTCATGTTTATACTACATTTTGAGGACATTTACTGTAAATAGTTTAAATTGTAGATGAAAAGGAAGGTTATAAACAAGTTATTAACATGTACTCAAAACACTTAATTTCTCTGCATGCTGACATGTCAGCTGTAATCACAACCCATTACAGTCACTGATAATATTTTGGTGTAGTGGAGTTTTCTATACTGCGCATTGATTTCCTTCCATATTCCAAACACATAAGAGCACAGTAAGCTGATGAAAGTGTGTTTCTGCTCTGGTGGCGTCAGTGCATGTTTTGATTTCATGTCTGATGGGACTGTAAAGCTTAAAGAGACGGGTCCATGTGTGCACGTGCCTTTTGTGTCCACGGCTGTAATCACCATAATAACTTCTGCTGAGCATCACAGTCCCCAAGGGTGTTGTCTTTGTGCATGAGAGACTAGTGTACGTAGGTGGAGGCTGAGAACAACGGGACTATCAGCGGGTTTTTTTCTGTTTGAAGGTCCCTGCACGTACCCCTATCCGTCCAACTGTTTTTTCCTCCCCTCAGCTCGCCACATGGTCACAATCAAAGAAGCTCTGTCTGGTGTGTTGCCAAATATTTGATAAGGCTTCACATTGCCCACATAGAACCTGGACCTGTGGACAAATTCCTCAGCTAACAAAGGGGATTTCATTACATGACCAGGATTTGCTGTGTGTGTATGTGTGCGTGTGCATGCAGTTGTCGGAGTGAGGGACTGAATCAAGCCAAGAGTGGTCTCGTAAATCCAGTATATTCTCATCAACACTGATCGCTAATCTCACCATGTCTGCCTCTGCTCTTTACGTTTTCATGCTCTGCGTTTGAGACGTCATCGGCTTCTGAGGTTTGTTTACAACCAGCTTCATACTACACACTGTGCTGCTACTATCTCTGTTTTCGTATCTGTTACTTAATCATCAACACAGGCCTTTCTGTTCTCTGCCTACATCTTCTCCTCCTCACTTTTCTTTCTCTTATTATAGATAGTTGTATACTGAAAGCAACTCATGCATGTTTTGCATTGTATGTTTATTATGAGAGGATTATATCCCGTGGCCTGTCAGTCTTTATGGCCAGTGTGGCGTTGGACCCTTGAAAGAGGGACACGTTCAGACTCAAACACTGGAGACATTTCATTTCAGACATTCACAACAAGCAAGTGAGAGTGTTGATGACGTTACATGGTGTGTAGCTGCTTACTGTTTTCTGCTTGACTGTATATCGCTTTATTTATTTATTGCTTACGCAAATAGGAGCATCTCTCATTCCGCGCTGAGATTTGGTTGGTGAAGTTTTCTGACCTGCATTATTCCTGCATTGCTCTGTGCACAATGACGCAGCTAAAAGACATAAGTGCACTGATTGAACTGAAAAGATACAAGTCGACTTGCAGTCTTCTCCACTTCTGGCTCAAATTATCAACATCTTGGGGGAAGTAGTATTAATGTAGTATTGATAAACACAAAAACAGTCATGATTACATATCATCCTTCTTCTCCTTCTGCATACCAGGTGTCACAACTCACCTAAACCAAATAGAGTACTTAAAACATGTGGGAACACGTCTGCCATGAACAACCTCCTGTTGTATGCTACATGTGTGAAAGGGTGAATTTGGACAATGTCCTTACCTAATCCTCAGGACATAGTTCAGACTTTATATGTGAAAACACCTAATGGTTTGCAGATTCTCTATGATATAACTTTAATAAGCCACATGAGAACACAACAAGTCTATCGCCACCATTTCTGCTTTCTGAGGCTGTACTTGGGCATAGCGTTGCCTTGGGCCAAATGCTAATATCAGAATGCTACCATACTCACAATGACAATGCTTACATGCTAGTGCTTAGTTTACCATGTTGCCTAGCACTAGCACTAAACACAAAGTACAGCAGAGGCTGATGGGAAGGTCATTTGATTGGCAGGTGTTTGGTAACTAACTGAAGTGTTGTGAAAAGGGAAATTATGATGTGACAAGACCGCTAGAGAAGTCTGGGGATGGCCAGAGTTACTATGATTCATGAGAGTAAAACAGACGTCTGTGCAAGATTTCAGGGCAATCCATCCAATAGTTCTTTAGACATTTCATACAAAACCACAAATGCAGAGGAAAAGTCAGGGGTTCGCTAGGATACATCAGCTAGAAACCATGAATGAAATTTTATGCCGATGCATTTGGTAGATGATGATGAGATATTTGTGAAAGCCGTGATAGTTGAAAAGTCAGGGGATGCATAAAGAACAGAGTGGGAAATTAGCACCAGCCACCATCCAAATGCTGGTAAAATATGAACGCAGCAGGTAGATCTCAGACACAAAATAATGATTTACTATTGAGTCCCTGCGGAATGCGAACATTTACCTGACAGTGGCTGGTGGATGTTCACATTTTAAAAAGCAAAGAGACTCCTGCACGCTGCCTTCTGCACTTACAAATCCAAGATTAATAACATTTCAGTGTGATGACCTTCATCTGGTTAATTTTTGTTGTTCACATTTTAAAAAGTTAATTTCCCGCCCTAGTAAAAACTATAGGATTCATCCTATGAGGACCATTAATGTCCGTACAAACTTCCATGGTGATCCATACATGTTAAAGCTGGATTAAGAGGCTGGAAAACTATTTACATGTATTTGGTATGAGATCCCTTCTTATATATTTTTTCAAACTCTCTGTTCTCTCTTGGTAAAACACGTTTTCTTTCACTTCAAACTAAGCAGTTGCTCCAACTCTTCAAATTCAATAATTTTTTAAAATACATATCTATAGTCTAATAATAAATTTTAAAAAATAGAAAAATTACATTGAACCAGTCCATGCTAATATGGTTGGCAAACAAGAAGTTCTGTAGAAACTGTTCTTCAACAATAACAGGTAAAAAAAAAAAAACAAAAAAAAAAAACAAACAAACTGTGACTAATAGTTGCGGCTGTGTTTTGCATACTGTCACAGTTCATGCTATTACATGATCACCATGATTCATCAACTTCTCAAGTATTTTCCATTCAGACTAAACAGGGAGCAACCAGCAATAAGGTCAACAACCAGTGTCACACATTTCTACAATAAAGGCTTGCCATCACTCACCAAAACTTTCAGAAATTAACAATTATGGGACCAATTATGTGATGTGGACACAAATTATGTAAAAAAAAAAAAAAAAAAAAATTTAAAAACTATCATCCCATCAGTTGGACTTGTCATTTTCACCAGTTTGTCAGGTGAAAAATTAAGCTATTGATTTGCTTGAAATGCTCTGACATGGCCCTGCTTGTTTGTCATCTTACTGGGAGTTAGAGGAGAGGATCAATATCAATTTCATCTCTGAACGTTCAGTTCAGAAAAAAGGTCTAGGACACGTTTAGCCTAGCTTAGCTCAAAGAGTGGAAGCAGTCAAAGGTGCCTCCCAAAGCTCAGTTTTCATCTCTGTGGTTTTTCTACTCAACACAAGGGATTTAAATCAAGTTATGTGATTGGATGTTGATAGGAAAACTATTCCTAAATGGAGCTTTGTGATATGAAGTTTACATAAAACATCCCCATAGACCCAGCCAGTCCAAGTCTTGATTCTTCTCTACATCTTTCCCCCAGGATAGACATATTTGAGCTGTGAGACACCATTACGTTAAGGTTTTGCTTTTTACAGTAGACTTATCTATTTATCTTATTTGGCTTTCAAATAAAAATGTCTACTTTCCTGTAATGTGAGAGGTTGCGGTGAGCAACAGTGGCAGAAAGCTGGAATGAAAAACATTTTCTCAGGCTCTTTGCAGAGGGAGACCTACACATCATCACGCATATAAAGCTTGTCAGCACACTTCTCTCTCCGCCTGTGATTGTTCTCAATAACCCCTGTTGCCCAGATGAATGATGGCAGGTACTGGATGAAAGCCAGCATCTGCTTCACTTCAGCTAAAAGTCTCTCTCTCTCTCTCTCCAACGTTTTCATTCAGTACCATTCAATATCAGGCATCGCTGCACAACCAGAGAGTGATGTGTAATAGAGAGAAAAAATGGCTTAAGATGAAAGAGCACCCGGTTGCACACGTATGATTCGCTCCATCAAGTGTGACCAAGGCAATCTAAAGTGAGGTGTTTGTCAATATGTTGTTCAAAAGCAGGCTCCCAAAAACACTCTAAAGTGTGAGCCAACTTTTTATGTGAACTTTTGAAATTAACTTGAGATCCAGCCTCACTTATCTTAAAACAGTGATTGAAAAGGACATTATTTTCAAGTTTTAAAGGTATAATTCAGATTATTTGGTGTAGGATTGTATGAGGTACTTGGGTATAAAAGGAGCCATCTAAGAAAAAGTCTGTATCAGTTTAAGTGTATGCTCTATTTAGAATATTTTCAGTGCTTTACCGCTAGACAGCCTTTTTCTGATGGGAAACCGCTGTTATACCAGCCAAATATCGCTCTCTCCAAACCATTCAAACTCCACAAACAATATCAGTAATTTCACCTCACAGAACACACTTGAAACAGCGGTAGACAAGCAACTCCCTGTGTTCAGTGGGGTAAAAATACAGATTTCGCCTATAGAGTTTGCATGGTTTGGAGAGAGGGATATTTGGCTTATATAAATGTGGTTTCCCATCAGAAAAGGCTGTCTGATGGCAAGGTAAAGTGGTGAAAATATTCAAAGTACAGCATATACTTTAACTGATATTGATGTTTCTTTAGGTGGACCACTTTGAAGTGGCTAAAATACCTTTTGTTGCTGACCCTGTCCACAGCGGTTCATTGCTTAGCTTCTGTGCTGGTGTCAATCTCTGCTTCTTTAAACTGGGGCCAGGTCGACCAGCATCTACTCTAAGTAATTCACTGATGATCTATAAGTGCCTCAAACACCCCCTTCAAATAATACAAACTACTGCTTTAACTAAACCTACCAGCAGAAGATTTGTCCTGCTCCTCTGTCAACGCAAAATTTGCCGTAAAGCACTGGCTGACATGTAAATTTAAGTTACTGATGTACAGAAGTGCAACACTGAAAAAGATTCTCATGAATGAAAATGAGGCTATTCTCCAATTAAAAATATAAGAAACTTTAGGGTAAAATATCTATTTATCTGCTGATAACGTAGCTAATATCTACCACAATATCTCTATCTACTGTCTGTGAGGCATAGCGCTGACGCACAACTAAATCATATTATCAGGACTTTTTCTTTCTCTGGTATCTCATTTTAACAAACAATCTTTCCCTGGTGGTGATTTTTTTTCACTCTATCTTGATCTTCTTGCTGCCACTGCGTCTCTGTCGGCCTCAGTGTGTTTGTTTGGAGAGTACAGCTCGCCCGGTATGACATGGAAGTACGTCAGCGTTGTTGGCTTGTGCTTAGCAAAAGGCAACAGGAAGAGACCACTCAGAGAGACAGGAGACAGGACGGGAGGTGAAGGAGAGAAGGGTGAAGTTGTGTCGGAGAGAAAAATATATAAGGAGGGAGGACAGGAGAGAGACAGAGAGAGGATGCACAGTGCAGAACATGATAACTATTAGATCTTAATGATTTTTGTCAGTAGAGTGCTCCTTCAGGCCTCTCTTCTGCAGATTCACTGCTCTGAACTTTCTTTAAAAACATTGTTTATGAAGAGCAAACAACCCAAACAGTGAATGTAGACAACTAACGCACGTCAGCATCATGGTCACATGACTACAGCATTCACGCCATACTGAAGTATCGTCTGTATAGGCTCCATCTTGTCCAAGCATTTCAAAGCATCAGCAGCAAATGAGCAGCCAATCTTTATGTGCTGTGTGCAGTTTTCCTTCAATTTGTGTGAATATTGTTGATCTATTTTCCCATTAACAAAGTGAATAAGCACTGTGTGTGTGCGCGCGGTGTACGCACAGCAGGAGTGGATGAGTAATAGAGAGAGAGGAAAAAAAGAGTAGCTCAGAGCAGTCAGATTTTGGCGATCAGGCAGATGGATTAAAGGTTAGCAGTGAAGTTGTCTAGTGGCAGTAAATGTACAGTTTGCCCATGAAAACACTGCAGGAAAGGTTTAAGAAATTCCTTTGTCAGGTTTCCCAGCAGCTGGATAAAGTGAAGGGAGAGTCCTTTGGGATTAAACTGGAGCAGAGTGAGCTGCTTTCTGGCTCATGTCTACGCAGATATTGTCGAAAAAATAGACTTGAAGTCTAAATTAACACTGCAGGTCGCATTTCCACCTGTCAGACGAGGCTGAGACGAGAGATGCACAGAGGTGGTGCAGACAGCTGCTTAGAGAAAATGAGAGCGTTTCTGTTGCATGAGACGTGGCATCAATAACTACAGATGCTGGTAACACAGCTTTCCAATGCGGGAGCATGAGAAATGGAATCCATCTCTCACTCTTCAAACAATTGTCCTGTGAAGCTGCAGTGCCGATAGTCTCCATTGCACCACACAAACTGTGTTGTCCTCTGTACCACTCTGCTGTAGCAGCATGGATTCTGCTCAGCTGCTCTGATGCACTTCTGTCACTCTGGATTTAACACATTGGCACATTGCGAGTGACGCAAAAGACACTTTGAAATCTGATGTAAGCAGCCAGAGCAGCTGGACTAAGATGCAGCTTCAGACATCCAATTGGAATCAAATTTCAAACCACCTCCAAACGTGGCTTGGATCCAATTTTCAAAAATCATGCTTGACGTGTTATTTTGCTAGGCTGACTGTCTAAAATTTGAATTGTGCTGGCAATCTGAACAAGGCACAAGGGTTCGGTCAGTCAAATTAGAAATTAGAATTAGAAAAACTCTTGTGGCACTGCCCCAAATATTACATGGCCATCCCTTCTCCAACACGTGCTCTTCTTGCATTTAGGCATCATGTAAGAAAACATAAGTGTTGCTTGTGAATCAGTCACAATCCCCTGACAGCCTCTTTGAAATAAATCGTCTGAAAAAATAATTTTCTCTGGCTGTTATCATTTTCACATGGTCTTTTTGTCCGAGCACCTCATCAGGACATTCTGTGACATCTTGGTTGCTTGACAGATAACTGGTCCCTAGTCCATTTCTGCAGTACAGTAGGGAGATGTTTTCACTCGCTAGGAATTTATTTCACACTAGTGGCTGGGTATTGGTAGAGCTGGGCAATATATCACACAGTGCTGGTACAGAAAAAGTCACTGAACACTGACTGGTTTTGCCATGACACAAGACAAATTCCAGAGAGGACAATGACTGATATCTTGAACGAGCACCGAGATAATTTTCTTAAATACCTTTGGCACTTTCAACACAATAAATAACAGATATTGTATCACTTAAAAGGTGATACTACCAATACTTTGATCCTTTCGACAACCTTCATATCGATATTGTGACGTGAGACTATTGTTACTTCATTTTCTGAACTTAACAGACTATTCTAGCTGTTATATTAACTGTGTTACCCACTCAGTCATTATATCCACATTACTGATGACTGATAGAGGTATTTATACCTAAAATATTGTGATATTTGATTTTGTCCATATCGCTCAATATGTTTAAAGTATCAACCGATAACCCAGTACCAAGTAATATCCAGACTTCTCCAATCAAATGATTCGATCCTTGCTATACCTAGATCTGGTTTTGCTCACGGCCAATCACCATAAGCATACTTCAATTTAATGCAACGTTTGAGTGTCCCACTACCGCTCCACCTACAACCCATACAGTCTGTGGTGTGTTGAAGTCTGTGGTGTGTTGAAGAGAACAGTATTTGACTGAGTCAGCGTGCAGAGATGCTACCAAAACAATTAAAAGCATGGCTGTACTACACGCCTGTGGCTTCCAATGAAAATATATGCTTAAAATACAGAAGGATTATTTCAGAAATGCTTCCATTTATGTGACGTGTATTGAATGAAGGAGGAAAAGGGTATCAAATTAAGTATTCTGTTGGTATTGCCATTACTTTAAGGGTACTGGTATTGTATTTTTTAAACAATACCAAGCCCTACTAAACATGTTGTACAAAATGCTATAAAGAAGCATTATGGCTATAAACAACCCATTATGTAACATGCCAGAAGGAACCAGTGTTAGTTTCTCCATTCAATATAATAATCTATCTTGGAGATTTCTGCCTCCACACCAATACAATGAAGTTGAATGGAATCAAATTTTGAACATTAACCATTCAAAATTTCAAGCACCACCACTTTTTCCAAGAACTGTGTGTGACACTCACGGTATATACAGAAATTGCTTCCGGTTTTCTAAGGCACTTTTCTGCTTGGAAAAAAAAAAAAGTAGTTCCAATAAACACTGGGGAGGTCACAGCACAGTAACAAGGACAAGAGAGAGAAGCGAAGCAAGACGTTGCTTTGGCAGTTTTTAAATGGTAACTGTCAATGTGAGCACTGCAATAGAAAAAACATTCAATTGTGTCGGGTTGAAGGCAAAAAGCTAAAAACCAAAACTGCCTTTGTGCCTAGAAACCATAGAGGTAAATCGGTATTGTTCCTGTAGTCTGAGAAGATGATGACTGAGTCAGAAGCACAAGAGAAACTGGATCTTAACCAACCTCTCAGTCGAGTGTTAAGGATGAATAGACAGCAGTTTCTGCGCTACTTGTGTTCTTCTGGCATTGAGCAAGGAGATAATTAGAGTAAAAGCAGAAGTTATAGTCGTCTCTTTGTATGTCGTTCTCTTCATCTCTTTCTCCTGCCTGGATCAGCACTATTGCTTTGATCTTGCCTTTCAAATAACAAGCCCCCAGGGTCTACTGTACAACACTGTAGAGGGAGTCCAAACTACAGTGTGTGTGTGTGTGTGTCTGTGCACATGCCCATGCACATATGCGTATGAGTATACATACTTTATGTATGTGTTGAAGCTCTTCTTGCTTGTGTCAGACACTCACCAAATTTTCCCTCAGGGATTAATTCTTCGTGAGTTTTTTTTTTTTTTTTCCTTAAACACTTACTTCACTTTTATTAGTCAAGGATATTGCAGTCTATTAGTGATTTTTTTTCTTGTGGATGCTTAATTGGCATGAAAGTGCCAATTAAGCATTTCTAAATTGCCATTGCAGAAGGTGATAAATGGAATGTCATTACGTTTTCTTACATTAACTGTAGAAAAGTAGCCATGTGATTGATAACAAAAAGTGGTTATTCTGTATTTTTGCTAATGTGCATTCCTTTGTTGCCATAATCAACACTTTTTAGAACATACACAGACTATTCTCTGCAAAATAAAGAACCGTTCCAGGATTCTGTAGACTTTTAAAGTTGGAGAGTATCGATTAACTGCAAAATGTTTTTTTCTGAATAATGAGGTGGTTCATAGAGAAGTGAAGGTTTCAAGGCAAGGACAGTGTGTTCTCCAGCAATTAGAGCTGGTGTTATTTCTGGTATTTGGTCAGATTTTGTGTTTCTCTTTGCTATTGTAAATACCATCATCTGGCCCATCTTGTTTGTATCTGGCACTGTCTCTCTCTCTCTGGTCAGACAGGATGTTTTGAGGAGGAAGACAGCAGGGTCATGGTCTGATCCACAAAGTATGATAAAGATCAACCATTTCCTTTGCATCATATGTGCGTGTGTCTGGGTGTGTTTCTGTGTGTTTGTATTCATGTCTATTCTAAGTGAAATGTACATCATGTTTTTAAAGGCAAATATTCAGTTGTTTTTTTTTTAATATTGAAATACATGAGCGCTGTGGTTGCAGTAAAAATGACAGCTAAAACTCCAGTCATGAGAAGTAATTTTACCTGGCAGAGTATCAAGAGTTTACACTGTTGATAATAAATCATTTGATATTTTGTAGATAAGTAATGAGCCATTAATAAGGACAACTTTTGGATTTTCAGATTGCAGAAATTGCTATTTTGTTAGCCAAAGAGAAAAACAGCAATCTAACTGCCTCTGCTCTGTTTTGTCTTGATTAAAGACCTTGTAATGAAAAGTGGCATTTGATTTTGAGAAATACACTAGGAGGTATTTGCTTTCTGGCCAAGAGTTAGATAGGGAGATTGATACCACTCTCATATCTGTCCACTAAATATGAAACAACATCCACCAGCCATTAGCTTAGCTTAGCACAAGACTAGAAACAGGGGAAACAGCTAGCCTGGTTTTTGTTAAATGGTGACTAAACCCACTTACCAACATCTCTAATACACCAGTATTTTCACTGCATGGTGCGGCTTGACTTGGCTTGGCTCAGCTCCACCTGCTCTTTTTTGGTTCTCCGTTGTCAAAAGTTGCAGATAGCACCTGGCACTTTTTTTGGTATCACCTCTGTCGAGGTTCCAGAGAGCTGAGGCGATGCTAAACAATAGAGTGAAAACACTGCAGAACACTGAGTGGCCAGAGAGAATTGTCATATGTGTGACCATGACATCCTGCACACCGACTGCAAATTGCAACTGCAATTTTTTAATGCACTGTGAAAAGAGGCAGAATAAAATAAACGTATTTTCAAACATGATCATTTATTAATTACTGAGTTCATAATCTCTTTGTCATTTTATTCTGATTCCCTATGATTCCCTTATAATGAATGCCGTATTAGAAAGTGGTACTGTTCATTTACAAAATAGTTAAAATGCAACATCCAGGTCATCACATAATGTAATCTGTGATGTATGCAAGCAGGAAAGTGGTATGAGCAATGGCAACTACTAGACATTCTCAAAACTGAGAGTGTAATTGGCAATTTTTGCATGAAAAATTGCTTATTCAATCAATTAATCATTTTTCAAAATAAATGTATTTCGCTTTCATGTGACTAATTGATTAATTGACTGTTTCAGCATGAGGGCAGTATCAATGCAAGCATATGTGCATTTTAGGGGCAGTGAAGGAGCAGACAAAATGTGGAATTTTGGCGTAAGGGCAGGAGGCTGGACACTAAGGGCCAGGTTTGGGTCAAAGGAAGGGGGGAAGTTTTAAGGTCCCAGCCAAAGCGTCTCCTGCAGGAGGTGGTGTGTTGGCGTGGAGGGATTCCCGCTCCTCTGAAGTCTGGCAGGCGGTATCTGGTTACTCCTGTAGGTCTACCATGATTACCCTCAACTCACATTCCACAGCCCTCATTTACTCCAGTCCACACAGGAATCTCACATCTTAAGTCTGCATTATGCTCAGAACAAATACAAACAGACACAAACAAACCCAACAGATCTCCTGTTAGCATTTAACTCAAAACATTCATCTCAAATGACCACATTCGTCGCCCCCGCTTATTCAAATTTCCCCTTCCTTTACGAACAAACTCTTCACAATCAAAAAATGCAACACAATTTGAGAGTTTAGACTGTGGCTGAGGTTTGTGTTGCCACTGTAGTGCTAACCTGGTTGTAAAATGCCAGAAATGCTGTAATCCACATGGAGGCGTTTGTCACCTCACACCAAACTGTGAGGGGAGCAGCGGTAATGTGGTGATTTTACCCTCGACCTTGTCTCCTGCTGGCAAGAACGCCGGCAGACTGGGCGCCCAATCAGCTGCTCATACGGCCACATGTTACAAAGTTCCTCTGTGATACTGCAACAGGACGTTATGTACTTTCACAGACGCTGTCCAATTTATGACATCAGTGTTTGTACACATATCTGTGTGCGCTCATGTGTGTGAACAGGGTATCTCCGATGGTGCATCCTGCCTTGTGTGCGTTGCCGTGCCTTCAGCCTCGTACTTGAGAGTCATCTTGTCTCCGCACGCCGCTTCCTTCCTTTGAAAATGAATTTCCCACTGCTTTATTAAAGTCAGCTCTCTGTCAGTGAGTCCGACATCAACGTTGTTCCTCCGTGGGGGTTTTTGGCCTCTGGGATGAAGGCCCAATAGGACAGAGGACGGCGCAATTCATAATCAAGAGGAAGGCAAGGAAATGGCTCTTCTTGTGTAACGTAATTGAAAAAGAAAAGGGAAAGGATATTGTAGCCATCTCAAGCTTGTCTCATGCTCATATTGCATCTATCAATCACATTTCATAGGGCATGTTCTGCGTGTTCACTGACATTTCTCTTGATTTATCATAGTAATAATACGCGCATACTGTGTGTATAAATATACAGTAAGAGAAGGTTCATCGGAGAGGGAGCTGTATGTGATGATTTAATGTGATGTGATGTTGTGGGGGGGGGGGGGGGGGGGTATAGAGGGAATAATATATAAAATAGGGGGGTCTGTAGAATAATATATACCCACACAATCATCTTTTTATCAAAATGCAACTAAAGACAAATCTCAGCCTTTGCAACCTATAGAGGGAAAGTACATCATTCTCAAAAGACAGATTTTGGGAGAATCAGTTAACAAAATATTCAATCAAGTAAAGATTCATTCTCTTTTATCCATAAAAGAAAGAGCCAGCATCTGGTAAAACTTAGACTACTTAAATAAATCACAATCAATCAATTAATTATTGAGCTGGATGGGGTTGTTTACCTAGTCAAGCTTTGGCAAACACTTATGAATTTAGCAGCTCTACAGACTTCAAAGTCGATACTGCTATAGAGTGAATGTGGAAGATGCTACAGATGCTTAAATTAAGAATGAAATTTAGATATTGTATGAGGCCTCATCTTGGCGGTGATATATCTGATAAACATTTAACATTTGATGAAGACAGGAAGAGAACATCTTTTTTCTCTCAGCTGAGTCTGAACTGGCAGTGATTATCCACTTTACTATCTACTGATCAGATCAGACCAAACTTTTGTTTGAATTGTTCTCCGTTACTTTTTGTTTGACGTGCTACATGATACACATATCAGAATACATAGCAGCTAAAAGACAGGCAACAGCTTATGACACAAAAAAAAAGGCTGATTTCTTTCTAAAAACCTATGGCAGAAGTACAAAATATCAACAGCAACAACTTTCAGTGCAATCAGACTTTAAACGTGATCTGGATGAAGATCTGAAATAGTCAATAGTTGAGAAAAGTATAGTTCAAATATTTAAATAAATCGATTATTTTGTCAAGCAAAAATACCAAACACTCTCTTGTACCAGCTTCTCAATTTTGAGGATTTTCTGCTTTTATTTTTCTTTAGTTTCTTTAGATCAAATAAACAACAAGCACAGGGTTCCTATATCTTTTTAAGAGTAAAATTCAAGCACTTTCACTTTTAAATCAAACATTTCTTGTCTGTCAAAGCCTTTATCGTCACATATAAATTGTGACACTGGGTGGAAAGGAGTCAGGTGTGAGATGCCAGGAGACAAGAAACAAATATGATGCCAGGTTTGTTTCATTTCAAGTATTATAAGATTTTTGGTTTATAGGAGTGATTACGTACTTGAAACACCTGATTATGCTGAAAATCTGGCATTTTTTTCAAGGGGGATATTCGAATTCAAGCATATTCCTAACCTTGAAAACATAACTGTTAAACTTTCAAGATTTTGTGCAAACCCTGCTAACAATTTAAAGATGTCCCCTTGGCCATAAGGAAAGACCAGTGGGCATTTGCAGTTCTATCAGAATGTAAATCCAAGCTATTGACCTGTTGAAAATGACAACAACAATGTTAAAGCTCTTCCAAACGTTGTTTTCTTAAGTGAAATGTTGTTAACTGCACTAAAAGCACAGTGGTCACAGTGGTAAAGAAGGAACATCACCACTTCTCTCTGAACCCAATAATGCATGAAATTCTACTCACATCAGTCAAAAGGTTTGGGTCCATCAGCATAACCACTGACATACTGGGTACAGTGAGTTAGTTGTTCCAAGCACTTCAACATCAAACAAACACAGAATCTGCACTACCACTGATAAAACTATGAAAAAGTGCCACATTGGAGAGTGATAAACTTAACTTGCCTGTGACCATTTTTTATTCTAGCAGCAATAACTGACACAGATAGTGGAGTCCAGCAAAACAAACTCTCAAACATTTCCTCAGAAACTTATCAGGAATGATGCATCCATGTTTTTTATGTGCAAACACGTGTGGTGACACAACAGCAGTTGGCAGAGGGATTAATACGTACCGGCATCTAAACTCCCAGTCTCTAATTACAACTGCAAACAGCACATAGACAAACAGTCTTGTGACTGATCAATATTGGCTCAAAATTCATCCCATGGAAAATACAGGACTTCTTAAATATTTTACTAACGACGATCATGGAACTGTATTCTTGCCACTCTCAGCTAATTTTGGTCATAGTGGTTGATCTGAATCTTTTAACTTACCATAATCTATAAAAACTTTTCAATAAGAGGGCCTGTTTGTCGCAGAGCTCAGTGACAGTCTAACACTACTTTGTGCACTTCAGCCGCTGAGTATCTTGTGTTTGAGTGTGATTTTTTTCTGTGATTTGCTGAGGTTAGGAAAAACATGACTGCAGGCCATGTTGGAGCTAAATAAGCATAAGAATGCCAGAAGTGACTGTCCCCTTCTTTACCACCCCCCCCCAAACCGACACATCCAGCAGCCTGTAAACATGGCTAGACTGTCCCCACCCCACCACATCCATAACCTCCCGTTCCAGGCCCCAGCCCCCCTCCTGCTGGGAGCACGCAGATAGACAGACTGTCTTATCTCCCCCCCAGGGAAGAGGAAGAGGGGGATGGGGGGGGGTTGGCTTTGTGTCTACCGGCACAGACGAGGACTTTGTGTGTGTGTGTGTGTGCATCCCCACATGTATGCATGAAGGCACGTGTGCAAGAATACATGGACTTCTACAGCATATACACATGAGCACACGTACACACACACACACACACACACACACAGAAAAGCAAATAATATATGACACACAGCACACAAATGCAAGGACAAAGCATACAGAATCCTTTGATCTATATATACTGCATATATAGGATGTCTCAAACAATAATGCCGTTTAAGATGACTCACATTCCAGACAAACCTACAACACATTAGTTACACAACCAAGAGGATGTTTACATCAGATTCAATGTCAGATGACACTCTAATTAGAAAAGATCATTCCTGAAGTGAAAAGGTCAGGGCACATTCACACACAAAGAACAACCCCCACTAACCCCACCTAAACAGGCTTGTAAGGCCCACCTACAGAGAACACAACCCTGCTCATCCCCCCAACCCCCCAGGTCTGTACACACACACAGACACACACATATAAATATAAATAAAAACACAGTTCTATACACAGCATGGGTGTGTTAACCACAGACAAACCACATGCTGGTTTCATTCTTACAAAGGACAGTCCAGCCTGCAGCGTGACAGTTTTATTTCATTATATTGTGGAATAAGATGGTGAAATAAACCTGGCGTTTTTGTCAACATGATACTGGCAAAGGGACAGGTTTGAAAACATTCATGTCTATTTTAATAAAACAGTCACATGAACGACGCGAGCACAGTGGAGCAATACCTTCCTAGGATGACTGCACTGTAACAGACGGAGGTCAAAATCCAAAGTCATTGTTCCATGAAAAAAATATATTAAAGTTCAGGCTTATGGGTCCTCAATAGACCGAGTCAATCAAATCGAGGTGGTGTCTTCAGACATGACTGTCTTTTTAGTGCCAAATTCCCTAATGTTTCCTTGATAACCTAAAAACATCGGTAGATGATTCTTGCTGCATGTAAAATTTGTCGTCTACTCATGTCCAAAAATTAGCTTTTTGTTTGTTAGTTTCTTTTTTATATAATACCATTTTTGGGGCTTTTGGGGCTTTATTTGATTCACCAGTTGAAGTTAGGGCAGGAAAGGGGGAGAGAGAGTGGCAGAATTACATGCAGCAAAGGGCCACAGGCAGGAGTTGAACCCACGGCCGCTGCAGAGGACTCACAGCCTTGGTCACCTAGGCCACCTCATATTAGCTTTTTGTGAAGTTTAAAAGGAAATTAAACACAAGGACTTTGTCCCCCATCCCTTGCAAATTACTCATGTCAGGAAGGGATCACATGGTTTAAACATAATTTATATAATATCAGCTAGGGTCTCAGGAAATAATGGATATATTTCACCATTTTCTGACATGTTATAGCCCAAACAACTAATAGATTAATGAAGGAGAACATTCATTGGATTAACTGATAAAAAAAAAAAAAAGTTATTAAATGCAGCCCTAACCATGTGAGTATTCTATGACATGGAAAGTTCATGGACGAGAGTCTACAGCTCAGCCAAGGAAGAGGCCATTAATGTTTGCATCCCACGCTGTCATGAGCCTCTCGTCCATGAGTAGGTGCACGCTTCCTTCTGTGCAGTGATATAGTTGGCAGGTGTACTTCATTAGAAAGAAAGTAGCTCCTAAAAGGTCTGTGGGTTATCTTGAGTAACTGGGTTGTGATATGTGGAGAAAGGCACTGGTGTTCAGTTTTTGAAATGTACTTTCCTTGGCACTTTGAGCACCACAAGTTGAGTGTCATCTAGTTCCATTATATGTGAGAGAAGGCAGACATCTCTATGGCCGATATCTCCAAAACTCTACAGTATTTTTTTTTTATTTTAGAGTGAACTGTTCCTTTAAAATAGACCTGAAAAGGGTTAGGGTTAGGGTTAGGTCAAACACTGTAATGAAATATTCCATAAGACCTCTGACAAGTTAGACGAGGCTAACCTGTGAGTCTATATAATCTACACATTCACGCAATTTATGCACTGTACAACACCACTTAAGGATAGAAGAGAATAACAACCACAAACAAAAACAAGGCTGCAGCCAACAGGTGACAGAACAAACAATAAAGCCCAGCTTTTGTGTCTAAACAAACAATGCAGAGTAAATTAAACCAAACAACACTATTGTCAGTCACACAGCAAGTTAAATACACACATCTAAGCACCAGAGGGTCAGCAGCAAGCAAAAACACTTACTTTACTTGATGTGGAGGTTAAGTGGTCAACATCCAGGTGATAGTCAGGTCCCACTGCACCTGCTGCTGGCTGCGTTAACCCCTCTGGCTGTTGACTACATTTAAAAGCCTAAAATTAGATTGATGTGAGGCCTAAAAGCGGCTGTTTCAAAGTTCAGGTCACAGTTTAGGTTATATTAATATTTTACTATTTTAATATAATGTGATCAAAGGATGCTAACGTCACCTGGCTACTTCACATGGGTATGTTCCAATTTCGCGGTCGTGTCTAGATGGGAACCCTATTTGTGAAACTCTCGCGAGATTTGTGCGCGATTGCTCTCCGTTGCGCATATTGTACAAATGTTTTGTGATGTGATAACACTGTAGGAAAGATCTTGGCTTACAGGGACAAGAAAAACTTGGTATGGGTGAGGAAAAGGTTCACGGTTTGGGTTGAAGTTGTAACTCTCGCGAGATCTTGCGCGCGTCTGGGGTTCCGATATTGCCTCAACTGTAGGAACGTTACACCCCCTTTTCACCACAAAGTCTGAGTAACGTGGACCAGCCGTTACAGCCTACAGGGGCGCTGTTTCACCAATGTAAAGAAACTCAATGAAAAGCAAGATAGGGAGAATATTATTATTTATCTTTATTAAAATGGCAGCAATAGTTAGTTTAAATAATAAGGGACCTTTAGTACCTGAGGGTAAATACTACTGCATTTAAGGAGGGGAAGAAGGACTGCAGCCAGGATTTTCAGAAATGCTGCACCAGTGAACCACTTACTTAACATTATTCATTTTTCTTAATTTTCTTTTCTTTTTTCTCGTTTACCTGTCCAGATATATGTAAAGCCTAGAGCTTTGCAAAATAACGTTTCTCTGGGCCTGAAATACTAAATAAAGAAATGCTGCACCCACTATAAAGGTCTATCTGTTTTGTTTGCTTATTTTGATTTTTCACATTTTCTTTATTCACTCAAGTGTTTTACTTCATTTAAATTAAAGTCAAAACAGTGTTTCAAGGCCCTCTTCACAGGGCCTTTATGAATTTATTTTCTGAAAAATAGTCAAAGTTTAACACTTTGAGTGTAACAATGCTGGAACCAGCTTATAAAATACTCTCACTTTACTTAATCATCTTATTATTTTTGTTCTAAATGTCTTTGTTTTGAACTTTGAGGTTTGTAAAATAACTTTTCCCCGAACATGAAATTAATTTTTTTTTTTTTTAAAAAAGAGAAAGAAATGCTGTGCCCACTTAAAAGGTCTCTGTAGTTTTTTGTTTGTTTTAATTTATTACTTTGATTTTTCATATTTATTTATTCAGTCAAGTGTTGTACTTCATGGTCAGAATAGGCATTTGTTTTCTTAAAAACAGACAAATCTAAACACTTTGAGTCTGGAACTATCTCATAAAATACTCAAGTGTTTTTCTTGGAAGCTGCTCACAAAAGCAGCTTTCATGTCTAATATGCGCGTACGTGCCTGCATGACTAGAGACACATCTGAAATCTGTAATAGTTTTAATGGAATTATTGCCGGGCAGAATCAGGGTCACCCTGTCTGAGGGAAGTCATGGATATGGGGCCGTTCCTCTCTCACACACACTGACAGAGATGCACACATACATAAAGCTTCGAGCCGCTTTAGTTGTATTAGCAGGGTTAGGGATTATTGTTGCGAGGGCATGCAGACAGCCATGAGTTTAAAGTGCATGATGTCAAGGAACAGGGTCCCACCATGTGGCCCAACCCCCTTGGTGGGCTGTATTCTAACAGTCTTTGGTCTGAGTTATCGTCTTTGCCGATAAAGTTTTATTTCTGCATTTACAAAGATGCAAAGTGTAATGTATGTGCTGGTCAAAGTTACTGAAAAAAAAAAACAGCCAGGAAAGAATATAAATGCGTACGCTTAGACAAGAGCAGACTGTTAATGGTCAGGCTCAAAATATTGGATTTATGTTTATTATTCTTAGTCTGAATTTTAATATGTGTCAGCTAATATCACACAAATATTTAAGTGTTACATAGTGTTATTTTCCATGAATGATTTTGTAATCACTTATATGTACAAGCTGAACTGTGTTGGGCAATATCTTATTTCACAGAAAGACTTATCTATAAAAAATGGTTAAAGAGACACGGCGGAATTACCCATATGTGCTCAATTTCCGCTCTGCCTCCACCACTGAGTCACTGTCACTAAATATGTTGTTTTGTCTGTCATATTCTAAATAAAATTCAAGTTGTTTTTTTTTTTTTTTTCCAAAGCACTGCATGTCAAACAGAGCGTTGGATGGGGGTTGGATGGCGTGGAAAGTGGGTCTTGTGAATGTAGGTCTTTGAGACAGTGTGTGTGTGGGTAAAGCAGGCTTACAGTAGTAATCCTCTTCACAGACACCCATCTGACTAGCAACAGGACGAGGCCCAGACAGACACATGCGCGCACACACACGCCACACACATAGGGTTTTGTTAGAAGGAAATCTAGTGTTTTTCCTTGTTTTTAGAAATACAATAGGTCATAAATAGGTCAACGTCTCTAATCGCATATGCACGCCATCCCTGTGATATCTCCATGTTGAAATAAAGCTGTAATCTTCCAGTACAGTTTCAAGTATGTGTTCATTTCCTCAGGTGTGGCACCCGAATTCTTTGTGTGATTGTTTGATACGTTACATTCCTTTGTTTCATCAGCCATTACAATAAAGAGGCTCCTCCAGGAAGCCGGACCCTCTGTTGACTTTATTGGTTCCTGAAATTTGTCATTAACTGCTTCCTGGCTATGATGTCATCAGTCGGCTAATGACAGAGAGGAAGAGGGACGTTGGACCCAAAAATAACTCAGAAAGAAAAAAAAAACAGACAATTTTAAAAGGTATAATGAGCCCATAAGAACGGGGGCAGAGAGTTATGGCTCTGCCACAGTTCTGACTCATTTTGTCTCAAAGGGAAAACGCTTTTACAATTCACAACATGACATCAAAGTCCTTCAGTGGGACAGAGATAAGCCAGTGTTGACACAATGTCCTTTACCCAAACTAGACGAGACGGCTTTTAGAGAATTGACATGTGGATCCATTCAAATAATCCAATTTGGATTAGGGCTGAACAATTAATCGAATTCTTCTCAAACTCTGCAATTTTCAAATCAAAAGAGGCGCCAAGATTTGTTAAAGGTGAAATGTGGCAAAATAGCGTTTGCCGTGCTGAAGAGATGTTCTGGCCTACACGTTATATTCTACAGACTTAGCCCCCAGTTTGGAGAAGCAAAGAGGAGCAGCAGGACGGAAGCTAAGTAATGAACTGCTGTGGACATCATCTGAAGCAAAATGTATTTTAGCCACTTAAAAAGGTCAAACATTCAAATCGTTTTAAGCGTACGCTATATTTAGAATATTTTCACCACTTTACTTTGCGTGATAGGAAAGTAAAGCAGTGAAAATATAGCATATTCTTAAAATGCTAACTTTTTTTTTTTGGTGGACATATTTTTAAGTGGTTAAAACACCTTTGTACTGCAGTACATTGTCTAGCTTCTGTGCTGGTGCCCCCTCTCTGCTTCTCATTTTCTTTAGGTACTGTATGCAAGTACCTCATACAACCTCACTTCAAATAATCCAAACTGTCCCTTTAAGAAAACATCTTTGTTAGGTACAGACCCCAGCAAAATCACACCATAATCATGTTTTTAAATTAAAATAAGAATAATGGTTCAAAAGTTATCATTCACTCTAATATCAAAAATCAATCCAAAGGCAGTATCTTATAATGTAATAAAATAATGAAATCGAAATTGCTATATCAGTCAAAATAACTACAATTAAGTTTGAAAAACTGAATGTAACCACCAAATACCCCAAGATTAATCACAGTCTGGACAAGAAATATTATTTGTATTTTTTTTTTTTTTATTTTGGCATTTCTTTGTTTTGCATTTATATTAAGCAAAGTGCATCTTATTTTCTTTTTCTCATCAACACATTGCACAATACATAAATAATGATGCATATAAAACGTCTTCATATTTACAATTAATAATATATTTATATATAACATAAAATACATTTTTCGCTTCTTATTTTATTTAATTAAATCTTAGTCATTTATTAAACAAGAGTCCGTCAGAATCTTATACTTTCTTCTTCTTCTTCTTTTAAAACGTTTTCTTCTCTGTTTGAACCTCTGGAACAAAAAAAGGAAAAGTGGGTGTAAGTCTGTTTGTGAGGGGGGTGTAGAAGAGGCGAGGAGGGTGAAGAAGAGGAAAGGCTGCTGCTATCGGGTGTTGAAAATGACTTCCAACCAGCACGGGCAGCTACTGATGAACTGTCTGGTGTAGCACTGTCCCCAGCCTTTCACAAAGCTTATCTGCACCGTGAAGCCCGTGCGAGGCTGCTGCGTGAACTCGTGGTCGTTTGGCCTCTGCAGGCTGCCGGCCTTGTCATAGTCAAAAGCTTTGATGGAGAAACCGGGGAACACCTTGTGCACCAGCAGCGTGCGCGAGTCCGGGTTGTCCAGTGTGGCCGACTTAATGAAGATGGGATAGCAGCTGCGGTTGTAGACCCACACCCCGTCTGGCTCGCGCGTCAGCTGGATGCCATAGCCGATCTTGGCCCGCACCATCTGCACCAGCTGGGACTTGTTGTCAGAGCAGAGCTGGCCCAGGCAGAAGCCATTCCCCTGAGGTAGATCATAGAAGATGTCCAGAGAGGGCTCCTGGACTGAGTAGAGGCGCCCGACGCGTGTCTTCTCCTCCCAGTATGCCACCACGCACCAATGGGCCCGATCGCCAGACTCCTGCAACGCCAGGGAATCTGAAGGAGATAGAGAGAGAAGGAGATGGTTAGACCGGTGGGAAGGTGACAGTCAAGACATGAAGACACTTAAAGGGACAAGTCACATATTTTTCCTCTGGCCATGTAGAGCCTGCAAAAGGTATCTTCATGCAGAGGGAAGTGTGCATCTACTCATGGATGAAAGGTTCATGCTGGTAACAGTGCAGGATCTAAACATTAATGGCAAACTTTTGCTGGTTCCAGCTTCTTAGCTTCTTCTTAAATGTACTTAGTTGGACAAAAGAAGCGATTTCCAAGTCATGATAGTTTTTCAAATGTATTTTTTTTTGGCACTTTGAGCACCACAAGGCGAGTACCATCAAGTTCCATTATATTCAAGAGAGATCAGACATCTCCAAAACTCAGCAACTTACACCGAAACAATCTACAAGGATAAATAAAAATTAAATGCATTTTGGGGTGAACTGCCCCTCTAAACATTAGACAGTGTGAAACAGTAAAATGCAGAGGTCAAGAAGTAAAGAAAAAGAGAGGAGAGGAGGGAATATGAGTGCATGAGGCTTTCAAACAAAAAGCAAAAGGCTTTGCCAAACTTCTCAAACATTGCTACTTCTTCACAACTTCTTCCTTATCCCCGTTTTGGGAAATGGAGAATTCGCTTTAGTCGAGAGCCAAAACTAAACTGTCATCCTCAATTTCTGCCATACAGGAAAACCATGTTGGAATTTCTGGCCTTCAGACAAGAGAAGCAACTCGGAGACACTGGCAGGCAAGTGTCCGCACGCAGTACAATATTTGTCTAGGCATTAAATGCTTATCTTCTGTCTGGCTCGCTGTATTTTTGTAGCGGCGTGGCCAACAATGTAGTGACGTCAACTGACTGCCCTGATCATCTCTCTCTCTCTCTCTCTCTCTCTCTCTCTCTGCACTACGGCGACGACGTGCTTCGCCCCGCTGGAAGAAATTAGAAACCATCTTTGAATTCGTGCTCAAAGATATGTGACTTTCACACAAACACATAAACCATCCCCTGTCCACGGTGGAGTGCATAGCGAGGCAGGCCGTTAACTCTCGAACCCTGGTGTCTGAATCGTTGACAGGCTAGGCCTCTCCAGTCTAAAGTTTCCCCTGAGCGTAAAAGAAGTGTAGCATTGGCCATGCTCCAGTTTCCAACCCCCCCTCCCCTCCCCTCCTCACCACCTCCTCCTCCGCCGCCTCCCTCTCACTCCGCCGTCTCCCTTTAGTGTGCCTCCTGCACCGTCTCTCTCCCCCTTCATATCTCTATTCCACAGAAATCTGGCTCCCAGCTACTCCCAGCTAGAAGAGTGGGAGCCAGTCAGGCGCAAGGGAAATACAGGGAGACAGAGAGAGCGCGAGAGGAAAGAAAGAGGGGGCGGGGTGGGGAAGAGAAGGAATGCTTTCACATATTTTGACTGTTACTTTTGCAACTTTGCTTCCTCTACTGATTTTTTTTTTTTTAAAGCGTCTCTTGTGTTTTTAGGGGTCGTCACCTAATTGCGTCTATCAACTGCTCAACAATCTTTCACACTTCCTCTTTTCTCACGCACACACACTCAAACGCTCAAATCCAGCCCTGATGAAAGACACATTCAAGGGTTAAGAAAACTTGGAACACTGTAAAAAAAAAAAATCATGCAGGAATTTAGTGGAATCAACTCATCTTATCTCATTAACTTAACTTGACTTGAAATGATGAGTTGAATGAATGTGTACAGAGCTCAATCAACTCATTAAATGAAGTTTCTAAAGAAGCAGACTTCCCAGCATGCACTGTGTGGGACTTAAAACTATCCTGAGACCCTTCTTTTCTAACTGAAAAATGTAGAAGGAACTGAAGAGTTGTTCGGTCAACTTTATATTTTAAATTGATGAACATTTTGCAAGCGTTTTTGGTTCAACTTAATATCTTAAGCTTATTGAACTTGTTTTCTCAAGTACAACTGAATTAATATTAAGTTTATTTGACTAAAACTGTATCGAATCATTACACAATTATCTCAACTTGTCTTTTCAAATTCAGTCAAGTAACCTTTTTAAGTTAAAACACTTTTTTTACAGTGTTTAAGAGGGGAAATATCTGTGAAGGAAAAAAATTAACAGAGCCCCTCTCAGAGCCATTTCAGTTCCCATCCGACCCCAGCCTCCCCCTTCCACCCTCCCTTCCTCGTTTCATCTGGCGGTAGCTGTGAATGTAACCGGTAATTTGGAAGGTCCCGTCTGAGACAAACTGCGACGTTAATGCGGCAGGATCTCTGCCGGCCCGAGCGGACTCACCGCGGCCTGTCATTAGCCTTCATTAGACGCAGGGAGAAGGGGGAGGGGGGAAGAAGAAAAAGACAACACTGGGAGAAGAGAGACAGAAACAGAGAGGAGGAGGAGGGGGAGGAGAGTGAGGGGGGGAGAAAAACTGAAAGCATGCCTTCCATAAAACAAGAGGGGCTGTGTTCTTTGAAGTTGGTCAGAGCCGAGCCTCGGGGAGTTTATCGTAAATCCGTCCTCATGGGGTGCTGGGGGAAACTAAGTACCCAGCTATCTACCTTAGACTAAATGGAAGGAAAAAAAGCATTTATCTTTGAGATAAGAGACAGAAAGTGTCTTTTGTGTCTCAGGGCTGATGTCAGACACAGTCTCTGATCCTCGGGTCTGCTTTACATGTACGTACAGGAACAGCCGCGGTTTGATAAGGACGAAAGATGTGGTGGACTTTCTTAACAGCTGACAGAGGGCCTGGTGGTGGAGCTCACCTGTGGGGCCCTGTGTGTGTGTGTGTGTGTGTGTGTGTGTGTGTGTACGTGTGTGTATGTGTGTGTTTGTTATTGCTGAGAGAGACAGGGCCTGGCGTCAGAGGTCATTAGAGCGGCTGCCTGTCTGAGCCTGTCATTGCAGCCTGAAAACACCCTGCTATTCAGGACTACACTAACTGCCCCGCTTCCCCTCCCTCGTCTCCTCTCCTCTCCTCTCCTCTCCTCGCCTCTCCTCTCCTCTCCTCTCTTCTCAGAAACTCAGACTGGGAGCGAGTGAGAACCACAGAGGAGAAAGAAGGATAAAAGAAAGGGTTGAGGAGAGACAGAAAACAACAGAAGGAAATATACTGATGGTGGTGGAAGAAGTATTCAGACCCTTTTCTTATGTAAAAGTTGCAGTACCACAGTGTAGGAATACTTGCCAGAGACAGATTAAAACAGTCGATAATCAGCCGAGACATCCTGACTTGTAGTCCCTAATGTGGGTCAAGCTCCAAAAAACGCTTCCCACAATGCAACGTGATAGCCTCTTTCCTTATTAGACCTTCCCTGATTGGTAAATGTCCACATCTTTCGAACTTAGGGCCCCCAGTTTGTAATTTTGAAGTCTCGCCGAGACCACACTTGGATAACCACAATGACATCACTATGACATCATCAGGGGGGTTACTTATCAAACTTTGCAAAACTTCTAAAAATGTTTTTTTTAGAAGTATAAGAAAACACTGACTGAAAATATTCAAGTAAAGTTTAAAGGGATAGTGCAGCTTTTTTCTCATGGGAAACCGCTGTTATATAAGCCAAACGTCGCTCTCTACAAACCAACCAAACTCTATGGATAAAATAAGCAATTCTACCTCACAGAAAATGGGTGTTGCTGGTCTGCCGATGCTGTTTGTTTGTCTAATTGTGTGACCTCAGTGCTTTAAAAGCATTGTTTGAATTCACCGGAGTCACTCGGTAACACATACTAACTAACAGATTGAGGCGGCAGTAGACCAGTAACTTTGTGTTCTTAGAGGTAAAATGATAGATTTCACCTATGAAGTTTGGTTGGTTTGAAGAGAGAGCGATATTTGGCTCATATAATAGAGGTCTGATCAGAAGGAAGCAATTATTGCTGGTATTCAGTTGCTTCCAGCACTGCAGTCAAGTGATTTGGGGACTTCTTGTGACAGCAAAAGGGAGAACGTATTTAGCTACAGTATTCTGTTCGGCTCAAACTGTGCCCACAGGTAAACAAAACCAAACTTTTTCTGTTCAGTATGTCAGCAGAGAGAAAGCGAGACAGGCAGACTCCTCCATCTGTGGGGCACAGCCTTGTGAAGACTATGTTCACAGCTTGTCCTGACAGCAGATGAGCTTACACCTCATGAGTAATGCTGCCGAACACATAACCACGCATACACACACATACACACACATATAAACACACACACAAACACAATGTGAGTGGCCCTGTATCAACACACCTTGTTCCAAGTGCAAGGCTCATTTAACTGAATTTTAATTTTTAACACATCGTGTGTTTGCGTGTGAGAGGTGTCTGCTGGACACGCTGCTCATGTTACAGTCTGACACTACTTCTTCTCACGTAGGTGTGTTTGTGTGTGTGCGTGTCAGACGGTGTCGTCAGATTGTCTGCGCCCCAGTCCGTCTGTCCTTGGAGCGGTGTGTTTCCGTCCGCTCCAGCCCCCTGAATGCTTACAGAGCTGTCTGTCTGTACATCTGTCTGCTTTCTGGATGTCTGCCTATCGACGCATTAGTCCGTCTATCTGTCTGCCGCCCCACCTGCTCGTCTGCTCTGCAGCCTTTCAGCCCGTGTGTCTCGGGCTTCTCCTCGCCGGAGATAAGCGGGCTAGCTGGCAGCCTGAGGCCATCTGTCACTCCGGCCCTTTCTGCTCTGCTCCGCTCTGTTCCAGTCAGTCGTCTGTCTGCCCCTGGTCTGTCCCAGTCTGGTTTGTCTCATGGGACCAACACGTGAACCCCCATCCAAAAAAAACAAAACAAAAAGACTTTCCCTGCTGGTCCACTATAGAGCAGAACACTCTGAGAGATAGATCATTGCTGACAGACACTGGAGCAGAGTGCATCATGTGATCACAGATGATAATAATGATAACAGGCCTTGTTAAAGGAGCAATATGTAGCAACCATGCATCCAAAAATGAGTACTGCAGTCCAAATGCTGTTGGAACCACAGACAGTATATAAAATAGGTTGAATCGCTATTTAATATGCAATCTATGGTCTATGAGTTGTTTCCCCCTGCCCGTCCTCTCCAGACTGGAGGAAGCTCAGGCAGGCTGCAGGAACACAGCAGAAGTGCAACATTGCAATCTGACAATAACAAGTGAGGACGAGTCCTACTTTGTAAGTTGATCAGCTGTTTAGAACTGTCGATTGTCTGTCTATGTACCCGTTATCCTGAAAACAAAAGCCCACTACTACGAAAATACACTCAATTTGGAGTTCAGTGACTGCCTGCCTTACTGTCTGCCAAACTCTGCTACTCCTTCTAAAAGATTATTAATGATTTCTTTCAACTTATAAACAGACGCTAACTCAGTGGACGAACATTTGGCATCAATTTGAACTCTCATTAATGTGAAACAGGCAAATAATAACACGAGTTATGGGCTGGAATAGAAATAAAGAAGCAAGTATTTCAAATTGGCTTGTTTCCTTAATGTCTGATGACATATCATGGTCATTGTATGATTTATTATAGTAAATATATTACAGATTTCTTCTTTAAAAGCATTTTTGCAGTGCAAGAAGCAGCTGGTGAGAGCTAATGTGGATGTTAGCCATTAGCAATGCTGTGCAAACAAAAACAGCATATTGCTCGCATGTTTTCTAGGTATTTAATGGATGATCAGCTTATGGCCTGCGAGGCAGGGGGGCGGCAGTGGTGGGGAGACTGTAAATATCTGTGATTAAATAAACCCCCTGCGCAATGCAAAATATTTAAACCTTAGCACAGGCTAATAGACACACACTGCAAGGTCCCCTGTGGATTTTAATGGTCCGAGGTCTTAAAGAGTGGACGCCACGCTAGCTGAGACAATTGGACTTGGTCGAAGAGGGAGGAGGGACGGCTGAGAGAGACAGAGGGTGGGGGGAGGGGGCAACGACGACAGACTGGGTGCAGAAACACAGTCTGGAAAGGTTAATCATTACCTCTGTCTGACTCCACACACACACACACACACACACACACAGGTCGCTACTATACTTAGAAGTCAACACAGTCACAAAGTAACACGCCTAAACCCTCATGCACATACACACACACAATTTTCAACCTTCACTCCTGGACACAACACTATCAACATCGGTAAATAGTGAGGAGGCTCCTGAGAACTGTCTCATATCGATCCCTGAGAGAGCCCTATATGTGTGTGTGTGTGTGTGTGTGTGTGTTTCTCTCGGCTCAGACATGCAATGACCCTGTCGTCATCAGACACGCACACACAGCCGCTGAGGAGAGGAATGAGGAAGGCATGAAGGAAACAGCTCAAGGGGGAAGGAAGGACTCTTCATGGTGCCTTATTTTCTAAGTCAACACCCTCTCTCGAGCCGGGGAAAGTCTGTTCCAAAGGTCAAGGGTCACCCCGGAGGCATTCCTTTTGTTCTCTCTGCCATGCCGTATATGTTCAGCCCTGAGTGTGTATGTGTGTGTGTGTGTGTGTGAAAGCCTATGCATTTCTGTGTGTGTGTGCGCATAAAAAATATTTGATCCCATTGATTTTTTTTTTTCTTTTTTGAGTTAATACAACGTAGAGTCCTCAACAGCGGGCTTGTTGCCTGTTATGTTCACTTCCCTGTCTTCAGCGGCGAGAAATTCAATGACAGGAGACCCTTTCAGAAAGAGAAGGGTCAGCCGTTCTGTGCAGTGAAGACAGACGAGTGTCCTTGTCTCACGTCAATATGACAGCACAGCCTTGTATGTTTAAACCATCGACCAAACACAGTCTGAGCTGTTTTTTCTTTTTTTTTTTTGTACTGCTGAAAGGTAAATGACTCAGTCTGCTCTTGTAAAGAAGAAAACATAAAACCTGCAACCAAAATGTAATTAAATCAATCTATATTATGTTTTTTATCAGCTGGACTGTACTGTCTGCCCTTTAAGAATACAACATCGATTTAGCATCCTGTATTATACTGTCCTTAGCATAGAACTTTAATTATTAAGGTCCAGTTCCATTTAGTGTAGCAGAACATTTCCAGTGTTTGACCTGAATGGAACGGAACCTTAATTAGCATATTGGTTTCTTATCAATATGGCTGCACTGAAAAAGGTCTGTGCCATCCATTGTTCTTCCTTGTCTAAACCTGGCGCCTATATTACCCACAATGCAACTCAACCACTGACAGTTCGGTTTGTTATGCTGGCAGTGGCTAATGTGGCCTCAAGCTGCTAGCCTCGAGCAGAGCTGAGGAGCGGACTACAGAGATCTGGTAAACATTTGAACTTAACATTCTCTTTTTTTTTATTTTTTAACTTTGACGACGTTGCGAATGACATCACTTGAGGCAAGTGACCCACCCCTTTTTGCTCTGCACTCCAATAACGATTGAGCAAGCTTGGTGCCACAGTCAATGTTCCCCTTTCCTGTAAAAGCTGCATATAGTTACAGCTTAAGTGACTACACACTGGCTAACTAGACTGTTCCATGTAGTCCTGCTCTGCTGCGCTGTGATTGGCTACTGCTACTCGCGCTGTGATTTTAACCCAAACCATGATTAGCTAGCTAGTTAGTTAGCATTTTGCTAATATTAGCTAACTTAAGGTGTGGCAATATGTTGCATTCACAGGTCCCCAGTAACATCTTTTAACACTCTTCAAAATTTGTTTTTCTTCCCAACATGACAACCCTTGCACATAGCACGCTTCATTCACTGTTACTGGACCACAGAGCAAAAAGGACACAGGAAGGGTCAATTTATCAGACTTTTCACAGCTCCCTCTGGAGCCACAAAGGGCTCCATACAACTCTCATATACTGTATGCAGTAGAATCTGAGCTTGTAAACAGCCTTTAATGTGTAAAATCGGTTCCACTTTAAGATTAGTCACAAACAAGCAATTTTTTTCAGTTTTCATTTCCTATCAAGCATGAAAATGATTTAATAAGGGTACAGCTTTGAAGAATAAATGACAACATTGTTCAGCCCTAGTAGGTAGATAAACAGACAGATAGATGGCAGTGGGTTTGGTAGCTAACAGAGGAAGTGCCTCTTTAGGGTGGCAGGTTACGTAAGAAGATGCAAAGTCCTTCCCCCCACTTCAGGAAACCTAAATAAGCCCTGATGGCAGGAAAACCGCACAGGGGAGTGGCACAGTTTCGCTATCAACAGATCTGACTCCTCGCAGAAACACAGATAGAGAGAACGAGTTGCAGACACGCCATCTCTAACATGAACCATCCGGCCACGACCAGGGGAAGATAAGGAGCAGAAGAAATGGCGCATGTTTTCCTAATGCCTCCATCTACAGTATAATTTTCTCTGAGTGGAAGTTTCTGCTATAATTACATGATCCACATGTCTTGATGTAGCTCAGGCGCTGTGTTTTTTTCCCCCTCAGTTTGAGATAAAAACAAGGATTGCTTCATAATTAATTGGCTGGCATCTTCCATTTGGATCAACATTATCACTTTTTTTTTCTCATTGAAGGACATTTTATTCCCTTGTAACTCTTCCTTCTTACTCCTGCTGAGTTATTATTCCAACACTTCATCATGCTGACCCTCACACACACACACACAGAGAGAGAGAGAGAGAGAGAGAGAGAGAGAGAGATCCCCTGCAGCCCAGATTTCCCAGGGTGACAGGACAAATAAACACAGACTAGTTGGATTCAGGGTGCCAGGCTGGCTGTACTGATGTCATCAGCTCACTTTTGCAAACACACAAGTCAGAAGATCACTCTGAGCCATTTAGATACACACACAGTGCTATGGACAGATGGACAGACAAGCTGAAACAATCACCCACATTGTTGAGGTCCTAAAACACCGTGGGAACTAAATAATACAAACAAAGCGGCAGACAACCAGCAGAGCCAGTTGTGTTCGGCTGGAGCCTTTGTTGTGTTGCTGCTCTGTTATGAATAATTATGTACCTGTGCGTGTCTGTATGTGTGTGTGTGTGTGTGCGGGTATCAGCAGTTTAGTCAAGTGAGATACAGATGTGGTTACTGACAAGCAAGAGATAAAAGGACACACAGGTGCATGTATACACACTATGACTGGGTATTGATCATCAGTACTTCTTTGCACTGGCTGAAATGTGTCCATATAAAAAACATAAATCTGGTTGGATTCATAATAAATCCTGTTTATTTGCTCTGGGATCAGATTGCACCAAACTCAATTGAACATTTTGCCAATTTTAGCCAATTTTAGAACATGTGATCTCACTTTCCTGAAGCCTTGACCAAATTATACCAGACTCCATTCAAAATTTTGCCAATTTTAGACATATTTAACACGTGGGCTCATTTGGGTTCTTTTGTTAAGAGAAACAGACTGAAAACTTGTTTAAATTGGTAATAGTATTGTTTCGGCATCTGTGCCAAAACTCAGATATCATAGCAGCGCTAGCATAGGAAGATTTTAAAATGATATCCAACCCTAGAAAACGAGCATCCAAACTTTTTCCACAGCTTAAACCTCTGTTCTGTCCAGCGACACTGTTATTAAAAACAATTTCTGGTTGAAGTCATAATCCTGTTTACTTACTCTTTGATCTGACTGTACCAAACTCAGTTAGAAATTTTAGCGAATTTTACAGGGCTGAGATAAAAGCCCTCCAGTCTTGAGTGCACAACAGACAATCTGACGACATGAATGAGCAGGCGGGAGGGTGGAGACAGCAGTGCTGTGTGTCACACAAGAAATCTGACACACACACAGGTTTACAGGAATGTGTCTCCACTTATTTCCATTTCCGTCTTTATCCTGCTAAAAGGGGTGGTGGGTTCTCCCTCCCTTCCTTCCTCTTTCTCCCCTTTTCTCATTCACACATACTCCATCTCTCTTTCATATCTTCATACATTGAGGTAATGTCAAAATCCACTTCCACAGAGTGACTGCAAACCAAAACAATGTTCATCTTGTTCTGGGCTTCCCTCCAGCTCTGGCTCCCAGCCAAATCTGCATAACCCACCTTTCAATCAACTGGCTACGCTAAGGTAGGCTAATGTTTTCAACTGTAAACCCTACAAATCTTCAGCAGAAACCCAAACACATGCAAGCTAGGGCACACTCTCTTTTTTTCCCTCTCCTCTCCTCTCCTCTCCTCTCCTCTCCTCTCCTCTCTCCATCCTCCACTGTCTCCGCTTGCTGTTTTTTCGATTTGTGCAGCATAATGACACAGGGTGGGGAACAGAGGACGGCCAAAACCAAAATTAAGTCCCTTGCCAAGAGGCGGCTTGGCTGCTGCGCAAGGAGAGGAAGTGGGGAGTAATGAGAGATCCTGGCCCGGCACGGAGCGGCCCGGCTCTGCTCTCTGCTCAACTCGCTGGCTGAACACACAGCCTCCAAATTACAGAGAACAGAGCAGAGCTGCCGGCCATCTCTCCCTCCACCCAAAGCCGCCATCTTCTCTCCCTCTTCATTCCTTCCTCTTTACTGTTCGAGTGAAAGATTCAAGCAAAGCAGAAACAGTTTTATGGTGAAGAAAGTGAGTTCCTAGAAGCAAATCACCTGGCATTTCCCTCTTTGTGGAAGTAAAACAAACGTTCAGTTTCTTTTCTTCTTTGTTTAACTCCCTCCTTCATTCTCTCTAGCTGGTGCACTCCAGTGTTTGTTTTCTGTCAAGAAGAGGCCTCGGCTGCCTCCCTGTCCGCTCGCCTTTTCCTCAAAGACATGAGGTCATATCCTGCGCAGCCCTTTCCTTTCCCTGCTAACCCAAACAAGGCAGGAATGCAGAGAGAGGGAGACTGAGGGTGCTCTGTTTCTGACTTGAGCTGTTGATTGCTGGAAGTTGGCGTCCAAAAAAAATTAAAAGATTGTGCCAAACATTAGTGATAACACAATTTAAACCTCACTTCCTGCAACAAAAAAACAAAAAAACAAATTCTTTTCCCTCACTGGGTTTGCACCAAAAATGGGCCATTTCTTCGGGGCCTTCCATATGACAGCAGAACTAGTTTGATTTAATGAGCCGAGGTGCCAAGACTAAATTTAATCTCTGTCAGAGCCCCTGATGAAGGTTATACCTCCAGCCGATTCACTGGATGACTAATTGACTGACTGAAGGGCTGGCCAACTGTCTGTCGACTGAGCGAGGTGACTGGCTGCTGGTATAAGAATACAACTCAGCCTAAATTTAACCTGCAGTGGGAGGAAGCGCCTGTGTGGACAGTCGGCCGTGCGCCAGGGCTCGCACCAGGTCATTCTATCTGCCTGCCTGTTGTGTATGTGTTGGTGTGTGTGTGTGTGTGTGTGTGTGTGTGTGAGTGTGAAAGTACGCGGGTGTGTGTGTGTGTGTGTGTGTGCGTACGTGTCACCGCAGCCCGACTGGATCCTCTTACACACAGGCACTCCGGGTCAGTCCCCGATGGCACCAGTAGGCACGCCACTGACATACACACACACACACACACCACACACACACCAATGCAACACATCCAATAACAGCTCGGCACGAACAGACGTCTATTAATCGCCTTTAAAGAAGAGTACATGCACATGTTATGGCTGGGTATTGATCCTTAATACTTCTAAAATGTGTCAGATTATCAAAAACTGTGTCTGATCAGATTATAATCCTGTTTACTCACCAAACTGTACCAAACTCAATACAAAATTTTGCCAATTTTAGAAACATTTCACATGTGAGAACATTCGGATTTCTTTGTTAAATGAAAAAAGTGAACATTTGTCTAAATTTGCCAAAGTACTTTGTCATATAAGTGCCAATACTCTCATACACTCATGCACACACATTCAGACTCTGTCCCACAGCCTAAACCTCTGTCTTGACATGTCTTTTATTTAAGACAACTCTCAGAAAACTTGACCTCTTTGAGCTCGACGAGGCAGACGTGGGCGCCACCTGAGCTGCTCGTAAACAATCTCGTCTCTAACAAGTTTAAATATTACTTAACACTCCACAGATTCATAACCAACAATCCTGCGCCCTCTTAACCCTGGCCCGATCTCCCGTTTCCAAATCTCTCTCTCTCTTGATCTCTCTCCTCACTTCCGGGGTGAGGCTAAACCCCTGAGCTAAGCCCTCACCCCGGCTCAAACCAAGATCAGCACCCCGACACCCAGCTCCAGGCCTCCAGCCATCGACTCCCCTCCTTCTCCTCTCCTTTCCTCTCTTTCCCTCTCTCCCTCTCCGCTCTGTTCCAAGCTGATGACGTGAGCCAGCGAGAGGAGCTTTGGAGCTGGTAGCCTGGCAGGCAGCCTAGTTTGCATTTGCGCTTGTCGCTGTCGCAGCTCACTTAACTCCTTACAGCCTGGATTGTCTTGGCTTTTTCCAAGAAGATGGATAAACAGGAGATGGGAGAGGAGGATGTTATCTCTAACCTCATCTCATCAGCTGCGTCTGAACTGCGGTTTTCAGATGAATGAAGATTTCTTTGAGGAAGTTTTGCACTCTTGCCAATGTAAAACTCCAAAGCAGGGATGCTTTACTGATTATACACTCCTTTTTCGAAACGAGCACCTAATTATTCTACTGCAATGCAAAAAAAAAAACAAAAAAAAAAAACAGTAGCAGTACAACTCTTGCTGACTTCAAGTCTTTGCCACCTCCTTCCCTCAAAGCCACCCTCCTCTCTCTTCCTTCTTCCTCTCTGTAAATATGTCTGGAGAAGAACATAAAAAGGGCAGAGTGAGTGAATTAGAAGGTCAGCAGCGGGCCTCTGGGAGAGCCATGTTTCTTTTGTCAGGGCCCCAGAGGGAGGGAGCAAAGGAGGGAAGCAAGGAGAGAGAGGGAGGGAGTGTGAGTGAGGAGGGAGGAGGAATGGAGCAGCAGAGCAGCCTTTTTTTTTTTTTTTTTCGGGCTTGCCAGGGAAATGATGAGGGCAGAACGCTTTGGCCATCCCGCCCCGGGCCTTTCTACCTCTAGTGCTCTTTACTGAGGAGGCCCATTCAGTGGAGCGCTGGCCGCCGCTGCCATGTCATCCTCGCCAGGAAGGAAAACAGGGGAGGTGAAGGAGGAGGAGGAGGAGGAGGGTAGTGTGTACGCCTTGCCGAGGGAGGGAAGGAGCAAGGGAGGGAGCATGGGGGCGCCTGTTAAGACTCAAGTTCTTGGGTTTCACAGTTTGAACCAGGGTTCTTGCACAATTTTTGAAGTCAAATTCAAGGCTTTTTAAGACCTCAACAAATATAATTTAAGACCCGAAGAATTTCTAAACATTTTCTTTGATTGAAAAGACAGAAAGCATCCCCCCATCTTGGCTCAGTCCTGGCTTGTTGGCTAGCCAGCAACCAAAACTGATGATAACGAAAAGATGACATGAAGCCAACTCTCAGCGCCGACTGCTGAGAAGTTGTGAGGGAGTCCGAGGAAGTTTCGATTGTGCTATATGGAAACAACAGCAGTAATTAGCGTAGCCCCCATAGATACCACTGTGTAGCATCACCGCTGTTCAGATGCAATGTGGGATTCAACGCCTTTCACTCCCATGGTCCCTAATGTGAAAGCCTTTTGGCGTAAATTGCACCTTGCTTCATTTCCTTGCTCTGACCACCTCCAAATAATAACTTCCTCATTCCATTAAACCAGCATCTTCCCATCTTGGCTCATTCCTATCTCGTTAACTAGCTAGCAACAACAACCAACGATGGCAAACAGACACAAAGCCAACTCTGTAAGAAGCAAACATGACTTAAAACCTCTATTAATAGAGGAGTCTCTCATTGTCTAAAAAGATCTGCATCAGATTAAGTGTGCACTGTATTTAAAATATTTTCACTGCTTTGCCTTGCTGTTGGACAGCCTTTTCTGACAGGAAACCACCTTTCTATAAGCCAAATATCAATTCAATTGGTGTGAAATCAGCAATTCTACCCTTGCAGAACACAGGAGTTGCTGGTGTACCGCTGCCCCAATCTCTTAGCTTTTTTGCATTATTGCGTGACTTTCAGTGTTTCAAAAGGATAGTTCGGATTCACCAAAGTCACACAATAACACAAGCAAACTAACAGATCGACAGTGTTCTGCAAGGTAAAATGGCTGATTTTACAGTCTGGTTGGTTTGCTGAGAGCGATATTTGGCTTACATAATGGTGGTTTCCCATCAGAAAAGGCTGTTTGATGGCAAAGTAAAGTGGTAAAATATTCTAATTATAGCATGGTGATTTTATTTTAAGACCTTTAAAGACTTTTAAGGAGTGGCAGGAGCCCTGGTTTGAACTGGGTCTGAAATGTGTCTTCAGTTAACACGCACAGGGAGGACTTCAATGTCCATCTGAAGGTGTGGAGGAGGAGAGGAGAGACTGATTTCTAGTTCCTGTGTTCTTGTAAGCATTGCTGCAATCTTTTCCCCCATCTAAGGACACACACACACATGCATGCATGCATGCAGGCAGGCAGGCTAACCCCTCCACCCCCACTACCACCAAACAAAGGAGGGGGGAAAACGGGCAGCCAACACCAACTGACATAAAACAGGCTTTAAAGGCCCAGTAATGAGAACCATCTGAGGCAGAGGAAAGCGGAGAACAGCACAGAGCAATCTCAACTCTTTCTCTCCTGAAACACCATCTTATTCTGTTGCCTGCGGACAGGGCGCTGGGTAAGGAAAGGCAATGCTGCCAAAGGGGATTATGGGAGAAAAGCTGAGGAAGCCCGAAACACGTCCTGCATGAGAGATGGAAGAAAGAAAGGCGCCTGTGTCTCACTCTTATCCACACACACACCGAGCCCAGAGGAGAGTTAACTGTCCACAAAGACGTCCCCTGTACGCACAAACACACCCAAACAAACAAACACTCGCATGTCAGTCGAAGCCTCTTTTGGCTGCTTTTTTTCCTTCTCCCCCACACAATACCGCACGCACAGAGCATATTCTTCTCCAAACAACGGTTCGGCGTGTTTGTCTTCCATTACAACATAACACGGAAAGGGATGAGAGTGAGCAGGGAGAGGAAGAGGAGAAGAGAGAGGAGCGTTGTTCAAAGAGCCAGGAGGGAGGAATTTATGTGGATGTGGGAGAAATACACCACCCTCCTTCACTGGCTTTTTTTATTACAGAGGGGAAGCAGGGGCCCCCACAATCACTGCCTCATCATCACAAGTATGGAGAGGAGGAATGCACATGAGAAGGGAAAGAAAACAGGAGAGGAAAATAAAACGACTGGGAAAAGGGAGGAATTGTAGAAAGAGACAAGAAAATGGGAATAGGAAATCTTATGGTAGGAATATTTACCTGAAAGCCCCACAGGGGCCGAATATGTCGTTCCCCCAGTATCACTGGATGAAGGTCCAGAGTCTGGAGAATCTGACGGAAAGAGAGGGAAACAGAGACATTGAATTAGCACTGTGTGTGTTCCTGTGTGTGTGCGTTTGTGTGCATGAGGGAGGGGAGAAGGCAAAGCAGCAGCTGTGAGACCGTCAATCACTCCGCTGAAATCAATGCCTAATGAAGACGCTGACGACGGAGCTCACACTCTCACACACATGGAGAGGACTTACAGAGGAGAGTTTCTTACACTCCTGATAATCCCCCATAATCCACTGCTTCAGGAGGAACGTTAGCCCCGCATCTCTGCACAGACGAGAGCTGCTGATCAGGAAAAGAGCTGTATTCTTTCTGCCAGTAATGACCGAGGCGAGGGTTTGGGCCAGAGACTTCTGATCCCAGCTCAATCATCAGATACAGATCCAAATATTAGATGACGATGAGTGTTCTTGGTCTCCTCTTGTAAAGGAATAATTCTGATTATTTGAATTCACTGTATTAAGTACAGTGGATGCTGGTCGACGTGCCAGCATGAGAATCAGAGAGGAGTACCAGCACAGATGCTAAGCAATGAACTGCTGTTGACAGCAGCAAAATGCATTTTAGCCATTTAAAAAAGGTCCATCTAAAAAAAATCAATATCAGTTTAAGTGTACGCTATATTTAGAATATTTTCATCACTTTACTTTGCCATCAGACTGCCTTTTCTGACAGGAAACTGCAGTTATATAAGCCAAATATTGCTCTCTCCAAACCAACCAAACTCCATAGGCGAAATCAGTAACTTTACCCGGCAGAACACAGGAGTTCTTAATCTACTGCTGCCCCGATCTGTTAGTTTGTTTACGTTATTGTGTGACTTCAGTGTTTTCAAAGGTTGGTTCAGATTCACCAAAGTCGCACACTAGCACAAACAAAGCAGCATCTCTCATGTCCTGCAAAAGTAGAATGACTGATTTTGATTTTGGGTGTGGAGAGAGCAATATTTGGCTCATATAGCAGCAGTTTCTGGCAAGGTAAAGCGGTGACAATATTTTAAATATAGCATACACTTAAACTGATATTTATCTTTTTAGGTGGGCCTTTTTTTTAAGCACAAACCCACTTCACAAAATCCTACGTGTCTCTTTAAGAGAGATCCAAACTGGTCTCATAATGCTGTCTTGATATTATTCCTGTTCCTGTTTCGCTCTCCAAGCACAGAGAGAAATATCCACAAATCTGACGTATTCCAGCTAAATCGGAAACCCGAACGTTCACACCAACAGCAGGGGTAAAATAAGTTATATATGTGTTTGCGGCTGCCTTGGCATAAAGAGCTTTGAGGGGCCTTGAAAGCTGCTCACTGCAAATTTTCTGAACAGGCAGACAAGAGAGAAAAACGACTCATTCTCTCCCTCTCTTTGCATTTGAATGCTTAACTCCCACTAAGACTCGTAATGTAGACTAGTTTCAACATGACACCTGAATGGAGCTTTAACAAAACCACTGTGTGTGTGTGTGTGTGTGTGTGTGCGTGTGTGTGTGTGGAGCAGCACACATCACTGGGAGCAGGCTAACTGCTGCAGAGCTGCTGCTGCTGCTGCCTCTGGTAGCTTGGTATTCACTAATGATACATTCCTCTCGCTGCACGTCAACGCTGCACTACACCTACTATCCATTGAACCACAGCGAGGAGCAGTGGTCATCTCCACTCTTGGCTGAGTTACGACTCTAAAAGTGCAGTTTTTTTTTTCTGACGCTTGCGTTGGAAAAAGCAGTTGATCTAATTTGAAGTTTTTTGCAACAACTACAGTGGATGCAAACTGAAGAAATATATGAATGGCGAGGAGGATTTCCGTTGAATGCTTCCACTCTCCATCTCACTGGCCTCCCGTTTGACCGAGCAGTGGCTATGAAGTAATAAAGGAACGGCGACCGGAGCGGTTTCACTGCCTCCCTGCCACCACGTCCCCCCCGTCCGGACGCGGACCGTGCCGCTGTGGTCGGCGGTAACGAGATGCACGGGCATAGCCCTGCGTGCCTGGCTTTCATTGGCTGCCAGCAGCCTTGCCCTGGTCTCCCGGGCAACGGTTCACAGCTGACCACAGGGCTGAGGGGGCATCAGAGAGAAGGAGCCAAACAGTGTGTGATTTATATTCCCCAGAGCTGAAACAAGGTAGCGTTTTACGTCTCGGCTGCTTTCATATTGACCGCTGCTGCTGGAGCGGACAGGCGCCCTGACACATATAACCCCCACTTCCTGCTCAGTGGAGTCATAAAACCATCATCATAAAATCCATCGCTCCTCCGCTTCATGCAGATTTTTACAGCGTCTGATTGCCTGCTAAAAGTTAACTATGCAGATTTTCTGAATGTCATGATGATTTAAAACGGGCTAATATAAAGCAAACACAGAGAATTCTATAGAAAACTGTATTAGCCTCAGTAATGGGAAGTTGGATGACTGACAGCTCCCGGAGGCCCTGGGGAAAAACCCCTGTCTTTCTGCATGATAAGCTCATCTGTCCTCTGTGTGTGTGTGTGTGTGTGTGGCTGTGTGTGTGTGTACCCTCCAGCCGCCCTGCTCCATTGTCCTATTAATATATGTTGTCTTTCACCCTCCCTCACCAATACAGAGACGCACACAGACAGACAGAGTCTCCTTTGATTAACCACAACTGCAGCTGCACCGACTGAATGCTACCAAATGAGGAAACAGCATGACAGGTGAGCTTGAATCTGCTGCACTTTTTCACCTAAATGGTGTAAAAAAAATATACAACTCCACATTCATAATTCTGTTTACTCGCTCTTTGATCAGACCGAACCAGACTCCATTCAACATTTTGCCCATTTTAGACACATTTAAACATTGAACTTGCAGATTGGAGACACTTCCTCTCGCCCTCCCCTTCCAAGTATGAAACTACAGTGGGTGCGAAACAGAAAAACGCACAAAGGCCACATCTAGAACCAGTATTTGGTTTTTATAATCTGGGCTACTGTAGAAACATACTGGTACAACATGACACAGATATAAATAGCTCATTCTAAGGTAGCAAAAACACAAGATTCTTATTTTCAGGTGTTTATACACTTGATGAAAACACTTAATTATAATATTATATTCAATTTCTGACATATTCTGCCATTAAATCCATATAAAACTATAAAAAAAGGTGCATTTTCAAGTTTTCTCCAGCACCTTACAACTGTGGAAAATCAAACACACGTACTCGAAACAATTATTTCACTTTTTCCATCACATTAAATCAGATGATATTGTGCTATGAACAACCAAATGTGTGCTTTGTGATTCTTTCACACTTCAAAATGTGTCACCTATTGTATTTCTTTATCTAAAAAGTCAACTATGCAGTTGAGTAGCGATTTACTATGAAAGTAATAGGATCCCAGTTTCAAGAAGTTTCAAACACTGTTTTCAATCCAGCACCCGTACAAACCTTGAAAAGCTTATTAAAACTTATAAAACAGTATAAAAACTTGAGAGACACACAAGCAGCCTAATGATATTTCCCATGCCTTGTTCTGCTCTTGTTGGCAACATTTAATTCCCACAGAGTGAAAACCTTTTTTTTTTTTTCCACTTTGCTCTGAGAAGGGAAACAGGGTGGTAACATGAGTTGTATAACCATTTCCTTTGTCTGCGTCCAGCTTGCATTTCCTATTTACCTTCTCGTTTCCTTTCATCGCTGGAATGTTTCCAACTGAACTCAACTGTACAAAGATGCTACGCTACGCTACCTCTACCCTGAGACCGAGGCGTCACATCTGGAGAAGGTGGAAGAGGAACGATCACTTCATCTTTTAAAAATTTCAGATCAATCTTGCAAAGCATGTAAGGCTTTCGGAAATACTTTTCAGGTACTTTTTCGGCCTGGTAAATAAAGACAGTGAGAGAGAGAGTCGGGGGGCTTTGAAGAACCACAGCTGCAGCTGCAATGACTTCCTATTGTTTCCACTCAGTGAAAAGCCACTTTCTCCTTCTCCTGACTAACTGGCTGACCAGTCATTGTTTAACTCTGAGCTTTTCCTGCACTGACAGACCACAAGACAGGGGTTAAATGAGCAAAGGAGTGAAGGAGAGGTTGAGAAAATCCAGACTATACGTTCATATCTATGTCACTGTCTCTGTGACAGGAAGGGAACTCTTCAGTCTCACACTATTCAGATTATAGTCTGAAATTAAACACACTTTAAAACCAACTTAATAGGCAATGACTTAACCTGGTGCCACTTTCCTGCACCAGGGAGTAGGATGACAACCACAGCACCATGCGTAGTCTGGCACAGGTGGAGGGAGAAGACAGTCAAAGGGATAATTTGGATTATTTAATGAGGAGTTGTATGAGGTACTTATCGATACTCAGTGTTTTACCAACAGTAGATCAATATCAGTTTAAGTGTACACTGTGTTTGGAATATTTTAACCACTTTACTTTGCCGTCAGACAGCTTTTTCCGACGGGAAACCGCCGTTATATAAGCCAAATATCGCCCTCTCTCCAAAGCGACCAAACTCCATGGGTGAAATCACAGAACACAGGCGTTGCTGGTCTACTGCTGCTTTGATCGGTTAGTTTGTTTGTGTTATTGCGTGACTTCTGTGTTTTAAACGATTAGTTCGGATTCACCGAAGTCACACAATAACACAAACAAAACAGATCAAGTCAGCGATGAATGCACAACTCCTGTGTTCTGCAAAATTTTGTTTGTTTGGCTGGTTTGGAGAAAGCGACATTTGGCTTATAGAATGACAGTTTCACACCAAAAAAGGCTGTCTGACAGCAAGATATAATAGTGAAAATATTCTAAATATAGCAAACACTTGCGCTGATATTGATTGATACCAGTATCTCACGCAGCCCCATGTTAAATAATCCCTTTACGTAAGACCAAAGGCAAAAAGAAGAAGATATTAAATGGTACATGCATGCAAAAATACTCTCTCCCGGCCTCTAAAACAAACACGTCCAAACAGAGATGTGGGACGGTGACACACACACACCCACACACAAGAAGAAGTCCTCAACCTTAATCTGTTGATTAATTCAGCTGATAAAGGCAGGCTGGCTCCAGAGACGCCGCTGTCTGTGCTGCGATTCACAATAGATGGACAGATAGAATAGATGGACACACAAACAAACACTCCCCCCTCCCCCCCGTGGTTAGACAGACACACACACACACACAGTGCCCCTGGTGAAATGCCAGTCAGTCTATAGCTGGTATCTCAACTTTGTGCTGCTTTGCCCTGGCTGCCAGCCATGCTAGAACTGCCCAGCCAGCCAGGCGTGCCACTCCACTGCTATCATAAATCACAACATAACATGGAGCTGCTTCCTACACACGCACACACACACACACTGCAGGGGGAGTGTGTAGGACTATGCATTGTAATGTCAGCTAGAGCTGCAACGAGTAGTCGACTAGTTGTCAACTATTTCGATAGTCCATTAATAGTTCTGAGTCTTTCTTTGAGAAAGAAAATGTCAAAATTCTCTGATTTCAGCTTCTCAAATGTGAATCTTTTCTGGTTTCTTTAGTCCTCTATGACAGTAAACTGAATATATTTGGGTTGTGGACAAAACAAGACATTTGGCAACATCTCATTGGGCTTTTTCTGACATTTCTTTGCACCAAATAACTAATCGATTAATGTTTTGTGTCTTTTTTTTTTCACAAAAACTGTCCAATTTCTCTCATTTCAGCTTCTCAGATGTGAATATTACTTAGTTTCTTTCCTCCTTATGAGAGTAAACCGAGTATCTTTGGGTTGTGGACAAAGCAAGACACTGGAGGATTTCATCTTGGCCCCTTCCTGACATTTTATGGAACAAATAACTCATCAATTCATGGAGAAGACGATCCACAATGAAAATAATCATTAGTTACATCCCTAATATCAACACATAGACATTCATGAACACAAGATGGCCTTTCAGATGTGCATGTTCGTGTTTCATTACAATAAAAAAAATGTATGTGAGGCTCACCTGGTGGTTTAAGATAGTCCATGGGATAGCGCGAATATGGGAGGAGGGGACTCTGCATGGAGGAGGAAAAAGAAGCAGAGCATGAGAAGAAGAAGAAGAAGAAAAAACACAAGGGAGAGATCTAAACTTTATGATAAGAGTTGTCATTCTTCTGGGAAAAGGTTTTGTGTCTGTCAGCTCAGCCTGCTGCTGGAGAGAGAGGCAGGCAGGCAGAGCGGAGGCCGCCCGGGCGGCTATTGCCTTTCATTGGCAGGCAGATAAACAGGGGGCCGCCTGGCGCCAGGAGGGCCACTATCAGCGTCTAGGACAAACTGAGATACGGGCCTCTTTTGGCCCGGGACGCCAAGCAAGCAAGCACACACACATACACACACATAGAGACATGGGCCCTGGAAACTTTAGCGTGGAAAGACTGTAAAGCCCGGGATGAGTCGCTTTGCACTTTGGAAATGCCAATTGTGAAATGCTGAAATACCAGATGGGCTCAAAGTGAGAAATTAAAAGTTTTGGTTGAAAATATAATATCAGTCGCAACAAACAGCTGAAAAGTCCTTTTATGTGCCTACAAATAAGAAATCAACACATTTTGGCGTTTTAGATCATTATAATAATTAGATGATATTTAGAAATAAAAGCTCGGTGGCCAAAATCCGGATTTGATGACAACACAGTGCCGAAAAGATGAAGAGGGACCACTTGGCACGCTTTCAACATCAAGTTTGACCTTATGGAAACACAAGACAACTGTGCCAAGAGAGGTGATGTCATTTGAATTAGGCTAATTACCCCTTTAAGAGTCTGCTAATGCTTTGACACAATGACACTGTGTCTGAATGTGTGCTTGATTCGAAATTAGGCCCCACCACCAGAGAATTCAACGCAATTTCCAGAACTTTTTTGATGAGTGTGAAGAAGAAGAAGACGGAGGTTCTTCTTCTTCTTGTAATGATAATAATAATAATAATAATAATAATAATAATAATAATAATAATAATAATAATAATACAGCAGCTCACCGAGTTCACACAGTCTGCTCATGTGGTGCGGGTTGCAGCAAACGAGCTCGGGGTTGATTTTCCCGTAGGATTCACAGCAAGACAGCCTCTTGAGCTCCGAGGAATGCCTGAGGTCCGGCCACCTGAACACTTTGTAGAGCAGCATGGGGAGAGAGTAAGACTGTTGACCCACTTTGGCGTCCACTTTGCTGGGCAGGAGCAAGCAGGGGCTCCGGGCACCCCCCTTGGACTCCACCGCCTGCAAAAGCACCTCTAATTGTTTCTCTTTGATCTTTTTCAGTATCGAGTGGGTCAACGCCTTCAATTCAGCCTCCGACCCGGCGTTGTTACCGGACTTGTTGGCCACCTTTGTCGCTTTGCCCATGCAGCAGCCCCCGCCGGAGCCATGCGTCCCTCTATCCGCCTCCCCGTCGCCCTCCACGGGCGCACGGCTCCTCCAGAGTCGCCGGACGAGCCCCGATCGTTTGGTCCTAAACATGCGGGACGAAAAGAGGGTTCCCCGGCTAAAAAACGAGCATGGTGTCCGCAAATCATGAAGATTCCGGGATCCGAGTCCAGGCAATGACAAGCAGCCTGAGAAGATACGGTGGAAAAACTGGGAGCTGGATGAGCGGAGGAAATCTGTAGCATACGCCAGTCTCTGGTGCCGTGTCCTGCAGACTTGATCAGACGAAAAAAAAAAAAAAAAAAGGTTCACGGGACAGTCAGCTTGTCCTCTCGGGGATAAATAACCATCACCTCCAGCCTTCAGTAATGAATCTTACAGCTTCTACACCTCTATAGCGGCAGCAGCATGGAGCCTGAATGTGGCACAATTATTCAGCTGGTGATGTGCAGCCTGACGCCGTGAGCTGACCCCTATAAAACACACGATTTTCACCATATAAACACAGTCAAAACATATTTCTGCCTATGCGAATCAAGCTCTAGTGGAAATGAGACAAACTGGGGCCTAATTAAGCCTAAACGCTATCACAATTATCCCATGAAAAAAAAAAAAAACCGGAGCTCGCCGCCGTGTCTTCAAGAGCATTAATCCACAAAATCCTTGATCCGACTGCACAGAGTAGCAGTCTCCACCAGGCTTTTTTATCCGTTATCGTCTAAATATGCCACTCGTCTCGCAGAGGATGCGGTCTGCTGGCAAGAAAGAAGCCAGGGAGCAAATCCAGGACTGAATCTCTCAGTCCGAGTTGTTTGAAAAAGCCTGAGAGAAAAGCGACCCTCGGGGTTATACGTCCACCGCGCACCGAGCCTTGTGCTTGTAACCTATTTTAGTAGCCGAATCCCTTTAAAGATAAAATAATCCAAGCTCGTATCTCTCACACACGAAGTTTCCGTGTCTGATGAGTGTGGAAGAAAGAAAAGCGAGCCGACGAGTGATCTGGAGGGGGGGTGAGACGGCTCTCTGTCTGTAAATGAGGCGGATGGTTTGGGTGCCCTTGCTCCGTCTCCAGTCTCCAGTGCGCATTGACGCGCCCGGTCACGTGTGTGTCTAGACACCCTGTCGCTTAAAAGAAATGTGATTGTGTTGCGCAAACAACAGATCAAGCGGAGCCCACAGCGCGCACACACACACACACACGCAGACTCGCACACGCGCAAACACACACATAAAAGTAGTATAATAAAAAAAAAAAAAAAGTTAACATTTCTCAGGAAAAAGTTGAGTAAAGGAGGAGGACGAGGTTGGGAAACCGCATCAGTTCGGCCAAAAGACACAAACTCCAAGTGATTTCTAAACTTATGAATGTTGGTAAAATCAAAGAATATAAATGTGTGCCTTATTTAAGCTTTATTTAACGAGCTTTACAGGCATGAACATTGAGGAAAAAGACCAAAAACAATAACAATTCTGGCATTTTTGTGCTACTATTGCCTTGTGCCTTATTGCTTATGAGCAGTCTCTTCAAATAAAACAAATCACGTGTGCTAAAAGTGTGTATTAGTGGAGTGCGGGGAATCAATCAAACTGGTGTATGGGCGGCAACGGTCCGTATAATCCCATATAAATAATAAAACATTTTGCTGTTGTCATGTTGATCAATCAGGACGGTTTTCCCTGGAATGTATATTGGGGTATTTTGCCCTGACTTTGGCCTCTCAGGCAGCGTTTGCGCCACCATAAACACTAACTGTTCTAAGTTACTTTGGACTTAGTTGATGTCAGGGTGGATGACTGGGAATCTGTTTTTTTCCATTGTATTCTTAACCCCATTTTAAGTCATTATTACCTTCTTCTACCGTTAATTGTTTTTATATTTATTATTACCTGATATTAATAACTGTCTTAACCTAAATATATTAATGCAGCATAAGATAAAGATTGTGTGAGCCGGTATCTATCTATCTATCTATCTATCTATCTATCTATATCTATTCATAAATGGCTTTATTAGCATTGGAAACAGACATTGTGTACATTGGCAAAGCAAGTGCGGAAAAACAACAACAAAAAATGTACACTGCTTAATTAAGTGTGGAAAAAAAATGTACATAAACAGAAGAAATGTGGTTTTGTTGTTTGAAAACTAAGCAAAAGGATCCGGGAGAGAGACTATGTGCCTGCGAGACTAAACTTAGGGCAAAAACTACCAATACACCATGTCCGAAACACAGATGAGAGCGCGCTGCTGCCGCCCTCTGGGCGTTTAGTTTTCAGGTGGGACAAACACAAGCGTCATTTGACTTGTCTTAATTACCAACACAACAGTTTCCAGCCTTCTTTATTTATTTATCCAATAAAACGGTCCACGGTCGAGGAACAATTTCTTTTACTGCCGGACAGTGGATCTGTAACAGGATCTTCCCTCTTTATTTATTGTCTTTATAATAAATCCATATTTATTATGACAGGGGTAATGGTTTGATTTGATCAATTTATGGTGTCATCTGCCGTTTAAGAAGCAATGACACGCTAACAAAGAGTAAGAGTTTAGTTTTTCATAGTTATACTACTACTACTAATAATAATAATAATAATAATAATAATAATAATAATGTTATAACTATTTGTATATAACATTTCATACAAGAAATGCAGGCCAGTTGTAAATAATTATAAAATATTTTCATAAAACTATACTAAAACGGCTTGACAAATAGCTCCACTGTTCTCATATTAAACAAGTAAAAGCTGTTTTTCACAGTTCTTCAATTTCATGTTTTTTCTTTTCTTTATTATATTTCCTCTTTTTTTTTAATCATATATATGTTATATTGTAATGTCTTCATATTGTCATGAGTGCTGTATGTATCATTTGCCCGTATAATTAAATTAACTTTCTACTTTTTTTGTCCTGCATTCAAAATCTTACTGGCATTAAAATATATTTACAGTACCAAAAGTCAAAGCACTCATCATTATGCAGAATGAGCCATTTCAGAATAATATGTTTTATATTACTGGATTATAATTAGAGATGCATTAATGTGTTAATTTATATACAGCTGGGTGGATTCATCTATAATAGTACATCGTGTTTAATTAGATTATTTCTATTATGTATTAATAATAGGAATCTCCAAAGTAATTAGTAATTTTATACAATAAACGCAGTAGAGAAAAAAGTACAAGGCTTTCAAAATGTGTGGGAGTAAAAGTATAGTAGTACACAATGGAAATATTCATGTACCTCAAAATCTGACTTAAGTACAGTACTTGAATAAATGTACTTGAAATGTTACTTTGCACCACTGAACAGAGCAGTTTAACCTGTTACAGACACCAAACTCTATTCGAATTTTTTTAATTTTAAGCAGCAGCGGAGACTCAGCACATCTGTGTCTGCAGCAGCCTGTCAGAGGACCTCAGACACTTCCAGCGTCCCTCAGTCACACTGAGCTGCATTAGCATGAGTGTGTTTTTTTTTTTTTTTTTCTAATAAGTATGCGTGTGTCTCCTCCGTAGTCTAATTGTGCTCCCTAGACAGACAGTAGTCCAGGGAGGAGGAAGAGGAGGAGGAGGAGGAGGAGGAGGAGGTGCAGGCAGCAGTATGTTAATGTGCCACTGAGCCAGTGTCGCTGCAGGGCAGGGGGGTTGGGGGGGCTGCCTGCCAGATAATGATGATGGGAGAGATGTGCGGTGTGTGTGTGTGTGTGTGTGTGTGTGTGTGTGTGTGTGTGTGTGTGTGTGTGTGTGTGTGTGTGTGTGTGTGTGGATGGGGGTAGTCAATAAGCTCATCCCCACATTGTCCCAGGATCCCCCACTGGCGCCGCGCAAGAGCCCGACGCAGGAGCCCAAACGGTTCAGAGGACTGCGCCGCTTTTTTTTTTTTTTTTTTTTACGGTAGTCTGGAAGCAATCAGTCAGGGGAAAAGGTCTGTCAGAGGGACTGTGGAAGTGGCTGCGAACGCACATTGTCCCCTCCCCTCTCCCTACATCTCCCTGCCCTTCCGTTTGTGTGTGTGACTATTCTCCAGACTCCAGGAAGTAGCCAATTTTATCTAAACCGTTTTCCATTTCAGTCTGGCTGCAAGAGCCTGTCTGCACCCTAGACTGCATAAAGGTGCACGACAGGGTTTTATTTAACATTCTGCATCACCAAACCCCACTTCACATAAAAAATGACACAATATTGGACCCTTTATTTGTGGGTCCTGATACATATTAGGGACCTCATTGTGAGGGGGCTGAAAATTATTTCACTTTGTACAAAAGCGAGGTTCTCTCTGGGGTTATTCATTTCTTCTTTGAAGCCTCATCTTGACTGCACTGTTAAATTGGTACAACTTGTTTAATCATGTACCCCAATTTAAACTGTTATCACTGTATGGTACGGCATGACTCAGCTCTGCTCACTCTTTTTTGGTTTTCTTTTGCACCTGCTACCTTTATTATATCACTTTGGTCAAGGTTCCAAGTCATAAACATAAATGCATGAACACTACATTGTCCTTAAGTAAATAGAAGAGCTGTATTTCTTCTGGATTAAAAGCATTATAACATTTACATTTCTCAAGAGTTTATGAACTGCGTGGAGCAGGTTAGAAATAAAAACTACCTTTTTTCCTCCTTCATTGTAGATCATAAACCCTTGAATATAACATGACTTGTTTAAATTAGTCGAGAAATGTAAATGTTATGGTGCTTTTTATCCAGAAAAAAATGTAGCTTCCCCGTTTACGTGCATTTCTTTACAGGCTAGTCCTGCCCTGTCCAATATGGCGGCAGCATTGATGTACGATTCAGTCTGAATAAGTTGCGCGTGCACCATTTTGCAACCGTTTCCTGATTGAACGGCATGTTTCCTCAGAATTGTGTGCAACAGGCTTTGAGGTCTGTTTTTTTAATCATTTGGTGGGTTTGTCAGAGGTGTCACCCAGTGCGCAGTGATGTGTACATAAATGCCGCCATATTAAAAGACAGTGCCGTCTCAACAGTGCACAATAGTGTGTTCAACACATGTGCAACAGCTTCCGCAAATAAACTCATTGCTGTGTCTGAAAATCCGGGCAGAAAATTCTGCACACCACTGAGCGGTCAAAGAATTGTCACTAGAATCATCACTTATGGGGTGTTGTAGCTCGGTTGGTAGAGCGTGCGCCCCATGTGCTGTCATCCCCTCTTTCATGTCATATCCTCAGCTGTCACCTATCAAATAATGGGAAAAAGCACCCCCTCCCCCCTAAAAAAGAATTGCAGCTTACGTGACACAACCAAGAGTCATCTTTATTTTTTTTTTGTCTGTGCTCTTATGTAGGACTTTCCAAACTCTTCTGTTTTTTTCCAACAGTCTTTTGTCTCGACGCCTTCGGCCTTTTCTAAAACGGTTTGTCTCACTGCTGTGACAAACATCCCTTCGATATCCTCCGTTGTTCCTGTGATTGTGTCCCCTTGAAGGTGATGTCACAGCAGTTTTATGCAACGTTGTTTGACAGCCAGCTAAGAATTCGACCTGCGTTCAAGGGGAACTATGCGGTCAAGTCGATCGGAGCCAACCCGTACCACGCGGTGGAAATACAGCTTAAATCTATGATGTTATCCTCTGCACATGGTAAAGTGCACCTTTTAAGAACCATGGCTCAAATCAAAATGGTCTTTTTGAACTAACGGTTAATAATATTGAAAAAGTATAAAGTGAAATAGTTCTGCCAAAAGAGTCTCTACTCTACCTTCAGCCAAAGGAAAATGACAGTTCCCTCTCCTTCTCTGATCCCCTCTCCCCTACTAATAATTTTCATACAGTCCCTCAGAGCCAGGGGATATGAGATCTTGTATGATTATATGAATTAGTCAATGATTAGCGATTTTATCATTCCGTTTATATATCAAGGTATCGCTCCCTTTAATATCTCTGGTTGTAACAGGACATGATGCAAATCAATGAGCAGCACTGTTTGACGATTTTATCGACTTTTTATATGATTTTTGCATCAATGTGATGAAGCACCTCGACTGGTCAGATGTTTATCTGGCTGGATTTGCCAGAAATGGACGTTCCTGTCTGATTTTTTTTTCTCCATAAATTGTTTCTCAGTTGATCTTTTTCTGAAATTTTACTATGCTGACATTTTTGTCTATTCCCCAGAGCTTAAATGACGCTGCAGAGCCGTGGTTGAGCTGCTTAGCTTAAAAGAAGAAGTGAATTTGTCATCTTTCCTCTAATTTATTACACTGTTGGTTGCAGCTCTTGTACTTTATGTAGCTCTATCTTCGTAACTTTAAAATATTTGTAGACATACGTTTGTTCTTTTGTTTCTAATATGATCATAGTGCACGAGGTGTCGGAACTTTAACTCCCCTGCCCCGGATCAATTATCTAATAGATCTGAAATCCTCTTCAACTAATTAACCTGTTCCAGGTTGACTATCTACCTCATGTCTTTGTCCGGTCTGAAGACACAGTCATGTCGAAACGTTAGTTTGTTTGGACTGTTAACTGCTGCAAATCAGTCAGTTTGCTTCAGTTCCCTGTTTTCCCCTTGGATGGAGATTTCATCCACGTCGCCTCCTCCTGTGCATTTAAGTACAGTTGTGGAAAGTAACTGAGTACATATAAATACATATAAATTTATTAAATTCATTATATCTGTACTTTACTCCAGTTCTTACATTTTCTGCTACTTTATACATCTACTCCACTACATTTCAGATGAAATATTGGAGTTTTTTTTACCTCACAATATCTATTTGACAGATACACTTAAAAAAAACATAACATATTTTTAAAGATTAAACCAGCAGTGTCCAGCCCTTTTGGCTTTTTGGTCTAGTTGGGGCCCATTGCTACATCTCAAGTGACATTTCCCTTCTAAACTTCTCAGATGATTTAATTAAAATAATTGTTTGAGGTCCAAACACAGAAAAAATCTAATATTTTATAAAAAGGAGTGATCAGAGAAAAGTCATATAAATTCACTGTTAACAGTCTAATCATGTCAGACATAATAATAACTCACTCACAGGAGACATTTTACTGCAGAATCAGCACTTTTATATTTTGATGCTTTAAGTAATTTTTTTCTGATGATATTTAGGTACTTATATTGGATTTTGAATTCAGGACTTCCAACTTGTAATGGAGTATTTTCACATTATTGTAGGCTATTTATGTATTTATAAATTTGAATATTTTGAGTGAAAATTTAAATGTTGGGTGAGGTTTAATGTCCGCTGCTACAGTCTATCATGAGGTCCACAGAGCTGGTTGAAAAGAGGGTACGTCTGTATAATGATTTCTTCCACTGTGTCCACTTTCAAACAATGTGTTGAAATCGACGTGTTAAAACGGCTTCATATGAACGGCTCACATACAGACTGCGGAGACAGAAGACATCTTTAACGAAGCACGGGGCTTGTTTCTGTCACAATTAGAGAACACTGACTGCAGAGCTGATCGACTGCCTGTCTCGGGCCTCTGAACCATCATGTTCTAATATTGTATCTGACTGATCCGTGAGCGTCGGAGGACAATATGGATTATCCTCTACACACTGTGGGTTATCTCCTATTATAGCTGGTCATTATGTCATTAGGAACATCCCGTCCTTTACTGTTTACTGTTGTTTTTGTATTGTTTGGTGGTCGTCTTTCCTGTTTGATGTAACAAGCCGTACTTTGTATCAAATTAGCTGAAAAATAGAAATAATATGTTCTTTATTAGACAGCACTTGACCCTAATTAGACTTTATTAGAGGGTAATTAAGGACTTGTCACAAAAAGAACTGCACAGTAAAGAAAAATGTATTATTTCACACTGTTAGATCTTTATTAGACTTTATAGATGAATCAGACGTACCAAAACTTAACAATTGCTGCGGTGGCGTCTCCCTGCAGTATGAGCGCGAATGAATGCGAGTCAGCATAAGAAGTTTACAGTTGTCTACTTTTACACTTACTTTTAATGAAACAATTTTTAACAGCAATATCTGAGAAGTCTGGAAGAACCTTGACTCTGGACAAAAACTGCAAAATACACAAACCTTTACTTCATGAAGAGATTTACAGAGATTCACTGAGTGTACAGACGACCATAATGTGTCATACTGGATCAAAAATATTAACAGAAAGGAACCTTGTTACTGAAAATCTCTAATATCTGATGAAAAATGTGAATTCATATATATTTTTAATATATATTACACAGTATTCCATCACTTAAACGTGGCAGAGGTGCTCGGTTTTTTCTTTTCTCTATTATCTATTTATGACTGTTGTCGCAACCAACGTCTAACTACTGTGTAACATTTAAGAACATTGATATCGCCATCCTAAAAGGAACTGCCATCAGTTACTGAGGGCCGCTGTTTAAAGTCCGATTATCCACGCTGTCACTGTCGGCGAGCAACAGCAGACACGGTGACGAGAAGGGAACCCCAAAGTGAACATTTTGATTGGAAAACATGGAAAAATCTCACAAGAAATTTGGGAGTTCCCTTCTAGGCACAACCAGCAGACACGGAGATGTGACGGACGCGACGTGCCACCGCAGCAATGGCGGCACTCGAGATGTCGAAACACACAAAGGGGTCGCCGGATTCATCTATTAGAGACCTACCAGGTCACAGTAATGAACCAGAAATCACATGGAGGGCATTTTTTTGGCAGAATTTCTATACATGACATTAGTTGAAAGATTAACTAGTGGGGGCTAAACCCAGAAAACCAGTTATCACTCTTGAAATGTGGCTGAGAGTTTTTTACGCATCTATTTTCAGATCGACTGTATCAATCAGGGACACACGCTAAACTTTTACTTACTCTTGAAATCTGAATCTAAGAGTTCAGTGAAATACACAACAGCATTCTTGTGAAATACAGTTAGCAGTCAGAGACAACAACAAAAACATAGAACAAAACAGAGATTTGTATATAAGAAACATCTTCAGCGTTGGTTGCCATGGTGATCACAAGACGACAAAACAACTTTTCATTTTTTTTGTGCCACTGGCCAATTCGCTGACAACAATAACTTGGTTTTGAAACATGAATGAAATGTTTTGGGTGAGTTACAACCTTTTACCGACATGTCATAGAGTTGTGATGTCCCATAAAAAAAAAATTTTAAAAAAAGGCTCTAACAATTGCCCTTTACAGTTCAAAGAAAATTAAGATGGTTTGAGAAATGACTCTAAAAACAAGATGTGAACCTGATCTACCGAGTAAAGTCTGAAATTATAGAGGTAGAGGAGCATTTTGTCTGTGGGTGACTGCACACATACAATACTGTCGGCACTTTATTTACAGTACAGGTCTGCTGTAATGTGTCCCTAATTCCCTCTAATTAAGCCAAATAAGTGTATAATAAAAGGTCCAATTCTGTCTAATAAAGAACATATTTTTCTAGTTTTCGTCTGATTCGATGTAAAGTACAGCTTGTTACATCTTATTAGCGTATCGTTAGGTGTGTGGTGTCTAATTAGGGTATAGCTGTGTTTGTTTACTGACTAATAAGGACCGTATTATTTCCAGACTGGGTTTTTTTTTTGTTCTTTATATATATATATATATTTACTGTTCCGCTGGTTAGCAACAAGCAGACAAACAATTTGTAGGAAAAACAAACTGTGTGATGGTTTAATATGTCTGTGAAAAATATCACAGATCAATAAAAAAGGGTATGCACTGGAGTAAAACATCACGGTAGAGGAAGAAGGACGATTAATATTCTAGATAGCAGTCCTGGCCTTTGCTATAATTTATTGACACAGTGACTGCTTGAACCACGGTGCTCGGAATACGGTGAAGACGGTGAAGATAAGAACAATAAAAAAATAAGACAACTTTAATTAAAAAAGATAGAGGAGAGTTTTTTTTTTCTTTCTCCACTTGCACATCTGATATCTTGTCAGGAAAGAGGAAAAAAAAAAAAACATCCACACTGGTAAATGTCACTGCATAATTGAAAATTTAAAAATCCTGGGGTGAAAAGCAGAAGCTGGATGTGCCTCTGTTCTCATTTTATTGTGTTGAAGAAGAAAAAAAATAAATAAAATAAATCTACCATTCGTCAACGTCTCCAGCTGCGGCTCCACTGTAATGAAACAGAGACGGAGATGGTGTGAACATACTGACCCAGATTTTACCCAGAACTACAATATTAGCTGTAGATCTACCTTATCTTACACTCTTAGCTGACATTTCAGTGAGGTCAAAGGTCACTTAACATTTTCTTTTATCTCCTCTCTCTGTCCAAAAGGAATTTAATGAGTTGTATTTCTATAAGTCAGAGGACGGTTACAGTTTGTCTTATTTCCCCCAGAAAGTGAAAATGTGTTTTAATGAGCTGCCTCTGACAATGAAGGTCTAAAAGCTCATCTCCCGAGTTCACAAAGTGAAACATTACCGTGTCAAGCGAACAGAAAAGCTCCAGAAAATATTGGTCGATGATATTACACCTCGGGGTGCGGAGAGAGACAGATACCACAGCTACAAATCACAGAAATTATTGGGTGGGGGGTCTTAAAAGAAAAGCAGTAAGGGCTAATGATTACTTTCATCATCGATGAATCGTTTGCTCTATAACATGTCAGAAATAGTTTTTTTGTTTTTTTTTTTATAAAAAAGCCCATTGCAGAAGCCCAGGGGGATGTCAGTGAATTACTTCTTTTGTAAGATGAACACTCTGAAGCCCACAGATATTCACATGGGACAAAAATGATAAGCACTTAAACTGGAAGCATATAAACCTCATTTACATTTACATGCAGAAGAACACATATTGTAATGTTATGATCTCAAGACAGGAAGGTTTAAATTGCAAGCTTCTTTAAAGGATCATTTCAGTATTTGAAGGATTAACTAACTCAAATGGCAATGCATAATCAAAAAGCTGTTCTAACAAGTGCTCAGTTCAAATAAATCCGAGACATTCATCAAATAAATAGTTGTCAGGTCCTGTTTCAAAATGTTTTTTAAGCTCTGACAGCAAAAGGCTTCAGTTTGGAAATGAAAAATATATACGTACATTTACAATTTTTGCTATAAGCTATAAGATAAAGACAAACTTGCAACAAGGGTTCTATTCAAGGAAGTCTTAGGTGGGCCTTAGGCAGTGGTTCCCATCGTGGGGGTCGGGATTGAGGGGTTGAGTGGCAATGCCCTGTCTAGTCTATCATAAGTCTGTGTTTGGAAATTATGACTTTGATGACTTTTCAAGAATTTTCCTTTCTTCTTCCTGAATATTTTTACCTTTGTAGACCACCAAAGACTTTCAAAAGAACATCAACAACATTAACATTTTATTAATCAAACCAAAATTTATTAAACTGCTCATAATCATAGCCTGGATTCACACCAGATCAGACATTGCTGCAAAAGCACCAGTCCTCCCATTCATTTGAAAGGAGGTAGTGCACTGAGGCTGCGGCAGTGAGGATGGCAGAAAAAAAAATGCAGTGCAAAAAATGTGAAGAGAAAAAGTGAAACAGAATCAACTTTTGGAGAAACGCAACCTGATGTCACACTGTGGTGATCAATCATGAACGCTGCCGAACAGATTGCTCCTCAGTCAGCCTAAAATACTGAAGCAAGCGCTCGCTTGGTTAATTTGCCGGCTTACCCAGCTTCTACGTCTACTTCTACGTCTGACTTGCAGTTTTTGCTGCATAATAGAGATACAAAGCTTCTTTTTGCTTGACTGAGAAAAAGAGAGAGTGAGCTAGAGAGTGAATGAAGAGAGGGAGCGGTGGTAATGGGAAAGCCAATGAATCAGAGAAATAAAATGTTATTTTCTGATTGTTTCACAGTGGTTATGCTCTAAAGCACAAATAAACATGGCCACCAAACAATCCTGCACTAATGGCTACAATCCCTGACTGGGTGTGAATACAGCCATATACAGGATGTAACCTATGTCAGGGGCTCATGAGGAGGTGTTGCTTGGCTTTAAAGCTTTTAGTCCATGTGATTTTGGAAAAAAGATATAATAGATGCTTGTTGAATACATAGGGAATAAAACACACCGGTGATCAGTTCAATAGACCTGGGTGCTATGTCTTTATTTGGTCTGGTGTGACTAGTAGCTAATGGTGGCTAATGCTAGCTAACTTTAAGGAAAGCAGCCTATTGCTGTGGACCTGACCTGACTCGATGGCTCTTTTACACTTGTGCTACAATGAGATTACGTTTAATCAAGTCACACATAACATTTTAAGCAGTTTTATCATTTATTTTAATTTATTTTATTGCAATTTGATTGTTCGTTTGATTGTTTTTGATTCTTTCAGCAGTTCAACATCTGCACAATGATTCATTTTTTGCTACTTGTATTGCAAAGTATTACAGCTCTACAGATGTGAATTTGAAAAACTGCAGTTGCAAAATGAACAAGGCAACACAAACCTCACAGGGACGAGTTCAAAACTTCAGCATCGACCACCAACAGCCCCGTCTGTACTGCTGTTATGTGAGAGATGAAAACTGGAACAGAAACACATCACAGGCTGCAGACAGAAATTAATCAATAAAAAGAAACACCTTAATACAATATTAATTACTTTTAATCGATCCAAACTTTTCAAACGGATACAACTCAGACTGATGTATTGTGATGCATCAGTGGGTTTTTTTTACACCCCGACATCCCCCCATCATACATTTATGTACTTGTTAAAAATTAATATGAGGCCAATCATCACAAGCAATTATAAAGTGCATTGAGGTGGCTGTCTGAGAAAGACATATTAATATACCAAAACCTCATATCAGAGACTTCACTGAGGCGTTTTGGTGCTATCATTGCAGTCTAAAATAGTTTTCTATGCTGTTGTTTGACAGTCTTTACCCAGTGGAGGACCCTCTATAGAACAGGTTATTTTACGTTCACTTTCTTTCAGTCTGCTTTTGTTCAGGGATTCAATTTGTGACATTTTATCAGAGTAGCTGCAGGCCTCAGTGACCCACTTCTCTTTATAGGCCACTAGTGTGAAACAATTTGGAAGATCTGGATACGCGTAATTGGTCTACATACGAGAGTGCCAAAGCCAAGTGGTGACAACAATCAGTCACGGCGTCTGCGATCCAACACTTATAATGTGGTGGCGAGATTGTTTTTAAAATGTGGTTTGGATATTCATGGATCCCCTGAGGATGACATCAGTGTTTTTGGTGACCTCTGAAAGATTCCTGTGGTTTCACCATCCTGCCAAAATATCCACTTTGTACACAAGGGACGTCAAAATGTGTGAAGCAGATTACCACAAAATGTAATGAGCACACTGAGTTGATGAGCCATTTCCTTCTTTTTTTTCAGTCCAGTGACCCACACTACACTCCTATATCAGCCTTCATTAGTGTGTTTTAGCAGTTTTAGTGTTTAACGCCTTTCTTCGTCATCTTCGTGCAACAAACCATCTTGCACATCAGGCTATAAGTAAAGTCAGGATATCACCAAAGTCAGTAGGAGTCATCCACTGGGGACCATGAATACAGATGTGTAGTGCTGGAAACCACCTATGACTGGGGTGGAAGTAACTAATTATAAGTACTCAAATTACTGTAATTAACTAGAGTTTTTGTTTGGGTACTTGTAATTTTACTCGTTCTTCAGTATGCATTACGTTATGTAATCTACTAAGTGATTTTTAAAATCATAATTGAGTTCTGAGTACAATTTGAATAAATATCCAAACTAGAGCTGCAATACATAATCGATTATTAATCAATTATTAAATTAATTGCCAAATTATTTGATAATCAGTTAATTGTTTTGAGTTATTTTCTACTAAAAAAAAAGTCCAGATTCTCTTATTTCAGCTTCTCAAATGTGAATATTTCCTGGTTTTGATATTTTTCAATATTTTCTGTCTTTTTATGGACCAAAGAACTAATCCAGACAGATTAATCAATAATGAAAATAATCGTTACAGGAGAGAACTGAAAACAATCTTGTCAGTTGAAAAATAAGTTCAAACATGTTTGGACCTATTTGATGAGAAGTGATAAGATTGTGACAGGATTAACCGATCGATCAATCAGTTCGAGTCATTTTTTTTAAAGTAAGAAAGTCCAATAATCTCCGATTTCAACGGTTATAAAGTAACTTGTACTCTGAGTAGTTTTTCAGAAGAATACTTTGTACTTTTACTCAAGAATTTCTAACACCAGTACTTTAACTTGAAGTAGTAGTAATATTTTCATAATGTAACGGTACTTGTACTTGAGTTCAAATTTTCAGTTCCATTACTGCCAATGACGCACACATGACAGCACTGTTCATATGGTGGCAAGTTTACATACATTAGTCAACTTTAACCGACCATGCAATCAAATTTTAGACTGACTTCATGAATAGTTTCATCATGTTGAGACCATTATGCTACAGTCAGTCCACATGAGCGCACATTCCTTCTGTCTCTCTGTTGCAACTGCAAGTCTGCATCACATTTTTCTCATCAAAACAACTGAAAATAGACACCTCTCCTTGTAAAAAAAAAAAGTGTCTGTCTGCTCAGGCCCGTACGCTGCAGTGATGATTTGACCTTCAAGCTTTGAAAAAAAAAATGTCTCATTTGGAGAGAAAAAAGTGGCAGAGCGGTGCAGCAGCACTCACACTCATGCACAAATGTCTGTGCAAAATTTCCTGGAAATTCACCCCCTAGTTGTTGAAATATTTCAATCTGGACCAAAAGTGGTGGACGGACTGACCAACAGACCAGCATTGCTACCTCCAGATCCACGCAGCTAACGTGGCTCAGAAATTCACTGGGCCTTCATCTTCTTTTTCTATCTATCAGCTCCTTTCTTAATAATTCGTCACGCAGCTCCATGTAAAAAGGTCAACGACTGATGACCTAGAAAGAATTTGAGCAAAGCAATTTGATAAGTCAAAAATGGAAAAAGGCTTCCAGTGTAGAACATTAACATGAGATAAGCTACAGACGAGGTATGTGACTTTTCAGGTGGGAGGTTGTAGACGTCGGTCAGCTGGTATCTTGCAGACATCAGGAACATCTGTCTCCTTTATATCTCTTTGTGAATTTTGGCTTTGTTTTTTCCATTGACGGCCCAGCCCATTGAAACCCTGTTTTCATTCCACTGCAGATTTCTAGGAAGGAACGTCAGACGTCTGTTTATTTCTGTATTTATATCTAACTCTCTGTGCTGTTCTCACGCTGCGAGCGAGTTCCCTCCATGCTGTGACTTAAACCTAAAACTGTTGAGCCTAACGACCTTCCATTGTTACCGTGGTGATCTGTCATATTAATGAGTTCAGTGTCACCAGGGGCAACCGGTACTTCGTACAGAACCACTTCAGCAGAGTGGTCTCCAGTGTCCCACTTTTTACACCAGTCAGTCGACGTCGATCCGGGCGTGACCTCTGCATCTGGAGGAACGCTGCACCGGCACGCTGCAGCACAACCTCAACTTCACTCCGAGAAATAAATGTTCCAATTAGAACCACAAATGGTTCTTCAGCTTGTCCCCATAGAAGAACCGTTTTTTGTTCCTGATAGAACCTTTTATAAAGGGAACACTTGGAGCCACATCAGATAGTTCTACCCAGAAGCCAACATAAAGAGTTACACCTAGAACCATCTGTGAACGGTTCCACCCAGAACCCCCTATGAGAAGTTCTACAGAGAACCCATCTATGATGTAATGGTTCCATCCAGTAAGTACTCTGGAGGTTTTATCCAGAACCTTTCCACCTTCTAAGGGAGCCAACAATCCACCAAGTGGGTTCTACTGATAACCTTTTTATATTCCAAGGGTTTTATCTAGAACTCATCCCATGGGTTCTGCTAAGAACCTTTTTAAATTCTAAGGGTTTTACAGAGAGCATATTCAGGGGGTTCTGTTGAGAACCTTTTTATAATCCAAGGACTTTATCTAGAGCTCATCCCGGGGTTCTACCGAGACCCTTTTTATATTCCGAGGGTTTTACCCAGAGGTCATTCCGGGGGTTGTACCAAGAACCTTTTTATGCTCCGAGGGTTTTATCTGGAACTCATCCCAGGGGTTCTACCGAGAACCTTTTTATATTCCAAGGGCTTTATCTAGAGCTCATCCCGGGGTTCTACCGAGAAACTTTTTATATTCCAACTGTTTTTATAGAGAGCACATTCAGGGGGTTCTATTGAGAACATTTTTTCCAATGGTTTTATCAAGAACACACTTAGGAGGTTCTGCTGAGAACCCTTTTGTATTCCAAGTGTTTTATAGAGAGCACATTCAGGGGGCTTCTTTGAGAAACATTTTTTTCCATGGTTTTATCAAGAACACTAGGAGTTCTGCTGAGAACCTTTTTTATTCTAAGGTTTTATCGAGAGCACATTCAGGGGCTTCTGAAAGAACATTTTTTCCATGGTTTTATCAAGAATGCACTCATGGAGTTCTGTCAAGAACTTTTTATATTCTAGGTTTTATCAGAGCACACCAGGGGGTTCTTATTGAAAGGTTCTTCAAGGATTTACAATCAATCCTTGAAAAACTTCTTCTAAAAAGAGTTCTTTGGATGAAATGGGTTCTCAACGGAACCCTTAGTTTTACAAAGAAACCTTGACAAACCCTTAATCAAAAAAGGGCTCTTCAAAAGCAAATGGTCCTGGGTAGAACCTCATCCCTTCAGAAAAAACCCATTTGGAACCCTTATGTCTCAGAGTGTAGACCTTGAGGTAAATGTACCAGCCTCTAAAATAAATAAACTACCCATCCCAGAATCCCCTGCTCCATCCATCTTCCTGCTGTCACCTGAAACGGGAGCCCATGGTAAGGTGACCCCGGCATCATGAAGGAACAAGGAGGGCCATGTCACTTTGTGAAAACCTCTCCTCAACCATCTGGCAGTGCGATAATAGAGCTGGAAGCAGGTGAGAGTCAGCGTGGACGGCCCGTCCTCGGGCACGCCGTCTCACTGTAACCTGCCGACGACCCCGCGCAGAAAATGGGCCATTCTTTACATGAAATTGCATCCATTATATTCTCCTTGAGAATGAGAGAATTTCAGGCATGAAAATCAATACAATAGAGACGAAAGGCATGAAATTCTCTTGGGAAGTGGGAGCGCCAGCGACACAGTGGGTGCCATTGTGCCATAAACTTTCCCCCCCCCGAAGTGGTTTCATGCCTCAGTTTCTGCTGCCTCTGCAGCTACGACCACAACAGTCAACAACACGACGTGAGAGACACATACAGCGTCAACGTTTATTAATATTCTGTGATGCAAATATATGTAAACAGAATGTGACAGTTGGGTTTTTAGGTTGATTTTTCTTTTGTTGTTTGCTGCGCAGAGTAAGAAAGCACTGACGAAACCCAAACAGAAAAAAAAACAACAAAAAAACCACAGCTAAAGGCCTTTGTATAAACTCTGCTCCCGTTAACAGAATTGTCTCGACCTGCAAAATTCAATGTCATCTATCAGATAACCTGTCTACAGCCGTGGTTGGGTTGCAAGATACATTTTGGAGGTTGGGAGATAAGGTGGAACAGATGGAAAAAAAGAGATTTCAGCTACACACAATGACTTTTACTTTAATTTTTTTCTTTTTTATTGTAAAACATCAGACGGTTTTACATCTTCAGGCCTCTAAAACCTTTTTTAAAAGTAACAATCTCCAATGGGAACATCACTCTGGAGGAATTCCTTTTAAAACTTATAGGCAGGAGCCACAAAAAAAGGTATTGCAATGCTTTAAAGGAACTGTTTGACGTTTTGGGAAATACGCTTCTCTCCGTTCTTGCAAAGAGTTAAAGCAAAGAGTTTTAATGTTTCTACTTTAAGTATAGCCCCTTTTACACTGGACAAAAAGCGCACTAACATCTGGCTTTTGTCTGCAGAGGGAAAGAGTACAATCGGCATTCATTCCCAGGTCAAATGACTCAGTCGTCACAGGTATTTATCGGCTCCCACCCTGTCGGCGGTGATAGAAATGGATATGCTAATTTTAGCTTAGCTGCTTGTTGGTGCTTGGTTGGTAACTTCTGCCACTATTTGTCATTTCAGCCACAAATTCCGTCGCTCTCTGTTCATGCAGCTCTCGAACTTCATTCCTATTTAGTTGGCGTTGAGTTTAATAGAGAGAAAAATGAAAAAATAAAAAAAACGTATCCACTGTAGCATATTGTCGCTGGCCTCCATGCTGCTCTCTACTGTTTACTAACCCTGTTTTCAATTGAGTTTGTGATGTCAAACATCACCAGTGTTACCAGTGTTTAAAAAAGCTGCATACAAGCACTGATTGGTGCTTGTATGCAGTGTAAAACAATATAACAGGCTTCTGGCAGCAGCCAGTTAGCTTAGCTTAGCATAAAGAATGAAACTAGGGGAAACCAGCTAGCCTGGTTCTGTCTAAAGATGAATAAAATTTCCGTCCAGCAACTCTAAAGATAACTGAATGACACTTTATTTGTTTAGTCTGTTCAAAAACCAAAATGTAAAAACAAGATGTGGTTTTATTGTTAATTATGCGCTGCAGTATGGCTGCAATCTATTTAGTAAGCTAAAAGAGTATGTGGAATATTTTCGTATGTCTGAAACCTTGGTATAAACTCAACAGTACGGGAGCTGCATACCATTTACAGTATGCAAGCACTGGACACTACGCTGTCATAAATGTCCCACAATGCAATGCAGTGGTGATGACAACAAAACAGACAAAGGCAGCCTTGTGTAATGTCAGTAAAGCTTTAATTTAAATGTAAGTAAGGTTTCACTTTGCTAAGTGTAATATATTTTTGAAATTATGTTGTTGTTGTCACGGGTTACCATGGTGAGGCTCTCAGGAAGTGATGTGATACACGCTGTCCGAACAGATACATATTACTACCTATTTACACAAAAATATGTTAAATGCTAACTCCTATTTTGAGTATGTAGTGCATAGTATGTGATTTTGGACACACTAGGTCCCGGTCCCACTGGTTGCCTGGCAACCTCACAGTAAACTCGCTCACAGTAAAACCGTATGTTTTCTTTTCCTTTTTTTTTAACCTTATTTTTGTACAGATTAAAAATTAAAATCGTGGTGTTAAGCTAAGATGAGCTAACCGTCTCCTGGTGTCAGCTTCACTTTTTAAAGGACCAGTATGAGTGGCGTGACAATGTAGAGACAAATGAAAACTTAGTAATATTCCATTTCTGACATATTCTGTCAATAGATTCCCCCTAAATCATACACACTGAACTTTAAAACAGGAGCTTTAGTCGTGTGCTCTGTCTTCTGACTGTAGCTTCATATTTAAGAGACAAATATGAGAGTTAGAATATTTTCATCTGACTGCAGGCAAGAAAGGAAATAAGCGTATTTCCAAAAATGTCTCCTTTACTTTGTGGGTTGTTTACTGTCTACTGTAAACAGAGGTTCATGTGACTGAGCAGTATGAGAGGGCTAACAAGGAATCTGCAGAGGACACACAGTATTTAAAATAAAACCTGCCCCAAGATGCTGAACAGGAGACACCAGTTTATTTGATAAAATCAGGAACAGCAGCTGAGCTTTCACTGAGTGTTATGAAAGCGCTGCACTGTCTGCCTGACATAATTCCTCCCTTTATGTCCACGATGTTCTACCATGAACGGTGCAATATTTCACTTTGCTTAATAACCATGTGACACTTTGGTTGCTTTGATTTAATATTTTTATTTAAACTCCTATTTCTTTCAAAGTAATATTCGCCACAAAATGACAGCTGTTGTCATATTATATGTAATAATATAAAGCCAGTTTCCCACCTGGGAAGAATCAAAGAAAAGTACCGCCGTTTTTCTTTCATTAGCAGTAGTCATTTCAGCACTACTACCATTTACATTTTTGAGGGGCTGAGTATATAAAAAAAACAATATACATGAAAATAAATAATTTAATACAAAGTCTCTAGTTAAACATGCAAATAAAGTGACAAATCAAAGAGACAACTGTAATTATGCACAATAGGACAGGAGGTTTAATGACTTGTCCTAGTTTAAGTACTTGCCTTGGGTTACCATCAGGGAAAAAATGGAAACGACAAAGACAGGGTAAAGTCAAATAAATGGGCTGGAAGCAACAATGGAAACGCATGAATCAGAGCGATGTGGACTGCTAATATTATCCAGGGACTGAAATTAAGCATTAATTAAACTGTAATTCAACGTGGGCTGTTGGAGGCGGCCACCGAGCAACACTGGTGGACTGGAATCTGAAAAACCCTGCAGAGGACTTTCTGTTTGCTCTCTTTCTCTGACCCTTTTTTTTTTTTCAGGTTTATTTCACAAAACACAAATCTTTTATACAAACCCACCATCAAAATAAAACGCTAATTTATTATACTTAAAACTCAGTAAAGTTATTCATGAAATGTACGGGTGTTTTCCAAGACATGTGGCCTGTCTTGAATCTTAAGTCGGTACTATTTCTTAGCATTCAGTGCAGCTGTAAATGAGCGTTCACCAGAGCATGTGTAACACTTTGGTGCATGTCTTTTAATTGACCTTTTCTTTATAAGCAAGAAAAAACAAAACAAAACATGGGATTATCCATCGCCAGTGTCCTGAGCTCCTCGCAATAACAAAAAGCGTTACATAAGAGATGTAACTCGTCATGTGCTGTGGAACCAGGTGAAGCTGCTCAAACGGTAAATGGTTTTCCCTACAGGATCGACTGTACACGAGTGGGTGTTACTGTGTGAACTGTTACACATGAAGCTTCACAGTGTAGAAGCAGAGGAACTGTTATGATATGAGGGAACAAAAAGAGGTCGCAAATAAAAGAAAAAGAAACACCATTCTGTACAAGGTTGAGGCACTTTCAAAGCAGCGTGCACATACTATAAAGGGCAATGCGCACACACACACCCACCCAAACACAGACACACACATGCCGTCAGTCTTTTTTTTTTTTTTTTTTCCTCTCGATGCTGAACGGAGATGAAGACGCGTGCGGTCCTCTGCGGGAGGTGTTTTCAGCCAGAGTCCATGCTGAACAGCTCGATGCCGTGCGGGCTCCAGTGGAGGCCGACTCCGGAGTTGAAGACGAGGGACCAGACGTAAGGGATGAAGAAATCCTCCGGCTGGTCTTCCTCCACATACTTAAACTTGAGCTCCGGGAACTTCTGTTCAGAGAAAAGGAGAAAGGGAGATGTGGTCAGGATGCACAAGGGACGAAACAGAAAAAAATGTTGGCAGATGCTGAAATGCTGAGGCCTTTTTCCACAGCCAACATTTCGAATTGTTATTGTGGTGCTACTCATATGTAGAAACCCATTTCTGCCATCGAAATAACGATATAATATCTTATTAATATCTTTATTTCGAGAAAGTCTCATTAAAATGGCTTAGAGGATCTTTCTTTCTCTCATCACATTGATATTTAGCCATCATGAACAGTTAGTCAACATGAACTCAAGACCCTGAAACTGAAGCAGCTAAAGGGAATTCAGCCAGAACTCATTTCATTATTGACACCTTCTTTTTTTGATGTGACACGTCAGTTTACTTTCTGTGGTCTACTGTAGACCATGAATCATTTGTTTATCTTATCTTGATAACACAGACACGTCAAAACAGAAGAAATGCAAAGGAGCCAGAGTGTGCGACACTTTTTTTTTTCCTATGTTCAAGTCTGCTTCCAGCGATCAGCACCTCATCACAATCCCTGGTGAGTGTTACTCTTCTAAACCCAAACATTTGTTTGCTTTTGAAATGAAGAAGCGAGATGATTTGCCTTGCAAAGCTTTGTCATTTCTTTTACAATTTTGCATTTCAGTGATGCAAGTAGCTTATCGAGCTAGTTCCATACATTACATCACACCTATGAAAATACTGACAATCTACAGTATTTTGCTTGAGCTTAATGCTCCATGGACCACCATTACAAAGAAAATCCTACATAATTAAATATAGCTCTGCTTTTTGGGAAATGTAGCCTTATTCACTTTCTTGCCAAGCGTTAGATAAGAAGACTGATACCACTCTCATGTCTGTCAATTTAATATGAAGCTTTAGACACCAGCTGGTTAGCTCAGCTTAATGTAAAGACTGGAGACAGGGGGAACCAGCTAGCCTGGCTGTGTCCAAAATCTGCCTGTTTGATAGTACTGCTTTAGACAAACATGAAATATGTGAGAGAAAAGGGGGAAGACATACGGACACTGGCTAGAATCAAACTTAGAAGTCGCTGCAGAGGACTCTTATCCTCAGTATATGGGGTGTGCGCTCTACCAACTGACCTACCAGGGCATGAAAACATCAAAGCTTAAACTTTGCTGCTGAGCTTAAATTAATTCACTGTTGGATTCTAAGTCAATTTTGGATGAATTCAGGAAGTTTGTTGTCATGTTTTCTTCCAGGCTGCAACAACAAAAAGACTTAAATTTGCTACCATGCTGATTTATGACTGGCTTCTCCTTCACAGGCTCATGGGTATTGCAGTATTTAGAGCTGTCTGCCAGGCCAAACGGGTGGACAAAACCTAATTTTTCAGAAACAACGTTGAAATAATGAAAGCTGGCGGTCATAGTCTAAACCAAAAGGATTCCTCCAGCAAAGATGCAGTAATCTTTTCTGGAGAAAAACAGGTTAATCCAGGTCCTCAAATACCTTTTTTTTTTTTTGGAATGAGACTCAATAGCAACCACAGGCAATCAACTATCTTATCAACCTGTGACTGTCCACAGTCGCCGGCCACAGGCTGGATTTTCTAAAGTCTGAAAACAGGCCTGTAAGAGAAGCAGAAATCAGTTTTCTCTCAGACAACTTGAACTGCATACTAACTTTAGTACAATGATGGCAAAACTAAATGGCCTACCCCAGCTTTAAGAGAGATGTGTTCTGAGAAAAATATGAAATGTGAACAAACAGAAAGAGGAAAAAAATCCACTTTATGAAACAGGTTTTTACAACTCTGGAAAATAAACATGTTAAAAAATTTTTAACATTCAATTGGCCACCATGGTGTGTTGCCCGGTAATGTTGTGTGTGGCAGCAGGGCGACCCTGTGTTTTTCTTTTTTTTTTAGCTCTGCAGAATCTCGTCGAAATGAACAACAGGGCTGCAGTTTTTCTCACAGTGCTGTTGTTGGTCTGACCATGGCCTAACACGTCAACACTATCAAGACATTGCCTTCAACCACATTGGATATTTATAAAGTGCTGCGTGACATCTCTGTCTCTCAGATGGACGGAGGTGCTGTTATACAGGTAGGTCCACTTGTTCACCCTCTCAGTAATCACTCCTCATCAGGTACAGTAGCTCTCTGAGCTGGCAGATGTAATTCCATCTGTCTGTGAGGTAAAATAGCTCACAGCTGCCTGTGAGGCAGGTATCACTCTGTGGTCAGACCGCTGACCTGTTAAAGGGCTGGTTAATGTGCTAATGTCACATCCTGACCCCAACAGGCGACTGGATATCGACAGATACTGTTTGGCGAATAAAGCACCCTGACTGTCACTCACGGCTTCTCCAAGAACCACGCAGAGATAAATGAGGAAACAGCTCCGTTACAGAAGGGAGTGGATTTACCTGACCTCGATGCACAAGTAAATAGTGTACATGAAGAAGAAAGGGTAATGTAATAAAGTGAAACCAAACATAGGGGTGTACTCTTACAGAGCAGTCTGTCAGCTATCGTGACCTTATTGTTTAGACCTGTGGAGAAGTGCTGAGTAACCTGATTACTTGGTAATAGCCACTAGACCCTCAAGCTCCAGCATGTCTTGACATGGCTCGTTAATGGACAAAACACTCACTGAGCTGCACTGCAAGGTCATCAGGTTTATACTGTTGTAGGGCCTCGGTGTTGATTATGTCTGTGGCTAATCCACAGGTAATACAGAGAAAACACACACACACGTGGCTGTCGATATGGACTGTGCTGTCTTGCGCATACTTATTGTGTTGTATTACGGCTAAACAGTTAATTGATACGTTATCGAAACTGCATTATTGAGCAGAAGGCTAAATAATAGAGCTGGAACAGCTGGTGAGTTCAGCAGTTAGTTGACTGACAGAAAATTAATCAGCAGTTATTTTGATAATCAATGAATGATTTTCATTTATTGGGAGAAATGTGAAAAATTCACAAGTTCCAGCTTCTCACACTGGGATTAAATTTAGGGATACATGATAAATAACAGGAATATCGGGCAGTTAAGGAAAATTTATATTATTTGATTGACATTTGATTATGTTAAGGATTTAACTGAATTGGAAAAATGTTCTCTCGTTTCTTGTTCCTCGATTTAAAAATATAAAAAAGCGTGATTATTGGTTATCTTATTGATATCAGCCATGAGAAGTGGGTGATTTTTGGTAATAGATTAAATGAAATATATTTGCGATTTACACTTATTTTCATCATCAGTTAATCTTCTGATTATTTTCTGTCAATAAAATGTCACTATGTTGTGAAAAATAATTTCAGACGGCCAAAAGTTAGTTTAGTTAGTATTGTTTTGTTCAACAATCAGTCCCAAACCAATCGATTTTCACTTTGCAGTCATATAAGCTTAATCAATCGACTAATCATTGCAACTCTATTTGACACAATCACCTTTTTTGTAAACAAGATATTGAGCTCTCTTTGAAGTGTCTGCGAGTCTTTTTTTTTTTCAAACCTGCTGAAAGCAAACACAAGCCCACCTAACAGCAGGTAGATAGCAAAAGAAGAGCATCAATAATACAGGGGTACCTCATTATGTCCTCCTGTCTACACATGCAAGTATATGCACACACGCAGCCAGTAATCAGTCTGCGGTGAAAGACAGACGCCGAGGGCCTTTATGCGATGGTCCCAGTCTGGTCTATTGAGTCCCCGGCTGGCTCTATTCACAGCCACACTATCGGTATCATAATGACACAGACAGAGGGGCTACGGGGTCACAGGCCATATGCCAGGCTACTGAGGCTAGACCACACACACCACCGCCATTGTGATGGCTAGACACAATGCAGGAGCTGTATTATCTGGCTGGTATTTGTCTGTAGGTGACTGTCTCGTAGACAAGCTGACCAACTCATCAAATGTTCATATGACACTGACAGTGACAGTTACTCAACGCAGGCTCATTTTTACAACACCGATTCCAAAAAAATTGGGACGCAGCGTAAAATGTAAATAAAAACAGAAAAGCAATGACTTGCAAATCTTTTCTGAGCTGTATTCAATTGAATACAGTACAAAGACAAGATATTTATTGTTCAAACTGTTGACCTTTATTGTTTCTTGTAAATATACATTAATTCTTAACTTGATGCCTGCAACGTGTTCCAAAAAAGTTGGGACAGGAGCATGTTTACCACTGTGATACATCACTCTCTTCAAGTTAGCATTTGGGAAGGGAGGGCACTAATTGATGAAGTTTTGAAAGTGAAATTATTTCCAATTCTTGCTTGATATTTGACTTAAGTGCCTCAACAGTCTGAGGTCTCTGTTCTATTTTCTGCTTCATAATGCGTCACACATTTTCAGTAGGAGACAGGTCTTGACTGCAGGCAGGACGGTCTAGTACCTGAACTCTTTTACTATGAAGCCACACTGAATGCGTCTTGGCTGAACTGTCTTGCTGAAATAAACAGGAACATCTCTGAAAAAGATGCCTGGATGGCAGCATATGTTGCTCCAAAACCTTTATGTACCTTTCAGCATCAATGGGGGTCTTCACAGATGTGACAGTGACCCATGATGCCACGGGCACTAACACACCTCCACACCATCACAGATGCTGACTTTTAAACTTTGTACTGGTAACAATCTGGATGGTCCTTTCTCCTCTTTAGCCAAAAGGTCATGAAAACAATTTTAAATGTGGACTCCTCAGACCACAGTACACTTTCTACTTCTCCTCAGTTCATCTCAGATGAGTTCAGGCTCAGAGAAGTCCTTGGCGTTCCTGGATGTTGTTGATATACGTCTTTCACTTTATGTGGTAGAGTCTTAACATTTGCGTTTGTAGATGCAGCAACAAACTGTGTTTACTGAAAAAACAGTTTTCTGAAGTCTTCTTGAGCCCATGTAGTAATATCTTTTATACAATTGTGTGGGTTGTTAATACAGTGCTACTTGAGGGATCAAAGGTCATGGGTATTCAATGCTGGTTTTCAGCCTTGCTTACATGCAGGAATTTCTGCAGATTCTCTGTGTGTTGAGAAATGCTGTTGTTAAAACTGCTGCACTATTTTTCCATGCAGTTTTTTTTTTTTACAGTGTTGTTGCACCTTTCACACCCAATCATAACATTATTACCTGTTACCAATTAACATGTTAACCCTGTGAATATTTTTTGAGCATTCCACAACTTTCCCAGACTTTTACTGCCCCTGTCCTAACTTTTTTGGAACGTTTTACAAGTATCAAAGTCAGAATGAGTGTGCATTGACAAAAAACAATAGCGTTTATCAGTTTGAACATTAAATATTTTGTCTTTGTACTATTGTACAACTGAATATAGGTCAAAAAGGACATTGCATTCTATTTTATATCCGTTTTACAGTGTCCCAACTTTTTTGGGAATTTGGTTTGTACTTGCTAACATAGATGATGTAGTATAGTTTTATTTTTAGATGTGAATTATTTTGTTTTTTATTTCGCAGCTTTACTGACTCATAAGCACAAACAAACCAAAACAGGAGGCGGTTGAGCTGATTAATGTCCTGCCATAATCATCATGATAAATGAAACATAACCAGTTATGCTAATTATGTCATTAAGATAATTAAAGCATTAATCAGCAAGCAAATACTGCTATGTCAACATACTTTCAAACACATGTGTGTTGTTAAGATTAAGGACTCAAAGGTTTCCCTCATTAACTTGCAAATGTATGGAACAAAAACTAATCAGATCATCTATATGAGGAACATGTGGCGTAAGCAGCAACTGTCATGTGAAGTTATTGTTTTCATAAGAACACGTCTATAGATACACATAAGCCACTGTGGCAATATAATGCTGCACACTACAGGTTTCCATATAGTGGCAGAACACTAAAAGAACAATATTTCAGTATATATGCTGCTTCAAACCACCTCTAGATTGTGACTGGATATGAGCAGCACTTCATCATGACCCTTGAATACAGCATACACACTTCACATGGACATGTGAAACAAATCACACCTTGACTACAAGCACGTAAATGGTCTTTTCTCAGCCACTACTGCATATATTTGAATGCTTTGTGCCTTTGTAAATAAAGGTATGAGTGGCCTAACATTAACAATAAAAGCGGAGCCTTCCTTTCAACTGCTATACTATCCAACACTTCCTTTTTAAATCAAGTGGGCTCTTTTCTCAGGACTCTGGTTTATTGTGTCATTGAAAGGTTATTGTTGGGGAATAAAGAAACATCAGGAAACTCATTATTTCCAACTCCTACATCTAAAAACAACCAATCCTGACACCATGATAAGACATAAGATAAGATATTCCTCTACTAGTCCCACAATGGGGACATTTTCAATGAAACACCAATGTTATACACAATACCTTCTGAAAATATGGGAAATTCAATCTCATATTAGATCTCGATTTCAACAGAGCTACCTGCTTGAAGGTGTGTCTTTTAATTGATGGTTCTTCAAAACAAAAGTCCCCCGTTATTTTGATATTTAAGAGACTTTGTTATGAAACAGCAAACTCAGGAAATGCTGGGTTTTCATTAGCAGTAACTTAACACAATTCCTGTCTGCCTGAAAGTGAACATGAAATTGTTAAATAAAGCGGATACCTGAAAGTACAAACAGTGACGCAGGAGAGAACTAAACCTCAACCCACAGAGATTCAGTTAGAAGCTACAAAAGCAAACAAAGGAAAGAACACAGAGAGACTTCTAAAGACATCTTTCTTTCTGGTTCTTGCACAGACATGAGTTGAGTATGGCAACACATGCTTGTATGAGGGAGAGCAGTGGGGTTGTCACAGGTTGACTGCAGTCGGCAAGCTGTCTTGGGCCCCACATCGGAGATGGTTTCTCTCAGGTGCAACTTGGCATGCTATAACTAGTATCAGCAATGTAGATCAATGGGGCATGGATTAAGTCGGTGCAGCCAAAAGTGGCAATGGAAAAGCCCAAAAAATCAACCAGCACCTCTAAAGCTCACTAATTAAAAGGTGTGTCTAGCACAAAAACCCTTGTACAATCACAAATAATCATTTAAACACTTCAGTTTTTGTGCAGTACAAAGCTAGCTGTTTTAAGCTAACCGTCTGCTTGCCCATGTTCATCATATTTAGTGTACATATGAGGGTGATACTGATCTTCTTATCTAACTCTGAGAAGCAAAGCAAATACATTTGCTCCTTTAATGGTAAATGAGCTCTTAGTAGTAGTAGCACTATATAATCTCACAGGCTGTCAAGACACTAAAAATTAAGTGAAAATGATGCACTGAGTGCCACTAAAACTAACATCTCATATCAAAATTAGAGTTCAATGAGACAAGTGCCAACTGGACTTAAGTTATGAACCTAAACGGCAGGAAAATACAGTCCCCCGTGCACATCCGAGTATTTTCACTAGATACTGAGCACAAAATGAAAAAAAAAAGAAAAAGAAAAATGATCCTTGAGTCACAATGGCCAACATTTTTCCTGCTACTTCTATATTAGACAGAACCACCGAGGGATTTGGTGGTGCGGGAAGTCTTGGATATCACTACATGCTTCACAGCAAAAATGTCCCTTCCACACCCCAGTGCTTTCTGGGAAAAATCAGAGCATCTCCAGACTGCCACGTCCTATCCTTAATATTATCTATGTCTCTTATTCTGTCTATACTGTGGTTTCCTCTCCTCCAGCCCCCCCCCCCGTTTTGTTCTCAGTCTGGCAGCTGTCTGGGCCCACTTGGCCCAGGCTCATATCAGTTAGTTATGGGTCCTGGCGGGTCAGGCCCTCGCCCCTGAACACAGACGGACTGGCTGGCCTCATATCTTCACTCGGGACTCTGTGTTCCCGTCCCTCCTCTGCACGCTGCTGTGCTGTCAGAGCTCGGCCAGACAGAGAAGAATGCGGCTAGGGAGCAAATACTAACTAAACACACACAATAACACACGCGCGCTAAGATGCAGGTACATACGCAAGCACTGAAAGGTTATATTGTGTAATTTAAAACACTGTATCATTGTAAACAAAGTGCTTACAATAGTCATTCATTTGTAATAACAGCCACTCGTTATTTCAGGCCATGTTTCACACAGTGGTGATACAGAAAATCCACCCTGATGTTTATTCAGATAGTTTTGTTAAAGCCCACTTTCCTGTCCAAACTTACACTTCTATTGAAGAGGCCACTGCATTATTTACACTGCCAATTCAACATAATGGTGCGAATAAATTCCAAGCCAAAATATCTAACATCGTCAGGTTCCAGGTCCTCAAATGTGTGGAAATGTTGCTTTTCTCTGTTGTCTATAGCCCTATTTGCATGAGACTGGTATTACCTGGGGTCCTCTGGCAATTTGTAATAATTGCGGAGGTCATCTGTGATCTTAATCCCATGCAAATCTGCCATGTCCGTAATTTGTAAATTAAAAATTCCACCACAAATGTCCTGCCATATTTCGCCCAAAACAGAGGTCCTGTGATCATTTTGGTCCAGTCCAAATCTGTGTGAATTTCTGTGATTTAGGGTTGAGTTTTTCCCCCCTAACATTTGTTTTCTGTTGTCAGACAACTGAACAAGTAACATATGTAGAAAGTAGATAAAACAACTCTAAACTGTATTATCAGTGGGGCTGCTGAAGGACAGGCGTAACGTCTCTGAAATGTTGATGATATGCAGAGCCTTGACATCATATCCGGGGGATAAAGCCAGTAAATTTGAGAAAAGACAGACTTTGCTTATCCCCTGGTAATACTAGTCCCATGCAAATAGGGCTTATGATTGCATATTATCTATGGGTTTTTGAGTGGTCGGTCCATCTCTCTGGTCCAGACTGAAATATCTCAGCAACCTCTGGATGGACTGACGGTAGATTTTGTGCAGACATTCATGGTTCCAAGAGGCTGAATCCTAATCACTTTGGTGATCATCTGACTCTTCTCCAGCAGCACCAGCAGGTCAGAGCTTTCACTTATCTTGTTAAATATCTGCCATGGTATTGATGGATTGGCGCAAAATATCGTACTGACATTTATGGCTCCCAGATGATGAAACAATTTGAAATTAAATGTCTTGACAGCTACTGGATGGATTGTCATGAAATTTTGTTCCCCTCAGGATGAATTTGGTGATACTCTGACCTTTCGTCCAGCACTATTATTTGGGCAAAATTTTCATTTGGTCATAAACCAAGTATTGAACAAAGACCTGCAAAACTAATGACATTAGATTTGTTATTTTGCATACATAGTTATATGCCACTTCTCATACATATACAGTAGTACCAGTCAAACGTTTGGTCATGATTCTCATTCAATATTTTTTCCTTATTTCTTTAAAAAATATTTTTTCTACATTATAGATTAATACTAGAGACATTAAAGCTATGAATTACGTAATTATATTGAACTATGGAATAAGAAAAAAATGAAAACAAGCCAAAATGTTTTCTTTTTTAAGAATCTAAAATATAAAAGACTGTTTCACACCATTTTCTGCACTTGCAATCAAAGATTTAAAAAAATTGTTATTATTAATTCTGTGATTTAAAGTACTGATGAGAGTGTGCGGGAGTCTTTTTGCTTTTTTTTTTTTTTGTTGACCCATATTCTTCTCATTCGCTCCTGTCAACCTACAAGTGTGCAAATGTTTTTGGTCTTTTTGCTATGATGACAGTTTTGCACACTGTTGGTATAATATGAAGCATTTCTTATAAAAAAGAAAAGAATTTACATTAAATGAAAAGGGTGTCTGAACTGGAACTGTATATTTATATTAGCAACTTATGATCCTTACAATTAACCAAGTTTATATTTTCAGTAATGTGCATATTTTGGATTTTGGCCATTTGTTAATTGATATTTCATATACTTGCAACTTCATTGATTGTTGATATTTTCACTCTTTTCTACTTTGTTTTGCAAGAGATGCATAAGGATTTCCCTCAGGATAAATTAAGTTCTATCTTATCTTATTCCCATCAGCCTCAGCGGTACCCTGTGCTTAGAGCTAATTAGCATGCTGACATTAGCATTTAGCTCAAAGCAACACAAGTGCCTACAGTACAGCCTCATATAGCCTTTAGCATGGCTACATACTCTTCTTTTTGTCTCAGTGCTATGGTCCATAGAAGTATTTTCTTTTTTGGTTAATTTATGAAATCTTAGTGTAATGACTCAGATTCTGAAATCATGATGAAGAAATGAAGATTGATAGAAGCAAAGTTTATAATTAAGAGAGCTCCATGGTTCCTTTTTCTCAGTAAATTGATCAGTTGTGGTGACATCCTCAAATGTCTCGTTTTGTCCGCAACCCAAAGATATTTCGTTTACAATCGCAGAGGACTAAAGAAACCAGAAAATACTTGCATTTGAGAAGCTGAAATCCAAATTTCGACATTTGAATATTAACCTACTAATCATTGCAACCCTAATTACAGTAATCTCAAAATAATTCTAAAGTAACTTCCTTCTGTCAGATGCTTGTTAAACCCAGGACAGAAGATCAGTTGTGAAGACAAGTTGTATCACACACCCACTGACACCGTCTGAGACACAGGTTTTTCTCAAGTTTCCTACAGGCACAAAGAGGCTTTAGACTGAGAATATACCTCTTCCCTGTCTTGTCAAAGTGCAGGAAAGTAGTGCTGACCAGCCATCGGACCTCTAAAGGCCCAGGCAGGTACTGAGTAACAGCTGGTAAGCCCCCCACACCCACCCACCCCCTCTGTCCCGTCCTGAGGAGCCAGAGAGTCTGTAGGCTATCACTGCTCAATAAGGCAGATTTCAGCTGGTCGGGCTAAACAACACATTCCACAGGCACTGCCCATGAGAGCCACTCAGCCTCACACACACACACCCTGAAACAACACACACAAACACAAAGAATGAGACGGTTGAGTGACGAGGCACTGACGGTCACCCCTGGGGTATTTACCACCTTCTTTTAACCCTTTCTTTCAGTTGAAATGATTATCTAATTTGCATGTCCACGTCTTTGTGTAAACGCTTTTTAAGTCCTTTAAGTAAACAAGCTTTTTGTAGTCTTGTGTCTACAGTGTTCCCCTTGCCTAAAACAAGATGATTCAGTTTTGTCAGGAAAATATAAACCATTTAAATTATTTACTTTACAACTGTCAGCTCCACCTAGAAAACAGACACTTTATGATGTCCTAAGGTGGATAAATATGAAAATTAAGTTTACATGACTTGCATCCACACTTTTGCACCTGAAAAGCAAACAGGAGCCCTCTGTGTGGGAATAAAATGACATTTTTCTCACCCAAAAACTAGGCTTTCCCAAAAACTGTCTCAAAGAGTATAAATCTTAAAATGCTGACTTGGTGTTTCACTGTGTACAGGGGAAACAATGATATAAGCTGCCCAGTGAAGGGAAGGGGATGTGTGACCGTTAAGGAAGGACTTTCTGTCACCTCTAAATTTTCTTTGTGATTGATTTTAAATAACAATACAGCCAAAACACACACTGCAGCTAATCAGTGTGACTTTATCATGGCACCGCAGCAGCTTGGGAATGATTGCTGGTTAACAGGTACTATTTATGACAGAAATACGTAAATGAAAAATAATTCCAGAATATTGTGAATTTAGCTGTGTTAAAATGGCACAGTGATACAGTGGTAGCACTGTTGCCTCACTACAAGAAAGTCTTGATTTGAATACACCAACCGTCAGTCAGAAGAAATGCAATTTAAGTTTACTGGTGATTCTGAACTGCCTGAAGGTACGAATGTGAGCGTTAAAGACTGTTTGTCTCTCTGAACTGGCGGCCTGTCCAGGATGTACCCCTCTCGTCTGATGTCGGTTGGGATCGGCTCCAGCACCCCCCCCCCGTGACCCCGCAAAGGATATGTGACCACAGGAGGACGGTGAACTGCAGGGTAACCGACTCTCTGTAGCTGTCCAGTCACAGACGGCTGCATGGCAGCAAAGCTAAGGCAGCCATCTGTCGTCTCCAACTTTCTCTGTGATCACTCATTTTAAATGTTGATATAGCCAATGATACGGCACAGCAGTTGTGATTAATCCGTGTTTATGTGATTTTATCAGACAACACCACGACCATAAAATAATGATTTGATCAGCTGATGCTCGCTGTGCTGCAGTTTTGTTTTTCAACTGCAAATAGGACAAAGACAAAGATATTTTTTATGTTTCACTGTGGACAGAGGTGTCTTCTAGGAATGATATTGATTAAACAATTAATCACTGTTAAGAATTTATTTATTGATAATGCATATTTTGTTTACCATTTCTGGTCAACAAACAGCAGCTGTGTCAAGCAAGAGCCTTAATGTTTTATCATTCTGTTCGTGTACACGATTTGTGCTTCATAAATTAATGTTTCATATGAATAATGTGCTTCTAGAATTATTTACATATATTTACTGTGTATAAAATATTGTTTGCATGTTTTTATATGATTGCTTTATTATATATATTTGCATTTAAGTATATTTATGTATGGATCAATAAATTATCTGTGCCACAATGAAACACTGTGACCTCTGTCACAACAGTTGTTATTTTTTAAACTTAGCCCGCTTAGAGTCAACATGGCTTTAGGAATTCAAATTTCAACACAGCATTTGTAAGATTAACTGTTTATTAGCTTATAAAGCACTCACTAACATGCACTACACTACTATAAAATGTGAAAATCACCACAGGATAGAATAAATAAAAACCCAGCTGAATAACATGCTCACACTCGTGTTTGTTTTTTTTTTTAAACATCCTTGCAGCTCTTTCTTGCCAGCCCTCTCCATGCACGCACAACTGATTGAGACACCAATACTCCTTTTAAGAGCTTTTACTGAGTAATTACCAACTTATTGATGATTCCACACAACATTAATCCAACCGATGGATTTTCGCGTTGGGAGCTGAATAGCAGAGTGAGCTCATAAGATGAAGGGAAGCGAGAGGTGGAGAGACAGCTGTTTGTTTGAGTGATGGCATTACGAGGCGGCGGGGACTTGTCCCCGAGGAGACATTGCCCAGATATTCTCTTTGCTTCATGTCACCCTGTAGAGCTGGAAAGCACTCGCATGGTGGAGAGTCGATGTGAAACTCAACAACACTTTTGCACAGAAAAAAAAAAAGAAAAAAAAAAAGACTGGAACGCTTGGCCGCACACTAATCGACACACACACACAGTCACACATCCAAACACAGGGACCCACGAATCCAAACTGTCATCTGCAAATACACCAGGGTTCCTGCACATTTTCCATTTTGATTTTTTTTTTTCTTACAGACCATATCTGACATTTAGCTTTCTTTTCCGGTTTGGAATCATCAGCCAACCAGGCTTTATATTTATAGCCCCAGGATTATAGCCCCGGGAAAACTTGCATTTACCCATTTTGGGTGTTGCATCCTATGCAGAAAGTTGGACAACATTCCACTGTCAAACATCTCTACCATCTATTAATATTATTATCCTGTAACACTCTGGATAAACAATATTAAATTATTGTTCCCCTCATACTTTTCGGTCTCTGACATAAATAATCAAACATTTTTGCTATGGCAACAGCTGTGCATGTAGATCCGGTGGAACTTTGCTACTTCTCTCTTTTAGACTATTTTTTTCTGCTTTATTGCTGAAACATGCACCACCTATGACAGAAATACACTCGTAGGCATTGGAAAAAGAAGCAAAGGAGTTTCAATTCGAGAGCAGCGGACCTTGAGACGATCAACCAATACAGTCTGTATCTTTTGAAGATGCAGTCAGATCAGCCTGACACACTCTGACGGACCACCCCAAGAAGAGCGGAGGTGAGCAAGGATAAGAGACATTCCCGGCCGGGAAAATGAAACGGACGAAATGGGACTCAGGCTGACTAAGCAACGGAAAACCAGAGACTATTTTGTCCGCACAGACGGACCTGCTTGAAAACATCCTGGATCAAGCTTTTGCACTTGATCGCCGGACCAGTTCTGAAGTGACAGGATGCAACAGGCAGGACTCTGGTAGGATGGAGGGAGGAGGACTCTGTGTGTTTACATTGATGATGCTTCACGCTCAAATGCAGTCAAAATGGATGGACAATGTTTCCCCGACGTCAAACTTTTTTATGTGAAGATATCAACCAAATTATCATCAACTTGTTGGTGCTGTTTACATTCAACCTGACGTAAACAAAATGGACTACAGAATTTTTTCTTGAGTGTATTTTTGTATTTATAAATTACTGAATTCCATTAATTGTCTGTATATATGTTGTATTTTGTGTGTAGTATGAAGGAACTACAACCCTAATTTTGTTGTACAATCCTGCACTGTATAATGATGATATATGATTCTTTTATTCCCTGAAAATGAGTTGAAAAAAGTTAAATAATTTAATTATTCGCTGTGTCCATCAAAATGATGAATGCAGCCATAAAGGTTTGGTTCAATCAGTCCATACTTCTTGCCTTGCTTTCAACAACATTAAGCTCACTCTGACCCACACTCTCACACAGTGGTAAACATTATGGCCGCGCTGGCTGCCTGCTCTCAGCGCAATGAAAAACACTCTGCTTATATGATCAATTTATTTTTAGAGATTCAGATTTTTTTTTATTTTAGGAAAGTAAACAGAGGCAATAATGTGGGAACATAAAAAAATTTTCCATACTCTTTCCTTTTTCCATACTTATCCAGACCTTGAAATTACTAAAATCAAAATCAAGTTTGTAGGAACCCTGTGCACAGAAAGACCACACATGAAACACACACAGTTGTGGTCTAGAAACAGTGACACACAAGTGGTCATCTGCAAACACACAAGGCACACACATACACTGTATTCCAGCTCCAGCTGACTGCATGAGTGTGTGCTACAGGTGCAGCCGCCTCGCTGAAGGACATGGCAGGGTTATGCACATGTCTCCATGTGTAATTCTAACGGCTGTATGGTCGATGGCTACATTAACGCTCCGAGGTGCCGAGACAGAGACAGCACATGGACCCGTGGCCACGCACCATCCCTCTTCCACATCGGCAAGCGAGACAAATGCCTCGCAGCCAGCCGCCAAGTATAGAACATGAAACACATGATGAAACATGCAATTAAGAGCTTGTGCGCTGGTGAGGAGCGGAGTGGGGAGACCGCTGGTTACATATTTCCTCACTGATTAATGGAGGAGCACTGGGAAGGGCGGGGGTTAGCGAACCCGCCAGGAGTGTTGGGAGTGTTGGGTAACGAGGCACGGTGGCAGATTTATGTCCCACCCCCTCCTTGCCCCCCTCCTTTAGATCTTATGTGCCCATGACAAAGTGCCCCCTAGTCCCCCATCCCATCTCCTTGAAATGTCATTACATGTTCGCATGTAGCAGGCCAGCAGAGATGGAATGAAGATGGGCATTAATGCTAATGAGAACTGGGCTTTAGCCTTTTGTCTTGTGTCCCAGTGGCTCTTTCCATCTTTCCCTTGCCCGAGTCCACGTCCCCACCCCATACCTCTCCGTCTCTCACCTGTCCAGACAAACTAATTCTCTTTTCTTCACCTCCACCAAACGTTTGAAAACACATAGTGCTGTCTGCGTGAGCACCTCGAGGTCCAATATGCACCACTTTTTTTTTTTTTTCTTCTGCCAGTCTCATATTTCATTATTCCTCGTCTTCGTGCTCTCCATCTGTCCCCCCTACTGTGTGTGTGTCTGCGTGTGTGTGTATGCGAGCAGAAGAGAGACATCTTTACCTTCAGCCTGTCTGTCGGCAGGGCCTGGGCTCCTTTCATGATGACCTCCTGAACCCTCTCAACTGACAGGTCACTTCCAGCCTGCTCCAGACGCTGACTGAAGAAGCCGATCACCTAAAGGTCACACAGGAGGAAACAGCCAATCACAATACAGAGCCTAAAATACATTTGGTCTAAAAGAGATGATCTGTAATGCAAGCACAAGGAACGTGAATAAAGTTGGCTTGTGGTTTTATTTTGACTGAAAACATTCATAGAAATATGCTTTCTTGCTGAGAGTTAGATAAGAAGATCAATATCACTCTCACATCTGTCAGTTAAACATGAAGCTACAGCCAGGAGAAGGTTAGCTTAGCATAAAGGCTGGAGACAGGGGAAACAACTAGCCTGGCTATGTCCAAAGACAACAAAGTCAGCCTACCAGCACCTCTAAAGCTCACTAAGGCCTTGTTTAGACTGCCAGCCCGTATCTGTGTGTCTATCTAGATTGTTTTTAGAGAGTCTAGACAACAAACAGACTTCTGCAGATGCGTCTCAGTCTGGTCACTCTCACTGGACTTCAAAGTGTCATTTTCATCGCTCGTAATGCAACACACAACACCAAAGTCAAATCCAGGGTGACAGAAGAGCAACAGAGTGGTGTGGAGGACAACGCAGAGAACAACAGTCCATGGATGGACTAACGATGAAATAAACTGTCTGCTGACACTTTCGGTGCACACAGTCACTGATGCTTACGTTGTTACCACAGCAACCCTTGCAGATATGGTGGTTATGTCTGGACACACAAATCCAATCTGATCACACAGTCTGTCTTAAAGATGTGATTTGAGAAACAAATCTGATTTGGCTGCCGTCTGAACAAAGCCCAACTAAAACTTTAGATTTTCTTTCTTCAATCTAAAGTTAAAAATTTAAACAACCTGTTGTCCACTTTGTTTTGTGTACACTGGATGTTATCGACCAATATTTCATTGTCATGGATACACCAGTATTTGTCTGTATGTTGGCCCATATGTAAAATAGAAATTGAAGAGGATTAAACTGCAAAAATAAATGTTCTTCTACTGGTGACCTAATTTTATTCTCCAAGTTGAATTTAATTTAGTTTTGTCTGATTAATGTATAGATATAAAAAAAATAACATTTTTTTGTTCATAATGACTATTACTGTCATCGTTGGCAACAATTTATTGTTTGACTGTATAATATCTTTACTTAATCATATATTTATCACAAAATGTTTGGTTATATTCTGACTCTTTATATAAGAAAACTAGGGATGATGACCATTAATCAACGATCGATCAATTGATCCTTAAGAATTTCACTGCTTATGAAAAAATTCAATCTATCTACTCTCAAATAAAGACCTGAAATATAGAGCAGTTTATTTTTATGAGTGCATGTTATCTGATATTCAATTATATGTGTTTTAATATGTAGGCCACTATGTCTTCGTATGTTTCATAGGCTCTGTAATGCTAAATATAATTCAATATGTTGCTGTGAAAAATAAAGCTTTGATTAAGGTTGAAAAATGCATTTGGTATTGTTTTGTTTTAATTATGATTAAATGATTGTTAATATTACCAATGACTGCTAAGGTAAGGGCTTACAATTTGCGACCCAAAAGAAAATAAATAAATTACATATATGATATGATGTATTGTCATAATGTTGCTACTGCTTAGAAGTGTCATCATAGATATTGGCCTCAAAAGTCCAATATCGGTCAGGCTCTAGTCTAAATCTTTCACTATCAAAACCTGTTCTTGTTTCTGGATACACAGGATCTAATGTTGTCTGATCTCACTGATGTTGGAAACCAACTCCCACTTCTGTCATGAAGCTCTTTGACTCTTCTAATCCCGCTGTTTGGAGCTGTCACACTGATATTGCAGCAGCCACACCCTATATGATGACACTGGGTGCAATATGGAGATCAAAGTTGGAACAAAGTGGCATCATGCTACATATAGAGGGCTTCATTCTGTAAACAATAACACTGGTGAGTGTTACAACCTGTTAACACAATGACATGCTGTCAACAGAAAAAAAAATAAGCTGGTTTGTTTTGATCTGTTCAATCTGAGACTGTATTTTGATTCTTTTGCATCAACAGCCAACGAGATGTATCCATGGGTGGTCATGTTTCCTAGCAACAGGAGGTTGCTACAAAAATGCTCCAATACTATGAGGGATACAGAGCTACGTATAGTATAATTTAAATGTCAACTATATAACAATACTTGGTGAGAATTTTTACAAATAAGTGGATAAAAGTTCATAAAATAGCAATAAACCTGCATGAATTCTGCTTTGAAACAGCGCACAAATTCAAAATGCTAAGAACACAGGCTTGGCTCATATGCCTGTAAGCTACAGACTCACAAAATACATACATACAGTATTTCAGATTACAAATTCACCATAGGGTTTGAGCATGTTTCGTCCCACTTAAAATAAGCACTTCACTGGAGCTCAAATTATCTGATGCCTTCTGGGTTTAAGCCCAAACAAGAGATCAAGGAAACTGTGTTTCTACTGCCGCGCGAGATTCTTCCCCAGAGAAATGTTTGATATTTGATAATTAAAAAACTGTAGGTATTACTGATTCTTTTTAATGCTCTCTTTTTGTCAAACCAACAGTGAAAAAAATGCATCTACAGGCAATGTTTTCTCTGCTCACGTTCTGCGCTTTGCTTTGGAGAATTCAAACACGCCACAGCCTACATGAGCACAGTGTGTGTGTGTGTGTGTGTGTGTGTCTACATCTATCTAATACTAATCCCTTCATTAACTCTGAAGGCCTCCCATATGGGGTTAATTTAGAGGAGCAAAGCAGCCCCTCATCCTGAATCTCATGCTCACACACACACGGATTTGCAGGCACAGGGAAGGCTTCGGAGAATAGCCTTAGGGAGACTGACTTAACCGAGGGATTCTGGATAGCATGCTTCCCTCATACTTATGGATAACAGCAAAGCCCATGGCAATGTATGCAGCAACCCCCATCCCTCGCACATACACACTCGCTCACACACACCAAAGCTTCCTCTCCTCCTCTATAGGACTAAAACAGCCATGAATGACAGCTTTCTCTCGCTCTGTTCCTTCCTCACCCGTACACCAAACACTCTCAATGAATATTTGACAGTGAGCCTCTTGACACAAGGGGACTGATTAATTCATCAATACTACTTAAGCTCACAGAGCTCTCAGCAGGCTGTACGGTCCAACTGGATACTGGATGTTAACCATGCGGTTAACTTATGTTCCCGGATTTTTGAAAGTTTCAATGCAGACGGAGAAGACATTCAGGGAAAATCTGTGTGACCTTGATCTATGGAATAATTACCACAAATCAGCCAACAGCATGAGAGGAAACTGTGAGGTTCACGTTTCTCTCAGTTCACTTCCGATATCCGGGTGACTATGAGCCTGTTCACAGCTGTACAGACATGCGTCCTGGGTGATCCGATCACAAGCGGACAGCTCCAAGTGCAGGTGTGAATGCAACCAGGATGCATATGAGATCCGATCACTCAGACAACATTCACCATTCACTGTGACCACATTCTTATAGTAGAGTGTACACAAATGTGTTCTGGGTCATACCGAAGGACCGCCTACTCAAATGACATTCTGTCATTTGCAAATTTTGTGGAATTTCGTTGACTGACAGTTGAAAATGCTAACAATTGCTTTATCAATTAAACATTACTGATTAATAAAACATTTTAAGTTTAGTTTCCTTGTTCAACCAGTGGCTTCGGCAGACAAGATAAAGTCAAATAAGGCACAATTACTTCCATTTCTAGACTATCACTGATTAATACATTTTTAATCTGTTAAATTTATCTGACACGACTCAGGCAGAAATCCTGTTCATGTATGAGGTAACATGAAGGTTTTATTGATATTACGTTTAGTCATGTGCACTGACTTCCTTCCTCACTCTTTGACGTATCCTGTGTTTTCACAGAAGTAACAGCAACTAGCTCACAACTGCGAGTGTAAAATGCACCATTACCTTGAATAAATTACTTACTTATTACTTGGGGTTTGAACATTGTTGGAAACATTTGGGATAATGTAAGTACACAACTACAAATATCTATATCTACATATGTTTTGTATTTTCAGACATTATAATGCAGAAATGTTAAACATTATATCTTTAAGTTATTTCTTTCTTTATGGAAAAAAACATAGTGTGCATTTGTCCCAGCAAGTTGGCTACTACTGCTGGGCTGCCAATTAGGAACAACAAGGCATATTGCAAACGTGCTTATTTACATGCAGAGCGCTGAGGTTAAACCACTACTGTGAATTCTTAATGATTTGTGCCTTCTTGTAAATTCAGCAATAAATGCAATATATTAAATTGTTTATTTCCTTGTAAAAAAAACATTGTGTTACTCTGTGGCTGCTGGAATGCACACTTTTACTTTCTGTGACTCTGTCTGCCTTTCTTCATTATATATGACATGAAAACATCAGATTTCCTCACAGTCAGGAAAAGTAAAAGTGTGCGTCCTCCTCATTCAATTATAAAATCCCAGCGCACCAGAGCGCCTCTGCTGACAGCGCTGGCAAAATATGAGGCTCATGTCAGCTGATAGAAGAGTTTAGCGTGGTGTTACTAAATTTAAAAAAAAAGGAACAAATAGTTAAATCTACATATTGAATGGCCAAATAGACAGTAATGGGCATTCAACTGACAAATAGCCCTACTGTTTATTTGCATTTTGAGCAGGGAAGTGAGATCCGATCACTTGAGATGCATCTGGAGACGAATTGTAATGCCAGGTGTGACTCACATACTCAGATCTTTACACTTGTGATCGACCACCAAGGACGCATGTTAATACCAGGTCTGAACAGGCTCTATCAGGGAAAAAAGGTAACTGACCGTGTCCAGGTTCTGCATGATGTCCTGGAAGGATGGGTGCGTCCTGAACTGCTCAAAGAGCTCCCTCTTGTAGAGCAGCGCGTACACCAGGTTGGGGTTGTGGTGCAGAGAGTTGCACAAGCAGGAGTTGATGATTTCCAGCATCATGCGGATCACCTCCTCAATCACATTCAGGTCCTGGGCCTGGGGAGAGGGAGGATGCAAAGGTTAATTGGTTTCCCACTACACTGGTTTCACTTATAATGGTGTTTTTAAATGATTGCTTCCTGATAGATTGATCAGCAGGGGGGAACAGAGAGGTGGAAGACACAGCAGGAAGAGGATGAAAGGAAGGAAGGTAGGTAGGAGGAATGAAAGAAGTTACTAAGTTGTCAGCCAGCATCTTAGTGAGGGACAGATAGGTGACCTTGTAAGCCACAGATCAGGTCATGTCACAGTATGTTTCCTCCCGGGGCGAAGACAACTGTCACTAGTGACAGGTGACAAGAGGGGTGTGGGAATGAAGGAAGGAAGGACGAAGGGTGTTCAGTTGTTTACAAAGTTCTTCACACAAAGTTAGCTTCCACAAATCAAAATAAAAAGCAAGTGAGTCAATGAATACAGATATCAAACAATAAAAACTGTAGCAGGAACGTTTATGTGTGACTGTGTTGTAGTTACAAGAGCACAAGCTCAAATCTCAAAGGTACATTAAAGGAATAGTTTGACATTTTTGAAAATATGCTTATTCACTTTCTAATGAGACTTAAATGCAAAGATTGATACCACGCTCATGTCTGTACGGTAAATATGAAGCAACAGCTGTTAGTTTAGCTTAGCACAAAGACTGGAAACGGGGGGAATCAGCTAGCCTAAATCCATCCAAAGTTAACGAAATCCCATTACCATCATCATCATCGAGCCACTGAGGAACTAAAACGAAAAAAAGAAATGCAGAGTCCAGACAACAAACAAATATGACAATGCAATTATAACAGATTTTTGGTGCATGAGTTAGCCATTTTTCTGAACTTTCAAGATTGTACAAACCCTGTACAGTATTGAAGAGGATACACTGAGTTACCAGTTTATTAGGAACACCTATGCAGTCTAAAGCAATTCAAGGACCAGCTCATAACGTTCAGTTTTGTTGACACTGCCAGCAGTGCTACAAAACCTTTAAAATTTGTGCTGCTAAAATATACCAACAGCCCTATATTACGTCTTTGAGGAGCAATCACGAATATGCAAATATTAGCAGGAAGGTATTCTAAAGTCTAATCAGACCAGACAGCTCTATTTGGGGAGATTTTATCGTACATTGTTCTTTAGTTACTGCTCTCACAACAATGTGACTACCCAGACAGACAGACAGATGGACAGACAGTCAGACGCCACCACTATGAGATAACATCCCCCATGGCATGCTCCATGGTGGCACAGAAAGGAAATGGCAGTGAGACTGTGGGAAAATGAATAATCTTTAAAGAGATAAAGAAACTGGCAGCAATGAATTGGCGAATGCAGTTCAAGAGATGATATATGATTTCCCGTGGTGTGACAACTGTGGACAGAGCTCTGCAGAATCTATCATGCGCTTACGGTATTATAGATAACATCTCTAGATGATGAAGTCAGTTTCCAAAACAATCTAAAAATACAAAACAATGAATAATACCATGCTCCATTCATCTCAGTGAAAACAAACACTGCAACACTGCTGCTTAAGGCACCGTGGCATGTTTTTTTATTTACTAAGAAGCAAAACAAACCTTATGACTGACTGTTACCTCTGTCCAATTTATTGCAAGAGTGTCTGAAAAAAGTGTACCATTAGCTGCTTGGAAGCTTATTTTCTCAGAGATTTATCTGCTCTATAACACCACATCTATGTTGGGGAGAACAGAGCGAAAAGACCGACAGCGGCTAAGAAGAGGCCGAGACAAAAATGCAGACTAAGAGAATGCAGGAGTCAAGAACATTCAAAGCAGCTTAGCTTAATGCGATGGCGTACTAATGAAATAAGTCCAGTGGTAGAATGACGACCACTGTAACACACACAGCAAAGATTCTCTGACCGGGTTCAGCGCTGATCCCGGGTCTATATGATTAGCTGGAACAGCCTGACTGAGTCACGCTGAAAAGCCGTATGCCCGTGAGTAAATCTGATACCAAAACCAAAATCCATTTTCTTGTTTTATAGAAAACATTTGACATAAGCAATTCATTTTTTATAACAATCCTTTAAACTAGTTGTTTTAAAGAAGTGAGTGGAATATTTTAAGAGTTGAAACATTTTTTCCCCTGGACTCTGTGGGTCTAGATGAATCTGTTGTGTTTTCATAGATTTTCCATCATTGTGAATTTTGTACAAATCTGTTTTTGTTTGTTTGTTTTGTTTGTTCCTTCAAATTTTGAGCACTTATCCCCAAATCCGGTACAGGACATCTCTGGACCAAGCCGGAAAAAGCTGCTTTCAGATTTTTAATTTCCCATACAGATTTACTATTTATATTACAAAAAATGTCATATTTCCCGAATGCTTTGTGCCACTGCAACCAAATTTGGCATGTTCATATGTCATAGTGACCATGGCATCTTTGGTTCCAATTGCCCAATAGGTGATACTGTAGCAGCATCATGTAACTAAGGAATCTTTATCAGCTTGGGTGTATGCATGTATGTTTGTATGATTGTCCTATGCATATTTTCCAGAACCGCTCATCTGATTGACTTTACACTTGGGGTGTGAATTGCTCAGGACCCAGAAGAGTGCAGCGCAGAGTGTCAAAGTTGATCGGATGAACGGTTCTTGAGAACGCTGCAAGCAACATTTCCGTGTCCGCCCCAAATGGGCACGCATTCCGAACGAAGGGACACGCACTCTGAATGTGCATGGCATTAGTTGTTTCTAAATGTACCCAAGCATTTGTCTGGCATTTTTGTACACATACCCTGATATCGATATATCTGTAATAAGCTTATGTCAGTCGATACATCTAATTCATACTGGAAAAATAAACTCAATATAAGTACTTGAAGTGCAAGTCACTTAAGCAATTGTTGACATAGAAAATGTCATTAAAACGATGGATTTCCATGTTTGTATTGATTGTTGGCTTTTTTCATGGTACACATTTTAAGTTGTCATAGTAGGAAAAGCACAGGTGTTACTAATAACATTAACAGTGGCTCTGCTCTATTGAAGTGTCCCAGTAAGCCATGACAGACTGTGTACTATTGATCATGCTGTGACAGTAGCTCAGTGAGGGAGAGAATACCAATCAAGGGCTGGAACATTAAAAAGATAACACTTGGACACTTTCCAACTTTAAAAATAAGCAAAACATTAAAACTGCATGACTGCATCATTGCAACAATGGTAAAATTGCGCAAGAGAAGAATACCCGTCTTTAAAAGCTTAATTGACCAGTTTAGCCAGTTGGTCCAAAAACTTTAATCCTCATCTTTGCTTTACGAGAAGCCTCGCCTTAGATGGTGCTCATCTGCAACTTCCTCAAGGGTTACATCCTGCCTCATTTCAGACCTGGAATGAGAAAAGTCTATTCGCCCTCAAAGTATTATCATTCCTGTAAAATATAACAGTATAAGGTGCTGAGCAACCCACTTCAATCCTTAACGTACCGATGTGTAAATCAGTAAAGCTTTACAATAAAAAACCTTGTTTTCTTCCTTCCTTTACAGTTAAAGGGATACTTCTGACTATTTGATGTAGGGTTGTATGAGGTACTTTCATAGTCTGTATTACCTACAGTTTGAATAAGCAGAGAGGAGTAGCAGAATGGAAGTCTACGGCTGATAGATCTTTTAGTTTGTGCTACTGTGTGACTTCTGTGTTTTCAAGGGTTAGGTTGGACCAACTGAAATCACACAATAACACAAACATATATGCAGATCTATGCAGCTGTAGACCAGCAACTCCAGTTTTCTGCATGAATGATTTCGCTTATGGAGTTTGGTTGGTTTCGGGGGAGCAATATTTGGCTTCTATGTAGTCAGTTTCCCGCCAGTAAAGGATGTCTGGCAGCAAAATAAAGTGGTGAAAAAATTCCAAACATACTGTAGCGTACACTAGTGTAAACTGATAGTGACTTTTTTTTAAGTGGCTAAAATACTTTTTCTAGACCTGCGACTCTCATGTTCTGTGAGGTAAAATGCAGAGAGCAATATTGGGCTTATATGATTAAGGGTTTCATCAGAAAATTGTAATAAAGAATGGTCCTAAAACCTGTTATACAAAAACTTACACAAAGTCTTTATGTTCTCCAGAGCAAGATTTATCTTTAAGGATACATTTTCATGATTAAAATCATTGTTCTGATGATGGCCTGTTTTTTGACCAAGAATTTGCTAATACCAGCTAAGACCAGCTTCAAAACAGCAGCTCAGCGAGACTGCAACGGCAAGCTGATTGGAAGCTGAGATTCCACCTCCAATCTGGGCTAACCATCTGTAACAGAACTGCATGTGGTAGCATTTTATATTCCATCTTCGGTGCCCTGCTTCTGAAACAAGTCCTTATCTTATAAATAACTTTGCTTGCTGTGTGGCCGTTTTTTTGTTTTTTTTTTCGCTGTCGCCACACATATCTGCAGCACATGAACACACACAACCACCTTCTGAAAGTAGGCAAGGGGGATTAGGATGATTGTAAATAACTGTATTCTGTTGTGCGTCGACCATGAATCAGGCTTGCCTCACAGACGCAATAATGCATTGCATTGATTTCCACAGGCTGGCGGGCGAAGGTGTGCGGCGGCGTGGAGCTTTAACAGGCAGACCTGAAGAGGCAAGTGGAAGGCGGAGGGAGAGGCGGCTATAATGAGGATTGATTGTGCGTCTGGAAGCAGAGGTGGCTCTCGGGGCTCGACTCCACTGCCTGGCTAGACCTGCTCCACTCTGTTCTGCCGTGGCAGGCCATAATTAGACAGAAAGCAGGGACAGATATGGGAGACAACCGAGTAGGAGGCAGAGGAAAGAAGACAGCAATAAAAATGGAAGCATAGAAGAAGAGAGTAGGAGTGGGGGAGTTGATGGAGAAAGTGAATGCGGCGATGAAGAGGAGACAAAAGGAGGAGAGGAAGGCAGAGTAGGAGTGAGGGATGCCTACTAGTGTGTTTGTTCTCTAGCTCTGCACCCAGCTTAATGAGATTAGCCTGGCAGGAAAAAAATGCCACACTAGGGAATTCAGGTCACATGAAAATAGGCTAGCTAGACGTCTGCCTGGCCCTGTGTGTATGTTTGTCAAGTGGATGAGATTAAGAGGTCCATGGTCTACTTGAAACCCAGACAGGATTTAAATATATTGGCTCCTCCTCTCCCACTTCCCACTCTGTTCTCTTGCACTTGTTTTCCCCCCAAAATGCATCCGCTAGACAGCCAGAAAACACCTGACATGTGTTTGTTTGACTGCGTGAAGCCATTACAGCCTTTCCTTTCATTCTCTCGCTCCCCTTCCTCATTTTTTCCTTCCCTCCCCTCTGCTTTTTTGTGCTCCTTCTTCTCCTCCAGTCATGTGCTATTTTCCAGCCTCCTGCATTGTCATTTAGTCACAACCGCTCACGCCGCTATTTAATGTCTTCTCTCCACCCAGGAAAACACAGGCCTCAGACATGAGCTATATCATTAGTCTCAATGATCCTGCCCCATTTTAGTTGTTTCACAAACCTTACAGGAAGCCTGTGTGTGTGTTTGTGTGTGTGTGTGTGCGTGCGTATGTGTGTTTGTTAGCTTTTCCATCTGTCTGATTCTGCTGCTAATACTTCAACATGCTGGGCAGAAATGTGTTATGTCTACAGGTATGTTTGACCTTTGCTATCCGTCTGACAAGGAAAATTATAGTTTACAGATGCAATCAGGGACTGGGAAGGACAGCGCCGGCTCTGCACTATCTGTGTGTGTCTAGTCGTCCTATCATATCCAAGCGTGTTTTTATGCAAGTGTTTGTGTATGTGGACAGGGTGTTTAGAGACACAGACATGTAAATCCTTGTAAAGTAGGAGCTGGCATCATTAAACCAATAGCTTAGTGATTCCCTGGCTGGCCCCACTGCTGCTCACTGCAGGCTGTTGCAGGGCAGACAAACCAGACATATTAAGAAAGAGTACTGACAAAGACAAGGGCATGGAGATAAACACAGACAGATACGCTGAGAGACAAACAGAGTCAAGAGCCGCTCTTGAAAGACAGTTTGCAATCTGTTTTTTTTCAATGTAAGAATACAAGACACTCAATGGAAACAGACAGAGTGTTTACATCCTTCGCCTTGATGCAACATCATAATAGAAAATAGGGGTAGAAGGATGGAATAAGAAAGAAAAGAAGAAAAATCACACCACGTGGACAGACAGAGAGGGTCAGACTGGCTGAGTAGCAGCAGCCTGCCGTGTCTTTTGGGAGTTTTTTAAATAGGTCATTGTCTGACCTGCATTATGGTACCACGACCATGTCATAATCACACCATTTTGTGGAGCACTGTGCCCAGGTCAGCCTCTTATTACCCCATAGCCTCACAAAACATCCTTTGTTGCACACACAGAATGAAGCAAAAGACAGCGCTAACCCCCCAGAACTACAGCACCAACAATGCAGTGAGTCTGCCAGTCTGGATGTGTTTAGGAAAGATTGTGTTGGACAATCGCTGCATCACTGTCTGTGTGGAGGGGAAGTCCGGCATATTTGCAGACACACACCTTATTATGTGTTTAAATAAGCTCAATACCTCTAGGAGACTAACAGCAGGGGGTTTAGAGGGCAAAACAGCAGTAATATTGGCGATGACGCGAATGATAAAGGTAAAAAAGATGACGCCAACAGCTGCAACAGCACTCTGGCAGATAGGTGGGCAGTGCTAATTGATCCGCTGCTAGCTGTGCTCTGTTGTGCAGAGCCCCGATCAGGAAAAGACCAGGGCACAGCGGGGCTGCCCTAATTATCATTTGGAAGCAGACAATCATTAGGACCCCAGAGCACCTGCTGCCTGCAGGGGTGGCACTTCTACCGCTCGAGAATAAACACAGAAAGAGTCAGAGAGACAAGGGGAGAGACAATAAGAGCCCTGACAGTTATACAGAGAGACAGGCTAACAAGTAAACTAATAACCAGGCCCAGCATCGTCTTCACCAGGCAGGTGAGACAGACGAGACGAAAAACGGGGGAGTCGGTGAGTAAGTCAGCTCTCAGCTCCCAGCAGGATACTGCTTTAATGAGAGGAACACAAGGAGACAGACTTGACATCATGAACTACATAAAGAGTGGCATCAGTCTGAGAGGTTACTTTGTAAAGCGCTACCTCATTATAGAACATTTTATTCAGTGTTAACCTTTTATAAAGACCACCAAAGACTTTGCAATTCAAACCTAGAGTTTGGTTCATTTTGTGAAGGTGAAAACCCTGGCTTTATAAAACCCCATTACTGGGGCTTATTACTGAAAACACTGCAGTGGACATTTAAACCAAAAACAGCCCTGTGCTAAATAAGTGCAAGGGGCTGCATTGATCGGGGTTTGGTTGCTTCAGGTTAGTCTGAGAACCAGACAAATCTGTGAGCTCATGTTTCATTTGCTCTGATCCCCACCAGTCCTGACTTTTGTCGGGCCAATCAACAACCTTTATTTATTTTGGGCGGGTTTGATTTGACAACTGACAGAGGAGCGTCAGAACATTTGTTACTAGGCCGTCATTTTTTCCTGCTTGAAAATGGACTGATCATAGCCCTGACATGCATGTGTAATTGAGCGCTACATCACACGTTTCATTGCTTTGATTAGTTGAAGGTCACGTTTTATTCCTGTGTTTGGTTGTAGGTCTATCCGATTGCATCAAGTTGCATTTCTGTCTGTGTCCACTGGAAACTGAATGAACTGAGAGATCCCAGATTAATCTATCCTACCCTATCAGACACTAAAACCCCTGCACGGCAGTTTGTATGTGGAAGTATTTTGCTACTATGGAAAGTTATCACGGCGGCAATCATTTTATCTTTCATTGCGGCAAACAAAATGTAAACAGCAGAAATATGAAGATACGAAATAATCTACCAGGAATCTGTGTCATGTATTTGACTGGCCAGCGTAGGCAAAGTAGAGCACGCACATCCACAAAACTTTTATAGATGCTGAATAAAAAAAACAAAAAAAAAACAAGACAACTATGATGAAGACCTCTGTTAGATAGAAACATTTCTTTGTTAAATTAAATTTGTTGATGGACTGAACCTTCAAATGAATAAGCTGGATTTTTTCCACACAATGTTGTGTGAACACAGCCTTGGAAACAGCAACGTGTATCTGATGAAAACTTGAGTAACGGAAACAAGTGAATACTAGATTATTTCCTTCTGGCAAGTGAATGTGCAGTCAAATAGAATAGCTTTAGGTGCTGCAGGTGCTTATTAATGATAAGAATAATAATATTATATATAGTAACATTTCAGCATTAAAATGTCTTAAAATCACTCACTTGAGTTCCTTAAGTTATCCCAAATGTTTTCAACAATGTTCAATCACAGAAAGTTGTAATTTTATTCAAAGTAACTGTGCGTTTCATTTGGTCGGCTGTCTATAGCGTCGTATCCCCTAGCCCCTACCTAGCCACTCTATTATTTAGTACTGTTTTTATTGCTCACTCATTATGAAGCACGATTATTCATTGCTGCTTGATGGACGTTCTGTTTAATAATGACGACGATATCTTTCATGATCCCATGTGACTTCACAATGTCATCAAACGTCACCTTTTGTTATTGTTTTATTTGAGAGACCCCTCGTGGCACAAATTAAAAACTATGTACTAAGGATGTGCTGAAACAAAAAATAATCAGTTGCTATTTTGACAGGTGCACGCTGCTTGCCGTTACGTCTCTAAGATCAATTCAAAAGTGCTTTTTATATTAATGTAGTTAATAATCCTCCTGTCATAGATTAGTCTCCAGCCACTGAGCAAAATCTTTAGCTTGAGGCAAATATATTAAAAGGTTCATATGGAATAAAATTGAGAAAAGTAAAATATATAGGCAGTCATTATCCTCCTCCTTTCTCTCCTCATCTCTCCCCTTGGGTACTTTCACATGAAATGACAAGAGGCTGTGTGTGTCGTGTCTGCTGTGACCTCTGATTATGGGGAAAGCGGTGCGATAATGTACATCAGTCCTGTGTGGTGATTGGCTCCACATCAAAAGATGGTACGGAATATGACTGGATAATGTAGCATTCACACTTCAATCGATGAATTCCTACTTTCAGGTACACCATGTATGAAGGGAGACACTGCTCTCTCTCTTACGCCTGATGTGGTCCCAGAGTTTCCATCAGCACTATGGAATTAGATGAAAATGGACACGGGGGAAAGTCACGATGAGGTCAGACGATGAAACTGACATATTTAACAATCCTGGAAACTGAGAAGTGAACTGATGAAATGGTTGAAAAAACATGAGATTCCCATTTGTGATTGAGCCTTGCGGAGGCTACACTGAACACAGGCATTTTATAGTCATAATACCTGTGCTTTTCCATGGTCTGCACCTCTCCAATATTGGTGTGCGTTCCTCCCCTCTACCCATCCTCAAAGTCATTTCATATAAAATATGCAGAGGGGAGAAAGATCAGGAGAAGACAGAAAAGTACTGAAAAGTAGGCTGGAAATAAGGAACACTTTATTAGATTTTCTTAATATATTTCCCAAGTCACTTTCCATCAAGGGTAACACTTAACTTCAAAGGTGCAGTAAATGACTTTGGAGAAAGGTAGCTGATTGTTGGGATTCATTCCCACGTCATCAGATATTGACGTTTTGGGCCCAATGACACCAAACAGGATGGTGGGGTCTTGAATCATCCTGAGGGGGTTTATCTGGCCATAATGACCTGCTTACTGTACATTATCCTGCTTATTACACAGCTACTTTCTTTAAAAAAAAAAAAAAGGAATTTGACAGAAAAGCTTAATGAAAAAATGATTTCACTGATTTAAAAAATATTTTATGGCTCCTCCAGAGTCTTTGATCAGAACTATGTCCATAGCAACGGCCTACTCTCCATAGCAACAGTCTGTTCTTCTTAGCAACAGTCTGTTATTTATAGCTACGGTCTGCTATACAGAAATAACAGAATGCCATAATTGACCAATCAGAATCAAGTATTTAACAAAGCCTTGCAATAAAAATGATTAATCGGGCGACTTACAATACAAAGTATTGGGATTCAAGCTGGTATTCCATTTTCTGTGTCTGTGAGTGCATGAGGATCCATTGGGTCTGCATGACATAAATTTTGTCATCAGAGTTGTGTGTAGGATCTGTGTGGACATCCACTTACTCCAAATTTGTTGTGCCCATGTGGACTTGTCCATGTTGCCACTACAGACTCTGATCTACCATACGTGTGTGGACATGGGCTTGAGAAAGAAGTCTAAACACACACAACTGATAGGCGTCTGTGGTGTCCACAAGTGTTTGTGTATGTGTCTGTTCAGGACTATAATCCAGTCATTATAACGGGTTAGCCTTGTAAGATATTTTATTACTTTTACGCCACTGCTGTGAGCACATATTTGAATATCAGGACTCAAAATACTGTCCCATGTACAAGTGACTATAGTCTGACCAATACTTTTTAGTTTTGAGGATGATGCCGATATTGATATTTAGCAGTATTAAAAAATCCAATAACAAGGTAGGCTTCCCTGAAGTTAAAACAACTAGCGGCTAGTAGGAAATGCACTGTTACCTTGAATAACTTACGGATTTCCTTGGGTTTGAACTTTGGAGGAAACATTTGAGATGATGTGAGTCTACAACTCAACAAACTATACAACATGACTTTAGTGCTTTTAGACATTTTAATGCAAAAATGTTACATATCATAGTTTTAAAGAGTCAACTTGTCAGTCCTCTCTGGTGGAGAAACTATGTAATGGTGACACTTTTTCTAAATTACCTCTAACCTCGTTTGGCATTTCTCTAGTGCAGTTCCTTGATATGAAATAATAGGTATCTGCTGATATATTGGCCCAGACAATTTATTAGTCTAGCTCAACATGGGATCTTGAAGGCCACATTCATTTATTAGTCGAGTATGTTTGAGTCATCAGCTAACAATGTAAAACACACCCATGGCAATGAAAAATTGCAACTAAGTAAAGAAAAAGAATCTGACGGGGGCCACTACACATCAACTAAACAATAATTTTCAGCACAAACATGAGCGCCACTTGATTAAAAACTCAAAAAATAACTGCCGCTGGTTGAAATTATCTGTTCACCTATGTATACTTCAGAGACTGTGCAGTAATCTACTTTAAAAACGCAATTTCCAGTCATCTATGAGCTATTGTAGCATTAATGGAAAACTGTGGATTTTGCAAAACAATTTCGTAGTCTAATAAAAAAAAGTGGCAAATTCCTGGAAGGCCTGATAATAAACAGAAGGCATAATGTTTATTATCTGTTGATATATCCTGGGGCTCTGCTTTTTCCCTAAACAAGAGGAATGGTGCTACAAAGCTAATGCATGTGTCTACTCTGGCTATTAAAAAGAGATCACAGATTGTGACTCAACCAGTGCACATAAACACATAGACAGGGTGGTCCAACATGCTTCTGGCTCTGTGTGTGTGTGTGTGTGTGTGTAGTCTCTTCCCAGAAATGTGCAACAGTAAACAGACTAAGAGGCACAGAAGTAACATTACCACTACCACTGGCTGGGAGCATAAACAGTGACACACAACGCAATGCAATGCAACACAGCACATACTTCCTTCTTTTTATGTTTGTTTGTGCGTACGAGCACACACTGCATGTCACTGCACATATCTCAAAGGGTAAGAAAAAACATCTGCAATCCGAGGTGCAGAGAGCAACCGTGGGGCCCCCTGAGAGCTGCCCCGCTTGGACTGGGAGCCTCTGGCTGTCCCCCGGGGGCTCAGGGGGCCCTAACCCTTCACTCTTTCTTCCCTGACACTAACCAGACACAGCAGCACAAACACATACGAGGACTGGGGTAGGGCGTCTTGTGGGGGTGGGGTGGGTTTGTGTGTGTGTGTGTGTGTGTGTGTGTGTGGTGTGTATACGAGAGAGATGGAGACCAAGAGGCAGACATCAAGAGGGAGAGGAGGAGGGAAAAGAGAGAGACATTAACACATAAGCAGAATGCACCCAGCTTTAACCCACAGCTTAGAGCATTTTGACGACATTTTTTTTTCATATCCTCCTCTCAGTCTCTCCCTCGTAAAGAGAGCAATTACATGTCCAGGACAATCCCACATTAAACAAACATTAGTTCTCTCTCCAGAGCCAGACCCAGCCAAATTACATTGTTTCCAGATGCCCATCGCAAACCCACCCTCTCTCCAAACCCTCCCTCCACGTCTCCCTACCTCTCCTCCTGCTTGTTTCTCCTCTTTTCTATTGTTCTTCTCTTTATCTCTCCCTATAGTTCCCTAAACTTCATCCACTTCCCAAGTTTAAGAGGGTTTGCGAATAACACCAGAGCCGTCTGTTTTCAATTATACTACTACTGGAGGAGGAGAGGAGACGGAGGAAACAAAGGAGTCGACACGATGAGACAGCAGTCCTTCTTTTAGGTCATTATAACTGGCCCGATAAGAAATTCTATGCATATGATTTCATGCACTTTCTGTTTAAGATTCATAGACATAAATGGCTGGTCAGCTAATGTTTAGCTTGTAGATAACGTTTGCACCCATTAATTTCAGTTCAGTAACCTTCCTTTCATATTTGCCGTTGTATTTAACATTTTACTAGCAGTTTACTTTTCATCTAAGATCTCATTCCTCTGGTGGTATGAATAAATGAGGCAGATATGCGCTTTAAATTTAGTCTACATGCAAAAACAGTTTAGCCGCTCAAAGTCACACTCATTCAGAAGATCACGTCGCATTATCATCCAGGACAGAATCTGCAAAAATAAATGTTTAATTATCTGATCAGTAGTGCACAAGTGATCATCAGAAAAATATTACTATTTTTGCTATTGATTAACATTTTATGCCATTTTTCAACTAAAAATGCCAAATATTATTTAGTTCCAGCTTGTCAAATGTGATCCTTCCCTGTTTTCCTTTGTTTTATGTGATAGTAAACTGAATATCTCTAGGTTTGTGAAGCGTTGCTTGGACAAGCCCTATTCACATGAGAATAGTATTACAGGAGACCACGTGATTTAGAAATGACCCCCCTCCACACACACATCTGTGTTCGCACGTGATAAGAATTTACCGACTTCATTCTCCGGATATGATGTCAAGGCTCTGCATAACAACAACGTTTCAGAAGCGGCGCGTCTGTTCTTCAGCAGCCACATTAATAATAGACTTTAGAGTTGTTTTGCCCACTTTCTGCACATGTTACAAGCATAAATACCTTTGCAGCAACTGTCACCTTCTCTGTCATTATCACTTATTTTAAACATCATTACAGGCAATCTCACAGAACAGCTGCTGACTGCTGTTCAGCACATCATGACCTGCGATCAAATTTCATACTTGTGCATTTGTCTTTGAACATAAAACTGATGTTAAAAGACTAAAATATTATCACAGGACTTCTGTGGTTAAGAAATATGGTAAAAAAATTGTGGTGGAATTTATACAAATTTTACTTTACAAATTCATCTTTTTTTTGCAGGGTTTTTATGGCCAAAATGTACATTTACTGTCACTCAAATTCTGCTAAATTTTAATCCCTCTGCTCCGATCACCAACACCTGTGCAGCCACCTCTCCTTTCTCCCTCCTCTCCGCTCATCCACACATGCTGCAATGCTTATGTATTGTGTTGATGGAAATATAGACCAGGAATATTCACGAATATCGAATGAAAACTGCTCATTGCAGAGAAAGTCTGGCTGCTGATTTGCTGCTGGACGCTGTGAAACATGCGAACAATACAGAGCCTATATAGACATCTGCTTCGGTACAGCATGAACGCTGTTGTCACGCAAGAAAGAGGCTGAAGTGACATTTGTGGTGGAGACAAGAGGTGACACTGCTCTCCATAAAGCCAAAATAAGAAAAGAAAAAAAAAAAACGGAAGAAGATTTCGCATAGGCTGACGAGTTAAGCACAATCAGTGTGATTAACAAAAGATAACAAATGACTAACCGCCAGAATCAAAGCCAGACTGGAAGGTCCCCTTCCCCCTGAACAAGGACCTTCCAGGTTTTATCACTCAAAAACACCACTGACTCAGACATGACGTTTACTACCAAATACATGGGAAAAAACAGATTGTGCACTCGCACAATTTATATCTCTGAGTGGGTGTACGTGTGCACATGTTAAGTAGCTAAACAATACAATATGTTCCTTTTAATCAAGAGATGTTAATAAAGCTAAAAGCTGACTGAACAGGAGGCCCGGGAACCCTTGTAGACATGGGAACCAATGTGACATTGAGTTAGTATAGTCTAAGCTCAAGGATAACGGCAGTATCAGAAAAGTTGACCAGCTCTGTCTTAAAAGTCTATGACCCAGACTGGATGTCAGACGCTCTTCTAGGAAAAAAAACCCTCGTTGTAAAATTCCCATGAAAGAATCATACTGGAAATCTGCCTTATGCCCTTGAGCAACACACTGAAAGTCTACCAAAAGTGACTCTGACCTCTCACTGAGTGTGTGTGTGTGTGTGTGTGTGTGTGTGTGTGTGTGTGTGTGTGTGTGTGTGTATTTGTCTTATTATTGTTGTCACTATTATTATATTCACTCTGAGTGCTCTCTATGTAAACAGCTGACTGGACTTCTGTCTTTAACAGAGACAATTTAATCATCAAAATGTAATCTCTCTTTAGGTTTTTCTTTTCCATTTTCAGTCATTTATGAATGTGTGTACATAAAATAAGCCCTAAAGGAAAGAAAACAACAAAACAAAGCTGGATAATTGCATTTTATATGTTGTGCGTCTTTGTTTGTATGTGCATGGATGTCTGTTTGTACGGGGCCTCATCAGACAGTCGCTACACGCTTGAAGGAGCACTCAAACATCTCACGTTTCCCCAACACCTAAGGGCATCTATGGGGACCCTCCTAATACATCTCCAACCCCCTAACACACACACACCACAAATATGTTTACGCACATACACACATTTATCTAGGACCATGCAAATCTAATGAGACAGCCAGACTGAGACTATACACACAAACCTGAAGGCAAAGGTGCCCAGACACAAATACAGACAACCATAAATAGTCAATAGTCAACAGAGCGCACTGATTGGTCAGGTGTGGCTACTAGTAAGATCCACAGATACCTGATTGCATTGGGACAAAATCCTGATTACTTTATGGGTTTAAGCTCAGCCAGTTAGTTGCTGCTGTGGTGCTATTAAGATTTCAATTTCAGATTGATGCTGATGTTTCACAGAAATTTCAATATTACATTTGGTGCCGCTGTGTAAGACTGATTTTAACATTCAATTTCATAAACGCTCAATACTTTCATCAAATATTATTCTACAAGTAGAGACTCCATTTCAGTACAAATTAACAGTGCGGGACGTGGGCTGGAAAAGTAATGAGAAGAGGACAAAGGACCGGAGTAGGCAGAGCAACTCTGCAGCAACAGGCCTTAAATTTGATGCTTTCCAGCAGCTGAAACTGTGCACAACATCCTCAAATGAATCCCAGTGAGGACCTAAACTGATCCATATAACTGGTGCCAGGAGCAAAACGCGGCGTTTTCTCAGTCTTTTATAGCAGACTAAGAGAGACATCAAAAAACATTTCAAAATCCATGATCGAAAAGATGCTACAAGGTAGACCAACAAATATATTTTGTCTTATTTACTATAGCAATGTCGAACAATGCAGTCAAAACAGTTGAGATATATTAAAAATATTATATTGGTTGAAGAACTAAAAATGTATTAATTAGGCATACAATTTAGATGTTAAATTATTAATTTGATTTATTTATTCAATAAAAAACAGATAGACGGGAGGACCAATACTACTGTCATATCCATGTATATGTACATGCACGCTAAACATGAAGCAGGTTGTCACAATATCAGAATATTAAACTTTGATACAATACTAGTATAACAAAACAATACTTATATATTTTCTTCTTCTTCTTCTTCTTCTTTAAATTAACAACCTGCACAAAGTGCTGGTACAGAAAAAGTCACTGAACACTGTCTGGTTTTGCTGCAAGCCAAATTTCAGGCAGGATAATAAAGACTGGAATGAGCACTTAGATCAGCGTAGCTTAGCATGAAGACTGGTAACAAAATCCACCTATCAGCACCTCTAAAGCTCACTAATTAAAATGTTAAATAACTCTTACTGCCCAATCCACCAGCTTTTTATCTCCATCCAAAGCAGACAAACTACACCAATGACCAGTGGCAAGTTGACTATGTAACTAAAGGTAACTAGCTTGCATGTTTTTATTTGTAGTCCATTAAGCTCACCTTTCTCTGGTTATGTTGTCAGTTGCCAGCGAGATCATTATTAGGGTTTTTGTAGAGTAACTTTATTGTGACATACTATAAAATTATACAATGTAAAATTATACAGTCAGATTCAGTCTCTGCCTTTAACCCATCACAGTATTAGAGGAAGAGGGCAGCTGCTGTACATCACCCAGGGAAGCAACTCCAGCTCTAAGCCAGCACCTTGGTCAGGGTACCGACAGGAGAATTGAGCATACGCATTTTTGATGGCGGGGGAAATCGGAGCACCCAGAGGAAGTGCTAACAACCCCTAAACCATGCTGTTACAGTGTAGCTTAGTCACTCTACACTGTCTATTAATGGCCATATCCAGATAAATGTTAACAATGACCCCAGTTGTTAAACACGATTTCCACTGCGTCTGTGTGTTACTTGGCAACCAATCTGCAAAATGTGGCTGAAGAACTGCATTGCATGGTGGAAGAATGGTTATTTGTTATCAATAATTTATTGTATTTTTTGAGGTTTTAACAACGCCCCTTAGCTGTTCTTAAATCACTGAAAACCACAGACTCTTGGGGGTTATTGCTTTAATTTGTGGTTTAATGGGTGTTAAGCGTGGGGCTATTTCTTGGCAAGGACACCTTTACTCAGGGCTGTGAAATAGTTCTGTAATCATAAGCTCGCTAAGTGTGATATTTCAAATCTTCATGCTAAGCTAAGCTAAGTGGATAACTGGCTTGCTTCAAATTTTTAACTTTTCTTTTTGTGTTATTGTGAGTACTGATTTATCACTAGTTGGAAAAAAAATGAACAGAATAATCAGTCATAATGTTTAGTGCAGTCTTACGATCAAAATCTGAAAATAAAAACTTGACAGTAAACAAGTCAAAATTCATGCTACTTCAAGTGCAAATTCCTATGACCTCACACTCATGAAACTGTCACAAACGACTATGTCAACTTCTCGACCTTATCCAAGTAGACATAATTTGGCAGAACTACTAAAAAACTGTGTGCAGACTCAGACAGACAGAGGGAGTGCGTGTGTGTTTGTATGTGTTTTACTCACATAGTCGGGCAGAGCTGTGTTGTCTCCCTGCCTGCCTCTCAGAGACTGTGTTGCCTGCTCCAAAACTTTGTTGTGCTTTTTGGAAAGCAAAGCAAATAAACTGCAGGAGAGAAAAGAGAGAGGGGGGAAAAAGAAGTGAGAGAAGCAACGACAGATGAATGAAACACTTCTACAAAGAACCCAAAGACTCAGTTGACACGCTGCACAGTAATTAATGTGCTACAAATAGTGGTCTTTAGTTAGGTTAACTGAGTGAGGAGAGAAGCTTTTATTTAAAGACAGATTATCATTAGAGAACGGTCTGTTTTACTTTCTAAATGAGGCATTTAAAATAATTAATAATAATTAGTCTTGGAATAACAAAATAATCATGAAATTGGCAGGAGGCAGTTTTAGAAATGATGTGTCAAAATACTAAAAATTATGCTTAATTTAGCGTCAATTTACAATCACAACTGCTTTTTCAATCTGGCTTTTAGGTCACAGCCTCGGCCACTTTCTGATAATTTCCAGTATTTGTACATGAATGTGTTTGTTGCCATAGTAGGTGACAGTTTGCCATTTTGACCCACTGGTTAACTGACTTGATTTACCCTCATTGTTTGTGTTTGTGTGTGTACGGTTGTCTGGATGGAATTGCATGATTGAATGTGATGGATGGACACAGACATACATCAGGAGTACTAGAGTACGCTTGGGCGACCTTGGGTTGCAATAGGATGGCGCAGCGTTGATGCCACAGTAAAGTGATTCACTCGACATGTGTTGTCACGCAAGAGACTTGACTTTCCCTCCAGACACATTTTGAAGTATGTTTCTATGATTAATATTTTGTTTAAAATAGTTAAATAAATAAAAAGTGGGGGAAAAAAATTAAAAGGGGCTGGAAGCACATCTGATCGTGCATCAGGATGGCTAGGGTTAGAATTAGAAAAAAACACCAGAGACTCAGCAATACAGGTTTGGGCCTCAGTCAGACTCAGATGAGGAGTCTGTTGTGCAGTAAAAGTGACAACTTACTACAGACGTATCAGAATGGTAAATGTAGTTATGCATCTTTTATTTGTTTATGTTGTTTGTTAGTTTGTTAGCTTGTAACTGGCAGTGGCTGACACAGCTAATGCTAACTCTCCCTGCTCTGCGCTAGAGGTTTCAGGGTTCTTTTGCCTGCAGAACAGCGACTGGCTTTAGAATTTTACATACAGAATCTAGCTTTCCAAGAGCACACTGGATCTCTGATTAGTTCACAGACACCTCCCCCTTCAGCAGAGGAATGTGAAAACACCTATTTAGTGACAAACTCTGCACAGATACAAGTCAGTACAGTCATGGTCAGACATTGCAGGTGCCATAAACACAACAGGAAGACATTTAAAGGATAGAAAAACAGAAGAGAGAGAAAGTGTTGGAAATGTATGGAGGCAATTGGCACATTCTCTGTGGTTCTTCCCTTTTGGAAACAAGTGCTGGCGAAACTTGGGCAGTGGATAGAACAGCCCCTCAACTCAATTATGCCTCGTTGGGGATAAAACATTTTTACCACCAGGTGTACTGGTTTCATTACTGCACTAAGGCTTGTTTTAGGAACCTGGATGAACACATGAACCCTGAGTGGTTAAACTTATTGGCTCTAATAAATAATGAAAATTCGATGTAGTCTGGAAGTATATATGGCTGCACTGGCAAAATGTGTTGGCTGTGTGTGACTGTCTTTCTGATTTTGCTTTGTTTTGTTTTTGTGTTGCTTCACTCTGTTTTCCCCTTTTAAATATGTATGTCTGGAAAAGTTGTTAAGTCTTGTGATTGGATGTAGAATAACTGAAAGAAATCAATAAAAAAATAAAATAAAAAAGAACCAAAAAACTAATTTTTCTGTGCATCTTTACAAAAAGATTTGCTGTGATCAGCTTTGAGTAGCACCTGCGTACAGCTTGATGTCATTCCAAGTTGTTTTTAACTCTAAGAAAACATCATTAAATTAAAAAAAAACACACACAACAAACAAGTTCTACTATACTGGTTGTCTAAAAATTTAATATTTTCCTCTTGTTGAGCTCTTTATTACATCTTATTTATGACAGAGTCTTGTTTTTTATTCATTGCAGTGTTTATTATTATAATTATTTCTGACCTTCTGCTTTAATTACAACTTTTAATAGTCTACCTAGGTGCCCAAGGGTGTTGAATATTTAATTTGTGTGTCAATCAAGGGAAAAAAATGTGGAATAAATTAAATTCAATGACAGCAAAGGGCTAGGGAAAGTCAGATGCACAAGGATAGCTCTGCTAAGCCCCTTAGAGCTACACCTGTCCATCTGTCAGCACTGGAAAACGCACACACACAAAATCTCTCAGCATTCATTATCCAGGCTAATTGGCCAAATGATGGCTGAATGGAGATATCTGAGCAGCTATGAGGAGGTCTATTTGTTATCTACAGACCTAATGTCAAAGGCCCTATTAACCACCACTACCAATAGGACCTGTTGTACTATCAAGTCAGTTTTTTTCCGTTTCAGATGAGAGACCACCGACAGAGTTCCACCTGGGACGTTTGCCCACAAGAAAGCTCTGTGACTAGTTGCTCTGTCACATCTCCTCATTCATGCTGAGGCAGTGACGGACACGGCCCAGGAAACAGCGAAACAGAAGGATTTCCACACTGGTGGCCTGATCCCGAAGTCATTTATCGGGTTGGAGTAATGACAGATAGACGTGATCCACCTCACACACAGTGAAGATGTGAAGGTGCTCTGTCTCGACCAGGTCAAAGGATTCTTTTTCTGTCAGGACGCACACAGAGCGTGGGTGTGTGCTGTTCTTTGAAATCGGCATTTGGACATTTGTATGCATGAGAGAACGTTCACTTTAAGGCTTACATGAGTGACTGTTCAAAATCATGTTTCCATTTAAAATGCTCAAGTTTTAAGAGATGATTAAGATTTAGATTACAATCAACTGAGGAATAGCAACTCTGACACATAAAGGGATTTCATTGTGGCTGCACCCCGAAAATGTTATTTGCATTCTTAAAATTAACTAATAGTTTCTAAGACTACTTTGTGTGTTGTGTTTTATCAGCGTCCATGGTGATAGAGAGCGGGTGACTTGCAACACAGGCCTTTCAAACAAGGGGGCTGTGGTTATGCATACTCTCACCCACCCATAACGGCTGCAACTAATGATTATTTTCAGCGCTGATAAATCTGTTGATCATTTTCTCAACTAACTAATTAATTGTTTGGTCTAAAAAATGGTGAAAAAAAGCTGATCAGTGTTTCCCACAGCCAAAGATGACATCCTCTAACATCTTGTTTTGTCCACAACCCGAAGATATTCAGTTTATTCATAGAGGAATAAAGAAACCAGAAAATATTCACATTTAAAAAGCTGGAATCAGAGAATATTTACTTGTTTATCAAGAAACTACACAGACAGATTAATCAATTATCAAAATAGTTGGCGCTTGATTTTATAGTTGACAGCTAATTGATTAACCGTTGCAGCTCTACACCCGAGCTCTTTTTAATGTTTAGCACGGCAAGAATACTTCCTCCTCAGTAGAAGACACAAAAAGAGACACCACAAAATATGTTTTAATCAAATCTTTTTTTCAACATGCTAACTTTTGCATTTACATTTTACCTTATTTGTCCAAAACTGTACAAAAATTTTACACCTCAGACAAGTGTGTAAACTTTTTCTAATATTTTAACTTAAATGATTTCTTTTGGGCATGAATTTTAAAAAAGTGCATAAAATTAGGTTTAGCTAACTGTAAATTATTCGATCAAAATAAATATCAACAGGCCATTGCTGGCCAAGGACCAGTGTGTAAGATTTAGTGGCATCTAGCAGTGAGGTTGCAGATTGCAACCAACTGAATGCCAGTCGCCTCACTGTCCCCTTTTCAATTGTGTAAGAGAACCTACGATGGTTGCAAAACTTGGCGAAAATGCAGAAATACCGTATCTAGAGCCAGTGTTTGGTTTGTCTGTTTTTGGTTACTGTAGAAACATGGCTGTGCAACATGGCATCCCTCTTTAGATATTAAGGGCTTATTCTAATGCATTCTCAAAACCCGTTGGCTATTATCTGATAATGATTTAGTTTCAGGGCTTCTGGTGTAACCAGTGGATATCCAGATAACAGATAAGACTTATCCAGGCCAAGACTTCCTCTTCCGTGCACCTGTCATTATTTACTTTTCGATTAGTAACTTGAGAAGTGAGAATGGAGTTGCAGTGTAATCGCTGTATACAGAGCTCTGTATATCAATGCAAATAAATACATATATATTTTTTAAAAGCCAATAAAAAGGTAAACTGTCGTCAGACGATAGCTGATTGATTATGAGATTTCAATTTTGCCTGTTTTGTGCACCACACAGACGGTTTACCTGCATCCCACCACAGCCTGCTAAAAAGAGGTTAGTCAATACTACCTGGACAACAAATGGAACCATGAATGCTACTGAAACCAAAATCTTGTACCTTGTCAAAAGATTCTGCATTCATATGCAGATATCTCAACACAGAGGTACAAAAAATACTTATTATCCACTAAAGAAACCATACTTTTGAATATTATATTCCACTTCTGCCCCAAAATATTTCTATGTTGTGTACTGTTGGTCAGATGAAACAAGTCATTTTAATGGGTCACCAGCAGCTCCGGAAACTAGTGATTTTTAGACCAAACAGTTTATCAATTAATTGAGAGAGTAACTGGTGGATTAATCGATTATGGAAGTAATTGTTGCAGCCCTACTATGACTAAATTGTATCTGTTGAGTCTGCAGACATGCGAGCAGTCAGTGAATGAGAGGACACACGAGCATGTGCAGTGACAGAAGAGACTGGGCTACGATACTACGGAGGCAAGAGAGGGAAGAAAGGCAGTTCAAACCCACTGCTGCCTGTAAATAAACAGCAACAACCATGATTCTCTTTCAGAGTCAATTAAGGAGCAGAGTTCAGCGCTGCCTGGTAGACATTTGGAAATTCCTGGCAGGAAATTCCCTTTATCTAACCAGCCAGCCAGCCAGCCAGCCAGCCAGTTTAGCCCAGCCCTGGCCATCACAGTCATCATCATTATCATTATCATCAGACATGGAGTCAGTTGCTTCCACATCTCTAAAAGACAGACATGCACACATTCACAGACAGTGTTCCTCTCTGACTCAAAACACCAGAGAGTCGAAGATATGGAGAGAGACACAGGCAGGGAGATAAGAGGATCCTTGAGTGTGCGTGAATGTGTGCATGTCATCAGGGAAGGAAACATTCCTTCCCGTGTGCCTGACGTTCACAAACACACATGAATGACTTGATGTTTGTGTGCGTGCGTGTGTGTGCGTGTGCGTGTGCATGTGGTTTGGGCCTTGTCCTCTCAAGTCTTCCGTCTGCTCATGGGCCAAAACCTTTTCCCTTGGTTCCCTCATGTTACATAATGTTCTCCTCTACACAGCCACACCACTCCTCAATATTTCATTCCTTAGTCTCTTCTGCTGCAGCCGCTGCCAAGTTACTATAACGATAAATATTTTGTGCTGATTCAATATGAATCATTAAAATGAATGAGTGTGCTTGTGTGTGAATTAGAATTTCCACCCTTGTCTTTCCACAATTTCTGTCTCTCTTTTGGCATCTTTGGTTCCCTCACACAGATGAAGAGATTGTGTCAAGGTTTGCCACTTACTTTTGAAGAAGCTGAAATAAACACCAGCTTTGTGTGATATACAGTCCACTACTTATGCTGTTGATTTCAAGGCATGAAACTACAAAAACATCAGACAGGACGTCTGGTTTGATTAAATTCAAATTCTTCTCTGACTAAGGCTTCTGACATTTACTGTTTTGATGGTGTGCCACCTATTCTACTTTATCACTTTATGACTTCTATTTGTGAGGTTTAGTACCCAGTTTCTCTCTCTGGAATGCACACTTGTCTTTTTTTTATTCAAATGTCAGTGTCAGCCAGAGAGGAGGCACATTCAGCACAGTTTAGAGTTGGAACTAGAGGACAATATGATGATACCGTGTGATGAGATTTTGCCTAACAATTTATACTTTGGGAGCAATTTTTAAAAAAAATCATTCCGGGTAATTTACACCATTATTGGAAAGGCTGCAAATTACAGAGCAAAGACGTCCTTTGAGGCAATACTGGATTTTTTCATGCATCTGTATGCATCATTGTGATGAAGTATTTTGATTTCGCTAATATTTAATTCACTGAATTCGCCAAAAACAGACACATTCCTGTCTGGTTATTTTATCCATTAACAATTCCTCAATGTATCATATCTAAATATGCATCAATAAGGTGATATAAAATCATATATAATGAGAATTTTCTCCATATGACCCATGTCTTATTGAAGGATATAAAGACTTAAAAAAATATAAAGCTCAAAATTAGAACTGCAATGATTAGTTGGTTAATTGATAAGTCCATTTAAAGAAAATTTGTTGCCATCTATTTTGATAATCATTTAATCGTTTCAGTCATTCCTCAAGTAAAAAATTTTAAGCATTTGTTGATTCCAACTTCTTAAATATGATAAAATAAAAAAAGGCTTGGTCATGTTGCTCGAGTATTTGAAAACTTTACGTTTTGTTTCAAACCACTTTTAGGAAAAATTTACTAGAATAACATGGGAGATTGGAAAAATTATGACCAATTAATATAATCTAGAATCCTCTGATCTGCTCTGTCTGCTGTGTAATTTGTAAACCTGCAGCGTGTCCTCACCTGATGATGCGCTGGGCAGCGTATTGGTGGAGACAACGAAACTGGGCTGACATGTTGGCAAGCGCAGCCAGACAGTTGGTGTGGAGGTATTTATCCTAAAGGATGATGCAAACACAAATATACACAATTACCTGATGTTACCGTTTACCTGCAAATGACACTGTTATTAAAAGCTACTACAAGGAACTCTTATATTTTGTTGATTTTGGAGGCCCCTGTGGACCGAAGCGGAAGTGTTTTCCCACAAAATATAACATCAAAAATAAAATTATCTACAGAAACATTCTAAGAGTTTTTATAACCAATTAAAAATTACATGTAGAAGCTTTAAATCTTTTTCTGTTTGGGTATATAAATGTCTACAGCTTACCCTTGTCCGGGTCATGTTGAATTGGATGGTGCGGATGACCACCAGAATGAGCAAACTGCCGAGTGAGATCTCTGTCAACGACCTCTCTGTGTACCATGATATGTTCTTCAACACCTGCGAGACAGAGACACAGAAATGAGGCATACCTGCTGAAAACATCAGGAATGATTATCCTAGAATGCAACAGCAACACTGGGAATGGGAAAATATGTATTAAGGCTGTGTCTACTCACCACCTCGTGGATGGAGCGATTGAAGGCATCGTCTTCTGTCAGGATGAGCAGAATAATGAGGGCCATGTAGACATGATGAGAATTCCTGTCCTCCACATGGTAAAGGATCTCGAGGATGGGCAAAACCTGAGAGGAAGAGCAGGAGGAAGAGGCTGAGTGTGTGCGTAGGCGTTGTCACAGAAGTGACATTCATTAAATCCTTGTTACAAGATTTCTGACTCCGAATGAATCCATCGCTGCAGTGTGTGCATTTGTCGAAAGATAAAATTAGCCATATCCATGCTCGACATGTGCACAAACTTCTAGACTACTGGGGTGGTGCTATTAGTCCAGGAGCGAAACCAAAAGGGAGTGTGGGCCTTACTACAGCCCTGCCAAGCACTGTCAGTTAGAAGCCATTCATACCTATTGTTAACATGCGTCCTGGGTGATCTGATAACAAGTGCAGGTGTGAACGCACCCCAGATGCATTGAGGATGCATTTGAGATCCGATTGCTCAGACAACATTCGGAGGTGGTCTGTGCCCACATTCTTACAGTAGTGTATAAGCAATGTGGCCAAGGGCCGCCTATGTCCTGTAAGTACGTCATCTGGTTGACTGTAGTGCAAATGATGTCTTTACCTGCAAAGTAAGTGAGATCTAATCACATGTGGCCACTTCAGACACATCACGGGATGCACTGCAATGCCAGGTGTGAGCTGACGGACTTAGAGCTGTCCACTTGTGATCACCCAGGACGCATATTAATACCAGATCTGAACACGCTCTTAGATTCTTTATCCCTTGGTCTAAGCTTTTTTAAATTTCTAAATAACCACTGTTTTCTTCTCATTTTGGTGGCTAGAACTGTGGAGAATTTGTGGATGAAGGAAGCTTTTGGTATCCTGCCACGGGGCTTTGTTGAGGCTTAATCTATCAACTATCCCAATAAAATCAAATTATTACTTGTGCTGCATAAAGCTCTGTTACTATAGTAGTGTTTCCAGCTTTGGTGTTAAACTGAGTATCAAGTAAAAAGAGACAATAAAAGAGAAAAAGCAGCACTGCAGATACCAGTGGAGAAGACACATTTTACATAATTATGGCTGCTACACTGTAAGTGGAGGCAGATGTTATACTCAGATGTATGCAGGACAGATGGTAAAAGTGTGTAAAAGATTTAATTCTCAGAATCATACTGTTGGAGTGAAAGCAGTTAGTGACTAGCAGCACGGTGAGCGATGAACATATACAGTTGCAGTGTTAGCTCATTACACTGTTGTGTGGCGGTGCTCAGCAGAGAAAGTGGTTAGACTCATTAGTACCCCCCCTTCCACATAATAAGCTCAGTCTGGGGCTGCTAATGATGATATTTTATCATAGCAGCTATAAACAGAGAAAAACACAGAAAAGGTCAGTCTGATATCAGACAGACTGACTGCAGTTTCAAAATAAATTAAAGTCATTTTCTGCCTGTATAGCTATTTGTTTTCTGTTGCAATTAGTGTGGATTCTGTTAACTCAAGTCTCTTCTTAAAGGGACAGTTCAGACTATTTGATGTGGAGTCGTACACCATACTTTTCCATAGTCAGTGTATTAGCTACAGTAGATGCCAGTGAACAGACCTCCAGTTAGGAGAAGCAGAAAGGAGTACCAGCATGGAAGCTAAAGACCTAAAGTTTACGTTGTATTTAGAATATTTTCACTGGTCTACTTTACCATCAAACAGCCTTTTTTGACAGAAAACCAGTTATATAAGCCAAATATTACTCTTTCCAAACCAGCAAAACTCCATAGATGAAATCAGAAATTTTATCTCACAGACCACAGGAGTTGCTGGTCTACCACTGCCTCCATCTGTTAGTTTGTTTCTGCATTGTGTGACTTCGGCGATTCCAAACTATCCTTTTAAAACACAGAAGTCACACAATAACACAAACTAACAGATTGAGGCAGCGGTACACCGGCAACTTCCATGTTCAGAAAGCTAAAATTACTGATTTCCCCTATGAAGTTTGGTTGGTTTGGACAGAGCGATACTTGACTTATATAACAACAGTTTCCAGTTGGAAAAGGCTGCCTGACAGCAAAGTAAAGCAGTGAAAACATTCTGAATATTGCACACACTTAAACTGATAGTGATTTTGCTTTGGTGGACCTCTTTTTGAGTAGTTAAAATACTTTTGTTGCTGACCCCCATTAAAGCATTATATTGCTTGGCTTCCATGCTGTACTCCTTTCTGCTTCTCCACTACCTCTACACTGACTATCGATAAATATCTCATACAACCCCACAATCAAATAATCTGAACTATCCCTTTAAAAAGAGACTTGAGTTAACAGCACCTAAACTAATTGCGAAAGAAACAATCTTTTTAAACTTGGTACAAATGCTAAACACTACTTTTCCACTCCTGAGATAAGAAATTATTTAGCGTTACACTGCGTGAGAGAGCCTCATATGTGGCTGTCTACCATTCTCATATGTGATACCATCTGACACGCTGCTGAGCTAAGACTGATTTTCATTCACTAAATGCCTCAGTACATTCACTCTGCTATAAAGAATAACTGGCATCGTCCCACATGGACAGAATAGCACCAGCTGCCGCCGCATACATCCTCTCTGTTTACTGAGCCATAGCATTGGTCCTAGATGAAAGGATTTCATGGCCATACCCATGTGTACAAGGAAGGACTGTATAATGTGTTTTGTTCAGGATTATCCAATCACACTTTGATTCATTTTAACAGTATTCTATGCCTTGTCTGTACACAACACAAAAAATGTCAGTTTGAAACAGGCATAATTCATGTGCACACATTCGTTTACCACAGCTGTCTTCAATGCTACCCTACCTACCAGATTGTCCATGTCAGTTCTGGAGAGCATGTACGTCCTCATGTTGGCGTTCTGGTGAAGGAGGGTGTACAGTAGTAGTGTGGCCTGGTCAGAGCGCTGCTGCTCACACAGCGCTGTGTACAGACTGTTGAAGTTGATTTGGAAAGTGTGAGGTTGCTCCACAGACAGAGACGATGTGTCTACATGGGCAGAAGATATAAATATTATTGGAATTATTATTTTATTACATCATATCATTACCATCTGGTACACATCATACACATGAACAACCCTCAAATATGTACAGGGGATTAAAATAAACCAATGCATTACCTTGTGTGTTTCTGAAACAAGTGATAGCCTGGCGGTACGGGTTGGGCCAGTCAGGGCCATCTGTCAGATTGGCTAGGACCAGCAGTAACAGAAGGCTCTGATTGGACAAAGGTAAGGGGTTGTGTTCCTGGTCTACACCGGCTTTGCTGCCAGCTCCACCCAATGTGAAGACGCTCCACAGCCCACCTGGAGACAGAAAGACAGACACACAAACACATGTAAATATACATTCAACAATTCAGTGATATTGTGTTTTTATTCAATAAATTAAATTTTTACTTAAAGCCAGTACAAGGATCTTTCATATTCCATATTTCATATGTTGATGTTGGAAGCCCCAATGGACAAAGCAGTTTCTTCTACCACAACCACACAAAATCACGTCAAAAATAAAATTATCTAAAAAAATAAACACCTTCTTATTCCTTTTAACTGCCTACAGTACTACTCACTGTAACTTTACCAGGGGAAAATGTAAACAGGCTTGTTTCATCTGATTTCACAGAGAATCTGACCCGATGACAGGAATAAAAGAATAACTGTATAGAAAATCTTCTCCCTGATGGTCTTGTTTGCTTATGTAGGTCATATAGAGGCATCAGTATTACATTGAGATTGCTCACTGTTAGTTTACTTGGCTGTTTCATTGTGCTGAGCGATGAATGTGCAGACTCTGATACTAGAAGACTCATTCATCGGCTGAAGGGGGAAGTTTCGATCTGCTCATTTTAAATCTGAGTTTAAGATATGAATGTACTAGATGATTTGTGACATCACAACTAGTTTGGGAGCCAGTCATGAGCCAATATACAACTTATAAAAGTGTGATGTGAAAACTTGAGGCCAAAGAGTTGCATATTCACACATGCAGCGGTAACTTATGGTGCAACATTATTATTCAGTTGAAGTCATGCTTCTAGCCAAATGTTAACTGTGAGTCCAATTGTCACTCTATTTTACCTCTGTGTTTGGTCTCAGCCAACTTCTGAGACAAATATCTGGCTCCTCAGTTGCTAAATGTTCCACTATGTTCACCAACTAGTCACTAACTGTGTCTGTCAGCTGTTTGGTGCCAAGTAGGTAGTGTACAGTGGGTTTTAGAGCTTTTTTTGCTGAAAACAGCTGCCTGTTGAGGCCAAATATGACGTTATGAAAGGGTAAGAGTGAACCAAGACAGTAAAGTTGTGGGTTGGATGGCAAAACAATGAGCTGAAACTCGTAAAGCTCCATGAAGTCACAGGGAGATGCAGATTCAGGTGATAATTCTCTTTCGGTTTATCACAACAAGAGACTCCTTTTACATAGCCCTGTTGTTTTCACATTGTCATTTGATACTTTTATTTTTATTTAAAAAAAATATCAGTTATAGCTGGTTGAAGTCCAGGAAAATATTTCATGTCTCTCTTCTGTAATGCACCTCTCCTGGTTAGGTTTCAGCACAGAGAGTTTCATGAGAACTGCAGCAGTTTCAGCACAACAGATGGGTAATCTGTGCAGGTCCATACATCCAGTAATGAAGAGCAGTCAGGTTGTGTATGTCAACCTCTTTATAGAAAGCACCAATGCAATCTCACAACTTGCAGCTCCTCGGCCTTATAAGTGATTTACGCTTCACAGGGAAACGAATGCAAAAGAGTGTGTGCAGTCAGACTGAGTTAATCAAGGCCAAAACGGGCACAATGGAGTCACGCACGGTGGTTTGCAGCACCTGAAATTTGAAACAACATAGACGGCGCCACAGAACAAAGAGAAACTGGAACTACTGGCCAGCTAGAGGTGGGGTTATTTTTTCTTGTTTGGGGATGAGAGGGAGCTGAATTTCCTACAGAGCCACTGAAGTGCTGCTGCTTTCAGGCGTCACGAGAAGCATGAACACAAGGTACACAGATGACAGTCTCTGGCTCCTGCACGTCTAGCCACACAGAAAGCACGAACCAAGCACTGGTGAGAAGCAGTGCAAGCGTGCTGCAGGTCCACACTCATCAAGCTACTGAATTTGAGGAGGAGCCAAGTAGATCTGTTGCCATCTAGTGGTGAAGGATGGGAGAGCAGGTCAATTCTGCGGCTGGATTTTCAGACTCTCTCCTTGTGGATGTCAATTTGAGGGGGTGATTTTGGTGGAATGGACTCAGGGAAGAGATCAAACGAAGTAAAAATATCAGACAGTTCAAAAAGATTTCCAAAAGGGAAATGTAAGCACATTATTGATGATGTTGTTACTGATTTTCTTTTCTTTTTCCTTTTCACATTCTTGATTTTGGAGTGTTGTAGTGGTTTAGTTGTGGGATGGACACTGGGGTGGGACTGGGTTTATGTGACTGATTGATTGATTATTGATGGACTGGTATAGAATAGGGGTAGGACTAAACAAGCACGTTGCTTCTTCCTACTCCCTTTTGGGTACGAAATGTTAATTTATATTGCTTATTGGAAGTCTGTTGAATATTTATTTTGTTTTTTTACAAATACATTTTATTGATTAATGTACAAAATAAGTAAATATTTCATGTGAGAGTAATTTCATCCTGATCCAGATTTAAGTCAGGAGAGATTTGAGATTTAAGTCAAGCTAAAACAGAGACATAGTTCAAAGCATTACAAGGGTGAAATGATGCATTTACATTGATATCCTGATACATTTAAAAATTAAGTGAAGGAGAAAATGGGAGGTCACATCCCAGTGTCTTCTACTGTTTTGAAAAGAAGCAAAGAAAAGAAAGAAAGAAAGAACAAAGGAACAACTTGTGACTCGGAGAGGAGTACCAGCACACCAGCTAAGCAACAGAAGCAACAGAAGTTGTTTTAGCCACTTGAAAAATAAAATCAGTATCAGTTTAAGTGTACGCTATATTTAGAATATTTTCACAGCTTTACTTTGCCGTCAGAGAGTCTTCTCTGCTGGGAAAGTGCCATTATATATAAACCTATTATCGCTGCCTCCAAACCAACCAAACTCCTTGGCAAAAATCAGTAATTTTACCTCACAGAAGATGGGAGTTGTTAGTCTACCAGTGCCTCAACTGGTTAGTTTGTTTGTGTTATTATGTGACTTTGGGGTTTTAAAAGATTAATTTGGATTCAAGAAGTTACACAATAACACAAACAAACTAACAGATCGAGGCAGTGGTAGACCAGCAAGTCCTGTGTTACCTGCGAGGTAAAATTACTGATTTCGTCTATGGAGTTTGGTTGGTTTGGAGAGGTTGATATTTTGCTCCTGCAACAGCAGTTTCCCATCGGACAAAGGCGGTGACATTCTTAATATAAGTGAACACTTAAAATGATACTGGCTTTTTTAGATGGACCTTGTTGAAATGGCTAAAAGACCTTCTGTTGCTGACCCTGACCACACCAGTTCATTGCTTTCTTATGTGCTGGTGTTCCTCTCTTCTTCTCCAAACTGGGGGCAGTCAAAAACCATCAACTGTATAATACACTGACTATTGATAAGTACATCATACAACTCCACATAATCCAAACTATCCCTTTATAATCTCAGTAACATCCTGTTGGTTTGCCTAAACTCACTAATGGCTTGTTAAGAGCTTCTCCAATTCTCAGTCTGACTTAGTCTGTAGGAGGGGAATTTGTTTATATTTGAGCAACAGTACACCAACAACAAAAAGAAATCCCCAAGAGAGAAATTTGTACCAGTCAGTCTGTCTCTCTTCTCTCCACACACGATACTCTTGTTTCCAGTTACTGCTTAGAAAGAAAAGTGAGTGTGAGAGTGTGAGAGAAAACAAGATCTAGAGAGAGAGGGCCAAGTTGTGACGGAGCCCTGTTCATCTCATCACTGGCACCACAGTGACTAGCCCAACAGTGTCAGAGAGCCCGGTCTGGCAGCCACATTTCCTGCACTCTCACACACACATACACTTATTACTCTCACACACACTCACAGAGCTCTATTTTACCTTAGTGGGTGCTGTTTGTTATCCGTCTGGCTCAGTTCCCTCTGCCTGTCTGCCTGCCCACCACATAAACCCAATAATGCTACACTGCTTAGGCTGCTCCGACTCTGGCCGGCCGCCCAGTGGAAAAAGAGGAGGAGGACACGAAGAGGAGGAAAGGGAAGGGGAAAGTGAGGAAAAGAGAAGGTCATACACGGACACGGAGGCTGGCACGCTGAAATCAAGAATCTGGGCTTCAGGACTCGGGGGCAGTGAAGGCATCACACTGTGAGACACGCCACACAAACTGTACCCAAAAGTCTGACTTTACTTGAGTCTGAAATTCATCTCTGAAACTTCATGACCTACAAATCTTTAAAGGTCTCAGCACAATATTTAAACACTTTAGGTGCTTACTAAAATCCATTACGACAGGCTCAATAACAGTTTCTGCAGCAGAAAATGAGCTTTTAATTTCTGACAAAGCCTTGGTTTTAGGACAGAAGGCTGCGAGTCTTACATAATATCCACCACCATCAGACATGACTGCTGGAACAACATCAATTTCTGTACTCAGACTAAAATATCATCACCACACAATCAAATATCTGCCCTTTCCAAATGCTGTGACGCAGGTTGCAAACCATCTCTTCAAAATCCACGTCTGCCCCCTGACATCTGACCCCGTACCAAATACCGATTCATGTCATGGGCATCATCAAAAAAAACACACACACACATGCTCCAGTGAGGCACTTAATGATGCCGCAATGTTATTAGACTGTTGATTAGGGGAAAGTTATTACTTTACTTTCCTCTGCTGCAGCAGTAGCTCTTATTTTCAGTCTGATAATATTTGAGGAATGTTCACTTATTTTTCAACTGCATTAAATGCATCTGCTAAAAGTCGAAATACATTAACACAAAGAATCCCTCCTCTACACCTATGATTATGATACACGGTATTACATTGTTAGGAAAAGACTACATTCATTGGGTCCTATTTTAAGATGACATCTAGAGTAAATAACTGCGATTACATAAAATTATTAAAACATAGTACAGCTCTTTTTTTTTTCTAACAAGCAAACATTGTCAGTGTTTGCTGGGGAATTTAAATCACACATACAGCTGTGTTTAAGACTTTCAGTCTACATTGTCCCAATGACAATGCTCACATTCTGATACTAAGCAGGTAATACTTACCATACTCACCATCTTAGCTTGCTAATTAGCACTAATCACAAAGTAAAACTTAAGCTGATGGAAATGTCAGAAGTTTGCAGGTCAAAAATCAACGTAATGGACAATGACACTAGAGTCAGGATCACCAGAGTCATTAGGATACATAACCTGGGAACCATCCCAGTTTAAGTGATAACTTTGATTTGTTGGTGGCATTAAAAAGGAACACCAATTTGGACTGATTCTCTGAGCAATATGAATACCTGTACATAATAGTTTGTTTAGTGGTTGTTGATAGAGGTCGACGGATTAATTGGTTTGCCAATTAATCTGCAGAGCATGGCTCCAATGGTGGGTGATTTATATGCCTCCTCCATCCAAGGACGTACATCTCCATTTTACACAGAGGCTCCATACACAAAGTCAAGATAATGCCATTGTGTACATGTGTATATGCATACAACACTGAGAGTATACAATTGTGTATACAACAAGCAGAGGAGCCGCCTCTCTGCAGAGAATGTAAACAAGCTGTGTCCTCCATTAAAATAATCATGCTTCTAAACTCAAAAAAAAAAAGGCTGCCAACCAGATTTTTTACAGTTAGTTTGATGATCAGTTTCACCTTTATCAATAAATTACTTTGATATTCAGTGACCCAGATTTGATCCAGGGGGGTGATATTGGTCGTTTAATAGGCTATCAGCTTCTTATGCCAAACTATCGTTCTTATATCGGCCATTAAAATCCATGATTGGTCGACCACAAGTTGACAACATAGACATTTTTTCACAACATTTTGACAAGAAATAGTAAACACAGGTGTTACCAATTATACTATTAAGGCCCTGTTCCATTTAGTGTAGCAGAGCCTTTCCAGTGAGCCAACATGCACAACAGCAGCACGTTGACTCTGTTCGACCTGAATGAAATGGAACCTTCATTCGTACAATCTGTAAAAGTCAGGCCACTAACATGTCTAAAAATATATATATCAACAGTATCTACACATCAGGCAAATCTCTGTGAAATGGGTTAAACATCTGCTCTTCCATTTCACTTGCACCATCACGTACAATTCAACACCACTGTGAACATGTCAGTGGCCTGTGGAGACACCAGAGAAGGGAGCTGAGGTGGGAAATATTTTCTCATAGTTACAGCTGAGAACATACGCTTCAGCGCAGACAGAGATGTGAACGCCTGGTGAACAGAGACAGACAGAATGTGCTACTTACTTATTTACTTGCATAACAGAGAATGAAATATGACATTAGGGCTTTGGGCCAATGCCTTGGCTAAGCACACAGATACACGGACACACACACACAAACACGCACACAAGTATGCCAAACTCGTGATGATTATCCAAAAATGCACATGGGCAAACATGCTGTGCAGACAATAAACAAACACACTATTCTGATAATCTCAACCAAATCAAAATATATGCTCAAAGCACTTTTACCCAAAAACAATCCAAAACCCTTCTTACATAAACAACAAAACATGAGAACATTCCTCAGACATAGAGTGCTTTTGTAACAAAACACCATAAAAAAATTCAAGGGCTAAAGCATTAAATTAATCTTCTGATACCCTTTATCAAGTGTGCTATACTAATGAGGACCTAACACACATACATGTGGACATAACAAGATGTGAAGTGTTTGTACGGCCATCACCAGCTGTCAGAATTACTGTTTGTGTATGTGTGTCTGCTTGTAGGCAGAGGGATGACTCAATTAGTATTATGTGTGTGTGTGTGTAAGAGAGAGTGTGTGTGTGTTAAAAGGTATGGGGAAACACACAAAAAGAACATGTGAGAGGAGAAGAGCATAAGGTAGATTAGAGCAGGAAGAAGAGAAGAATTTCTTTATTAATCCCTTAATTTTCCCTGACACTTGAACATTGTTATGTTACCTCTTTGGTTGTTTTAGCTGTATATTCTTCTAATGCATGATGAGGCTGTTTAGCAGACAGTGAGGGCTCTGAGAACAGCTTGTGTCCAGGTCTTCTTCATGCCCTTATCCTGTGAGTTTGTGTTTTAAATAATACTCTTAAATTTTGAAATAACTGTTTCATTTTCTTCACATAAATGAATTAAATGCTGAGAGAGAGGCCTATTGTATAATATACTAAATAAAGTTTTCTTACATCCCTTATAATCATGAGCGCCTCGCAACCCCCTGCAACCTCTAGGGGAGACTGGGACCCCCAGGTTGGGAACCAATGGAATAGAGTACGCAAAAGTCAAGTCGAATGGCAGAAAGGAGAGAGAAGAGCGCAGACGTCAGGAAAGTAGAGTGGAGTAAAGTAAAATAGAGTAGAAGAGCGTGGAGTTGTAGGAGAATTGAGAAGAATGGAGGAGAGTGACGGACAGTGGAATGGAGTAGAACAGAGTAAGTAAGAGCCAAGTTGAGTCAAGTCAAACAGAATAGAGAACAGTATAGTAGAGGAGAGAGTAGTGCATTGCAGAGAAGAGGAGTGAGCGGAGGACGAGAGAGGAGAGGAGGCTAAAAAGTTCTGAGTTGCCAGTCTGGGTGATAATCCCCCCTGCAGACACTCACTCAGACTCAGACAGCAGAGTGTGTAAAAGAAAGAGAGGAAGAGACATCCGAACCCACCCACCCCGAGACATTAAAATACAGACGATATCAAACACTGCTTTGCTTTGCCAATGACCGGTGTTTGTTTCAGCCCATCTATGAATGTGAGTGTGTACGCATGAGTGACTTTAAATATAAAAGCATATAAAAAGCAAGGTAATGTGGAGGAAGTTGTGGTGTTTGTAGTGTATTTTTACTTACTTTACAGTTCCTGGAAGCCACTGGGTTCCACAAATTTCTGTGCAGCATCAAAATAAATTACAAAACTCAGGACCCTAACCCTAACCACTTTAGGGCAGGGCTATCGCATGATTGACGGGTCATATTCATTGAGCCTGTCCAGTGCAACGCACAGGGCTCAAGAACCCTGGACGAAACTGTCAAACTAGACAGTGCTGATCAAATATGGATCAAGAGTCTGTTACTACTTTGCCTATTTCTGCTTAAAATGTTTTCAGAAACATATTTTAGTGTATTGTTTAGTTAATACCAGAAAGATCGCGACCATGCAGACCAATATTTCTTGTTGAACAGACGAGCCAGCAGCTGCACACTCTCATCGGTACTATGCATGTTCTGATTGCAAGATGGCAAAACCCACAATGCCAAACTCAATGCTTCAAAACAGCTCCACCCACTAATTATTCTACTGTCTATGAATTTAACTGATATTAATGTTTATTATAGGATAGGCCTGGGCAATAAAATAATAGTGATATGTATCAGCAGGAGACACTTCATTGATAGCAATATGAAAACTGTTAAATAAAATGTTCAATAGTTTCACTTAAATGCATTAAATGCAAACCACCATTAAGCACGTAACAAACATGACGGCGCGCAGATGGAGAGGAAACCGTTCATAAAAAAAGGACAGGTCAGCTTGTCAGGTCTATTACCTGTGTGCCTTGATAAATCAAGTGGTTAAATTCAAAATAAGGCAATTAAATTCAATGTTTTTCATTTAGTAGAAATAGGTAATTAAAAATATTTATATCGACTGAAATGACACATTTCATCATGAGAAATGTTTCGGCTATATCGCCCTGCCCTACTATAAAGCAACACCCGTGCATACGCCCATTTTGAACACTCAAATTAAAATGTATTTGTGTATTCAGTCAATCCCCGATGACTGTGTGCGTTCGAGACAGAGAGACAGAGAAAGAAAACAAGTGTTGTTTCTGAGCTCCGAGTATAAGGGCGCTTGTGTCTTTGTTGGTCTGTGCGTGTGTGTATAAGGGAGGCGGCTGCAGACAGACAGGCTCTAGGGATTACAGAACAGGACAGGGCACCATAACTCATCGGGCCGATCACTGGCCACAGACAGACAGGCTGGGGTGAACGCTGATGGCTCACTGATAGGAATCTGCCACCAACAACCGACAAAGAGCATTTATCTGCAGGGGAAACCCAGCCCTATTCTCACATTCAAACAAACATGCACTCAACGCACACACAGAGAGCACATTACCAAATCTAATACACACACACTGTTCATTTTTGACTCATCACTTTCATCCACGCTGCCACGGCTGTCAGCATGGCTCGCACTTTCATTTCTCAGATTAATCATATTTCTCACTCACTGGTTCCAAGGGGAAAAAAAAACTCGCAATTCTGTCTTGTTTATTGTGCTGCTCTTATTTTTGTAATTTGATCGTCATTCCTAGAATTTACAACATCTCTACTCATCGGCTTCATTTTGATGTGGGGGATGTAGTGACATCACTACGACAACATGCAAAATGCGCAAGCAACACATGAGTGGTAAGAATAACAAGAAAGACCAAAGCCAATTTTCCTGACCTGTCACACCCTTAATAAAACTAAGGAGCCGCAAGATGATTAAAAGGATAAGAAAGAAGAGCTCTCTCTTATACACTATAAGATTGATGTTTTTCTGACTTTTCTTTTTCTCTCATGAAACACTGGATACTTTTACATTTTGGAACCCCTAAAAATAATTTATCATATAAATTAAACTACTGCTTAGAAGAAAAAAAACACTCTTTGATTGAACTGCTCACCAATCATGTCCACACCAAGGCCATAACCTGTGACAAGAGGTCATATATAGATATTGCATTATTTTAGGAGATGGCAAGCCAAATAGTTTGAGAACCACTGATGTAAACCATATTTTGTGGAAGAAAACACATATTGACCAGAGTTGCATTGCCAGACCAATTCACAAATGTGTATAGCCCGGAATCTCTCACTTCATTTTTGATTTCCAAGGGTGATATCAGTGGATGCAGACCAAAATCTATCAGCCAATTGGATCGACCTACAACCAATCAGAGCAACGAAATGTGTGACGTAACACCGAGTGACACATGCAAGCTGGGGCAGTGAAGGAAGACAAAAAAGAAGAAAATTACAGTTAAAATGTACATAAAAATGTGTTTCTGTAAACATTTGAGAGAAATAAGCAATGCAGTAACAGAATTTTGATTCATATTTAATCAGCACCCTTAGTTTGACACTTCTCGAGTTGTGAGCCAGGTATATTGCACTCGAAACGTGTGACATAAATCATTGTATCACATCCGCCCTATGTTATAATGTGATGGGCCGGAGGAGAAAATCACTCTTAATGGGACAGACGAATCTGCCAGAGAAAACGACACATGAGCTCACAGATTCGTGTGGTTCCCAGGCCACATATTGACTGCATCAAAAACGCCTCCTATGACCATCCAAAGCAATAAAAACTGATGCTGCGTCAGCTGCTTGACATCCCATGACCTCAGTAATTGGGGTGGTGAGGAAAATGTTGTCAGAAAAAAAAGATTGTCCTTCACTACTTCATTGTTGTTTTATTTTGTTGTTGTTTTTATGTGTGGGATGTGTGTTCTCGTACTTGCCACCCCTGATGCCAGGCCGTAAAGCAGGCCTCCCTCGTCCTTCGGTTCAAAGATGTGGGTGGCTGGAGGGGGACATTTTTCCTGCCTGATGAAGTTATAGAGCAGGGTCTTCACCAGCCGACTGGTTAGACACAAACTGGGGAAAAGAGAGACAAGTGGAAAAAAAAACAGGTTTAAAGAGACGGCAGTATTGTCAAGAATGCTTATCTTTATCATCAGCTTTCTCCGAAATTTGTCGAGCATCGCAAGGTTTACATGGTGTCACGGGGATTAACATCAGTTTCACTGCTTGCTTTCACATTCAGCACGTAGCCTACACAGGTAGACAGGGCTTAATAGAAAAAAAAAAGAGGATTAACCCCTTCGTTGAATCATCTTTTCCAATAAGAGTGCTGGCCCAATAGTATTTCATGCAGATGTAAAAACTAATGAAGAGAGCAAACAAAATATGCAAAGTAACTGTATCTTTCTTGATAATATTTTTTTTTCAGATGACATTAATTATATAACAGATTGAGACAAAATAAGTTAGTCCTTGTATGTTAAATATGTTGCTTGGATGAGGGTTAAAGGTATTCCTCACATGATCAACACTTCTATCTGACTACATACAACTGAATCAGGAATATGAACACAACAATTTGAGTTATTCCTTTCAAATCTAGAGAAGAAAAATGGCCAATCAATTTGCAAACTCTACCTAATTATCTGCCACATCCCCTTCAAACTGTAATAAAAGCAAAATCCAGAAACAGGACTCCCTCTTACATGTCTGCCAAGTCAAAATCAGGTGTCAGTTTGAGACTCTACTCCTTCTTCATCACATCAGTTCTCTTCCAATGAGTGACATACATATAATTGTTGATGTAAAATATCCAATATCACTGCTTTTCTAGTTACGCACAGCCTTGCTTACTCAACAGGCTTAATGGTAAAACCATTTTAGATCGCCTTCTAATCTGTTTTGCCAACATCAGCGACTTGGAAACCTTTCTTCAGCTCCATGGCAATTAATTCAAAGTGCTCTCGTTTGGCTCTTATGCTGTGAGAGCCCTAAAAGAAAATTACTTCCATCCTCTGGCCACCCATGTTAACTGCACTACTAGACCTTGAAATGCATTCAGTGTTACAGCATTCATCTGCATTTATTCATATTCAAGATAAGAAAGAAAGAAAATTGGGTTCACACCATTTCAAAGTACAGGTCAACATTATAAGGTTATTTGATGCTGTGATTTGATTTATTGATCTTATCACCACGTTTTAATTTTTGCTTTTTAATGATTTATCATAAAAACAGCCTATCTTGTTCTGTTCACTTTCCCTCAGAATCACAGAGTACAAGGCCACAGTGGACAAAGGTCTTGGCTGACTAGATTTGATTCTTTTTTTTTTTCCCCTTTTGGCATCAACTGAATAACATATGAAGACATTGTTTGGAACATGATGAGATTGACTGGAGGCACAGAGAGAGGCTAACCGTATCAGAGTCTGGATAGAGGAACAGTAGGCTGGATCAGACGGTGTCATATTGGATTGGAGAAGATCCAAAATGATCTGGGCCTGCGTTCAAACAAAGTCGTCAACAGATTGCGGACGACCCAGTTTCGGAGGCGAGTGAGAGGAACTTGTACAGCAGTTGAAATTTCATGAAATTGTTCTGCCTTAACGAGTTTGTTTTACATTTTGTACTTCTGTTTTTATGCGAATCGGTTTGGGGGTTAAGATAAGGGTTCAGTGACACTGCGACAGTCTCGTAATTTTAATTGTTTGGTGTATGAAGTTAATGGCATTCTTCAGTGGAGTCCAAACTTGTGCGCGTGTTTTCTCACCATCGTCCCTTCATGATGTGCTGGTAGATGATTCCATCTCTGAGGATGTCTTTGTGGAAGAGCTGATAGGAGAAGAACACCAGCAGCGTGGTCACTGCTTCAAACAGGATGCTATAGGTGATGTCACTGCAGGAGAAGAGAGATGCATGTAGATTTAAAGTGGATAAATTGTAGATTCTTGTACGACAACTTCAAAAGTGCTTGTGGTCATTGTTAGAAGCATCTTCTTGACATGTTGCATTTTGAGCTGCAGGCTATTTGCTGGTGTGATATGGTTTATCTCACTTGTAAAGCTGTGTACCTTGACACCACTTTATAAAGGGGATAGTAAGGCGGTGAGAGTCACAAGCGGAGAGTGACGACATTACATAAGAGGGTCTTTCAAAAGATGCACGTTTGTTAAACTTACAGATCCCCCTCAGACATGTTTTAAGGCTGGAGAAGGCAGCTTATTTTTTGCATCATTGTGCAAAAATTCCAAGTATTTCAAGTAGTCTGAGAGAAAACTAGATTTCTGCTCCTCCTCTTGGCTCCGTTTTCAGGCTTTAGAAAATCCAGCTCATGATGGAAGGCTTTGGCTAATCAGGTCAGTTACATAGTTGATGTTGATTCCCATTCCCAGGTCATCAAATACTGACACTTCGGGTTGGTAGGGCTGCACAATTAGTCGTAATCACAATAAAATTGCAACATGCAAAGTGCAATATCCAAATCTCAGAACTAGATCCAAACCACAATTTTTTGAAAAAGGAAAAAGTATGAGAATACAGCAGTAATAATGACGTTCTGTAGTGTTGCATGGATGATCTGGCCTAAAAATCTTCTCCTCCAGATAAAAGAAAATATGTTTGTTTGAGACCTCAAAAAATATCACATCATCACATTTTAAGAGTTTTTTTTTTCAGTGAACATGATAATTGCAATGCAATCCCAATTCCAGTCAAAATAATCACAATATAACAACTTTTTTTTTTTACCAATTCGTGCAGCCCTAGTGGCTTGGTTGTTTCTTTCTCCCCCCGACAAAAAAAATCAATTATCATGTTACAACGTAAAAAATTAATTAAAAAAAAATATTAATTATAATACATTCTTACTTACACACAAAATAATCTCATACGTACGCATCGAAGATTTAAGGTTAGCACAGAGAAATTTTCATCCCTCACCAGATGAAAACAGCTTTTTATGTGTCAAACGGTAAGAAGTCAAAAACCTGAATGCAGCAGCAGAAAGTATTTTTGAGTCGAGGTCAGACTTGAACTCATTCCAGCTTCCCGACACGAACACATACGCGCATGGCTTTCACCCAACTGACCTCACCTAAAACATGGATCAAGTGGTTTTTTTTTCTACTTTTACACTCTTTTCTAATCATCTCTCACACTGATAAATTGACTGTTTGACATAAATACAGTCAAACATCTTGGGTCGATAAGTTCTGTTCAATATTGTCATTACTACTTAACCTCCTGATTATTTTCATGATTAATCATTTGACCTATAAAATGAACAGAAAATATTGGAAAAATGCTTATCATAATTTCCAAAAGCCTGTAGCACTTTTTTTGTCCAACAAACGGTCCAAATATTCTGTTTACTATCATGGATGACAAAGAAAACCAGAATTATTAACACCTGAGAAGCTCAAGCTAGTATTAAAAACTGTTTAACATATATTTAAAATTACTTGATTCATAATTAATTGATTATCAAAATTCCTAAAACAGGCTGTAAATGGAAATTAAATGTCTTATTAGTCTTAACTATAGCTAAACATTATCTGAATCAGGTAGTTAGCTTACTGTGTCAAGATTTATATTTTCTTATAATAAGGGTTTTAGGGTTAGATTAGTCTAAATCTACGGTATTTAATCTAACAATACACACTGGAGCTGGATACTCAACACCTTTAATCTTTAGAGCGAAATTACTCAGCGCCTAGTAGTATTGAAACTTCTCCAGTCAAATGATAACTGCACTTGATCCTTTTTTTGTAACCAGATCTAGAAAAAAAATTACTATTTGTATGGTTTAGCTTGCAGCCAATCACAGCATATTTAATGCGACGTATGATTGGCTCACAACTGCAGCAGCCGTGGAGTCTGATGAAAATAAATGCATTATTTCAGGACAACTTTTTTTTCACAGGATGGGTATTGAATGAAGTAGGAAAAAGTATCAGTATTATTTCAAAAGGTAACAATACTCAGCCCTGTTACACTCTAAATAATTAATTAGAAAAGCAGCAAGTAACAGTATGTGTGGAAACACAATATAACTGTGATTGGAATATAAATGTGCACCAACGCTCTCTGTTGCTACGTCGAAAAATAATCTAAAAACGACTGACATCTCTTCTTCCTTGTACAATTAAGCCACAAAAGATTTTATCCTGAGCTTACAATTGAAGTACAGATGTCTGCAAGGGATTTGGGTGAGCTATACCAAAAGAATGGTAATATTCCCATCCAAAACCAGGAGCACGTACAGAGGAAATGGGCCGACGGCCACAAAGTGGCGGAGGGAAGAAAAACAGGTAGAGTCTCGAAGCTCGGAACAATGAATAATGTTGGAAAGCTGAATGCATTTACACAAGAGCCAGAGTGGTTTGATGTCCGGAGACAAGAGAAGAGAAGGAGAGAGGAAGAAGAAAGAAAAGTAGACAGATGGAGAGAGGAGGACGTCAAGAAATGACACAATACAGACGAGGGAAAGTGGAAGATGCTGCGTCAAGGAAACAGCCATTGTCAGTCATGTTTCTGTGAACTTGTTTTGACACCGCAGAGGAGATTTTGTCTACAGAGACGTACACACTGCGTCTTTGTCTCTCTGTGACAGACTGAGTGGCAGGCAGGAGATAATTCCACCATTGATGAGTAAATACACTGAAATATTCACTCATTAAAGCAGAGTGTGTTAGCGTGCACGCCGCCCACAGGGAGTAAAGGCTGATACCATTTTTCAATCATTATGTTCCCTCCTCTCCCACTCACTGGCACAGCTCCTAATCCCACTTTCATTTCAAGCATTTTCTCCTCTTCCGAAACAACCGACACTTTCTCTCAGTCTTCATTTTGTTAGTCATACCCCTTCCTGTTTTTAAATTTTGTCTGCAAGTGAAACATGTGGACATCTGAGCCCAGCCTTGTCCCATAATGGATTTCAGCTTCTCTTGGTTTGTGAATCAGGGAGCGGATGAGCAAGTGGAGCACGCAAAGAGAGAGTTACACATAGAAACTTTTCACAAACTGCTTTTCATTAACTGCTCGATGACTAACATCCGAGACACTTTGACAACCAACAAACATGAATAAAAACAATGAACTCAAACACTGGGCTGAGAAACTGCACAAAATTTGCCAATACTGGATGCATTCATGTGAAAATCATGCTGATAATATAATGTCGAACATGTGATGTTGAACAATTAGCGCTGTGACGTTAACAAACTGCTGTGTGGGGACAGTCACGGCAGCGTGAACAACCAAACTGTGTAAAATGTCACCCTACAGTGTATCTGAATCTTGCATGTCTGACCTTTTTGGTGTATGCCAGACACAGTGGGGTGTTTAATTCAACTTTTCTCTCCCTAGCACACACATACACTCATATATATATACACATGCAAGGGAGATACTTACAGCAGCGGCACTTCAACGATCAGGTGAACGAGGTTGGACAACAGCTCCTCCAGGAGATCCTGGCTGCCTGTTTCTACACAAGAGGTTGAGGGAGTTATTATATGAGACATATATAGCATCTCCCTGTTGATCATAGTTAGTTCTCTTTCCCTTCCCTCATCCATTTCATGCTCACTGTACAGAGGAACGGCATTGAGGGAAATAGCTTAATTGGGATTACAGAGTTTCTGCAGGGTTCACCAAGTTAAATTAAAAACTTTTTAAAGCAACATTAAGTAACTACTCTACCTGAAAACATGCATCATATCATTTTGATGCTACGCTGACTTGTAAAAGAGTGATTGGTGTGTCTGTCATTCCCACTCTGAGCTCATCTAACTTTGATGGCCAAGTTAATAACGTTTTACAGCACCAAGTAACACGCAACCAAATATGTCACAGACTTTAATGAAACTTTTGAACATTTTTTGGAGAGAATGTTTTCTGGTTTTCCCTCCGATGACCTCCGGCTGCTCCGCCCAATGATTGTATATAGAACAGACGTCAAAACAGTTCTGCAAAAGTGAAGCTCACGCATCTCGCTTGCCACCTGGTCCACATTTGAAGCACAGGTCGTAAACCCAGCCCCCTTCACTGAAATAGAGGGAACACGGTCCAAACTAAAACATAAAAGCACGTGTCATATAATTTTACACTTTACTTTACATAATGCTACTTTGAGACACATTTTTTTCAGTACTTCCCAGCAGTAGAGAGCAATGATTCCCAATGATGTAATTAATTAAATTAACGAGACCTGGACACGAATAAATAGCAAACGAAAATGGATGGATGGATTAACCAATTTAGAATGATAATTTAATATATGTTCATGTAAGCCTTTTGTAAAATTCACACTTGCCTGTTATGGGATGGTAAGATTCATAGCGACTGTAGCTAGCAGCAGAGACTGTGTTTGCTCCAGGTCAGATGTTGCTGATTGAAACTCCACAAAAAAGAACTGAACAGCCTCATGCAAACACAATCCACTGTCGCAATAATCCCCTTTAGGCTATAGGTATACTCGCTGTTATTTATTTATTTATGTTTATTATTTATTTTATGTTATTTCTGAGGACGTGCACAACCTTCACTCCAAATGGACACAGGATATGCGAGGCAGCCATGATGCATACGGACGTGTAGGGGTGCATGTGCAAATGCAAAGTTAAAAGCAAGAATATATCTCTGGCTTTATTTGTTTATAGTTGAATAACATTTCCTGACAGCCTGCAGTTGTAAACAAACATTTATGACTAAAGACCACTTCACACCAAAGATCTCCAACACGACAAAATAGTTTTAGATTATTACAGGGGAAAGCTGCAGTCACCAGTGGCTGGTTTTCAATCAACTCAAACCAAAGTCAGCTGGTCAAGTCAGTTACAAACTGTCAGTGAAGACAGAGTGTTGGAGGAAAGAGAGGATCACCTCATCGATTTGTTTGAGGAAAAGCTGAGTCCGCACAAGATAAAAAAGACCTTGAAATTGAAACTTTCTGCTAAAGTGACACCTTAAGTGCTGAACGTTTCTAATGCCCGTGTTCACCTTCACTCTCAATCTCATATCCACCCAACCGTACACTCCCTACACACACAGCTTTTATGTTTTTGCCATTTCATCAATACTAGAAATGCGACTGTACCAACAGTTACAGCTACAAAAAACTCATTTTTCGACTCATCGTGTTGCAAATCTGTGATCTGAACTGGGCTTACGTTACTGTCTACAGCAGGCAAGAGAAACTTAAGGCTTTTTATTACTTTTGAGGGCCCTTTTTTTTTTTTTTTTTTTTTTTTTTTAAAAGGAAACTGTATTCAGTGCTTTTTACAACCTGCAGAAACCCTGGATAATCTTCTCTTTGCCACTTTCAACAAGTTGTAATTGGTTCTGTGTCATTTTGCAGGAAAATCACAGAAAGATATTTATGTAACAACCATCCAACATGGTAGATCTAATCCAAGGTCTATAGAGAGATGGAAAAATGTATATTTTTTCTTTCCTTCTCATGGTTTTTTCATTGTCCCTGTCTGTGAGCACCAAAAGATGTGATCAAGGATGTCAAGAGGGTTTATTTATGGCTTCAGACAGGGCTCGTGTTTGGGGGCAAAAACTGATGTGCGGTGAGTGGGCGCAGATTCAGACTTTTATTAACAGAGTCTCTCAGAGACAACTGATCCAGGTCAGTAGCTGTGGGTATTTGTGCTCAATTAAAAAGCCAATTTCTTATCTCTCTTTAGGTATGAAAGGAAGTGTTGCACATTTGACTTTATTATAATGACTCACACCTTATGAGTCTAATAGGGGCCAAACACTTTCAAGGATGTTCATAAGATTCTTCAGCAGATGATGCGGATTTTTGTGTAAAGCACACTCAAGTGTAAAACTGCTCTAAACTGGCTTATAGCATTTTCACCTTCTGTGAATCTGTGCTGGAGCTCACCTCCACAGGAGCCTGGTGCCCTCTCCTGGTAGGAGAACTGTAGGTGCAGCTCTTCTTCACTCATCTCCCTGATGAACACCTTGAGCAGGCAGCGAATCATGAACAGTGCATTGTGGGCCTGCCAGATAAACAGCTGACTGCGGAGGAGAAACAAAAAAAAAAGGACATCGTGTTCAAGGTCAAACATAAAACTGTGACAGAAATAAATCCTCTGAAGGGGCTGGCTGTGTGCTGTTGGTTTATGTCCTAGATTTACCAAAGAAAGCTTGGCTGCCCGTGTATGTTATTCAGTATTATATTGCATTCCCCTGCTGCCTCTAAAGCAATGACACTTCCCCTTTTGTATATTTTCTATTGCCTTGTATTTCTTTTATATCTTTTCATAACATCTTATATAAAGCATTTTAAATTAAATTAAAACTGCTACACACTTGCCGAACTTCACTAATGGCTTTTAAGTTACTGTACATCACATGCATCTCCCTCCCTCTGTAGCATCTATATGAGATGCACCGGGCTTTGAGTAACTTCAATGTAAACTGGAGACATACGGAGGAGTTTGGGTTGTTAGATGGGTCAAACAAAGACGGGGTTTTTACTCAGGAGGACGGGGTTCGAGGCGGACATGTTTTCGTGAATCCTGTGGGATTCCCACGGGATCAAAGTCAATTTCCCTATTCATCCAGGGACTGGGACGGAACAGGAAAAAGAGTAAACGGGGGCAGGACGGGAATCAGAGAAACAATAGGCCAGTTTTTTAAGTTGTTCTATTGTTTTTTGTTTTTGTTTTTTATCTGCTCTGGTGGCTAAAAGAGGTCGGCATGTTTTTGGGGAATCCCATGTACAATGGGAGTCAGTTTCACCATCATCAGTGGACTAGGATGGGACAAGAAAAAAAACTCAATGGGAGCAGGAGGGAGCGGGAATCATAACAACAATAGGTCTATTTTTTATATATAAAAACGTGTATAATGTCAGGCGAGGACTGTGGATTAGCTGGAACGGGATGGGACAGGAATCATTTTTTTTACGGGATGGACAGGACAGGATTTTCTTTTATTCTGTCATGGGAATGAGACGGGACAGGAGTACTTTTGTGGGAGTGGAATGGGACAATTTTGACATGGGAGTGTATTTTGAAAATACACTCCCATGCCCCCCCTCTAGCCAGAATACATGTCCGGTGTGAAACCACAAGTCAACAGTATCTGAAGTTTTAAGTTCCACTGCATGTGATTCAAGTGGCTTACTTCAGTTACATCACATGACACACCAAGTTACATTACATAACGTAATGTAACGGCATGGAACAGGAGAAATCCACTCTCATTTTAAGTTAGTTTTAAGTTTTGAAAACTTTACATGTATGCACTTATCTTACTTAAATTTACATCACGTGACACATGTAACATATTACATTGGATTATTTAAATCCAAAATTTGAGCTTTTCCCAAATCTAAGCAAGTAGTTTTGGTGTCTAAGCAAAACTGAGACCGTTTCACATTGTTCACCAAGTGTTAAACAGGCTTTCAAAAACTGATTAGCGTCACACACACAGACCAAGAATGTAAACTTGTGCTCCCACAGACAAAAGGGGTGTGAAAAATACATTGGTATTTGACGACCAAAGATGAGAACACACTGGACAACCAAGAATAGTCTGAGAAGACTGTCGCCTTCACCACAGAAAATACTGTGTATACTACACAAGTTACTATTATTCACATATGACAGAGACAAGATGGGGACAAACTTGGTGAGAAACAAACGAAGAGGAAACTAAGAACTTATTGAAACCATCCAGTGCAAACCACAATGTTTCACAACCACTAAACATCAACACGGGGGTGTCTAATCAGTCCCACAAATTGCCAATTTGCACATGCCAATTATGTCAAACCCAAAAAATAAGGGTTTGTTTATGGGACAAAATCTGTTATGAAATGTGAGGAAAATAAGTGGGAGCGGATGGGGAGAGATAACTCCAACCTCTAATGATGTTCAATAGAGGAAGAGGAGTTCACTCCCCGAAGCATTTAGTGACTTGGGCAGGGTCAGTCTCTGTGGAAATGGAGCTTGGCAGTGGATGCAGAATAATGCCACATGTGTTGATGGTTATACCTCAGCACTCTTCTCATGGGAAACTACAACCACTTCAGTGTTTCTCCCCTGTGAAAGAACAAGGAATTCCCTGACTGCCTGCGATGAAACAATAACCGGCCTGCACTCCTACGTAGCGAACGCTGACATGCACAGGGTCGATCATTACTGACACAGTCATCCCAGTTCATTCTCTCCTCTGAGGTTCCCATACTCACTCTTGGCATTCTGTGGAGATTTTCAGCTCTTTGGTTCTTCCCAGAAAAATTCTCACAAGAGCGCCAAAGTTCCCCGTTCTGGGATTGTTTTCAACTTCGGAGGAAAAAAGAAGGAGAAGAGAACTTATCAACTGCATAACATAAGCAACAGAAACATCCAAATTTGATAGTCTGGCATGCAAACAACACGAAGAAAGAAATGTCTATCCTTTTTTTAAACTCTGGAGAAGTTGATATTCATGTGACCAAGGCACTTATTGAGTAATAAATCCACACAGACACACAAGGCATATTAATATCATGGGCAACGTACTAAGGGTCTTGGCCAGGGGTATGACAGCCTCTTCCAGCAACTTGGAGTCTCCACTGTTTTAAAGGAAAAACGGGGAGGAAGAAAGTTAGAAAGAAAAGGAGAAGCTACTTAAAATATATGCAACAGAAAATACAGCATAATCAAACACTTACAACATTCAAATAGTTTGAGGCTGCAGGAAACTGAAAATCTAAGTTATATAAATGCTCTGTCAAGTGCTGTCATGTCATACGTGTGTGCAGTATGTTTCAGGCGAGCACTTCACGTTCATTTTGACAGTAAAACCATTCTCTGCCCCCTGGACATCACTCTGATTATGAGCGAAAAAGGTTTTCAGGAGCCAGAACTGGCAGGACCAGCTGCGTCAGACTGAGACCTTTAAAGGGAAATGGTTCTGAGAAATACACCTATTGGCTTTTTTGCTGAGAGATCGATAAGAACATTGATCCCTTGAGTGACCACTCTGGAAAATATGTAGCTACTTCCAGTAGCAAGTTAACTTAGTTTAGCACACAGACTAGAAAAAGGTGGGAAAACCTATTCTGGCTCTTAAATATCTAAATCTCGCTTGTTTAATAGGTACAGAACCCAAAGTGCAAAAACGGCAATTTGCAGTTTTACAGGGGGTTATGCACTGGACTATTTTATGACCAGGACCAGTTGCTGGAGTCTCCACTGGTTGCTTGGCAACTGCTCCTGGCAGAAATAGCCTAGCACATAATCCCCCACAAAAAAGGTGAACTGTTGTTTTTATTATTTGGTTTTTGTATGGACTGAACAAACGGGAGCTTTAAAGGTACTCGTAGGCAGATTCTGTTACATTTGGACAGAGCCAGGCTAGCCGTTTCCTCCAGATTCCAGTCTCTTTGCTAAGCTAAGCTAACTGCTGCTGGCTGCAGCTATGACAGGGATATCTTGGCACGTAACTCCCAGTATGACAGCGAATCTGTGTATTTCCCAAAATATCAAACTATTCCTTTTTTCCCTGATGTCTTTTACAAAAGTTGGGTAAGATGACCACATTCTAGACAATACAGCCTTACAATGAGCAGGATTTGTGATTAAGTGCACAAGCTCTGTTAATGTTACACAGATGAATGAATGACACTCCCTTACTAGATGAATATTTAACATCAGTCACAGTCTAGCTGCAGGAAGGAATGCATGTCCTGACTTCTGTTTACAAAGAGTCTACTATAAACGTTAACGAGTGGATTTATTCTCAGCAGGATAGTAACGCTGTTGGATTATTGCTGCAAACATCCTGTCTGCAGTTCAATGTTGGATCCTGGCTGAGAATCTTGAAGGGTTTGTGCCAAATGTCCGGGGGTGTGACATACTTTAACTCTCAGGTAGATGCTGGGGCAAATTTGTCAAAAATGAAGGATTTTCAAGAAGCTCTTAAGGAGTGACTCGAAGTTTTTGTCTAAATCTTTAAAGATACCAGCTATACAATTGATCAGACACACTTCCAAGAGATCTATATTTTCCGCTAAAATCCCATTGGTCAACAATTCAGGAGATTCCGCCACTGTCTATCAATTTTTTCCACAAATTTGTTTCCCTTTTTGACTGGCTTCTTGTTTTGTTCGTAAGAATTTAATCTAAAACTGCAACTCAGAGTTTTTTCTCATTATCAGAAGCTTTTTTCTAGTTATTTTCAATTATTCTGATTCTCTATCCAATGATTTAGTCTGTATGCTCTGGACAGGATAGCCTGGTAATCGCCTGTACCAAAAACCTCTTTCTAACTGTCAAAAACATGAACAAAGTATTGAATATGGATGTTCCTGACCTTGGAAATAGTCGTTTGGCTAAAATTCTTTAACACACGGTCTGCCCCTATTCTCTGGAGCTGCACCCTATGGCTTCACCATTATGAGATGCAGCAGAAAGCTCCAGAGAAACAAAGTATTTGACCCTTGTATTTAGATTTCTTGGTCAAACAGAGCATTATGAAGTAAGTTCACCATCTGTGAAGCTGTGAAAAGCAGCCTGAAATTACTTAAGTGCAACATTCCTGCACATAATTAGACACATGTCAACAGAACCTCAATGTGCGGTTGTGTACCTGCTGGTGGGACTGATGAAGGTGAAGGAGATGAGCTGGTTCCAGAATGGGTCATTCTCCGATATGGACTCTGTGCCCACCAGGGCCTTCAGGCTGGGGTTGTCAGACAGGTCACTGACCTGGCTGGTGTTGGCACCCATCACTACTGGCTGCACTCAGCCAGACTCACCACTCTTCACTGCTTTTTCACCAGGCATATGACAAATCCTGGGGCAGAGAAAATGTTTTCATTTCTGCTGTCATCACCAAGATTAATAATCAACTTGCTTCACTCAGAACATGATTTTTTTAATCAAGCACCCATTTCCTGCATGAGTTTCACTTTTCATATTGATCACCCACAACATTAAAACCACCTGTCTAATATTGTAATGTCATGTAGGGTCCCTTTCATGCCACCAAAACAGCTCTGAAGGTTGCTAAAAAGTTACTACTAACATTTTGTTGAAATAATTTACTTTTCTTCTTTGGATAAACTTAAATCTTTGAGTTTTAGAAACCCCCCAAAAAAGTAGTTAAAAAAATAATGAAAGTAAATTAATTTAAATGAGAGTGAATGATGGTTAAAACTTTTAGATTTTAAATTGAAACCATTTAACTTTCAGGCACTAAAATAATGACAAATCAGGTTCACAGATCACCATTTTAGAAATACAATTTTGTTGAGTATCTCAAACTCAAAGATTCAAGTTTATCTAAGCAGCAAAAGTAAATGATCTACTAAAGATTATGGGTCAGCAAAACTTTAGTTTTAAGTTAGTCTCAAAACTCAAGAATCGATCGCAGAAATTTAAGTCGTCTCAGTTTTGTTTTGTTTTTCTGACAGTGTAATGTGATTCTTACATTTGCCAACTGTAAAAGCATGTAGCCTTAACACTTAATTAAAAATTTAATATTTTGTTAACTGAAGCGTGCGTCATAGACTACATCTATGGTTCAGTGCCCTTTCCTTTCAATTTTGACGGTGGCTAGTCTTCTTGAATCTCCATGAGCTGGCTATGGATGTCAAATAAAAAAAACCAAATCTTCAATGAAAACAAAGAATTTAATTGTTGTGGCTCCAGACAGATTTTTTTGGCCAAAAATGGCTCTTTTGATCATAAAGGTATCCCTGCTTTAGTGTGATGCAGCCTTTAAAGCCAAGAAAAAACAACACTGATGCCACATCCTTATGTACCTATATCTAGGCTCATACCACAATATCTATATAATATTGATATACTGCCCAGCCCTATTAGCAATTACAGCTGAGCAAAGCAGATCTGTCCTCACTGAATACATTCCCCACAGGATGACACATAAAGAACCAGGACGTGTGTTTTTGTTTTTCTTGAAATGACACACCTTTGGCACACAGGTGTTAGCCAACATTTGCCAAGTGAACCGCAGCACACAAAGTGAAGCACAGAGGATTAGTTTCTGTGTTACAGTCAGTGAATGAAAGTCACAAACACGCTTTGACAAAGAAACATTTAAACCCAGTGTCCAGATTCAGCGTGCTGTCTCACAGGTAGATGTTGTCCACTCCAGTTAGCCAACGTGTAGCACGGTAAGCTAGCTCATCATCATCATCTCAAATGCAGGAAATATTCTGCGCCTGTCAACGCGATAAACTGACGGGTCCCAAATTAGCGCGCGCGCGGCCATAGCTGGATAAATTACTTGGCTCGTGACGGTGTCGGTTAACCGTTGGTTTCAGTAACTCTCCGTCCAGAAAAGCAGCTAACATCCACCGCTTGTTTGATATCAGCTGACCGCTCGGCTTACCTGTCATCAACGCTTCTCGCAGCTTCCCGCGGCCGTCTCGGCTCCCGCGAGCGCTGAACTGCGACTGTTTTTTTTTAACAATAAATACGCCTTTAGTTCGATTTGTTTATCGAATGTTATTACGACTACAAACACCTGAAATCATGGGCAATTTGAGACAATTAAGTTTACTCTACATACTCCTGTCCGCCATGTTTTCCACGTCGCCAGCCCCTTGCGTAATGACGACATATGGGCGTCGATCATACGTTGGTGACGCTGCAGATAGAAATAGGGGAAATAGATCCCAAGCGCTTCACGTTCTAAACCTCACTTTTCTACCTACTTACAGGTTCTTTGAAGTCATTAAATATATTTTGGAGCCTTTTACACAGGCACTACTGTCACATTTATACTGTTGAATATAATCAATATGAAAATCAGTTAATTTTTTTTAAGCAATAAATTGCAAACAAGTTCAGATGAAGGCACTTATCAGTATTAGACTGAAAAGATTTTTTATTTATTGATACATTTGACTGAGGAAAATTATTCCATCAAGAATGAATGTGCACAAATAAAAAAAAAAAAAAAATCTCTATGCATTAGTTTAGGAGAAAAAAAGGGCGTTTTTATTAGTTACTGATGAGTGACAAAAAGTCAAGCAAAAACAGGGAGTCAGGTCATGTGCAGTTATATTGTATTTTGACAAGGCAATACAAATTGCAATATTTGATATTTGAAAATGTTGATTAATACAGGTGTAATCACAGAAAAAACATCTGACAGATATAGATATCTACATGTGTTTATACTCTGTATGAATATATATGTAAACTCAGCCCAATTGTACACAGGTATGATATTGCCATCACATTCCTAATGTTTCAGGGTACAAAGGAGAGAAGTCTTAACACTCCAAATAAATAATTTAATTCTCTTTTAGGACATACTCTCTTCAGGCAATTTTTCACTCCAGAAAGATCTTCATCAGGCAAATGATTTCTTGTGGATGAAAGAATACATTGTTTAAAATATAATTTTTTTAAAAATTGATTCTTAAACAGGTAGAAGATGCAGGATTTGTCCACTAGGTTTTTTTTTTTTTTATAAGCGTACCAATCAAAGTTTCTTCACACTTCCAGTTACCAGTGAATGCAGCTGAAATGAATGCTTCTCAGTCTGTTCTGCCTGTGTGTGTGGTGTGTGTGTGCCAGACAGATTCATAACAAATAGCAGAGGAGAGAGACTGAGACAGTAATGTAACTGTTGGTTGCTACACTGTTCTAGAGCCCTGGTTCCCGACCTAGGGTCCGGACCTCCCTTTGGGTGCACCAGAAATCACTGAGTGGCCCTAAGGGCTGAGGTTGTCAAAATTAAATTTGAACATGTTAACTAAAATCACAATTTACACAATTATTTAAAAAGATATGTTTTGTGTTCACTCAAAAATAGCAGGCTAGTTAGTGGGACACACCAGTGTGACCTCAGGTACAAGCAGGGGAACACTGTTATAGAGTCCCGTTTGCTTTTTTTTAAGGAAAATCCTGCATAGTTTACCTTTCATGATGATAGTTTGAAGTGAGCAAACAGAAGTGGAAGCACAGCTTAGTATGGGAGCAATAAATGAGCACCTTATTTATTTGTAGATTTTCTTTTATTCATTCTTTAAATTCAAAGTTTGGCTTAAAACAATTCCATTGAGACTGAATATTGAATAGTAAAAGCATATATCTATTCATGGTTAACAAGGAAAATGTATCAACAACAATCTGTTTCTGAAAGTTAGTGTAAATTAAAAAAAAATAAAAACAAGGTACATAATATATGGAAGTTTACAAACCCCCTCTATTCAAAGAAGACTGATAAGTTAATTGATAGTTTCTCTAAATTATATTAATGGAATATTTACACCGTTGTAAATGCATTATTATAAACATTTGGAGCCGTCAATCTGTCTTCTTATCTGCTGCTATAGTGGATCCATTGGCTGTGACCTCGCCGTTGCTTTCGGCCTGAAAGACATGAGAAAGAAAATGTCTTTAGAAATGCTGTTAACAAGCACACCAATCACTAAAGAGGCTCAAAACCAACTCCAGCTTTAGTTTTGAGTAGGTCTGGTGAAATCCAGCTTAACCTATAAATTATATTAAATATAAAAATTAAAAAAAAAACATTCAGAGTTTCTATAACATTGAATTAGCACCTAGCCATACGCAAATAGCTAATGGAAAAACGCTTTCAACATCAAAATGTCACAATAAAATCACACTTTTCCATCAACTTACCTTGCAAGTCCCGTTACTCTTTTCACTAACTTTTTGGTCATTTGTTCCCGTCTCCTGGACTGCTTTTTTGGGCCAGAATGTGTTCATTATAGGTGAAATGATGGGATAGAGGAACGGCTCCAGGTACCTCTTGTACACCCACAACAGGACAGGAATCACAATACAGGGAATGCACACCATGACTGTGGCTCAGACAGGCTGCCAAGAGAAAAACACCTAAAGAAGGGGAAAAAGGTAGAGATGCACAAGTTGTCAAAAAAGTATAATAAATGTCTTCAGTTCAGTGGCCACAAGGGTGTAAAGGTTTTTATGCGAAGATAATAAGAGGAGCAATTTATTTATTGTTTTCGCTGGACAAGACGTGACTGAATTGTCGATATTTGGTTTAATCTTCAACGTATCTGCCCATAAGGCCACCTGAAACTCACAAAGTCACTGACAACCTGAACAACTGAGGTTTTGCTGGATGGCTGCTATGCTGGTTACATCGATGTTGCAAGAGTTTACAGGTGCTAGTAGGTTGATGCTAGATGGTTGCTAAGATTGTTTCATGAGTGAGGTCCATGTATATATCAACACCATGGACGGAGCACAGTGACACAAGAACAAAACTTGTATTTTACAGTCTGACCAAACCAAGGTGTCTTGTCTGTCACTGTGTTTTGTCCATGTTTTAACATTGTAACGCATTTTTACTTTGACTCAGGGGTCAATACAGTATGAACTCATATTCCCCCTTAACACACCACACTCACATGTTTTGCTTTTAAATGGATATTATTATCACTGTTGTTTACGTATTATTCTTATTATTAGTTTGCCATCAATTGCATTATTTTTGTTGTTGTTCTGTATTTTTAATTTCTTAATAACTGATTTTTTTTATTGAGGTGGAGGCTTCAATAATTTTTTTTTTGCATAATCCTTTTTTGTGTATATATCTATTTTTAAAAGTGCAAAATATGACTACATGTATATATAACTGAACTAAAGCCAGTGTCAAGACAAGATTATGTTCTGAAACACTTTTTTAAGTAGATTTCTGCCAAACCCGTTAAGTTAGCGTTGAAGTTTAGAGGCTAATGCTAGCTTAAAAGAAAAAGAAGCAGACGAGAGGCTGAGTTTCATCTCTCCTTGGTCGATTTATTGAGGACCTTTCTGTGCGCTGTTAACTTGTCTCGTTATTGATCGACGAACACTTGTAATCACAGCGTCGTCAGAGGGACTGTTAGCTAACAGCTAACACTAAGCTTCCTGTCGTCGCTCGATGGTGATAATAACAGATATGAAGGATTGTAACTAACCTGCGGACTTGACATCAGTTTTATCACCACGAGACTTTAACTGACTGAATAATTCTCACCTCCGTGGATCACAGAACAGCTCTGTTGCCGCGTACCGCGATGCTGACAGGATATTTCTCGTGCGTTTTGGACCCGAGATGAGAAGCATCTAGAATACGACTACGCATGCGCAGAACCGACTTCCGCACGGAAGCGGAAGTTGTTGCACACCAGGGCGCTTTTCTTCAAAACGCAGCCGTGTTTCTGTCTGATTACAGACTCGTAAGTGATTCGGCACGTAATCACAGGTACCAGAAACATTTTTTTTTAAAAGTTTATTTACCGGAGATGCTGGTTAGCATGACACATAGCACTGAAGTTAGCGAGAATTTGCTATTTACGGTGTTTCAACTCAAGTTACACGAGAATAGCTGTCATGTAGCATAGCTTAAAATGTGTCAACAGCAGACAGAAAGATGACAGTTTCCCTGTATATATGGTACAATTTATATCAGCCTGTTCGCTTAAGAGTTTGCTTTTCATTTGAAAATGGTGGAAGAAGTAGTCAGACCCTTTACTTAGATACTCAAAACCTTACTAGGCTAAAGCTATGAATTATCAGTAACTCAATTCAATTCAATTCACTTCAATTCAATTCAATTCAATCAATTCCTGTCAGTGTTTTACTGTTATATATGACATGATTGAATTTTAATGCTGTATATGTCTAAGGTTGAGCTATTTTTTAACTACTTTATACACTGTTATGCAGTTAAGTCTACAGCTGTGCATCATATTCTATAACATTATATGTTTTTAAGTGTTGCTGTCCTCAATGTTTCATGAGAAAAACAGCCCTGTTTTCAGGCTGGTGACGATGTAATTTCCAAGAGGGGTTGTGAATAGCTCGAAGAGGGGGAATTTTCTTAACCCATGAAGGAACACTTAATCGTTCGGTTTATCACAAACATTCAAAATCACCACATCTGGAGATACATGGTTTTCACTGAACAAGGAGAGTATGAAACATTGTAATCTGAAGAATAACTAAGGCTGTCAGACAAAGACATCATCATCATCTCTAAACATCTGCAGTAAGATGCTGCAGATGTTTTATCAGTCTATTGTGGCAAGTGTTTTATTTTATGCTGCAGTCTGCTGGGGAGGAAGTTTGGGGAAAAAAGCAAGCAAGGAGGCTGGATAAGCTTGTGAAAAGGCTGGCTCTGTGATCGGAGTAAGGATGGACTCTCTGGAGGAAGTTGTGGAGAGAGACACAACGAGGACGGTGGAGGCCATCCTAAACAACATGGATCATCCACTGCATAACACCTTGATGGACCAAAGAAATAATGGTGGTGGAAGGCTTCTCTCTCTTCGTTGTAGGACAGAGAGATACAGAAGATCTTTCATACCAACTGCCATCAGACTCTATAATTCTTATACAAATAGATGAGACTACAGACAAATGAATTTCCCCTTGGGGATCAATAAAGTATTTCGTATTCGTATTCGTATTCGTAAATGTGGTGGGCCAGAAGTATAAAGTTGCATAAAGTATATGGAAATATTCAAGTAAAGTACAAGTACCTTCAATTTGTGCCTAGGGACAGGACTTGAGTAAATGTACTTTATATTCCACCACTGGTATCCAAGTAGTAATGTAAGAAACATTTTTGTTAATGATATTTTCACCTTTTTAACTCAGCTGCTATTTTTTATGTTTTTTTTTTTTTTTTTGTTCAGTTTTTACCCTTCTGACTTTTGCTGTCCCGGTGTTTCTTCTGAAGTTCTTCTGTGTGTCTTCATTTCAGTGCCACAATGCCTCTGTCAACCCAGTCACAAGCCGATGATGAACAGTACGTTTTAGTGGCCAGTATGGATAACGCTCGTAATCTGTCCAACATACTGAAAGCAATCACGTTCAAAGACCACGCCATCTTCAGCGCTACACCCAACGGCCTGAAGGTCACTGTCGAGGACTCTAAATGTTTGCAGGCCAATGCCTTCATCCAGGTGTGTTTGCTGTAAATATATTGTAATAATCCCTGCACATTTCTATTGCATAAACTCAGAGGACGTGATCAAACTGAATGCAGCAGAGTCTTGATTTCCCCCAAATCTAGTTTCTGTTAAATACATAATGGTGATATTTGAAAGAACCAACATGTCCTGTTTTTATTCCAGGCTGAGATCTTCCAGGAGTTCACCATAAGGGAAGATTTGGTGGGTTTTCAGGTCAGCCTCACTGTTCTGCTGGACTGCCTGAATATCTTTGGAGGAAGCACAGTACCAGGTAAACATTAAGGAAATCCGACTGAAGAGTGAGCAAAACACGGTTTTAAATGTTTTAGTCTTTTCAGCCATAGCAGATTATTATCCACCTTATGTATGACTCAACATTTTCATCATCTCCCTCGTGTGGTGTTGCAGGAGTTTCAACAGCCTTGCGGATGTGCTACAGGGGGTACGGTTACCCTCTGACCCTGTTCCTGGAGGAAGGCGGGGTAGTGACTGTGTGCAAGATCAACACACAAGAACCAGAAGAGCCAATTGACTTTGAGTTCTGCAGCAACAATGTCACAAACAAGGTCACTATTTTGTATAATAAAGGAGAAATTTGGCATCTCTGCAGAGGCTACACATTATCAGTAAAAATACAAGTTTTCTGTTGCTTGCAATGACTTGCTTACTGTACAAACCCATTAGGAATGTATATGTCTGCAAGTTTTAACAAAACAGTACGTAACTGATCATTACTCATGTATCTCTGGCTCTTTTCAAAGGTGATCCTGCTGTCAGAGAGTCTGAAGGAAGCTTTCTCTGAACTGGACATGACCAGCGAGGTGCTACAGATCACCATGTCCCCCAGCCAGCCTTACTTCAGGTGTTCAGTCTTGTATTACTTTTTATAAAGCATCACGGTGTGTTCTACAGAATAATATTTAAAGAACATTTGGCTCATTATTGTATTTTAAAACTCCTTTCAATAATTAAAGTGTCAAATCGATCAAGATGAAGTAAGCACACTTAAACTTTTTTTTAAATAAATATTGGTTTGTTCTGGTCTTCAGGTTGTCCACGTTTGGAAACTCTGGAAACGCCCATTATGATTATCCCAAAGACTCTGACATGATGGAGCTCTTCCGATGCACCAAGACACAAACCAACAGGTTAGCGCAGAGAAATAAACTGAGACTCAGTAAAGTTCCATACATTTGATATCAGAAAAGGTGTAAGGCTTGAGGATCATCTTTGTTCCTTCAACTCTGATGTATATTCTTGTTTTTATCTGCCTGTGATGAGTTTTGTCAAATCTCTGCTCTCTGTGCTGTCCTCTCTGTGACAGGTACAAGATGTCCCTGCTGAAGCCGTCCACCAAAGCCCTGGCTCTGTCCTGTAAAGTCTCTGTGAGGACGGACAGCAGGGGCTTCCTCTCTCTGCAGTACCTGGTCAGGAACGATGATGGACAGATCTGCTTTGTGGAATATTACTGTTGTCCTGACGAGGAGGTGGAGGAGGAGTGATTACAGTCCACTGAATTCCCCTTTGAATAAATAAGCACCTTAACTTGAGTGGTGACCAGTCGTTTGGATGAGAAGCCTGCCAGAGGAGGAAGTGCAGCCAGTGGGGCGCACACAGAAAGAAATACTGGACTTTAATGGTCATAATGGATAATGGACACAGTTGGAAAAGTTGTATTGTTATAAATCAACTGGTTCATCTTTTGGAGTGTTGCTACTGGATTTTGTGGGGAGATAATGTCACCTGCCTGGCCTTGTTTTTCACATGTGTGAAGTTAGATCATTATTATACGAGTTCATTATTTCATAGATGGATATGGAAAATGATTGTATGTACAGTTACTGTATATTATATTGTTGCTATGGAGACCAGGTATTTTGAGTCCCTCGACATGCAAACATAACTTCATGAGTCTTCATGGTTTATAGTCCAGCTGTTGTCTATGTTCAGTATGTGTTCTTATTCTGGATTCTGGAGCCTCTCCTGTCTTTTTCTTTTTTGACCCAATGGCTGGTTTTTGTCAGATAAAATAAGACATTTAAGGGATATTTCAGATTATTTGTAGTGGGGTTTGTACGATGTACTAATCCACAGTCAGTGTACCTAGAGTAGACGCCAGTCGACTTGCCCCAGTTTGGAGAAGCAGCAGGAGTGCTGCCTCGATCTGTTAGTTTGTTTGTTATTCTTGTGACCTTGGTGTTTTTTAAAGGACAGCTCACTAAAATCACACAAGAACAAAAACTAACAGATCCAGGCAGCAGTACACCAGCAACTCCTGTGTTCCTGCAAGGTAAAATTACTGATTTTTCCTATGGAGTTTGGTTGGTTTGGAGAGTGATTTTTTTTTTTTCTTTCAGAAAAGGCTAAAATAACTTTTGTTGCTGACTGTCTACAACAGTACATTGCTTAGCTTCCTACAGCTGATTCTCCAAAATGGGGGCGTGCTGCTCACCATCTACTGTAGCTGACACACTGACTATGGATAAATACTCATACAACCCTGCTTCACTGACTGAATTTTCATTTTTGGGTGAACTATGCCTTTATAGACATGACAGTGTCTGGTGTAGTGTTCAGTATGTATGCTCTCCATAGACCTTAGATTTCTCCACAGCTCTGTTCAGACCTTATAAGTTGCTTGAGTACAGATCAGACAATACTGACAGTATGTTTGAATTGTTTTATTTCCATGACATAGAAAACAACTGTAAGTCACACAAAAGCAATAAACAGTTTTTTTTTACACTGATGAAATATTATCATTTATCAAAAAGGAAGGGCTGAGATTGTTTGCAGTCTTGTAAAAGCAGACATTTATGACCAGCTTCAATCTGACAATCCTCCTGAAGGAGGATCCATAAATGATGCAAACAGACTTTGAACACAACATGTGCACATTGAAGATTTTCTCTAGTTCTGTCAAATATCTGCATTAAATGATGACATGTTGCACGTAGTCTTTTTCTGAACTAATAGAGCTCATAATATTTGGCTTCAGACCTGACATCACTGTTGCATCCCCACACTTTCTTGAGACAACACTGAATCGTGGCAGCAGTAAGCCTTTCACTCGGCTTAATCCAGTCCATTCAGTTACCTGCGTGCCATCCTTTGTCTTTTGAAAGCTTTGTGTTTGTTCTTCTTCACCACTTTGGGTTCTGGTGCTTCTGTCTGGATGTGAGCCGGCGTCTCATCAGCTGGTGTGAGGAAGACGTCCGCTGTGACGTCTCTGGCCAGATCCTCCTTCGCTTCAGTCCTCTTTATTTTCTGTAACTCCTTCACCATCTGCTTCTCGCGAATTCTGGCTGCTGCTGCCAGTCGGATCTCTCGCCGGTGCTGTGGGCGTGCAAGGAGAACAATGATGTAGCACGGTCGTGTATCAGGAACTTTATGTGTGACATCACACGCGTCTACAATCTTGACTAGCATGCACTTGGTTTTACCATGTTAGGAGACTGGAAGTATGGGTTTTCATAGAGCGTAGGTCCTCCAAAGCTCCCCTGAAAGATCTTGATGGGGTTGAGGACAAAGCGAGGGCCAATCTCCACTAGAGAGGCATCTTCCTCCATGATCTGCACGAGGCACAAAGAAATTATTGCAACAAAACGAACGGCAAGCAGAAAGAATAAGAGCTTATGAATACTGAACCTACAACAGAAGATATATTTTACTCCTCAAAGTAATGAAATCTTGACTAAAAATGCTAATGTTCGCCAAGAATAGTGAAACATTACCTGGTAGTTTCTGAACCATATCCTGTTGTCTGCAATGGAGAATGTGAAGACATGGTCCACAAAAGGCTGACTCTTAGGATGGTAGCGTGGAGTGGAAAATGTCTGCAACGTGAAAACGTAATGAGCACTTCCTCAATTTTAAAAATGGGGGTGTACAACTTACATTTCAGTCATTTCCACAATGTCATACTCCAGCTTCACTTGAACAGAACATCTACTTTACAATGCTATTACAGAGTCTCTGCGTTTCCTTAAAAAAAGTCTAAAATCCAATAAATCCTGCTATTACCACAAGTGTAATCAGGATTAATGCCTGCATCTCGTATACACACCTGGATGAAGAGCTCCTTCAGTAAAGCGTAGTGGGGCTCCTTGTCAAATTTCTGTATTGGAAAAAAAAGAAAGCGTAGAGGGGACAAAAAATTAGCCTTGTTCAGGTTCATCCGTCAAATGATCTATCAGCTGTCAACATACATAAATTTAAATCCTAGGTAAGCAGTTTGAAAAAGCAGCTTGTGAATTTAAGACCACTCATGGCTCAGACCATCAAAAGAAATCATTGATGAGAAATCAAAAAAGTGTCCAGGTTTTTGTTCAGATTCCTCAGTGACATCAAGCAGAATTAGTTTGTCTTCTCAAGTCATTTATTAAGCAAAAATGCCAAACAGCTGCTAACAGCCTGTCAAATGAGGTTTACTTAGTTTTAAATCAAATCATTAACATTTGAAATTGTGTATCTTTGGGTTTTGGGTTGACATCCCCCCGGGTTTGGTTGTGGGCATAATTTACAATTTTCTAACTTTTTATAGATTAATCCAAACAATAATCAGTTGCAGCCCTAGTTTTGATAATCACTGAAATCATCCGGTGTCATGTTTGGAAGAAACACACACACACAACTCCCTATATACAGTATACACTCCTAATCTAATTACATAATGGACAGTGTTACTCACAGGGTCAAACGAGAGCAGCGGTCTGGATCCTTTAAGGCAGTTTCCTGTCATCTTGAGTTCAGCCAGAGTATGAACTGTAGAGGAGACAATAATATTCATTAGTTTTACCACATGACAGATGTTGTCTACTGCAGTTCAGGACTGTAGGACAGATGTGACTCACTGTTTTGAAGCAGAAACTTTGCAGAAGGTCCATGAGGGGTGTTTGAAATCCTATTAGACAAAAACATTATTGGATTTAGTTTAAATTTGTTCTATTAACACTAATTACACAAGGTCAACGTGATGTTAAAGAAAAAATGAGACAGAGACATATTAGACAAAGATGTCTTGTTAATGCAATATGTCAATGTCACCGCTAAATTGGACAGGGCAAGACTGACCTGCGACCACATACATGTAACTTAGGCAGCTGGATAAAATCACTATAACATTTATTTCTCAAACAATTTCATTGAGTCGTGTTATATTCAGTGTAAATGATCTACATGGAGTAAATTAGAAAAACAAAATTTTTCCTCACCCCACCTAGATCATAAAACTTTTAATACAACGACTCATTTAAATCGGTTGAAAATGTCACAGTGCTTTTATTCAGCTCACAAATCCTCAGCTTGCTCACAGGTCAGTCTTGCACAGTCCAATATGGACGGCAATGCTGACGTCCAATCCAAATGCCGCATCTATGTGTATACATATCTACGGTAACAAAGATCATATACTCACCACATATAGAAGTCCTGCTTCTTCTTGGCTTCAAAAAAGAGGCATTTGTTGCAGTTTTTGATTTCACACACCTGCAAACAAAGCATCTCTTTAACTATGTTTTAATGCATATGATTATATATCAAGTGTGTCCAAATTCTAAACAACAAACTCACCTCGTTAACAACAAACAACTTGTCCTTTCTGTCCATTTTTGTATCTAACAGAGAAAAGGAAAGCCTTGTTATCAAGAAGTAAAATAATGTATATTAGGGCTGCAGAATTTATCAGAATATCATCACAATAGCAATATGGCCAAGTGCAATATCCAAATCGCAGATGCTGCAATTTCTTGATAAAGAAAAGACAAGTGGGTGACAGAACAGCATTACATTTAAGTACTGTCATGCTGCAGAGATGCCCTGACCTACAAATCTTCTCCAGATGTAAAAAAAAAAAAAAAACAGGTTTGTTTGGTACAGACCCCGATAAATGTCACATTATCATGATTTTTCCATTGTTGTATTTGTCTCGGTAAGTATTGTGATCGATTGATCTCACTTTTAGTTGTCATATTATGATATGGTGTTTTCTACTTCAATTTTTCTTCCTATGTCCCTGTTTTGTTTTTTTTTTTTTTTTGTTATCGTTGGTTTTGGGTTTTTTTTTTGTTTGTTTGTTTTTTGTTTTCTTTTCTTAATGTGTTATGACCCTTGTGTGTCTTGATGGCTTTTGACACCATGCCAGAGGACTACGGTTGGAACTAGCCTTTGGCTAACACTGGCACATTTACAGAAATGTATAATGAATGTGCACTGTCCTCTTTAAATAAATAAATAATAAAAAATAAAAAAAAATTTTTTAATTGTTTTGGGGGTTTTTTTTCAGTGACAATGTGATTTTGTGATGCAAAAATGATAAACCTCACTAACTGTGTGTTGTGTCTTATTGTGTCATACTAACAGAAACGTGATTAGTAACCACACTGTACAGCATATGAATACTAACCTGCTTTTGAATGAGGCATCATGGTTCTCAGGTCCTGCATCAAGTGTCTTGTTCTGAAGTTGACGCCTCTTGAGGAGAAAATGAGAACCCTTTCCTTGTTGGTCCATTTACCCTGTTCAAGAGAATGTGTATCATAACATCAGACCAAACTAAAACAAAGCATTCACCCTGTCTAATGATGGCCAGGAAATACTTTGCTTGGCCCTGTTTTATGAATGTTGATGTTGTGATTTAACCACATTACTGCGCTAATGTAACACATTAAATTACACCATTCAGTCAGTTTGTTATAGCAACAAGACGTTAGCTGTTTTAGTAGAACAATGACATTAAATAATTTAAAGAAAACAGAGCTGTACCCCGTGGGTATTAAGTGAACTTAAGTTAGCTAACTAGCTACCAACTTCATTGGCTAATACCAGGCACGAGCTCTTACCATGGAAACCGGTGGTGGGATCGTGACTTCATTTTTCTGCTCCTGTTCGGCTTCGTCTGGTATTTCACCTCCATCTGCCACAAATTTTACTTTCTTCGCCTTTTTCTCAACGTGAGCCTGTCCTCCACGTTTTCTCTTGGACGCCGACATGTTTCTGCGCCGACAGGAATCTCGCGCAGCCACAAGTCCAACTCAAACAGCGCACGCGCAGACCGGTGAGGACGGAGCAGAGAGCGAGAGAGACCCCTAATGGCGCGGAGGTGCTACTGCAGGTAGTCACACATAACATAGTATATTAATTTAAAAATGATTTTATGGCTTTATCTCGCAAAAGTAACCCGCTCAGTTTACATTATCCCGCTTGTTACACGGTTATGAAAAAAAAAAAGATCAATGGAGTGACATAACATATTAATTTAAAAATTATTTTAGTGATTTAACAGTCTATGATCGCAGAACTGTGTCCATAGCAACAGCCTGTTCTTCATAGCAACGGACCGTTCATCATAGCAACGGTCTCCTATAAAGAAATAAACAGACCATAGAATACTGCAATTGACCAAGAAAGAAAATAAATGACAAATAACAAAAGGTGAAAGAATGATTGTCAGCATTTTCATTCATTATTTATTTATTGTATATAAATTTCTTCCCTCCTTTCCCCTGTTGCTTTTGCTATTTCTTGAAGGGCCAAGCTGCCTAGAGCTACAATGATTAATCTATTGTTTAATTGATTATTAAATTAATCGTCAACTATTTTGATAATCAATTAATTGGTTTGGGTAATTTTTTTAAGAAAAAAAGCAAAAATGTTCTGATTCCTGCTTCTTAACTGTGAATCCTTTTTGGTATCTTTACTCCTCTATGACAGTAAACTGAATATCCTTGGGTTGTGAGTAAGAAAATACTGAAAATATCGATTATTTGGATATTATGTTGATATTATGTTTTTCGTTTTTTATTTACTGTATCTATTCTCAAAAACACTGTATCAGGATATTTTTATACATGCAAAGATATGTGTTAAAACAAGATATTTGAGGATGTCATCTTAAGCTTTGTGAAACACTGATAAAAAAATTTTCACCACTTTCTGACATTTTATTGACCGAGCAACTATTAATTGATTAATCAAGAAAATAACTGATGGATTAATCAATAATGAAAATAATTGTTAGCTGCAGCCCTAAGTTGTGGTCAATAGTAGTAAGTAGTCAGTTCAAGTCAACTCAAGTTATCTTACATAAAATGAATAAATTTACCTATTTTATTAAGTCTTTCTTATAATAATACATTTATTTTCTTATTCTTTTACAACAGATTTATTCTGTTTTATGGCACTTCTAAGTACTCCATACATTAGTGTCTTCTGTATTTATTTAGTTATTATTTATTCTATTTTGGTCTCTTCCTGAGAGAGTTGAGCCCAATAATATGAAGTCAATCAACTGAATAAAATGTTGATTCAATTTGGAACGCTGGGGGGCAGCAATGAGGGATTATGGCTTCTTAACCGCCGATATGATAAAAGGAAGAAGAACAATTCTCGCGAGATTTAGCGGCACTAGCTAGTCTCGCGGTCCCAACAACCGGTCGATGTAGTAAACTTATTACTTGTAAAACCACAGCCTACACACTGTTCAGCAGCGATTAAGGGTATTTGGACATATTCGAACATGTAACGCCGAAACGATTCAAAAACTGCCGCTATCACCCGTGAAGTCTGGATTATTTAAGAGCCGGAATAGAGATGCTGAGCGGTCGCTAGCATGCTACAGTTAGCTACACGCTAAAGCTAGCCTCGTCTGTGACAACGTGAACAGCACTTTACTGAGGATTTAGTCTAGAATCTGGTCTCTGTTTACAGTTAGCTAACAATGAAGTGCCACTATGAGGTCTTGGGCGTGAAACGAGACGCGGGAGACGATGATCTGAAGAAAGCTTATCGTAAACTAGCATTGAAATGGCATCCAGGTAAGCTGTGGTAGAAGCTTATGGACATGCCAAGTGGGATGACAGTATAGGAGTAATGCTTCACTTTAAATAAAACTTCTCTATATATAAATCTAGTTTAGTATTGTTGTATTCTTAAAGTGAACAGTAGTAGTCAGCATGTGTTTTATGACTGTTTGTTTGACATTAGAAGTTTATACTGAAAAATCAGCAACTATACCTGTCAGATAAATGTAATTCTAAAAGTACAATATTTGTCTTTGAAATGTAATGTAATGCATGTGAAAACTAACCAAAAGAAAGCACCTGCTTCTGATATTTAATTGTTTGCAATGCTTCATTGCTAATTTGTTTTATTAAGTCTGTAGAATATGAGGTGTAGGCAAGGACATCTCTGTAGCCTGACAATATTCAATTTTCAAATGGTATTTGGCTTGTAATAAATATTGTGCCTATTGCGATTTGAAAAGTTGCAGTAGGCTATATTGGGATTCTGATTAAATTGATCAGTTTTACAACCCTAGTATTCTTCTTCTACTTTCAGTTTTTCACTCTTGGCATCAATATCTGGCTACTAACCCTAACCTCCTTTAATTGTGACTGAAGTTTTAATAAGGTTTGTCACTCTTAACAACAGCTGTGGTTTTCCTCTGAAATTTCCAGATAAGAACTTGGACAATGCCGAGGAGGCGGCAGAGCAGTTCAAGCTGATTCAGGCAGCGTATGATGTCCTGAGTGATCCACAGGAGAGAGCTTGGTGCGTACAAATTTATCTTGATACGTGCAAAGAAGAGTTCTTCCAGACCCATATGCTCTTATATGTAGAAACCGTGTGGGTTAAGTATGTGTTAGTTTGATGCCTCTGTCGTCTCCTGTGTGGTAGGTATGACAATCACAGGGAGGCTTTGCTGAAAGGAGGACTGAGTGGAGATTATGAAGATGACAGCATTGACCTGCTGCAGTACTTCACTGTCACCTGCTACTCTGGCTATGGAGATGATGAGAAGGTGATTATTAAGTTGGAAGAAGGGAGAAAAATAAAGCCTGTTGGGAGGCACACTCCATATGAAATACCGAAATAGTTACATAAATTTCAAGCTGTTTAGCTTTATCCACAATGAATACAGAGATAAGTATGACTGACCTAGAGATGGAATCTTCAACTCAAACACATCCTGATTTCAAAAAGTCAAAGTAACAGATCAGACTGTCTGTCTTTGTTGGATGAGTGGACAAGTAAGAGAAAGGACTCATGAGATTATCTGAAGGCTGATAAAAGGCAATGACAAAGTTAACATCAGCTGCAAAAATGTGGGCACGTTGGAAATTATGACCCACTTAAAAAAAACATTTTTTCAGTTATAAGAGCACACAGCCACTTGACCAAAAGAACACCAAGATTTGATGAAATCCAGGTAGAATATTTTGGTCCAAATTCCAGCTTCATCTCACAGGGGACAGAAATTCTTTGTGCATCTCAGAAAATGTATTTTCTCATTTATTATTCTCTTTTGTTTTACTTTACACTCTCTCTGTAGGGCTTTTACACAGTCTACAGGAATCTCTTTGAGTCCATTGTGAAGGAGGAGATGGAGCACAGCAAGGTGGACGAGGACGAAGAGGAGGAGGAGTTTCCTCCCTTTGGAGACTCTCAGAGTGATTATGATACAGTAAGCTCCAGCCCCACAATAATATGATAACAAATAATATGATTTTTAGTCAGCTGGTGTATTTAATCGGCCTCTGTTTCCATAATACAGGTGGTGCACGTGTTTTACGGCTACTGGCAGAGCTTCTGCACCCGTAAAAACTTTGCCTGGAAGGAGGAGTATGATACGAGGCAGGCATCCAACCGCTGGGAGAAGAGGGCCATGGAGAAGGAGAACAAGAAGACCAGAGAGAAGGCTCGGAAGGAGCGCAACGAGCTCGTCAGACAACTCGTGGCGTTTGTTCGCAAGCGTGACCGCCGCGTGCAGGCCCACAGGAAGCTGGTGGAGGAGCAGAACGCCGAGAAGATCAAGAAGATGGAGGAGCTAAGGCGGAAGCAGAAACTCAGCCAGGCCAAGTAAGTAATGGATGGATAGTTACATTTATAGTTCTCTAATTCTTCCTCATACTCATAATACTATTCTGTGTTTCCATCCAAGACTGGCGGAGGAGTACAAGGAGCAGAGCTGGGCGGCCATGTCTGAGCTGGAGAAGGAGCTGCAGCAGATAGAGGCTCAGTACGGAGAAGAGTTTGGAGATGCATCAGAGAGTGAGGAAGAAGAGAACAGTGAAGAGGGAGGAGGTCAGTGACACTGGGTGTTATAGACATTGTCTGCATGAAGTGGTTATGTTGTCCTCTGTTTCTCTAAATTAATAAGAGTTTCAGATATTGTAAACCAATAGGCTGTGTTATCCATAGTAAACTGTAGCTTATATGTAAGGTTACACTTGCACACAGCAGATCATACTTGTTGCCATCAGGCCCAGATAACAGCGATCTTTAAATAGAACTTGATCGTATCATCAGTGATGTATAAAATACTTGTCGTGTATGTGTGTTTTTTTTTTTAAAGCTAAACTATTCCTTCACAGATGCAGATCAGCCTGATGGAGATGAAATGACCATCGACTACTATGATGATCTGTACTGCCCCGCCTGTGATAAATCCTTCAAATCAGATAAAGCGTGAGTAACCTCCCACCCACTCCACATACCATGGTCTTTTGAACCTACCCACCGTCAGTATCAGTAATTTCTCATTTTCATCACTAAATAATTGAACCTTGAATGTGAAGGTCAGCGATTTCATTATTTTATTGATGCAGTTCTGACTCATCAATTTGCTCTGAGCTGTTGAGCGTTTTTTGTTTTCTTACTCTTTACTTAGTGATACTTCAGGTACAGTTTAAAAGGATTCATTGCAGTGCCTTTTACTCCTTAATTTAGGTTTTCCCAGGAGAAATGTCTGATTATTTTCAATGATTATATTTATACTTGTTGCTGACAATAATACAAATCCACGAAGGACTTATATACACTTCACACATGGTCACTTATTCCACCTAGCTTTCGATTGTTTCTCTCTTTTCGTCCCTACAGCATGAAAAACCATGAAAAATCCAAAAAGCACCGGGAGATGGTGGCGTTGCTGCGACAACAGCTGGAGGAAGAAGAGGATTCACTCGGTTTGAACCAGGATGGAAAGGAGGGAAGAGAGGAGGAAAATGAACAGGAAGAGGAGGAGGAGGAAGAAGAGGAGGAAGACAAACCGAGGCAAAAGTATGTAGCTGGATGTGATGTAGAAAAAAAACACACACTTTTCTCCAGAATTGGATGTAATTTCTTGATTTTCTTTTTCTTTCCATCTATCCAGGCTGTCCAAAAAGCAGAAGAGGAAAAAGAAACAGCAGAAAGTCGCACAGGTGAGCAACATCTTTTCTTTCTTTCAGTGACTGTGCCTGGGTTAGTGTCCTCTCACTCTTAATGCCTGTGAAGGAAACCTTTCTTTAAACGTTTCTCTATTCTTTCTCTCCTCCCCTGTAACAGAGTACTCCAGAGGAGGATGAGCAGCAGCAGCAGCAGCAGCAGGAGGAGGAGGAGAAACCACTGCTGACCACCTGTGAGGAAAAAGCCCCCGAGAAGCCAGCAGACTGTACAGAGCCGGAGAAACAGGATGATCTCCCTCGCACAGAAGTCAAGAGGTCAGCACGGGTTTTTTTTTTTTTTTTTTTTTTTTTTTTAATTTTGCCATCCACAGATCTGTGACAACTTCATGATGCCAGATTCACTGACTGGTTCTGTGGATTTGTTCAAAAGCGAACATTTTTATGGTTTTAGTGATGCCACCCTTATTAGACCAGACTGAAGTCCCCTCTCAATTCATGACTGAAACTGCTGGCTATTTTAAACTCTGGCAATACTGAGTGATGATACTCAGTTCTACTCAGAGGGCACCAGGAAAATGCCAGCTGGCTACAGTAGCACCAAATGTCTAAAGCTGCAATGATTATTTTGGCCACCTGGGGGCAGCAGACGAAGACGAAAACAAAACATTGCAACTGTGTTTGTGTTTAGAATCTGTTTTGTATTTACCTGTCATCTAAATGTTGCCTCAGCAGCTCTGGGAAGCCAAAGGGGAAGAAGGGAGGAGGAAAAGACAAACCAAAGAATGTCAAGTCAAACACAGGAGAACAAATTCCTGAGGTTTGTACAGTTTAATGTGATTTGTATCCATTTAATATTTTTATTATTACAAATTTCTTGTGCTACACACGATTTCCCACTTGTCATTTTAACAGCATCGCTTTTTAACTTGCCATCCCTTTGAATCATCAAAAAATAATCTTATCACATCAATATACTGTAAGAAAATGATGTAGTTATGTTATTAAATCACTTATTCCCATTTCCACCTGCAGAAGGAAGTAATCCTCCGCTGCGTGACCTGTAACAACGAGTTCCCCACGAGAAACAAGCTGTTCGACCATCTGAAGACCAGCGGCCACGCCACCGCGCTCTCCTCAAACGCTGCTGCTCACGGCTCTGTGAGCAAGAGCAAAAAAGACAAGAAGAAAAACAGATAACACATCTTTCATCTGGACCCAAAAGAGTTTGACTGAGCAGACTGACAGGAAACGGCACTCTGAGACGTCTCTGCGGAGGAAGAAGATAAACTGGGAAAAGTGGACTTTAATGACTTTAATGGACTGTGCAGGCTGACTGAGAGTGGATAGTTTTTATAAAATTACACAATCCTGTTTGATGAGATAATTGGTGTGTGTGTGTGTGTGGGGTGTGTGTGTGTGTGTGTGTGTGTGTGTGTGTGTGTGTGTGTGTGGTGTGTGTGTGTGGTGTGTGTGTGTGAGAGAGAGAGAGAGAGAGAGAGAGAGAGAGAGACTCCTTTTACTACTCTCAGTCTTCCAGTTTGGAATGATTGAAATGTTTCCTGTATGTTTCCCAGTAACTTAAGAAACTCACCAGTGGAGAAAAAAAACATGCCCATATGAAACACCTTTACCCTTATTATCCCATCCGTCGCTATTTTGAGAATCATGCCTCTGGGTTTGTCACACAGAGCTCAGTAGTGGTATTACTGCATGTTAGTATTTATACAACAAATCCGGAATGATTTGCATTAATGCCTCTGTTTAACAATAAACTGCTGTATGGTGGAAATGTCTGAACAAAACACACACCTGCATCCAGTAGGTGATTTGTTAACTTTTAACAGGCCAGTGGGAGGGTGAGGGTTAGCTCTAACCTCCATGGGCCTAGGGGTGTATTTTCTGCAGAACAGAGGAGACTGAATTAGGAATTCTACAGACAGCTGTGTGTCTCTGTATCACTCTTCTGCAGGTACACATTACTGCTTGCCACTTTGATCATGAATGTAACACTACAGGCTACAGTATAGTATAGAGTTGAGCATTTAGTTTGGAGAATGTTACAGATTCAAGAAAGGGCTGCACAATTTATCAAGATATTACAAAAATATGGCAAAGTGAAATATCCTGCAGTGCTGCAGAAATGTCCTGGACTACAAATCTTGTCCTCCAGATGTAAGAAAACATGTTTTTTTTGGTGCAGACCCCAACAAATGTCACATCATCGTGATTTTCTCTCACCGAAAATGAAAATTGTGATGCAAAAAAGATCTTTTTCCACGAATTGTGGATCTGTTTGCAATATGATTTTTGTTTTGCCATATTGCGAGCACCTAAATTAAATGTCTTGTATTTAGTTATGTCACCAGGTATCAAACCCAGGTACACAATCCAGGGATCCGTAGGAACCTTGTTACATAAAACATCCTCAAGAATCTGAATATCTGTGTCCCAGAATAGACCGTGATCAGAAGAAATGAGTGATTGGCATTCATCTTCCCACGTTGCCTCCAGCTTTGCTCCTGTGTACCCAGTTGTTTAGGTTTTTTTTATGTAAGGTTTAATAAAAAAGCAAATTAAATTCTTCCACCTGAATTCCCTCCATCTTTTAGAGCTAATGGACGGTCGTAGACAGTTCAATGTTCAATTCCAGCTCCCACTTCAATTTAACATATAGTGAATTAAATGGTTATTTTTGGTTATGGTTATGGTTAGTTTAGATAATTACTGAACAAATCAGAGCCTTCAGTCTCTGCTAAACAGCCTGGTCCTGTATTAGAAAAGTACACAGGTAAAACAACTGAAGAGCTAATAGAATAATGGCCAAGCATCAGGGAGAAGAAAACACTTGAATTTCTTTGATTGTTAAAAAATTAAAACATACATAATAGAGGGAATTGTTCCTAAAAAAATATCAGGAAGACTCATCTCTGATGCAGTATACACAGGAAATAATCTGCCCAAAATGAATCCAAATTGCATTTTGCACAAACCTCCTGCAGTTACTGCGTTCACTATTTGGGTTAATAACAGTTTATCAGTTGTTCTGTACTGTTTGATTGTTTGATTGTCATGAACTGAATATAATAATATGAAATATCCATAAAATATGTCCCTTTGTCCGGGCTCGTCAGTTTACACATTGATAGAAAAGGGGTCCCTTTAGGAAAAAGGTTGGGAACAAAACAACCCCTCTACCCCTGTACTCTCTTTGCCACTATGGGATTAAACGGGGGTGATGGCAGGTTAAACGGGGGTGTGGGTGGGGGTGCATTTTGGTCATTTTGTTAACAAGGGGCATGGCCTCCCCCACCATACAGCCTACTGCCTGTGCCATTTTAAATGCTGCAGTATTGTTGAGACAGAAAAAAAAAGTAAATGGCAAAAACTTTATTTAAATATTTAAGCAAATATGTCAAAGCACAAATGATGAAACTCAATCAAGCATGAGATAATTATTAAATTCAGATTTATGGTCAGTGACTATGTTACAGGGCTAGAAGTAACGATTATTTTCAGTCGATTATTTTGTCGATTAACAGTTTAATCGTCAAAGATGACGACGAAACAGTTCAGTTTACTGTAGAGGAGTAAAGAAACCAGAAAATATTCACATTTAAGAAGCTGAAATCAGAGTTTTGACTTTATTTTTCTTTAAAAAAAAAAACCAAAATATTGATTATCAAATTAGTTGGCGATTAATTTAATAATCTATCAATCGACTAGTCATTGCAGCTCTACTATATTATACAGTGACTATATACGATACTATATATTGTTTAGCTGCAGACTGACTGCAGAAACAGTCATAACAATGTTGATTCAGTGGATCTAAACGGCAAAATGAATTAGAGTCAGTAAAAAAAAATATATAATACAATATATATAAAGTTTTTTATCTTTCTTTTTGTTTGCTGAGTGTATTTAATGATTATGAGTCTTCACCTTAAATGATAAAAATGTTCTAAAGCAGCAGCAGCCGCGTATGTGTCTTCATAATTACAACATGTAGATCACAGTTAAGTATTCAAGTTCACTTTTACAATTGGAAATAACAGTCAGGAAAATGATTAACGTTACACTTTTAAAAATTTACAACAATGCAGTCCACTGCTGTTTGAGTTTCCAGGTTTGGTTCTCCTCAGCTTTGAGTCTCTCCTCCAGTCTCCTCCGTTTATTTTCTGTCCATGTAGTTGTGGACGGCCTTGTTAAAAACGGCCAGGAAGAAATCGGCATCCTCCTTTGTGATGCACATGGGCGGTTGGACGCGGAAGGTCTGAAGTGGTGAGAAAAAACAGAAGATAAGAGGGGAGATTATGGCGCAACAGAGACAACAAGGAAAACGTGTGTCACCGGGTCAGGTACTTAATTCTGTGTCACGCACTGAAGGCAGAGCAGCGAACATTCACAGGCTGGTTAAAAAGCTTGAGTGGATCTTTGAATGAAAAGCAAAACATGTTTGTGTTCTGCGAACTAGAATTAGTTCTAGATGTTAGTAATTTGTTACGCCTCACGTATGGAAAACTGTGCCAGAATACAAATATAATTATTTTTAACCAACGAGGATGCTCTTAAAAGTGTAATAAAGCTGATGGTGACAGGTGACGACAAAGGCTTAAAGCTGAGAACACTGACTTCTAAAGAGGACTGATAATTTGTTCATTGTTGCTTTCTGAATAAATCTGAAGATATTACAATGTTATGTACAATTGTGGTTGTTTTTCCTCTTTTTGGCTTAAAAAGGCCGTGGGTCTGAAATATAAACAGTCTAAGTGTGCTGTACATTAATAAATCCATGGTGCTGAAGTAGCCATTTCGTCTTGGATGTACAATATTCTCTAAACCGTATAAAGCTGATTCAAGTCAAGCCAGTTGTATTTACATTTAACCCTAACCCAAATCACAAATTTTGGGTTTGCAATCAGTTTGGATGAAGAAAAAGTAGCATCATGATTGTTTCTAAAGAAAAAATCTAATTTATTCTTAAAATATTTGGACTTATTCTCACAGTCCTCTTTAGTTTCCCTAAAGATGGAGATATACTTGGTTTTAACTGAATCATGGCTGCCTCACGTCCATCTGGAGTGATGGTCGTGTACCTCCTCAGAAATTAACGCTGTGCATGTGCGAACACAAATGCATGGTTCAAGATGTCTAAGACTGTGTTATAGCGTTTATACCACATCTTTGCGGTGACCCTGCAGAATCAACTGACAGAGGGACAGGCTACGTCCAGGTGAGCGCCGTTACCTGTCCATATAGGCCTCCTTTCCCTATCAGGACTCCCATGTCTTTGACGTCCTCATAGATCTCACTTATTGCCTCAGGAGACAGCGGCTCATTGCTGGCCTGTGGGTGATTGAGAAGACGTAAAACAGGTGGATTTGGGTAGACGTGTTATATTAACTACATTCATGTGACACATTTGAACACGATCCATCTGCCTGTCATCAAGCGACTGACCGGCCGTGTTCACTGGCCTGATAAGTGACAACATCTCCACTTTCCAGGTTAATAATAACAAGGCAGATGTTCTCTTCAGAGGCAATCAGTTACTAATCAGAACTGCAGTTCAAAGCACTAAAAAGTATTTTTCACCTGGAAAATTCAGTATCTGCCAGATTTAACAGAATGAAAAAAACATGCCAAAGCTTTAAAACTGCTGTTCTAGCTAACGGGTAGAACTGAACCGCAGCACAGACGGACGCGTGAGGAGAACGGTACCTTGTCTTTGACCATTTCCACACCGATCTGCAGGCCTTTTCCACGGACATCGCCAATAATCTCATACTTGTCTCTGAGTTTTGCCAGTTCTGTCATCAGATAGGTGCCCACATTATGACTGTTCTGCTGCAAGCCGTCTTCTTTGATAGTCTGTTGAATGAGAATCAGTCAGTTCATGTTTAAAAATTAATCAGTGATCATCATAATCAGTGTTTTTTTTTTTTTTATTGTCAGTAGTTTTTATTATTAAAGCCCAGTGACACTTGAAAATAGCGATGTAGCTAAGTGACTTTATTAGCATTTGATGATGAATTGCTGTACCTGACCAGCTAACTGCTAACTGGCTAGCTGGCCAGGCTAACAGTTGCAATTTGAACTTTAATCGGACCTGAAAAATTGAGCCCGAAAAAGGCCCAAGCCTGACAAAATTCTGTCTGAACCCGACCCGAATCCGTCCCTCAATAGCATATTTCAGGCTGAGAACAATTACAGCCCAACATTTTTCTTAACAAGCTTCCTTCTATGTACCGAAACAGTAGCAGTTGGCAGCGGCAGGGACCAAAACTGGGGAGAAAAATGGATAAAAACATAAAAATAAATAAATAGTAATAATACAGCTCAAACTCGACGTAAGCCTGAGAAATATGGCCAAACCCAGCCCGACCCAAACCCGTTGGGTCCCATGGGTCCCATCAGGTTCAGGCACAGATCTCAAGCTCTAATTACAACAGCTCCCCGAGCTTCTCTCTGTTTTCTCTGTATTTATTCCATTGTGTTTACCCCCTGTGTCACTTTGTCGACCATTGAATATCATTTCATTTCATTCAGTGTAATTCAGTGTGCTTGTTATAAAATTTACAACTTCCTTACATCAAGCACTGATGAAGCCACGGCGCAGGCTAAAGGACTTCCTCCAAAGGTGTTGAAGTGTAAGGCCTGAGCAAAAGAGGCGGCGATTTCTGGAAAAGACATAAAATAAAGAAGGTCACACCTCCACTCACTTTTATGTTGGTTTCTGAACCTTAAAAAGAAATAGAAATACCACCCAGGAGGATTTTACATGAAAAAGAAAACCGCGGAGTCTTTGAAGTCCTTGTTGACACATCTAAAGGTTGATTAGGGAGCTGTGGCAACGAGCTGCCTCAACAACACGGGAGCAACATGAGAGCCAACAGCCAGTCGCAGAACTGGGCGTTCTTATTTCATGGCTGTAAAACTGTCTCGTAATCGGCATATCAATCAGTGTCTGTCAATGTTTATCTTGTTGTCGGTTTTGTTTTTATCTTGGCGCATTTATTGTTTGTTGGTTTCTATATCCTGGTTCTGAGAAAAACAACATTTCATTCAGCTGCATTTGTTTGTTTGAAATGACATTAACACTTTCTATGATGTGCATGCATTATAAACATACTAAGAATGTTTTATAACCTGCTTATAGCACTGTATAATTATATATAGAACTATATAGAATATATAGTCAAGCATCATAATACTTAATAACTGATATTTACTGACTTTTCTTTGTAAGGATCATAGTGTGTTGTAATACACTAACACTTATAAATGTCATTGATTATATGTCACTTCTTTTCTAATGACCAACTGTTTATTATCATGTTCAATAGAAATTATTTTATGTAATTTATAATATGTACAGCCTATTAGATTTAACAATGACTTTTTCATTCATGAAAATTATAATTTTTGTCTGCTCTGTAGCAAAATATTACATTTGTTTGATATTTTGGTATAAAGTTAAAAAACGTTACATTGTTTCTTAGCTAGCAAGGAGACAATGTAACGTTGCTCATCAGAGAAGTGATAATACAATGTAATGATTATAACAGTGATTATAATGTATTATAGAACGATTATAATGTATTACATCTATATTCCTTACAAAATGGGGTTAGTGAATGACCAGCAATTGTGAGGTATTACGATGTTTGACCTTACAAGTCATTATAAAATGCTTTTTTAATGTATTATGATAATTGTTATAAAGCATGAATATTTCTGAATGCTTATAACTACAATTATACAAGGCTTTAAGCATTGTAAGTATGTTTATGATGCATCATATAAAGCGTTACTAAAATGACAAATGAACAAACTGAAAATGTTTTTCCAGCACAAACATTTCAGCAGACCAGACAGAGATCACATTTATCATCTTCTTGGATTTCTAGAAATAATGAAGAAAATTTTATTTTAATTGTATTTGACATTTTAAAGAGATCAGCAGATTTTCAAACAAGGACTGAACGTCTCATTATATTATCTCACCTGGTGTTGTGATAACAGCTCCCATTGGGAATCCATTACCGATGCCCTTTGCTGTTGTTACGATATCAGGCATGACCTCGTGACCCTGAAAACCCCAGAAGTGGCTTCCCGTTCGCCCAAATGCAGTCTGGACCTGTCAGGTGCGAAACAGATCAATTTTTCACATTTTTAAAATTAATTTTCATGATATATGATACAAAGTGTATTAGTTATTAAGTATTAGTATATTAAGTTGTTTATTATAAGATGGAAGCAGGTGATAAAAACCACCCAGAACATCACTGGGACACATCTAGAACACACTATCTTTATGGTCATTGCACAAGTACATCGAGATTAAGTCTGCAGCTTCCGTATTCTGTGCTTTAAAAGCAATAAAATAAAACGATAAATAAGATAAAATAGGAATAAAGTGTCAATAAAGTAATAAACAGTCTAAATGTGTCTGGCAGTGATAAATAGGTAACAAAACCAGTACAGTACTGGAGTGATGCTCTACTGAGCTGTGAAATCAGCGAGGTGAGGTGCCTGCACAGAGCCCAGAGGATAACAAAAGACAATAAGCCTGTTGCCGTTTGGTAAGAGTTACAGAAGTATCCACTGCCGTACCACCAGACTACAGAGCAGCTTCTTCCTTCAGGCTGTGAGACTCCTCAACTCTTCCTCATCCTCCGCACTCCAACATGAACTTATAACTAATTTATATAGAACGTTTCTGTTACGCTGGTTTTGCACTTTACCACAACACTAGCTTTTGCACTACCCCCATTCCCGCTACGGCAACGTCTTTCTGTTTGCACGATCATTTAAAACACTCATTTTACACTGATGTTCATGGGAGAGCGTTCGGGCCAAGCATAAGGGAGGAGGTTAAGATCTTTTAAATTGAAATGTCGTGAATAAAGTAGAAATACCATTTTGACTTATTCTCAAAATGGTATCTGTTCTCAACATTTCAACTTTATTCTCGACATTTTGACTTTAATCTTGAAATGCAAAATTTAAAAAAATCTTCCTCCTCTCATTTTCTTTTTTTTACCTCATGCCTGGCCCTAACCTGTAGATATTACACGTATTGTATGTATGTATAAATTACTTCCAAGTTTTTATTAAACTTCAGTATAAAAAAATTCTAGGCACACAAAAGATGTTTTTTTTCTTTCTTTCTTTCAGTGCTGGTACAGAAAAAGTCCCTGAAAACTGGCTGGTTTTGCAGCTGCAAGCCAAATTTCAGACAGGACAATTAATACTGAACTGAACTGAGGTCTTGAATGAGCATTTAGATATTGTTTTAAATAGCTTTGGTCCTTTTGATATGATATTTAATGATATTGTATTGTTTTAAACACATGGTATTAAAATAAAGTAATGATACTTTGATACTTTTGACAACCTTAGTGGCCTATAACTTTTTTATTGTTTATATTATATTCTAATTTAAATATTAGAATATCTGTTTATAAAATTTCTGTGTGTATATCACGAAGGGGGCTATAATGACAGTTCCCTGTGCATGACAATAAGACCTTGAACCTTGACCTGGCCATGTAACTCGCAATCATAAAATTCCATCATGTTTTCAGAATCAGAATCAGAAATACCTTATTGATCCCTGGAGGGGAAATTGTTCTCATGACAGATAGTCCCATTCAAGAATATAAAAAAATACTGCATGTAGCATAAAGCAATTGCAAGAAAATAAAAAACAGATATGTAAAATTATGTATAATCTACAGAAATATATACAGAGACAATACAGCAATAATAGAACAAAACAGATCAAGCATCATAGTGACTTATATCATGACAGCCTCATAATAAAATAATTGGGTCCAACACTGAGGTCCTGGCCGTAGTCTAGTTAAATGGTGTACCTCATCAGAAATGCAGACCCCTCCTCTCTCTCTCACAAGTTTGTAAGCCTCCTTCAAGTATTTTTTAGGGTACTGCACAGCTCCTCCCATTCCCTGTGCAAACAAAACACAGTTACGCCTGAATTAACACAAGCACTCACACTGAACGTGAGGAGGACTCAGAGTTCAGACGTTCTGATTTCAGCTGAATTCATGTTTTTATTTGAAAAGATCATATCCATGGCATACAATCAATCAAGTTAAGTAAATACCCCACAACAGAATATTATACCTGAATAGGCTCTGCAAAGAAACCAGCAATTCGACCTGGGACACTCGTAGCAAATGTTTCTTTCAGCTGTCCAATGTATTTTTCCTCTGCCATGCACTGACCTGTGGAATCAAAGGAAACACGTTTGATGGCAGCAATACCGGTATGTATAAATATAATAATTACAAAATAACACAAAAGTTCATAGCTGGGTAATTACTCAATAAATTCTTCAGTGTCTTCTCATGCAATGCAATATCTAATAGTATTAGTAAAAGCATCATATCACAATACCATGATTCATAGGTGTGCAATAACAAGGATGAATTTTTAAGCCTTATTAAATCATGACTTAACTTTAAATTTAAAACTTGATTAAAATGAAGAAAGATAAAAAATTTAAGGGCCCTATTTAGACAGTTATTTTGTCCTTAAGGCCCTAATTCGACTAAACCTGGTGTGGTTTATATCAAACTATACAGTACAGAATACTAATATTATATTACAGCATAATGGTTGTGGTTGTTTTTTTTAATGTAAATAGTCATGCAGCCATGCATGCTAACATACTGGCCATTAGTTGAGACACAGGGATATGATACAGCTAATATTCCTTTAACTTGTATAATGTCAAAAGAGGAAAACAAATCAAAAGAAGGAGACTTTATATAGGAACTGTTTTGTCTGATGTTTAGGATTAAAACTGACCTGCATTACCCCCGTGACTTTCAGGGAAAAGTCTGACAAAGGGGACGGATTGTGAAATTTAACTGCTGTCTGTGCAACTTGTAATTGACCTAAAATGCACGGCTCTTCTAGTTGTCACTGAGGTTATACAGGAATATAAATGTAGCGCACACTGTAAATTATCTTACACTTTGGACCAATGCTGTACATTCTCAAAGGTCAAGCATTAACTCAGCAGGTTTCCAGGGAAGTTGAACATATTGCATCAATTTGTTGTAGTAATATTGCAGAAGGGAGCCTGATGCCGGGTTGTCCTATTCGTGAGAGCAGCAGAGATAACCTGAGCGTGTTGAATCATGCGGGTGCGTGTGTTTTTTTGTGTACCTTGGGCACAGCTACATTCTCTGAGGGTCTGCACAGGAGAGTCCCTGCAGTGGCTTCCTCCCCACAGACCTCTGAACACATCGGGACACATGATCTGTTTATTGGGCAGAAACCGAGTCAGCTGGGTCGACCTGACAGCAACAGTCACTCATAACTTTAGTAATGAAGAGAAAGAAAAAATCACATTTTTTTTTTAGCCTAATGCAACACAGCTTCCCCTCTGTCCTTTTAAAGATGTTTTTTAATCATACATGCACGTGTCCTGCAGCATAAGTGAAGCACATTAATTTGTTTCTTTTCTGTTACTCTTCCGGGATTGGAACAGGATTTTTATTTTACTCTGTAATGGGATTGGGATGGGACAGGAATATTTTTGTGGAAGTCGGGACAGGACAAAAAGTGCACTCCTGTGTCACCGCCTAGAGCCAATGGACATTTAACACCAGGGCTAGAAAAAGTACAGTGTGAATCATACAGCCCTGGTTAACCCGGGTTCAAGGTATAATCTGCAACTGTTTCCTAAAGAAAACAACATATAAACTCATATGACATCATCCCTTTCAGTCATTACTTATGACCCACTAGAAGTCTGTGGTGGTGGCTGTGTTTGCAGAGACTCTGTCCCTGTATTTCCTTATTTTTTTTCTCTGTGCTCTGTTGTTCTCAGGACGTTTCAACGACTCAAAATGTTGGTATTTGACATTCTGATGCATTTACGAACAGGTCAGACACATCCTACTGACTCTACCTTTAACAATGTGTGTGTGAAAAGGAGTTGTGTTGTTGTATATTGTGCAACACTGAAATAAATTACTGTATACGTACATGTGTGCAGCCTGAACTACTGGCGATGGGGTATTTAAATGATGAGTTGGAGGTAAGACCTGTGGTCTGTTGGCTACCACCATGGTATGACCCTCTGGAATTAAAAAAAAAAAAAAAATCAGAAACTTTTTGAACATTTAAAGCATGCATTGCTAAAAATATTTCTTAATTTTAATGCAATCATGAAGGAGGATAAGGATAAGACTTACCTGAAAGTGATGATGTCAAAGTTGCCTGTGTGAAGTCGAGCCATCAGCATAGCCAGGTCGTTGGCTTCTGAGCCGCTGTTGGTCAGATATATCACCTGGACAAAGAAACCTTTTAATTGCAGTGTACATATTTATACAGGCTCTCAGCTGATCAAATCCACCACTGTACCTTAAGAGGATCCGGAAAGTGGGAGGCTAGTTTCTCACAGTACTCATGGAGCGGAGGATGAACGTAGATGTTCGTAGTATGCCACAGTGTCTTCAGCTGCTTCACTGCGGCTGCCATCACCTTCCTGAATCCACCCGATGTCGGAATCAGAGCAACAATAACCATTTTGTATAAATTCAAACTGTACGTCAGAATAAAACATGCTATTACCGTGCGACACGGCAAAGAGAAAAGGACCTCACGGGTGGCAGTGGCCCACGCTGACAGTAGCTACACCAGCGTACAGATCCAGATATCGCTTGCCATCTATGTCCCACAGCCACTGCATGTACCCCTGTTGGAGGAAGACTGGTTTCTTGTAGATGGTGACCCTCATGGTCACAGGGCTGCAATTCTGCCTGCGGATCTCCATCACCCGCTGTTTGGACATACCCTGAATAGACATAAATGGAGTTACAGAATAAGAGGATTTTAGTACTCGGGGCAGACCTTCTCAGTAAAAGATATGAGTTGTGTCTGTTTTTGGTTCTGAGTGAAATGGCTCAAAAACTATTGGATGGATTGGCATGGAATTTAGTCCAAATTCGACGTCCCCAAAGGATAAATTCTAAATATTTAGTTGATCCCTAACTTTTCTTGTCATGCCACCAGCAGGCCAAAGTATTCTTTTAAGGCTCGGTCACAGCAACATTTAAAATTGCAATTTTGCAGCGAAATCAATTTGTGTGATTGGAATTCCAGCAATTAGTGGATTTTGCTCAAGTTAATTCTTGGTTAAAATGGTAAAACGATACAGAATTGTCACAGTTCTGCATGCCCAGTTTCCCTTGCTCAGTTCCCCAGCACTCCCAGTACTTTTCCATTCACCCTGCCTCTGCTCCACCCTGCCTGCCGGCCACTCCCACCTCGTCAACCCACCTCCACTCACCTGTGCACACAGCTGCAACTCCTCAGTAATCAGGCCGGTATATAAGCTGTTCCTGCTCAGTCGCTCGCCGCCAGGTTGTTCTTCAGATCTCTGCGCAAGACTCTCCAGCGTCGTTCTCGGACTGTTTCCCCGTTGCCAACCCTGCCTGTCTCTGACTCACCTGCTTCGTCTGAATCTCGGAAAATCACCACTGCCTTCTGTCCCTGACCACGAGTTCCAGTGGAGTGTATCTACTCACCTCTCCACGGATCCCTGACTCTCTACCTGGCCTGGACTCACCATCTGTCTGCTCCCTGCTGGATTGTCTGCTTGGACTCTGTGCTTACTTGGTTTTCGACCCACTGCCTCCTCGACAACGTCTCCAGCCTGCTCCGTTCTTGGTACACTTGTCTGTGAGAAGATCAAACCCACTTCTGGTTTCGGGCTTGGTTCCCCAAACGAACCAAAACTTCAGACTTTGTTGAGACTCCCTGCTTGAGTGACAAATCGTTTTTTGTGCTGCCTTACCAGCTCCTGCCTCTGTTCAACATCTGTGATAATAAAGGTCATTACCAACTATCCTTGTTATACTGTGTGCTGCATTTCGGTCCAGAATATACCTGTTACACAGAATAAGCTGTGTGTAGCCTACTTATTGTCCTTGTAGAAACGGAGGTAGCAAGCTGGCTAACTGACCTGTCATAAGCCCCGCCCCTTTTGCTTGGTGCTTCAATAACAGCTGAGCAAGTTTAGTATCTGTCATTTTGTCCATTCCTGTTTCCTGTACTTGGTGTTAGATATGCTTTGTGTTGGGCTTGTCTATGTTGGAAAGATAACCAAATTTTGAAGATCATTAAAAGGGTTAGGGTTAGGGATGACTGGCCACATTAGTAAGGCGCCTTTACTCTGCAATGGCCTGACTGAGGAAATTAGGTCTGCATAATCTGTATCTGTCAAAATCTTTAAAGACACACTTTTATAGACAGGTTTTTATGTGAAACACTACCTATGATTCACCACTCAGGAGTCTAGAATCAATAAAGGGTCTTTGTTTTTATTGCGGTTTATTTATTTTACCCTTTACTCATGTTTTTGTTTTTGTTTTTTTGTTTTTTTGTCACACCCTTATTTGTAAAAAATAAGCCATGTTGTGTATTTTTACTTTATTAGCTGTTTCAGTTGTGCCAAACAGGACCGTAATACCTTGGGCACCTGAGCATCAAAAGACAGCTCTGAGCCAAAAATGGTTGCAGCCCTCTTTTCAGAAATTGTCCAATAATGCATTCAGACAAGAGGAGAGATTGTTTACACTGTGAGTGCTGGGGCCACAAGGGCCATTATAATGACTTCTGATTTGGAGTCATTCAGCTGCAGGGAATTGTTTGACATCCAATTTTAGATTTCCGCCAGACAGGTCATAATACGAGACATACAGACATACAGTTGGGTGTTGTCAGCGTAACGGTGGAAGTTGATGCCACGTCTACGCAAGATTTGCCCCATAGGGGTAGCATGTAGACAGTGAATAACAGAGGACCAAACATAGACCCCTGGGGCACCCCACAAAAGACAGATATATGACAGTAAACTTTACCAGATCTAAAATCATGATCTGCCAAAAGAAGCCCTGATCTCAGGAAACCCAATATCAACTCAAAACGGGAAACATCCATCGAGATCACACCTTGTATATTGATTACCTGGGGCGCAAAATCATGCCTCAGGTAGCTTCGGTCTGGCAGTGAATGTACTGGAACAAAAAGCATGTGTTTATGATGGTAAACACATGATGCAGAACACTGATCTATAGTGTCCCTAGTGGTGACATGTTGTATAGCGTACTTTTAATTACTGTCATCATATTGTAATGTATTGTAGTATTGCTGATAATCTCAATTTCTCTAGAACTCAGAACTCAACTGTGCTCGACAGACACACATCACTCTTACCTTGTACTCCTCTGGTTTGACATTGCATGGGGGCATCTCTGGGAGGTCTGCACCAGGACTGTGTTTGAAGGCTGACTTCTGACATGCCGCACCTGTGAAATAGTTTTAATTAAAGTCCAGAAAGAGAGATAAAGGGGATTTAGTTGTTTTTTTTTAAATCACTCCATAAGCTGATCAAAGCCTTGCTATGATATTTCTGTGACATTTGGGGCTTTTTGTGACAATGTTTCATGACATTTTCCTTGAGGTTTGAACAAACCTGCAGATCCAGGCCCTTTATGGTTGCCTGATAATCAGACTGAATTGTCATTTACCAGCGGATTGCCATTGAATTATTGCTGAAGAAAGCGTAGGTGTGGGCAGCAGTTCAGGGAATCTGGGAAGCACGGCAACTTGTTATCAGGAGAAAAATACACACCTGATGTAAAATTCTTTTCATTATGGCGGTACCTTATGTTGATTTTATGAGATATCATCTGGTCAATATTTAATCAGATTATAACCTGGTTAATCTGTTAACTGCATTAACTTAACATTTTGCAACACCCTACACTTCCTGTTTTCCCGAGTCAACTGATGGCTGGAAAATGTCAGTTAGAACTGGTTTGACTGACAGGTGTTTTTTTTTTTTTTTTTTTTTTTTTTTTTTTTGATACTCAAGTAGAATTCACCCTATGGAGAAACACTTAGCCTGAACACAGAAAGGTGGACATTGTGCACACTGTAAAAACAGAAAAGCTGAGAAAACTCAGAATTTCAAGGCAACATGCTGCAATATATATTTGAGTTTTGAGCCCAACTCAAATTCTTAGTTTTGAAAAGTCTGACCAACTACTGATCTATTGCTGAGATAATTTACTTTTCTTCTTTAGATTAATTTAAATCTTTGAGTTTTAAAGAAAAAATTAATGTGTGAAATCTTCAATTAAATTCAAGTGAAAGTGAATGCTGGTTGAAATTTTTGAACATTTAATTTTCTGGCAGCAGAATGACAAATCAGGTTCAAAGCTCACTGTGACCAATTGAAACAGTGTTTCTAAAAGTCAAATATTCAAGTTCTTCTAAAGAAGAAAAGTCAATTAGACATAGGTCAGCAAAACCTCTGTATCTCTATCTGCCAAAAAAAAAAAAAGTTTATTTCAAAACTTGAGAGTCTGAGTTGGGCTCAGTCCTCAAAAATCTATTGCAGTTCACTGCCTCGAAATTTTTTCAAAAATTAGAAAATTCAACATTTTTTACAGTGTACAAGTAATACTACCCATCCTCCATTTAACCACTAATGTTTCAAATTAGATAATATGATATATATAAATTTTTCTACTGCAGTGTTTGCAGAATTATATCTTTGCAATTTTTTGTGCTGTAATTTAATTTGATGCAATTTACTTCATCTTTATGTCATGATATCAAGTCTTGTTTGCTCTCAGTTATATATATATATATATATGTATAAATATATATAATATGATGGATTATGTAGCCCAAGAGTATATAAAGTAGGACTGGGTCATAATATGGACAAAACAAATATCACTGTATTTATTTATTTATTTTTTTACCAAACCTGTGTTGACGTAGTTATGAATATTGTAAAACTATTGTAGGGGTGACTATTGGTGCTTTCACAAAATCCTAACATGATAAGATGAGAGAATGAGATTTTTGATAAACAGTCATCAGTAAAGTGGATATAATGACACATACACTATAAAAAAAAAGAAAAAAAAGAAAAAGAAAACACATAAGTTCAAGGCAACTCAGCAATATGTGAGAGATTCAAGTTTTTCTAAAGAAGAAAAGTAAATTATCTAAACCAAACCATTATTATCTGGTGAAACTTTTTAAAAACTTGTTTGAGTTTGAGTCAAAAATCCTTTGAAGTTGCCTTGAAATGTTGAGTTTTCTTAACTCTTTTTTTGTTTTTATAGTGTTACAGAACAGCTTGAACAGTTTGGTAAATTCAGAAAATTACATTTTACTGTAATACTTCCTTTAAAACCAGGAAAAGACAACACTTACATCATGTCATGATATAACAATATCCAAATCTAAGACAATGTCTAGTCTTATATCAAAATATTGATATAGTATTGATATATTACCCATTCCTAAAATAGAGTAATAAATTCTACTGCGGCCTATAATAGCAAATAATAGTCAATTAATTAATGAGTGAACGAGCTGATCAAATTTACCAGAAAAATGGATGGTCATCTGAATCTCTACACTTGATATGACAAATAAAGGCCACTTAATACACATCCTACACAGGCTGTGTAAGCATCAGCAGCAAACCATGATAACAACTTATGTTTATCTCCATGGTAACTCACCACTTCCCAGGTGAAACTTGGCCAAACCGGGTGAAAAGCAGGACTGTCCCATGAGACCTGCATAGCGGCCACTTAGACAGAAACCAACTTTAAACATGTTGAGCACGTTTGCAGCTCAGAGGGCACTCAGCTCTCCTGCTCCCTTCACTTCAGCCTTTTGTTTTTCTACAAAGTCACAAAGATGGGAGGACAGTGCCCAGCCAATGGTACCCTGATCTCACCAAACTACAATCATTTCTCTGCAACGTCATATAGATAATTATTTAACCAGTCACTTCTTCCACTACATGCTCACTGATTGGGTGTTTATGAAGAAGGAAAGATTATGTGTGATATGGTTCTGGTTCTATCCAGTTTGGAGGCCTGAGAAGACGCCAGCCTCAATCTGAGCTGAGGAGTGTGAGTCAAAGTTCAAGATTCAAGGTTCAAAGTTTTTAATTTGTCATGATACACACTGCAGGATTGCACAAGGAAAGGCAGTTGTAGCCCCCTCCATGCTTCGCACACAGAAAATATTAACAGATATTCAAACATTTAAATTAGAATTTTGCAGCAAATATATTATTACTTCAAATCTCAATACAGTAATTTTTAGCGGGATTATTTTTCCAGCAGTCACATAATAATCTGCCTTTGCTGTTCGCATATTTTGCATTATTTAAAACACAAACGGTTTCTTATCAAGAAGGCAGAGAGGACCCGACTTTCCTCCAGTCCGGGTAAGTGTCACAAATGACGTGATTTGGTTCGGTCAGAGCTTTGGAATATCAAATCATTAATCTTTGGTCTGGACTCTGTGGTGGCCCATCAATGTGTGAAAATGACGTCTCATGCTCCCTAAACCGCACCACAATTGTCATCTTGGAATTACGCCCATGTCATCAGGGAGGAAAAAAATCCATTGATGGAAAAACCTGCTCATTCGGTTTATTCAGGTAGTGAGCTGACCTCAATTTTTGGACGCGCAAAGTTGCTGAACATTGACTTAACCAACTGAAGCAACCCCAGATCATAACACTGCCCCCACAGGCTTGTACTGAGGCACTAGGCATGATGGGAGCATCACTTCATCCGCCTCTCTTCTTACCCTGATGCCCCCATCGCTCTGGAACACCACTATCACCACTATCACCACTATCCTTCCAGGTTTTAATAAAGCGTTGGACAGTTCTTAACCTAATTTTAGTAGTTTCATCAGTCTCTTTAGTTGTTTTCTTTGCTTGATGCAGGCCAATAATGTGACCTTTCTGAAACAGAGTAACATCCTTTCCACGACCACAGGATATGTCTTCTGACACGGTTGTTTAAGAAATGAGAAGTTAGGGTTAAGTAACTTGTTGCCAGTTGAAACATACACTGCCCGGCCAAAAAATAGTCACCACCTGGATTTAACAAAGGAAATAGTTCAGAGCGCTCAAATGTATTTGAGTATTTAAAAGATCAATGAATTGATGAAATAAATTAGAATTTTGTGATTAAAACTCTGTCTTCATTTAACATTTTAGTATTAAAGTTGATACAGTAATGCCTTTTACAATAGTTGAATTAGTGTTGTGATAAAAAAAAAAATACAGCATGCTGATTATTACTGTAATAACAGTTAGAATACTGTGATAACTACTGTAAAAACAATTAAGAGTACTGTGGTATTGTGATTAGATTTACAGTAATGATACTTTGAAATGTATTTACAGCAACTTACCAGCTAATTTTACAGCATTTTTGTCACAGTCTATACGACAAATTAGGTAATTAAAGAGAACAAACCTCTCAATGTCTTAGAGGCTCAGCTGGTTTAACCTCACCGGTCAGTCGATTGACATTGGAGGCTCATCAGCTAAAGAACGTCACCTGTGGCTCTTAGGCTACAAAAACTGGCCCATGTTTTCATTCTGTCTCCATTTTAATAATCCAAGTCTCCTAAAGCCCCAATGTGCCATTCGCACACCGTCACACCACACGCACTCTTCACAATAGTGAAGATTGAGGCTTAAAAACATGGTGTAAATACGTCTTTCAAGTCAACTTGACATGTCAGGAGTTTAGGAGACTTGACTTACACCAGATGAGCAGTATGGAGTCATTTTTTCTGTTGCTCTTTCATTCACTTTCATTGTTTGGGAGATTCTGCAACGCCGTTTTCCTCTCAGTTACTCCAGCAGTGTTTTGTAAACCCAACTTTCAGCCAGCATTAGGGTGAGCAGATCATGACCGAATTTTCATTTTGGGGTGAACTATCCCTTCAATCACCTGCTGCAGTCTTCAGTTTGTGATGTTTCCATTCAAGATGTTTTCATTTGTTTCATTTGTAGAAGTTAACAAGAACTTAGCACAGGAATTTGGGCTTCTCAAGTGTCTTTAAGCAATACAAGAAAGTAATTTATGAGCTCTTTACCAGGGTGGAGGTGTGTGATATCCATGACAAGTTCTCTGTAATTCTGATTTCCAGGAACCTAAAACCGTTCACGTGCTCCGCCTCAGCTTCACTAATGTAAACAGGGGTGTGTCTTTGTCCCACTCTACCTAAAAACAACAATCATTGTACTGTACCCAACATCAAGACCAATTTCAACTTAAAAGGATGGAACAATAACAAATAGAAAAGATAATACTCTTTTTTTTTAAAACAAAAGTATCTGTACTTCTACTTAAGTAAAGAATATTTGTACTTTTGCCACCTGTCACGGCCTGTTCACTCTGCTGCTGTCTGGCGAGAGTTACAGAAGTATCCGCTGCCACACCCACAGAACAGCTTCTTCCCTCAGGCTGTACATTGAAAGATAAATAAATGAACTTTGTATCTTGTACCTTGAAACTGCTGATTGTTCGCAAGCTCATCATGATAAGGTGACATTTCAAACCGCTGGGGTGCTGGTTTAATACAGTTTACTGAGGATTTTAAAGCTTATATTTATGGTCATACCGCAATTCCCAGAGCCAGAAACAGAACTGAGTGAATTAAAGAGCCGTGAGGAAGTAAAAAGCATCAAGAAATGGGCCCTGCTATATGAATATCGAATACTGTTTGCAAGTAAGACATAAATGTTGGTTGTACCAAGTTGATAACACATGGGATTCCTCTGGGAGATTGGACACTAGTATAGTGTTTCCTCCAAGTCTGAATTGGGACACAATCATATTAACTGACAGCTAAATCATCTCAGAAGGTAACTGCCCTCATTTGTCTCCAATAGTTTTAGAAAAACATACGGAATTATGAATGTGCTACAGACAGATAAGATGAAAAAAGAACCAGTTTTGGAACCAAAAGCACAACTCAGAAACCAGACAAGTGAGGTAAAAGGTTCAGCTTTACTTGTAGTCAGACAACAGGCAAGGATCAACAGCAGGCAGACTTGGAAAAGAAGACAAACTTATCCACTTAGGAACATCCTGTTTTGTGCATCTGAAGTGGTAAAGAAATTCTCTCTTAGCTGAATAAACAGACACTGAAAGTAAAGCTCTCATGGTGTTAAAGCATTTAATCAAATGTGGTATAGTTTCTGCTGAAAGAGTCTTACAGAAGATGTAGATTTTGACACGTAGCAGTTTCCCTTTAAGCCTGCTGAACACACCACAAGCAATCGTAGCTCTATGAAGTTTGAAGTGGGCAGAAAAACTCAACATCTGTTAGTTCATCCTTGCATAGTGTATGGAATTGATCTGCTTTAGATCCAGAACCAAGAGAAAGAGTTAATCTAGTGGTATAATAATCTAGTGGTATAATAATCTAGTGGAAGATTAAAGGATGACGGGATTAAAAACACAACAAAAACCATAATTGTTTTCAGCTAAAGTACCACATGTAGGCAGAGCCTGTAAATACCTGCAGAGGGCAGTGTGACCAGTGTATAATATCACAGACTCATTATTATTACATTCACATCTAAAATCAGCAGCACATATACATGTGTTCAGAAATTACAAACTGTAAAACAATGATGCAAGGTTACATTGAAGCACAATTCAGAAGATTTAAAAAGAGCTAAATGAACTTTAAGCCAGTTGTTTGAAAGGCTCTGTGCGATGTTTTTCTTAATGAGGTATATTAGTGTATTCAGCCTTCTAATCACAGCATAGCTTAAAAAACTGTTTTACAATTGCTATGCAAATGCAATCACGGAGTTAGACTTCCTCAGAGGTCAAAATGATTGATACTGACATTTTAAACATTTTAAAAAATGAAATCCACTTGTGAGCGGGTTTTCAGGTTTGTTCCTTTGCACTGAAGAATCCAGCAGTCACCTTTTTTTCCTGACTTTCATCATCTTTCCATGTAGCTGTGGACAGCCTTGTTAAAAACTGCCAGGAAGAAATCTGCGTCTTCCATCGTGACGCACATGGGGGGTTTGATGCGGAAGGTCTGAAGTGGTGAGAAAACAGAAGACAAGAGGGGAGATTACCAGGAAACATGCTTCACCGGGTCAGGTGCTTTATTCTGTGATGCATACTGACGGCAGAGCAGGCACTTCAGATACTTCTGGAACATACATCATCCATCAGAAATATCAATATTCATAAGGTAAAGATTAAATGGTCAAGTAAGGGTAAAAAAAATAACTCAAGAAAGTTTTTTAATGATTGATTATTACTGAATTCAGTGGTAGTTCATGGTTCTTGGTTTGGGTTGGCATGACTTTGGTTACTTGAAGTTGGGGCCATGTTGATTTTGTGAATTAGACTTAGTTCAAGGAGGTACTGTTATTTAGAAATAACTCATATACCGAAGGTATTTATGTCAAAATGAAAACTGTTTGTAATTGGAGTTGTAATTAGGTCTGGACGATGCAGCTCAAAAATGTATCACAATAAAAATGTTCCAGTTTAGTTAATATTGATCATTTTTAATGACATATTTAACAAAGACCAGGAGAAAAAGCTTGAATTGAACCACTTTATTATAAATTTAACACACAGGTAATAGACTTGATAGACTTAAAAATAAATAAATAAATAAACTGCCATTCCGACGAGCAAGGTTGTAATAACTGAACCAAAGAACCACGAAATAGAGATAAAATTGTCCATATTAAAATGTATTATCAGAGAGAATTTTTTTGCCAGGCCACTACCAACATCAGTCTTTGTTGATGCAGGATGAAAAACCTCAGTTTGCTCTGCAAACTGACTAACTTTGACTCGTCGTTTTCAACAAAACAACAGCCTTTGTGATGAAATAATTTACCTGTCCGTAGACTCCTCCTTTCCCTATCAGGACTCCCATGTCCTTGACGTCCTCAAAGATCGCGCTCATTGCCTCAGGAGACAGCGGCTCTCTGCTGGCCTGTGGATGGTAGAGAAAAGGTGAGGATGTGTTACAGTAACCATGACAATTAAAGTAACTAACATTATCAACACTATTCAACTGCTTGTTTCCAATAATTCTTTGATTGCAACCTAACCTCTTACTGCTAATTAGCTTGAGAGGCTACACATCTGAATATCGGCAGGGACAACTCGTGCATGTGATTCCCACTTGGGCGAGTGACTTTCAAACTGTTATATATTACAAGTTAATTTCATTTTAAAGTAATAATTTACTTTACAGTATTAGTCTGTGTAAAGTAATGTGTTACACTACTTTTGTGTTACTTTCACCAAAACAACCACAGAAGTATGACTGGGAACTATAAAATGGAAGCAGGTATTCTTGTTTCAGACCTGCATCCTTCCAAACGCCCCTATATTGCAACACTTGTGCAGACTTACTCAGCACTTTTTTTTCTTTCGATAATACACCCCCATAAACGCAAGGTTGATGCCCAATTAAACAACACTAAATAAATATTTTGCATATTGTGCTGCTCCCTGCTCCAGTTTTTAAAGCAGGTTTAGGTCTACTACAAAGAACTTTCATATTTTGTTGGTTTTAGAGCCGCCTGAGGACAAAAGCGATGGCGTTTCCACCTTAATAACCACAATTCCTTCACTGTAGTTGTCCTGTGTTTGCTTTAAGTTATCACAAATTTTGCACTCAATCTTCTTGCTATTTTACATAATGTTGTTGTGTTTATTGCAGACAGATACTGTAAGTGTTTCCAGGTTCAAAAATATCCAACCTTTGAGGACACTCAAAGTCAGGGTAAATGCCCTATCTTGCAATGTTGATGAAAGAGAAAAATAGTTTGTGTATCTGCTCCGTAATTAAAATCTGCTCCAAAATTGCTTCCTTTGCCCATGCCACAGCTTTTCACAAAGTTTCAGGAAATTGGGGCTGGCTGTTTTTTCCGTAATCCTGCTGACAAAAAGACAAACCAGCTGAGCCGAAAACAGAGCCTCCTTGGTGGAGGTCATTATGGAATTAGAGAGGCTGGAATCCTACCTCTACCTCACAAAGCATGCTGACACCTGCCAAACACAAGAAAAATTCTAAGGAAAATTAGTCAAAATTGAACCCTTAACAACACTGACACAGATGGATATTTTCCAAACATCAAAGAAAAGACAAAACAAGAAGTCAACCAAACTAAACATTTCATATTTCATTAAATTTGTACGTACTCCCGGGCAAGTTTCTGTATTAACTCTTCCCTCTGCCGGCTCATTTCATGTACTAGTATCAACAGAATTAATAATCATATCAGAACCTCAGTCTGTAGGGCATGCACTGCAGTAACTACAGATGGTCACTGCTGCTCCGGCTAATGGTTAACTGGGGCAGTGCTGAACCATGCCCCTGGGGGGCACAGCACAGACACACACGTTGTGCAAACATGTGAGGAGAGGTGAGTGTCACTTGTGTTCAAATCTCAGTACCTTGTCTTTGACCATTTCCACGCCGATCTGCAGGCCTTTTCCACGGACATCGCCGATAATCTCATACTTGTCTCTGAGTTTTGCCAGTTCTGTCATCAGATAGGTGCCCACGTCGAGACTGATCTGCTGTGCGCCATCCTCTGTGATAGTCTGTTAAGTAAAAATATCTTATAGTCAAGTTGGTTCTGTGGGTATGAAATCTAGTTTTCAGGTAATTTGCAGAAATACAGTGAATTTGTCTCCTGATTTTACAAAGAGAAGATGAATTCTTACATCAAGCACTGATGAAGCAACAGCACAAGCCACAGGATTTCCTCCAAAAGTGTTGAAGTGAACCCCCTTTGCAAATGAAGCTGCAATTTCTGGAAATAACATGAACAAACAAGCTCAAACCCCCACCTACTGCTGCGCCAAATCAAAACCTCAGTCTGAAATAGATTTCCTCAGCCAACATGCGTTACAATCGATTGGCTGAAATATCAGTGTTTTGATTTTGGTCCCCAGACCTTTATGGAAATGTCACTGTGCAGGATGTCAGAATGACAACAAAATAAAAAACAGTGGGGTGTTGGAGGCATTACGGGTTGATTGCAAAGAGAAAGCTATTGCAGCTACCTTAACAAATAACAACACGTGATCACATAACTACTGCCAAAAATAGATGTACCTGTTTCAAGACATGAGGGCAATAAACACCTCAGGTCAGCTTCGACACATAGAAAAGAAGGTAGGGAGCCATGGCAACAAGCAGTAGAGGTGATGGTCAAGAGATCTCATCCTCCCAGCATAATTTTCTCACAGTCTCAACAGTATTATTATGATTTTGAATTGTTGTGTTAATATATTTGATACAAGAAAAGCCTTCCAATGACCACTGGCGTGTTCTCTAACTTGCAATTTAATACTACAATCCATTCACGTCATATGTATTCATAACTGCACATGATTTGTCTTCCCTCTTCAGCAGGAGCCTTGAAGTCTAAGTGGTGAGTCATAGACAGAGAATGTATGATTTAATTTGTCCACCTGCATTAAACTGAACTGATCAATGCCATAATCAATCAGTTACAAGTAAATGTATAAAATGTACCTTAGGTGGTGATAAATTGCCTACAACTAATAAATGAGGGTGTAAAATACAGCATGATTTCTGTTCTGCCTGGCATCAGGAATTGCTTCCACGGTATGTTAAAAATAAGAAGCTGCTACAGTTAATCATTGTCCATTAGTCATAAATCTACCCAGCTGTGCATCAATAATTGTTGTATTGACCCTGTTTAGTGGAATGAGTCCAAACCCCGTCTTCCCATGCATCTTGCCAGTTAAATAAGCTGCATTTCCACTGCATGGTACAGCTCAACTTGACTCAACTCTACTTGCTCTTTTTTTTTTTTTTTTTTTTTTTGGTTTTCCATGACCGATAGTACCTGGTACTCGGTTGAGGATTCAAGTGAACTGATTGGTCATGCAACATTGGGCATCCTGCATAATCCCAGCATTTTTAAATAGTCAAACTACCGTCAATAGCTACCACAACTTGTTTAATCACTCAGTCTATTGACTCAGTATCAAGAACACCATTCCTGCATATCCTGTATTATAAGTGTAGCATAGCTCCTTTTTGTGTATGCAGTCAGCAGTGTTGGACAGTAATACATTACTCAGTAACTCTTTACTGTTATATTATTACTTTACCCAATAATAGGTAGTATTTCTAATCCAAGTAATGCCTGCAAAAGCTTTTATATGATTTGTTTTTCGTCCTCAGCATGGATGAGTTCTGACTTCATCCAAGTCCTCATTTCTGCATTAAATCATCCACCTGCCAACCACCACAACGTATTATTTTCTACAATTGCACCTACACCTTTACCTGCCTCTCTGTAGGCTATGTTACTTTTTAAATGATGCTGAGCAGACGTATTGATGTACTGATGTACAAGTGTTTTTTTTCCAATAATTACCCAATGATTAGAGAAGCTGCTTTCAGTTTCATTACCACGCGTGCAGTAATGTCACTGCAGCAAATTATAAACTTGACGAGACAGAGCAAACTGTCCAGAGGACAAAGAAGTAAATAAAGAATCAACACCCTCTTTCCCACCTGCGAACCATCCACGATTGATCAGAATGTTAGTTTTTATGACCTGGCCCGCCTGCCCCGTGGATTAACTGCATCACTAAGAGGTTAACTTTTGTTTTCACCTGGACAGTTAGTAACAAAAGCTCAGTTCACTGGATCAGAAGTTCAACTTTGGAGTGCAACAAGGCTGCCAACATGGTACAAAAGTAATATAGTAATTTAAAGAGTAATGTAACAAATTACTTCTTATAACAAGCAATGAGTAAAGTAATATTATTACTTTTTAAAGGAGTAATAAGTAAAAAGTAACTTATTACATTTGCCCAACACTGGTAGTTAGTATGTCGTTGAGGGAGAGAGACAGCAAGTGGCAGAGAGTGACGGTGAATGCAGTAGCGCAAAGGAAAACGTGAGCAGTGAAGTTGTTGTCAATGTGGCAGTAAATGTACCGTGTAGGTTACAGTCTGTCAGTGAATAAAGGCTGAAGCTTCCAAAGTGCTTGCATGTCTTACAGCATTATCTCACCTGGTGTTGTAACAACAGCTCCCATTGGGAATCCATTACCAATTCCCTTTGCCATTGTAACCATATCAGGAATGACATCATGACCTTGGAAACCCCAGAAGTGGGTTCCTGTTCGCCCAAATCCAGTCTGGACCTGTCAGGTGAAAAACAGATTAAGTTCATTCACTTAATGTTTTTCTTGCAGTGTTTGATTCTAAAGTGTCTAACAAAAAAAAATGAAGTATTTTTTCTATAAATCAATATAGTTTAAATTACAAACAGAAAATCCATCCATTAATTTTTTTTAAATCTATAAAAAGTGTATCTAACCTCATCAGCAATGCAGACGCCTCCTCTCTCTCGTACAAGTTTGTAAGCCTCTTTGAGGTAGTTTTTTGGGTATTGCACAGCTCCTCCGACTCCCTGTACAAACCAAACACAGCCCCTCGATCTTAATTAACACATTTATCACATTGAACATGAGAAAACAGTGAACATGGATGGCATACTAAGAAAAAAACTCATTTACTTGCTAATATTACTGTTCATTCACACACAAAAAAGCATTAATAACATGTTTACTCAAAGACTACATTTCTTGTAATACTCCACAGTTGTGACGGGTGTCTTCAGGACCTAAATGCAGCACAAGGATAGGTATTGATGACCTCAGCAGACACATCAATGAGCAGGCAGATAAGAAAACAGTTCAGTTCAATACTTGAAGTATTGGGCTTGCTGTGGCTCGGGGCAGACCCAGAGCTTTGGATGAGTGAGCTGAATCGGGGAGTAGGAGAGCCTGGAGGAGCAAAGCACACTCCCTCATCCAGCGCTTCCATCGTGACCACCCTGACACGCCTGGTGGTTTGCCAGGAGGCTCTCATTGAAAGGGGTGTACTATGGTTTTTGCCTGAGCACTAGTAGTTCCTTCAAGTGTTTATTCCCCTCTCTAGTGTCTCCTGTCTTCCTGTTTGTCTGCCTGTGTGTGTGCTGTGGGCGTGGCTCTCCCGCTCCTCCTGGCTACCAGAATACCTCACCACCTGCACTCCAGTTTACTTACCAGCACACCTGCCATGTGTCAACAACTCATCTGCCCAACAGTACTGAAGCCTTTGGTTTTCATCTACTCACTGCCAGATCATTGCTTCTACCAGTTTGGCATCAAACTCTCTTGGCCACCTTGGTATCCTGAATACTAAGTTTTTTTTCCTGGTGTTTTTTTTTTTTTTTTTTTTTTGACTAAATAACTAACTTTTGTTTTTCTGCACCCAAGGATCACCTTCAACCAACCAGTCTGCCTGTCCGTCTCTCTGCCAGCCACATTCACTGGACCACTTCAAGCTCCCGTCTCGTCTGCCTGCCATTCAACCGTTATTCATCTACATTTTGCAATAAAGGCCTGCACTGATCATCTTAACACTCTCTCTGTCCTGCTTCTGGGTTCACATGTTAAACGTTACAATAATATAATTTTGTACCTGAATCGGTTCTCCAAAGAAAGCAGCGATTCGAGTTGGGACACTTGTAGCAAATGTCTCTTTGAGTTGTCCAATGTATTGTTCATTTGCCATGCAATGACCTGTGGGATCAAGCAAATAGAAGTTTTTCATATTCAAATTTTCATATTCAAACTAATACAGACACTAGCATACAAATGAGAAATTCCAAACATAATGCTAATCTTTATGCAGAATCTATGAGCTGAGCTATATTGCTATTAGCACATAGTAGTGGGGTTGTTATTGATTGATTTGTTTTGTGTAAACTGTCATGTAGACACACTAACATACCGTACTGACCATTTCCAGGTAGACTCTCTAGTTGAGATGCACACATACTATATAGCTAAAATTCCTGAAACTGGTAAAAGGTCAGAAGAGGACACAGGGGTAAATGATCAACAGTGGGAGACTTTGAACTTTATTCAGGCAGTTCAGTATCTCTTTTGTGCCATTTTCAGGGTTGCAAGTGACATGTTTTAATCTCAGGACTTTTAGGAAGATTTACAATTTGTGAATTGCAGCTCCACAAATAAATATTCATAGCTTTAACCTGTCGCAGAGCTCTGTTTGGAAATATTAAACTGAGCAAACATTTTTAAATGTTTTTCACCTTGCAAATAGACAGAACATTCTCAAAAGTCAATCATTCACCTGTGAATACATATGCAATTACAAAATGAAAACACACACAGCACCCAGCCTGAGCCATTTTCATCATCGTGCATGAACACAACGCAGTGAATGAAATTAAGGTTAATGTTTTGTAAGATCATAATGGTTAATCTCACTGATAACAGTCTTGTTTTTTCCGGTTCATGAGAGCAGTGTGAGTGTGTTGACCCATGGTGGCATGTGTTTGTGCACCTTGGTGCGCAATTATAGGGCTTTTCCATTGGCACCTTCGGCCAGTCTGCATCAAATTATGCTGCATTTGTTTGTGTTTCCATTAGCAGTTTGAACAAGCAGGGCTGTTCCAAGTTGTGCCTGAGATGGACCAATTCCAGACATCAGATGGGCTGCAATGTATGTGGATGTATAAAGAACTGCATGTCTGTGTGTCTGTTCGACTGAGTGTGGGTATGAGCAGCACACGCAGAGCAGAGAGGCACGCAGCCATAGCAGACAGGATAATCCACACAAAATCTGGCAAATGGGCACCCCTCCCACAGGGTTGTCCGGATGTGTGGGTGTGTTAATATGTGCTTTAGAACATAGTCACAGTGAAACAATCAGAATATAACATTTAATTTCTTTGATTCATGGCTTTGTTCTCGCTAATGCTGCTCCCTCTCATTCACTCTGAAAGACGGAGCAGTCACCGCTGTTCTGCTGCACACCCTGAAGACACACCTTCAAGCAGGTGTCGCTATGGTAATGGAGATGCAAATCCCTTGCACAAACAAGTGTACACAGCCGCACCATGCAGCATGGTCCATCTCAGGCGTGACTTGACTCACCTCAACGTGTTTAATGGTAATGGAGCACAGAGTATGGTTTGACTCAGTGCAGCCAAAAGTGCCAGTGGAAAAGCCTTAACTGCGCTGGGATGACACGCCAAGTCAAACTGAGTCAAGCCAAGTCAGCAAATAAGTATCCAGCATAAGTCGCTTTTATCAATGTGCATGAACACGACACAATAAGTGAAATTAAGGTTAATGTTTTGTAGGATCATAATGCTTAGTCTCACAGATAACAGTCTTGTTTTTTTCCGGTTTATGAGAGCAGTGCGAGTGTGTTGACCCATAGGTGTGTGTGTTTGTGTACCTTGGGCACAGCTACATTCTCTGATGGTCTGCACAGGAGAGTCCCTGCAGTGGCTTCCTCCCCACGGGCCTCTGAACACATCAGGACACATGGTCTGTTTATTGGGCAGAAACCGAGTCAGCTGGATCAACCTGACAGCAACAGTCACTCATAAGTAATGCAGCACAAAGAAATCACGCATTCAGCACAAAACAGCTTCTCCTCTGTCTCTAACATACATGCATCTGTCCTTTTCTACAGTATCTGCATATGATATATTCACCCTAATTAAAACAGAAATTGTAATGTGATTCATCAGTTGTTTGACATTGTAATACATTATAGCTGCATACATACATTTGTGCAGCCTAAACCATTGGCAATGGGGTATTTATATGCTGCATTGGAGGTAAGACCCATGGTCTGTGGGCTGCCGCCGTGGTATGATCCTCTGGAAAATAAAAATCAGAAACATTTTGTGCATTTGGACCAAAAAGAACTTTTAACAATCAAGCTAACAAAACAGACAATGTGTGACATGCCGAATGAATATATTTCAGAATATAATATATAAACACACACATTCGCATATTCCTGAATAGTAGCTGGATTCACAAACCTTGTCATCTGTTGTTTACTGAAACTATATGCTTCTCCTGTCTGTGCCTCATTAAACGATCTATTTTTGTTCCAACAGCATCTTTAATTAATGAGAGAAAGGGACAAACTACCCAAAAAAAAAACAATACAAAAGTCTATGATCAGGCTGAGAAAACATCAACTAGAATGGCGCCCCTCTTGTCTAAATGTCTATGTCTGTTCTTGACAACCAACAACATAATTCCTCTAGTCGTGGCTGTTGCTGGCTCAGAGGCATAAAGACGTAAACAATTTTGGTGTTTGCCTTATGGAAAAAAAGTCGTGGTTATTACTTTTATGCATGGATTTTTTGAAACATTACTTTCAGGTTAACACTAAAAAATTTCTGCATTTTCATACAGTTTTTACATAATTATGAAGCACATGAGGATATCTCTCTTTATTATCAATTCTACCTGAAAGTGATGATGTCAAAGTTGCCTGTGTGAAGTCGAGCCATCAGCATAGCCAGGTCGTTAGCTTCTGAGCCGCTGTTGGTCAGATATATCACCTGGACAGGGAAACATTTTAATCAGAGGTTCCTACCCTAGCTGATCACTAATGAAATATAATACTAATACGAGAAAAGACATCCAAGGTACCTTTAGAGGATCTGGGAGGTAGGAAGCTAGTTTCTCACAGTACTCATGGAGGGGAGGGTAAACGTAGATGTTTGTAGTATGCCACAGTTTCTTCAACTGCTGCTCTGGGCTGCTGTTACTTTCCTGCACCCACAATGTCAAGTATCAGATATTAAACACCAATGATTGAATGAATCGTTTTTATTGTAAGGACCTTACGGGTGGCAGTGGCCCACGCTGACAGTAGCCACACCAGCAAACAGATCCAGATATCGCCTCCCGTCCACATCCCACAGCCACTGCATGTGTCCCTGGTGGATAAACACTGGTTTCTTATAGTAGGTAACCTTCATGGTCATGGGGTTGCAATTTTGTCTGCGGATCTCCATCATCCGCTCTTTGGACATACCCTGGACAGAGACAAATGCACAGGACAGGAGTTAAAGTATTGGAACATCTTTCTTCATTTTTTTTTTTCCAAGAGCTAGGATGTGTGCATTCATTAGCGCAACTGGAGTGTGTGGGTGCCTGTGAAAATGCCACTGTAAATGAAATATTTACTTAGTGTGACATTTTATATTCATTGCTGGTGTTAATACAGAATACAGAGTCCAGCTGTGCAGGAAATAGACCTGTACGCTTGCAGGATATTGCTTCTACCTTGTATTCTTCTGGTTTGAAGCTGCACAGGGGCATCTCTGGGACTCTGTGGAAGTGTATTTGAAGGCTGATTTCTGACATAATGCACCTGTGAAATATTGCAATTGATGTTCAGACAGCAAGGAAAAAGAGGAGGCTGAATGCATAACTTGGCTGAGGCTGATCAAAGCTTTGCTGCAGCATTTGTGTGACATTTGGGAGTAATTGTGAAACAACCTATCACTTACAACTCCCATCTTCCTTTTTAAGCAATTATTATCCTCAGCAAGACACAATTACATATTTAAATCAGTGTTGGCACTTATATTGTTTCCACAACATTCAGAATTATCTTGCTAGTATGTTGACACCTCACTGACACTTTAACCATATGAAGTTCACCTTAGACCTCACCTCACATTGTGCAACAAAGGATGCTGTCTGTTTTCCACTGGTTGTAAAATGTGATGTACAAGGAGGAGCAGTCTGGCTGGCAACTGTTCAATTCAATCGGTCAAAACAAATCCATGAATAAATATTTAACTTATGCACAGAGGAGTGGTGAATATGTAAAGGTATAAATAACGTGCACTTGACTGTTCCTTCCTTATGCAGCTTCACTTTAACCAGCCCTGGAGACATAATTATGACTCAGACTACTGTATTGCAATTACTATCTTTTTGATGACTTCTGCTGCAATTTAAGTTGGTCGTTACTCAAATTTTTAGGTCACCCTCTGAAATATGCCTGCAGTTTATTAGCTACAACAGTCTAATTCAATAGTCCTGCACTGAACATTATTACTGTCATGAAGTTTTTGTTGAAACTGTTTTTCAGAGGTGTTGATTCAACTGATCCATTTGGAGGATGCAGTTTGTGGTGCTGTTGAACTGCATTGTGTTATACTGAACCATTTCTGTTCTAGCATACCCTCACTGATATAAATGGGGTGGAGAATATAAACACCTGTCAGTAAAGCAAAATACAGTTCAACGGCACCACAAACACATACAGCTTTATACAAAAGCGGATATGTAACTGAGTATATTTACTCAAGTATGTAAGTAAGTAAGTACAGATTAAGATTTCATGAGGAAGACATGCAATCAATTTATTGAAAACTATGCAAAGAGTATTAGGGTCAACAGGCATCTTTTTTTTTGTTATCAGTTTTTTATTATTTCAGCAGAGGTAGAAGAACAAACTACATCAGCAGGCATATAATTAATGTTTCTATCCAACTGTGACCATGCAAGGTCAATCAACCCGCCCCTGTGGCGACCAATATCCTCCCCTCCCCTCCCACCATAGTTCTATATTTAAGGATATACAAATTCATAAACTAACAGCCTTATATCAAAGTGTACTTCCATACAACCAAAGGGTCAACAGGCATCTTTTAAATTTGCATTTTGAGAGTGATGTTGAAATATCGAGAATAAAGTTGAGCCATTTCCATTTAAATCTTGACACGATATTTTGACTTTATTCTCAACATTTAGACTTCTTCTTCTCATAATGCAAAATGTAAAAAAAAAAAAAAAAATCTCCTCCTCTGTTTTTTTTCATACGTTGGCACTAATACTGCAAGTCTGACTTTATTCTCAAAATGCAAAATGGAAAAGAATCTTCTTCCTCTCTACCGTAAAAGTTAAAACACTGCTTATGTGTTAAAAATCAATAGTAATATTCCAATAATATAATAAATAAAGTACTATCATACCCTTACTTTAATACTTTAGGACCCTTTTGCTGTTAATACTCCACTTTGTTACTTCTGCAAACAGTAATATAAAATAAAATAATACACAATTTATAATTACATATAATTATATAAAACATCTTGTTCTCCATGCCCTTTTGCCTTTTGTGTTGTTTTTATTTATTATCAGTATCAATATGCTTGGCCGCATTGTATTTTATGCAGTCATGCCAATAAAGGCAATGAATTAAACTAGATTTAATCGAATATTTTCACATCTTTTCGTGTCATTTTTTTTGGACCAAATTCAATAACAGGTATTGATAAGTTTACTTAAATAAAAGAGGGCCTCTTCCACCGCTGGTTATAAACGGGTTTATTGTAAAACTGTTGTATTAGCTTTAACTACATGTAATGTTACCTAATAAACTGGCAACTAAGTGTTAATTTGGGCATTTTGTTGCATTATTAAACTGTAACGGTTGTTTTTTATTATTAGTAGTATGACAAATATAAAGCTTAAGAACACCATGTTAGGTAAGGAAAAACAATAAATAAACAAATAAAAAAAAAATAAAAGGTTTCCTTCCGGTTGTATACACATGTTATAGTTCTGGATTTTGTTCGTCTCCATGGTAACTCACCACTTGCCAAGTGGAATTTGGACGCTTCGGTTCGACAGCCGGACTGTCCCGTTAAACTGCGCAGCGGCCACTCAGACGGGATAAAACTTTATACATGTTGAGCGGACACAGCTGTCGTCCTGCCTTCACCGTCTGACTCCGCACAGGAAAACTTTTTCCAAACTTTCTCTTGTTTCTAAAAGTTTCTGCGGTGGGCCGTCGGTCAGCCAGTCAGTGACCCCGATTGCTCTGCGACGTCACAGGATGCGTGCGCACGTACCGAAGCCTCACCTTTAAACAGTGTCACGTGGTTTTTTAATATCCCATAGGCAAATGTCATGGCCTTTACATAAAGCCTACTATCCGCAGTAGCCTATTATCCCCAATTATTCATTAAAATAGAAATAATGGTACCACTCCATAATTAAGTTATTGCTTAGGTTGTAAACACTTTATAAATTATTAATAAACTCTTACAACACATTAGATTAAAAGGGCAACAGAGCCTGCATTTATCTGTGTTGTTACGCTTCACATCTCATTGCTTATTTTGTCTTCTCCACCAGCCTGCATTCGTTAATGAGCTACCAGCATTTAGCCTCCTTCAAAATGTCTTAATAATCAAAAACATTTGGCACATCATATTACCACATTCATACACTGAGGGGGTTTGGCGATATTGTTTCCTTGACATCCAATTCACTTTGTGTACTTTAACCATTGATATTAATATTTATTATAATAATATGAGAGAATTTATCTTTTTTTTACATTTACTTGGCCTTTTGTTTCTGCCATTTTCGTTAAAAGAGGCAGACGTGGAAGAGAGATCTGGATCAGAGGTTATTGATCACAGCAGGTCAGCATGCTTTTTTCCTCATTACTGATATTTACACACATGTACGGGGGCTAGGCAATATATCGTTCTATATCAATATCATGATGTAAGACTGGATATTATTATTATATTGGATATTGTTATATCATGATATGGCATTTGCATTGCAGTAAAGTGATGTTATTTTACGTTCAAGCTGTATATTATTTGCCTTTAACCACTTTGTCCTTGTATCCACATTACTGGTGATTATTTCTCAAAAATCTCACTGTGTTAATATTTTGTGAAAGCACCAATAGCAATCTTTAAAATACTGTTGCAATTTAATATGAGGTATTTGAAATTTGCCCAGCTCTAACATGTAACAATAACAGGCATTATCGATATATTAGCAGACACAAAATAAAGATCAACACCCCATCACTGTAAGTTATATTTTAAATTTATTATAAGCATGATTGTTGATTTTTTTAAGGTGCTGTTTTAAAATTGTGTTGTGTATATGGGCGGCTGAATGAAGCTCTACGTAGATACATATACAACTGTACATGCAAAAGAAAAAAAAGGCAAAAGACAGCAAATTATCACTGTTGAACAACAGAGACAGTCACTTAAGATTAGTGTTGTACATGGTCAACCAAGTATCATGACACAATTTTCCCATCCAAAAAAATAAACATCTCTATAGAAATATGAAAATATGTTTTTAAAATTCATTTTACCACTTAATCAATCAAAGCAGTAACACGAGTATGAAGAAATGTGCTATTTCAGACTTTTTTTTTTCTGTGCCATTAATTTGCTAGGGCCAGTTAAGTTTAGCAGCTCCTCTAAGTCACGTAGTCAAATTTGCCACAGTTTTCATAATGGAACCAGAGCAGAACTGTGCATCCACAAGCACTTGAAAATGTTAAAATAATAATAATTATGATTATAATGTTATTGTGGTTATTGATTTCTGTAACCTGGTTTTACTTGGTTAACTATACAAAATAAAATAAATAAAATGAATGTATTTATAATCTTTTAAATTTAAAAAGCTAAAATTTATCAATTGCTTTGTTTCTGCCAGCAGGTGGTGCTGCAGCGCCCTCAGCGACTGTGTTCCTTCACTAATGGCTTTCAGATGGAGTGTTTTAAGGGAGCAAAGAAAACACACAAACACAAAAATTGACACAAAATGAAAACCTTTGGTGTTTGAGCTTTCTACAATTTTGATTTTTACATAAATAATTGTAACATATGCTTATATTACACCAGTATATTTCAATATAAAAGTTCATGACATAAAATGTGCCTGTGACTGAGAAGAAGATTTATGACAGTTACTCATCAGGACTGCATACTGTACAGTGCCACATAATTTACACAATCAATCATATTCTGTATAAAGTTGATTGAAGATTATTAATCAGATCAGAGGTTTTTAAACAGTTTCAGGTGAGGCTCAGTGAAAGTGAGTGGAAAAAACATTTTGTTAGTTATAACATGAGGGCGGGAAATTAGAATCAGCAGTAAAATATGAAAGTGGCTGGTAGATTTCAAACACAAAATAATGATGATTTACTACTAAGTGGCTGGTGAATTTGAAGACTTATTTGTTAGTGGCTGGTAGATGTTTACATTTAAAAAAGCTAATTTCCCACCCTCCATTAGATTAGTTATATAAAGATTAGATAATATGATCTAGTGTTTTTCCCACATTTTAATGTATTTGTGTAGTCTGAAGTTATGTAACAACAATGTTAAGCTTTACTGGCTTATTGTCGGGTATCTGTAGGATCAAATAACATAATCATAACCTTTTTCCGATCCTTGTCTGAGGGGAGACCCACAGTCTCAGTTTGAAAACCCCCGATTTAAATCATTCAGTCTCATCTTTTGGATTCTCAAAATCAGAAGCGTGTCACTGCAGTGAAATCACATGATTACAAATTAAATGGCAGGAAAATGAAAAATAAATACCAGTAATTCTGTGAGAGCAAAATATCGTCTATGCAACCATTTTCAGGAGAGTCATCCAGTGTTTTTGTCTCTGTCCCGGCTTAAAACAGGTCATGCAATGTCCCAGACCTGCCAGTTGAGTCCATGGTGCACTTAGTAAGTGGTCAGCGTGCACATGGTGGCAGTGTCAACGTAACCATTCACTGCCTGGACCATTTCGTCCTGGACCGGCATGGTAGGGTGAATGCAGGCTGCAGGCTTCTGTGTAGTGGACGGTGTGTAGCAGTTCTCTCTCCCTCCATTTGTCTCCTCGTGCTCGCAGGGACATCTGTCCTCTTCCACCACGTCCCTCTGGAGCAGCAGCATGTTGTCAGTGTCCACCCCCTTCACCTTGCTGTAGTCCTCCATCGGGGGAATCTGGGCGCCGCCTTCAATGATGTAACCTCGGCCTGACGCCACCGGCTGGAGAAGCACCATGTCCTCCTCGTTGACCCTCTGGACTTCCACGTACTCAGTGGTACGCAGAGCGGGGACTGCAGGCCCGCAGGCGCCTGTTTGTGACCGATGCTGGAGATGTTGATGTCGCTGTGGGCCTGGAGTTGCCGGTGGGGCGACGTCTGGGGATGCAGCAGATGAGGCTGCTTGTTGCTGAAGCCGAACTCCCAGTAGCTCGGTCCCAGAGCCTCCTTGGTGCCGTGGCCGGGCTGGGGGAGGTGGGAGGACGTGGAACCTGGTGAAAACAGGCTGTCGGAGAGATAGTGCTGTTTGGACATCTCCAGCGAGCTCTGCTGGCTCTGTTGGCTCGAGCTGTACTGCGGCAGCGGAGAAAACACGGAAGGCCAGGTCTTCACCCTCCCGTTGGACATGTCGGGCTAACCATGTCTCCTTTGTCCTCCCAGTCCTTCTGGTGCCTCTGCGCCTCTGTCCCCGTTCGCTCCTGATCTGTTTGTCTCTCTTCTCCCTTTGTCTCTCCACATTTATCCAGAGCAGAGTGTGGCTGTCGCAGCTGCCCCGGCCCGAGTCGCTGTCGGATGTGGAGCCCTCAGACTTAAGGCATCCATCGTGTAGATCCTTGCTTTCATCCAGCATCAGCTCCTGCTCCTCAGGGATGTACACCTCCAAGTACTCCACCAGCAAGTCCTCGTAGTTGGATGATGTGGTCGGGGGGAAATCAGACACCACCAGCGCACTGAAGACCTCCTCTGACTTGCCATTCTACACACACAAAGAGGACAATTCAGGTGTGTTGGTGATACAATCAGTCAAAAGTCCTTTTTTTAATTTAAATATGATTGTTTGCAGCAGATTATGAGACTTATTCAAATCAAAACATTGGGCCTCATGCATGAATGTTTTATCATTTTTCTCATATATTTGTTCTTGCACAGAGCAAGCAGTTAAATAGTGGACTGGGATGTGCCAGACTATCATCAGTCTGTCTCTGGAGGTCCCCGTAGCCAGGAAACTAGCAATGAGTACTTGCAGATGAACCAGATGAGATTGTTTTGTCTCTGATCTTTTGTGTAAGTTGAGGCTCTAGAACGGCACACAGGTTGGGAAGAGTCTGTATCCATAACCTTATCATCAGTTGTAAAACATTTTTCTTTTGTGTTTTCATAAAGCAAATGGATGTTTGTTCATAATTATTGACATTTCACAGCACAAAATGTATGCTGGCTTTTGTGCCTTACATGTGGTCTAGTGCACTCTTAGATTTTTATCTTACCTCAGAACAAACAAGAATCCCGGTTCTTAAACTGTTCACATGCACAATTTAAGATCGTGTAAACAATTCATGCATGAGGCCCAGTGTTCAAATTGTTGCTGCTTTACCTTCAGAAGCTGCTTATCAAATCCTTTGATTTTAGGACCAGGGACTGGTGGCAGAATACAATGCTTCAGACTGCACACATGGAAAAAAAAAAAAAAGGAAATCTATGTCAGAGCTCCAGAGTGGCAGAAAATCAATACATATGAGACTGCAATGAAAATCAATACAATACTTCTCTTGCGGTATATTCTAAAAGCCCAGAGTGGCAGCTGTTATATAAACCCTGTTATTTTATGATCATAACTTAACTTCACATTATCTCAAGATATTAAACTGTTTCAGTGAAGGTTTTTTATTATCTTGCCATAAGAAAATGATAGTTGTCATAAATAATAAATAAATGCAAATAACAATAACTGCAAAAATCACAATAAAATTTGAACTAATCTGTGATGGCTACTTGTAAAATTTGAATTATCATATTTATTCTGCAAGTTCATGATTTTATTGTAATTAGACTGTTCTCTTCCTAAGTAATGAAAATTCATAAACCTCTCCATAGCAAAGTAATTCAATTGTTATTCTGGCTTTTCAAAATAACATGAACGTCTATCTTGGTAATGAATAAGTCATTAACTATCATCAAGTGTGAAAACTACAGCTGCTCTGGTCCTTTGTAGCACAGAACATGTATTATATCACAATTAAAAATACAATTCGACACGTGACCAACTCGTGTTGCATAAGGAACTCATGAACACAGTTTTACCTGTGGCTGTTCATGTGTAGCAACCATGCGAGGATGATGAAGATGAAGGCAGAAAAGACGGTGACGAGGACCCACACTGACTTCTCCCGATGGAAATCTGTAAGACACAACACGGCAGTGTGAGTGCTTCAAAACAACACAAACCTTTGCACCATCTTATTATTACATAATAATCTTGCTTTTAACCCATTATTATTAGTTGAAGGAATAGTTTACATTTTGAGAAATTCGCTTAAAAATTGGCTTTTTTTTGCTTTTAATCAAAATGTCACTAATAAACACATTTTGTGTGTAAAAAATATGTAAAGTCTTAAAATGACAAGTGTGTTTTCACAGGTGAAACTCCAGGAAATCACTGCTTCCAGCCAAGAAACACTTCCAGCACGAACATAGCTGTAAAACCCAGACTTGTCACTCTTACACTTCTGTTATTTTAAGGATTAAACAAACCAGGTAATTATTCAGCTTTAGAGGAGCTAGTAGGAAGATTCTTTTTTTAACCTCTGGACAGAGCCAAGCTAACAGTTTGCAGTTGTTATCCTGAGCTAAGCTAACATCCTGGCTGTAGCTTCATGTTTAAGAGACAGAGTGTTATTGATCTTCACATCTAACTCTAAAATACTGAACTATTCCTTTAAATGAATGAAGTATATCTAAGGTATATGTGATACATGTACTGTGTATTGTAGTTTAGATAATTGCTGGTAGATATCTTACAGTCAGGGACTTTGATGTAGGACGTTGAACTCCATTCGCTCCAAAAACCATGATCGGGCTTACAGCGCACCTGGACGAGGTACGTACCACCTGACCGCAGGCTGAAAATGTTAAACATCTTCTGCTGGCCTGCAAGGTGCATCTGGAAATATAACACACACAAGAACAGTTACACACAGTCCAGTCAGTCCTTCAAGTTGTTGACATATAGAAAATAAATATTGTCTAAAATGATATATAAAAGAAAACTGTATAGATAATGAAAATTAATCAGAAACATCCCCTGGTAAATAGGTACCATCTTGCCAAGTCAGTTTATTTAAAGAGCACATTTAAAAACAACAAATGTTGACCAAAATGCTTCACAACGAGATTAGAAATAAAAACACGGGAATTATCGAGTAAAAATAAGAGGACAGAAGTAGGTTAATAAAAGCGTAGCATATCTCAATAAGATAATAACACAAACAGCAAATAAAAACAGATAAAAACAAATAAAACTGTCCTGTTCAATGACTAGTTCATTAACATGATGTTTAAACTCACATCAGACTATTATTATGAAAAGTGGGAGCCTTTTCTTTTTTTGTTTTGCAAATGTTTCTGAACTGTCTTTGGAATTAGAGACTAGATACTGTTGAAAGCTGTGTCCTAATTTCACACAAATGATGCTGATTCAACTACTGTATATCCCTGTGATTTGGGCTGGCTTGCCTTATTTTTGCACGATGATGAGACTGAGACGTGGTATTTTTTTTAATTTATTTATTTATTTTGTGTTTCATTGGTCAATGGTCATACAAACGAGACCTAACTGATGTACACAGAGGAGACTGTGGCATAGTAATTTTATTTTTATTTTCCCATATTCCTAAGGTGAGGAGAGGAGGGAGGTTTTATCTGTTGTTCTGTCTGTTTTGTTCTGTCTTACTTAAGAACATGAAACATGGAAAAGTTTGCCACTTTTGGATACTGTGTTTGTCCCTACACGTCCAGTTATAAAAAATACTTAGGACAAAAACTCACGTTAGACAAAGAAAAATATTTCACGTACCTCCCAGTCATTCTCCTCCTCCAACTTGACGCGGATCTCGTAGATGAGAGTGATCCAGCCGGAGCGTGTGTCGGCCTTGTGCGGCGGTTCCCATGATACCCGGAGGAAGGGCCAGCCCTTGTCCTCCATTATGGTCACTGCTACCCTCTCTGGAGGATTAGGCTTGACTGGAGATGAAAGGATGAGAACGTGAGAAGGAGAGAGGATGGAGGAAGGAAAGAGAAAACGGAAACACAACAATGGCAGGAGTTTCCATTGTTCCTGACAGACAGCGGTGTGTCCATGTGTCTTCCTGTATGTAACATTTACTGTAATATTGTCTTTGTTGTTCATTCGATTGTCTTCTTTGCCTGCGTTGGTTTGTTTTGTTGTTGACTGCCAAGTAAGGCAGCTGTAGCTTCAGCCTTTTTCGGACTGCAGAAGTGTTTACGTTATGTTAAATTATTTTATTGTAATATTTTTCACTGCATTATTTAAGTATCTGCCATTTTCTGTAAGATGTTATGCATTTATTTGCATTCATTTGTAGAATTATGGGTGATGTTGATTTTTGCAGACTGAAATAAATTCAAAATTCTAATAGTAAACCAATGCACACCTCCAGCAGATGAACACTGTCTTTGCAGGAATGGCTGAGATAAATGTTAATGTTGAGGCTTTAACTTATCTTCTTTGAGACACATAGTTGCCAACTGTGAGGTAAGACAAAGACGTCCTGCACAAAGATACCGCGCATAGGACAGATAAGCAAATCAGGTCACGACAACTATTAGAGACATGAGGAAGAGGAGCACGTTCAGATAAGCAGCCTCAAGGACAAAGTGGACACTTTAAGTCCTTTAATTCTATGGGTTTACGTTCCCTTTTGGATATTATAACATGCTTTTGTATTTAGAAACATGACATGAGAGGGCTAATTCCATATCTCATGCAATATTCATATATTGTTACATAATATAAAATATATCTGTCCAGTATTTATATTTAATCAGATGTCAGATGAAATGAAGAGCCTGGAATTTGCTCTACTTTTTTTTTGTTTGTTCAGAAAATCCCATGAAAAGACCAAAACCAGCAGGGTTACACTTTCAAACATCCCCAACCCTGTCTGTAGCTTTCATCCCCGAGCTCAGTTTGTTCCCACTTAAAAAACAAAACAAAAAACAGGCCAAGTAATTTCCAAACACAGCTGGTCACTGTAGATTTTAGAAAACATCACTAAATGAGGAGAAACTAGTGCAGTTGTGAGGACTATTTTCAGCCATGGATTAGTACGTCCTTGGTGCTCTAGTGAGTATTTCCGGCACCAGGACGCTGCGCTGTATATGGGACTGAATCAAAATAAACCGCAGTGTCACTACAGGTTTGATCCTAATGAATGAGCCAGTGCCTAAGTGTGTCAGTTTTATGTAATGTATAATTTTTGGAAAACAATTGAAGTCTACAGCAGAGATGAACAGTCTATATCAGGCATACACAGACAATCCATGTTCATTGTTGCTTTTGTTCTTTTCACTGTAAACTCCAATTGTCTTGCTCAACTTAAAGGTTTATTGCATAAAAAAACTTAATGTGCACTGCAAATTATTTTGACCTAGTTCAACTTAAAAAACGTAAGCTACCCGGACTTAGGTTGAATAATCAGTTTAAAGTCTTGAACATGAGAAAACATGTTCAATAAGCTTAAGATATTAAGTTGAGCCAAAAACAGCTCAGTCACTGACAAACATTACAAACGTTTTCTCAGTTTCAAGGGTCCGTACTCCATTTCACACAAAGAACCTGCTTAAGTTACTTCGTTCCAGTTTAAGCACAAAGAAAATATTTTTTGTTATGTTAAATTAACACAAATTATTAGTTTTTATTGAGCAAGAAATTGCTTACATGTCATATGAACATAAAAAAAAAACCTGAGTGCATATTTTTACTTTTTTTTTTTTTTTTTAGCTCATTCAACTGTCAAAATATATGTAAAGTGCACAATTAATCTGTTGTTTATTGGCCTTGAACTAATCAGGATATATCAGACTTAAAAATTCTAGTAAAATGAACTCAAAAGACAAAACTTGTTGATTTAACATAAAATCTTTCGTTTCCTGTACTCAGATATGTTCTGTGCTCGGCTCGTCTTTCTTAAAAAGTCCAAATTTTGAAGATGGTTAAAAGATGCTGCTGGGGGGGACCTGTAAAAGCAACATTTTTACTGTGTAGTCACATCTTAAGTTAGCTAATGTAACCAAAGCTAATCTAGTTACATCTGTTAGCTAATGTTAGCAAAATGCTAGCAAAACTAGCTGCATAATCCACACCAAATAATTATTTTGGGGCTTTTTTATGTATGGGAAAGTGGAATTGAGAGCAGGAAAGGGGGAGAGAGAGTGGGAGGGATTACATGCAGCAAAGGGCCACATGCTGGAATCGAACCGGTGGCTGCTGCACAGGACTCACAGCTTCAGTATGTGGGTGAATGCTCGACCAACTGAACTACTAGGCCTCCCCGGTCTACATAAATCTAAACTAGCTAGTTACATCTGCATATGCTGCATAACTAGCTAGCAAATCTGTTTAGCTAATATCAGCTAACTTAAGATGTGACTATATGTCGCTTTTACAAGTCCCTCAGTAACATCTTTTAACCATATTCAGAATGCGATGAACCTAACACAGCAAGTACAGAAAAGAGGAAAGAGGAAGTTGACAGAGGTTCTTCCGGGTACCAAACTCGCTCAAATCTTATTGGAGCACAAGGTAAAAAGGGGCTGGACTCAGGAAGAGAAGAAAAGAAAAGAGACATTTACACATTTTCACAGATACAAGTGGTGGGGGGGGGGCAAGGAAAAAAGGTTGGGAAAAATTTTGGGAATCACTAAGTAAGAAAATTATCCTTTAATTCACTCAATTTCTTTTCTATTTTGATTCAGTCATAATTAACTTTTATTCAGCAGGATGACCCGAAATAATTTTTTAAATTTGCTGTTTTGAAATGGTGACCTTCAGTGAGCAGTTACAGCTGGAGGGAGGGTTAGTGCACTCAGGGAGCATTAGCCTCTGTGTAACCCAGTGTGCCACAGAGCAGCTGCTGTGTGAATGTGCATTTAAATACACTTTTTTTTTTTTTTAATCCTCATGGGGAAGTTGTGCCTCCAACATCACACTCAAACACGAGAACAAATACAACCTGAAAAAAAAAGTAGCACGCATTCCCTCACCTATGTACACCACATCTATGTCCACGGGGTCGGAGAAGGTGCTGCCCAGCGCGTTGGTGGCCACCACGGTGATGTTGTAGTTGACCCAGATGGATGTGTCGTTCTTGTTAAAGAAGCAGGAGTTCTCTCCAGCTGTGTGGTAGTCAGGACACTCGTATACCGTCTCAGAGCTACAAGAGAGGCAGGGGAACAGCATGTAATCGTATGCGTGCGTCTGTCTGCACTGTGACATTTCTGGAGAACAGCGTGCATTGTTCATGCTATTGTGTAATTTGTTTCCTGTTTCCTACACTCTCATTTAGCCTCTTTGTTATTTATCCTCATTTTATGCTGCCGCTTGCGTTAGCACCTTCTTTGTGTCAGAAGCTCCCACGCAACCATCGTTTCTCCTTCAGGTTTACTTCTCAAGAGGGTGTCGAAAATAACTAGCTGACGTGTTGTGTACGAATGCCTGGCAACCCAACAGACCGGGGGGGGGGGGGGGGGGGGCAGATCTTGGAAACATGGTGTGAGCTTCTGCATGTATTACACTCACCAAGAGGTGAAGCTTCTTGCTGTTAAGTGAAAAGAAACAAGTATGGTGCACTGTATAGTTAAGGAAAATGAAACTAAATGTAGAAAGGAAGCAACACACAGCGGGAGATGTACAAGGACCAATATGCTAAGCCGACACACTGCTGGTTGTAGCTTCATATTTAATACATGGACAGACATGAGAATGGTATCTACCTCCTTATCTAACTCTCCTAAAGACAGCAAATCAGAGTATTTAACAAAATTATGAAATACTTCTTTAATGCCAGCATTATATTTATATAAAGTAAAGTTATATATAAACTTACAATATGACTGTCTTTTTTAGGGCAAACCCAGTGGATCTCGTGCAATAATTACATATATTCTAGTGCAATAATTTTGTTTATTCTAGTGTAATAAACACATTTATTCTCATGCAAAATTCCTTATATTTTAGTGCATTAATTACATTTAATCTCGTGTAATAACTACATATATTCTAGTGTAATAACCAAATTTATTCTAGTGCAATAATTACATTATATTACATTACAATGCTTACTGAGGTTGTTTTAGTTTCTGTTGTGTCTCGAGTCTTTTTTTGTACACTGATCAGGAGAACTGCTCCTAATTTTGACAATAAAGTTTTTCTATTCTATTTCGTTCTATTCGATTTCCCATTCTCTGCAGCACTAACCTTGTCCTCCACTCTGTTTGCGCTCATTTTGTATGTCAAAGCGGTCGAGTACATGCGACCTCGCTAACTGAGTAAATTAAGCTTTGCAGGTGAACAGACACACCGTAGTCCCTCCCTCTTGTCCTTCTCTGCATGTGTTCCTTATCAATGTTGCACAGTTTGAAAATCCACGGGCACATCGATATCCTCATGAATCTTTATCCTCTTACACCTGTCTGCTGCCCTCAATGCCACCAGGTAGGCTGCTCACTGACGCCTGTGCCAAACTTAAGAACGTAAAGACGTCCCAAAGTGTTTGCTGCAACTGCTGTACTGATGTTGAACTTAATGCTTCTACCTCTGATGTATGTTGATGTGACGCCCTCATCTTTGCTCCTGCATCCTGCTCGCAACCCGTCCTTGTCACTTTTCTGTTTCTCAGTGTGAGCACCAATCGGAATCAAACAAAATCCTGCAAGAAACTAGAGGCCACTCACTTTTCTTTGCGATAGTACAGGGCGTGGGTGGTGGGCAGCCCCCCATCGGAGCCCGGCTCCCACCAGCAGGTGAAGGTCTCTTTTTCAGGAGAACGACATCTGGTCAGTGCTGGTTTCCCTGGCGGGCTGTAGCCTAAAGACGATTAAATAAAGAAATTAGAGCAAATATTACATACTTAACAGTGTTTGCTAAAACAGAAAACAACAGATGTGAATTGTGAATTATAAAATACCACAAAAATATTAACAGATAAACAACGCCATTACACTCTTATTTACAATCTACCAACCACCAGAAACCTCTCAGATGTCTCAAACAGTTACTTTTGCATTTCTTAACCTGGACCCTTTATTCCCATGTTTTGTGTCTGAGTGACTAATGGAGACAGCAGTCTCTGAAACTTGTCCAGTATTGAGGGAGAGCGCTGCAGCCATCAGCCTTGAAGCAGGCTGCAGTGTAATCCTTATTGGCAAAGTATGTCCACTAAAAGTGCTTGTTTTTGCCCCTGACAGATTCAGATTGTTATTCTAAGTGTCTGACAGCATTATGGACAGGACCCCTACAGAGACAGACCTTTTTATTTTGAGTAAGATATGTTTTTGCCAATGCACCAGACTTCATTTACAAAGAGTCATTTTATTATTGTAAAACATACTTCATTCAAACTCGACAGAAACAAAATCTCGGTTTACCTTTCTATTGTTCCAAAATCACCATCTCTGGTTTGGTTCAATTAAACCCTTGATTAAACCCTTAAATAAACCAAGGTAAATGTCAAAAAATTAGAAGAGAAGTGAAAGGGGGTGGGACATCAGAGAAGCAGCAGGGGAGCCAAAATATTTTCACATCTAACGCGGTGAATTAAGGATTTATTTCAACCAAAAATAGCAGTTGGTGATTGCTGGAGCAGTGTCAAGTTTGAATGAAATGTGTTTTAAGATGATAAAATTACTGTTTCTGTAAATGGAGTCTGGCGGCTTTGGCAAGAGTGATAAATTGTCTGTTTCTGGTGGCAAAACAAGCACTTTTATTGGGCTTGCATTGACAGTCCTCAGCTGCCCATAAGGATTACATTACAGCCTGCAATCGCTCAATACTGGACCATTTTCAAAAAATGTTGTCCCTCACTATGACACAAAAACAGGTTCAAAAAGACAGAAGTGATCCTTTAACTCATTGCCAGAAACTTAAGAAGATATTTAGACTATGTTTCAAGGCCGGCTACATTCAAACACTTACGAGTTCCTTTTGCATGCGGCGTGAAGACTAGCAGCAAAAACAGCAGAATAACTTCCACAACTTTCTTCATCGTGGCACCACGATACCTCAGCTGTTGGATAAAGAAAGAAATAAAGAAAGAAAGGTGAGTATGGCAGGAACTGTCTGATTTATGCTCTTAAAAAATCACACGGCCCGCAATGTTTGATGCTGTTCACCAAAACAGCAGACCTGGTGTTTGTAGAAAATGGTGAAAAATGTCGATTAGTGTTTCCTAGAGCCAAGGATGACACCCTTAAATGTCTTTTTTTTGTCCACATGATTAACAAAATACTAGTTGTCAATTAATTAATAGCTGACAATGAATCGATTAATTGTTCCAACCATAAGTATTACAAATAATTCAATAGGAGAGACGATGTGAAAGGATGTCATCCTCAGGAAAAAACACCATGATGAAATACTGGATACGTTACTGCTGATGTAAAGAGTAATTTAGGCTTAGAAAACATTTCAGCATTGATACGGAATAGAATTAAAAATCAGTTTAACTTCAACATATTAAATCTGATGACAGAAGGGTAAATATGATGAACTAAAAGATAAAAAAAAAAAAAAAACTTGCACAGAGAATGTATGCTGTTTCACTAAGGATTAAAAAACATCCTCTCTGTTTCTGTCTACCTCTACCAGCTGGCACATAGCTGATTGCGTAATCTGAGTTCAGGCTTTTGCCTCAACAACACACACACACACACACACACACACACATACACACACACACAGAGCAGGGAGATGGTTTGCCTCACTGCCGCTCACATGACTTGGAAATCTGCATTTATTTCTCGAGCTATGTATCAGGGGTCGTGGGTCATGCTAAAGGTCATGTCCAGTTATTACCCATGTGGAGGGCAGGGAGAGACGGAGAACAGGAGGAGCAGAGATGATGTGGAGGATAAATAGATGGAGATCTGATGCTGCATCAGTGAAAACTGAGCGCTGGCAGAAAGCCCCGTCACCCTCACATGCTCTCTCGCATGTTGTCTGCCTTTCTTCTGATTACTGATGATGAATTGTTTCTGTCAACTGAGGATATGAGATATTCTATTGACGCATGCATGTTCACTATATCAGAATGATCAATAAAGTTCTTGAATACGGTGTCACAATTTCAATACTAACTTGAAAGTCGATCAAAACGAGCTTTCCATTTCAGTAATCTGCCAGAGAAAATCAGGACGGCTGAGTCAGTGGTCTCCTTTTCAACATGTCTGTTTTATTTTGCTACCTTTGTGAAGACCTTTGTAATGTGGAATTTGAAAAGTCTAAATAAATCTTATTGTATGCAAAGCTTTAGGCTTTAGGAGACTATTATGTGACTGCATTTTTTATTTAAACCAGTGAGAAGTCACTATTACTAGAGGCGGGAACCAGAGGCGTGCCATGAAATGATATCACGATATAAAGAAACAATTTAATACTAATATATTGTGATTTATTACCTTTTTTAACTACAAATTCTGTCCCTAAAGGAAAACTTCGTCACACTGACTGCAGCCCTCGACATGAAGAAACTTCATGCCTGTGCAGAGCCCAAAGGATAACAAAAGACTAAATTAAATACCCACCCCAGCCACAGCCTGTTCACCCTGCTGTCATCAGGCAGGAGATACAGAAGAATCTGCTGCCGTACCACCGGACTCACGAGCAGCTTCTTCCCTCAGGCTGTGAGACTGCTCAATTCATCCTGAGCACTCAACCATATAAATTAGTTTGTTCTATGCTGTTTATTCATCTCTTCAGCCCATTCCAATCAATAAATCAAAGAGAGAACTACAACGAAATCTCATTTTACAACCTTGTTGTAAATGGTAAATGAATTGCCTTGTATCCTGTGGAAATAAGAAATGTTGGACACAAATATCAATAAAAAAATCTTATGGTGGGGCGTCCCTATAGCTCGGTTGATGGTGAATGTGCCCAATGTGCTGGGGCTGCTGGTCGCTGGTCGATTCCCGCCTGCGGCCCATTTGCTGCATGTCATCCCCCCTCCTTCTACCCCCCTTCCTGTCATGTCTTCAGCTGTCTCTATTCAAATAAAGGCAAAAGTCCACAAAAATAATAATAAAAAAAAATCTTATGCAGCAACTGGTGAATTTGAAACTAAATTGAGGCTGCAAGCAGCATTGGACAGATCAGAACATTTATACTAAAGTCATAGCAATTTCGCATTTCATGGTGAGACATCAAAATTCGACGCCATGCCCTTCAACAAGTGGTAAATCAATTTATAACTTTGATCCCAAAGTAGTCTAGATGGCACACACCAATTTTGAAGTCGTTATGATGAATTCAGTGGGAGGAGTTTGTTAAACTACAACACATGGAAATCGCCAAAACTGACCACAAAATTCAAAGAGGCCGGCTTCCTGTTGGGTTTACGCGATGGGCCCAAGAGATTTTTTTGTGTGTCTCAGTGTGATGTGTGTGGTGGCTGCCGTTTAATGGGCGTGGCAGAGCCATTTGGACACGCACACCGCCAAAAGTTATATCATATGAAATTTTTCACCATGACTAATGCGCGTGCATTGAGCACGTTTAGCCCCTCAAAAATATGATTGAAGAGGGTGAAAAGAACAAGAAAAAGATGAAGGTATAAAATAATAATCCGTGCAAATACAATAGGGTCCTCGGACTGTTCGGTGCTCTGGCCTGTACACTTAAATTAAGATCAATACTTGATGTTGTGTATCAATACAATATTGCAATGCAGAATATCACAATACTATGTTGCATCAATTCATTAGTGTCTGAAACAAACCAGCCATTTTGATTTGGAGCTTTTCATGCTCCACCTGCACCTGTGTTGTGCTCCCACAGGCCTGACACGCCTGACAGAGCATGCCGCGAGAGGTTCTTTCCTGGCTGTGCTTGTTTTTTTTTTTTTTCCCTGCACGCTCTGTTTAGAAGATTAACAACAGGCATGGGTGCAAACATACGGGCGGCACAATAAAGGCAAGCAGTGTATGCTGTATTTCTAAGAATTTAAACACAGCACCTTCTGTGAACTTTCAACATGCAAACACGGCTCACTTGCTGCTTTTGGATTTCTGCCACGCGTTTTGTTTAGTTTGAACGTTTATAGGTTTCATACAAAGTAACCCTGCAGGTAAATTCTACATTAATAACTGACTGTTCAGCGACATGGCTGCAGAGGTGCGTTGTCACATGATTTCTAGGAATTGAAATTTGACTTATGCTCATTTTATTCCACACGATCATTAAAAAGAAAGCTGTTACACTTGTTGCAGGCAGGTCATTTTAAGGCTGTCACACTTCCTTAATGTCACAAAGACTTTCAGCAAATGACTGTTATAACTCCTCTTTATGGTGCCTTAATTTCAGTAACGTCACCATGATCTGATAAGTGGCATTAAGGTCAAGGCACTGGATTAGCCCCCTGCTGCATATAGCCTTCTTACGTAACCAGTAGCCCAAACTGAATAAGCTGCTAAGCTGGGAAAGTGCAGGCCAACAGCATGAAGCTCTTCCCTCACAGATGATATTGGTCCGAATGTTAAATTTAAAATACATTTTATAGATTCTCAAAAAATTTGATGTTTTAATGCATCAAATGTTCAGGGACACATTTCTGATCATCTGAGAAAACTGCTCCCCAGTATACAGCAGGTTTAAATGATTCAGTCAGGTCATCGCAAGGCTGAAACCTAAACTCACACCCTTGAACATGAATCATTTAAGATTTATCACCTCTCAATATCAGAAGGTGAGGAGAGGATGTATCAGCTGACATGTCGGGGTAAAAATATGAGCAGTGAAGCGGGATGATCCCCTCGGGCAGGGTTGTACGACAGCACACCTTAGCAAAGGCGATGAATAAGGAATGTTTCTTCTTCGTGCTGGGTCACAGCTTTCTCAAGAGCGCCGACTGACACAGCTGAGCACCACAGCAGCAGAGATACAGCAGCCCCGTGTCAAAGAACCTGTGCTAGGTTGCATAAAACCACGTAGGCTAAGGTTTCCCTTAAATTTTCATCTGAGGATGCTTAGAAAAAATAGCCGCATTAAATCACCAAACAGATGATTTAAGGGATCTCTAAGTGTTTGCCCTTTTAATTTACTATTCCCTTATGCGTTGCTAAAAGGTCTTTAATAACATTTTCCTCTGAAATTTTTAAGGGATCCATACCAGTCTCTTAAAAGTGAAATAATCTGTGGAACCAAGGACGATGACTGAATTTATGGTGATTGAAGAGGAGGAGATACCAAGATGCATTTTTTGGGAAGGGGAAAACCCACTGGACATTGTGTGCGATGCTCGCAACTTGTTAGTAAGTGTAGATTTAATGTTAGCAGTAACTTTGAAGCTAGCTAGCCAAACATTAACATAAATTTCTCACACTGATTTTGTTAAATTTTGTTACATCTTCTGCTTGTGTGTATTTGTGAAGGCCTGGTTTCGATTATGTGCTTGTACTTTCCATGTTCTTCAGGTAGAACAGCATTCTTATCTTCTTTTTCTTTTTGTATTCTCTTTTTTGTCCATTTTGGAGAAGCTGGCTAATACAGGCTAACTAAGGCTGCATCTGAAATTACATACTAACATGCTATTTTACGCCAAAACGTGTGAGATTTTTTATTATTTCCAAACCTTGGCATGAAACAGCAGAGGCTTTAAACAACCCTGATATTTAGCTTAAGGCACAAACAATATGTCAGTTCTCTTGCTGTGGGTCTCTCTCACACTAAAACAATAACAAAAGATGTAAATTTAGTTTGATGACATTGTAAAGTGACACAGGATTATGGGAGATCTTCACTTTTAAACAACCACCAGCTGGTAAAAAAAAAAAAAAAACTATCTGACATTACTCAGGCAGAAATCATGTTCACGGATGAGGTAATGAAGTTTAGAACTTCCTTCTGTGTTTTCTTGGAAATTAAAGCAACTACGAACTAACTAGCAAAGGCTAGCAGGAGACGCACTGTTATCTTGAATAAATTACAGATTTCTCTACGCTTGAACGATGTTGGAAACATTTGGGATACTGTGCGTACACAACTCAAAATATATTAACCTAATTCTTGTGTTTTTAGACATTTTAATGTGGAAAGGTTACATATTATGGCTTTAAGTTTATGCAACCAGGCACTGGCTCTTTCTGGACTCATACAAAGTATCCTCAATGATTTACTGCAAAGTCATATTTTTTCAGTTTTATATTAACTTAACTGAGGCTGTGTACATACTAACCCATGCGTAACAGCTCACTTTCCTCAGGGCTTTAAGGCTCTACTGCAGCCACTATCAAAGCTTCAGTAAACTGACAAAGAGGCAGTAACAGCCTTGTCTGACCTTCAGGAACTACGGCTCCACAGTGTGTTCATAAATCCAGTCATTAAACTGTCCCGTTCTCATAAAATATGATTGTGCACATTACAGTTTGTAAATCTGGTCGTGACATGTTGTGAGTGAAGGAATGTATAAAACAGGCTCAGCCTGCTTTCATATCAAACCCTTGATCTGCAGTCACACTGGAACAGACTAAACACTAAACACTTCCCTGTACTGTAAAAAACCTGTCTGATCATCAACAGTCTTTCTAGGAATTTTTTTTTCCTTGCGTGGGTTGTCCAGGGCAGAGAGCAACAGAACGTGAAACTTGACGTTGCTGAGTACTATTCCCAAGATAAGCACATGACTTTAATGTACCCATGGCCCTGGATCTACTGTCACCCTCAGGACAAACCTTTAGTCATACAACTGCTGAGGATATATTTTTTCATTAAACAAGACTGCAACAAACAGTCAGCAAACGATCAGTGTTCCTCAAAACCCAAGATGACGTCCTCAAATGTCTTGTTTTGTCCACAACCCAAAGGCACTGAGTTCACTGTCATAGAGGAGTAAAGAAACCAGAACATATTCACATTTTAGAATCAGAGAATCAGAGAATTTTTTTCTTAAGAAAACTGATTAATCGATTAGCAAAATAGCTGGTGATTAATATAATAGTTGACAACTAATAGATTAATCATTGCTGCTCTACAGTAAACCAGTTAACCCACCCTTAAGTCCCAGAACGTAATAATCAATAGATTTTAGGGATGCTAATGATTAATCGATGACCGATTAATCGGTTGTTAGGAATTTAATCGATCAAGTAAAATTTAATCTACCTACTATCACATAAAGATCGGAACCTATGCAATGCTGTCAGAGAATATGCAGGATCTTGCTGTGGAAAAAAAAAGTTTGATTGAGGGGGAAAATGCATTTGGTATCGTTTAGTATCCACAATTGTTTTTTTTTTTTTTAAATAATGATTAATCGATTAATTGATCATTAATGCTAACAATGATCAATTAAGTAAAGTCCTCACAATTTGCAACCCCAGTAGAGTTTTTATAAATTTATAAACTTATTTAAAATGGATACTGTGGACTGTGGACTGACACAAGCAATATAAGTTCCATGTTTAATACCAATTTGCTATGTGTTCACATGTAGTTCTCTGACATACTTCATTCTCAATCTTTTGCTCCATAAAATACAACTGCAACTTATAAACATGGTTCAAGGTTTCATTTATTGTACAGGCAGAGTTCAAGATTCACAGAAACTATATTGAAAGTACAACAATGCACAAGAACGTATAGACTTGCACATACGGTACACAGTGCACAAGCATGGCGGCATGTCTATGGAATCACGATTTTGTTATTTATTTTGTTATAAACCCAAAGACTCTTCATTTACTGTCATAAAATTCAAAGAAAAGCACAAGATATTTAACATTTAAGAAGCCAGAACCAGCAAATACTTGCAGTTAGTTTCACGCTGTACATCGCAAGAACAAGAATATCCACTGCTACACAACCACACTACAGAACATCTTTCCTGAAGCTATGAGACTCCTCAATTCATCCTCTGTACTTCACCATAAATTACGATTTAATTCTACGATTTATTATTTATTCAAGGACTGAAAAATGGAGAGAATAAGGGATGTGATGGACTAAATCTGCCCTGCAACTACACACACTAGAACAAACCATAAAAAACCTCAGCGCCACTCTTGTGAATCACCAGTCATGTGTCGTCTGTTTCAGCACTGTTCCAGCTGCAACACTTTGTACTGTGAATGTGTTGTACTGTGAAATTGTACTTCCTCTGTTGATTAGTTGGCCAGCCTATATCCTGTGTCCTCCCGTGTTTTATTCACTGGCTTTATTGAAGTTAGGAAACAGGTTGGTAATTTACTCACTCTGAGAGGCTGTCAGGTTTACCCATGAGTATAATAATGATATTAGGATCAAATCTTTCCATCTTAATACCATTTAATGTTTCGTTTTCGTATTTAGGTTGTTATGCAGATTGACATATGTTGTGAGGATGTGTCATGTGTGTCTAAATCAGGAAGTATAGGTTTGATTTTGTATTTTGTCTTGTTTTTTCTTGTCACTTTGGTGTTGTGTTTGTTCTGTGGGACTCTCTTTAGGGCTGAGGAATTTTGAAAAAATATGTATCTAATTGCATTTACGTTGACTGATATTGCACATACACATATTAAAACATATTACTATGATTATGTGGGGTTTTTGTACCTAACCAAGATGTTTTCTTAAGTCTATAGAGTCTATAGCATCTCTGCAGCATGACGATACTGAATTTAAAATGGTATTTTGACACTCATTTCGCCTTTATCAAATATGATTTATAAATTGCAGCAGGCCTTAGTGTGATTTCAATAAAAGTTTGATGAATTGTTCAGCCCTAGTTCTGTTTATTGTTTGATTGTTTTATGTTGACTCATGTATTGTTTATGAAAAGAAGAGATAAGAGAAACACTTTGGATGCCTGAAGCCCACTATGACTCCTGTGTTTAAGTGACACCTTAGCCTGATGAAGCACTGACCGTGCGCTTTATGCTAAGCTAAGCTAACTATCTCCTGGTTCCAACTGTAGAGTGGTATCAATCTTCTCTTACTCTTGACAGAAAGCAATATTTCTAAAAGTTAAATAATTGAATGTTTAATTTCTCCTGACACAGCTGGAGTGTGAGGGACAGATTTGACGAAGACGGCTCTGCCAGGATTTAATCGCAGCTGCAGGTTTTTCTGATGGTGGGCATAATGACACCCCAACTCACCTCCATCTGCTTTATCAAGTGGAAACACTGAGTGAAATAGCTGGGCTGCGCATGCACATGTGAAAAGGCAAGAAGGAAGAATTAACACTTCTTTTGCCATTTAGTTGGACAAAATTAAGTAGAGTGCATTAGTAAGTAAATGCCTTACAAAACAGCTCTCATCTGGTGTTGTGAAGAATTTATTACTGTGGTACTGCAGTGTACATCATAGCAACAGTTGTCACCAAAGCTACAACATTAAAATGCTGCCAAGGTATTTTCTCCACTTTAAAAAAAGGCCTACCTTAAAAAAACCTTTAAGTACACCCAGTGCGCTATATTTAGAATATTTTCACGTTTGATCTTGCTGTCAAGCAGCCTTTTCCAATGGGAACCGGCTGTTATACGAGCCAAATATTGCTCTCCTTTGGTCAACCAGACTCTATTGGCAAAATTACTAATTTTACCTCCCAGAACACAGGAGTTGCTGGTCTACTGCTGCTTCAATCTGTTAGTTTGTTCATGTTATTACGTGATTTCTGTGAATCCGAACTAACCTTTTAAAAAAACAGAGTCAGACAGTGACACAAACAAACAAACCAATCGAGGCACTGTTAAACTAGTAACTCCCATGTTCTGCAAAGTAAAATTACTGATTTTGCCAATGGAGTTTGGTTGGTTTGGAGAAAGTATTATTTGGCTTATATAACGATGGTTTCCAGTCAGAAAGGCTGTCTGATGGCAAATTAAAGTGGTGAAAATACTGTAAATATACAGTACACTAAAACATATATTTATTTTTTTACATGGGACTTTTTTAAGTAGCTAAAATAATGGTTTGCTAGTGACCTTGTCCATAGCAGTACATAGCTTAGCTTCTGTGCTGGCTGCCATCTACTGTGGGTAATATACTGATCATGGATAAGTACCTCATACAGTATAATCTCACATAATGTCAATAAAGCTTGTAAATAATATTTTAACCAGTGCTAACAGGGATATGATATACAGTCTTTATCATGTACAGAGAACGTTCTGTTATATCAAATGAGCCTTTGTTGTTTGTTTTTTCAGTATAAAGCCAAACACGTGCTGCCTTTCTGATCTGATCAAACTGATATGCCCTTCTGTTTTGTACCATTTAAAGGTGAATAATTCATTATTATTACAAGCAAGATGTCCAAAGTATAGGCACAAGCAATGTACTGCTTTAAAATCATAAAAATGACCTGATAAGCACAGCTGCAGTCACCATGCAGTGCCCAACACTGACTATAAAAAGCCTTAGTGAACAGTGGAAAGAGTCAGTAAGCTGCAGGCACCTAAAATTGTAATCCAGTATTGAGTTGATCAGCTTGGTGCTATAAAGGCAGATGGCCTCTTTCACCTCACCATAACCTGGCTAGAGGGAGGAGGAGGAGCAGATCATGACCATGGAAATCCTATTACACCCCTGACACCCGGGCATCATCATCCTCCTACGCTGAAGGAAATAACCTGCCAATCAGTCAGCTGTCAACATGGGAGTTTGTTTTCATTTAGAGCAAAACAAACAGAGAGGCATTATCACTTTTTTGGGAGTCACTTTACAACTCCGCTACCCTGTCATTGGCCCCAGAAGACACGTCGAGTGTAAGCATATTCATTTGCTGCAAGAAGTTGTGTAACTAATCATCATTATAAGCATAGGTATTTCCCCTCTAATTTTATTTTATGAGACAGTCAGGATGTGCACGTTCAACGTAGGCTCAATTTAATTGGACAAAATCACATGACTGACTCACATGATCTGAAAACCTTCTATCACCCTTCAAGATGTTTGTCTAAAACCTAACCATCTAGCTCAACCTGTGAAATTAATAATTAATCATTCACTGCCTGGGGAAACAAGCACCAACAACAAGGTTGAATTTCTTTCTTTCTTTGTCCACACTGTGACATATTTTCATATCATTTGCTACAACAATTAGTTGATTTATCGATTAGCTGATTAAAAGAAAATTAGTTGCCAGCTATTTTGACAATCCAATTAATTGTTTCAGTCATTTTTCAAGCAAAAATGTCAAACATTTGCTGGTTCCAGCTCCTTAAATATAATTATTTGTTGCTTTTTTGTGATAGTAAATGCAGAGTCTTTGGGTTTTGGATTGTTGGTTGGACAAAAAAAACAACAAACAATTTGAGTAATTTTAGGTTCTAGGAAACTGTGATGAGCTTTTATCTTTTTAAATAGAATTTTTCCTACATTGTATAAATAACGCTGCGTTGCATCAACAATCCCAGTGAAATAATGGCTTAACTTTGAATTATGCTGCACCAAACTTTTGAATTTGCTTAAATTTAAGAAAGCTTACATGTAAACCTTGGTTTAGTTTTTACTCTGAACCTAGATTAAATGTAATTCTGTTGCACCAAAAACTTTAAACTCCGACTGAAACTGAGCAAAATAATTATCTGCTGAGCCATCATGAGTAGGCCAATTACGCTAACCAGCTTTAGTTTTTTTGTTTGTTTTTGTTGTTGTTTTCTTTTTTTTACTTTTTCCTAGCTACCAAACAATGTAACACTTTATAGTTAGCTAGCAAAAAATATAACTTTTTTCAAGCAAGCTTGCCAGCATAAAAGTTGTTTTTTATTTTAGCTAGCTGGCAAACAATATAACTTTTTACAAAACTTTTTTCTAGCCAGCAAACAATGTAACACTTTTTAGTTAGTTAGCAAACAATATAACTTTTCAACTGTTTTGGATAGCTTGCAAACAATGTAAACTTTTTCAACTTTAAACCCTTTAGCAAGCTAGCAATCAATATAAAGCTTTTAAATTTTTTAAATAGTGAGTAAACAATCACACATTTGTTAAGAAATACACAGAGCCGCTGAAGATGAATTGTTTTTTCTCTCTTTAATAATGACTATGGCCCAACAGTACTCAAATAAATTTTTTTATTTAATTTATTTATTTTAATTTAAGTTGGGTAAACAAAACATCTCCATACTTATTAAACTCTACTGTATTTAATTGCTGTTTACATCACTTGACTTGGATTCACTAAACAGAGATTAGTGTTTAATTGTGCACAGAACTCTGCCTAATTTCATATCTGGATTTTTTTTTTTTAAACCTAGTTTTGCTAAACTTTGATTAGATTTCATCTTAGGTTAAATGAATCCTGCATTTAATGATCAGTCTCTGCATTTACGTGCTGTTTAATAGGCTGCCTGTTTGGTACAAACACTGATGGGAGACCATCCGCTCCAGCTGAACTGTTTCCCACAGGGATTTGTCCCTGCTCCCTGCCTCTGGTTTCATTCACACTGGTCCGTGATGATACAGTCTCAACTACTCTGTGTAGTAAATGTGAGTCTTACCAGCAGCTGTCAGGAGTTTCCAGTCTTTCCCCCCGGTGTCTCGGCCGTGGTGAGTCCGCTGCAGGCTGCCAAACGAGCGAATTTACCGACTTGTGTAACTGAATTACCGGGATGACAGCAGACAAGGGCACATGCATGAGCCTGCCGGCCAACCCGAGCAGCTTAAGCGCGTCCAGACCGAGAAGGAATCGCACCATCCAAACACTCAACACACTCCTCTGTGATCCTCGGAAGGGCGGGGCAGTGCAGCCAGCCTCCTGTGTTAAACCCCGCCCACCCCACAGAGCAGGTTTTCTAATGGCAACACACATCCTGGATGAGTTTGACGTCCCTCCTCAAAAAAAAAAAAAAAGATGGAAAGAAAATTTTGAGCTTTAAAAGGATACTCCACCCCAGACTCATAATCCACTCAGTATGTACTCACCCTTATGCTGATGTGATGATGGGTGAAGATCTTCAGTTCACTAAACAATCCTGGAGTTTCAGCAGAAAACAGGGTTGCAGACAAATCCAGTACAATTGCAGTGAATGGTGACCACGGATAAAATGTAAAAAAAAAAGAACACAGAACAAACCCAAAATGTCTCCATCCTGCTCATGTGGTGTAATCCAAGTGAATATTTGGGTAAAAACACGGCATAAATTGCGTCCTTTGTGGTTAAATTTTAATGTCGCAGCTCACGGACACTTGGATTACACCACACAAGCAGGATGGAGACGTTTTGGGTTCGTTTTGTGTTCTTTTTTTTTACATTTACATTTGATCTCCATTCACTGCCACTAGCTGCTACCCTGTTTTCTGCTGAAACTCCAGGATTGTTTTGTGAACTGAAGATCTTCACCCATCTTCACATCGGCATAGGGGTGAGTACATATTGAGTGAATGATTATCTAAGAGTGGAATATCACTTTAAATTTGTTCAGTAGGCTACAAAAATCAATTTTGTTCCTGACAATTTTTTCATATTACTTCTCAATAGTGTGTGTGTGTGTGTGTGTGTGTGCGAGTGTGTGTGTTACAGTAACGGACTACGTTACACATCTTGTGGTTGTGGTAGCTCTCCAGGAAATGAATGGCAGTCAATGCAATATCCTCCTACTGTAAGTGGCAACGACGAATATACAGTGGTGGAGGAAGCATTCATATCATTTACTTAAGTAAAAGTAAAAATACCACACTGTAAAAAATACTCTGTTACACGTAAAAGTTCTGTTATGTGATATTTATTACATGACTTTGTTAAATACTCGATTCTGATTGGTCAGTTACAGCATTCTAAGGCCTGTTATTTCTTTATAGCAGACCATTGCTAGGTATGACAGACTGTTGCTATGGACACAGTTCTGATCAAAGACTTTGGAGGAACGATAAAATCATTGTTAAATGACTAAAATCATCTTAAAATTAATATTTTGTGTCAAATTATTGATTTTTTTTGGTACATAACCATGTAACAAGCAGGATAAAGTACAGTGAGAAGGTCACTATTGCAAAATAAAGCCTGAAAATAAGTTTAAAATTAATATTTTGTGTCAAATTATTGATTTTTTTTTGTACATAACCATGTAACAAGCAGGATAAAGTACAGTGAGAAGGTCACTATTGCAAAATAAAGCCTGAAAATAAGTTTAAAATTAATATTTTGTGTCACATAATCGTGTGCCATTTTTTTTGTTAAACAATCGTGCAATAAGTGGAATAATGTTAAACGTTAATGTTAATGTTAAGAAATGGTTGGAAAACAGACAGTCATGTTGTCATTAAGGATGATTATGCCTCTCTGAATCAGAATCAGAAATACTTTATTGATCCCCGGGGGGAAATTGTTAGTGTTACAGTTGCACCCATTTAAGAAAATATAAGTAAAAGTAGCCTATATATATATATAACATATATAAATATAAAATATAGAAATTAATAAAATAATAAATACTTAATAAAATAATATGTATAAATATATACAGCAGTGGTACACATACTAGTGTAAAAACAACAAAGTGTCGTTGCCATGGTGACGTGATTGCAGTCACCCGAGATGGCGACGAGTGCACTCGGGTGTTGAGTCTGGAGACGGGCCATGGCGGAGTGAATGACGTCACACGCCGACGTCGGGTTGGCAAATAATGGCCTGAGGCCAACAGCCAACGGTTCAATATCCGGGCAACAGATACGTCCTTGATGGTCATGTGACCAGGATAGGACGGCCAGCTCCCCTCCTCTGCACTCACCACTACTGGTGCAATGATCCCAGTCAGCCGCTGACGGACACGTTGCTCTTCAGGTATGCTTGTTGCCGCAATGCCGGCTAGCTTAAGAGCGATCAGCCGATCCCTCGTCTAGACAATGCGGCCATGGAGTTGCTAGGCAACAATGTCAACAAACAATGGCCCGGCTGAGTGAAAAAAGTACTTCCACAGCGAAAAAAAACAGACCAAAACTCTCTCTACCGGCATGTTTAGAGAGGGCACAGTTTAACAAAGTTGCTTAGAAAAAGTCAGGCAATCATAAAAAAGGAGGATAGCCAAAGTTAGGGGAAAAACTCCGGTCGGCGCATGCGCACTTCAATGTACATTGGTCTGACCTACAGGTGTATTCATATCTTGTCATTGTCATTCAGTATGTACATTGTACACCCACTCAGGGACAACACATGGTAAGTAGCATTGAGCTTTATCGGTTGCAATAAATTGTACACTGTCTCTGTTCTAAATAAAGCAATAAATTAAATAAATGAAAATAAAAGCCCTGCATTGAAAATGTTACTTAAGCAAAATATGTCATTAGCAAAATATACTTTGAAGTATTAAAAATAAAAGTACTTGCTATCGTTATTGTTATACTATTATATATTATATCATTAGATTATTATTACTCATCCAATAACGTTAAAGCGGGATTAGTTGGTTGAGGTGGAGCTCATTCTGAATTATTTTGTTAAGACTGCAACTAATGATTGTTTTCATTCTTAATTCTCAAATAATCGATTGGTTGTGTGGTTATTCTAAACATTTGAAAATGCTGTTGCAGTCATCCAGAGCCCAAAGAGACGCCTCTACAATGTTTGTTTTGTCCAAACAATTTTACTGAAATATTTATAGTTATTCTTCATAGTTATACTATCAAGACAGACTTTAAAATGTACACTAATACTCCATGCCCTTGCTGTAAGTATATTCATTTTGTTATAAAAATACATATATTCTGTGTTATCCTGGTTTTTTCTGCAAAACAATAAAAGTCACCTCTCCTCATGCAGGACAACATATGGCCCTTTTTTCTGCTGCTACCATAGTGACTTTAACTCACTCTACGTATGAACAAATATTGTAAAACAAATTGTGACAATCAGAACGTCCTGTCCTGCTAAAACAGTGTTTATCTTTTCACTGGTTCCTCTTACTGTGGGCTGTAAACATAGTGAGGTTTCCCAGTATCTGACATCGCTCTCTCCCTCTCCTGCCCTCCCATTATCTGTCACTGAGTTTATCTCTACTTAAACTGTTTGATATGGATACATAAAGGATACTTACACAATTTTATGTATGTTTTTAATTCTCTAAAAGGAAACAAATCATATCATACATATAGAGAAACACAAATCCTCTGACAGAAATGTAGTTTCAAACTTGATTTACAGCAGGATGTAACCCAGACCATGATGTTCCCACTGAAAAGACTGTATGTATCTTTATGTATGTCTCTGTCTAAATAGCAAAACTATAGCGTAAGACTAAACAGGCTTAGAAACAGGATGACTTGATGTGTGTGGCACCTGTGATAAAACATGAGGAGACAACAACTGTGGGCGTATGCAAAACATAAAGTCTCCCTGCAGATTCACAGTGCTCTTGGCTGTGAAAAAAACAAAACAAAACACAAATTTCAGCTGTTGAAACAGACAAAGCTGAACGAATTATACATTGCTTTTGGGGATTTCTGTATCCAGTCATTGTGTCACGAACCGAACTTCCCTTTTGCTCATTGTCTTCACTTTCTGGGAAGCCACACCTACAGAGATCGTATAGAAACAGACACGCACACACAAACACACAAAGGTATCCATGTCAAAGATGTGGGCTGAGAAAACAGAAATTCCTGGAAAGTGGTGCCGACATAAACACAATGTGTGTTTGGCCTTAAAGCAATATTCCACTCTTAGATAATCATCCAATCAGTACGTACTCACCCCTATGCCGATGTGAAGATGGGTGAAGATCTTCAGTTCACTCAACAATCCTGGAGTTTCAGCAGAAAACAAGGTTGCAGCCAAATCCAGTACAATGGCAGTGAATGGTGACCCAGTTTAAAACGTTAAAAAAAGAACACAAAACAAACACAAAATGTCTCCATCCTGCTCGTGTGGTGTAATCCAAGTGTCTGCGAGCCGCGACATTAAAATTCATTAAAATTAAAATCTCGCGATATTTTCACACGTGCGTCCATTAAGAGATATACGAAGTCTCGCGAGATCGACGCCATGTTTACATGCTACCTGCTACATGCTACAGTTGACATTTGGGCTAAAAACATGGCGTAAATGGCGTCTTTTGCGGTTAAATTTTAATGTCGCGGCTCGCGGACACTTGGATTACACCACACGAGCAGGATGGAGACATTTTGTGTTTGTTTTGTCTTCTTTTTTTAATGTTTTAAACTGGGTCATCATTCACTGCAATTGTACTGGATTTGGCTGCAACCCTGTTTTCTGCTGAAACTCCAGGATTGTTTTGTGAACTGAAGATCTTCACCCATCTTCACATCAGCATAGGGGTGAGTACATACTGAGTGGATGATTAGCTAAGAGTGGAATATCGCCTTAAAAATGCAAACTAGCCTCGGAATAACCATGTGAGGCAATTTTTTAAAATGGAAAAAGTCAAAATAATGATAAATAATAATGATAATAATAATAATAATACATTCGATGTATGTTACAAAGTGCTTCACAGGACAATAAAAGCAAGATAATAAAGCACTCTCCAGATATTCAGTATAACACTGTTTTAGTGGAGGCAGTATTCAGACCCTTTACTCGAGTAAAAGTAAAAATACCACACTGTAAAAGTAACCAGTTACTAGTAAAATTCCTGCATTGAAAATGTCACTTAAGTGTAAGTATGATCGTCAAAATCTGGTAAACAGCGGTGAAAAGTAACTAAGTACATTTACTCAAGTGCTTGACTTAAGTATAATTTTGAGGTACTTTACTCGAGTAGCCTGATCAATTTTATGTTACTTTGTAACCACTACATTTATTTGATAAATTGAGCTATTAGTTACTTTACAGATTAAAATTATTAATACAAAATATAATCAACACATAGGATAAATTAAGCTACACGGAAGTGTATAAAGCAATTAAAATTCAGCCTAACTTTACCACCTCCGACATTAAAATCATACTTGCAGTAGGCAATCAAATTATTGATTATAATCCAATAATATAATATATTTTATTCTGAAATGTGCCACTCTGTATAATGAGTACTTTGCGCACTTATGTATGTTTTGATGATGATACTTTTACTGTAGAATATTTCTTCACTGTGGTAGCTATTTCTACTTTTATGTGAGCAAATTATCTGAGCACTTCTTCCACCACTGAAAATAAAAATACTCAAATGCAGAGAATGCCCTTGTCATATACCTTCATACGTAAGTAGCATTTTACTGTTGTAACTGGTTGAGGTTGAGCTTATTTTAAGAATTTTACATATTTTTAGTATAACCTGTAACAACGCATTAGATTTTATGAGATCATTATATGTTTTGTGTGTAAAATGTGATATTAATATGAAAAGAAACTGGAGCTGTCAGATGAATGTAGTGGAATAAAAAGTACAATATATCCCTTTCAATTGTGGTTGAGTAGAAGTATAAAACTGCATAAAAGGGAAATGCTCAAGCAAAACACAAGTTCCTCAAAGTAAATATACTTAGTTTCATTTGAAGAACACATTTCCTCTGCCAAGATGGCAGCGCGCACGGGCGCAGCGGCTTTTTTGCTCTCTAGTTTGGTGTTGCTTAAGCTGCTGGCCCAGATGGTATACCCAGCAAAGTGCTTCAGGCCCGTGCCGACCAGCTCACAGAGGTCTTCATGAAGATCTTCAACATCTCCCTGTTACAAACCACCATTCCATCCTGCTTAAAATCAGCAACATTCCCGTCCCTAAAAAGCCAGTCTTAGTGGATCTCAACAACTTCAGACCTGTAGCGCTCACACCAGTGATCATGAAGTGCTTTGAGAGACTCGTTCTTTGTCACATCAGAGACAGCCTACCACCCACCTTCGATCCACACCAGTTTGCCTACCGTGCTAACCGGTCCACTGAAGATGCCATCGCCATAGCAACACACACCGCACTGAGCCACCTGGAACACAGTGGAAGCTAAGTAAGGATGCTCTTCATAGACTATAGCTCGGCATTTAATACAATTATCCCGGACACTCTCACAAGCAAACTACTCGCCTTAGGGCTCTCCTCCCCCATCTGCACCTGGATCAGAGACTTCCTCGCCAACCATTCACAGACTGTTAAACTTGGCCCGTACCTCTCCTCCACCCCGACGCTCAGCACTGGGGCACCACAAGGCTGTGTGCTGAGTCCATTACTCTACTCCCTGTACACACATGATTGCATACCGGCTCACCCCACCAACACCATCATCAAATTCGCCGATGACACGACCATCATTGGACTCATCTCAGGGGGCGACGAGTCTGCCTATAGGGATGAGATCCACAGGCTGACTGCGTGGTGTTCAGCGAACAACCTCTCACTGAACACCACAAAAACTAAGGAAATCATAACTGACTTCACGAGGAAACACGTGACAGACCTGGCCCCGCTCTACATTGGAGGGACCTGTGTGGAGAGGGTTCATACCTTCAAGTTTCTGGGAGTATTAATCTCAGATGACCTCTCCTGGTCTGCCAACACAATGGCAACAGTTAAAAAGGCACAGCAGAGACTCCACTTCCTGAGGGTACTTAGGAGGAACAACCTGGAGAGGAAGCTGCTGGTGGCCTTTTACCTGGCAGCCATCGAGAGCGTCCTGACCTATAACATCTCGGTCTGGTACGCTGGATGCTTGGCTGCGGACAAGAAAGCTCTGTAGAGGGTAGTGAGGAGAGCTCAAAAGATCATTGGCTGCTCACTGCCCTTCCTAGAGGACATTGCCACCTCCCGCTACCTCAGCAGAGCAAACAAAATCACCAAGGACCCCTCACATCCTGGTCACCACCTGTTTCAACTGCTGCCCTCCGGCAGGCGCTACAGGACTGCCAAGGCACGCACTTCCACACTAAGAGAGTTTTTTTTCCTATGGCCATTAGTACACTGAGCTCTAATAAGCCCTGACCAACTCCAGCCTACTCCCTTATATCATTCCACACCATAACATGCCTAATCAGTCTCACATGAGATCTTCATACCTGTGCAATATATTTATATACTCTTTTCTTTTTTTATTTATACAGCACTCATATTTTATGTATTTATTCTCAGGAACACTTCTTGCACTTTTAATATTGTTATCTGTTGTGTTGTCTTGTCTATGTTTCAATTTGCTGTCTTTTATTATGCACCAAGCGGAGTTGCATCTCCAATTTCGTTGTTTGCTCTGCCACAATGACAATAAAGACTTATCTTATCTTATCTTGAAACTATAATAGAGACAAAGTTAACCTCACATGTCCCTATTGTGAAACAGCCTTCCTGTTTGCAACATGTCAGTGATTTATTTTAGTTGTTTACTCAGTTTATCTATTTTTTCTGATGCCTGAATACAAAACTCTCTCTCTCTCTGCTATGTTCTATTTGAGGAAAAATTCTTAATTTTCTTTTGACTGGCTCATTGATGAATATTCTCATTAATGTCTCTAATAAATGTAGTAATTTAAAATTCTGAGTTGAAAGAAGCATTTACACAGACTGAATGATGGCCTGGTATAAAATGTGGCTTGGGAAATCTCTGCCTCCCCGCTTGTCAGCTGTACTTAGAAGCAATAATGTTATATAATATGGCCATCTGCTCTTCACATTGATTTAAAAAGTCCCATTATGTGACAGAGCCATGCTGGATGCCAGTGAACATTTGAACACTTGATGGATGCCCCCAGTAGATGAGTTCAGAGTGCAGATTTATTGCCCCTTTTATCATTTTCTCTGTAAGTCACAAAGAACGTTTTGGTGTCGCAGGCGTGCATGTGTGCAGCAGCGAATGTGCTTGGAGATTTTTGCGTGACAGCTTGCATGTCTGTGCACGCTTCATGACGCAACGAGGAGGACTGAGGCTTGACCTGCAGTCAGAGGTGAGGGACCGAGGTCCTCCTCTTCCTCGGTGCAACTGTTTATAGCATGTGACTTCTGTTTGTGGTATTTGTGCCCTCAGTCACTGCACAGCTGGAATCAGAGGGCTGCAGGGACAAACCAGGAAAACCATCAAGAGATTATAACTATGTAGTGACATCTAGTGGCGGTTTTGGGAACAGGTCTGACAAAGCAATCTGGTAACAAACCCACACTTGGGTCTTTGTGTAAAGTGATTGAGGACAGACATTTGTCAAAGACATACCTGTTAAAATCACAGCCAGTTAATGCAAAGGTACATTCCTGTAATAGTAGCCTACGCCTGATATTATGAAAAGAAAGAAAGAAAGAAAGAAAGAAAGAAAGAAATCTGTTATTTTACATGCATAAGTTTTCTGATGTGTTTATGTAGTCTGGTAGAATTTAATTACTGATGTAGGTGTTTGTAGGCGGCAGTATAGAGTCTGTGATGCTCATAAAAGTGATATAAGAAACAAAAAAAACATTACATTCACTTGTCTCTCAATTCAGTTTTTAATTAAATTCAAAAGAGCTTCATGGCATAAATGTACGTAAGAAGAAATGTGGTTTTGCTCTTAGAAATATACTTGTATATATAGAAATTAGTACAAAAAAAAAAAATAAATCATAATACATCTTTTTTATGGAGACTTGTCTTTATCTGTCATTTCAACCATATACAGTTAGTACAGAGTGAAACAAACCAACGTTTCTTAGGGATCAATGTGCTACACAGTGCACACAAAGAGATTTAGTGTGAAACCATTTGGATGGCGCTAGCATGTTCCCCAGGTCAGGATGACATGCTGGGCCTGGAGACGCACAGACAGAGCAAGATTGTTCAGAAATTACTGAGACAGTGCAAAGTTTAAAGCGATATTCTGCTTTACATGATAACCCACTCAGTATGTACTCACCCCTTGCCGATGTGAGGATGGGTGAAGAGCTTCAGTTCACTAAACAATCCTGGAGTTTCAGCAGAAAACAGGGTTGCAGCCAAATCCAGTACAATTGCAGTGAATGGTGACCCAGTTTAAAACGTTAAAAAAAGAACACAAAACAAACACAAAAATGTCTCCATCCTGCTTGTGCGGTGTAATCCAAGTGTCCGCGAGCCGCGACATTAAAATTTAACCGCAAAAGACGCCATTTACGCCATGTTTTTAGCCCAAATAAGATAAGATAAGATAAGATAGACTTTATTGATCCCACACCGGGGAAATTTACTTGTCACAGTAGCTCAAATAGTACAGATAGGAAAATAACAATAAAGTACTTATAAAATTAAGATAAAAAATAGAAAATATACATATACCTATCAGATTTAAAATATAGAGTCTAAGAGTATAAGAGTATAAAATGTTCAGATACTAAGTACAGGGCTGTACACACAAGACTATTTACAATATATACACCTTTCACTTGTACATATATGGAAAAACAATAGGGATATGTGGATATGAGTATATACCTAGGCATGTAACTGGAAACTGTGCAGGATAATTGCACATACAGTTGTAAAATACACACACGGTGTGTAGCATTAAATGTAAAAAATGTAAACTGTTGCCTTGCAGAGGCAGATTGCACAGAGGAGGGTATGTTGGATTGCACAGAATATTAGCAGCAAAAAGATTTAGCACAGTAAACATACAATATTGCACGAGGAAGGGAAGTAGGGAAGTGGATGAGTTGTGCAAGCAGACTAAACAGTGCTACATTAAGTCATGCTGGTGTTGGTGTTAAAGAGTCTGACAGCTGATGGGATGAAGGACCTGCGGTAGCGCTCCCTCTTGCACTGTGGGTGCAGCAGTCTGCTGCTGAATGAGCTGCTCAGTGCACATACAGTCTCATGTAGGGGGTGAGAGGTGTTGTCCATGATAGATGTCAGCTTGGTTAACATCCTCCTCTCACCCACCTCCTCGATGGTCTCCAGGGGACAGTCCAGGACAGAGCTGGCCCTCCTGACCAGCTTGTTCAGTCTTTTCCTGTCCCTCTCCGTGCTTCCACAGCCCCAGCAGACCACTGCGTAGAGGATGGCAGATGCAACCACAGTGTCATAGAAAGTTCTTAGCAGTGTCCTGCACACTCCAAAGGACCTCAGTCTCCTCAGCAGGTGAAGACGACTTTGGCCCTTCTTGTACAGGGCGTCTGTGTTATTGGACCAGTCCAGTTTATTGTTGAGGTAAACACCCAGGTATTTGTACTCTCCCACGACCTCAATGTCCAAACCCTGGATGTTCACTGGGGTAGTCTGGGGAGTGTTCCTACGGAAGTCCACCACTAACTCCTTTGTCTTGCTGGCATTGATGTGGAGGTGGTTGACCCCACACCATTCGACAAAGTCAGTGATGACCCTCCTGCACTCCAGTTCATTCCCTTCTGACACACATCCAACGATGGCAGTGTCATCAGAGAACTTCTGGAGGTGACAGCTGTCCGTATTGTGTCTGAAGTCCGATGTGTACAGGGTGAAGAGGAACGTCAACTGTAGCATGTAGCCGGTAGCATGTAAACATGGCGTCGATCTCGCGAGACTTCATATATCTCTTAATGGACGTGCGTGTGAAAATATCGTGAGATCGACTTGGATTACACCACACGAGCAGGATGGAGACATTTTGTGTTTGTTTTGTGTTCTTTTTTTTAACATTTTATCTGTGGTCACCATTCACTGCCATTGTACTGGATTTAGCTGCTGTTTTCTGCTGAAACTCCAGGATTGTTTTGTGATATGAAGATCTTCACCCATCCTCACATCGGCATCATGTAAAGTGGAATATCCTTTTAAAGACTGTTGAAAATAGTTAAGCTGCTGTATGTATTAATATTCACTACTGTATAAATGGTGTGAAAACTGTAGGTAGAAGGTAGAACAATATAATAGTTATATCCAGTATGTATGTTGACTAAGTGTGTCAGCATAGTGCAAATGGTCAGTGGAAGAACACACAGGCGATCTACAGTGTTCATGGTGGTTGTAACCTATTGGAGGTCCTTTTTGGATCACAACAGCTCAGAAATCTCGCTGCCATGTTTCCACATTGTTGTGTTTCACCCAGCAGGTTTTTTTTTTTTTGTTATTAGCCATTTTTTTCCCCAAAGGCTTTTTGGCTGGCTGTGAACTGCAGGTAGTATTTGTCTCCGATGTCATTGTATAGTGGGCAGGTGGGTAAAAAGTGCGGCTCAGTCTCCACCTCCTGCTGTGTGCTGTGGGTGCACAGTCTTTCTTCTCTGGGGAGCCAGGTCTGCCTGTGGCAGCCTCTTTCCACAGCGAGGTTGTGCTTACTGAGTCTGTATGTGGTCCAGGATTTCCTTCATTTCAGTTTTGAAAGTGTTTATTCTCTGAAAGTATTCTCTGCTCCTATAGCTCCTCCACTTTGCTCTGGTTTGTGGTTGATTCTTTCCAATGTGTCAACTAGTTTTCTTTTCATTTAGTTTGGTGTTAAAGGGGTTTCTGTCTGGAGGCTCTGCTTGTATTTGTAGTTGTACATATGAGGACTCCTTGTATCATAGCGAGGTATGAATGAATGGTAAATGAATGACAAAAAGGCATCATCACTATGAGTCATCCCATATTTAGTGCCCGTAAGCTAAAATAGCTTACCCATTGTTAAAACAATATATACAAAGAGCTTTGATTTAAATGAATGAACACAATAATAAAATTGGGACTGACTGATGGCTAAGAATAGTCTTTACATACAGGACCAATGGGTTGTAATAGTAACCTTCAAAACAACATTATTGGTAGCTGATCAGCTGAAACATGTATTAATTAATAATATTTGTATTGTATATTTAGCTTTATCATGTCATATTGCACATATTGAAAATACTGAAATCTAACCCTAATCCAGCATTCAATTAATAAACAAATAGTTAGATAAAAACAACAATGTAATAATAATAATAATGATTAATAATAATAATGATACATATTTACGGTGCTATTATAATAGGTTGTAACTCATATTTATGTTTTTTAGTCTGCTCCAAAGGGCTACATCTCTATGCTATTAACATCATAGGCCTATATTTATTATATATTTATATTGTTTATATTTGACATACAGCGGCTATAACCTCACAATATCGGCCTGTTTCAGTTCACCGTGGTCATAATTCATTTTCACTTGCGTGTTATATCAAATTGTGAATACTGACCTGAAGAAAACCAGAGTTAAATATATTTTCCCACGGTGACTCTGATAACTTCTGCCGCTGCATCGACCTAAATTCGTGATGCGGATCAGTAGTTTGATCTGTGCAATGTCCCCGTGATTGGCTGTGTGCTACAAGCCCCGCCCCTTAACATGAACGCGCTCAGGGCTGAATGGTAATGACCAGAGCGAGGAGTAGCCACCTTCTTGAGACTGGTTAGCTGGAAATTGTGCTATTATATATTAAACAGATACCTTAAAATTTCCTGACAGTGTTAGCCTTAGTTGCCTTACGAGACACAACCTCACACACCCCGAAAAAAGAGGAAAAAAAACACACACAGACGACACACCCCGTCTCCACGCCTACTGCACATTTCATTGGCTGGCGAGGAGCTTTCGGGTATACACGACGCACCTGATTGGTTGATGTTGACATCAATCACGCGCAACCGGCATACGATTGGTTTAGCTGTTAGGAGGAAGTCAAGTGTCAAAACGTTTCGGGGGGGATAAGCTCGGAGTTGACAAAAGCGATCTGTCTCAGTTGAGACATTTTTGACACAGTTTTTTTTTTTTTATTTTTCAAGTTGTGTCCTGGACGGACCACAACTGGCGAGGATTAATTTACATTATCCAGCCGCGAACCGAACCCCCGCGCCGAGCCGAGGACTTGGTCTCACCGTGGATTTGACCACCACCGCGCGGTCAGAGGGAGGAAAGTGGGACTTTATTGTTCGAGGCTAGCTAGCTCGCTTTGCCAGGCGGCTTGTTTTTGCGTGTGTAGCGTGGACCGCGGACTATATGGCTGCGACTTACGAGCCGATATATGGACTTTCAGAAGACGAGGTAAGCTTTACTCTCAACAAAGCTTTGTTATGCGGTCAAAAAATGGGTGTCTCCCACAAGGGGGTTCAGCCAAAGATAGCTAACACCAACGCTAGCTGATAAGCTAACGAGCCCTCACCCACGGTTACATTCCATAGTAATGTTCAGGCAGCTGTCAATCTGCGTGTCCAGTACTTCACTCCCCTTAATTTCACTTACAGCTGCACCGTGGTGCCTGCAGAGCATTGAAATCAAACCATCCACTTCGACCGAGAAAGCTTAATAGCCTCGCTACATCCTCTACTCAAAATGACTGTGTGAACGACTTGTGGCTTGCCAGATGTTAAGAGAAGACCATTGATTTGGAGGGTAGTTAGGTGGCATTACAAGCTGACCACTCTGTCAGACTTAAACACAGCCTCTTGCCTATGATCAAACCTGTTCAATGGTGAGCTGACCACTGAACGAGTTTGAGGACTGAAGCTGGAGCGTGTAAGTCTTGCTCTGTCAGCTGAGGTCGATATTCACTCCAGTGTGTGCACATTCAGACGTGCATCAATAATGTATATATATTTGTTAACATCTTTATTTAACATTCCCTCACTTACAGCATGTGACGCTGCAAGAAAAACATCATAATTAATATTATCACAGGCATGACCTCAGTCTCAAGTGTGATACAATCTGTATGTAAACAACAGGTAAATGTGAAAAAGATAAGAGGGGGAAAAAAATATTAGATGAAGTATAGCTTAAAAGAAAAGGCAGGCAATAAAATGGAGTGTCTTTTGTAAATAATTGTATCATGTTAGCTATATGAATGCAGTTTTTGTTGTTTATAATTTGAATAGACTCCAAGTACTCCTTATTTTGTCCTGAATGATGCAAATGATGGGCTTCGAGAACCTATTAAGGAGAATTGATAAGTTTCTCCATTGAAATTAATAGATGACAATCTGCTGAACTTTCTGATTGTGTAATATTTTCATAAGATAGTATTAGTATTACATCTTTGGCTTCCAGCTGATTTCAATGATTGGTTTGTGTACCAAAATGACTTTATTATGATAGTTAGATTTTTTTTTACACAACCCTGGTTGACATTGACAATAAGTTTGTAAATTATGTGCATTTTCCTTAACCGAAATGCCAACACGTTGACAAGATTAAAATCGAATAATCAGTCAATCATTAACAATAAATAGGTTCAAAATGCATGTTTTCTCTCATATCTTTCTCATTTTCATTTTTTTTTCTAATTATTTTCTCATTTTAAGTTTCCTTATTCAACACATGCCTCTGCCAGAAAAAATAATGTCAAACGAAGCACAATTACTGCCTTTTCCAGACTATTGATTAATTATAAGTAATACTTTTTTAAACAGTTAAATTCTTAATAGTGATAATTGATTAATGATTAATCATTAAATAAATATGTTAAGTTATTTTTTATTCATTCTTACGGGATTGACATTTGTTATCAACATCCACAACAAATCTCGGTTTGACAAATTTGTTGGGTGCGTCAATAATGTAGTACAAAGTAACACTACATTGCAAACTTTGTTTTAGACGGCAGCACGATTGTCATGAGTCACCCACTGAGTGACAAACAAAATAATTTGCCACCCGAGCAGCTGTCATATCATCCACCTACCTATTAGGCATTACTAATGCAGTCATAAATAGTAAGGCTTGGACTTTTTTGGAATGATCTGGTGGGATGACTGAAAATATTTCTTTCATATGTTCATTCAAGGTTGTCAAAGAAAAATAGGGGCATGACTTTTCATTGTTGAGTTTGTCCTTTTCTTTCTTTCAACAGTAGGTTTAACTGTCACTCCTTCACCAGGATGCAGGGGGAGAGATTTGCATGTGGCCTTTGTAAGCCTATTTAGATGACGTATATCTCAGCAGATACACTCATCATTGGCTAGATGTTCCAGAACACCTTAATTTGTATTTCTGGCATTTAAGATTAAAACATGTAATAATAAAGTTTATTTCATGAGCTATGAGCAACCTAAACTCAGCCAGTGTTTGTGTTTGCTCTGCTTTCTTGATGAGGTAACTCATTTCACTTTCAGAGCTTGGTCTTCTGTGCGTCAGTCATTATGAGAAAGGAGGCATGCTTGTAACAAAATTCCACACACTGCAACACAAGAGACGTAGGAAAGTTTTGGCTAGTTTTTGGTTAACGTTCACCATTTCACAGACATTAAGTCTCATTGTGTTTGTTTTAAGACAATTGTGGGTCTGCATTCCATGAGACCCTGCATGATGTAAGCATTCAGTAATGCTACACTCTCTGAACAAAGCCATGGCCTAAGTTAACAGCTGGTTTGGCCTGGACTCTGACCCCCACTGCCTCATTTTCTCCATTTCACCAGCACTTGTTGCAAATAAATTTTTTCAAAAAGCAGTGTGTCAGCTTGACCCAATTGCAAGTTGCAGTAGAGAAAAGTTGAGTGTGACGCTGTAAACGGATCATGGCACGAGCTTGTTCAACTCAACCTACAGTTTCTTCTACTAGGATACACCGGTTTATTAGCAGAGCATCAGTATCAATGGCGAATGATTATCTTATCTTGTGTCACATCAATTTTGCGCTCACTAAATGTTGTGCTGGGTATTTGCGGTCTCACAATAGTAGCTAGCATATCCAGTGGCTGTTTTCAGAGCAGAAGCCTGGAATGACGCAAGGGAAATGTGTGTTGTTTTTTTAATAATGAAGATTTCTGTCTTTTTTTCCCTGCCACATGGGGAAATAAACATAAACAAAACCAAAATAAGCATCCACAAAAAACCCTCAGTATTTACAATCGGCCAAATTGTCTTTTGACGTCAGTATCGACCCAAAATTTAACCATCTTCTACATTAAAGCGACGACAAGGAACCTTCATATTTTTTTTATTTTGGAGGCCCCTTTGGACAGTATTAGTAGAGTTTCCACTGTGATAACCACAAAAAAAACATTAAAAATAAAAATTATGTAAAGAAAAATCTCCTCCTGCTTCTTTTTAACTGGGTAACATACTACTCGCTGTGATTTTGGCTGGTAAAATGTGAACACAAGCTCGTTTCATCTGATTTCAAGGAGAATCCGAGCCCATGCCCCGAACATTAAGAATAACTGTATAGAAATAGCGAGTCTTCTCACGGATGGTGTTTGCTTCTGTAAGTCATATCGAAGCATTAAATTGTGACTGTTTCATCACTAGTTAAAAAGTAATGGTCATAAAACACAGGGACAGTCAAAGTAAGGTTGATGAGCAAACGTACCAGTAAGTCTACATAAAGTGTTGTATTCCTTTTATAATGTTTTTCTCTGCAGTATTTAAATGAAGCTAATGTCATTTGCCAGGTTTTAAATGTTGGTGTCACTCACGACCGAAAGCTTTTCAGATACAACTCACTTCACTTCTAGGTCAGGGTTATTGACACAAAAAGGCAGGTTACTGCAGCCAACAGCTTGAAATGTCTGAAATGGCTTGATTGTGAGGTGATGAGATCATTTTTTTTGATGAAATGTTTTAATCCACCATCTCTTTCTTCTGCAGCATGAAACGAGAGTGTTGCGGGTTAAGGTCATTGCAGGAATTGATCTGGCGAAGAAAGACATCATCGGAGCCAGGTGAGCATCACAGGATTTCTTTTTTTAGGACACACCAGAAGCTGCTGTTTTCATCAGAGGTTTCCTAGTCGTTGCACTGTTATGCCGTTTTCATGTTATCGTTGTAAGCTCGATGGGTGGGCTGGTCACTGCAGCTGCTGCCAACTGCCCTTGATATTACATATCACATATTTATTGTCATTTATATGGCTGTTTTGTAACATACAATAATTAATCAAGGCATTTCAGTCAACAATAAGGATTTGCCAAGGATGGTTATGTAAGAAAAAAACAAACATAAGATCAATAATCAGTCCCTCTGAGATTTTGCTGGCCTTTTTTTTTGATTACTGAAGCCTAAAATGCCTGATTTCATGGCAGCTTTTGTAAAAAAAAAAAAAAAAAAGAGAGAGAAAAAAAAGTGATACATGATGCAATGTTTTTAGAACTTCTTTTGCAATGAAATTAAAGGAGTGAGTGAAAATTGCAAAAAAAAAAGTTATTTTGTATAAATATTTTTGTATAATTCATTAAAAATCAAAGGCAACTTGTTCCAAGGAGAATAAATCCGCATTCTGTTCCGAGTGCTCTGAGTAACCTTAAGAAAAAGCCCAGAATATGCTTTTTTTGTCATTTGAATACATGCACCTCATTGAGACATACATGTATGACATTTTCACAGGGAACTGCTATGATCAGTGGAACTCTCGGGACGCAACTATGATGCAAACTTGCAGAAAAGTTGCAATGATTAGACAAAATTGCAAGGTCATGTATAATTTACATGGATTAGTTGAATTTGTGTTAACTGCTACGATTGCAACTTCACAATTCTTTGGAGTGGCTGAAACACAGAACCCGTAGATACTGTATAACATTGCACTTAGCATCCTGCTCTCTGATTTAGAAGGACTCGTTTTAATTTGACCTTTCAATCTTGGACAGCAGATTGTTAAGCACTTTCTCTACATTCCTTTTACTCTCAAAGACCTTGAACTTCAGGTGTTAATCAATGATTACCTACCTGCCTCTCCTATCCTACTCATAACCCACCTCTATTACAGGTTTTCTAGATAAAAGCGCTTGACTAATAATTATACATGCCACATACTTTGTCACATGTAGGAAGACAGAGATGTTAAACTTAAACCTTTCAGGGTCCTTCAAGCGTTCTGTCCATCAAGAGACCTTTTAGTCTTTGTGCTGTCCGACCTTCTTTTCTTCCATGTGATTCTGTGATGAAGTGTAACCCACTGTTTTCACAACTTTTATGTGACATTGCACAATATCCCTCTGCAGTTTTATTTGAAGTCTTGTCTTTAGTTAGCAAGCGCTTTGACTTCTGCCCCCTGCATTTTAATTGCCTGCCTTTCTGTACCTGCAGTGCCGGAACACTGTGATCAATTGATAATACACTGAGCGACCATCAATCACTGCTAAATCATTATCATTTTGTTCATACACTAAATGGAGGTTCTTATGAACTGGTCCAGACTCAATGCATCATTCTGTCAGTCCAGGGCCAAACTTTAAGGGTAATAACATGTTAATTTTTAATGGCTGAACCCATTCATATTCAGTCAGAATGACCAACCATCCTTTCTGCATCAGATTAGTTTTACCTTCAGGAAGTCAGAGGCTGCCATTATTTTCAAAAACATGTTTACTGCCCACCTTTGAATGGCACCGTTTTCAGAAGTAAATTTCCCATTCATTCACTCCATTGACGTTTCAGAAAATCTTATACAAAGAGTTTTTAAGGCTGGGAGTAAGCCACCAACTACGTAGATGAATTGCAACCATAAAACATTTGATTCTGGGCAAGAAAAGATTGGAAACTGTCTACATAATTACTTGAAGAGTGAGGAAACTACTCATGTCATAACCCATTGCAAATGATAATTGTCCTTCCTGAATTTAACTTTTGTAATTATTATAGTGTTTATCGTTGTGTGTGTAGTGTTATGTGTTGTGTGTTCATGCTGTATATATTCTATTCACTTAATGGCATGATCAGATTGACTAATGTAGTTTTTTTAATTGCATGTTTGCTAACGTTAGCTATATAACTAGCCAGCCTGCAAAACTCTGTATTACCCCTTGTGCTGCTTTGACTTGACTCTGTGTGATAAACAGTGAATTATACGTGTATTTCTCACAATTGAAGTCCCCTGTTACTTAGTTATTTAAAGACATTTATTATGAAAAGGCAAAATCACCTTGCATGGGTTGTTATCAGCAGTACCTTAACATGACTTCTATCTGCTGAAAGCAAACATGAAACAGTAAAATAAGGCACATACCTGAAAGTTCAAACAAGGATGCAGGAGAGAAGCTAAACTTTAAACCACAGAGATTCAGTTAGAAGCCACAAAAATGCCGAGAGCTGAACACACAGAAGCCTTAAATAGCCTGTTTCTCTACGCTATCCTGCATGCACACACTTGCGACTCAGCACATCTCGGCACGATAAAAGTAGTAATTCAAATGCAAATCAGTGCGGCAAGGTTTGACTCGGCGCAGCCAAAAGTACCAATGGAAAAGCCCCATGGGTCTTGTCTTTCATACTGGCTTTGACAGAACCCACAACCTGACCCTCACAAACACTACACTACACAAACTCTTTTCTTCATCACTAAAAACCCAGCGTGCCAGAAAGAGAACTGATGGTAACAGCAAGCTCCACCAATCAGAGACATCACTGTTACACTTGAGCATTGTGTTTAGAGGTGTACTTCTCCGTGATATTGCAAATAAAACATGTTTTTCTTTTTTTAACAAAGTTGATATCATGCATGCTTTTGGCCTCTACAGGAGCATATACCATTTAACAATCTCACAGGCCTATAACTTGGGTGAGCACAGATTGGATGGTTACTACATTATGACTAATAATTTAACTCATTTAATAATTTAAATAATTTTGACTTCTGGAGCCTCACTGTTGCACTTTATTGATGTCTCATTGTAGGGTGGGGATAAATAATTGATTCTCTCTTGAAAGATTAAACGGAAATCTAAAACCCTGTTCATGACATTATGATCGCCTGCAACTATTTTGTAAAACAAGCTTTACATTCCTTACAGCTGAGTCAATTGAATGGTGCAATGTAAGGGATGTAAACATGTGCATCACATTTATGTTCTAAGCTAGGCTACGCCTTGAGTTTTGGTGAGAAAGGCTGAGTGTGAGCAACTGCAGATGAATACCATCTGACTGGCATCCCCTGGCTTAAAAGCTTAAAATTTTGATGAAGATCAAGATTGATCAATAATCGCATTGTAGCCCTCTGAAATGGAATCGAATCAAGTCATGAGGTGGCAAGAGATTCCCACCTTTACATCACATAGTAGCCCATAAATAAAGTCAGGTGTACAGGAAGAGAGTAAAACTAATTTTAAGCTTGTAAAAAATTCTGCCTAGGGGTTTGTACATGAAAATGGAATGCAAATACAGTAGTAGTGCAGTAATGCCATCCCAGGTAATGCTCAGAACAGGCTGCTTCACTGAAGATTGTATATTGTCATCCTTTAACTGAAGCTAATCAGTAATTTCTGCTGCTGAACAACAAGCATGAGAAGGTCTAAGAATAGTCTAGATGACACAACACCATTTAGAGCAAAGGTTTACTCAACAATCAGAAATAAATTATTTCATGTCAGGTACAGATCTGGAAAAAACATGATCAACTGCATATTTGTAACGCACTTTGCATGTGGCTGAGATCACCATATGACTGGTGTAAGCCTCATCTAAATGTGAACACTGCTCCTACTGTTGCTTATAGTGATGCTTTTGTACATGAGCGATGAGAAAGCCGACATTGTCAGAGAAAGAGGCTGGCATGTTTAGCACTGTGTGAATGCTCCTCACATGCCAGAGTGCATGTGTTCGCATCCTGATGGCCTGCTGGCAGGACAGCTCTGCCTGGCTCAGGAGAAATCTGAACTGTAATGAAGAAACACTGAATGAGGTCTCGATGTGTGGCGAGCTACCACAGGAGACAGTGCTGACTTGGCAGTCTGTCACCTCAGAAGATGCTCAAACAGTGCTGGCTTGTTCTTTTCTTCTTTTTTGCTCCAAACCAGTTCCCATTGTACAAGCCCAGTTCCAATAAAATTAGGATGTTAATAACAGCAGCATGCAGTGATTGTAAATCATTTTCAACTCGTATTCAGTTTAATACAGTGCAAAGACAAGATATCTAATGTTTTTTAGGTTTTAGAAATATACACTCATTTGATGCCTGCGACATGTTTAAAAAAGTAGAGGTGTGGTCAACAAAAGACTGGGAAAGTTGTGAAATGCTCGAAAATACCTGTTTTGGATATTCAACAACAGGCGTCCTCAAACGGCTGGTTCACAAGAATGGATGGGGTGAGGCTCTTTGTAATAAACTGCCAGTCAAAAACTGACAGTTTAAGAACACAAAGTGCAAAGAATTTAGGAATTTTGCCGTTGTTATATAGTTAAAAGCTTCAGAGAATACAGAGAAATCTCTGCATGTAAAGGGCGAGGCTGAAAACAAGCACTGGATGCCTGCGACCTCTGACCCCTCAGGCAGCACTGCATTAAAAACCCACATGATCGTATAAAGGATATTACTAAATGTGCTTGGGAACACTTTTGTTGTTAATAAATACAGTTTGTTGCTGCATCTACAAATGCAAGTTAAGATTCTATCATGCAAAGAGAAAGACAAATATCAACAACATCCAGAAACTCTGCAGACTTCTCTGAGGCCCGAGCTCATCTGAGATGGACTGACGCAAAGTTGAAAAGCGTGCTGTGGCCTGACGAGTCCGCATTTTAGATTGTTTTCAGAGATCATGGACGTCGTGTCCTCTGGGCTAAAGAGGAAAAGGATCATCCAGATTGTTATCAGTGCTAACTTCAAAAGTCAGCATCTGTGATGGTATGGGGGTGTGTTAGTGCCCATGGCATTATGGGTAACTGTCATATCTGTGAAGGCCTCATTAATGCTGGAATGTACATACAGGTTTTGGGGCAACATATGCTGCCATCCAGACAATGCTTTTTTTTCAGAGACGTCCCTGCTTATTTCAGCAAGACACATTCTGTACAACAGTGTGGCCTGCCTGCAGTCCAGACCTGTCTCACACTGAAAATGTGTGGTGCATTATGAAGTGCAAAATAGGACACCAGAAAGCCCGGGCTGTTGAGCACCTGAAGTCGTACATCAAGCAAGAATGAGAAAGAATTTCACTTTCAGAACTTCAACAATTAGTGCCCACTGTTCACAAATGCTTACTGAGTGTTGTTTAAAAAAAAAAAGGTGATCTATCATAGTGGTAAACATGCTCCTGGAACATGTTACAGGCATCAAGGTCAGAATGAGTGTATTTTTACAAAAAACAATAAGGCTGGTCATTGTTTGGTCATGGTTTGAACATTAAATATCTTGTTTTTGTACTGTATTCAGTTGAATCTAGGTCAAAGTTTATGCAAATCATTGCATTCTGTTTTTGGTTACGTTTTACACAATGTCCCAACTTTTTTGGACATTGTGTAAAACGTGGGTTTGTTTTCTGTTATACAGCTACTTTGTTCTATTGTGTTCTGCGCTGTTGTTGCAGACTAAATGAAACTGCCCTGGGTTTTGTTGTTGCTCTGTTGTTCGTGTGAGGTGTTGATAGAAGCTCAAGGAACTTGCATGCAGTCAGACAACAAGTGGACCAAGCTATCATTTGAGTCCAGTGACCTATACTAGCTTTCATCTGCTGGCGTTGACCTGCAGTAGCCTGTCTCCCTGAGCAGGATTTCTGTTGATAGAGAGAAGGAGACAAGAAGGAGTCTCAGTGCAGTCTAGATACAGTAGGCCCTTTGTTTCTGTTTAGTCACAGTAGATCACAGAACCACACAAACACACAATTAGAGGCTGCGGGGTTCATGGAGACGCTAATTAGCAATCAAGCAACAGCAGTTTTGCTTGGGGAACATTGCTGCTCATTTTTTTTAATATTTCCCATTCCTTTTGCTCCCTCTCAGCTGCTTCTGTAAAATCAATGCAAGGCTGCGCTCCAACTGGCAGACCAAATCTAATTTTGGGTACATCCATACTGGAATTAGACCAGTGCTTATATCAATCCTGGATGGCAAAAAAAAAAAAAAAAAAAAAAAATCCCTTGGAAAGTGATTGTGGCAAATGAGATTTAAAATGCATTTGTCGATGGGGTTGAAATGCAATTCAAATCAAATTTCTAACATTGTGTGTTGAGTCTGGCCACTGCAATCAAAATGTCATTTACTGCACAGGAAATGCAACATGTTTTCACTAATGTCTCACCCAGAGCAGGGGAAAAATAATGATTTTAAACTTGATTGCTGTCATCTGGGAAGATTGAAAGCTCCATACCGCAGCTAGATATTGTGTTGTGAGTGAAAAATTAGATGATGTCTCTATTCTTCATGTAGCCTGATGCTTCTACACTGCACAAACTCACCATCTGTTACATTATGTGTGATAAAGGTTATTTGAGGACACAGTAGAGACAGGAAGGAAAGCACTGAGAAAGAAGGCTCTATGGGAAACTTGGACTTAGATGAGCAGATTGGAGCATTGATTTCAGAATCAGAATCAGCTTTATTAATCAAGTATGTGTACACATGTAAGTAATTTGACTTTGACGGGTTTTAAGTTCTCATTTACTGAAAGGTTGAAATGGACAAACAGCTAAAGACAAGGACAATATTTAAGAACCATTTAAGTGATCTTTCAAGGATTTTCCAGGGGCCTCATTTATAAAACAGACTTACGATAAATTCTGATCTTAAGTATGACTTTCGCAGAAACCCACGTATAATAAAACCTTACTTTGACATGGAAATGATCTTGAGTCTAAGCAAAGTCTAGACTTGATGTCATTGATGTCATTGATTTTCCTGCTGGTTTTGTAGGGGTATTGAAGTTTGGAATGCATAAGTGCCCAGACCTTCGGTGAACTTTGCATTATCTTGATTAACGATGTCATAACAATAACGTGTTTTGCTTTGTTTGTCAGCTCATTATTTAGTCCATCGAATAATATGCGTTATCTAGCTACAAGCTAGGGCTGCACAGTTAATCAAAATATTATCAAATTTGCAATATGGCCAAATGCAATATCCAAATCGAAGCAACTGCAATTTTTTGATACTGGAAATTGCTAACAAAACAGCATTATAATGAAGTACTGTAGTGCTGCAGAGATGCTCTGGCCTACAGATCTTGTTCCCCAGATGTGTCTTTGGTATAAACCCCAATAAATGTCACATCATCATGATTTTAATTTTTTTTTCATCATTCCACTAATCATGAATCATATTGCAGTTGCAACATCTGTTAAAACAACCACAATATGAAGTTTTTACCATATCTAGCAGCCCTACTTCAGTCTCTTCTTCCATCGCTCATCTTCCAAAAAGTTTGTCTTTCTCTTTTGGTCCATGGCTATTCCTGACAAAACCCTTTGTACCATTTGTGCTGAATCATATGAGGGGAGTGTAAGGCAGGCGCTGTCAATTTTAAGTTAATTTGTGATTTATAGATCATAGGTGCCTACGTTACAAATGGGTTTCTTAGAGACGGCATAAGCAATGATTGTTATGCTCACTATGTTTTATGAATTGAATGTAAGCATCGGAAATGATCTTAAGACCAAGTTCAAGTATAAATCTATGAACATTTTTTATAAATAAGTCTCCAGGTTTTCAAATGCGAGAATTTGCTTCTTTTCCTGCTCTTACATTACTGTAAAATTAATAATTAGGGGTTTTGACTGTTTGGCAGACACAACAAGACATTTGATTATGTTATCTCAGACTCTTAAGATACTGTGACAGGCATTTTTCACTGTTTTTGATCACTGATTATTCTACAAATCGAAAAAAAATGATTGAGGTATTATATTGGAGCCTGCATGCAACATATAAATGCCCTGTGAAAAGCGTACATGATATGCATTTTTATCCAGAGTGGTGGGATCAGACCTCTTATGTTGTGTTTAGATTAGAGCAGGAGTGAGTCAGGGTTAACAGCATGAGTTACCTTGGCTTACCTTTGCTCCACTGAAGCACTTGAGCACTCGAGTGTGTCATCTCCTTTCTCTCATCTATTCAGAGCAGCCATTGTAGCGGGGATATGAAAGGCAAATGCAATACAGAATAGGGCTGCAACTAACATTTTCATGATCAATTAATCTGCCTGTTATTTTCATGATGAATCATTGAATTGTTTTGTCTATAAAATGTCAAAAAATTGTGAAATCTGCTCGTCACATTTCCCAGTGCCTAAAGTGACGTCTTCAAATTGCTTCTTTTCAATCGACTAATTGATTACTTGACTAATCATTGCGGTTCTAATACAGAGTCGTGTGTGAGAACCCTTCAGTTGCCATGTTTGTTTTTGTTGGCAGCGCCAACTCTTCACATGCTACCTGCTTTATGTAATATATACTAAAAATAGGAATCCTTATTAATGTGCAAAAATTAAAGATGTAATCAGAACAAGTAGCAAATCACATCCGTAAAAGTAATTTTGTTATCCAGGTTTGGTTTTAATGTATTAAAGGATAAGTTCGGTTTTTTGACACCTGGACCTCATTGTTAGGATTAAATATGCTCGTAGACTCACCCAGACAATTTTGGTGGAGCTCGGAGCCGTTTTCGAGCAATTTAGATCCAGCCGACGGCGTTTTTTCTCATGCCATAGTAGCGGACGGGGCCAGAAATCGAAGCCCCTAAATTAGACATTATCTGCTGCAAAACTCGTTCATTTCACCTACATGTTATAAATGAATGGCCAGTGTTATCACCATGTCAGCTCAACTTCGTTGTTATGGTCATCCGGGGCTTTACAAGGATGGGTAACTTTTGGTGACATAGACGTGCGCCGCAGGACCGCAGCTGAGAAGAGACGCTGTTGTTGCTAGGCTACACGGCAACACGGCTATTTTTGTGCAGCATGGCGGAATATTTATCCGATGTAGAAGTGTCTGACGACGACTTTGAGTATAATGGATGCCCGTATCGTTTTGAGCCAGAATACATTGACGAGGAGCTATTTGAAAGGAGGATGCAGAGTAGGGTGACCAGGTCCCAATAAACCAAAAGAGGGACAAGGGGTATGTTTGTGAGGGACAAAGTGGGACACTGCCTGTAGCTGCATCGTCTCTTCTTGTTTGGCGTCTCCCCCTCCTCCATTTCCAAAGAAGAACGCGCGATGTGAGTGTCATTCACTAGCTGTCACCTCAGCTGTTGGTAGCGCGGAGAAAATTAGGGGCGGGCCTAAACGCCGTACGTGCGGTGCTACTATGACAACAACAAACAGCCCAGAGTGCAGTAACATCACCGGCTTCTCATTGCTGGGGCCTGAGGGGGATGTTGTGCGGGACATGGTCTCAATTTGCGTGATGCGTGAAAAGAGACAGAAAATGCGTGAAATCACGCGCAAAGCGGGACATCTGGTCACCCTAATGCAGAGGGAAAGAGCCGAACAGCTGGCCAGAGAACAAGCAACCACTGCACGTCCACGAATGGGGGCTAACTGGTGGTGTTGTTGTGGACATTGCATGAGTTTCGCAGCAGATAATGTCTAATTTAGGAGCTTCGATTTCTGGCCCCATCCGCTACTATGGCATGAGAAAAAATGCCGTCGGCTGGATCTAAATTGCTCGAAAACGGCTCCGAGCTCCACCAAAATTGTCTGGGTGAGTCTACGAGCATATTTAATCCTAACAATAAGGTCCAGGTGTCAAAAAACCGAACTTATCCTTTAAGTTTCGTTTAGGAATGTGCCCAGTTACTGATTAAAAAATGTCTGCTGTTACCACACACACAGACTTGTGAGAAGTTTCCTTCAAAGGGAGATTTTTGGAAAGGTTATAACCCGACACTGTACCTGATGTAGCCTGCTGGGACTTAGATCAGTGGAGTAATTGGTCTTCCTGGTGAATGGTGCAGCTCTGCCTCTCTATCCAGAACTCACTGGAGATTTCTACCCTGTCAGCACCTTCAAATATACCAATTGGCTGTTTTTTAAATAGCACAGTCACGTACACTCTGCTTACTATTTTGTGCTACTCGCCCCATAATGTTGTGCAGTTTCTATTTTTAGCACTCTGCTTTGTCAATAAGACGTTATAGCCTTATCTCGCAATACCCAAATGCAAGCAGTTTTTATCTGCTGGGTTGCTCATGGCTGACTCAGGTTTGAGGTCTGGACACAAGCCGCGTGTTAAGAGTGTAGCTTAGCAATATGGGCTCTGGCAGTGTGGTAACAGTTACTATGATGTTAGATGGGAAATAGGACTTTCTAAGGCTATGAACACTGGGTTGTACGGTAGGCCTGTCACGATAACCACTTTTGTTGGACAGTATATTGTCTAGAGATGTATCAGTCCACTTTTTTTCAGTTTTGATCCGATTCCGATATCTAAATTTTTATTATTATTACTATCATAATCATTATCATCATTAGTAATATTAATGAGACTGAAACTGAACTTAAGTCTGGAAAGCTTGTGTAGTTTGTGTAATGTAACTTGTGTAATAGCGTCCTTCAACCATTGTGGAGCACTGTAGGATTGTGTCTTGTGACATTCACATGTGCAGCTGAGACGGCCCTTGTTTGCATAATCTCTCATGATGCTGAGAGTTTAAATTTGCTATTTTATATTCCAAAACACAAATGTTACTGTTTGTGGTTATGGGGGTGGTGTATGTTGGTAATTTCTGTACTGGTTTATTGTTACAACATGAGTGAGGTGGCAATTACATTTCATCACTAAATTGGAATGCATTTCTCTTATTCTACATGCAAAGGCAGAATAGAAGTGACAAGTGCTATTCAGCTCTCATTCCTACTGTTATAGTGTAGTGTTTGCAAATAGAAAACAAGTCGTGACATATGGTCTTGGGGAAATATGATTGCAATGTAGATAGATGTCATGAGTCTGATACCTGATGAATGCCACACGTTAACATCGGGCCCCGACTTTGAAATTGGATTAGATCAGTCCCATCTAATATTGTCCCAGAAATAATCACAATTAATGATATTATTGTCATTTTAAGACCATTTTATGCCCCTGATCATAATGGTGCAACAATGTGAGTACACCCTTTCAAAGAGCAATGTACTTTATTTCTTGAAAATATTCCACTAAAGAGAGCAGACGACGAGAGCACAGAAGCAGCACGACCAGAAATAACAGCAAAACGTGTCTCAGCAAGTCTCATAATGATAGAGGAAACCCTGCTGTTTATTCTGGCATCGTGTTGGTTAAAATGTTAGTGACATTCTTATGTAAACAAACATGCATGTAAACACTCCAGGCCATATTGAGGTCAGCAAAATGAAATTATTGCGACAGGCTTACTGCACAGAATACTGTATGTTTTTGTCGTACAAGGTGGGGATCCCTCATTTCCCTTTAAGACCTAAAAGTGCGTTTTAGTACAGTGTGTCGAAAAATGCCGCATACTTAACATTGCTGCTTAATGCTTGGCCAGATCTGTACTTTTTAGTCAGCTATCGCCTGATTTAAACCATAACTTTGTTCATTTTATTAAACTGTTTGTCTCGTTTTCTTAAATGGAAAAACAAAGATGCATTTAGTCTTAGAAATTAGAAAAATATTGTTTTGTTATTTGTTCTACAACACACTCTATCAGCAGTACCATCTGTGTATATTTGAAATATTATTGGTTAAGTACTCATAAGCTTGTGGGGAGCAGATTTGTACCTGTGAATTTGCAGGAGCTGTTACAAAGTGAGAACTGTGAAATGCACAAGATCACTTTTTCACCACTAACTTTTTGTTTTCCTGTTTTCTTTCTGCAGTGATCCTTACGTCAAACTTTCCCTTTATGTTGCGGATGAAAACAGAGAGCTTGCCTTAGTCCAAACAAAAACTATTAAAAAGGTAGGTCGTAAGGTAAGGAACATGCATCTGTAATATACTGTTGTTACCTCACGTGTCCTGCACAGACCTTTGGCTCGTTGTTTCACACCTAATGAACTCTAATGACTTTGGACTGTATCAGACTGGCAGTAATCTCCTCCCACACGTGCACCAGTGCAGCCTCTTAAATGCGCCTTTGTTCAATTCCCTTTTAAATCGCAGATTTGAGATCACCTCCTAATCCCCACCCCCAACACTGCCAACACTTTTCCTTTTAAATCAAGGCGGTCATATCATCTTGAGACGTGGAAACCACAGGAAGTCACCAGAAGGCAGTGCTTCCTCTCCTGCTCAGTGAAGTGTAGAGGGAAGCAGACATTGGGCAAGCTCTTTTCCCCCAGTGGCCTATTTTGGGGAAGAAATCTATTCTCAGCAGGGGGAGCTATTACTTTCTATTATTACAAACTCCATTCAGAGGATATCTTAAAAGTCAAAGGACTGTAGTGGGCTGTGATTTTGAACCAAATGTCGAGGCTGTATGGTTTAAAATGAAGTCTGTACTCACATGAAATGCAGAACATGTAATGCATGTTATTTTGCATTATATGATTTGCAGAAATACATAATATGCGGGGGTGAAACTTTGACACACAGCTTCTTCTTCCTCATTTCTTTGTAAATTCTCCTCTTCTTGGTCGTTCAGGTTAGCTAAGTGTTGCTGCCAGCCAGCCCTCTGCTGGATTCAGGCAGCTCAGGCCTCCACGCAGGCAGACATATGCTGCCAGTGGCCATGGTTGCCTTATTGGATATAAATAGCTGACAATGCACTGCTATGTGGAGCAGAAAAGGAAGCATCACTGCTCGGCTCTTCTATGGGCTCTTACGTGTCTTTAAGTGGGACACCTTTGATGGCATCTTTGTTGTTGAAGCTAAGAGTTTTGCTTGTGGCAAGATGGGACGAAAAATGATGGTGAATATGACAAAAAATGAAGAGACTTACATCACTAACTAGAGGTTACCCCCTGAGCCTGTACCAAATGATGACATTTGTCTTACTATTCTGGAAATTTTCATTATTTAAAGGGACATTTCACCCCAAAACCAAAAATATACTTTTCCTCTGGCCCAGTGTACACTACTTTATTGGGGAATCAAACAATTCTGATATCGATATATTGGCAGATATTCTTTATTCATATATATATATGTAATCCAAAATGAGATCAGGGTAGTGAAACTGAAACTAACAATTATAAATGACTATAAATTCAAATGTGCAAGTGGAACAAGTTGCATTAAGAAAAAAGATCACATGTACAGAACATGCTGCCTATAAAAAATTAAATGAACACAATCTTTATTATAATCTGCAAAAAAAAAAGTACTGGACAACATTAGGGCTACACAATTATTCCAATATTATCAAAAATCATGACCAAGTGCAATATATAAATGCAGAAGCTGCAATTATTCGATAAAGGAAAAATGTGTGACAAAAAAAGTATTTTAATGAAGTACTGTTGTGCTGCAGAGATGCCCTGGCTACAAATCTTGTTCTCCAGATGTAAGAAAACAGACCCACCAAAATGTCACATCATCATGAACTACATTTTTTTTTTTTTTTTTGAAAAAAATTGTGATGCAAAAATGATCATTCCTACTAATCATGAATCATATCGCACTCACTATATCTGTCGAAATGATTGCAATATTTTTAACATTTTCTGCAGCCCAATTTTGTTACATTTCAAAGAAGGCAGACATCTCTATGGCTCTGCAGCTCACACCAAAACAATCCAGATGGATTAAAAAACACTGCAGCCCAGAGGAGAATTATGTATGTTTGATTTTGGGGTGAACTGTCCCTTTAATCAAGGAGAGTTTGACAAATTCTAGTGTACAACTAGCGTTCTGTCAAAGGGCAGTGGGTTCAGTTGTAAATCTGCTGTGTCAGGAGTTGTTTTAACGGAGATGTTATTTTATCGCTGTCGTAAAAATGTCGTAAAGTGTTTATTAATCTGAGTGACTTGTGAAATTAAGGCTTCATTGACATTCTAGTGTTTAAGTCGTTTCAATCACTGTAGGAATTTTAATGAGATGTGTCACATAGTTTCCAATCCAATAAAATATCAAATGTGTGAGGCAGCAGACGGAGACAGTCTGTGTGTACATCCACATACTGAGCTGACCCATCCAGAAAGTGGGTGAAAATCCTCATGGCTGCTAATCTCAGGACTAACGCCAATCACTGGGACATGTTAGAAGCTACAAACTTCCTCTCCAACAGCATAAGAGGATCATTGACGCACAAGACTGAGCCTAATTTCTCACATGGGCTCTCTTCTCTCACTATGAGTTGGATAGGCTTCATACATCTGTTCTGTTTTCTGTGCAGAACAATAATAGCGTTCGTTCTCTCTGCTTTAATACACAGTTAGTTCATTAATTATCAGTCTAACCATGTCTATGCTTTGTGTTTCAGACCCTCAATCCCAAATGGAACGAGGAATTCTACTTCAGAGTGAGTTCCTTTCTTCCCTGTATCCTCCTCCACTACGATGGTCTGTTATTGCTCTTGTTTACTCTAGAGTGGTGGTGTTAGAGTTGTTAATCTTTGGTTGCAGTTTAACTGAGAGCCGAGTCCCACCTCCTGCACCACTGTAATCAAACAGACCATATTAGACTTTGGAAGCTTAGCCACATGTGTATGATTATTCCTTCCTGAAGAATTATAGCTCAACCCTGTGTTATAACAATTACATGATTGACTGTCTCTCAGCCACAGTACACACCTAAAAATAAGGGTTCTTTCAGAAGGGCCGAGGTGTAAGACCGGGTTCCATTAAGAACCCTTTTCCTCCAAAGGATCCTTTTCAGCAGAAAGAGTTCTTCAAGGATTGCTGAAAGCATGGATGTTAAGATGTTTTCTTAGTTTAAACAAGGGTAATTGTAAGTGGAACCCTCATAATATATATTTTAAATCCCCCAGGGTGAGTTCTACATGAAACCCTTGGAAGGTAAAAGGGTTCTTGGTAGAATACCCTGGACAGTTCTCAAGGAACACCTTGAAATAAAAAAGGGTTTATGGTAGAACCCCCGGAGGGGATTCTAGATGAAACCCTTGGGATATAAAATGGTTCTAGGTTGAACACCCTGTGAGGGTTCTAGATGAAATCCTTGGGAGATAAAAGGGTTCTTTGTTGACCGCCCTGGCTGGGTTCTAGATGAAACTTTTGTGAATATATGAGGGATCGTAGCAACATACCCTGGGTGGGTTCTAGATGAAATCCTTAGATTATAGAAGGGTTAATGGTAGAACTCCCTGGGTGAGTTTTTGTTAGTACCCATAGAAGGTTGAAAGCTTCTGGACAGAACCCCCAGAGAAGGTTCTGGGTGGCACCATTTATGTTGGGTTCTAGGTAGATCCCTCTGAAAGGGTTGCAAGTGGAACCTTTAAAAAAGGTTCTACAAGGAACCAAAATGAGTGGTCCTATGGGGACAAGCTGTAGAACCCTATATGACTCTAGTTAGAAGGAGGGAAGCTTCTGGATAGAACCCCAAGATAAGGTTCTGGGTGGAACCATCACACCATAGGAGAGTTATCTGTAGAATCTCTCCCAGAGGAGGTTTCAGGATGGAACCTTTCACAGTTGGTTCTTGGTATAACCCTTTATGTTGGGTTCTAGGTAGGACCCACTGAAAGACGTCCAAGCTCCTATTAGGAACCAAAAAGAGTTCTCCTACAGAGACAAGCCAAAGAACCCTCTATGGTTCTAGTGAGCACTTTTATTTCTACGAGTGTAGTTGTGAATTATTTTTGATGCAGGCAGTTGTTTACAGACTGTTTGTTTGCACGTGTATCTCTGGACTGGCTTTGCATGTCATATGACCACTGGATGACTGCCGTCTTATCTCCCCTGTTATTTTGTCGCCAACACAGGTGTGTCCGCAGAATCACAGGCTACTCTTTGAGGTGTTTGATGAAAACAGATTGGTAAGATTCTCATTTCGTCTTACTCTTCACTCTCTGTTGGTCGTATCACACATTATTTTTAATTTCAGTCTGTCGTGTCATGATTTATTTAGTTCCACCCACTGTGATCCTCATGCGTCTTTGAATTTACATGGGATTTGTTTCAACTTCAAACTGTCTTTTATTGTTAAATCCCAAGTATGGCAATAAAACATTGAAAAATTGTGATGATTGTAAAACTAATAAGGCTGCACACATTGTCATGTAATTTTTCTGGAATGGCTCTGCTTTCATTTCACCACAGGAATCTGCAACAACCTGGAATGTATTAAGTGGACTTTTATCTGCACCCCCATGTCTCCACAATGTTATTCTTGTGAACACTCTGATACAGTCGCCAGATTTGATATCGCAGAATTTCAAGCTGTAGGCTCAGTCAAAAGAACTCGAGCAAAAGAAGTGCATTCCAGTACGTGCGGAAAAGTGAACTAGGGTTGTCGTGATATCAGAATTTTAAACTTTGATATAGTACTATCATAAAAAAACAACACTTGATACTTTGATACCATGGAAAAAAGAAAAAACGTCTTAAGCACACAAAATAGGATAGGTTCTACTTGCTGTGCAGGACATTAAAGACTGAACTGAACTGAGATCTTGGATCTTTGATTTTTTTTATAGCTTTGTTATGTTCAATACTATAATTAATGGACATTGTATTGTTTTAAACATGTGGTATCGAAAAAATATTTAAGTATTGATACTTTTGATAACCTTGACATGAACAGAACCAGCACACAGCCTCTTTATTTTCCTGTTTCGTTGCTCTGCTTCAAGGCTGTAGTTCACCAACAACCACTACATTCCTCTTATGTCAAATTTCTCAGATTTCCCCCCACAGGCGGGAACACTAGCTTCCCTTGACTTGTGAAATTAAGCCCATCGTAGGCCCTCAGTTGCCATGACAACTAGATTAAATGTCTGCACAATGTCAAGAGTCGCAGCAATTAAAAACAGCACAAGTGGGTCTTGATAATCAGTTCACTAATTCGCGGTTGTGCATGGCACTTCACCTTGCAGAGCCATCCTCAGAGGGAGAGGCGGTTGTTGACAAAATAAAGACGTTGTTCTGTGGAAGAAGGCAAAGCATTTTGTGAGAGGGGGGTTTAGAACCGCAGTGGTACTTGTTTCTAACGACTTCTCAGTAACTCTGGGGACTGTATCTTTAGTTTGATGTTTGATAAAACAAGCAGCGGATGCAGCTCAGCACAGTGTTGGTGTTCTTGGCCGGATCAGGCACATTCTGTCTGGGCCTCACAGATTCAGGACTACTGCTTTTTGTGCACGGAGAACTGACGTGGGAGGTTGAAAGATTTGAGATTGTGGAGTGTGTCTTTTTGTAACATCACGTTCTGTAGTGTTCCAGATAACCTAATCAAGTGAAGACGGGTACTTTTTATGTTTCATGCACTGATATAATCACTGCATACATCTGTGCACGCGTGTGTTGTGTGTGCAGAGGAGAATCGCTGGCGCTCGGCCGCCAAGTAAAGGGCAGCTCTAATTTTTCCCTCTGTACGGAGGGAGCTCTCTGTTGCCGTATAGAAGAAGATGACACAAGAAAGCAGAGCAGAGGCAGCCTCAGCTCCGCTCCTCTCCTTATATGACTGAGGAGGTGCTTTTCTGTCTATCTCTAGGTGCATGCCAAGGCAGCTCCTCCAACACTGGCCAGCATTTTTTTCTTTGAAGGGGCTGCTTATGCTCTTGCATCCATTAATTTGATGGTTTATTTGTCAGAGGATACGACAAGTTAGACTAAGCTTTGCGCTATAGCATTTATGAGCGATTTTGATTTGCTTGTTTGCAGTAAATGTGTACTAAATGTCAACTAATGTAAGTGCGTACTTCAAAATAGAGCAAAACTACAAGAGGCTAACAGTCAACATAGAATGTAAAGAAAGAATAGGCCTACGATACAGTGTAGTGCTTTGTTTGAAGCAGGCATGTTATGTCATTTGGTAAGCTGGGCTTGCTGCCATTAGACCACACATTGGCATTTTGTTTCTTTTGTACAGAACATTCTCCATAACATTTCACACACACATTTATTGACTGTGCCTAACACTGTAGGCAGTGTGTCATCACTGAGCGTAACTGGCTGCCAAGCCACGATTTCTTCTTGCTCTGCAGTCTTTTCCTTTTGGCTCTTTCTGTGCCTCAGTCAATATCGCCCGTCTCTTCTCGTCCACAATGGAGAACTTTCTTTTCTTTTTTTTTTTTTTTTTTTGTTTTTTGTCCTCTCCCTTTATTCCTCTCTCCCACTGTGGTGCACCATCCGTGGTTTGGCTGTCAACTTGTTTGCAGCTTGAAACACGTAAGGTGACGCACTGAGGGCTGAACCATAGGTCGGACCAGTCATAGACGCTGGAACGGCTTCACAGTTCTAAAAGGCCACATTATCATAGGGATTTTGTCGGTTCTGTGCATGGGGGAAGACAGCTCCCCCACTAACTCTGGCCTCAGGGCAAAGTAGCCTAAAACCTCAGTTTTCTCATGCTGATCCACTGGTGAATCACTGCTGCCTGCAGCATAAAGAATGAATGTACAGTATGTTGTGAAAACGCCTCTGTCTGTCTTACCTTGTACTGTAACCAAATAGCATATTACAACTGCTTAAGCATCATAATTTGTGTGCCTAATTTCAGCATTGCAGGCTAGCAGCACAGCTGAGTTGTATCTTGGGCGTTTTTTTGGATGCAAACAGAGTGGCCTATAAAACCACCAGACAGCCAAATGTTTGGCTGTGTATGGGAGACAGCGTAGTCTATTCCGTTTGAAGAAGACTTGGATATCTTTCTCCAGAGAGGGCTCTGCTGTTTGCCTTATCAAAGCTGCAATCTGTCAACTACTCTGCTCTTCACTCTGCTGCTGTTTTTTTCTCCTTTTTTTTCTCCATTTTTAGCAACAACTTCCTTATGCTTCTTTTTTTTTTTGTTTTGTTTCCAGGCTACAAGAAGTAACAGGGCTCAATTTGTCCTCCAGATTTGTTGGTGAATATTGCCTTTTTAGTAGGAGCATATTTCTTCATCTTGTGATCAGTGTACCGATAAAAAGCTTATGGCTGTCTTATTGTGTGTTTGTATACAACAGATTTTTGGATCTGTTATTTCTTCTAATAGTCTGGCAGGGGACAATGGCTAGATGCTCAGGCAGATCAGTAACTGCAGAAAGGATGATGTCAGTTATGGCCTTAAAGGGGAAGTTTGAATTATTTGTAATGGGGTCATCTGAGGTACTTATTGATAGTCAGTGCATTACCTAGATGCTGGTCGACAAGTTTGGAGAAGTAGAGAATGGCACCAGCACAGAAGTTATGCAGTGTACTGCTGTGGACAGTGTTGGCAACAAAAGGTGTTTTAGCGATTTAAAAAAGCCCCACCAAAACAAATCAATATCGCTTTAAATGTAGGCTAAATTTTGAATGTTTTTGCTGCTTTACTTTGCTGTCAGACAGCCTTGTCTGACAGGAAACCACTGTTATATAAGCCAAATATCACTCTGTCCAAACCAACCAAATTGTGTTGGTGAAATCTGTTATTTAACTTTCTGAACACGGGAGTTGCTGGTCTACTATTGCTTCAATCTGTTGGTTTGTTTGTGTTATTGTGTGGCTTCTGTGTTTTGAAAGGTTAACCCTGTTAGTCTCATGTGACCACCTTTTGGTGCGAGATCTCGTGGTGTGAGTTTTCACTAATTTTAGTGTGTTGGTCAGTTTGTGTTTAACAAAAAGTACATGATTTATGTAACTACTTTGGGGTCAATTCTTAATGTAAATATTAATATTTTTAATAATATACAATTATTAAAACAATACAATAACAATACAATTTACAGCATTAGTCCTCTGAGAATCTCTTTCGTATCCAAACAAAGTTGGATATCAAATCGAGACATTGTGAATCAAATCAAATCAAATCGATCTGGGAAATATGAAAACAATACCCAGCCCTACTTAAAACTACTAAACTCCCTGTAGGGCTGGATACCAAAATGCATTACTGTATATACAACTGGTAGCTACCAAAGTTTGGCTGGAGTTGGTACGATACCAAGAATACCAACTTATTATTATAATAGTAGTAGTAATAATAATAATAATAATAATATTATAATAATTATTAATTATTATTATTATTATTATTATTATTATTATTAAATGTTACTCGTACTGTAACTGTTATTTTATGTGAAACTGCTGTAGTTCAGTTAGGTTTTATTTATCATATGAATTTGTTATATAAATTATAACAGTCTTCTTATCATAAGTATAAAGTATTTTGTGTTTACTTATATTTTGAAGTGTACTTTAAATTACAAGTGAAGTTATTATGTTGTTCAATTTCAAGTCCAAATTTGGCTTGGCAATAAAAAAAGCTGTTCTTCAATATTGTCACTGTCTTTTTGAGCTTCTTTTTTTGAAGAAAAGATTTGGTTCAGGCACCATTTAGGCACCTGTACTGTTTTCATAAGCGTGGTAGGAGTGAGGACATTGATGAGAGGCGCGCTGGGAGGGAAATGGGCGGGCGTTAGAAAGAGATCATGTGAAAGGAGGAAGGGGATGGACAGTGGTAAGCAGGTTGTGTTTGGGGGGCCCCAGTTGGCACTTGAGGGCAGCATGGTTTTGCAACAGGAGGTGGTGGGACCATTTGCAGTCACATGACTGACAAGCAACCCACTGTCACCTCGGAAACCAGGAGCGCCGGCCGCTCTTATCCAATCATGTCAGGAATGCTGGCCGTCACTCGGCTCAGGCTATTTCTGCTGTCTGTCGCTAGTGCTTGGTAGTGCTAAGAGTCTGGCATACAGGGATCCTTCTTTTATTTTTTTTTTCTTTCCCCCTCACCCTTCCTCTCTTTAGCCTCCACTCTGCCTTTCCTCCGAGTGTACAGTTGTCAGCTCTTTTGCAGTGGCAGTCTAGTTTCTGTGGTGTGACTTCTTTCCTCCGTAGAGTTTACTGTGGGAAGGAAAGTTGTGGAAGAGACTCAGAGAGGGTGGGAGGGGGGTTGGAAGAAAAAAAAAGGGGATCAGTCATCTAGCCAGCCAAAGGAGAGAAGTGGGCGACACTGAGAGACCGAGCCTGGAGCCAGAGGAGAGAACCAAACAGACAGTCAGAGGGGAAAGTGCGAGGGAACGGGAGCTGTGGGACGTGAGGTGAAAATGGCACAACGTCTGCGTTTGTACTTTGGCTCAGGCCGTAGCAACACAGCCCCGGAGATACTGGAAGGAGACTCCGAGGAGCAGCAGGGAGACAGTGATGTGGTCACGCCACTCCGCATGCAGCCTCCTTCGGTATCGAGGCCTTCTCAGGAGCCAGCTGCGCAGCACATCCCACCAAGAGCTGTTGGTTCGCGGTCGGAACCTTCGCTTAAACGCAGCTCCTCCATGTTCATACCTCAGCTCGCCGCCTACACCGAACCACGGCCCACCAAGAGCTCGTCCATGCACATCTCCCTCCAGCGCTCCAATGGATCAAGTAATGCAGAATCCCGTGGTCATGCCGATGATGGCCCGCCACCCTCTTATTCTCCACCAGGACCTGCGCCTGCCTATACCGAACCAGCAGACGTCCCGCGACATCCGCCTCCTCCATACTACAGTGCAGATTCTTTAAACTCACAGACTTTTCTGACAGAGCCGAACCTGCCCAAACGCAGGGTCTTTAGTATTGGTTCCAACGGCCACGCTGTGTACAGCAGAGGCCAACCTGGTATCAGTGTTGGTGGCATTTGCATCCAGAGGAACTCTCCTGATGGGTCTGACATCCAGCATTTCAGAATCCTTCCTTATGGTGGTTCAGGCTGGTCCGTCCAGCAGCCGAGCTTGGACCAGTGCTCTGTTGTTAATGGTGGAACACAGAGACTAGTGTTTCAGCTCCAGCAGCAAAATCAGAACCAGGAGCAGAGCCAGGCCAGGCAACAGGCTGCTGCATCTCAGGAAGAATGCACAGATGTTGGCTTTGCCAGCTCAGGAGGTGGCCGTGTGGTACGTTACCCCAGAATTCGACTGGAGAGAAGCTCGTCTCATCAGAGGCTGCTGCTGGAGAATCAACACCAGAATAATGGGGCAGAGACCCAAACTGTAGAGGATAACCAAATGGACATGGAAGCAAGAAACAGATCTAATGGTTGTACTTTCAAAATCAGTGGGGATCCTTCCAGAAGACAGCCACATTTCAAGATATATTTTACCCCAGGCGGGAGTGGAGATCAGGATATGAGTCTTGGCAATGATTCAGCAAGGAATAATCCCAAGGTAAATTATTGGAAAACTTTAGTAGGACTGTTTGGTTGGGGTGGAACAAGCTCAAAACAATAGCAATAGTTTTTGTGGATGAAAAATCTACTTGCCAGAAGTCAGTTTATACTTGGCTCTGTACAAGTTGTTTTATTTATTAGCAGTTATCAAATAACAACAAAGACTAAAGTTTATTGTCCGATTAAATCTCAGAAAATAGCAAAAAATGTCCATCCCAGATTTTTAAAGTCCAAAGTGATGTATTTAATGGTCTTGTTTTATTGGTCCAAAACCCAAAGATATTTAGTTTAATATGATTAAATGCAGAAAAGCAGGAAATCTCCATATTTGAAAGGCTGAAAACAGCATTTTCTGCCATTTTTGCATGAAACATCATTTTGACGATTAATCGATTGTCAGTACTTTAATTATTTTTACTGGTTGCCTGGGTAGGCCAATGAGTTGCGAGATTTACTAGTCCAGTGTGGCATGTTACATGCCACATTGGGCTACATGCCCTGCAAAAAATGTAAGGTACGATAATACCACAATGAAAAAGTCCAAAATATGAAATTTATCACTAAAGTAAAATACAAAGAAAAATGACAATTTGCAAAAATGGCCTTTATTAAATGATAAATCTGATGTTTACAGACGTTTTTGATAATGTATTTGTTTTCTCCTTTTAACTTAAAGTGCCTCTGCTGTCCTTCTGTAATGAAATAAAGAAAAGTAGCCAGTCAGGACTGAAGAATGAGCCAAAAAAATTGCATGAACTATCTGTGGCAGTGAATGCTTGAATAATGTAGCTAATGTGCAATTGCAAAACAGTAACAGTGCAGCAGTCAGTAGCAGTTATATAAGATAAAACAAGAATGATAAAGTAAAATGATTAACAATGTATTACAGTAATAGTAGGCATAGTCTGGTACAGTATCAAGACATTTTTTTAATTGCGATATCGTGATATTCGATATATTGTTACATCACTGCTCTTTGGTGGTTTAGTGAAAAGGGGCTTTAAATTAAATGTAAATATTGACATTTGGCAACTTTCTTTGCAGTTTTTTTTAAATGATGTAGAAATTAATTAGAGAATTAATATCAAACAGTCACAACAAATAGTGGATGGGACATCTCGCTCATGACATTGATGATGTCATAACATGACATTTAGTTGAACACATGATAGCTTGTATGTGCAACCAGAAGTGGGGGGGGGGGGGCATGATGTAACAAATAAGAATCAGGGTGAAATTTAAACCTCCTTACCTAAATTGTGCAAACTTTCTGGGATGTCTTAAGTATTTCACATAAGTTGCTAGTATTGAACTTATTTCAATGGCTGAATTCAGCCCAGATGAGGAGAGATCTGTATGGTGCAGGAAGAGGGTGGCGACATTCTGGGAAGTGAAAAGCAGAGACATGGTTGCTGAGCTAAATCACACACACTGGCTTTCTTTCAGTTCACGACCACAGGCATCTGAGACTTTTACACACATCGGCCAATTCAGTCATGAAAGGAAAACAGGAACAGGAACGGGTAATTTCTCCCCGTGCACTTGTTGCCTTCTGTTTCACAGAAATGCGACACTTAAGTTTGGTAATACCCTTAACTGCAGCCAGTGCTCTTTGAGAGTTGGCTGTTTCTATCTTTAGTCTGTTTCGAGCACGGTTGTTGATTTTGAGAGCGGGGCAGGCGGCATGTCTTCTTTGGCTCGAGGCTGGTATGGATCCGTATCCTCGCAGCTGCTCCACGAGTGATTAAGAACTAAGTTGTCGTTACGGCTCAAACGACGATCGAGACGTTAAACAAGCTATCAGTATCCTGAAAGCCTGACGTCTTTTGATGTTGCTGTCTTTTCTCCTCTCGTGTGCAGCTCAAGCTTTGGAAACAAAACAAATAAAAAGATTGAACTTTTATAATCAGTGTGTCACATTACATAATTTATCATCCACAAGCTTCTTTTTAAATCACTGGACCAGACTTTTCAGCAGTAGTATGACTGTTCCCAACTTTTTTAAAAAATTTGATGATAAACTGAGACTTCAGGTTGCTGCTGTAAATAACAGTAATATATTGTCAATATTTAAATTATGAGGCTGTCATTGACTATGTAAGGAATCCCAGTAGTTTCTTTTATGTCAGGTTTGCTGCCAGCAGTCTGCAGGGATTCAGCTTACCACGTTTTCAGTGTATACAACCTGGACATGTGTGGTTCCCAAACTTTTTGGCAGGAAATGTTTATTTATGACCTCTTATTGTGACAAGTATTTTTCTATTTCTCAGATTGATTCATGAAGGTTATAGCAAAGTCTTTTTTCTGCTTTCCTCTACTGTTAATCATCTCATGACTCCTAAGATCAGGGATACTCAACTTGTTTTGCCCAGGGGGCCAGTTTTACACAATGACAGGAAGCGAGGGGCCAGTTAACAAACACACATAAATAAAATTTAACAGATAAAAACAATAAACAATGAAAAGCACTTAAGTCATCGAACTTTGAAAAGATGTATTATCAAATCAACTGACTTATTTATTTATTAACTAAATTAACTTGGTGTAAGAATTGACACTGGGCCTATTTTACCATTTTATACTAAAATTAGCGCGTATATGCAGGTTTTTTAAAACACAGGTAAACTTGCTAAAGAGGACAACTGGCCCTTTTTTTATTGCCAGTGGACCAGTTTTTTTTTCCTGATGTTTGCTGAAAAGCAGAGACTCACTCGTGTAAGCAAGTAAGCACAGTGAAAGAGGTTTTTAAAAGTCTATATGTTCAACTCTCAGTCCTTCTGTAGCCTCTTTTTTAATCTCTGTAGTTTGAAATTTAGTTGTTTTTTTTTGTTTGCACTGTTGTATCTGCCTTATTTTACTGCTTTGTGTTTGCTCTCAGCTGAATAGGACCTTTGTTAAGTTACTGCTGACCAAAACACAACATTTCCTAATTTTACTGCTTCATAATAAAAGATAAAAGCTTTTAGAGAACGAAGTAACGGGGGACTACTACTGTGAGGAATTTATCGTTAGTAAAATGTTTATTTTAAATGTTCAGCCACTTGACTAAAGACAAGTAATACACACCTTCAAGCGGGTACAAACTCTGCTCTACTGGGCTGCAGCACCGAGTCACACTGAGTCAAGTCAGGCAGCACATGTGTATTGATGGAAAAAGGGCAAAAGAGCCGCAGAAGTTACTGACCGAGGCAACAGTCCTGCAAAAAGGGGTGAAAATAGCGTGTCCAGCCGGGTGTCATGTTTACGTTACTGCTGATCGGAGCTGGAAGCAACAAATACCAGCGTCTGCTGCAGAGTCATTTGATGCAGATTTTTCTCTTTCCCAATGAAGACAAAAGCCAGATGTTAGCTGGTGTTAGTGGGTTTTTTTGTCCAGTGTAAAAGGGGCTTATGACAGATCAGATCAATCAGATAAATCTGTATTTTACTGCATTTAATAGCTGCAGCTGCATTTTAGTTGTAAAAGCTTTGAGTGCATTTATAATTTATATACATTTATAAAACATTAAAGCTGGAACCTCTTCCATCATGCAGTCACTTAAATGTTGGAATGATTCATAAACATGAACCATTAACTGTTCCTACAGTATCAGTAGCGTATTTAAGTTGTTTTAGTTTTGTGTGGGCTAATATGCAACTTCCTGAGTAACAGCCGAGAGACATTATTGACCATTTACTAGTTGGTCAGCGGCTTACCTGGCACCCTATCTGGCCTGTTGAGTGTCACTGCCTTAGATTTTTTTTGTGTGATTCTGATCCCCAGGCTGGGAACCATTGTAGTAAACCAATGAATTATAACTGATTAAACGTAAAGGTGCCCTGTGGTGTATTTGACTTCTAGCAGTGATATGGAGCAGTTTTTTTTTTCTCGAGTGGTTCCCAGTTTTGTTTGCCTTGTGCAAGAGGATGCTCATGCAAGTCGGTGATGCAATACACAGTCCTGACAATTGTTTTACATTCTCAATTGATCAACAGGAGGAAATGATGTGCACAGATAACAGATGTGCACCAAGAAAGGCGTGTTAACTGTTAGCAAGCTAACATGGTTGTAAAGAATGCAGGTTTTAAGATAAAAAACCAACTAACCAAATGCTTTATGAGGAAGAAAGTGTATTCAACATGTCAGATGTCAAGGATACACATTTTGTTGAGTTAAAGTGAATGTCATGTCATAACTTCTGTTTGTTTACAAGAAAACTCCACAGGGCACCTTTTAAAACTGCACACAAATTATTGTAGTGTGATTATTTAATCATCTGCCGCAATAAGGATATGAGATCAGTTTTGTTGTAGTGCTTCCCAGTGCCTGAGGTTTCTTTCTTTTTTAATTTAAAAACTTATTTAATGAGTTATTTTTTTATCTTTAACTAGCCTGCGATTCATGAAAATGGTGTTATGCCAGGCCTACATGTCACATAAATAACATTTATGATAAACCAGTTACTTTTGCCATTCTGACCATTAATGATATCTGCATTATGTTTAGAATTGCTAACCTTGAGCCGAAATGTTTCTGGTTCAAGGTGGTGTAAGATTTAATAAAATATTTCTGGTGTTGGCTGTGCTCCACTAATGCATCTACAATAACATATTTTTAGTCATAGTTTTGACAGCTCTTAGGCCATACTTGACTGCATTTTTCACACCTTCTCCTTTTTTAAGACTCGCGGTGTTGTGTTACCCCAGGGCATCCCGTTTCTCATGCAACAAGGAAATCCTCATTTAGACCATAATGACAGGTCTTCCCCAACTGGTTGCCTGGAGTTGGAGTGCCCCTTTTTAAAGCTGTGCATGATGGGATACTATGAGCGTGTGTGTATTTTGTGTGTGTGTGCGTGCCAGCTAGACTGTCTGCAGACAGCTATGCCACCGTGCCATGCCCTCGTTACAGCCCTGCCTCGACGCCCCCCGGTCGCCATTCACAAAGAGCTCTTGCAGGCCACTGGGTTTGCTATATTTACCTGAGACGGGATTGTCGATGGACGGGGGGCTCTCTTTTTATTTTGGTCCAGTAGCATGTGAGAGGGATTCATATTGCTATTGTTGTGAAGGGCTTTTCTCTGTCAGGTCTGATCTCTCAGAGGTGCATGGCATTGTAATTCAGTCGTGTCAGCACGGAGACTGTTGAGTAGGTGAGACAACCTTTTCACACTTCACTGCCAGCCTGGACGTGTTCCAGGTCGCTCTATATCATAAACTCTCCGTCTGCCACCGCCTCTTCATGCATAGCAGTTCAGTACAGCTACAGTAAGCAGTGCCTATTCTTATCGCTCTCCTCCTGTGGTATCCATGCATGCTGCTAGTTTTGGTTTTATTTGTTGAAATCGAATATGAGTGAATGGAATTTAATTTATGGTGCACCATCATTGAAAAATCAGATTTAGAAAAATCAGCAGCAGTGCCTCTTTCCGTAAACAATTGGCCTCAAGCAAAACGTGTTTGCATTCTCGTCTCAACTTTTTCTAAACTTTTTTTGTATTATGTGAGTGTGCCACTTAAGGCTTGATATTGTTTAATACCAGTACCCTTAAAATGATACTGATACCGATGGAGAACTTCATTTGATACCTTTTTTCAAAGGTTCTCCTTTATTAAGAACATTTGCAGTGATTGGCCATGAGCAAAACCATATAAATAGTCAGTCTGTGTACAAAAAGGATCAGTTGGAGATATTGTTTGACTGGAGAAGTTTCGATACCACTTGGTACTGGGTGATTTCAATCTATGTTACTTTAATTAATTAATATTGAGTACCAAAACCCAGCCACAGTGCCACTTCAGATTCAGCAAATGTCACCAAATAGTAAAAAGATGAATCCCTGCTTTCAGGGATCAATAAAGGAAAGTCTATCATTTTAACAACCTCATCAATTGAATTAAGGGTTGTGCCATATTGTATTGTTCACAATAATATAGTAATATTTTTTTAATGATAGAAAACCATATTGTTATTATGGCAATATTACGGAGAAGAAGTTAGTTCCAAAAAGGGAAAACAAACTTAAGAATTGTGTAAGTGGTTTGGTCAGATGTACAATAAACCACAGTAATATGTGCAACAAGAAGTGCAACAAGACTGTTGCAGCAGAACAGGCAATACAGCAAGTAACTTCTCTGCCTCGAGCAGCGGCACCCAGTTGAGTATGAGGAGAGCCAAATATCCTGCGAGTAGAGCTCAACAGCTATTCTGAGTTCTGAACCAAAAATATTTTTCAGTATTTTGTCGTGTAGTCAAGAAGAGACCTGCTAAAGCTGAGGAATGGGGGAAAAAATCACCAGTGCCTTGTCACCTGAGGTTCGTGCCGTCACTGAAATAAAGAATAAATGGTTTGATATGAACATGGATTTAAAGAAAAAAGCAAGCGATCAATAACTGCAACAGGAGGACGGGGGTCAAGGGGAAGTCTCCATCACAGAGTCGGATGACAGTACATGAGCCATGATAGGTGATGTTGCTATCATTTATAATTTGAATCGCAAAGTCAACCAGGATAATGTCATCATAGTTATGAAGTATAATTTATTCAGGATTTTCAAACTCAGAATCGCTTCAAAGTAATGAATCCATTAGTTAAAAACTTTGGTTTGGATAAAAGTAGAATAATTGCAATCCTTTATTTGCCTCTTTAACTCTGCTTCCCTCCTCCTCCTCCTCCTCTCCTCTTGGTCATCAGTGTTACCCTCCCTCTCTGAGTGTAACCTGGCCCTGAGAGGCAGCTGCAGGCTCAACTGTGACCCTTTGATGACTCTGCAATTATATCCCTCTGCATACACATACCCACAGCTTAAAATGCTTGTTATTGTTAAGGACAGAAAAAAAAATAACAGCCATGTGTCCCAGGAGTACATGCGTCTCATGAGATGCTGCCATTTCATTGCTTACAAGCTGCCGTGCCAATATTTTTGTAGGTTAAATCATATTAGCAAATGAGATTTCCAGGTGAAGATTATTCATAGCGATACATCAGTGCTGAAAGCCCTGGCTGGTTTTCAACATTCATTGTAATTCTAAACTTTATTTATACAGCAAAGCGTTTCACAAATTCACATTGTAGGTTACAGATCAACACATGTGAAAGAGCGTAATACGATACTGTCACACTCATGCTGTGGTCCAGGTTGGTTTTGTTGCTCTCTCCCTGTTCAGAAAAAGCTCATGATTCACTGTTTTGAATTAACTTGGGAGGTATGCAAAGCAGTAAGTGAACTGTTGAGTTGGTTTGGGAAATGAAAGCAGATACAGCTGTAATTTACACAGCAGCGGTTCTGGCTTTTCCAAGAAGAAATTGTTTAAACTGTGTGTGTCAGTGAATGTGTGTGAGAGAGTAGCCGTCACATGCATTCGCAAGTGTCTGTTTACTTGCCTGTGCATTAATAACTCAACGTTTTAATGTGATTCATTTGTAACCTTTCACCATTGAATTCCAGGTCTGTTAACTGCGGTGGGAGCTCACTGCACTCACTTCCCAGCACAGCTCTTACTTACTCTTTTAGATGATCAGAATAGAGCTGCATCGATTGGTCGATTGATCCTTTAGTTGATCAAAAGAAAATTAGTTGCCAACTATTTTCATAATCGATTAATTGTTCAAAAGTTCGTTCAGAATCGTTCAAAAGTCAAACATTTGCTGCCTCTTTTGCTTTTCTTTTGGGACTCTTTTTTTTTTTTTTTTTTTTTTTTTTTTTTTAACAGAACGATTAATCGAGAAATTGCAGATTTAATCAATAAAGAAAATAACTGTTGGATGCGACTCAAGATTAGAGTACATCAGTGTGATTGCCCAAGACCTCAAAAATATTTACTGTACTAAATCATAAAATGATAATGATATGTCCTCAGAGATTAAGGAACATGCTGAATTGAAAATACTTACTTACAGCCGCAGTGTTCTCCTTAGAATTTTTTATTCAGGGCTGGAATGTCTGCTTTTGTTTGCCGATTCCTCATTAATTTGAGTTCAAACTGATGCTGAATGTTCAGCAAATGAGTAAGCTTCTCTTTATGAGTTATAAGAAATCATTTATAATCTTGTAGAACATGTAGATGTTTATAACTGTTCAATTTAGCAAAATGTTAATGGAGTTTGGCAGGCAGTAAGGCAGGCTGTCACTGAACTCAATCTCCAGAGTGTGTATTTTCATAGTAGTGGGCTTTTGTTTCCAGGATAACGGGCTTCGCTTTACATTGACAGAGGACTGACAGTTATAAACAGCTGATCAAGTGACGGCGTGGGACTCATTGTCACATTCACACAAGTAAAATAGCTTGTGGAGGTTTGGTGTCCATGCAACCTGCAGGCAACCTGCTAGAGCTCTGAGTCTGGGAAGGAGGGAGCGGGGCGAACAACTCCCTTCAACCATAGATTGTATCTTAAATAAAAGTTTGAACTTAAGTGGTGTACCGTCTATTGCTTCAGCTCACTATTCGGACTGCAGTAGTCATCTTTGAACGCTAAGGTTTTACACATTTCTCCGTTAACTTTCTATCAATGTGAATAAGCAGGATTTAGTCAGCACAGTTGTAGGAGATTACCGACCATGGAGGATGGTAATTCACCTCAACATTGTGTGTTTTCTCCTTCTCTTCCCCTGCATTTGATGAGATTTAAGTAAGAGCTAAGGACTAAAGAAGTTGTTTTGAGCCTTTATTCATACGCACATTTTCCTTAAAGCCCATCTTTGCTGACTCAAATTTAAAAAGAGACCACAAATACTAAATTTCATTGTCAAATCAAATTGATATACAGGGTTCCCCATGCTTAATGTTCAGTTGGAAATTGTTTCCATAACTCCATATTAAATTTTTATGACTGCAGTACTTTTGTGCAGCAGTGAAGCAACTTTTACAGATGCCACAACATTGAAAATTTCTTCTGTTGTACAGTTATGATTGCCAGGTTGCTTTTTAATTGAAAGGTAGTATTCATTTTCTTTACTGATGATCCCATGGCAACTGCCCACAACCCACAGGTGGATCATAACTCAAATTGAGAAACACTGGACCAACAGAAGTATCATGTATTATTTCAGCTCAGCCTTTCCTATCAAACCAGTGTCTTCAAACAAACATTATTGTTGTCTAAATCAGTTGTGTCCCACACACAGGCGTCTTCCAAGAATGGCCTTTTCCATCTCGCACAGGTAATCACTGCTGAGGGCTGCTGTGCAGCCCAGCCATCCATCAATCTCCCCTTTTTCCTCTCAGTCTGTATTAATTACGACAAAAGGATGGACAAATCTGCGGGCCTCTTAAAATCTGAAATACAAACCTTCCCTGGTTCTCCCCTGTTGTCACCGCTATCCTTCTCTCCCTCTGTTTGGCTGACTTGGCTTCACATCTGGTGGCAGTGGATGTTATTTTTCCTTGCTGGGTTCACGGGTTCTTCTCCTATGAAATGATACCAAAGTCCTGTCCAGAAATTAAACTCTAGACTGAGCCTTTGTGCCTGGACACTGGAGGAAATATGTGCAAATTGGCAGAGAAGATGAGCCAAAACAAACTAGAGCAAATACTGATGATAATTTCACTAACATGTGGAAGAAATTCACTCAAACATCTGAGATCTGAGATTTTCAGATCACTACAGGTGTCCATGAAAAAGGCTCAAGGTTATTTCTGGATGGGCTGTCCATGAAATGAAAATCTTTGTCTTTTTCACTCCGTCTGTGCCAATGAACACAAAATGCTGCTGGATCTTCTGGTGTATTTGGTAATTCACCTCGACATTGTGTTTTTTTCCCCTTCTCTTCCCCTGCTGGACATTTCGGTATTCCCCAGACACACTCAGAAAGCTGCTACTTCTAAAATTAAGCTGCTGAAGGTGACCCTCTTGTTTTTTTTTTTCTTTTTCTAGACCAGAGATGATTTCCTGGGACAAGTTGATGTTCCTCTCAGCCATTTGCCGGTGAGTTATTTGCATCTGTGTGTGTGTGGTCAGCCTGACGGTTGTATCACTGTTTTGAATACTCAGCTGTTTCTTATCTCCAGTTTTTGCTCTGCCTGATTTACCTCTGTGAAGGTCAGGGAATGAGTGTGCTTGTGTGTGTGTGTGTGTGTGTGAGTCTTGAGTGTGAGAAAGTGCTCGCCACACAAGTAGCGTGTTGTTGTGATCAAACAGCGTTCTCCTTGTTAGACGTGGAAAGCGGGATGTCTAGAATGTAAACAGTGGTGACGGCCCTGAGGGCGGGCTTCAGACTGAATGGAAAAACCTACTCTGGTCAAATTCGCACATGCATGTACTTGCTCGGAAACTGTTGAGTTCTGGGAGATAACAGCTTTTTACGACAACAACAACATGCAGGACCAGTTTTTACAGTTTAGGTTTGATGTAAGCGAGCAGGACCTGAAACTCAAACAAATAGTGTGAAGCAGCACCTCCTCCACTCAGCTCAGAGCTGCGCTGTCAGACTGGTTGTGTCTCTCCGAAGTTCTGTCTAAGTTGTGAACCTTTAAAAGCACATCAGTAAAAGGTGTTGGGGTTAATTATTAATGTCCTGTTTGGCTCCCATAGGTCCAGGAAATTAGCAGCAGATAAAAGCTGAGTCATGTAGAGAGATGAAGGCAGTGGACGGGACAGAGAATATTTGGTCCTGATGCAGCTAATGTTTGGTGTCTCCCCGGGACCCAAACTTACAAAAATACATCATGAATTGCCATACTGATAAAGAACACAACAAACCATGAATTTAAAATGAATATGAAACGCATTTATTTCATGATAAAGTACATCACAGCAATAATCAAATTTGCTGAGTGTAATGCTAAGTTTCCTCATAATTTATTTGCACTGTCCACTGAAATGCTAGAAGTCTTTTACTTTGAAACAGAAACAAGAAGTGTTGAGGTTGCATTAACAACGTAAAGCGATAACTTTAACAGGGCAAACAGGAGTGGATCAAAACAAGGCTTTGTACTAAAATATTGTGGCATTCAGCCCACATTTTCCATCATGCTCCACCTGAGTAGTTTCTTCAGTTTGCTGCTTAATGTTCAAAAATGCAAATGTTACTTTTTCTTCCATTCCTGTCCCCATCTGAACCTGCCATGTCTCTAACGTCCCTGGAGTTACATCGCCATGGTAACGTTAGTATATTCCTGGTTATCAAACCGGCCTCCATCCGTCTCAGAGGCTGTGTCCCTGTATGATAGAACTGCTAACTGAGCTAACCAGCTAATGGCAGCTACAGTTAGCTACAGTGCACTGGCAACTACAGTGTTACATGAGAAACCATGTGTTTTGCAACAGTCCTCCAGGACTAATGGCAAAGAACAGCTCCCAAATAGAGTTTGAGGTCTTTTTTTTCCAGCCACTAACAAATAAATGAAAACCTGGTCGACTAAGACTTAAGTTTTCATTTTCTGACCCTTGCTTTATTTTACAACTGTGTTTTGGGCTCTGTGTCCCCTCTGTTGAAAATAATTAAAGGGTTGACATCACTGAGAGCTGCTCTGTGTATGTCATTTAGTGCTGCTTCTCAAAGTTTGAGGAAATATGTTATGCATTTTTCTCAATTTGCAACCCAACAAAAATGGGGCTGTGACTCATTTTGGGTCACAACCCTAAGTTTGGGAAATGCTGAGCCACTGCAGGGCTTGTATAGATGATGTGATCTGCGTTATACGTGTGTTTTAAGTGGATTCACTTGTTTTATGTATGACTACGTGTAGGAATTGCAGTCTTATTCACAGTTACTGGACATTACTTTAGTCATCGCTTTTCTTCCTATACTAGCTTTTCCTAGTCCTCTTTTACATTTCATCAGTCAGGTCAGCCAGTCTGACTCATCTGAAGCAATCTGGTAGCTACATTTGCCTTGTGGAAGCTTAAAACTTGTTCCAAACACAGTTTCATGCACTGTTTGGCATGAGTCACACATAAGATAGGGTACATGTTGCTTCGGGCTTTTAACAACATTGTTTTCAAGCAATTATTTGAATGCATTATTTACAAAACTCAATATCAATTCTTAATGTGTAAGATGTTAAGGACAGTTTGGTACCGGCGGCTCAAATGATCATTATTTTTATACAAAACACTCCAGATTGTACTTAAGATATGGAAACTGACAGTCTGATTCAATAACATGTTACGGAGCTGTATGTGGTGAGCAGCCAGTCTGGACTGGTTTGGCTCAGTCACAGAGCAGTGGTGGTGGGAGATTGCTGTGAATTACAAAAGACCTTTTTGCTGTTCAATATGTAACAGGAGAAGCTCGCTGTTGCATAATGTTCCTGGGGTGGCTGCGCAGAGGGTTCCAGCCGCGCTGTAAACTCATGACTCTGATATTTTGATCCTCTCCAACATGTGTATTTGCTTGTGTGTTCAATTGATTTCTGTCAACAAATGCCTCCTCTTAATTTCGCAGACAGAGGACCCGGCTATGGAGCGTCCCTACACGTTTAAAGACTTCCTGCTGCGGCCCAGAAGGTCAGTTTTTTTCTGGATGTGACAATCAGGATGCAACAAGTAAACAGTAAAATTCGACACCAGTAACTTCTTAGGGTAAATTGCTTCTGATTTGCCACCATTAGCAAGTGCAATATACACTTACAGATTATTAAACTCACAGCAACTTAAATCTATGTGGTCTGGTGTCAAGTTCATGTGACGGTCAGTTGAGCACTGAAGGTGAAAGACCATCTGGTGCTAATAGGCAGTTTGGAAACTCCCTGCATTTCTAAGCATTAGTCTACTAGGGGCTCTGAGGGCGCAGGCCACCTGGTTTTTGATGTACTGTTTCCAAGTGGGTCCATTTTTGCTGATTTTAGTCACAAGTCCAGGGTGAAGGGTTACCTGCGTCTGAAGATGGCCTATCTGCCCAAACAAGGAGGACCAGAGGAGGAGGCTGGAGACATGAGGGAGGAGGCTGAGGTAAGGTCTTGGCTGCAGTCGTCGTTGAGTTTGTTCTAACTGCTGACTTAGCAAAGGCATCTTTTTGTTCATAAAAACATGAAGCCAAACCAGATTCTAGTTTTATTTCTTCCTTCCACACAAAGAAAACAGTTTTTGACGAAAAGAAGAAAGCAAGTCTCCAGATTTGGACCAATAGGGAATGTGTGAGTGGTTTTTGCTGTGAGTGAGAGGAGAGAGGATGGCTCTTCTTTTTATTCTTTTCTCTAAGAATTCAGGCAGCATCTCGCTGCCAGTATCTGGTGAAAGTCTTTTCCAGGTCAGCATATGGAAAAACCATTTACAATACTGCCTGTTATTTGGAGAAATAGGAGCTTCTCCTCTTTTACTTTGTGTGTGTTCTCGCATGTGTGTGTGTGTTCATGTGTGGATTTCTGGTGGGGTGTTAGAGATGTGCTATAATTTTTCAGAAAGTGACAGGCTTCACAGATAAGGTGACATATAGCAGCCAAAGTACGAAGGCTTCAATGCCGCTCTGCTAACATCAATGTGAAAAACCACTCATTTTCAGTCTTGTTTTCTTTTTTACCTCTGAACCTTCAAAATGAAATGTATTACATCAGCTTCACTGCTTCTTTTTTCATGGTTTCTTCTCTACCAGCCCATCTTAAAAGAGAGAGTTCGAATATGTCAACGCTGGTAGTGATATTGAAGCCCATTAGCTCAATATTACATCCTGTGGTCGGAGATATCCCACCCAACAAGCAGACAAAAATAAACAGCAGTAAATGTTAATACAAACATTTTAAACCACAACACAGCACTCACAGCCACAGCTGAATCCAGCATCTTTGATGCACTTCCATGCTTGAATCCTAAATCCGCCCTGTTTACTGATGTTCATGCGTGTCTGACAGGCTGTCAGCTCACAGAGGGAAATCTGTGACCACGGGATCTTTGGCCTGAGCTGCCACTGAGTTACTCATGCTACCTTATGGCAAAAAAATCTGAACTTTTTCTCTTTCAGGGATGGGATGAGTCTGCAGACTCAGGCCAGCGACCCCAGCAGCTGCAGCCCCCGTTGCCCCCTGGCTGGGAAGAGAAGGTGGACAACCTGGGACGCACCTACTATGTCAACCACAACAACCGCTCGACGCAGTGGAAACGGCCCTCCAACATGTACGCTGTGTCTCTTTCCTTGTGCTTTTAGTTTTAAAATACATTTGTGCATCAGTTCAGTTAGGAAATCTTAGTTCATGATAGGTTCAGGACAAGAGCAGTGCTACAGACCCAAACAGTACCTTTTTAAAAGTTTCATTTCATAGTTGTCCATGTCTGTAAGGAGTCATTTTCTTTATAAATCAATTACTTGATTTATTCAAATATAAGTCAGTATTACCTGCCATGCTTAAACTATTAAATAATTATATTTTTACTTTCTCTGTTAAAAGAAATATTTTGATCTTTTTCCACAATGTGCCTGTTCCCTTTCTGATCAGGAGTTACTTGAGAAGATGTCACTCACGTCTTAACATTAGACATGAAGTTACATGTAGCCACTGCTTAGCTTGGCTTAGCACAGCACAAAGAATGGAAATAGAGAAAACAGCTAACAGCTAAACAGAGCCTGGCTCTGTTCAGGGTAACAAAATCCACCTACCAGCAACTCTAACGCTTATTAAAGGGCAACTCCACCTTTTCTGGGTTTTGCAAATCGAAGTTCCCACTCAATCATTAGCAAAAAGCAGTGTTGCAGGTTGCAGCGCTGATGCCCTCCTCTCCCTCAAAGGTATTTGGAGACTCAACAATCAACTATCTTTCTCCAGAATCGCTTACTGCACCTACAACTGAGGGGGTTTATATGTAGGAATGTCAGCCTACATCAGGTCACATGAGCAAACTCTGATAGTGTAAATGGATCTGCCCTGTAATTAACACATCATATCTTGTTTTTGTTTTATTCTGTACAAAAACTGAGGTGTAAAAACAAGTTGTGAATTAATGGGGGGTTATGTTCGGGGCTGTTTCAGTTCTGTTGGTTGCCTGATAACCTCGCAGTGACAACAGGACTCCAAGAGTCCCTCTGCTCCTGGCCAAGAAATAGTCAAGCATGTTTTGTTAGAGATTAAACAAATGAGATATGACATGCTAATTTGTGAGTTTAGGTGGTGCTGGTGGGGATATTTAGCTTTATATTTAAGTGACAGATATGAGAGTGGTTTTTATCTTCTAATCTTATTCTAATGGAAAGTGAATAAATATATTTGTCAAAATGTCAAACTGTTCCTGTAAGAAAATATGCAGGTGAGATACAACAATAGCTTGATAGACACATAAGCCACAGATATCATGTATCCTCATTATTTCCTCAAATTCACTTTTCCTCCTCAGTCAGAATGAGCCTGCACAAATAAGAATGATAAGTGGTAGAATGGAGCTGGAACTGTCTGTATCCAGCTACCTTAACAGTAATAGTTTTCGGCCATTTTTACCAGTCTAATCCTACTAAAGAATTTCACTATAATGCTATTTTACACATCAATTTTGTGACTTACTAATAGTTTGCTGTGTATGAAATCACTTCTTCTCCTTCAGGGATGTGATTTCAGAAGTTGAGAGTGACAATCAACAGCGGCAGATCCATCAGGAAGCTCACCGCGTTTTCCGTTCGAGACGCCACATCAGTGAAGACTTGGAGAACGAGCACCTGGAGTCCAGGGACCTGGACAATGTGAGACAGATGAATATACATGTATACTGTACAGCATTCACATACTGAGCCGCAGCTGCCTCAAGTGATAAAAATGTTATTATTGTTTCACGGCTTTGTCTCCTTGTTGCGCCTGCAGTCCTGGGAGCTCATCACAGAGGAGGATCCTAACGACGCCATGGCCCAGTCTCTGCCTGGCCCCTCCTCCGTCTTAACGCCACAACACCCGCCGACACCCGTCACCCAGGAGTTCTCTGAGGACTTAAATCTGAGGCTGTCGCTCACGCCTGATACCAACGGCGAGGTGGCAGGACCCAGCTCTGCTCTGGTGAGGATGCGGTTTTTAGCAGTCAAAAACCTGAATCACTCCACGTGACTTAAAGGGATAGTTCGGATTGTTTGAAGTGGAGTTGAATGAGATACTTACCAGTAGTCAGTGTATTACCTACAGCAGATGTTTGTCGGCACACCCCCAGTTTGTAGAGGCAGCAGGAGTACCAGCTCAAAAGCTAAGCGATGTACTGCTGTGGACAGGGTCAGCAGCAAAACGTATTTAGTCACCTAAATAGGGGTGTAACAATTTCAATATTAAATCCAAAATCAATCAAAAGGCAGAATCAGCAGTTTTACCATCATTATTTTTCTCTCCACCCCCGCTTACTTGTGGCATCCAGCGCTTTTCTGAAGAAAAAAAACCAGCTCTTCAGAGACGACACAGCGTAGCTTACCAGCGGTTACATCACACTTGATACCATAAATAAATTAGAAAATGAAAATGACAGTTGGGTCAGGACATAAAACCAATGATCTGTTAATCATTACAAATCAGGACTTGCTACTGATAGTCTGACAATGGCAGAGCCGTGAGTGCAAAATAAAAGCAGAAAAATCTAATTGAATCGTGACCTTAAAATCAGAAGTCATATCGAATCATGGATTTGGAGAATTGTGACACCCCTACACCTAAATAAAATCCCACCTAAAAAAAAAACAATATCAGTTTAAGTGTATGTTATTTTTTCCTGAAAGTGTCAGTAATCTTTCTGTGTGTGTATGAGACATTCTCCAACCACCTAAAGTGGTTCAGCAATGACTGTCAACCGTATCTGTTGAGCCACATACCAAGTTTTCCCTGAGCAATGGCCAAACAATCCAGCTGAACTGATAGAAGTAATACAAATGAATAACATTATGTCATGATCATGCACAGACCTGCTGACGCAGCCTAAGAAACCTGAGAGTAGTAGGCCTAGCAAGCTATGGCCTATGAGAAAAATGCTCAGAGGGCCGGATGGCCATACACCAATAAGTTTGAATGTGAGTTGAAATGTCAAAAGGACGAAGAGACTCTCCAGAGTTTCAAAACAAGTATAAAAGGAGGTGAGTCTTCAGTCTGATCGTGGGATCGGCTCGGGTTTGTTGGCGTTTTGCTGCAAGACACAATAAACAAACTGTGTGCACCAGACCACACACCAGATCTTGTTGTCCTCCAGTGAGCTTCATTCTGGTCATCATTTACAGACTCAGCAGGGCCTTGAAGACAGAGTTTTTTTCCCATTTCCCATTTTTTGATAAGTGTTGTGGCCTCAAGTCCAGATCATGTTGGCCCAATTTTTAAGGTTTTATGTCACATCAATGCTATATTTAAAATGTTTTCATCGTTCATCAGACAGCCTTTTCCGACAGGAAACCGCTGCAACATAAACCAAATATCGCTCTCTCCAAACTAGCCAGACTCCATAGGCAAAATCATTAATTTTGCTTGCAGAACGTGGGAGTTGCTGGTCAACTGCTGCCTCTATGTGTTTCATTGTGTTACAGTGTGACTTTGGTAAATCCAAACTAACCTTTTAAGGACTGAAGTCACACAACAACACAATGAAACTAACAGATCGACCGGCAACTCATGTTTCTTGTGCAAGGTAAAATCGCTATTTTTTTTCAAAGGACTCTGGTTGGTTTGGAGAGAGCGTTATTTGGCTTGTATAGCATCAGTTTCCCTTCAGAAAGAGCTGTCTGATGACATGGTAAAATAGGTAAAATATACTAAATATAGTGTACACTTAAACTGATATTGATTATTTTAGATGGCTGTTGTATGCTTTGTGTTAACTCTGTCCACAGCAGTTTCCTTGCTTACCTTGGTGCTTCTCCTAACTGGGGCTATGCTGACTGGAATCTACTGTAGTTAATACACTGACTATGAATAATTACCTTGTTCAATCCCATTTCAAACAATCCAACCTATCTGATTGATGGTATAAATTTGAGCAGGCTAATTAATTTCCAGGTGGGTCTTTTCAGATATTAGTGTAACAGGTCATACTCGCAATAAAGTGTTTTCCTTTCTCCCTGCTTACTTTTTTATTTAACAGGGTCAGCTGTCAAACAGACTCCGTTCCTCCAGTATGACGGATGGTGTCAGTGACCAGGCCCAGGCTCCTCCTCTTATGGTACATATTTCTCAACCCCTGACATTTTCCTACATTTTGTTCTCTTTCTTCTTTGACTTCCTCCCTTTCCTTGTTACGCTGCCTCTAGCACAACGAACATCCCTTTGTTTATTCCCTGAATGCCTTAAGCAGGCATTGTTGTCTCATTTCCCTGCTCTCCGTTGGCATGCCTCAGTTCTGTGGGTGTACCACACATCAAATCACCTTCTTTTCTCCTCCTTGCTTTTAAAATTTCCACTTGTTGGTACTAGGCAGGTGTTAATCCCTCCTCACGTTTCCTTCCTGCTCTCTGTGCTTCTTTGATTTTACCTTTTTATTCTCGCCTCTGTAGGAGTGCCACACCTCTTCCTCCCCCTCCTCTCCCACTTACTACTCTCTGCTCTTTGTGATTCACTGCCCGCAATGTTTGATTGTATTGCACAGTAGAAGTGTTGCCAGCAGAATGACCATTCCGGTAGAAAGCTTTGGCAAGTAAGATTAAGGACAGCACCACATCAGATCAAACGTTCCCCAGACAGTCCTCCTGAGTCATAGCATCAGTGGAGATTCAGCTCAACGAACTGTCACAAGATCTGAGTCAGATGTTTGTCACCGAGCTGAGTCACAGCAGTGAGCTCGGCCTTGTCGAGCCGAGGAAAAGTACAGGTGCTGATGTCAGCCTTTCCCTTGAATGCCAAGTCTCAGAGGGACTGGACAACAGCAGGCTCATTAAGAAACCATCAGAGGAAAGGAAGCCATATGTTTGAGCAGTTTCCCATCAACGGGAAGGTTAGTTACAGTCACACGATTCCTAATGAACTTAAATGAGTATGTAGGTGGGTGGACCAATTACTCTGAGATTTCCTCTTGGATAAAGGTAGCCATCATTTCTGATTAGAAGTTAGTTAACCTTAATAGACATAGCTGGAACAATGCTATATTTTCCTTATTGTCATCAAATCCCTTTAAAAGACCACGCTCAATCGTGTGTTAGTCTGCTGCTTAACTTTTTCTGACACCAAGTCCATTGGTTCCTCCTGAAGATCAAATTTTAAAAAATGCATCATGGTTTATGTTGTTTAATTAAAAAAAAAAGGCTCAATCAGAAGGAAATAGTGCATTTGTTGGACTGTTTTCAGCAGCGGATTAATACACATTCGGTGTTTGTGGGATTGACAGAAGGAAAATGTCAACCAGTGCATCAGTGTGTTATACTCTATAAATATTATTTTATGATATTATTAACATTTCTGTTATTTTTAATTAGAGATGCACGGATACACTTTTTTCAGTTCCCATCACATCTGATTTTCAGTTACGATCCAGTTACTGATTCTGCTGATAACAATACTAGAGATGGGAGAAAAAAAATCTTTTCTCTTAAGTATCGTGATTCTTTTTGATTGATTCCTGATTTTTTTTAAATATATATAAACAACTAGCACTTTGTCTGCTAGCTTGATGCTAACACATAATGGGGATTCCCATAAATGTGCTAACAGAGATTAACATCACAATCGCAGTAATATTCTCTGAACAAACGGATCTATTTCACTTCACGTTTACAATAAAACAACACGTGTGCTCACAGTTAGAGGCTCATATTTCCTCTGAAATATGAGTCAGTCCAATATTTGATATGTGAATTTTATCAGTATCAGCACCCGATACTAAGATTTGATTGGTCCCAACTCTATTTAAAATATTCTAAATATATAAAATAATGTATTTTGAATGAACAATCGAGGTCTGCTGCGCTGAGGAAAAAGCGACTGTATATTACAGAAAATACTTAATAGTAGAGCCAATTCGATGTTGGTTTTGGTCTTGGGATTTGTTGACAATAATAAAAGTATAGAATATCACCACACTTATCCTTTAATAGGAGGTTGTGGTTCGACTTTAAATGTCAAAATGGCTAAATACAGATCCGAGGATGTGTGTCCACATGTATTTTTGCTTTCATTTAATGGTTTTGACATTAGAAATAACAACCTCCAGACCTTCGCATTCTGTACTGTAGTTATAATGATGTTTACTGTTAGAGAGGTTGGCAGTGTTGCAGCTGTTGAGTGCAAATCAGGTTGCTCAAGTGTCTTCCAGGTTGTGTATTTCAGAATAAACAGAACAGCATCCCGTACATGTCTGTGTACAGCACTGCCAGCTGAACTACACTGATATTGTCATCTCTCTCGCGGCACGTCTTGTGGATTGCTCGGTTGAAACTACAGCTTCTATTTTGGGTTTTCTCTGCATTTGATCATTTTCTTACAGTGTGAGATTGAACTTTCCTTGAACTTCAGCACAGTAATTCACTTTCGCTGCTCCCAGTATTTTCGGGACACAGAACTGTTTTCTCTGCCTGGTATTACTGTAGCTTTAACGTCACTTTCTACTTGGGTTGAGATTAAGGATGCTGCACGGGTTGGGGATTAAATTTACAGTCCAGGGAAAAGAAACTGTCTTCCCTCCAGCAGGGAAATGCACTCTTGTGGCTCAGACTGTCTTGATTTTTTTTTCTTTGTCTGTCTTAATGTAAAAGTTAATTTACTGAAAAGTTACTGACAGCACAAGTTTTCTTAACCTACATTTTCTGTAATCACGTCAACCAATCACAACTGCACTTTCCAAATCAAGTGTGTTCCCTCCTGCTCGTGTGCTTCAGTGGGTGTCCTCTCCACCACACTTTCCCACCATGGCCCATATAATCACAAGAATCTCCTCCCTTTCTGTCACTCCGCACCTCCTTGGAGAATTAATTCCCCCTTTTGTCCTCACTCAGCCTGCACTACTGCCCAAACACTCTCCCTTCTTCCCCATTACTTCCTCCCTGCCAATGAAAACATTAACATACTGTGAACTAAAGACCATCTTCCCCTGTTGTCTACCACCAGCAGGGTTCCCAGTCCAGAAGAACAAGAGCTCAAACAGTCTCAGGTGGTGAGGAGTCTATGGTAATAATAATATTTATATACAGTTTAAACCTTATCAGTCACCTCTTAATTCCCAGAGACCACATAGCATGAGCTACATGTGCCCCCTGACTAGTTTTGCTAAAAACCTTCTATTATTGTTCATTTATGTCATTTCTATTCATTTTTTCAGATGTTATCCTTTGTTTAGCTTCATCATCCAAATAAGCAGCATACCAACATTTTTATATAATGTAAAAATATTGATTCTTTCTTGAAAAAAAGGACCAAAACTATATTTTCAGTGCTTTAGACTTAAGAGGTCGCCCCCACCAAACAAGTAGTGTTTTTTATACGATTGTGTTAGGTTTCCTGTGCAGGGACTACACGTGAAAATTAGCTTATAGCTAACTCTGGTACAGCTAAGGAGCTGTGCGCTGTCCCTGTGAAATAAACAAATAAAGATCTGAAATGTTGATGGGTTTAATACATTAGATTGGACGTCATGAGACAGAGACGCCTCTTGTCTGATGCCAAGTGTTAAAGTTAGGATGTCAACTAGAAAACCTTCATAGTTCTCAACATTTCCATGACAAATAATGCATAAAAGATAGCACAGCAGCATTCTCTCAGAAATAGACTGAAGAAGTTGATGTAAACATTCATTAAAATGTACATCCTTGCTGGCAGATGATTGACCAATTCTCAGCAGATGAATCGATCCTTCTGTTATTGGTGATGTTACAATGTGCTGAAGTGCTTCTACAGACCAGCAGTTGTCCCAGAGTTGCTTTGTATGAGGTATAGAGTGGTCCGTACGTGTGTGTGTGTGCGTGTGCGTGTGCGTGTGCGTGTGCGTGTGTGTGTACGTATGCGTGTGCGTGTGTGTGTGCGTGTGCGTGTGTGTGTGCGTGCGTGTGTGTGTGTGTGTGTGTGTGCAATCTAGTAGTCAATATTAAGTAGCGCTATTGATTAGAAATAAGCCATAAAGGAACCTGATAAAATGTGTCCAATAGGGATTTCCTCATCTAGTTTCTTTGTCCCTGATCTCACTCCAAATCCTTTAATATTGAGTATCTAACTCAATAGAGTTGAAGTGTTATGCTGGCTTCATGGTGTCCCATGGTATGAAAATTGACAGTTATAATACCATCTCCATTTGCTTATCTATGATATTCGATTAGTGTTATTAAAAAAGATAATTCTGCCGTTTTACAAAAATACAACCGAACTGAGACATATATATTTTATAAATACTTTGTGAAAAAAGTGTTTATTCAACCAAAAACACTGTTTTCATTCCTTTAAGGATAATTGTAACTCTAATGATAATTGTGTGATAATGTTTACTGTAAAACCGTGATATTTTCTGAGACAGTTATCGTACCGTGAAAATTTCAAAACTGTTGCAACCCAACTCTTAAATTTACTTAAAAATTTTGTTTATAACTGTTGTTTTTAGTTATATTTGCTCATTAAATATTAGCAGAACAAATGAATTCAAAACAGTGAGATACAAAGACACTAAAACAAGGGAAAAAAGTATACATAACATGCACACATATATACACAAATCTATAAAAGCACACACGTGCACCTACACAGAAAAAGAGGGGGAGTAGATATACTTAAATGTTGATAAAATATGTATCTGACACCTGTAGACTACTTAAAGCTGCAGCAGGCAAAATGTTTTTCATCATAATTTTGGTTGAAACTCATTTTGATTATTCCATGTCACTGAAAATTTTTAATTGAACGGGTCCTCAAAAAAAAAAAGTCTGTGAGTGCCGCCCCTTCGTTTGCCTCTTTGTCTTTGAGTCAGACGTAACTAGCTGAGTAGAACAGACGTTCGTTTACTAGCTAGTTTCAACGTTTGTCAACAGTAAGTACAGCAAAATTTAATGCAGTCAACTGAAGCAATATATTCATCAGTGCATGCTTTATTTTCAGAGAAAGCTGAGTTCTCCTGATTGCAGAGCCGTGCAGCAGTTCCTACATGTACCAGGATGCATTTCGCCCAAGCTTCTAACACGTACACACATGTTGCTGTGTATCACCACCCTTGCCTCTAGCTATTAGTTTGTTGGTCAAAATGTAGCGTTAGGTGACAAAAAAACCCCTCATCTATCATGCCCCCGGGCTCATCAGAGGCGGAGACTAGAAATCCAAGATAAGATAGCCTGTAGTTCTTCCTTATATCCAGTGACATCACTGTGATGTCACTGGATGCAGGAAGAACACCACATTTGGCAGCAGGAGAACTGAGCACACACTGAGGGATTTATTGCGTCAATTGATTACATTTACCATCAACAATGACCTGGCATCATTGTAAAAGGTGCAGAAGTTTCGCTTTCAAATTGCATACTGCAGCTTTTACCTTAGACACCTTATTTCACAAGCTACTTGAGCCACATACTGGAGGTGCCGGTTCAAAAATGTGATATTTATAAGCTTAAATTATTGATATGATATGAATGAAAGTGAAACAAGGAGAATACGAATCTTGGGACATCTCTGGTGTCCAGTGTTCAAGAGAGCTATCTTTGCACACAGCTAATGTTGTGGTGGTTTGTTTGACTATTTTAGTCATGCTTATTTTACAAAGGGTTAATAGTTCACTCAGCAATGTAGTAATGATCTACTGCTTTTCCCCATGTGGTGTTTATTTTAGTTCTGCTCTGTGTTTCACTGTGTTTTGTGTGCGAAGGTTCACATCGTACGCCTACTTTTCCATTAGAGAGTTAGAAATCTTCTTTTTTCACATGTTGCTCTTAAACTGTTTCTGTCACTGTGCTGCACAGCCGAAATGGGAAAAGACTTTAAAGCTCGTGTTTTTCTTGATAGATGTTGATAAAAAAAAAATGAGGTTTGTTGGAAAAACTTTATTGAAAACATCAGTTTCTGACTGTCTTTCCGTCCAGAATCCTTTAAAATATTAAACGTTTCCCTCCACATGACTCTCCACACTATCGGCCTGTACTGATTAGCTGTCTTTGCTTTGCTCTCTCTCTACACTTGGCCAGTCTCCGTCGGCGACTTACACCTTGACCACGCCTGGCCTGCCCCCTGGATGGGAGGAGAGGAAGGACGCCAAGGGAAGAACTTATTACGTCAACCATAACAACCGCACCACTACCTGGACTAGGCCAATTGTGCAGGTACAGCAGGTCTGCAGGCTGGCTGGACTCTATGCATGGGACTGGACGTTACCTCGGCCCCTGTCATGGCCTCGGACCTCTTCCTCTGTCCCCTCCCTCTGTGTTTCTCCTCTGTGTAGCCGTAAAGAATGTCGGAAAGAGACGCAACCTCAGAGTCTCTTTTTCTCTCTTTCTCTCTGTCCGGTTTCCAATTCTTTCCAACTTTATTGTACGTCTTCCTCCTCCTGTCTAGCATTTTGTTTGGTACTTTGGATGAAGTGCAACTTTGTATATTGGTCACGCCTTTCCAAACCCTGGCATGGAACTGCAACCACCACTTTTCCCTTCCCTTTTTTTCCCCATTTCTGCCCTGTTTTTCCACTCGTCTTCCCCTGTCTTTCTGTCTGCAAACGAGGCAGCTCCACATAGTCTGAGCTCAGGGAGAGATTGCTGCTGCACAGGACTGGGTGTATTTTAATGCTCGAGTCTCTCCTCTTTTAAATCCACCCTTTCATTTCTGCTTTTATCAGCACACCGCCAGTTATATTATACGTGTTCGTCTGTTGTCTTTCATCACACAGTCTTCTCATTTTCTGATTCTCATCTGTTTTTGTTATTACTCAGAAGGAGAGGACACTGCCACATGATTTACATAACAATGTCATAGCATTGCTTTGATACATAGTTGTGGCTAAGGATGGGAATTAAGAATCAGTTCCAGTTGAGAACCGGTTCCAAATAGTCTGATCCATTGGAACCCTATGCCTCCGAGCTTATCAATTCCTTTTATCTGTGTCTGCAAGTTTTTTGACAACTGCACATTTCAAAACAATGGACGTCAAACTGAGGTGTCTACACTGCTGGAAACTTGCAACAAGATAAATCAAGGCAGAGAGGAAGAAATGGTCCAAAGCGTGGCAACAGTGCTTTTTGTAAACCATATTAGAGAATGTTACTTTTAAAAATAACTTGTTATGTTGCCACGTTACCTCCTGAGATAAGTAATGCTTTTGCGTTACAAAAACACCTTTGCAATTTCTTGTGCAAGTTGCTTGTATTGTCCTGACAACTGGACAGCTAACTGCGCAGAAACATATTATGCAGCTCTATGCCTGCCTCTATGAAAACAATCAATCGTGGGCTCATATAACCTACAGTACATCATGTTTCAATATGCAACTAATGCTTCTCAAAACACATACCTACATACAAACAATAAAAGTGCACAGGCTTCGTAATGCAGCACAAGTTTTTCAAAACGTGTGTCTGATAGTTGGCCCCTCTGACGAGACCTCCAAGGCTTAAAAGCCTCTCTGCAGGCGCACAGGATGGTGTTTGAAGCACTGACTCAAAAAAAATATTTTATCATGGGGAATTTGTTCAAGACATCCATCTCAAGTCCCGAATTAAAAAAAAAAGTTGCCCTCAGAGTGTCCTCTGGTGTGAGATGCAAGTGACGATAGGAGGATTGGAGTGGAGTGGTAGAATTGAAAATGTAACTAAATGAATGAGTGCTTGAATGGGAAAAAAATGGGGGGGACTGCACATCATTGCTCATATTTTTCTAATAATAATTAATTTTAACATTTATGAATTTTCTGAGCTTTGAGATTTCTGGACTGTTTCCAGCTTTTGGCAATTAATTACCTCATTATGCTGATTTCTCAAACTGCCCGAGCTGCAGCTCTTAGCAGCCAAGCGTAATCTCATCTGCTAAGCCAACAGGTGTTATTTTAATCATAAAGGTTCACAGGAAAACAACATCGCTGGGTTTCAGAACATACAGGGTGTCCGGTAGACTGTAGTTGTAAATTATAATTTCAAGTAAGGGCGGAAACACCAGCAGTATGCTGAAAGATTCCAGGAATGTCATGCATTTGACATGTACGCCATGACAATACATGGCATACATATGTTGTTGGATTATGAGTCGAGAGCCGTTTCCAAAATTTCCAGTCAGGTTTTGCACACCTGAGTCACACTAATGCCTTTTTCTACTTTTGTTTTTACACTGTGCTCACACTCAGAGACGATAAAACAGTCGCATTGATACTGAAAACCTGCGTAGGCCTACTTTTTTCACCCAGAAAATTGATCAGGAATCAATAAGGAACTTGTTAAAAGATCAGGACGATAAAGAGAATGGATAATGGTACTGGTATCAGTAAAGTCTCATCAATTCCCATCCCTAGTTGTGACCCGTTGTAAATGTGGGTTTATGTATTGCCGCAGTGACAAGTACATAATGTTACTGATCCCGAGCCTTCGTCCCATCAATGATAATTATATATGAAATGACAGAAACGATTGTCTTCTTTGGGCCTATACTGTATGACCCGTGCTTTGACATTTTAGGAACTCATTTCCCTGAGAGAAAAGCTTGCATCCAGACCTCTCCGGTGGCAGACAGCATGGCTTAATGACGAGAACAAGTTTTCTTTTTTTTTTTTCTCGCAAAAAAACAGCCCTGCTTGCTTTATTCCGAACCTCACTTAACCTCCAAAGTGCTATTTTCACTGACAGCTGACTGAAGACGGAGCCAGCACCTCAACAGCAGCAGCAGCGTCAGGAGGAGCCTCAGCCCTGGCATCCACCCCCTCCACCTCTTCCAATGCCTCCAACAACCACCTCCATGAGCCCCAAGTCCGACGACCTCGTAGCCTCAGCTCCCCTACTGTCACCCTTTCCACCCCCCTGGAGGTGAGAATTAGCCACCTGTACCGTCCCGCTCCACCATACCTGTACCTCTTTTTCCTCTTTTTTTCCCAATCTTTGCCTTTCCACACTTTCTCGTCATGCGGTTCTCCGCCATTTCCATCCCTTAGAAGATGACCAATCATGATCCTCACCCATCTACATCAGCCAAACCTCAATTTCCTTCTTCAGTATTACACTATTTTAATGATATCTCTCCTTCTTTCAGGTTAACTCTGTCTCGATGCTGCTTTTCTCTCTTTTTTGTTAAAAATGTTAATCTCTTCATTTTAACATTCTCATCTCTTCTCTTCATCTCTCCATGGAGGATGATTTTCTTTCTTCACACTGCTCTTTTTTTCCCCCATCTTCAACGGAGAGCGAGCTGATGGCCGAGCTCTAACACAGCTCTCTGTTAAACAATGATTAATCATGTGAAACGGTCCGAGCTTTACTCATGATGATGAGTTTGTTGTGAACAATATGCGCTCTTGGCACAGTCAGCGGTTCCTTCTGCAGCACGGTGTGTTTGAAAGCAATAACACTAACAGGATAAAGCTGGCAATGGTGAATCCAAGATGGCAGTTACTGCTGGATGAAGCCATTACGTGAATTGATCACAGGTCCCGAGTGATTGTTGTAATTTGCTAAAGCAAACGCGGGACATCCAAATCGACGGTATTGATCTTGGAAATTAAATATCATTAAATCCAGAGGCCATCTCAGTAGCACAAAGGAAACCGCAGAAGCATGTGAAGATTGATTTAGATGGCGTGGCAACTTTTGTGAATAACTTTTAAAAGAACATTTTAAAATCCGTAAAACCAATCAATTTAATGTTCACTGCTAATGTCAGACACATGTACAGCAGATTTTTTTCGGTGCAAAATGTTTTATTGAGAACAGTATAAAGTGACACAACAATGAATGTGCGGATGTACATAAAAAAAATTAAAATAGAGGAGCAAAGTGATAATAAGAAACACTAAAATTGAACACAAAGGAAGAGAAAAAAAATATAAATATATACACACACAGAACCCAAACACAAACATTCACACCACAATAAAACATAACAATTATACAGCTTGGCAATGATTGAATTAGTCATCGACTATTAAGTTAATTGGCAGCTATTTTGCTAATCAATTAATCAAAGTCATTTTTCTACATAAAAATGCCCAAATTCTCTGACTTCAGCTTCTTAAATGTGGATATTTTCTGGTTTCTTTACTCCTCCCTGACGTTAAACTGAATATCTTTTAATATCGTCTTCATTTGAAGGCATCATCTTTGACTTTGGGAAACACTGATTGACTTCTTTCAACATTTTCTGGACCAAACAACTAATTGATTAATGGAGAAAATGACTGACATATTAACTGACAATGAAAATAGGTGTTTGGACCTGTCTTTCAAATGACAAGATTGCAACAGGATTAAATAATCGATTAACAGAGTAATCAACAGATTAATTGACAATGAAAATAATTGTCATTTGCAGCCTTAAAATCGGTCACGTTCACATAACAATATTTTACAAACCAGCTCTTAGTCTGGCAGGACCTGCAAGTCTAGAAAGTATGATAAACAGGTTGTCATTTGTGAAAAAAAAACTCTCAGTACATCCTTTCATTTTTATGTTTAATTTTCTGACATTTAAGAGAAAACACAGTATATTTAAGTCACTGTGAAACAGACGGAGGGTTCAGAGATTTCAACTGTAGGAGCAGGTGATGTGTGGCTACTGAAAATGTGAAATTAATAATTTCTTTTTGTACAGAATTTAATTAGCTTCATCTGGTCGGGGTCTCAAAGATGGCAGTCATCGGACGGAATTGTAGACGTATTGCCATCATGGTAGCCATTATATTAAAAATTATATTAAAATAGTCGTACCAAAGATTATGTAACTGTGGGCAGAAGAAGCAGATTTCATTTCTGAAGACATCCTTTCTTGTTCTTCAGAGCGACAAGTGATATGAACTCCCACAGTCAACACTTACAAAGAGTGAGATATCAGACAGGGGACGTTAGCTGCTGCTTTGTTGGAGCTGCAGTGTCTGATTCTTCAAAAACAAATCTGAGGAAATGTCTACATATATATACTACTGTACTGTACTGAAAGTCTTGCACCTGCAGTTCTTCTACTTCTACTTCTAAAATCCCTCAAGCCATCAGATACCTCTGAAGTGTTTGACTCGTCTGGTGTAGTGGACAGATTAAGTATTTGCATTGTTTTAAAAAGAGCGGAACATTGTTGAATTACCCCAAATAATGACTGTTGAAAAATGCTTTTTCAATCCTTTTAGATCCCTGGTTATATTGTGAACCTATTTAACAATTTAATACAAAACGTCCATTTCTTTGTAGTGTTATTGTCAAAATTGAATCATGTTTTCTTACTGTAAAACAAAATATGATGTGCGCTTATGCAGGCTTTCAACTGTATGCATCCTCCAATCAATCAGTCTTCAACTTTTAGTGGCACAGAGCTAAGATTCATTAGTTAAGTGTAATTTACGGTTACTGCAGTGTGGAGAGTCTGTGCAGCGAGTTCGGAGCTCCGTGGAGGGTCCACACAGAGCTCCGCACTCTGGTCAAATTATGAAACTTTACAGAGGCTCCTGCAAACGATGCTGACAGTTCCAAGCCTGTGATTGGCTAGTGGTTGCTATGCTAGTTGGTTACTAGGGAAGTATTCTGTTCGCACAATCTGACAAACTAACAGCTGATGACCAGCATAGATGGATTGACTGGGCTACTGCCACATTTACCATAAACCAGTCCTACCATGAGCTCCACACACACACCCCAAACGCCATAAATGAACCTTTAGCTAGCCAGCAACAGCATGTTTACATCAGGTTACCACACCATCCACTTTTCAACATTCAAATCAGTTTCATCCCAACGTTAAATCCCGCCTGTCTCTCCTGTTTCGCTTTGAAATATGTCACAATATGGAAGGTAGATACTCTTGAAATGTGGCTTCAAATCTGGACTTCTGTATCTTTTCACAAAACCAGATTTCTTGCTCAATGGTCAGGGGGTTTAATAATCAGACAGCACAGTTGGTTAATGTGTTAGCCACAGCTACTAACTCCAAATTTCCACCTTTGGTTTTTTTAGGCTGTCGTGTTAATACAGATAACTATGTGGGATCATTTCAATCAAGTCCTAAAAATGTTTGGATTTCGTTGCATCTATCTTGATTTTATGCTGTCATTATAACTGTGTGTGTGTGTTTCCGTATTTTATGTTGATGTTTTTTGTGTGTGTGAACATGCACTCAGTCTGACATTTGAAACTTTTGCTTTAGCGTGGACGCAAAATACATTTGAACTTAAACTTTAAAGCAGCTCTAAATGCACCACACAAACTTGGCTAATTAAGATCAACGCAGTGTATCTTAAAAAGAAACGGCCTGTTTTCGACCTCCGCCTGCATTTAACGCTTTACTCTGCGGTGATGATCCTGTGCTGTACCAAGGGAACAGGCCTGAAGGAGGTTTAATTAAGGTGTGTGGTGTGTGTGCGTGTGCAGGTCTGTGTGTTAACAAGGCATTATATAAGTAACAGGGAGAATGTTGTAATTACATCTTCCAGAGGAGGTGGGAGGTCTGTGGATTAATTAATGGAGTCTTTTGTCATGTTAAAAATCAGATCAGTCAGTGATAATTGCTGCTGTGATGTAGGAACACTCATTAGCCTGACAACTTAAATCTGTTTAATGTTGCGTAAGAAACTTTTTAAGGTGCCAGAAAAGGTTGGCTTCCTGTGATCTTCAGTTTTTCTTGGATTTTGACATGCTTGTGTGAAAACCTACAAAAAAAGGGACATGTTTTATTTTAAGTGGGTCGTACGTGGTACTTTCCCAGTTTCAGGAAGCAGCAGGAAGCAAAGCAATATACTGGTGTGGACGAGAAACTGCAGTTATATAAGACAAATATAGCTCTTTCCGAAGCCACCTAGACTCCATTAGCAAAATCAGTAATTTTACCTTGCAGAACACAGGAATCGTTGGTCTCCGCTGCCTCAATCGTTACTTAGTTTGTGTTCTGAGTTTTAAAAGATAAGTCAGATTCATCAAAGTTGCACAATAACACAAACAAACTAACTAATCAGGGTACCGGTAGACCAGCAACTCCTGTGTTCTGCAGGATAAAATTACTATTTTTGCAAAAGGAGTCTGGTTGAGTGAGAAACAGCGATATTTGCCTCATAAAACAGTGGTTTCCCGTCAGAAAAGGCTGTCTAACACCAAATGAAACGGTGAAAATAAATATAGGATGCACTTAAAATGTGTCGTCATCTACTTCATATAATCCAAACTATCCCTTTAAGCCTCAGATGCAAGATCCAGGGAATCAGCAAAAGCTGAAATCTGTGAAACTCATCAAATCTTGGTGCATTTTCTCTGTTGACATGTTGATAGACAGCTTGACAGGCTGACAGGCTACACAGCACGGATGTTGATTAGCTCCCTCCCTGTTTTCATGGGATGAAAAGAGAGACTGGTTCAGATATATTCAGCATTCGTACAAGGTTTTGAAAGTTTGGAAAATGCCTAACCGTTGTGTTTCAAGGTTAGGAATATGCATGAATCTGAATATAGTTCTTGAAAAACGCTTGGTTTTCAACATAATCCGGTGCTTCATTGACACAATCGCTCATGGAAATACAAAAATCTCTTAATATTTGAAAGGAAACAATCAAGTCCTCATATTTCTCATTCATTGCTAGAATAGCCTCATCATATAGATGCCCAGTTCCACCAGTCATAAGTATGTCTTTATCATAATTATGACTTTTTATGTCATAATTTTGACTTTTTGTCTCATAATTATGACTCTTTCACTGACAGAAATGAGCTTCTATAAATTAGGCTTTTTAATGCTTGCTAATTTCCAGATTAAGGGATCAACAGAGAACTTCTCTAGCTATGAATGACAAATATGACGACAGAATAGTTCCATTTCAAATTTTAAAAGAGTTTTGGGGGGATATCTTTTTACCTTTTAAAGGTGGAAATGGGCTTCCATCATATAATCATGAGCCAAACATACAATCAAAGTAAATTAGAACAATATACTGTTATCGCTGTGGTTAAAAAGGAATTTGAAATAGCATTTATAGTAACTATTTAGATGTGATCATAAAGACTTTGAGAGGTTTAGGTGTGTTGAAAAGCTCTTGAATTTTTACCGTAAAAAGCTGCACAAACCCTGTATATCGTGGCTATGATGATGGGTTTTTCCTAGATGTAATCTTATCCAGTTTTCTAAAAGAAAAACTGTTTGAAGACTGGTTTCCATCCTTGTTTTGTGTCTGTTGTGCTTCAGAGCATCAGTGTTGATTTATTTCATCCCGTCTGTCATCCATATTCGGTTACATCTCCTTTTAGTCTGCTGGGAGTGATAATATTTCACTCTATATCTCTTTTTCTTTTTCCGTGTTGCTTTCCAGGGAGCCAACAACATCCAGGTGCGGAGGGCTGTGAAGGACACGTTCTCCAACCCGCAGTCTCCCCAGCCGTCCCCCTACAGCTCCCCCAAGTCCCAGCACAAGACACAGCAGAGCTTCCTGCCCCCGGGCTGGGAGATGAGGATAGCCCCCAACGGACGGCCTTTCTTCATCGACCACAACAGCAGAACCACCACCTGGGTGAGCTAACATAACACACACCGTGGTAACAACTGGACTGTACTTGAGGCTGGGAGACAATTTTTGAAATGTGAATCGAGGATAACTCTTTATTTTTACAGGTCTGCAGTTTCCCCCTAAAAAAAATCCTAGTGAGCTTCCAGGAAAGAACTGTTATTTGGTATAATAATTATAGGGAGAATAAGAATTCCAATAAATGGCTTGCATAATTGTAGTGCACAGCAAGACAGAGCGGGCATACAATGCCGCACATTAACATATATTCAGTTTCCAAAACTAAATGAATAATGAATGATTATTGACTTTAGTTTAAATTTCAAGGCAGTTCCTCCCAAAACCAACAGCTGTGTGGAAAGCACCTAAACTGAAGCAACTTCTTTATTAAAATCACAGGGTTTCTGCAGGTCCTTAGAAAGTCTAACATCCATATTATGTCAATTTGAGGCCTTAAATCATCTTAAATATGATAAAACTGATTTATGACTTTAACATTATTATAACAAAGTTGGATTTAACTTTATTCTAGCCTTTAAATGTGTTTTTTTGGGAAGAATTACTATAAAGACAACAAAACCAAACCAATATTAAGCCAATATAACCACTAATGCGAACTGTGTATCCACTTTTTTGCCAGCATGGACTTGAAATAGGTCTTAAATTGCGTTCATAATGGTCTTAAAAAGTCTTCAGTTTAGCTTGTTAAAACCAGCAGAAACCCTGAAGTACACATTTGTCTCCATTTACTAGCAACAACTTCTACAGTTCTTCTTGTTAGGACGCTGAACTAAAGTATTCACATGATGGTATAAAATTTAAAAGAGGTTTATATACAGTATTTTGTTTTACTAGAGTCTAAAAATCTAGGGCAGTGGTACTGGCTGATCTTCCAGGATCTTTTAGTGACATCTGGTGGTTTAAGTTAATTTCACATTTAAGTGACTAAGTGAAGCCTGAGCTGTCGTGTTACATCAAAGCTGCTGTTTTCTCCTTAAACCAGAGCAAAAGTAAAAACGTTCAGCCTGTCTTGGAATCCTTCATGGATGCTCATCTGTGTTTCCTCCCTCCCTCCTTCTCTCTTTTGACAACCAGGAGGATCCCAGGTTGAAATATCCAGTCCATATGAGGAACAAGAACTCAATGGAGCCTGGCGACCTTGGTCCTCTTCCTGTAAGTAGAGTCATTATTAGACCGACTGCATATTTAACCTTTGGCCCACAAAGCACATTAATAACAACCTCACAGATGCCAATAAGTGCCTTAGAGCTCATTCACAAGTGCCCTTACAAAGATGCACTTTTTCACATTTTCTAAATCAGCCTGTTTAATGATAACAGTTTTCTAAGCTAATTTAAAAAAAAAAAAAGTATTTATTCTGGTTGCACCATCAGTGACTTTTCATGTTTATGTCTCCACGTCAGCTGAGGATAGTTGGGATTATTTGAAGTGGGGTCGTATGAGGTACTTATCCGTAGTCAGTTTATTACCAACAGCAGATGCCAGTCGGCACGCCTCCAGTTTGGACACTAAACGTATTTTAGCCACCTAAATAAATCAATATTCAGTCAATCAGTTTAAGTTTATGCTATATTTAGAATATTTTCACTGCTTTACCTTGCCGCCAGACAGTCTTTTTGGACGAGAATCTGCCGTTATACAAGACAGATATCACTCTCTCCAAATCAACCAAACGCCATTGGCGACATCAGTCCTTTTACCTTGCAGAACACCCGAGTAGCTGGTCTACGAATACCCTGATCTGTTTGTGTTCTTGTGTGACTGTAGTGTATCCGAATCAACACTGAAGTCACGTAATAACTGCTTAATTCCACCAGGCACGCACAGCTGCGTCACGCTCTGGCTTTGCCTCTCACAGAGTCTGTTTTTAAAGGAAGATGTGTCACGTTGCACAGAGCAGATCAAGCTGGACAGGAAGTCAGACACAGGAACAGCACAGAGAATCAACTTCAAAATAAAATACCCAGTGCAAAAATCAAGAATAAAATCAGAGCAAGTCAACAAAAAAAAAATCAGGCCGCTTCTGAAACATTCCTGGTTGGTTTGGAGAGAGTGATATTTGTCTTACATAATGGTGGTTTCCAGTTGAAAAGGCTGTCTAACAGCAAGTTAACATGGTGAAAATATTATTAATATAGTGTACCCTTAAAATAATAATGATTATTTTTAAGGTGGGCCTTTTTTAAGTGGTTAAAATACATATTTTGCTGGTGACCCTGGCCACTGCAGTTCATTGCTTAGCTTCCTACACCGTTACTCCTGCTGCTTCCCCAAACTTGGGGCGTGCTGACCGCCATCCCTGGATAAGTACCTCATATAACCCCACTTTACATAATCAGAACTGTCCCTTTATGTTTAAATTGAATTTTGTGGATGAAGTGGCATTTGCACTAAAAGATGAACCCAGTATCATGTGAAAAGATGTTCTTAGTCCTGTTAGAAAAGAGGGAGAATGTAACTGGTGATGAATGAGAAATCAGAATCTGGGGCTGTGATAATAATAATTCCCAACTAGGAGGTGGAGACTGTCACCTGCTCTATTATCTATTTGACAAAGACGAACTCCCAGCACGTGGGCCAAACGTTACTGTAGGTAGCTGTTGAATAATCAGAGCTTCATGGGTTTGTACATCTCACAGGCTTGTGTGGTGTGTGTGCATGTGTGTGTGTTCTCTCTCTCTTTCTCCCTCTTTCTCTTTTCTCTACGTTCTGGTGGATCTAATGTATGCTACTTCTTCTTCTACACCTGGCCATGTCTGTTTGGCAGAACCTACCAGAGGAGGTTGGTTGGTGCCTCCCTCCCTCTGCCTGCCTACCTACCTGTCTGGTCCGATCTGGTCAAAATGCCTGCAGACAGCCTTGCGCTTTTGTTTTTTATTTTTTTTTCTATTTTTTTCCTCTATCTCTTTCTATCTTTTCTCTTTCTCATGACCGGCATGGATGGACTGTACCTCTCCCTTCCTTCTCATCAGTATTTTTACACCACTTCCTCTCTCTGTGCGCCCTCCCTGCACCACCGCCACCACCCCTCCTGTTAACGATTTAACATTTGGAGAGCTCCCACGCCATTCTCCTGGGATCCCTCAGACTGCTCCATGTCTGTGTACCAGTATCGGTGTCTGAGGCACAGATAGACGAGTTGGGAAAGTGGAACGAGGCGAGATGCACCGGGCATTTGTTAGAGAGAGAAGGAGAATGAACAAGAAGGACTGAATGAGGAGGAGGAGGAACAGGGCTGAATAAAGGGCAGAGGAAGGGATGGATGTTTCAACAGAAACAAAAGGAGCTATATATGTATGTTAGAGGAAGGAACTGGCTGTATGCTGCATGTGTTTATCAGCTTTTCAATCTGGTCTCTCCACTCATGCAGTAGCAGCATACTTAGGCCTTGTCCACACAGTTGCAGATATTTTGCAGGATGAACATTTTCCTCTCATCCACACGCAAGCAGTGTTTTATCACTAAAACAGATTAAAAAAAATCTAAAGTGCAGATTTGTCAAAACTCCTGCTTCTGTGTATCCATCTGTGCACATAAAACAAAGTGTTCGGAGCCCATAAAGAGAGCAGTCTACCAGGATGTTCCCATTTAGTGGCACTGCTGCCGACTCTGTGCTGCCATCAGCAACTGGGTGAAGAATGTGTAAAAAAAAATGTATGAGATAACTGGACTGTGTTGCCACCGATCCTACTGTGAGCTGATCTCTTGTGGGTGCGAGTGCAGAGTGGTTGCTGAAAGCGCTGCACCTCAGTGCACAGGCCTCTGCTTCCACCCGACTCTAACCAGGCACGGCAGCACCACGACGGCCGGAGCTATTCACGGCCATTCTGCACAACGCTTGTGATTGCACCAGCGGCGCCTCGGAGCGTCCCAAAAGTGGCTTTCCGATCTGTCTCTCTCTACGTGGGCAGGAAGTCAGACACAGAAAAAGTAGAGAGGCGCCGGTCAATTTTCAAAATAAAAGACCCCATGCAGACTCGTCATCATAAAGACAGACAGAAAATAAACTATCCAACTATGTAGTGTACTTAAGGCGGTAGAAGCACAAAGAGCAAGTTAAGTCAACAAAATCTGAGCAAGTAAACCATAATCAGGCAGGCGAAAATGCTCCACTGCTGAAACATTTCTGAAACACTTCTGGTGGGGGCTGCAGACGTGTGGAGGACGGTATAAAACCATGGCGCAGATGTGCTTGCCAAGTGGAATCAACCAGTAAGATCTCTCATCTACCAAGATCCATGAAAAGTTTTATTGCCATGTTGACAATAAATACGATCAATATCCAGATTTCTTCTAAATATATTATGTTAGTTTGGTGCTTCTGTAATTTTCTTAAAAAAAAACTAAATAATTAACTTTTCTCTAGTATCAACCTTCTGACAAAATAATACCATGAGAACTGTTTTTCACTGATTCATAGCACTGTATTATCATGAAATTACTTCTCAGGATTACTGGGATCTACGTTATGTCTGTTATTCCATTTTGAAAAATGGCTGCCAGAGTCACCAGGGTGCCAGTTTTTGATGGCCCAATATCCAGTTTTGTTCCCAATATATCGATCAATACATCTGCCCAATTTTTTAGCCTTTATCACAAATTGTTGTATGTTGAGCCCACACTGTTGTGCCAGAAAGCTGTCAGAAATGGGTATCAGATAACTATAAATAAGTAATTATCTATTATTGTTTGTATTTTTAAGTTGCTGCCAAAGGAAAATAAGCCACTTAACTTCCTCTATGGTATTTGAAGAATCCTTGATGTTGACTTTATTGCCACGTTCTGGCCCAGCGTGATTTGTAATCATTTTTGCACTCTCTTGTGTCAGGAAATATTTTGTAAAATGAAGGTTGTGTGGACAGTTTTTGAATAAAATATCCGTAAATGTGTAGACAAGGCCTAAGGGACACACATACTTTAGGTTCACCTTGTTTGGCAGATTGTCGGACTCGGTCCCCTTCCCCACCCCTTTACTCTATCTAATCTACTGTAAAATTTTTTAATTGCCTGACTGCTGGTGCCGTACGAGTGTGTATGTGTGTGTGGCCTGTGACACCGTACTGAGTGGTCACCGTGTCAGTGGTGGTGTTCTGGTTTGAACTAGTAGTGGTGATTTAACCTTTAATGTTGTGGTTGTATGTATCCCTGCCTTGCTGACGTCTCAGACATGACTCAAATAGGAGAGAAAATCCTCTCGGTTCCTTTGTGGCGTGTTTGATTGAGCTCGCCTCGCCCTGCAGCGCCGGGCTGTCAGCGTTTGGACCGTTTAAATGGTCACTCAAGTTCAATCAAACATAAATTTTAAAAAAAAGGAAAACAAAGTGGATGGATTTAAAAGACTATTTGAGCATGGCCTGTTTAAAAGTGCTGTTTGATGGTGACTGTGAGCTTTTTTTTCACTCTTTCTCTCTTTTTATTTTTGCTCCTTTTTTTTTAGCCTGGATGGGAAGAGAGAGTTCACTCAGACGGACGCACCTTCTACATTGACCACAGTAAGAGAACCTCATCTTTACCTCTTTCCGTCTCTTCCATGCTTGTATTTGGTCATGTGTATCTTACTTTATCTGCCTTTCTCTTGAGTTAATGTTTTATAGAGTGTAGTTGTTGCAGCGCAGCCACAGATTTTTCAGTGTCAGAGACAGCAGAGCACCTCATCCATTACAGCGGTAACTCAGTCGGCAGGTCACGCTGTTTTGTTGAATAAGCAGCTGCAGAGACCTTTCATATTTTCTTGATTTTGGAGGCCCCTGCATACAAAAGCAGTAGTGTTTCCTCTGTCATAACCACAAAATATAACATCAAAAATAAAATTATATAAATAACAATCTCCTCCTGCTTCTTTTTAACCGGCTCATGTACTACTCACTGGGAACACAGGCTCGTTTTCTCTGATTTCAAGGAGAGCCTGACCTGGTGGCAGCCCTTAAAAACAGCTATATACAAACAGCCGACCTTCTCACTGATAATCTTCACTGAAAGATGTATAGTCTCAAGAATCGGAGTTGAGTTATTTTCATTATTGATTAACTTGTTGGTTAATTTCTTGGATTAACTGAGTAATCGTTTAGTCTATAAAATGTCCAATGAGAAAAAAATGCCTTAAAATTTCCCAGAGCCAAAGGTAAACTCTTCAATATAACAAAACAAAAGTTGCGTTTTCACCGCTGCAACTTTCCCCTTGGAACAGGAACATTTGAAGGAACCCAGTGTGTTTCCAAAGCAGAAACCAGGGTCTAAATTAAAGTGTGTTTTCATCAATATCTAATCACCAGAAAAGAGAAATTGTTGTGTTTTCATTACCTTAGAATGAGCTGTGTATATCGAGTTGGTCCTCTCCCATTGAGGTCACCGTCTTACACACTTGTCTTTCTGGGGACGTTGTTTTACCCCCCCAAAAAGTCCCCACTCTGGGTGGTAGTACTTTCTTAAAGTACAGTTTACTTACTTACTTTTGGGGGTGGGGCATTCGGTATGCAGCACTGAACATTTCTGATTGGTTGAGCACTCGCAACATTTTATTTCAGCCGCCATTTTTAAAAATCTGCAGCTGCAAACCAGTTTGTTTTTTATTCATTGTGCTTTGATATGTCGACATGGAGTGACAGAAGAAAGCATACGACAGATGAACAATTGAGCATTTATGCAGAGGACAAACAGCCCAACAGCTGTCTTATGACAGAGGACTAAATTCTCCTATCTCTGCAGATCTTTAGACAACAAACAACAATGGGTTGAAGGAACCTTTTGGGTCCTTGAAAAGTAGTTTCTGGGGCTAAAAGTTCCAGGTATTTTAAGATTGAAGCACAACTAAAAAAAATCTTTTTCAGAAGCTGAAGCTAGCTACTATCTTTCTATTCTTTGCTTAATAAAATGACTATATTTCACAAGAGGCTTGGTAATTATTTTTCCTGCCTAAAGAGTTTGTTTTATTTGTTTAATGCAGATACAAAGAACACGCAGTGGGAGGACCCTCGCCTGCAGAGTCCAGCTATCACAGGACCTGTGAGTAGTCTCCTCTTACTTCTCCACTACTACACGACAGTGTTGCTACACGGAAACAACAAACTCTTCTTTTAACATTATGGTTCTATCTGTCGCACACTATCTTTACCCTCAGTGCTATTGTACCAGAAAGATAAATCACTTTGTCACTGCGGTTGTCACTTAACATGCCGACACCTCCATGTTATTCCGTGTAACCACTTCAGATATTGTTCCCCTCATCGCCAACAACCCTCCCCAGTTTACACTCTATGTACTTTCTGGTGTTTGAACAAGAGATGGAAGAATATTTAGTTTTTCCATTAAAACATTTGCATCACAAGTCAACTGTTTATAAGAATATTGATCAGTTTTTTGGATCATTTCTTAACTCCTGTGTGTTGTTTGTTATCTGTGCAGGCTGTTCCCTACTCCAGAGAGTTCAAGCAAAAATACGACTACTTCAGGAAAAAATTGAAGAAACCGGTAAGAAACGTGGTTTTATAAAATACTTATCTGTCTTGGGTTTCCAGCTTCTTGCTGGGAAATAAACCTAAATTTGGTGAAAACCTCACGGGTTCTTCTGACACAGGAAGTTGGTTTAATTTGCTTCTATTTTGATTGTGCTTGATTACATAGTTATTCAACTTTCTTCACACTGTCTTGACACCGCATGACTGAGTTTGATATTTTTATTGCATGATAAATATTCATTGCAATCACATTTCTTTATAATTAACAGTCGGTAGGTGGAGAGCAGAATGGCATGGTTTTTTTTCCTCTTAACTATTGTTTCTTGATGCTGGAATCTAATCTTGGGTGAACATACTGACACTTTGGCTTCGACACAGCGTTCAGTCTAGTGGCGTTCAATCCCTCCAGAAGTTAATCAAGCAGCTGGACTTGTTTCGTATTTTCCACTGTTACAGAATGAGTCCTGCAATCTGTATTTTTCCATCAGTATTAATTAAATAATGTGCTTCAAATAATGAGACATTGAGCCTGTTGTAAATGACAGTATAACAAGATTATAGGGATTTTCCTTGTCGACTCAGAGTTCAAGTGGTTCAAGTGATTAGTCAACTGCACGTTTATGATGTTAATATAATTATTGAGATGTGTATTTTTTGGGCGTCAGAAATGGTTACATGATCATCTTGAGGAGCAATAAATCATTTTTTAAATCAATAAAATCTTTTTAATTTAATATTCTATTATATTATTTTTTTTTTAAATAAGTTGTCGTGTTTTAAGGTTATAAGTGGGATAATGTACAGTGAGTAGGCCATAATTGCTAAATAACCCCTCCAGGGTGATTCAAGACCTCTCTGCTTTGCGTATGGGTTTATTTCAAAAGAATGACCCGCTCACTGTGCGTTGCCCCTTACCTCTTGACACTGTGCAACATTACAGATGAATACAAAAGCATAATAATGAGCCTTTAAAGACACGCACAAATCGAGCCCCCTTTTTAATGACAAGGCTAACAGCAAAAACAGTAATGATTCTGAATGTACAGGAACAACCAGGGAGAAGACTGAACATTTTAGTTAATTGATTTCAACACTATATAACATTCCCTGCCCTTCCCCTGTCTCTGTTAACTTCACCCTGGCTAGCATCATCATCATATGCTCGCAAGATAAATTAATCCTTCACTTTTACTTGCTGTGGACTGTTAATCTTCAACAAATAAACGTTACCTTAAAAACAAAAAACACTTACGTTTTGTATTTTTTACTTACCAAATGAAAAGTTTTTAGTTTTTCTACTGTAACTCTGACAAAACTGATCAGATAGGGCAGATTTCTGTCTGTGGACTTAATGACACGGAGTACTTTATTTGGACTGCACATATGATGCAATGTTAACTTTTTTTTGTCTACCAGCCAAATGGCTAGAGTGAATGTTCACATTTTATTCAGCCCGTTTATAAATTACCATTGTTTTTTGTTTGTTTTTTTTTTGGCTGTTGAGTGAAACAGCTATTTCCATATTTTTGTTTTATTTTAACATTTGGCTGGTGTCTGGTGTCCTGACTTCAATGCATGTTCCTGACTTCTGTGTTACAAGAGAAAAGGTCCATGGTGCGACTGTCCCTGTGATAATTTTCTCCCCTACTTTGTCGATTAAGATGCTTCTCATCGACTAAGGTTTGGTCGACTGTTAGGGGCTAGCCCTACAAGATTGGACCGCCTTAAGCAGCAGTTACACTTTTAACTGTACCTTGTCATTACTGGCGACACACACACACAGCGACAAGTGTCAGATGTCAGACCTTTCGTGGTAGCGACCTACATTGAAAATGACTTGTACCCTGATGTATTGGCGCTGGTTGTCTTCTTTGATGAGTCCAAATTCGATTGTTGTCTTTGTACAAAGGTCATGTACTTCCACTTTACCCGAACAAACTGAAAATAAATTAAATTTTGCTTTTATTTAACACAGTATTGTCTTTATTCATTCCAGGCTGACATCCCGAACAGATTCGAGATGAAGTTGCACAGGAACAACATCTTCGAAGAGTCGTACCGTCGAATCATGTCCCTAAAGAGGCCCGATGTTCTGAAGGCGCGGCTGTGGATCGAGTTCGAGTCAGGAGAAAGGATTGGACTACGGCGGTGTGGCCAGGGAGTGGTTCTTCCTCTTATCCAAGGAGATGTTCAATCCTTATTACGGCCTGTTTGAATACTCTGCCACGTAAGTCTCTGCTTGTTTGTGTCTGTTTTAGATTTCAGATTTTACCTTTAACTGTAGAGGAGTTTAAACACTCAAGGATGTGACACATGAACAGGACACAATGTGTGTGAATCAAAGCTGACGTAGTGAAGGGACCGTGCTGTATGTTTGCAGTCATGGAAAAATCCTTCTCACTCAGTTTTTGATTGTCTTTTTCCACAATGTGGAGCGGTGGGCAGAGCCGCCGTTTTGTTTCCCTTTGAGACTTGTTAAAGTTTCCTTTTACTTTGATTAACTTTTCCTCTCATTGAAAGGGCCATCCTGGAGCGAATGTTTCCCACATACAGAACACGTTAAGATAATTAAAGTGTCGTATGTTTTGTTCCTTTTCTGGGAACCATCATCAGTAGATGACGACTCAGTTGAGTCTCATTTCGCCATGCACGGTAGGGCAAAGGTGACAGACAATCAATAATACAGATGGTGATGTTGAAAGAGCAAGGAAATTAAAAAATGAAGCCTTCTTAAATTAAAGTTTGCTTTGGTTTAATAAAAAGTAATTGAAATGAAACCCCACTGTGATTGTTCATTGTATCAACTTTTATTATTTTAACATCTCATGCTGATGCTTAGCAACCACAGTAAAGTCTTCTGTCTCCACTTGTACATTTGCTCCTGGTTCATAAAAATACTCTCACAAAACTGTTAGAATGTGAAGAAATAATTTTTAATCTTATGTCAAAGACGCCTATGTATCTTAATTTCCCTGAGGGAGTCTTCCCAAGGGATTAATAAACTATCTAATCTAATCTAATCTACTGTGTTGCAGAGATGTCTACATAGGTTAGCATGCTAACAAGCTAGCCCCAGAGCCTGTCCTGTCTCATAATACCACTTTGTACCTCAAGGGGCAATAGTCCAATCCTCACATAATTTCAGCTGGGAGATGCGAGTGGTGAGTTTCGCTATGTTCCACAAGCTCTTTTAGCTTTTTTTTTAGTCTAATAAAGGAACAAAAAACACTCGCAAAGTGTCAAGAAAGGAGGTATTATTGCACCAATTTTCCTTATTAAACTGAAAAATATAGCCATAAACTTAACAAAATAAAACTCACCAAAACCATCTTTATTAGCCTTTCCATTGTTCCAACAATCACCAACTCTTGTTGGGTCTAAATAAACCTTAAATTCACAGAATTAGTGTGAAAATATTCTGAAACTACCATGTCTTTGTCATCCCCAGAGTTCTAGGTCAGAGCCGCTGTAAATTACCTTGGTACTGTATTCCCTGCCAGCTAACAGGCCTCCGTCTGTCTGAGAGGCTGTGTTTGATCACGGTCCAGCCTTGTCCCATTGACCGCCTGCCCCTTGCTCACTCACCTGCACTCCAAAGCTCCAGTGCTAATTGGACAGCTACTAGCTCAGCTAACGGCGACTACACTTAGCAGCAGTTAGCTGTTCCTCTGATTATATGCTGTTGGCCAAAATGTCCAATTCTTACATATTGCCCCTTTAAACCGTGCTTTTAAAGTCACAGTTTTAGTGAAAACAACAATATAATATTTAAAGGATGTTTTGCAATGTGAGATGTAAGACAGTGCAAAACAGTGGCAGTGTCTTTGTGAATCATGCAGGGTTTTGTTGCCGCGGTAAGGAGAGAAAAATATGACAGCATAAATGAATAATTTGCAATAATCTGTCCTTTTACCTCAAGCAGTTTTTGATCAACATTATGGAGGATTTTTAGCTTAAAGCACTATGGATTAAAAAAAATCTAAATTACTTCACAGGGGTAGTATTAATCAAGGGAAAAGTTGTGCTGATTTATCTCTCCTCCTGCACTTTGATCAAATCTGTTCCCTCTTTTCATAGCTTGCAGCTACAAATAACAGAAACTTCAGTCAAATATTATGTTTATTGACCTTCTTAAACGGTCAAGGGTAAATAAACCCATTGGTACTACTGACAGCATCACAGAATAACTTGGAAATGAAACCCTGGAAATGACTTTCTTCCTCTGTGCTCTCGTCTCTGCAGGGACAACTACACACTCCAAATCAATCCCAACTCTGGGCTGTGTAATGAGGATCACCTCTCTTATTTCAAGTTCATCGGACGTGTGGCGGGAATGGCAGTGTTTCATGGAAAACTACTGGATGGTAAGCTGCCCGATGTTGGATCCTGTCTGCCTGATGTTGGAAATGTTGTTTGTAAACATTTTCCCCCACACACATACTGTTACAGCACACTGTTGTTTTCTGCTTTCTCAGGTTTTTTCATCCGACCTTTCTACAAGATGATGCTTGGAAAACAGATCTCTCTTAAAGACATGGAGTCTGTGGTAAGATCTCATCGCTACTTAATTTTTAATTGTTTAAAAAGTTGTGCAAGTCTGGGACACCAACTTTAGCACAGTGAAATAGACTGAAATATGTTTATTGCTTTTAATTTGCTTATTATTATATATTTTGACTGGAATGAAATTTTTTTAAAAAGCCTGAAATCTCACAAATAAAACCCAGTGAACTTTCTTTGTGTCTAATTTTTATTTATCGTGTGTTCTGCAGGACAGTGAATACTACAACTCTCTGAAGTGGATTCTGGAGAATGATCCCACTGAGCTGGACCTGAGGTTCTGTATTGACGAGGACAACTTTGGACAGGTGTGCAGGCTTCAGTCAGTCATTCTGGATCTGCTAAAATCCACATTTTTATTGCAGCACATCAGAATCAGTTATATTGATCCCTGGTGGGAAATTGGGTCACATTACAGTTGCCACATGCCACTCACAGTCTAGCCTACCAACACAGAACTAGACAGTACACATGCAGACTGATGTCTGCAGAATGGCCCACTGACCCTGTCTCGCTGCTTTTAAGCTCCAGGCCTGATTACTGATTGAACATCACCCACTGCAGCAGCTGCGAGGAGGGTGGGGTGTAGTACCTGGACACAGAGAGCACAGGAAGACTCACAAACAATACTGTTGCATGAAACAATAACAAAACAACAAAAACAAAAACCTGTATGTGCACCATGCTGCTAAATATAACAGTGTAAGTAATGCTTTATGCATTGCACAGTTGAATTAACGCACAAAATAATTGTGATGTTAAGTCTGTGCTGCACAGTTGAAAATATAAATTATAAAGTAATGTAGTTTGGTATCAGGAGTACCCTGGTCTTTATTTTTATTGAGTTTTTCTTTCTCAGACGTACCAGGTGGACCTGAAGCCCAGCGGCTCGGACATGGTGGTGACCAATGAGAACAAAAAGGAATACATAGAGTAAGGACATGATCAGTACTTTTCTGTCTTTTTGTGAATAGTTACAGGGTTTTAACAATGATTATCATAAAACTACATGATCAACCGTGAATGTCCTGTCTAAAACTAATTTCCTAAAACTTGTTTTTGTTCTCACATCTCAATAATCTTCCCTCTGACAGCCTGGTCATCCAGTGGAGGTTTGTCAATCGGGTCCAGAAGCAGATGAACGCCTTCTTGGAGGTATTTATGTACAGTAACACAGTCAGTCCCCACTTGGGGGCAGTGTGACCACAGACTCTGGGTTGGCATGTCTGAGGCCCTCAGTTTTACACCCAACCTCTGTACCTAAACCTAAACCTCTTCTTGAATATTTGTTGCTTTGAAAACTGAGTAACAATCCTTTTATATGTGAGAAGTCTTGCAGCTATGATGCCTGATTCCAGCTTTAATCAGAATTATGTTTTAATTGCTGTTTTGTTTGATTTTCAGGGCTTCACCGAACTCATTCTCATAGATCTGATCAAGATTTTTGATGAAAATGAACTGGAGGTATGGATTCTTTTATCTAAAACTCTCTCCTCCAATCATATCCGTGTGTGTTTTACTTATGCGCAATGTGACATTGAGCATTTTAAAGGGATACTTCAGATTATTTGAAGTGGGGTTGTATGAGGTACTTATCAATGGTCAATGTATTACCGACAGTAGATGTCAACACGTCCCCAGTTTGAAGAAGCAGGAAGGAGCACCAGCACAGAAACTTGCCAACGTACTGCTGTGGACAGGGTCAGCAACAAATCGTATTTTAGTCACCTCAAAAAAATCAATATCAGTTTACGTTTATGCCATATTTAGAAAATTTTCACTGCTCTATCTTGCTGTCAGACAGCCTTTTCCAACAGGACACCGTCGTCATATAAGCCAAATATCGCTCTCTCCAAACCAACCAAACTCCAGAACAGGACCTGCTGGTCTACCGCTGCCTCGATCGGTTAGCTTGATTTTGTTGTTGTGTGAAACTAACCTTTTAAAACACAGAAGTCACACAATAACACAAACTAACTGTTCGAGGCAGTGGTAGCTCACCAACTCCCATGATCTGTGTGGTAAAATTACTGATTTTGCCCATAGATTGTGTTTGGTTTGGCTTATATAACGGCGGTTTCTGAGGCTGTCTGACTGCAAGATAAACCGGCGAAAATATCCTAAATATAGCGTACACTTAAACTGATACTGACTATTTTAGGCAGACCTATTTTTAGATGGCTAAAATACCTTTTGCTGCTGACCCTGTCCACAGCAGTACATTACTTACATTACAGTACTCCTGCTGTTTCACCAAGCTGGGGGCATGTCGACCATCTTCTACTGCAGCTGATACACTGACTACGTGCATGCAACCCCACTTCAAAAACTCCAAACTATCCCTTTAACTTTAACTTGATAGAACTCTGCCTTGAGAGGAATAGTAGCAATGGTTGTAAATGCTTTCTTTCTCTTTTCTCTCTGACTCTGTGTAGCTGCTCATGTGTGGTCTGGGCGACGTTGACGTCAACGACTGGAGACAACACACTGTTTACAAGAACGGCTACTGCCCCAACCATCCTGTCATACAGTGGTTCTGGAAGGTACGTCTGTGATAGACGCGCACACAGATGCCTAAATAGTCAATCTGCAGCCACGTGTTGCTTCATATCAGTCGTGTAAACTGGGATGTTTCATAATAAACATCGGTTCCAGTCGTCTTTCCCTCCGTCCAGCCTGCGACGGATTCGCTGGCCTCGCTTTTGAAGATCAAAGTCTGTTTGGAAGAACAGGCTTGTTTGCTCTGATGAAAGAGCCTGAAGTAGTACCTGCCCTGGTTATCATCTGTCTTAACTCGAGCTCTAACACACACACAGTCCCACACACATGCAAATACACTCAGACAGCAAACAACACACACGAGCCATAACTTAGACCACACACACACAGACAACAGTGTCATGTCACCTGATTATGTGAGCTGGATCGAACAGCTTCTGTTTGAATTTGTGTGTTTTTTTTCATACACACACACACACAGATTGCAAAACTGTGCTTTGAATAATTTAATCTTTTTCTGTGTTGTAGTTGTTGAAATATAAATATAATCAATATTAAATACCTTTTGTTTAGGATAGTAGTTGATATTTGATAAATGAACTGTGTGAACTGTTTGCACGTTGTGTCTGCAGGTTGTCCTGTTGATGGATGCTGAAAAGAGGATCCGACTCCTCCAGTTTGTCACTGGAACGTCACGAGTACCCATGAATGGTTTTGCTGAGCTTTATGGTACGTTACTTCACCAGATAACTTCAGGCTTCCTTTATTTCCTGCATGTTCCAGTTCTTTAAAATCCTATATTGTCTGCTGAAACTGCAGCTCCTGAGCTTTATGTAACAGTGACACAAAAATAGTTTTCTGAGAAAAAGATGAGTCAACAGGTGCAGTTCCAAGAATTGACTTACTATCACTGTACACATACAGATAGATAAACAAGGATAAGAAATTACCAAAAAGTCAATTTCTATGACTGCTAAAATGTTAAATCCATACATATAAGTTTGCTTTAAGCTTTTTTCCCTACGTAGCATTGGTGTGAGAAATAAGAAAATATTTTTATGTTCATATTATAGAATTAGGCATGATTAAATACTTTAAATTATTTACATAAAACACAAGAATTTCCCAAAATGCTCTCCCTCCTCCTCTTTCTCTCCCAATAATTGAATGTGCTGAATTTATTTAAAGATTATATTTGTGGTTTACTAAAGGAACTCCTACATTACAACTGTGTGTCATCATTATAACTATTGTTTTTTTTTTGCATGTGCCAGGTTCTAATGGTCCTCAGCTGTTCACAATCGAGCAGTGGGGAACACCAGATAAGTTGCCAAGAGCTCACACATGGTATGTCACTACTACAGCACGCTCACACAGAAAAAAACACAAGTGTCTGCAGCCATGCAGCAGCTTTGAGGCTGCCTTTAGTCACAGCAGTGCTTTTAGCTGAATGCTAACCTCAGCATGCTAACATAATGCCAACATGCTGATGCTGTGCAGGGGTAATGTTTAGCTTAGCTTTCCTACTTAGCACTAAGCACAAAGCATAGCCGAGGCGGATGAAAATGTCTTTACATTTTCAGGTATTTGGTTATAAACCAAAGTGTTGGACAAGTTAAAAATCAGGCCTGCTGGGGGCGCTAGATGAGCAGTCAGGGGATCAATAAAGTTATTAGAATTCATCCACTTGAGACCATCAATGCAGCCCCTCGCCTCAGCCTCAAGCCTACTTTCCTCGTATTGGCCAACTTCCCCTGAAGCCTGCTGAGGGGCAACATCGCCTCATCCTCTTACAGGTGTGCTTGACAGCACATGGCAGCTAAGCTACAGCTATATGGTGCACTGAATTTGATGAGGCCAGGCCTCGTTTTTTTTTTTTTTGCTGTACAAACACTCAGTAACTTAATTCACTGATTTTGGTGAAACAGGATCATATTTTAAAGAGAAAATAACTGTGATTTATTTATAGTGATTCGCAGAGTTTCCTGATGGACAGATAGCTTTACTAGGTGCTAAGGTAACAGCTAACTATTACTGTGTGGCTGCTGTTAGCTAGTTAGCTCAGTTAGCTTTGCAGCTAGCAGTCTTATCAGCTGACTCTGGTGACTCTTGGGTTTTACACCTCTAGCACGCGAGCTTTTGAACCCTGAGAGGAGGTTTTTAGGCCGTGGCGTCGGGGACCCAGACTCTCAGATAACAGGAGCGCTAGCTGCACGGCTAACTGAGCTAACTAGCTATGGGCAGCTAAGTTACAGCAGCAGTTAGCAGTTACTTTTGCAATTGAAAACGCTGCATTCAGAGCAATTTGACATCTAAATTTTGCTCTCAGGGATTAATTTTACACGTGTTTATGTCATGATTTAAAACTTTGGCAACATTTGATATAAACTTCCACCATTGTAACATTATATACATATACATTATATATATATATGACAGAAAATAAGGGAAAAGTGTAATAGGTCAGTGGAGTGCTGACTGTATAAGTCAAGTACTTTGAAGTCTTATTTGTGAATTTTGTTTGCTTTTCTTCCCAGTTTCAACCGCTTGGATCTGCCCACTTACGACTCATTCGAGGACCTGAGAGAGAAACTCCTCATGGCGGTGGAGAACGCGCAGGGCTTCGAGGGGGTCGACTAAAAAAAAAAACAAACAGCAGCGGCCAACCGCATCCAACCAACCAACGATGAAAAACAAACAAATCAAAAAAGCCACAGGGATGTCAAACCAGCTGCTGTACTGTAGCAGTTCTGTGCGAGCATGTTGTACTGTAATGCCTGACTGTAAGCGAGCCACCTCCACAGCACGGTGGCTCGAGACTGTACAGCGATTTGTCGAGCCAATATGCCTACGTCTTTATATCCTTTCAGTGCGGGTGGGCAGGTCACTCCTTCAAAGGTGCTGGGGAAAGAACGGGAGAGTCGCAAACGTTTGAATGCTGAAATCGTATTACCCACAGGCATGAGCGATAAATGACGAGAGCTGGCCCCCTTCCTGATTTCTTTCCCCCTCTACCCCCTCGTCCTGTGAAAATCTACAGTGCTGGAAAACACTAATGCATTTCAATAGCTCCTTTATGTACACTATAGCACAGTATTCGAGCACCTTTCAAGGGAAGGGTCTTAGCATGGCCTTAATCTGGCTCTGTACATGCACTATTTCTCTAAGAAACTGCAATGGCACTATGATCACAACTCTCTCAAATCCTTAGACCAACACCAGATTACCTTAGGAATGCTAGCCAATCACATTTCAGGAAATCGGCCACACCCCTCCGTAGAGCCTTGTCTAGATGTTGTGTGATCAGAAATCGCCACTGCAGCCTTTTGTAGATTTTTTTTTTCTTTTATTCTTTTGTTTTTTTTTTTTTTTAACCACTGGTAAGGATTCAAGACTGGGGGATGAATTAAAAAAATCCCCAAAGATGATTTTTTTTATAGTTTTTGTCATCATAGAAAAGTTTTTTTTTTTGTTTTGTTTTGTTTTTTTTTAAATCATTGGTATAATTTTGCAGGAAAATACTTTCAACGTATTTGTACTGATGAACAATGTTGTTTACTCTTTTGACAATTCTATATGACATGGTGTGTGAAGTGTAAATCTGGCTAGTCTGGGAAAATTATTAATCCATATCATTTGTTATGGTGATAGCAAATGTGTTGAATAAAAAAATGGTTTTTATCGTAGTGCTATGAAAGCAGCATGAAAACTGTATCTTGTGTTTGCTTTGACTACATGGTAGTAAGTAAATCTGGACGTGTAATAGGTCTCGAGGTCGAGAAGGGGGAAAACTAAAACCGGGGGATCGTTTCTCTGAGATGTTTGCGTCATGATTATATTAATATTCTCATGCCTGTTTGCTGTTCATAATGCTGTAAATTGTTCTTGAGGAAAAAAAACACATTTTAAGTTCTTTTCATGATATATAAGTATATGTATGAACTACATTTAACAGAAGTATTACTGATCAACAACACTAAAAATGAAGCTGTGTGCGTGCGCGGGTGTTTGAGAGAAAAAAAAGCTGTGATTGCCACTGAATATAAAGCAGCACGTTTCTTACAAAGAAAAAAAAATGTTTTTTTTTTTCTTTTTTATGTTTTTGTTTCTCTTTCTCTCCTTTTTCTAACACCATTGAACCTAAAGGGCACTTTATAGATCACTCTGAGGTCATGTCACCTGTTGTATGTCTTTTGTCATTATTAACTTGAATGTGATTCTTTGTTTTTTTTTTTTTCCATTCGGAGCACTTACCTGGTGCAATATAAATAGTCTGTAAATCTGGGCTGCTGCTAAGATAGAAAAAGTTGACAGAAGTGAAGCAGAGACTTCACATCCTTTAGTATTCTCTATTTTCTCTCTTCTTTTTCTCTACGTTTTCCTCCCTCCCTTGTGTTTCCTCCCTCCTGTGACCCCCCTCCTCCCTCCTCCCACCTCTCAAACTGACTCAGTAAAGATTAGTCCTTTTTTTTTTAGAGGGTTTTCTTCTGTTTTTTTAATGAATGATGGGAAATATCACTTTTGTTAAAGATTCCACCACTCTCTGCAACTCTTTGTTGTTCATTTAACTTCAGTCAAATAAAAACGAAACTTCTCAGAGTGTGTTGTTTGAGTTCATGTGACTCTTTAACCTTCCTCACATAGTTAGAAGATCTGTCAGAATATATTATATCGATGAGAGCAGACTGGTAACTAATTATATCTGACAGTCCTGTATAGTTTCAGTTTCATAAACAAGATTTAGAATCACAGACAGTTCATTGAATACATTATAAGCACATTCATAAGACAATATAATGCATTTATAAGACGTATACTCTTCATAAATGTTCATAATCATGCATGATAACTTATAATAGGGTTAATTAATTATTATAAGTGGTGGACATAATGAAGTCCACATTCAGCATTCATAATGCTTTATATCTCAGTGCCAAAGTGCTTGAAAGAAGAATCATAGCACATTATAACTGCTGTATTACATGGCTTTGTTAAATACTCTATTCTGATTGGTCAGTTACAGCATTCTAAGGTCTGTCATTTCTGTGTAACAGACCGTTGCTATGACGAGCAGGGCGTTGCTATGGCTGCAGTTCTAATCATAGACTTTGGGGGAGAAATAAGATGATTTTTAAATCCACAAAATCATTTTAAAGTGATATTCCACTTTGCCAGAATAATGCCACTCAGTATGTATTCGACCCTATGTCGATGTGATGATGGGTGAAGATCTTCAGTTCACAAAACAATCCTGGAGTGTTAGGAGAAACAGGGTAGCAGCCTCATCCAGTACAATGGCAGTGAATGGAGACCACGGATAAAACGTTAAAAAAAGATGTTTTGTGTCTTTCTTTTTTTAACGTTTTATGATTGTTTAGTGAACTGAAGATCTTCATCCATCATCACATCGACATAGGGGTGAGTACATACTGAGTGGCTTATTCTGGCAAAATGGAATATCGCTTTAAAATAAACATTTTGTGTCAAATTATTGTTGTTTTTTTCACAGGTAACCATGAAAATAAGCAGGATAATGTACAGTGAGCAGGTCGTTATTGTGAAATAAATATGGCTGATTAAAGACTCCCTCAGTTTTGAAGAGACAGAAAACTGCTCAAACTTATCATTTGAGGATTCTGTCGATGACTTTACCGAGTTTCTATATATTATTGAGATCCCTCCTGTCACTCAGGGATCTGATGTTACCAGTTTTTCAATGAACCCTGGTGCGGATGAGACTCCATATTTGGAAGAATGTGATTAAATGAGTTTGAGGGATTCCAAATTTTATTTTAAGGCTTTCAAAAGACATAAGTTATTGTGTCTGTAACGATCTGAGATCTTCCACAATCACTTTTCAGCACAGAGCCTGAATCCAGGATCTGATTTACCTGGTGTGAAAAATGTGTTGCCCCAAATGGGAGAATAATAAAATAAAAAATTGCCCCTTTGGTTCCTTAAACATATCTTGTGATTCATACCTGGCTAAAACAGTGGTCTTAACAAATTTAAGCTTTTATATAGCATCGAGTATAGTAACTAGTTACATTTAAAAATTAATTCAACCTCCACACAGATTCCTGACATCCAAATACTTGTTGATAAAAAATCACTTTTCACCTGTCTTGAGAAATTAGTGAGACTTAATATTGTCCCTGTCTCACTTTTTTTTTTTTTTTTTTTTTTTTGTCTCCCTGTGCGTGTGCACACGTGGTGTGGTGAAGGCACCCCAGTTCATTCACACAATCACAATCTAGGAGTTATCAGCTCCAAGGACAAGCAAATAAAAGCCACCCTGCCAGTCCCGGGGACATTTTATCAAGCCCTGCTGCTACCCTCGATCTGGTCACAAACAAACTGAGAGCCAACTCTTGTCTGGATCCACCTTCTAAAACATTCCACCTGCTTGGAAAAATAAAATGTCAGGAGGCGCAGATGACAGTAACTCTTAAAGAAAGCACCGACGCATTTCTTTGGTTTTCTGTTCAAACCAAAGTCTGTCCGTCTCTCGCAGGCCTCTTCGATGTTACGTCACAGCACTGACCTTAATGAAACCCTGATGGGAAGTTACAGCAATAATCTGGGCCAAAAGCAGATGATGATTCAGCTGAAAACATCAACTGTTCTGATAATGAATGTTTTCAAATCTAATCTTGCTCCTCAGCGAAGCCTCAACTGGACAAACCTGTATGTAATTTTTGATATATTGCTTGCTTTGGCTCAGTTTTCATAAGAGTTTTAATGTGGAAGACAATAAAAAGAGCAAACGTGACTAAATTCTTGCATTTGATTATCCAAAATGAGAATTAATTAAGTACAAATATTACTCACTTATCTGTATTTTACTTCAGTATTTATTTTTCTTACAACTTTTTACTTTTCCTCCCTACACTTTAACAAATATCTGTACCTTTTTCTTCTTAGATTTTCAAAACAGATGTGTTACTTTAGTTGTTATGCATTTAAGGGGAATTATTGATTATTGTTATTTTGCATCATCCCACACTGCCTTGCCAATATCAGGACCAATTTTAACCTAAATGGATGGGGCACTAATAAAGATAAATGTGGTGCATCCATCAGTACATTTCACCCACAACAGATGTAACAAGTCAAAAATTACTTAAAAGATGAAAAAGCGTGATAAGATGAATAACAAGATTAAAAATTGGGTAAAGGATGAAAAACTACATAAAAATGTAAAAGACGAAAAACAATGCAAAAGCCATAACAAGACAAAAACATAAAAACAAGACGAGAAAGACGTAACAACAAAAATGTGTATTTGTTACTTTTATCTGTTTTAGCCATGTATCCATTACTTTTAGCTAACTAAGTGTTTATTCATGGTTGTATGAAACACCATACTAACATGTTGTTTAATAAGCTAAAACAGTGTGTGAGACTTCTTTAGCAGGTTCAGAACCTCAGTATGAAATCAACAGCACGTGAGAAGCATAGTAACAACATAACAGACGGAGGCAGGCAGGCAGCTCTGTGTAACATCTGTAACGCTTCAATTTACACTTAAGTAAGGTTTAACTTTGCTAGGCATGATGTATCCTTTAAATTAGTTCATTGTTGGCACCGGTTACCGTGGTTACACATCTCCAACTGGTGAGGAACGGTGAATTGACGTTATAGTGCATCTGAAAAGATACAAACTACTTTTTTATCTACACAAAGTATGCTGAATGATAACACACACAATATTTGGTTATGTGTTGGATAGTATGTGATTTTGGACACAGTGCATCGCTTTTAGCGAACTGTTTACCCATTACTTTTAGTCAGCTGTTACAGCTGTTTATCCATTAGCTAACTGATGATTTATTCATTACTTTTAGTTAATGGTTTATCAGTTATTTTTAGCTACAGGTACTTTACTTTTAGCTAACTTTCCTTTAAGCTGATTTTTTCAACTGTTTATGTTGCTTTCAGATAACTAAGTGTTTATCCATCACTTTTAGATAAGTGACTGTTTATCCATCACTTTCAGCTAACCATTTCAACTGTTTTTGTGTCAGTTTTAGCTAACCATTTATCCATTATGTTTAGCTTACTGTTTATCCATTATTTTTAGCAAACTAAATGTTTATCCATTACTTTTAACTATTTAAACTTTTTGTTAACTGTTAAGTTAATTAAGCTTCTCCATATTCTTCCATGTACTAAATCTCTGATTTAACATTAGGGATTTAAAGAGTGAAACTCGAGCAGATATCGGACCTTCAGTTAAACGGATGCTATTTAATTCAATTCAATTCAATTAGCTTTATTGTTATGACTGCATAAAAATACAATGTTGCCAAAGGATATGAATACAAACATTGACATATTTAATTATCTGCATTAGGTGACAGGCTTTATTATGAAACGAACCTTGGAAGCATTGGGAATAACATTATTTATTGTGTTAATTATTTTCTATCATGAGCTATTAACCGCTAAATGTCTTGACATTCACAGTGTTGAGAATTTTAAATGGAGTGAAGTCCTTACTTTCAGATTTAACATATGATTAAAATGTGCGTTGCCTTTTTGACTTTCTTTTACGTTATGAGTGTCTTATGTTACTAAATTCTCTCTGAACTCTGCCTGCTGGTTGTGTACCTTGATGCCTTTTTGGCAACTCAACTCCAATAAACTCCACAGAAATTTTCCAATTCGTTCTCCTGTCAGGAATCATCACCTCAGGCTGTTCAGCTCACAGAGACTTCCAGTGAAACCTCGGTATTAAGGCCCTGTTGCCTCACTCGGGCAGTTTTTTGGTCTCCCCCTCCTCCACCTTTCACCCTCTACCTCTGGTCAGGGTCGATCAATACTTCCCCTGTAGCTTATCACTAATGTGGAACTGGCTGTTTGTCCAAACCCTGCTCCGTCTACATAAAGACTTGGAACGGGACGGCATCGAACCCAAATGCACCCACGTATCACCTCATGAACACGCAGCTCCGGACCACGCTACTGGACTTTTAACTGTTTGGAAAGACTCTGAGACAAAGATCGCTGGTGCAAGAGGGACGGGGCAGAGGAAAGAGAGTAGCTGGGAGAGTCAGGAGCTGGAGAATGAGCCCTGGGTAGGAATGAATGGATCTGGAAAGAGGATCCCAGTTTAGAAACTTGAGGTGAGTTGGATGTTGTCCTGCAGTAGGCATGAAAAACAGCTCGGTGCCATTTTCAGCTCAGAAATGTTATGTAATATTGTTAAAAGCAGAAACAATACAGATAAGTTGAATCTAGTGGGACATTCAGTCTGAATCAACTCTTTTTTTAACATTTGTAAAAGAAAAAATATGCAAAAATGTTTGTTATATAGAGAAAGATTGCGTTCTTGTTCTTGTTCTCAAAACACACACACACCACACACACACACACACACACATTGGACACAGCTGCAGTCATCCCCACAATCAGTAGAAAAAGTCATGACCGGACTTTGGACACTTTCGATAAGCTTTACATATTTGCTTAGCATTATTTTTGCTATTTTCTATGATATTTTGTCTATTTCATTTGTGTTTGTTGCAGCATATTAATGGGTACAACATTATGAACACATAATCATACATTATAGCTTAGCAAAGCATTGTACTTTAGCATTTGTTTCTCTCTAATTTGGTTTATTTTCTCACTTTCCCTCTCACCGTTGCTCTGTATTGATTCCACAAGTCACCAAACTACTTTTTTCCTTATTTCACCAGGTCGTCCATCCACCAGTTGTGCATTCACAACCTCTTCATCTGCAGTATCTACGGTAAATGCTGTCCTCCAGAGCTGTGGAGTGTGACAATGGTGTTTGTGTCCTCTGTATCAAACGCCATTATCACACTAAATAGCTACAGTGTGAAAAGGACCTCAAGATGTTCCTCAGTTTCCTGATTGGCCTGCTTCCCTTTTTGCCATTTGTTGTGTTGTGTGTTTTGCAGATTTGTAATTGTAAGACCTAAAAACGTGTCCCCATCGGTCGGTGGTGTCTATAGCTCGGGACGCACTACACCGTGCAGGAGAAGCACAGATGAAAATAGATTTGCAGTGTGTTTATACATTGTTCATGATCTCGAGCATCTGAGTTTGACCCACTTTTTTGTGTTTGAGGTGCTAATTTGCTGCTGGAGACCTTCTCATAAAAGTATAGATAAGAATAGACGCCCATTTGTTTTCATGCTGCTGACAGGTTTTTCAATATATAAACTGGTCATCTAATTCAAACACTTGTAATGCTTATTTTATGATTGCTCAGTTGTCGTCATCCATGCAAATGACATGAATAAACAGTGTTTTCTGTCTGTTGCTAATGAGTGAACGTTTGCACATTACCATTTCTAGTAATTAAATAAGACACATCAGTCCTCCGATTGTCTTTTACATTAGCGATAGGCTATATCTTCTCAAATGTAATTGATTCAAAGGCAAGTCTAACATATAGCTTAGAGTGGCCAATATGTTGGTTAAATAGGTACATGCCAAGTCTAAAAAATTTAAACTTAACATCGGTGTTCTAACTTATGTTTCACAGGACAAAAAGTTAGCTTAAGAGACATAGGTCAAGTCTAAGATAACTCAAACGTAACATTAGTGTTCTAACTAATGCTTCACAGGCCAGTATGTTAGCTAAAGAGACAAATGCCAAGCCTAACATAGCTCAAAGTTAACATTAGCTTTCTAGCTAATGGTTCACAGGCTAAAAAGTTAGCCAAAGAGACACATGCCAAGCCTAACATAGCTCAAAACTTAATTTAGATTTTTAGCTAACATTTCATAGGCCAATAAGTTATCTTAAGAGGCAAAGACCAAGTCTAGCATAGCTCAAACTTAATGTCAGTGTTCCAACTAATGTTTCACAGACCAATAACTTAGCTAAAGAGACAAATGCTAAGCCTAACATAGCTCAAACTTAACATTAGCTTTGTACCTTCTTTGGTTTTTCAGATAACACTACTACATTTTGATTTTTGATGTTGGTGTATGTGTTACGTTAGTTCTTTGCACTTCAAAAGGCAGTCAGCTCAAGCAAATCACTGTAACCCAGGTGTAATTAAATTAAATTAAATTAAATTAAATTAAATTAAATTAAATTATTATTTTTAAGTAGATCAAGCAGGATAATTTTATTAGTCTGTTGCTGGAACTTTACAAATCTCTCCTGGTTGCATGTAGCAGCTGTTGTGTTATCTGTTGCCTGGCAGTGATCTGCATTCTACTGAGTGACCCGAAAGCAGCATGTTTTTAGGTAAATGGGAGGAAACCGGAGCATCCCGGAGTAAACCCATATCATCACAGCAGACGGCCCTCAAACTCAGAAAGGCTCGGGGCGGAGAAGTGGGCCGTCGCCTTCTGGGTATGAGGTCGCGCTGCTGAGGTGATCGAAAGAGCTCAAATCGTGCCACAAATCTAGGTACCTTTGAATCCCTTGTCTGTGTTTAGCAACACAGACCCGAGGAGAAGAAGGTAACCTGGACATGAGGCAGGATTTGAGCTCAATTTCATTCATTTTGAAAGAAGAAACGGACCCTTCCTTCAAGATAAATGAATATGACTCTTTTTTAAAAAAACATGTTGCTTTTCAGGGCAGTTTAGTGTGTCCAGTTGTTGTTTGAGTTTGTCCAAATGAAGATTGAAAGATCTGAAACCTGCTTTGCACGAACAGGCTCAGCGATGTTTATTTGGGTGGAGATTTTGATGAAAAGTTAAGCGTAAGGAACTGTGCGTCTCCTTTTGAAGGGCTTTGCGATGGCGCTGCCCACAGCACAGAGGAAGCGGCACAAGGCGTTAGGCTTTTTTTTACGTTCAAGTGCTCTTTGAAAGAAATTAAATTAAATTAAATTATTATTATGATTATTTTTTAGTAGATCAAGCAGGATAATTTTGTTAGTCTGTTGTTGGAACTTTACAAATCTCCCCTGGTTGCATGTAGCAGCTGTTGTGTTATCTGTTGCCTGGCAGTGATCTGCATTCTACTGAGTGACTGCTTCTGGTCAAATACTTCATTCTAATTGGTCAATTACAGCATTCTAAAGTCTGCTTTTGCATATTGCATATTTCTATTTTAAGATGATGATGCATCAAGATGATGCAGGACTTTCTGAGGGTATTTTTGGGTGCCCTAAAGCGGCATGTTTTTTGGGTAAATGGGAGGAAACCGGAGCATCCCGGAGTAAACCCATATCATCACAGCAGACGGCCCTCAAACTCAGAAAGGCTCGGGGCGGAGAAGTGGGCCGTCGCTCTTTGGGTATGAGGTCGCGCTGCTGAGGTGATCCAAAGAGCTCAAGTCGTGCCACAGATCTAGGTACCTTTGATTCCCTTGTCTGTGTTTAGCAACACAGACCCGAGGAGAAGAAGGTAACCTGGACATGAGGCAGGATTTGAGCTCAATTTCATTCATTTTGAAAGAAGAAACGGACCCTTCCTTCAAGATAAATGAATATGACTCTTTTTTAAAAAAACATGCTGCTTTTCAGGGCAGTTTAGTGTGTCCAGTTGTTGTCTGAGTTTGTCCAAATGAAGACTGAAAGATCTGAAACCTGCTTTGCACAAACAGGCTCAGCGATGTTTATTTGGGTGGAGATTTTGATGAAAAGTTAAGCGTAAGGAACTGTGCGTCTCCTTTTGAAGGGCTTTGCGATGGCGCTGCCCACAGCACAGAAGAAGCGGCACAAGGCGTTAGGCTTTTTTTTACGTTCAAGTGCTCTTTGAAAGAAATTAAATTAAATTAAATTATTATTATGATTATTTTTTAGTAGATCAAGCAGGATAATTTTGTTAGTCTGTTGTTGGAACTTTACAAATCTCCCCTGGTTGCATGTAGCAGCTGTTGTGTTATCTGTTGCCTGGCAGTGATCTGCATTCTACTGAGTGACTGCTTCTGGTCAAATACTTCATTCTAATTGGTCAATTACAGCATTCTAAAGTCTGCTTTTGCATATTGCATATTTCTATTTTAAGATGATGATGCATCAAGATGATGCAGGACTTTCTGAGGGTATTTTTGGGTGCCCTAAAGCGGCATGTTTTTTGGGTAAATGGGAGGAAAACCGGAGCATCCCGGAGTAAACCCATATCATCACAGCAGACGGCCCTCAAACTCAGAAAGGCTCGGGGCGGAGAAGTGGGCCGTCGCCTTTTGGGTATGAGGTCGCGCTGCTGAGGTGATCCAAAGAGCTCAAGTCGTGCCACAAATCTAGGTACCTTTGATTCCCTTGTCTGTGTTTAGCAACACAGACCCGAGGAGAGGAAGGTAACCTGGACATGAGGCAGGATTTGAGCTCAATTTCATTCATTTTGAAAGAAGAAACGGACCCTTCCTTCAAGATAAATGAATATGACTCTTTTTTAAAAAAACATGCTGCTTTTCAGGGCAGTTTAGTGTGTCCAGTTGTTGTTTGAGTTTGTCCAAATGAAGACTGAAAGATCTGAAACCTGCTTTGCACAAACAGGCTCAGCGATGTTTATTTGGGTGGAGATTTTGATGAAAAGTTAAGCGTAAGGAACTGTGCGTCTCCTTTTGAAGGGCTTTGCGATGGCGCTGCCCACAGCACAGAAGAAGCGGCACAAGGCGTTAGGCTTTTTTACGTTCAAGTGCTCTTTGAAAGTGGAGACAATACAGTCTTCAATTTCTGGTTCTCCTAAGTGCATGAAAACCAGCACTACATCTGCAGAGCCCCACTTCTTACATAAGTCTTTGAAAATGGCCTTGTCCATGTACTTAAATGTGTCTGGGGTGAATTTGAGATCTTCGTCCTTGATTGTTTCCCATGTCTTTTCAAACAGACCTTTAATGATTTCCTGTGGGCTACCAGTGGTCCAGTTTACTTTTGCTTTCCTGTGGACCCGTGATACCAACTTCTCGAGGATTACCATGACAGACATTTTGTTGATCTCTGACTCTGCTTTTGGATGTTCGGAAGTGGCTACCGAAAGTACAGGTAACTCAGTGTCCTTCAAAGCGCGCATCACCCTTTCACTGTGGCTGCCGGCCTGAGTGTTAAGCCACCAGCTCATCAGTGCCAGAAAGCACCACACTTTGATCCTTATGTCATTGTACACGTCAGTATACGCGCTCGTCTTGAGTGGCCCCGGGACGATGTCTGGTAGTCCGGTTTTCATGTGCGTGTAAATGAGGTCAGTGAGTTCTTGCGTGAATATCAGCTGTTTACCTCTCATGTTTTTGAACTTCCAAAGCTCAGAAATCTCATTTTCGTCGCTTTGTGCTTGCTCACTTTCGGGCAGAAGCAGAGAGTCAGCTCTATCGACGAGCGACTGCATCGACTGCTTGCTGTCGACTTTGGATTCCACTTGGAATTTGGCCTTTACCTGTGCCACCATGCGATGTATCAATGCATTGGCAAAGGTCTTGGCAAAAAAATTCTTGATTTTGGTCCCGACTCCCTCCAGAGAGATTTTCTGTTCAGGACTTGAAGTGGGAACTGTAGAATCTACCTGTTCTGGACTCTTGACACTTTTAACAATTTCCTGAGCTATGTCCTCTGAAACACTTTCAATCTCCAAAGAGGAGTGAGATGTCAGCGACACAGTGTCATGCTCTTGGTTGCCATCCGATAGAGGTTCTATGATTTCACTCATCTTCTTAGAAATTATTTCCTGGACAAGTTTGGTTGTTTGTTTGACAAAGCTGTCCTCCGATGAGACCTTCTCGGCCTCTGATCGATCCATTCCGCTTGGAGACTGAGTGCTTGTCTCCGATTTGTCTCTTATGTCATGGCCACTCTCTGCACTAATGATGTCTTGATCTATTCCGCTTGGAGACTGAGTGCTTGTCTCCGATTTGTCTCTTATGTCATGGCCACTCTCTGCACTAATCATGTCTTCGAAGTCCACATCTTCTATCTCGACGTTCTCTGAACTCTGTTTAGGTGGACGACGTATGCATAAGGTTTTCACTTTGGCCAGGAATGATTTTAACATTTTGCCGGCGTGATTAACCATATTATTAAGTCTTGACGGGGGAGTGATGCGCGGATATATCACATACTCCGCCTTGTCTGAACTAGAGAACTGGGCAGACTTGACGCTTTCTGCCACCTCTTTTGCCAATATGACTGACAAGCGGTCTGAGCTGACACATGAAACTTGCTCCTGAATGTCCAGCAAGTCCTCAAAACTCTGATGGAGCGTGTCGCCCAGAGTGGACCGAACACGTTCCTCAGACACGATTGTATGAATGCTCCTGAAAACTGCCATGAAGGCGTCTGACATGCATCTTACTATGTCTAAAAGCAGGATTGCCAACATAATTTTCGTGGCATCATCTGGGGTACCCGATTTTAGCAATTCCCACTGTTGCGGTGTAACCCTTTCAAAAAAGGACTGTATCAGTGGCCGAATGGCGCTGAAGTCAACCTTCTGCTCTACCTCCTCTGTCAGCGGGGCTTCTGTTTTATTCATTTCGGCTGTGTTTGTATTATGATTTGAATTAACTTGAATTATTAATTAACTGTGTTTGTATTATAACTTGAATTAACTCTTGAATTAATTAAGTCTCGGTTAAGTTTCCCGGTTTCACGTACTACACTTTCGTCAGGCTGTTGTTCTGTGATCTGATTAAAAGCGTGCAAGAAATGTGACCTAGTTGTGGACTCCCTAGACCCAATCTAGAATCCGTGATGTCATCAGCCAGTCTAGAATCCGTGATGTCATCAAAGCCATTCTAGAATCCGTGATGTCATCAGCCATTCTAGAATCTGTGATGTCATCACAGCCCCCCCACCCCACTCCACCCCCCCATCTCTTCCCCCCTCCCTCCCATCACCCCCCCCCCCCTCCCCCCACTCCCTGGCAACGGTTGCTAGGCAGTTTTTTTGTTGTTGTTTTTTTTTGCTGTTTGTAATTTATTTAAAATTCACTGCTTTGCTTATATGGAGTAGGTCTACTGTGTGTTTTCCAGTTTCTTGTTTTGAGTTCTAAATATACTATACAAATAATATAGAAATAAATGAAAGTGTACAACAACAACAACAACAAAAAAAAAACCTTCAGGGTCTGCTAAACAATTGGGGTAAATTTGAAAAATAATCCAATTATCTGAAAATTGCAAATTTAGAATTGTTTAGCTTTCGGTTTTCTAAATAATGTAGCTAATGTTTGGTTAGGGATTCAGAGCAGCTAACACTTTTATACTTATTACATCACAATGGCATGCAAATTATTTTTAAATTTACTTTAGTTTGGATGAGCAAGCATCTTTTTACTGATTAAACTCTTCAGTTTCAGGTTTTTGCTTCAATAAACTTTGATTTAAATGTGCAAGAACTCTGCTTAATTTACAGTCTGGATTTACTCATTTTAAACCTACTTTTGCTAAACTTTGATTAGAGCTAATCTTAGATTAAATTCATCTTTGTTGGTGCAACCCAGTCTCACTGTGGAGCGATTATTGGATTTAGTTTTACATGTCTTTCACCTAGTTTAGGCTATAGATGGGTACAGTATAGATCCTTGAAATGATGCCAGACATTTAAAATCAATCTAACAAGAAGCACTGCCCCAGATAATAAAATGACAAATCAATAAATCTTCACATTTTTCAGTGAATACATTCAAAGAGGCACTCTTAATGTGAGCTTTATGTGTACAAAACGTGTTGTTTTCAGAATATAAATATGAATCCTGAATCAGTAGCTTTACTAAATGAACAAACATTATAATGTAACATTAAATTGAGTATATGTCGCCCTTCAAAGCAAACACACAATTACCCACTCATACTGTTTAACTGAACCTCAAAAATAAACGTCCTCTACTGAGTGTATTTTATCATACAATATACTTGAAAGACATTTCCTCTAATCAATTAATTAATAAGTTCATTAATTTAATGAACTGTTGGTTTGAAAACATCACAAAAGTAAAAAAAAAAATTATAGCTGCTGCGCAGCAATGGTCGGGGCCGGGCAATTTATAGGCAAAATTAGGCAATTCTGAGCAACAAGCAGAGTGTAGGAAGATGAAAAAAAGGTGGCATTCTAATGTGCATTTTACATCAGTTGAGGCTTGAACTCACAATTTCTGGCACAAGAGACTCTGCATATTGACTGATAGCTAAGCCAAATAAACAGGGAAAAGAGACAAGGGATAACAGGGAAACGTGTTGATAAAGAGTATTTGTCTCTTCCCAAAACTCCCTGAATCATAATTATTTAATTCTTAGTAGTCTCTAATCCACATAGCATGATACCTGAACATAAGACTTTCACATTTGAAAGTCCATCCTGCCTTAGCTGAGGCTCGAACTCACGACTTCTGACACTGAAGTCCGTCTTTTATCTCACTGAGCTAATTGGCAAATGAAAGTTCATGTGTGGCTTCACAGATTGACTAAGCCAAGGATCAGGGTGCCAGGCAGCAGCCATCCATGCCATGGAAAAGCAAATTTCAAAGTGAAAGTTCCAAAGCTGTAGCACACATGGTTGATTTGTTGTGAATTTTCAAAGTTTTGAAATTTAGAGGCTTGCTGTAGCGCCACCATCAAGACTATTGTCTTGTGTTTCCAGTTGAGGACATCTGGCATGGGACTGGACCTTTGTGAAAAGTTTGGGTAGATTTCTCATATGGAAATGTTGTACAAGCTGAGGCTTGAACTCACAACCTTCAACACCAAGAACCATCCTCTATCTCACTGAGCTAATTGGCAAATGGGAACACCATTTGTAGCTTCACAAATTGACTAAGTCAGTCACCTGTGTGCAAGACAGCAGCTGTTAGCATGTAAAGGCAGATTTCAAATGGCTGCCAAAAATTCAGTTATTGAGACAAAAATCCCAAAATACACAAATTGCATCTAGACAGCATGGAGATATTGGTCATTTGTTTTTAATAATGATTTATTGGCTCCAAAAGTGAAAAACTGATGTTTAAAAATGACATTTTTGCATTGACTCCAATCGTTCGCATGAGAGCGAAATTCAAAATGCTGTAAAAAATTCAGTTTTTGAGATAAAATTCTGATATTTTCCAAACATCATCTACCATGACTCCAAAATGTTGTCATTTTTTTTCATGAACATTGAAAATGTATTTAGCAAGAATTTGCAAGTATATGTTTATAATACCGTTTACAGTCAAACATTTTGATGCACTGTAGGCTCAATTTTTGATAAATCAAAAATCTGTGTGGATCGTTTGTGTAGGACAGTCTGAAGATGCTCTGTAGCAAGTTTGGTGCCAATTGAGCAAAAATTGTGGGAGGAGATAGGTTTAATAAGTTTTACAGTTTTTGAAAAAAACAGAGTGATGGACTTCATCATTTGCGATAGGTTTAAATGTACAAAAGTTTCTTCAGTATTGGGGCTATATTTTGGTGAAAGTTGTAAATCTGTAGCACATATGGTTGATTTGTTATGAATTTTCAAAATTTTGAATTTTAGAGGCTTGCTGTAGCGCCACCATCAGGACTATTGGCCTGTTTTTGCAGCTGAGGCAATCTGACATGGGACTGGACCTTTGTGCAAAGTTTGGTCATTTTTCGTGCATGGGAAGTAGGATTTCCTCGGAAGAAGAAGAAAGAAGAACATGCAGGATTACAATAGGGTCCTGGCAGCTTAGGCTGCCCGGCCCCTAAAAAAGAGAGGAAAATCTCTGCATTGATCTGTAAAGAAAAATCATTGCATCTCATCAATAAATCAATCTCTAAGACATCACAGTTCAACACTGTCCACAAACACATCATTCTCATCATCATCTTCAAGTGTTTGTTGAATTTGTCACAGTTTTTCTAAATGAAATAAAGTTTACTCCCTAGATTATAGATAGTCTCTCATTCAGAAATCTTCATTAAAGGAACAGTTTGGATTATTTGAAGTTGGTTTTATGAGGTATTTATCAATAGTCAGTGTATTGGCGACAGTAGATGGCAGACAACATGCCCCCAGTATCGATAAGCACTTCATACAACCCTACTTCAAGTATCCCTTTAAAATGAAATAAAATATCTCTCAAATGTTCAACATGAGATGAAGAAAAAACAACGGTCACTGGTTATGTAACAGTCTCTCCCATCAGAGTCAAATACATCTCGTCCACGAACTGTCCTGTTTCAGCCCAAAACTTTCTGAATCTTCTTTGAAAGGTCAGACTCCGCATGACAAAGTGAGCGAAGCAAATCACCAAAAACCTCCCAAAATTCAATAACAACGAAAGCCGTAGTCCAAGATCCTCCTCCGGTTATGACTTGCCCTTCACTGTTGGCCCAAATGTTTTCTTCTTGGGTGCAGCAGAGGTTTGGGGTTTGGGTTCTGACACATGTCAAGTTTAACAAAGCTCAAACTTATTTTAGATGTTTAGTGTAAAGGGTTAAAAAAATGTGTTTAAAAGACATAAAAATTCAGAGTAAATGGTTAAAAATACAATAGATGGACAGCAATTTAAAATGTCCCTAAAAAAAAAAAAATGTTAAAAAGTCATGGGATGACATTACAGTTCATTATAGGATTATGGTTCAGTTCATGGTTAAAATAATAAGTTAAATAAGTTAGATGTGGTTAAAACTAGACACCCCTATATATTTTTTTTATTTTTACTGTGTCTTAAATAGTGATTAAAATGCCAATTTCATTGTATTTTACTGGTTTCAGTGTTAGTGTAGTACTCAGAACGGTCAGCAGAGGGCGCACAGAGGCGGCGCTGCATAATAAATCCTGCAGCCGAGCCGAACACCAGCTAAAGTTGTCTGCCTCTTTGCTTACATCTACAGGTGGGTTAATAGTTCCCTAAAACACATGCAGCTACTGAGGTATAAGGGCTAAGAGTTTGTGAACCCTTAGTGATAACGTGTTATGTTTAGAGTTGAGTAGTTTTGCAATAATGTGTCGAAATAAGAGATGTTTGCTGCACGCTGCTATGCTAGGCTAGCGGACCTGTTGCTAGGAGTGGAGGTAAAACACACCGTGCAATGGAGGCTGAAGACACGAGCGGGGTTTGTTTAGTTGTGTTCATGGAGCCGAATGGATTTAAAGGGCAAGTGCATATATTTCGCTTTTTGTTCAACGCGTTTTCTGTTTACTTTGTGTGTTTATTGGCAACTTGGTAAGAAATGTAAATGCAGCTGTCGTGATAAATATGAAGTGAGTGAACATTAACACAAGTGGAGCTAAACTGAAAGCTATGTTATGTGTGAGATTTAAATGTCATTCCAGATGTGGACAGTAATATTTTTGTCCTTCGAATGTGAAGATTTTTGTTGTGTGTGTTACAGTGCTTCGGTTCATCAGGTATCTAATGTGGCTAGTTGTGTATTTTCCGAGGATGTGATGATGTCTGTTAAACATGAAAGTATGGTAATTTACCTGGAGCTACGACGAGTATGTCACTTGTTAAGTATATAATAAATCCTGCAGCCGAGCCGAACACCAGCTAAAGTTGTCTGCCTCTTTGCTTACATCTACAGCTACAGACAGCGGTGGCAGGGTATTATCACACCCCTCCCTGACACACCCCGGGCAACATTAGCTAACATTTCATAGGCCGATAAGTTAGCTTAAGAGACATAGGTCAAGTCTAACATAGCTCAAAATTAAAATTAGCTTTCTAGCTAATGTTTCACAGGCTAAAAAGTTAGCTTAAGAGACATAGGTCAAGTCTAAGATAACTCAAACTTAACATTAGTGTTCTAACTAATGCTTCACGGGCCAGTATGTTAGCTAAAGAGACAAATGCCCAGCCTGACATAGCTCAAAGTTAACATTAGCTTTCTAGCTAATGGTTCACAGGCTAAAAAGTTAGCCAAAGAGACACATGCCAAGCCTAACATAGCTCAAAACTTAATTTAGATTTTTAGCTAACATTTCATAGGCCAATAAGTTATCTTAAGAGGCAAAGACCAAGTCTAGCATAGCTCAAACTTAATGTCAGTGTTCCAACTAATGTTTCACAGACCAATAACTTAGCTTAAGAGAGAAATGCTAAGCCTAGCATAGCTCAAACATGTTGGTGTATGTGTTACGTTAGTTCTTTGCACTTCAAAAGGCACAGTCAGCTCAAGCAAATCACTGTAACCCAGGTGTAATTAAATTAAATTAAATTAAATTAAATTATTTTATTTTTTTTAAGTAGATCAAGCAGGATAATTTTGTTAGTCTGTTGTTGGAACTTTACAAATCTCCCCTGGTTGCATGTAGCAGCTGTTGTGTTATCTGTTGCCTGGCAGTGATCTGCATTCTACTGAGTGACCGCTTCTGGTCAAATACTTCATTCTAATTGGTCAATTACAGCATTCTAAAGTCTGCTTTTGCATATTGCATATTTCTATTTTAAGATGATGATGCATCAAGATGATGCAGGACTTTCTGAGGGTATTTTTGGGTGCCCGAAAGCGGCATGTTTTTTGGGTAAATGGGAGGAAACCGGAGCATCCCGGAGTAAACCCATATCATCACAGCAGACGGCCCTCAAACTCAGAAAGGCTCGGGACGGAGAAGTGGGCCGTCGCCTTCTGGGTATGAGGTCGCGCTGCTGAGGTGATCCAAAGAGCTCAAGTCGTGCCACAAATCTAGGTACCTTTGAATCCCTTGTCTGTGTTTAGCAACACAGACCCGAGGAGAAGAAGGTAACCTGGACATGAGGCAGGATTTGAGCTCAATTTCATTCATTTTGAAAGAAGAAACGGACCCTTCCTTCAAGATAAATGAATATGACTCTTTTTTTAAAAAAAACATGCTGCTTTTCAGGGCAGTTTAGTGTGTCCAGTTGTTGTTTGAGTTTGTCCAAATGAAGATTGAAAGATCTGAAACCTGCTTTGCACAAACAGGCTCAGCGATGTTTATTTGGGTGGAGATTTTGATGAAAAGTTAAGCGTAAGGAACTGTGCGTCTCTTTTTGAAGGGCTTTGCGATGGCACTGCCCACAGCACAGAAGAAGCGGCACAAGGCGTTAGGCTTTTTTACGTTCAAGTGCTCTTTGAAAGTGGAGACAATACAGTCCTCAATTTCTGGTTCTCCTAAGTGCATGAAAACCAGCACTACATCTGCAGAGCCCCACTTCTTACATAAGTCTTTGAAAATGGCCTTGTCCATGTACTTAAATGTGTCTGGGGTGAATTTGAGATCTTCGTCCTTGATTGTTTCCCATGTCTTTTCGAACAGACCTTTAATGATTTCCTGTGGGCTACCAGTGGTCCAGTTTACTTTTGCTTTCCTGTGGACCCGTGATACCAGCTTCTCGAGGATTACCATGACAGACATTTTGTTGATCTCTGACTCTGCTTTTGGATGTTCGGAAGTGGCTACCGAAAGTACAGGTAACTCAGTGTCCTTCAAAGCGCGCATCACCCTTTCACTGTGGCTGCCGGCCTGAGTGTTAAGCCACCAGCTCATCAGTGCCAGAAAGCACCACACTTTGATCCTTATGTCATTGTACACGTCAGTATACGCGCTCGTCTTGAGTGGCCCCGGGACGATGTCTGGTAGTCCGGTTTTCATGTGCGTGTAAATGAGGTCAGTGAGTTCTTGCGTGAATATCAGCTGTTTACCTCTCATGTTTTTGAACTTCCAAAGCTCAGAAATCTCATTTTCGTCGCTTTGTGCTTGCTCACTTTCGGGCAGAAGCAGAGAGTCAGCTCTATCGACGAGCGACTGCATCGACTGCTTGCTGTCGACTTTGGATTCCACTTGGAATTTGGCCTTTACCTGTGCCACCATGCGATGTATCAATGCATTGGCAAAGGTCTTGGCAAAAAAATTCTTGATTTTGGTCCCGACTCCCTCCAGAGAGATTTTCTGTTCAGGACTTGAAGTGGGAACTGTAGAATCTACCTGTTCTGGACTCTTGACACTTTTAACAATTTCCTGAGCTATGTCCTCTGAAACACTTTCAATCTCCAAAGAGGAGTGAGATGTCAGCGACACAGTGTCATGCTCTTGGTTGCCATCCGATAGAGGTTCTATGATTTCACTCATCTTCTTAGAAATTATTTCCTGGACAAGTTTGGTTGTTTGTTTGACAAAGCTGTCCTCCGATGAGACCTTCTCGGCCTCTGATCGATCCATTCCGCTTGGAGACTGAGTGCTTGTCTCCGATTTGTCTCTTATGTCATGGCCACTCTCTGCACTAATGATGTCTTGATCTATTCCGCTTGGAGACTGAGTGCTTGTCTCCGATTTGTCTCTTATGTCATGGCCACTCTCTGCACTAATGATGTCTTCGAAGTCCACATCTTCTATCTCGACGTTCTCTGAACTCTGTTTAGGTGGACGACGTATGCATAAGGTTTTCACTTTGGCCAGGAATGATTTTAACATTTTGCCGGCGTGATTAACCATATTATTAAGTCTTGATGGGGGAGTGATGCGGGATATATCACATACTCCGCCTTGTCTGAACTAGAGAACTGGGCAGACTTGACGCTTTCTGCCACCTCTTTTGCCAATATGACTGACAAGCGGTCTGAGCTGACACATGAAACTTGCTCCTGAATGTCCAGCAAGTCCTCAAAACTCTGATGGAGCGTGTCGCCCAGAGTGGACCGAACACGTTCCTCAGACACGATTGTATGAATGCTCCTGAAAACTGCCATGAAGGCGTCTGACATGCATCTTACTATGTCTAAAAGCAGGATTGCCAACATAATTTTCGTGGCATCATCTGGGGTACCCGATTTTAGCAATTCCCACTGTTGCGGTGTAACCCTTTCAAAAAAGGGCTGTATCAGTGGCCGAATGGCGCTGAAGTCAACCTTCTGCTCTACCTCCTCTGTCAGCGGGGCTTCTGTTTTATTCATTTCGGCTGTGTTTGTATTATGATTTGAATTAACTTGAATTATTAATTAACTGTGTTTGTATTATAACTTGAATTAACTCTTGAATTAATTAAGTCTCCGTTAAGTTTCCCGGTTTCACGTACTACACTTTCGTCAGGCTGTTGTTCTGTGATCTGATTGAAAGCGTGCAAGAAATGTGACCTAGTTGTGGACTCCCTAGACCCAATCTAGAATCCGTGATGTCATCAGCCAGTCTAGAATCCGTGATGTCATCAAAGCCATTCTAGAATCCGTGATGTCATCAGCCATTCTAGAATCTGTGATGTCATCACAGCCCCCCCACCCCACTCCACCCCCCCATCTCTTCCCCCCTCCCTCCCATCACCCCCCCCCCCCCCCCCCACTCCCTGGCAACGGTTGCTAGGCAGTTTTTTTGTTGTTGTTTTTTTTGCTGTTTGTAATTTATTTAAAATTCACTGCTTTCCTTATATGGAGTAGGTCCTACTGTGTGTTTTCCAGTTTCTTGTTTTGAGTTCTAAATATACTATACAAATAATATAGAAATAAATGAAAGTGTACAACAACAACAAAAAAAAAAACCTTCAGGGTCTGCTAAACAATTGGGGTAAATTTGAAAAATAATCCAATTTTTGAAAATTGCAATTTAGAATTGTTTAGCTTTAGGTTTTCTATATTAGTGAATTTAAAATGGCTTGAAAAAAGTCATATATTTCTATTAAAATAGAAATATGTCACCTTGCTTGAAGTATTGCAATGTTAGGAATACCATGTCAAAGTTGGGTCTTTTTATCTGTGCGAGTCGGGCAGGTCTCAAGTCTTAAAATTTGCGAATTTTTGAGTTGGACTCCACTCAAGTGATATAACTCAAATTCTCCACCTCTTCACGGCCCTCTCCTCCGTCAGATGTCCCGTGACAGGAAATGTGACTTGACTTAACTTCATGAAAAAAGAAAACAGAAAAACATCTTCAACCAGCAACATCTCTTTAATAACAAAGATCTACACACTGGCCACAGCCACACTCTGAGAGCCATGTCCTCAACTTGGGCCAAGCACAGCAGACAGCAGACAGACAGACAGCAGACAGACACACAGAAGACAGGCTTATTTTATAGAGATTACAAGTAGATTTTGCTCTTTGTCTGAGTTGCACCAACAAGGACTGATATTTTTAAATCAGAATAAATCATGGTTTAACTTAAAGCTTAAAAGCTTAACTTTGACCTCCAGGCATCATGAATAACTTGACTAACTACGTTAACTAACTTTTTAGCTAGTTAGCAAACAATGCAGTGTTTTGTGAAGTTTTAGGTAGCTAGCACTAATGCTGTTTTGTGTTAATGTGTTAACCTTTTAGCTAGCTAGCAAACAATGTAGCTAATGTTTGGTTAGGGATTCAGAGCAGCTAACACTTTTATACTTATTACATCACAAGGCATGCAAATTATTTTTAAATTCATTTTATTTTACCTTTTATGGATTCAGCTCTTCAATTTCAGTTTTTTGCTTCAATAAACTTTGATTTAAATGTGCAAGAGCTCTGCTTAATTTACAGTCTGGATTTACTCATTTTAAACCTACTTTTGCTAAACTTTGATTAGAGCTAATCTTAGATTAAATTCATCTTTGTTGGTGCAACCCAGTCTCACTGTGGAGCGATTATTGGATTTAGTTTTACATGTCTTTCACATAGTTTAGGCTATAGATGGGTACAGTATAGATCCTTGAAATGATGCCAGACATTTAAAATCAATCTAACAAGAAGCACTGCCCCAGATAATAAAATGACAAATCAATAAATCTTCACATTTTTCAGTGAATACATTCAAAGAGGCACTCTTAATGTGAGCTTTATGTGTACAAAACGTGTTGTTTTCAGAATATAAATATGAATCCTGAATCAGTAGCTTTACTAAATGAACAAACATTATAATGTAACATTAAATTGAGTATATGTCGCCCTTCAAAGCAAACACACAATTACCCACTCATACTGTTTAACTGAACCTCAAAAATAAACGTCCTCTACTGAGTGTATTTTATCATACAATATACTTGAAAGACATTTCCTCTAATCAATTAATTAATAAGTTCATTAATTTAATGAACTGTTGGTTTGAAAACATCACAAAAGTAAAAAAAAAAAAAAGAGGAAAATCTCTGCATTGATCTGTAAAGAAAAATCATTGCATCTCATCAATAAATCAATCTCTAAGACATCACAGTTCAACAGTGTCCACAAACGCATCATTCTCATCATCATCTTCAAGTGTTTGTTGAATTTGTCACAGTTTTTCTAAATGAAATAAAGTTTATCCCTAGATTATAGATAGTCTCTCATTCAGAAATCTTCATTAAAGGAACAGTTTGGATTATTTGAAGTTGGTTTTATGAGGTATTTATCAATAGTCAGTGTATTGGCGACAGTAGATGGCAGACAACATGCCCCCAGTATCGATAAGCACTTCATACAACCCTACTTCAAGTATCCCTTTAAAATGAAATAAAATATCTCTCAAATGTTCAACAGGAGATGAAGAAAAAACAACAGTCACTGGTTATGTAACAGTCTCTCCCATCAGAGTCAAATAGTCTCGTCCACGAACTGTCCTTTTCAGCCCAAAACTTTCTGAATCTTCTTTGAAAGGTCAACTCTTACGTGACGAAGTGAGCGAAGCAAATCAACAAAAACCTCCCAAAATTCAACAACAACGAAAGCCATAGTCCAAGATCCTCCTCCCGTTATGACTTGCCCTTCACTGTTGGCCCAAATGTTTTCTTCTTGGGTGCAGCAGAGGGTTGGGGTTTGGGTTTTGGGGCAGATGCAGGCTTTTTAGCTTTGGGCTGCAGGGATTTGAGGCCCAGGAACTCACAGTACCTGTTGCATTGGTGCAAGGCTTTGAACTGGTCAATGAAGGAGGTGGCACAGTTTCCTTTGAAGCCTTTATATCTAAAAAGAAATTAATTATTAATACATCATTTTGCAAATATTAACAATTTGCATCTATTATCAGTCATATAAAAGGAAATACTCACCCTTTCTTGCAGGTGGCTATTCCCACATCAGTGAGCCTCATTCCCACACCTGAAAGCCACAAAAAATGGTCACTTTAAGTGCGGATAAAAAAAAACATTTTCTATCTTATTTGCACAAATTTCAAAATATCCTCATTTCCATGCTTTTCCGACATGAGTAGATTTGGCTCCTAGGCTGGGTTGCACTAACTAAGATTATTTTTTAAATGATATTTAATTATGGTTTAACTTTAAATTATGTCATACCAATTTTTTAAAACTTGCTTAAAATTAAAAATCTTTAAACCTCAGTTTTGTTTTCACTCTAAACCTAGATGCAGTTTATTTCTCTCTCATCAAACTCCAGCCATTTGTGAGTAACTCGTCTAACTAGGTTAACTTTTTAGCTAGCTAGCAAACAATGTAACTTTTTGTTAACTTTTTAGCTAACTAATAAACATTGAAGTGTTAACTTTATAACTAGCTAGCACACAATGTAACATTTTGTAAACTTTATAGCTTACGATCAAACACTGTAGTTTTGTTAACTTTTTAGCTAGCTAGCAATCAGTGTAGCATTTTACATGTTTAAGCAAACACCAATAATTTGTCAACTTTTTAGCTAGCTAGCAAACAGTAATGTGTTGTTCACATTTTAGCTAGATAGCTTCCATGCTTTGCCAACCTTGCATGTCAGTGACCAGCAGGTTGCCCTCTGTCTTTTGGTAGACCCAGTGCTGGAAAGCACAACATTTCTGTCCTGCCTCCGAGTCGCGTCTCATCAGGTTGATCTCTTTGCCGTCCTTGACCGAATACTTGACAAAGTCGCCGACGAGCTCCTCCTCCAGAGTGGCGTACGGGATGTCATTGGATGGACGGTGAACCAGGTAGATGGGAATGATCCTAGTGGAAGCATGAAACAGAAATAGCTTGAGCAATGAGTATTTTAAATTGTTCTAAAAGACTGGTGGTAAATGTGCTGCAGAGAGATTTACAGTGTGCATTAAAGGCTCGTTTTGTTTTGTTTTTTCAATGTTAAAATGATGGTTCTGTAAATGGAGTCTGGTGGTTTTGACAGTAACTTTTTCTGGTTAAACAAAAAGGGAGGAAAAAGGGTCCAGGTTGAAAAATACCAAAGTCAAACTTTTAAGTTTACAGTTCACTCTATGTGTCACTCACTCTGGGATCTCTCCGAAGGCTTCAATAGACTGGGCTGCCGTGGTGTACGCCCTGATGTACTCTCTTGCCGTGTTCTGGACCTGGCACTCCTACAGAGCAAAATACAGTAACAGTTACAGTTACAGTACACTCAGTGTCTGTATTAGAAGATCCCTACGCACATTCACAATGATAATTAATCCACAGAAAACCAGCAATGCCTTTGTAGGCTATTAATAAAAGACATATCATAAAAGCCTTGATAAAAGATTGTATTTGCCATGTTTTTTTTCAGATATTTAACTAAATTATTTGCACATTAAAACATAACTAAGTTTCACTTTGTGCATATTATGCATGTTTTGGGGCACAAATGCTTATACTTTCCATGCAAATTCACTAAAAATCATGTTGGTTACACCTGATGGATATTTCCCCCTACAAATTGCATTTTTGAGGCAGTTTGATATATATTGTTTTGAATCTTTAAATAAAAAATTAATGACATTGCATGAGGAATTTGAGCCAAAAATGGTCTCTGTGCACAACATGCTTTAGAAGTGTTACATTGCACACAAAATATTTTGTCAGAAAGTTGTTTCCAAAACCAATGCATAGAGATATTATTTGTGTCTGTATCTGTCCTGCCAAAAAAAATAGAATCGAATAGGAGACCTAAAGTGAATGTGATTTTTGCCGGAAGTCATGTTAAATCAGGCACGTTTTATTTTCTAACCTAATATTCATCGGCAATGCAATTGTACCTACAAAGCATCTCAATGATTTAATATTGGATTGGGGGATGCTTAAAAATCAGAAATGGGAAAAAAAAAGTTTTATAAATCAAAAGATTCTGTTTTGTTTGTTTGTTTGTTGAGACCAATACTCAAAGGAAAAAATGTTAATTGGAACATCTCCATTTTGTGAAACTGAGCATTTTTTTTGTAGTATTTCTTAACAAGAAATTGTCACACTATTGTCGCTAAATGTGTTGCAAAAAACAGGAAAAAAAATGTCCCAAGAGTTAGTAGAAAAAGTAAGCTGTGGTATTTAATGTGGTACTTGTGGAGCTTTTATGCAGACCTGTGACGCTCTTACCTCTACAGCCAAGTTAAAGTTCTTCTGAATGAGCTCCTCATTGTTCTTGGTCCCGTAACTGATAGAATTGTGTACTTTGAGCACGCAGGGGTGTCCAGGCAGTAACAGGGGTATCTGACCCGCATGCAGCTTGGTCCGGAAAGCCCGCCGGTGCATCCCCTCCCCAAAGTGGAGCTTTTCAGTGATGATGCTGGCAGGTTGGTTCTCTCCAAAGTATTGGTCAGATAGGAAATCCTCTTTGAACATCAGCCTGGAACAGTGGACATCCTCTTCTTCATTCTCCACCTCTACAGGGGCAGCTAGAGAAAAGAAACGCAGACACAATTTGTCATCTGTTATCTGTAACGATCCAAAACAAAAATCTGGGACTTGAATAGTCAGCCTTGTTCTAAGATTGCAACTCACATGGGATGGTTTTTGGAGTTGGAGGAATGACGATCTCACTGAGCACTGAAAAACAGTCAGAAAAAGGTCAAAAAGAAGCAATGCTGTATTTTAAAGATGGGTGTTATAATCAGTCATGTTTTGTACCTTCATATGTGAGCAGATAGTCCAGGGTGACTGATCCATGTAAACTGGTGAGCCGACACTGGTACTTGCCCAAGTCTTTGTGAGAAGCGTTGGAGATAGTCAGTGACACTCTGCTCTCGTCCCCTGCACTTCAGAGAGAGGTACAGTGTCACAAAATGCACTACCTTTTCAGACCAAAAAGGATCACAGTGTCTGCAGGCAAGCAGGAGCTGACATTAGCTGCGAGTCTGATGCACAGTGTGGCTAACATTAGCAACGTTAGCAGCTGCTCTGCTTGCAGGTTAATGTCTATGTCTGTGCAGTCGAGTGGTCATATACCAGTTTATTATGTCAACCTTATTTCCATTTTCTTGATTAAAACACTGCCAAACCACGCTGGTTTTATGAGCTGTCATCTGTCTTACTTTGCTGGTAACAACATACAGGGTTGGTGGGCCATCGGGGCATACATGCTGGCCAACTAGAGGTGGGCAGCTGCATAACACCTTGGAAGTAACAATAACTGGCATTGTGCATGAATAAACTATTGCTAAATAGTTTAGCCGACTATTTCTGGTGTCGACTGGCGAGCGCAATTGCAAAAGATAATCTGGTGGTAGCCTACATGTACTATTGGTGCTTTGGGGTGTAAAGAAAAGTTATGTGAAACTATTGTGTAAAAATGAGGGTATACTTAGAGAAAATAAATTGTAAAAATCGTGTAAAATGTAATTATGTACCTTCTCTTGATCTCCTCCAGGACAGTGCCGTCTCTGCTCCAGGTGATGGTGTAGAGGGAGAAGACAGCTGCAAACTGACACCACAGGCACAAACTCTGGGGGTCTCCACTCACTGCCTCTGCCTGGATAGGCTTCACCACCTTGGGTTCTGCAGACATGGTCATATGTTTTTATTATAAGGTGAGGAATGTGTGTTTACAAACCACTGTCTGGGAGAAACAGCTGGAAAACTGCTCTTTACCTTCCTTGGCTGGAATTTTCTGTTTGACCACGTCACTGTACGCCTTCTTCCGAGTTGCCCCAGCGTCTACCTTTGGTTCCTCTCCCTTAGCCTGGTTAGAAACATCTGGCTTCGGTAATTTAGATTCTAAAGCACTGACAATCTTCCCAAACTTATCCTCTGACAGGCGTCGTTTTTTGATAATGTCGTCTTTCAGGGGACTGGTGAAGTCTTTTGGCTGTTGGTCTTTATGAACCATATGATGTGGAGGGAGGGAAGTTTTAGCCTCTGGTTGCTGGGACTTTTTCTCAGCACTGTGTGATTGATCACTGTGCTTTTGAGCATTCGCACCCAGTTTGGCCTCGAACAGATCAATCCTTCCTTTTGCTGTCTTTGGTTTGGCTCCATTCTCCACTTCAGACAGTGACTCCCCTGCACTTTTCGTTCCTGTTGCACTTTGAGCATGTTTCTTTTTCTTCTTGCCATGTGGTTTGCTTGGAGCCTTCTCAGCTGTCACACCAGTCTCAATCACCAATTTAGCCTCCTTGTCCTCGAGCGTGGCTGGTGTGCTCCCACCAGTGTGATTTTCTCCAGTGAGGGGATGAGTTTCTTGTTGTTTGCAGACCTGCTGAGCTGGAACATGGTGGGATAAATTCTCCTGCTTCTTGGAAGCTTGTGCACCATGATGATGACCCGCTGACTTGTCCTTTTTGGACTTGTGGGTTTTGTGAGGCATCTTTTCTGCTGGTTTCTGATTCAACTCAGATTTTACAGGTGTGGCGATGGGTTTTGCAGCCCTCGGGACAAACAGGTCATTTACATCTAAAGTAATGACTGCAACGTGGTTCTCCTCTGAGACAAATGTAATTATCTGCAGGGACAACAGCCAAGTTTGATAGTTCTCTACTGAGGTCATTAATATCCTCAATTACAGGTTTTCTCACAGTGAATGAATGTTCTGTAGTGTCCAAGTCCAGCTGTCCTTCTGCTGAAGATTTCTCAGAAGAGTCTATTGTATTTTCCTTTTTATGAATCAGCTCTTCATCACCATCCAAAGATGGTTTGTCAATAATCCCATCCGAGGTTGGCCAGAGAACGCAAGGTTGTACGTGACCACAACTGGGTTCTCTGTTGTCATTGAGAGACCTTTCAGGCCCAAGTTTGATCTCCTTCCAAACTGCAGCTTGACTGACAGACGAGGGAGGAGCCGAGACCCAGAGGAGCTAAGGGCATAATAAACTTGGGACTTCCCCGCTGTGGCTCCAACTGACATGCTCCGTCAAAGTCCGCTAAGGCGTCAGACGACACGTGTGTGTGAACATTTATATGCAGGCCAGGTTGTGTGTCCACACCTGACACGTGTGAGTCTGTTGGAGTGTGTGTGGTGAGGGATTGAAGATCTGTGGAACATTCGGTTCCTTCAACTGGCCAAAAGCTCCTTTTAGCTTCCTGCTCAGCCGCTGAGCCCGGCTGGGAGATGCTGTGTTCATCTGTCACTTCACACAGTCCGTCTGCAAAGGGCTGACAAACAAAATGGACAAATATTAATAAGACTGTTCTGCCTAGACCTTCCCCACGGTGCTGTGATTGGCTGTGTGCATGACTGTAGACACTGGCTGTTGGGAAAAGTTTAGAAAGCAGTTCAGAAACGTCTCTTTCCAGAAATCATGACCTGGTTACACAAGGTAATCCACAGACCTTGTTGTGAGCAGTTTCATGGAGGAACTATTTTCTTTCACATCACTGCACTAGCTCAATGGTGCTGGTTGTGCTAAGACGAGTATCTCATCGTGAGTAGATGCACACAACTACACCGCCAACCTTGTAACCACACAGAAGGAAGCATGCCTCTTTGCGTTGTTGTTTTGTTTTGTTTTTTCCAAGACTGTTCCAGCTACTCCCGCCTACTGTGCTGTGACTGGCTACCATAAGTCTGTTGTGATTGGCTAGTACTCCTTGTCTCGATGATGCATCCTGCAGATTGCCAGCGAGCCTTTCGAGCATTTTGAAAGGGTCTATTTTCACCCAACCATGATCTTTTCCTAAACTTACCCAAGTACTTTTTGTGCCTATAAGTAACAAAGTACTTTTCTTGTCTAAACTTAACCAAACTGTGACTGAAAATGGAAAATAATTTTAAAATAACTGAGAATAATAAGTCATGTAAGTGTACAACAGGTTGACGGTGACATTTAGCTTCACGCTGGACATGAACCCCAGACTCCCCGGTGTGTTTGAACCGTTCATCCACCACAATCTCCTTCCGAAACTTCTCCCAACTGCAAATATCTACAGTTGCACTCACAACCGATCACAACACAGTAGGGCGGGACACGGCAAAAAAATAAAATAATGCTGCATCATGGAAGAGAGGACACTGATGTTTACATCCCATGCTGTCACAAACTCAAGCCTCTCATCCTTGAGTAGATGCACGCTTCCTTCTGTACGGTAATACAGTTGACGGACAGTAGAAAGAAAATAGTTCCTTCGTGAAACTGCTCACAACAAGGTCTGTGGATTATTACTTTAGTAACCGGATCATGATACGTGGAAAGACACACTGCTGTTGAGTTTCAAATGTATATTTTTGGCGCTTTGAGCACCACAACACGAGTACCATTAAGTTCCATCACACTGAAGAAGAGAGAGACATCTCTAAAATTTGGCAGCTCATACCAAAACCAGAAGACATTGTATATTTCTGAGATATTTCTTAACAAAAATCCTCTTATGTTTGTAAGACTGTAAGGCTCCTCTGCAATATTATCATATACTGTATATATGTAATAATAACAGTTAAAGACAATTCTGCATATATAAAAAGAAACATGCCATTTCAGGTTGTTTTATTATGTCTGTTCAACACATACCTTTCTATAGAGCCACAAAGCAGACGCCCATGAAACACCATGCTCCTATATCCAATCCCGTAGTCCATATGTCCCGCATGCAACTGAAACCCACACTGTCGCTGTTAAAGACAGGAGCTCCAGCTATGTTTTTGCGCCACCCAAGCCAATCAAAAGCAGACCTGTCGGCATCCCGGTCCTGGGTTTTTAAAGGAGATGCGGTGGGAATGGGTGTGTTAAAGGGTAAGGGTGCATACGAACAGAGAGAGAGAGAGAGAGAGAGGGAGAGAGCAAGGGAGGGTCGTGTTTCAGTCCTCAGCTGTGCTCTCCTCTCACCTCTCCACCCTGACACGCCACGGACGCATGCTATTATTATTGAACTCTCAGCTATTATTAGATGCCATTTCTGTCCATCTGAAGTTTTCCTCCTGCTTCCTTCAGCACACACAGTGTCAGTCTTTGAGATGGGAGCCAAAGGACTTATCCAATAATACAGAATCAAGCCTGCATGGGTGACAGTCCTTGGGTGCAAAATGATTGGCTCCGATCCAAAGCGAGGCGACAATGCTCTGGGTCTGATGTGTGGTGACATGCATGGTTTGCACGACTCTACAGTTTATGTCCCCTGGCTGGTGATCAGCACTGTAGGTATGACAATACTGACAAGGGCAGGAGCGGGAATGTCTCTTAACGTTCTGGCCATGTTTCCAAAGCACAAGACTGATTTATCTGTTGGCCAGTACGACTGATGTGAAGGTGATCGTTGTTATTCTCTCTATCGTGAAGGGTGAATCTTTCCACAGCTCTGGAGTGGTAGTGGTGTGTATGTGTGTGTGTTTAAGAGCGCGTGGGCAGGAATATGTGCGTGTGTGTATGTGTCTGTATGTGAGGCACCAGCACACACAGGAGCAAAACATACCGTCCCCGATGTAGTTGTGAAATAACCACTCACATTTCATGCTGTTCACATAAAGCAGAGCGCAATCTTTCCACCTGTCCAACACTTTTAAAAATCTTACAGGATAATACAGGCAGGCCTACTCAACTGGTGGCCAGTGGGCCGAATCTGGCCCTTAAATTACCTCAAGCCGGTCCTATGATTATAAATATGAAAAAACGTATATCATTGTGATTTAAATGAAATAAACTGCTAACATTCTAAGTTTATTGGTGTTTACATAGTTTTTTAAGAAGATCATAATTTTATTATTAGGCCCATTCATTCACGTCTACACTTACATTTATTTTATTAAAAAGTTTTAACTCTGTTTAAGCAGAGGAAATTTAGGAGAGTCAAACTGAATGAAAAATATGTTAAATGCCTTGGTGTTTATTAAAAACTACCTTTATTCTAGGATTACAAAAGCGCATGTTTCTTTTCCAGTTGGGAAAACTAATAAAGTGGAGACAAAATAAAAAAAAGGTGCATTCTTTTACACATATAAACTTTACCGGTCAGACAAAGGAAGTCAAAACGTCCGGCCCCGTGGTAGTTTAATTTTTTCAAGTCTCTAAAAAAAGTACATTGTAATAATAAAAAGTTGAGAGAATTTTCTGCAATAAATGTTTTTGAGCCAAACTCAAAACTTTTAAGTTGTCAAAAAGTTTTACCAACTTCTAATCTTTTGTTAAGATACTAAGGTTAAGATTTTCTTCTTCAGATAAACCAAAAATTGTATTTCAAATATTTCTGAGTAATTTCTGCAATTCAAACCGCTGAATTGACCAACTTTTTCTTGTTTCTAAAACTCAAAGATTAAATTAATCTAAAGAAGAAAAGTAAAATTTTCTCAACTAAAGATTGTAAGTCAGGTTACAGTTTATTTTTTTCAAAATTTAAGAGTTTGAGTTGGGCTCAAAGCTCAGAAATCTATGCAGCAAGCTGCCTTGAAATTTTGAGTTGTCTCAACTTCTATTTAAGTCTCAAAGTCACATTAAAAGAGACAATGATTAATATAAATCTTACCTCTTTAGTTATTAGCTCTGCTGGTGCATTCTGTCTCTCCAAATCACTATCCTCCACTATATTCAGTATGATTGGCTCTTCATCATTGCTGAGGAAAATGTCCGTCTCAAAGGACTCGACATATCCACCAAAGTGAGAAAGGTCCAGATCAGCAGAAGAAGATCCACCGTATCCTCCAGGAGAGGCCACCGTAGCCCCGGATGACCCCATAGACAAGCGCTCAGCCTGGCTGCTCTGGATCTCCTCTGGCTCCCTTTCTCTTTGTGTGGAAGAATCACACAGGGATTCAACTCTCTGGGAGCCGACTCTGTCTCGGAGCTCAGATCCGGCAGAGTCGAGGCACAAAGAGAGACAGCTCTGCCCGGAGAGGACGGAGCTCTCTGGGATGCTTTGTGCCTTCAGAGGATGATCCTGGACACCCATGAGTGGCTGCGATTGCGGCTCTTGACCCTCTCCTTCTCTAGACGTCTCTGTGCCTATACGAGCGCTTTCCTCTGCTATTGCCTGCGTCAGAGCATCTATCTCAGCCCCTATTTCTGTGAAGGCAGCTGTGAAGTCCTCTGGTGGAGCCGTGATGATCCCAGTCCAGTCTGAGAGTGCGGTGGCCCAGCTGTCCACTGACGACCACCTCTCGACCGGTGCCCCCCAACCTCTAGTGTCATCCCCGGCCCAGCCAATCCCTTCACAACCATCAGGGCTGTAACCTGACACTTGTGTCTCTCTTGCAGGAAAAGACAAGTCGCTGGTGGTCATTAGTCCTCCTTCCATCTTGTCCAAAATCCTCTTATCTTCCAGATCCTCACCTGCCAGATACTGGCACGCGTCCAGCCACTGCTCGATGGGGCTGTCACTCCGCCGTGGTTGCGGGGTCACATCGGTGACCCCTGCTTTCCCTCGTCCTGCATCATTTACCGACACCAAGCCTGCCTCACAGGCATCCACAGCAGGTGGTGTTAGTCTCGTACGCTGGCTCATGTCTGACTCATAGCTACAGCCGTGATGACATTGTGTCACCACATTTTCTGAATCACACCTCAGGACGTTTTTATTGCAGTCAGTATCTGTCTTTTCTCCCCCTGTTTGCGATAATGGCTGGTATTCAGGACATGTAATCTCCTCTGGATCAACATTAGGGCTCAGGATGAAGTCATGTGTCTCACTTTCAAAGATATAAAGTTCTGACACAGGTGCTATAGCCGTATCACTCTCAAAACTATCTGACTGATGCGATAACGACCTTAATAGAGAAGTGGCTTGACCATGATCAGAGCTTAAGCCTCCATCCAGCTCTATCGAACCCTCACAAGTAGATAGCATGGCCTTGAAAGGTTGAGATGCACTATTGTCTTGTACGAGAGAAAAGGAGAGGGCTGGTTCTTTAATGTTAAACTCTAAAAAAGATTCAGATAGAGGCGGTGTAAGGTCATGAGAGAGCTGAGGTAAAAGAGGTAATACAGGTTCTGATGAGCCAAAATAGCTACAAACCCTGAATTCATCATCCTTTGAAGCCTTTGTCACTTTGCTCAGAGTCTGCTCCAAACAGTCTGAGTCAGTGCTTTTCTCCTGAGAGATGTTTGATAAAGTCTCGGTCGATTCGTCGGCAGGGTCTGACACAGTCTCTGCTTCCGTCTCGTGCGCAGACAGCGTGTTTTCTGTCTGACTCTTCAGAGCAGAAAGAGAGTCTAAATCCCCTGTTTGACTGTCTGAAAGCAGAGCTGCTGGTGGCGACCGTGTTTGGTCATCCGTGCAAAGGAGTGACAGATCCATCGGGACTTCTACTTGTGCTGCTCGAGGAGGTTGTCAGCAGCGAGACTCCAGCTGTCAAACACCAACTTCGGGCCAACTTTCGGGACGAATAGCATAAAGTTCTGTGAGCTCATTGTTTGTTCCCGGCCTCTTTGGTGTCATTTCCTCCTCTGGGTCCAAGCGTATCCTTGTGTTTTTAGATGCAGTACCTGCAAAGTTTGAAGATCAGATTTTTATTTCGAACACATAAAAGAAAATAGAAAATCTGAATAGTTAGAAAAAACGTGGACATACAAATTCCTCATTTAATTTCTTGCTTCAGTTTTGTTTACCTTCTTTTTTGAAGGATGACTATTGGATTAGTGTTTTTAAGTATTTCACCACACCACCACACGGTAGGATATATATGGGATTATGCAGTACCATTATCAGGTCTAACGAAGATTGATTTAATGCATCTTTGACTTTATATAATATTGCAATTGAATTTTAGTTTTTGATATAATTTACATGTGACTTCCTGCATAGTGTTATCTACTATTACTCCAAAAATTTTATTTTTTTCTTTTTCTTTTTACTTTATTTATCATGAGTTTCTTTTTTGAGTTAGTTACATTACCAGAAAATTTAAATATTTCACAGTTAAACTGCAAAACTAAAAAAGTTAAATAATCTCAGGCTCACGTGCTGAAGTATTTGAAGTAAAGCCGACTATCTCCTCCTAAGCTGTTTATCTTAGCTGCAGGAGATCCCCCTTTAAATGGCATCTTGCATCTATTTTAGAGGCTTTTAAAGGACACTTGACACACCTTATCACCTTATCAACAGGAAACCTTCCTGTTGTTGTTACTTTGCAGCTGATAAAGACGTCTAGTGTGCATGTTTTGTTGTTACCAGCTGCTCCACTACAAGTACTGTTAGAGACATTTTTTGTGTTTATGGTAAATTTATAATCAAAGAAAATATTTTTGGATAATGCGATTAATCAGATTATGTGATAGAAGGAAGGGTTGGGATTGAGTCTTGTTTTTCATCAGCAAACATGTCAGAAAATGTCTAGTACAGTCTTTGACTTCACGTTAGACTCAGAAATGTTTTGTTGTTTTTGTTCAAAGTGAGAAAAAAAAATCAGCCAAATGAAGGCTTCTGAGCCAAGAAGCGGAGCACTGTCAGTGTGGCACAGTTTAAAATAAGTTCAAAGAACAGGTCACCACAAGTACAATCTTCAATTTCTATTGTCTTGCACAAGTGAGACGTAAAGAGAGTAAAATATGATTGTCTGTGGGAGAATATGTGGGATCATGCATGAGACCAGGGGTTCCCAACCTTTTCCTTAAGGGACCCCCTTTGTCATTGAGTAAACTAACGACCCCTGACTGACATATTTTATAGACATTTCATAATATATTCAACATATAGTACAGAACAACTGATAAACTGTACAATTAATCCAAACAGTGAACACAATAACTGGAGGAAGTTTGTGTAAAACAAGCAATTTGGATGAATTTAATGCAAATTATTTCATGTGAATATTGATCAAAGATGAGTTTTCCTGATATTTGAAGAAACTTTTTATGTAATTTGTCTGTATCATATCTTTCCTCTAATTTTTAATGATCAAAAGGGTTTTTTTTTTTTGTTTTTGTTTTTTTTGACAATTTTTTTGTTTTCTTCTCACTCACACTTTTGTTCTTTTAGTTTGTTGATTGTTTTAACTATGTGCTTTTTTAATGCAGGATGAAGGAACATAATGTTCAGCTCTGTGAGATTTTTTTATGTCTTAAATAGTAATCTAAACTTTCAAAATAGTAATTTCATCTACAGAAATTTAATGAAATGCTGATATATAGTCCTAGTGTCTGTATACTTTTTGAAAGTATTCTTCCACCCCTTAAAATCAAGAAGGCCTTGCGACCGCTTTGTGATGCGTTGGCGACCTCTAGTGGGGGTCAGGAGCCCTACGTTTTAAACTACTAGTGCATTTGACAGAGTGTAATTCATTGAAAACTGAGAGTGATTTTGAGCTGTGACTTGAAAAGTAGACTAAATAAACCCGAGCATTGATTTACATATATAATAAATATTCATATATAAATATTATAAGTAAAAGAAATCTGTAATGCAGTTGGAACATTTTGCATTTCAGGTACTTTAAATTTATGTTTTTCTAAAGAATTACATTGATGCATGCTTTAAAACCATTCTGGGTTTAAATGAACACCAGCCTGAAACTTAACAATCAATGTTGCTAATGCCCTCAACATTAATGATATTCTAAACTCCAAATATACCAACATAATTTGGTAAAAGAAATTGAAAATGAGGTGTCACCATCTTAAACTGCAGCTAATACACCCGGTGGGTACTAATCTAATTCTTTTAGATTACAGCTGCAATTATTTTCACACTTTGAAACTAAAAAATAGCATAGTTGTGTCTTAAAAGCACCGGTCTTTAAATCGCCTGTGTTGTCCACTACTTGACGTGTATGTGCAGAGGCCTGATATGAAGTGTTGAAAGGGAACGCTTCAAAACATGCACCCTGATATACAGGACTGCAGAAGGGGAACCGGTGGCACAGACACTGGAAAAATACCAGCACATCTTCACCCATGACCTGCATTTGTCACATTCCTGCTGCAGTGAAGGACTAGCCGAGCCCTCGAGCCTGAAATGTTTACTATCACGGGTACAGATTCTAACTTTAGTGCGTTTATTGACAAACACTTTAAATACAAAGAAATTTGACACAAATTTCAGGCTGCAAAATACATTAAAACCCCGACTAAAGCGTCTAATCTTAGACTTAAAAGTCGCTTAAATAATGTTGTAATGTTTTTGGTACCAAATGTATAAAAGTTGTGCCTTAATTAATCCAATAGGTTTCGTCCACCACAGTCACATTTAGTGCACTGACTCTATATTTAGACTTGATTATCACATGCAGGCCTCGTATCAGAGTTGTAACCTTCTTTTAGAGGCGCCTTGATGTTTTAAATTGAACAGAAGTCAGTCTTTGTTGGTATGTTTGATTAGCACATTAGATCTGGCTCGATCTGTACTGACATTAAAAAACAATAAAGCTGTCAGCACCCGCGTGACTGAGAGCATGAAAGTGTAATTCGATGTCATCTTGACCGTCTGTGCCAAAATAGATCCGTATCTTGGTCACTCAGCTCCGCTCCAGGAGCTCTAACTATAAAGATCCTGTATGTGAATGACATGACAGACCTGAGCTCAAGTGAACAAAATGAAAATGAAAATGACAACATGAGATGCCTCAAAATGTGATATTTTCAACTGGCAGCTACACATGAACAGAAGCCCATTAAAAGCCCAGCAACAGAAAACTATCCCCGTGGTAAAAACAACAACAACAACAACAACAAAACCAATTAAAAAAAACCCAAAAAACAATAAAAAGTCATGATTATAAATAAGATTAAAATAAGATTTATTTTTAAAAAAGTAAAAACTATGATATAAAGATTGACTTTTTACCTCATAATTAAGACTTTTTATCTCATTATGACTTTTTATGTCATGAGTTGTTATGTAATGTTTACTTTTAATTTCATAATTAAGACTTTTTTAAAACATAATTTTGTTTTTTACCCTATAATTATGACTTTTATCTCATAATTTTGTCTCATTAACTCATAATTTTGACTTTCTACCTCATAATTTCATCTTTTTATATCATAATTTCAACTTTATCTCATAAATTAGACTATTTATCTCATAATTAAGATTTTTTTCATCATAATTGTGACTGTTTATCTCATAAATTTGACTTTTTCATGTCATAATTAAGAATTGTTTAGCATATTTTTGACTTTTTCTCTCACAATTGTTACATGTTATTTCATAATTTCGACTTTTTATCTCGTAATTAAGATGTTTTATCATGATTTTGATGTTTTATCTTTTTGTCTCATAATTTTTACTTGTTTAAAGGCTTTTTAAATCATAATTTTGACCTGTTTATCTCAAGATTGTGACTTCATCACATATTTTTTTACATTTTATCTCATAATTTAGACTTTCTATCTCCTAATTAAGACTTTATCAAAATTTTTACTTTTTTAGTCTCATAATTGCAACTTTTTAATTCAGAATTTTGACTTTTTATCTCCTAGTTTCACATTTTTACCTCATAATTATGCATTCCCATGAGGCTATTTTTTTTTTCTTTTACTGGTGGAAATGAGCTTCCAGACGAAAGCCAAACAAATATTCTCCAAAATTAATTATACTTGTAAAATCACTGTGGGGAATGAATTCTCATGCTTTACAAAGTGTATCATGTGTATCATGCAGCACAGCAGAGTGTGTTTGTGTGTTTGTGTGTCAGCCTATCAGCGGTGTTGTAACACAAGAAGCAGCGTAACTGACAACATTAACCTTTCCCAAAGAAAACCACAAACAAATATATCCAACAAGTTACCTCACAGCTGAATCACACATGATCAAACTGTTATTATTATGCAGATGATGCATTAAAACATCATATCGTCATAGCACTGTGAAGGGGATTTTTGAGCCATGCAGAGTACGTACCCTTTTCATAGCCGTGTGGTCGAGGATATAGACCGATGATGTAGGACTTCAGTATGAGCTCAGGCAGAGCCGGAGGTCTCGGGGTGTGAGTCTATTTTTAACTGTTGTCCCCCCGCAAGTTACAAAGTCAGTTACCTGATATTGCGGACATGCGCCGATCTTGAACATTTAACACTCGATATCTATATTTACAGGCTGTTTCAGTGATGGCCTATTTCTCAGACTGACATCGAGGTTGTTGTAGAAATGTAGGATGAGAGAAATAAGGAGAGGCTTCAATAATAATCAAGGTAAAGACAGTAATTTAGCCACAATTAGACATCTCAGTTCAACTCATCTTTATTTTTCATACACACATGCAGCCCAAAAACTGAAATGACACAGACAAAAAGTAAAACGCTTAACACTGTATGTTAAAAATCAGTGAACATCATGGATAAAAGTAGCATAAAACCCACTTAAAAATGCAAAGAGAGCTTGCTATTCTAATATCCAGAGGCATAAAAACAGCAGGTACTCTTAAAGATAGTTTTAACGGGTCACATTGGAACAATTACAAGAAAAAGCGGTGGACAACTGTCTCTGTTAAAGGGAGAAAGAAGATCTTTTAAAGCTTTTTAAACTTTCAGATCAATTCTGAAAGACACAGAAAGCCAGAGCAGAGTCTGACTGATGTGATGTGACGTTTTCTTACAGACTTTTTAAGGTAATGCAGTAAAAAGGGAATCACAGTAGTCCAAAAGGCTAATGAAATCCTGTATGAACAAACTGCACATGCAGTAATGAGTACAGGAGGTCAAATAGAAACCCACCTTGCAGAGACCCACCTCACGACCCAGTCTTTGAGGATGACTGGTTTTACTGTGAAGTGGTTCCACCATGTGTTTACAGTGCAGTCGTGTCATTGAGGGTCACATTCTGGCAACATTAACACTCTTAACTACTCTGGCAAAGCAACAATGCGCTGTTGTGACCGATGTCAGTGGTCAAAACAACCAAATGAGGCCAGACCTTTCTTGGCTTTTTTTTTTTTGGCAAATTATTAGTAGTCAATTATCTCAGTCTGGTGTGACTGATTAAATGTGACAAATGTGCCTCTCATCTCATGAGCAGTGAGCACGGGCTAATCCCTAATGACATAAATGGCAGGTCAGTTTCCAATAATTTGAACGGTCCAATAATTCTGATAATGATTCTGTCGTCATGTTGGCCTCTGTTTGTATGCAACACTAAGTATTAGTCTAACACTTTATCCTTTTGCGTCTGTAGATTTCTCCTAAATTCAGCAAAAGTTGGTGTTAAATAAGGTTCAAATTACATATTTAAACATTTAAAATTTCAGAAAACTTAATACAAAAAAAGCATCTCATAGTCTGAGACAGAAATCTCCACCTCAGTGGCACTTATCCACTCCAAACTTTATTCTGAGTGGTTCGTTCATAAAGCTTTATCTATAACATTTTATTCCAAAAAAACATGGCAAACATTTTCTGATTTATTGAGTATTAAAAAGAGATATATCCAAAATTCCCGCTGAAAAAAACTTTATACTTTAAGTTGTCAATAAAATGAAACAAGAATTTCAAATCTGTCTTTATTCAATGTTCATGTTTCTGGTCAAGTTTTCTGGTTTCAGAAAACTTGTAATACAAAAAATAATTGTCTCAATGTAAGAATTCAGCTGGGGAAGTTTCATGGTGATATCTATTTCTTTTTTTCTTTTTTTTTTCTTTTTTTACTCTGTCCACCTTTAGTGTGTCTCATTACAGGCATGAGACATTTTAGCAGTTTCTTTCCAAGCTCCCAGTGTCCATAGACACTTTACAAAAGTCTGATGGGGATTTAAAGGGCTAGTTTGACATTTTAGAAACAGGCTCATTTGCTTTCTTGTCAATAATTAGATGAAGAGAATTGACACCACTCTCATGACTGTGTGCTAATTTTAGACTCTGTTAAAGGAAGCGACATTCCTCAGGGAGCAGGGTGCTGCGTGGAGCTACAAAGGAGACCACACAGAACGAGATTACACAAACCTCACAAGACTACACACGACTACATAAAGTGCATGTAGTGTGCAACCATGTAGATGTTTGGTTGGCTAAGATTGTGCAAAAATTACTGGGTTGTGCAAAAAAAACTGCTAAGGCAGTGTAAAGTTTAAATAGTTAAATTATGTTTAATAATTAAGTTTAATTGTGATGCTAAAGCCAAGAGACAGTCAGTTTTGCTTAGAATAAGCCTGAAAGCAGGGGGAAAGCTAGTCTGGCTCTATCCAACCTTCCTAAGCTCACATGTTTTCACTAGCTTAGCACCTCAGTCAGTTTTCTCCTGTCCTGTACTCAGATATGCTATGTGCTAGGACGTTGTTGCAGAGTTGTTTACTTCCCTGTATATTTTTCCAAAACAATAGCTTGTTCCACAATAACGGCGAAGGACAGTTTTGTAACGAGGAATAGGCCTAATTTATGTCTCTTACATAGTTGCTGCTGTGACAGGTGAGGGGAGCAGCCGCTTTAAAATCAACACATTGTAAATAATGGTTTAACAACAGAAGCCTGCCAATAAAACAGCAATGTCTCCGGTCATATTTTTAACAAAATAAATAAATAAAAACTGTTAACGACTATCTTTAGCTACTACTTCACTACTTGAGAACACTGACACCCCTTCTACTTTGGCAAAGCACTGTGTGAAGTGTGTGTGTGTTTTTATGAATGAACCTCCTGCTCCTCCCAAACGGACACACACACACTACAAAGGGATTATAATAACTGCTACAATAAACAGAAGATGACGAGGACACAAACCATTAAAATGATGTCATGTCCTTTTGCTCTTTTCGCGCCGTTATGTAACACTTGTGTCCTCACACCTGCTCTTGTGTAAATCTACTGAGCAACAGAGGGAATATTATTGGACTATTACTGCATCTGCTTGTGTGTGGGAGCTGTTGTGCATTAATTAGGATGCCTTGACAACCATGTATATCCAAATTTGGCGAGTTTGAATTTGAGTGTTTCTAATAAACTGAAGGATTAAGTGTTCCTTTACGTGTTGAAATAAAATCTCCTGCTCCTTAAGCTAAATAAACTGTTCAAAAACCCTCTTGGATTAGCTGGAAAATGCAAATGTCAACCAAGCTAAGTAGTTAAAATGAGCTCAACCTTAATATCTGCAGCAATGAAATGCAACATATGCATTAATGCAACAGTAATATGAATTCAAAAACATCATATATAATACTAAAACACTGGCAGGGACCATTTTTCTGCAGCATGAGAACTTTTAATATGAATACCTTAAGGACTTGCAGGAATTTAGTGGGATAACCTAATCTTTTTACATGAACTTAATGTAAATATATAAGTTTTATTTGTTCACTTTTATTAAACTTAGGATTTCTAATAACTTTCAGAAGACTTTAGAACTTATAAACATGAGCTCTTCTAACTTCAACTTTAAGAGCGTTCAATCTACTCATTAAGTTGCTAAAGAAATATGATCAATGTATTACCAGTCTTCCCAGCATGCATTGTGTGAGAGTTAAAACTGTCTTGAGACTCTCCTTTTTTATAATTTTAAGAAAACATACATCACGAAAATTTGTAGTGTCTCTAATACACTTTAAGATATGTCAGAATTACCTCAACTTGTCTTTGCAGATTTAATCGATTTCACGGCAGCCTGGACACTAACTTTTTTAAGTTTTTCTCAGTGTATGTGCTTTAGGACTTTTGCTTGTGGAGTATTTTAATAGTGTGAAACTAAACTAAAGTGGTTTGTTTAAGATGCAGCGTCTGAGTCATTGTGTAATTCAGAAGACCATTAATAATTAAGTACAATGCAAAAATTAAAAAAAAAAATTTGAGAAAACTCAAAGTCAGAAACTCAAAAAAGAAAAGTAAATTGTCTCAACAAAAGTTTGTGGGTTGGCAAAACTTTGTTTAGTTTATTTCAAAACTTATGAGTTTGAGCTTGATTAAAAAAAAACTCATGAATGTTACAAATCTTTGGACGTATACTGTGTACAGTCAACATTTGCACATACAGTAGTTTGATGTCTTGTTTGTGTGTTTTCGGGTCTTCTGTTTGCAAAATTCAAAGTGTGGCTTGTTATACTTGTGGTCAAATTCATGGCACACACAAGGTATTACACTGATAAATACTGGGTGCTGTCTGGCGCACGCCTTCTTCTTAAAACTTTTTGCATTCTTTTTATGTTTCCCCAAGACCAGGCAGTCACCATCTCCAGTCCTTATTGTCACACCAACACATTTTCATCACTCTTTTCTCCAGTCTGATTTGGATGCTTGATTAAAAATACACTTGAGATTGTGTCCTATTTGTTTGGATCAAACATTGCTGCAGACTTTGTCTTTTCAGAAAACCCGCTCACTAAATGTTCCGTAATGATAGTGGAGGACAATTTTATAACTAAGAGTCTCTTATATAATTGCTGCTGTGACAGGTGAGGGGACCAGATGGTTTTACTGCTTTAAAATCACCACATCATAAATAACGGTTTAACAACAGAAGCCCTCAAATAAAACAGCAATGTCTCCAGTCATATTTTGAATAAAAAAACAAAATAAAATAGACCACAAATGACTATTTTTAGCTACTGCTTCTCTGAGAACACTGACACCCTCTACTTTGGCAAAGCACTGTGTGAAGTGTGTGTGTTTTTTTTTTATGAATGAACCTCCTGCTCCTCCCAAACGGACACACACACACACTACAAAGGGATTATAATAACTGCTACAATAAACAGAAGATGACGAGGACACAAACCATTAAAATATGTCATGTCCTTTTGCTCGTTTCGTGCCGTTATGTAACACTTGTGTCCTCACACCTGCTCTTGTGCTGCTTGTAAATCTACTGAGCAACAGAGGGAATATTATTGGACCATTACTGCATGATGTGCTTGTGTGTGGGAATTGTTGTGCATTAATTAGCATGCCTTGACAACCATGTATATCCAAAAAACTTAATTGTTTTTCTCAACTCATCAAAAGTCAAAACTTTTTAGAGATACATGGTTCTTGCAGGACAGCTATGCTACAAACATATGATGATCTTATAGCACATGATGCCATAGATTAAACGACCTGACAATATAGATGAAAAAGCTCAACCGATAAATGTCAGCAGCAGTAAAATGCAACATACACGTTAATGCAGCAGTAATATTGATCCAAAACATCATACAGTATAAGGGTGTGCATCTCATGACTGAACCAATTTGATACACATCTCGATACATGTCAATGACAGACGCATCTTAGAGATTTTAAATAGCAGCGATTCAGTACAATACATTCAGTCCTGTCACGATGCAATACAACCTACGCAAATGTGAATCTTACATTTTGATCCTATTAATGCTATATGTGCAGGGTATCATATTTGCAAAAATTGACCGTACAGAGGAGCGGGGTGTGGAGGAACAGTGATGCTACATGTTACCTGCTCTCCAGTGACATGACGTCTCTGTGGGTCGGGAGACTCATAGCTCTGTACTCTGCTGTCCGACATGTTTTGCCTAAACTATTTGCAGCAGTGTTTCTCATCTTTCTCATAAAACCCAAAGTTATTCCACACATGCGTATTATAGAAGTTTGGCGGTGCGACACGGTGCAACATCAGTTCTTTCACTGTCTGTTTTAAGGAAATAAATGGAATTGTTGAGGGTTTGAGGGTTACAACAGCTAACTTTAAAATGACTTTTTTGTCATCATTGGGTCAGATACTGGTGTATAGGTGATGTATAGTGTAATACATATGTGATAAAAACACTTTACTTAAGTGAGGTTTACCTTTAAGTAAGGTTTTGAATGCAGGACTTTAACTAGTAGTGGAATGATTTAACAGTGTAGTATTAGTACCTTTACATAATTAAAGGATCTGAATACCTCTGGCAACAAGTCATCAGTGCAGAGATTCCTGGAAAAAAAATTGACAATAACCACTTTTTGTATTCTGTGCCGCGGGTAAGGCAGTATGCAGGTATAAATATGGAATTATGAAAGGAATAAAATACTAAGAAAATCTTTCCTTTCTCCAAAATGTAACAGAAACTGTCGTTGTTTAACATTTGAAAATGCTCTCACAGTCTCAGACATGTTACACCATGTCGAGCATGTTGTTGTGGGGTTTTGGATTGGACGTGGCCCCCTGTCGACTCTTGCAGTCGCAGTGAGAGAAGTGTCATCTTACCAAAGCAAGATATATTTTTACACCGTGTTGTTGCACAGTCTGCCTCGGCCTGGCGTCTGCCCTCCTTCCCTAAACTCTCCAGACAGCACCAGGTGGAAAATGCTCGCAGCACACATGTAAGAAGTGTGCGTCACAACTACGTTTTGTTTGTGTGTCTGTGGGAAAGTGGCGGCCAAAGGATGCTTTTCCAGAACCAATTTAGACACGAGTGCCACAGCAGACGATAAATATGTCTGCAACGGTAAATATGAAAGACATCTTCACTGTATGCCAAAGGGCTATGAAAGAAAATAGCAAACCACATTTGGCATTTCTGTTAGACCACTGAACACTAAGTGGTATGAAACAAAACATGATTTAAGAATTTAGTTTCCATCATGCAGATTTTACATTATTACCAGTGAAAATCACCACATAAGTGTTGTTTCTGAGTAAGTGGCAGAGATAAACAGGGGCAGAAGGATGAAGGTATTTCTTAGAGGCTGTCCGCTGATGATTACTCAACTGAATACAACGCACAATGGAGCACATGCCCCGCATAGCTCGAGCGCTAGGATGGAAACACAGCTCGGCGTTTTTGCGTCATAAGAAACAGAAAACCTTTGTTATGATCTCATCAGCTGAGTCAGTGTCACCTGTAAACTCTGACTCACTGCCATGGAAAGTGCGGTGAAAATATGCTCCCAAGTTAGCTGTGTTGTCTTACACCAGAACCGCTAATAGGAGGGGAAGGATTGCAGGGGAATACAATGAACTTTGGGTCACAAGGACACCAGTCACATTAGTTTTGTCCTCTGCAAGAGAACAGAACTTTTTGTTATCTTAGTCCTCTTTTAATAACTTCCAAACTGAAATTAGATTATGTAGAGAAAGAGTAAATTGCTAAGGAAAATTAAAACTAATCCTATAATTATTAACAGTTCCAGCTGTGTGCAGTGCACATTCGGTTCATTCATTCTTTGATCGGGAGGGGGGTCGCCCAGTTGGAAGTTTAAACAAAGATGTTTTAAGTAGACTGTTGAAGCTCGATATACACACCCTCATCATACTAATTTGCTATTCTTCTCCACACTTTGAAATCGTTGTCTCTGTAGTTTTTTTCCCCTCTTTTATTCAGAGGAGTGTCCAGACTTTCTTTGACTGGGGTGGCCCAAGCGGGGCACCAATTTGTGCAGAGGTGGCATGAAATACATACCTCCATGTGCATTAATGTGCCATTGCTCATATATACTCTAATTACTAACATTAGACTATCTAACAGGTTCTTACATTCTTGTGTTTAGAATTTTTATTTAAAAGATAAATAGTCCTACCCACTACCTCCTCAGGCAATGAGACTCCTAATTCCTCAAATAAACAGTTTTATTATTTCCAAAAGCAAAACTGAACAGCAGCACTTGGCATAGCTTACGAGACACAAACAAACAGAAAATACAATTAGAGGTTGATAAGTCTGATTTGTCTCTATGTACTGCCACAATTTAGGAGGAGGTACGGCTTCTCAATCATCACAGTAAACACATAGCCCACCACCACCGTGAGGACCACATGGCCAAGGAACAGGTACATCTAATGAAGAGAGGAGACACACAATGCATTAGGTTTTAAAAGGCATGGGGAAACACCGTGGTAAAATCTGAAATACGTTGCTTGATTTGCAGTACTTACAAAGTTGATGTCTGTGTAGTGGAGCGGAGTCTCTAGCAAGCAGTTGTAGAGGATCATGAAAACTGGATGTGTGAGATAGCAGGCAAAGCTAATGTTGGACAGAGGAAGCCAGAAACCCATTGACAAGAGATTCTTGATAAAACCTGCAGAAACAGTGAGAAACACAAATGAAAACGTGGCATACATTTTTTTAAAAATACATGTTTCTACTTTCATGTATAAAAGTCTAACCTTTTACCTTCATGTCACTTAACAGGACAAGTTATTAATTTGGTTTTGTATATTGTAGAGAGGAAGATGAGGATAAAAAATATATTAAGTATTGCTTTGACCAAAAAGGTAAAAATACACTAATTTGTACATTTTCCTCATATCATCATTGCTATTATTGAAATATGAAATAATTACCAGCCAATTACAGTGTTATAGTGTAGTAAATCATTCTCTTTCTAGAAAATATGGCCACAGTTACTCAAGATAATCTACAGAGCAGTTTAATGTTGTAACTGCCTTTTTTAAGACATATAGAAACTTCAGAATTCATGACTGATATATTTTATGTTGTAGAATAAAACAATAAAACCTCTTAAGCTCACATTGACCACAGACCTTATTTCAGGCAAATAACAAAAAACCCCAATGACTTTGAGACAAGGGAACCAGAAGTGCTAATATGCTAACTGCTAACTCATTCCCATATTTTAGGACTGCACTCTATTTGGCCGGCTGGAACGTCCCTGCTTTTGTTTACCTCCGTAACCCTCCTCACAGGCCAGTATGATCCATGTCACAGCCAGAGCCCAGAGTGGTCTGTGCAGTCCCTGGTAGAGGGCGTGTGGCACAGATGGATAGGCTGGGGTCTCCTTGAGGGCGTAGGCCAATCCCACCAACACAGCCATGAGTGACAGACAGCAGAACCACCCGAGTGCTGCCTGCCACTGGAGCAACAGCAAAACACGATGAGCATGTCAATGTGATGGCAGCTTAGATGCTTGTGTGTATACTTAGTCTGTTTGGTTTGAAATTTAACGAAAAGAGCCACTAAAAGAATGGGCTGTGCGCTGTGATTGTGGCAGGGAATCAGACATTCTCACCTTTTGTTTTAACAGCTGATCCGTCTTCGTTGTTAAGTATATTCCAGTCAAGATCCCTATTAAAAACGGCCCATATCTTGTGTAGGGTTTCACATAATAATGTAAGGAATAGTTCTCTGATGCGCTGCAAAAAAAAAAAATAATAATAATAAACAAACATTTTTGAATTTTGAAAAAATAATTGGACTTAGCATTTTTACATTTTTACATTGATGGGAAGCAATACATCCACTAGAGGGCGCTGCTCAGAGTCAAACGTTATCTCAAAGAGGAAGAATAAGAGTCAAAAGTTTCTGACAACCACAAACATGGTGGGACTGGTGGAGGTTCTAACATTGTACCTCTTGAGAAAGAGTCCTAATTAAAGTCAAAGGTCATTTCTATCAGATTTTTGAAAACTTATTTGTTGTGTCCTGTGGTCGTGTCTCACTTGAACTATTGGATATGCTGCCCTCCACAACTATAGAAGGCACTGCTCAATTTTCTCCATGTTTGTAAGCTTTCAGAAAACTGAAACACCAGTAGGCTCCATCTGTAGCTAACATATAAATAAATTTATCCTTAAAGTAAGACAAGTTTAAAAAAAGAAAAACAAAAAATACTTGACATCTAACAGCTGGGCTCCACTGGCTGCAGGGGCAGCACATGTGCGTCACAGAATCTGTGCTTTTTAATTGCATTGCCTTGCCTATTTTTTCTGTGTGATGTGCATGGGTCTTGGCAAAAAAACGCTGTGAAAATGATCTGTTGATAGTCACATCCACATCATATCAGGAACATGACAACTTTCAGAACAGTTTCTATATCTGCAGAATATGTCACAGACATGAAAAAATCAGATGAAGGGCAGAATTTTTCTTTTTCTTTCTCTCATTTCTCTTTCTTTCCATCTCCCCCCTCTCCTCTCTCTCTCTCTCTGCATGAGGGAGAAAAATAACACTGCTTCCTGGTTGCAGTTCTCATCTTCTCTTCAAAACTCTTCAGCAAATTCATTGTAGAAATACAGGGCAGGCAGCACTAATGCGTTCAGTGAGGTAGCCGTCACGCACAGGTACATGCAGCCAGTGTGGCCCAAGCATAAGGCTCTATTCACGCCAAATCAGCCGTTGCGGTGATTAGCAGAGGGTTGTATGGGGTTTAGGCATGGTTATTTGTGCTTGAAACATAACCACTGTGAAACAATCAGAAAACAATGTTTTATTTCTCTGATTCGCCATCTTTCTTACGCCTCATTCCCTCTCTATATCTTTCTTTCTCAAACAAATTGTCACAAACCAAAGGAAGCTTCTTGGTATTAATATTTTGCAGCATAGACCACAAGCCAGATGCAGATGCAGAAGCTTGTACTCTTGCACTCCAACTGGATAGCGCCCAGTTTCAGTGATATTTCATGACAGTAAAACAGTCTGATTGCCAGTTTACATATCGACCACCACAGCGTGACATCAGGTTACATTTTGCCAAAATCTGACTCTGTTTCAACTTTTCTCCACAGGGCAGCTACTGTTTTTTCTTGTCATCCCCTTTGGCCCCCACTGCTGCAGTCCCAACCCACTACCCCCACTCAAATAAATAGGACGGGCGTATTTAGACTGGATTTGGTTTGAACGCCGCCTTAGTCATCTTACATTCCATGCACGTGGTTCCTAATATGTTTTCATTAGTACTAGATCACCATCACTGAGTCTTACACCATGGATGGTTGAAAGACTGGCAGCTGCATGAGTGCAGTTAAACAGCGCCGGCCACAGTGGTCATCAACAGAAGGCCTCCAGCGACGACTGCAAACACACCTCTGTTTCTGATGAAAAAAAGACAGCATAAACAAGATTATGGAAATTTAGTTGTTGTGGTATGAAATAGCCATTATTTTAAATGTATTCTGATTTAACTGAGGAATCTAAAACTTAAGATTTATTTTAGAATCATATTAAAGGACATACAGTCTGTAGAAATAGACCAACAGAGGAGTGGTGGCATAACACTGGAAGTCCAGAGACAGATACCATGTCCAAGGAATACACTGAGGAGAGATTCAAGGAATAGGTCAGTACAAAAGTATGTTAAAATTGTTATTATGGGAAGTATTTTACAGCATGTAGGTCTGAATCTCTGCTTAAACTTACTGCCTCATTGAGTGGGAGTAGATTGCTAACTAACAGTACGTTAGCCCACCAGTAGGTCTTACAACCCATCAAAGTATCTATGAATGAGAACCAGTAGGGCCCCCACTGGACCAGAGAGATGAGACCAATGTATAGACACATAATAAACAGATGCAGAGGTTGAACTCTGTGGAGAGACAAAGAGAACAAACATTTACATCACTGGTTTTAGATCTCACATATCATGAAGAGCTTCTAAATCCTTTTTCAGTGACATAGATTTAATTTTAATAGATAGATATTTAATAGATTTAACATGCAGTACCTTTTAATCCTCTTGAAGAGGTAGAAGGCCACCAAACTGGGGCTCAGTTTGCCTCCAGCCCTGCTGATGGAGCCCAGCAGAGTCCGTGCACTAAGCAGGCCCCTGCAACACAAAAGCTACTGTAGAAATTGCAAAAACTAGCACCAAAAAAATCACAGTAAGCTTGATTTTCCGCACACATTTTGGTAAATCCACCACTGTTTTCAACTGCATGTGGTTTCGGTCTCACCCGAGCAGCAAATAGCTGTCCACGGCCAGAAAGACAGGTCCACTTAAAGCAAGCACATACAGAGGGCTGCTTCGAGCTGCCGTCCTCCAGTCTTTGTAGTTATCTGCAATACAGATAATGCGCTGTAAGACTGTTTAAAAACAATTTAATGACTTGCAGAGTGAATTAGCAAGTGAATCTTGTCACGTACCCAGGCTGCTCTTTCCGGGGAACAGCACAGAGTGTCCACATATGATCCATAAGAGGCTGAGGACACGGATGCCATTCAGGGAGGAGTAGCCTCCTCCTGAGATGGATGAGGAGGTGCTTAACACACCGTGGCTGGTAGTTTGCAGAGAAAACACCTGCAGGCACCCGTACACACAGCTTTGAGGAAAACACAGTGGAGTGTGGCTGCTGCTGTCTGCGAAAGGCAATATTCAATGAAGCAACGTCTGAATATGAAAACAGTCTTACTTTTGCGGACTATAAAGCTTTTCGGAAATCTTGTACTCACACATAAACACATTTTACTTACTATTACTAATTTCCTCTGAAGTGCTGCTTTTAATTTCGCCACCGGAGGAGCCATTGGTCTTCATGGTCCCATAAAGGTTGGGGCCGGGTTTAAACCGGAAGACTCTGCTGTTGGACTGACCTCTCTATTCTGTTGCCAGCTGATTATAGCTGTAAACAGGGTGGCTGCAAGGGGAATGGCTACCATTACACAAACCACAAACCTGCAGGAGAAAAGGCAGCTGCATTAGGGGAAGACTCAACAATATTACTTTTTTAAGACGACAGAAACAGGTGCTGAAATGTAAAGAGACACTTCTTCAGTTCAGTTTAAAGGTATAATTTGGATTTTTTTCGAAGTGGAACCTGGAAATCGTCCATAGCAAGGATTCACACAACTTCCATATGTGTCAGACATGGTTTGATTCAATTTAAAACATGAAAGCGAGTAGATAATAACTGGATATTCATTCTTTAACACCCTTGTATACCGTTCAAGCCAATAACTCCTCTTCAAATAATCCGAACTATCCCTTTAGGGTTAGACATGCAGATAAGACAGGAGATAGGGTTAAAAAGTCCAAATACTGACAGGCAGATGACATCTGATGCATCAGGAGGCAATGCTGTTGGACAAACAGTGTGTCATGATCATCTCCTGATCGGTGGACCGATTGGCCAGGATGGGAGGTAAAGGAGGAATGAGGGACGTCTGACCAGACTTAAGTTTCCCTGTTAAAAAGGTGAAACAAGTCACAAGTAAAACAAAACAAGCATTGGTGTGAGTCTAGAGAAAACAGGTTTTAAAATTACCGACCGTACAGCACCAGCATTTGCACGTCCTCTTCCCCACAGGAGTCAGGAACACAAATACCCACAAAGTACTGGACGGGTCCCTGTGGTAGTAAAAACGCTGTTAAAAAAATCACATTTTCGTCTGTCAGGATGACATTTTATCTTGAATTTTTTTTTTTTGTTTATGTTACCTGCTTAAGGAACACCTGGCAGTACTGTCCAGAGAAGGTGGGACCGTGGGCAGAGTGGCACTCCTGCAGCAGGCCAGGCTGGTTGACGTTACCTCCTTCAACATTGCTACCCATCTTTCCAAATGCGTCATACACTAACATGCAACACACACAGCACCACCACAGAAAAAACACATGCAAAATTAAATGCAGCTTTGTGCTAAGAATCAAGCAAATTGTATAAAAAGTGATATTGATAATTGGATATGTTTGCAAAATAAGTGCTTCCTTTATTCAAGAATAATAAATTTGGTGGCTCTTCAAAAATCCATGTAATTTTCTAACAGACTGACAGTATTCTTCTTTTTTTGGCCTATAAATTAAGCCTAAATATAAGCCAAGGCTTGCTATTTTAGATTTTTATCTATTCATTCATTCATTTCTTATTGGCTCTAATGGCACAGCATAAAATGACAGCCAAGCTGTGATGTCAAAAACAGGTATTAGAGGGGGAACTCCAGAGCCGCGAAACATCTCGCGAGAGTGATCATTTTTAACCTAAACCTTACAGTCATTCCTTGACTCTAACCAAATCTTTGTACATAACTCTACTCATCTCTCAACCACACATTGTCACTTTTGAAATTAGTTCGTGCAACGCGCACAGTGAAGGAACTAAATCATCCAAATCTCGCGAGATTTTTTTTTTTTTTTTTGCAAATCTGGGGTTCCCTTCGAGACACGACCTCAAAACAGGGGTCGGAGGGACGACAGGTGAAGTTCGTAGGTCTGATTACTAGTTAGCTAACCTACTGACCTACTAATATTCAGAAACACCACCTTAAAACTGTGAATGTAAAGGTCTGTGGTAAAGAAATCCAAAAGGAAAAGGTGAGGCCAGTCAACTGCGGCCTCACAACAATGAGAGTTAATATTTAAACGAAACAGCAGTTAGAAAAAAAAAAAACTAGTTAAATGACCATCTGGCACATCTGAGATTTTATGACATGGATGTGGACTGCTTCATCTTCATCTTCATCTTCATCCTAAATAACGTGAGTCAGACACACCCTCCTGTCTGTCTCTTTGTTTGTTTTGTTTGCTGTATAATAATATGATAAATAATAGTAATGATAATAATCAATAATCATTTTTTTTATACTGGTATTGTATTCAAGTTTGGTTATTGTGACAACTCTGCTTTATAGTGCTGTTAAAAAATATGCATGTTTATATGTTCTTGACTAAAAGTTACTGTTTATGGTTTCAGGTCTCACATTGTCCTGTTTGATAACATTTCTTCAGATGGTGCGGTTGCACATTTTGTGTTTTCCTGAACTGATAGTTGAACAGGTTAACGAACGATTAATCAGTTAATCGTTAATAATTATTAAGATGCAAAATGCATGTTTTTCCTAATTTTTCTCATTTAAATTTTTTTCTCACTTTAATTTTCCTTATTCAACAAACGCCTCCTCCAGACAAAACCATGTCAAATGAGGTGCAATTACTGCCATTTTCTAGACATTTTCATTCTTAATGGTGATTAATCGTTTAATGATTGAGCATTAATATCCTGATGGCCTATCTAACTTGGCCTGTGATGGCGAAAATGAGCACATAGTTTCAAAGTTAATCGAACACGTGGCCCTGCACTGGCAGTCACAAATGACTCTACAACTTAACAAACAGTCAGAAAAAAAAACTTTCAAAATAAAGTCAGGAACACTTACTGAGAACAGCATATTCCTTAGGCCTGGTCTGGTTAATTTCCCAGAGGAAAGTCCTCGTATTCTCCATACAACTTTTAGACACCGTCTTGTCTTGTGTATTGTTCAGCGCTACACTACACCCAGCGAACAGAAGAAACACCACCCAACTTAAGGCCATTTTTAGGACTGATTGCATCTTTCTAGTGGACAAGGTGTTTAAATAACGTAGGAGGGGACACATCATCACCTGGAAAGTAGCGCAAAATTCATCTTGCATGGTATGGATTGAAAAACTGCTTTGGCAACAGTCGTTCGTCCCCACCTGGTTTTCTTAATCAGGTGTGACCAGGATTTGGTTACATGAGGATGAGGGGCTAACAAAAAAGATCCAGGCTTTTATTATGTCACTGCAAAGGATCAACATAATTAGAGGGCCAGTCACTGTCAGGGTGTAGTCTCATCACTACCCCCAGAACAACAGATGTTTTACAATAGCATGAATTATATTTTGTTTGATAATTTTTAATATATCTCATCTCATCTCATCTCATCTTATCTTATGAGGGCTAACGATTATTATTTCATTGTCAATTAATCTGTCAATTGTGGGCAGTAAAATCAAAACAATGAGCTGAAAAATGCTAAAAATGCTCTGTAGAGTAGGGCTGCAACTAATAATCAATCAGTTGATTATTTACCCAATTAATTGATTAATTGCTTGTTCTATAAATTGTCAGAAAATGGTGAAAAATGTGTCTCAAATCCCAGTAAGCATTCTCAAATGTGTTGATATTCAGTTTACTGTCATAGAGGAGTAAAGAAACCTGAGAAAATTCATATTTAAGAAGCTGGAATCAGATAATTTTTTTCCTTTTTTCATGAATGATTACTCAAACTAATTAATCAATTATGAAAATAGTTGGTGATTAATTTAATAATTGATTAATCATTGCATTGTAAATATATTTAGTATGTGTAGCAGCCCTAAATAGACACAGAGGCTGATCTCTACTGGTTTGGTCTCTAGTCTGGTCTGATTACATAGATTTTCTGGAAGTTTGTTTGGAATAAAGAATAGATACAAAACCTCAGTTATACATTCATAACCATTAAATTAGATTTATCCACTGTGTTTGTTATTGTGGGAAACATTTGTCTGAAACTAAAATATGGGAGAAGCAACAACAGTCACAGTCCAATAATTGATATATAAGGCAACAATGGCCACTAGAGGGCGAGCTTGTCCTAAAAATCTACACCTGCCATGATAACAGTGAGAGAGGCAATCTATAGACATTTAGTAGGATTCAGTTAGAGTTATTGTTGATTAATTATAGTTTTTATGCTAATAATAGAAAGAGGAGATAATAATTTATGTGCGCAGCAAACCTCGACCACCTATTTAAGTCACTTTGGTGACCTCATAACAAGTCATTAGACCTGCATTTTACTCCATAGTGTGAACAGAATTTTGCACATTCTGCTTCCGTCTTACAGGGCTCAAACTGTCCCGAATACCATTTGCAGCTGTCCCAGACTTACCAACAATTTCCCCAAACTCACTTTGGTCTGCCATAGATCTGCTAGTTGTTCTCTGCATTTATATCTGAATGGCTGAATTTGCCCACAATCATTATTCTTGAGTTACTGCTTCATGTTGATTTCTAACTGTTAGATCATCAAATGTATTACTGCAAACCGAAGTGTAAACGCACGTAGAGCTTGAGCTGGTGCCACCTGACATTTATCGAATTTGAACACCCAACAATCAAATGATATAATATGGATATAATGGATATAATCCATGATGCATAAATGTAATATTTTCATTTGTAATGAAAAGTTTCTCTATGGTCCCAGAATTGTCCTAGAGACTGTATCTACTGTAGAAGCTTTATCATTAACTAGAGATTATTTTCATTATTGATTAATCCGTCGATTATTTTCCGGATTAGTCGAATAGTTGTTTGGTGTAAGAAATGTCAGAAAATGGTGGAAAATGTCATTCAGTGTTTCCAAAAGCCCAAGATGACGTCCTCAAATGTCTTGTTTTGTCCATAATTAAATATAATTCAGTTTACGGCCATAGAGGAGTAAATTAACCAGACAATATTCACATTTAAGAAGCTGGAATAAAACAATTTTGACTTTATTTTTTGTTTACAAAAATATCCAAACTGATTAATCAATTTTCAAAATAGTTGCAGGTTCATTTAATAGTTGACATCTAATTGATTAATTGATGAATCGTTGCAGAGGGATTTTGTGTGGTTTTGGTTAAGTCTAGCCAATCAAGTCAAATTTTTATTGTGTAGTCCAATATCATAAATAATAATTTGCCTCAGGGGGCTTTACAGTCTGTACAGTGTGCGACACACTGTAGATCTTTAAAAGAAAAGCAAACGTACTTTAAGTAAAATTTTCAACATTTTCAGTATTTAAACAAGCCCGCAATGTTTTTTTTAAACCTTAAACAGGTGTCTTGAGTTGCCTAAACACAAACACAACAAATACAATATGCAGTATGCAACTTTGCAGATGCATTCATTTAAAACATTTACTTTTTAATGAAAAGTTTAATCTGGAAGGCGTTACGTTTCTTCCACATATAACAAACATATTTTCTGTTACAATACAGTATTATGAAAACACAGTTTTTGTAGGTTACAGGGTTAGCATTTAGGATTTGCTAGGATTTCATGAGATCACCACTGCCAATGGTCGAATTAAAATAGATAGCACCGAACACCTGTTATCAAAATCCAGCATTTACTCGTCAATGTTCATAGTTATAACGGTCCATGACTCGAACAGAACTACACAAGCATGAATATGAATGATGACAAGAGCATTTATGATATATTTCCATGGAGAAGATCTGATGTCTCATGTGCAGTCGACATCAGATCTTGCTCCTGGCAGGCTTCATCATTTATTGACATAAAGAACAGCTTTGTATGTACACAAGCATCAGAAATGTCTAAAAACAGCAGCAGCAGCAGCAGCAAGACACATTCTAATCAACAAACGATTCACAGACTGCTTCTCACATGCAGTTTTACAGCGCGAGACAGTTAAAGTCTTATTGTCAGAGTAGAAAAAAAACTACTGTCCAAAGCTGAATGATAATTTCTGGAAATGTCTGGAACAAAGAAAGCAATGGAAAACAATCACACAACTGTCAGTTATTGTTCGTGTAATTGAACTGGTTGTCTTATATGAATAATTCACTTTCACAGCCAAGTTTACATTCGTTTTTCTTCGGTTCTTCCCAGTGTTATTCCTGTCCTTTAACATTCATAATGATTTCACATTAAACTGAAGAAACGAGACAAAATGATCACGTTGACGTCAGTTATGATGAAATACAGGGTCGTTAGAGCTTTATTTTTTTATTGTGCTGTAACAACAGATGAACTACGCTGTAAAGAAGACAGTTGTTAAATAAAAGGCAAGTGCTTTTTATTTTAGATTTTAAATATTCAGGTAAATAAACAGTTTTAAATGAGTTGTAGTCACAAAGAGCTGCCATATATGTATATATTAAGACAGGAATGATACACAGAAACATAAAAAAGTTTGACAGTCTTTTACAAAATATAGTTTTAGAAGCAAATTCAAATTTGGCCCATATATTTGTCTTTAAAAGACTGTTTCTGGTGTTCAATATTTGACATAATCGTCTGCAAAACTAGTAACTTTATGCTCATTTCCAAATCATCCAAATTTTTGTTGTGTATGCATTTGATATGTAAAGGATAAAATCTTAACAAGGTGGTACGGCGATGCAGCTGAAAATAGAGCCTCTATCTTCATCTGATTGTCTGAAATCTTCTGATATTTCGTGTAATTTCAACTCAAGACTAAAGGGATAGGTAAGATTATTTGAAGTGGGCTTGCAGGAGGTACTTTTCCATAGTCACTGTATTTCTTACAGTAGATGGCAGTCGACTGGCCTCCAGTTTGGGGAAGCAGAAGGAGTACCAGTCTAGGAAGCTAAGCAATGTGCTGTGGTGGACGGAGTCAGCAGCAAAACGTATTTTAGCCACCTAAAAAAATCAGTATCAGTTTAAGTGATACCTTGCCGTCCATTATATAAGCTAAATGTTGTTCTCTTCAAACTAACCAAACTTCATTGGCGAAATCAGTAATTTTTACCATGCAGGTCATGGGTGTTGCTGGTCTGCCACTGCCTCGAATGGTTAGTTAGTTTGTCTTATTGTGGGACTTGAGTGTTTTAAGAGGTTAGTTTGGATTCATCAAAGTCACAGAATAACACAAACAAGCTAACCGATCGAGGCAGCAGCAGACCAGCAGCTCTGGTGTTCCTTGAGTTAAATTACTGATTTTACAATTGAACCCTGGTTGAGCAAGAGAGTCACATTTGGCACCTGTAACCGAGGTTTCCCATCAGAAAAGGCTGTCTGATGGAGCAAGGTAAAGCTGTTAAAACACTTTAAATATAGCATACACTTTAAATAATATTGATCTTTTTTAGATGGCCCTTTTATTTAAGAGGCTAAAATACGTTTTGCTGCTGACCCTGTTCAGCAGGACATTGCTTAGCTTCAGTGCCAGCACTCATCTCTGCTTCTCCAAACTGGGGTGTGTCGACAAGCATCTACTGTAGGTATTACACTGACTATGGATAAGTACCTATACGTACAACCCCACTGCAAATAATCCAAACTATCCATTTAAAGCAGAGACTTTGTTTTAGGATCAGTAGTTTCAGGATGTACTGAATAAGACCAGGGCCCAGGTTTATTGTAAAAGCCAAGGAGCGCTCACAGAGGAATATTAGTTTTCTTTGAAATTTAGAAAAACCCTTTGAACTTAAAGAATGTTTGTCACTTTCAACTCAACTTTTAAGCTGAAATTGAAGACCTTAGTTAGGGGTAACATGTACTGTAAAGCTCCCAAAAGCTTCATATTATATGTATGTTTTGTCTTTCAGACATTCGTTGGACATTAGCAGCATTGAACATTCAGAACACTGCTGACTGTATGAGGATTAATCCCATTACAACAATATTTTCATACATTATGTAGTCCTAGTGAGAAGACAACAATGGAAACTGTTTAAAATAAAAAAGCTCTTCTATAAAAAAGATCTATTCAAGGCCTATAGAAACATCTATGTGTGTACAAAAACTATCTTGTTCCATTTACTTAAAGACACATCAAGTGACTTTGACATATATTACATACTTCTGTGTGTATACTGTATACATATTGTAGTACCCTACATGTACATTATGTATCTGCAGCAGCCAATTGAGATACTGTAGGTTATCTGCACCAGTTTAACAAACTGTATATGCTTATGTGGAATGGTTTAAAAGTGTGTCCCACTCACTTCTCGGCCGCGCTCAGTCTCTTTGACTTTATGAACGCCATGCCGTGTGTCCTCATGTGAGTATTCAGGTTTCCCTCCGTTTCAAATGTCTTCCCGCACACTTTGCATTTGGTATTTGGTGTCCCGTCATCGTTTTCATCTGTAACATCCAGCTGGTTCTCTCTTTGGCTCTCGTCGTCGTCCTTGCCCCGTCCGTTGTATCGGGCGAGGCCCTGCGGCTCTTTTAGCCGATGGACGATGAAGAGGTGTCGGGCCAGCGAGCGGTGGGAGGTGTAGCACAGGCCGCACTCCTGACACTGGTAGGACGAGCCGTCAGACTTGTGCTGGGGAATGTGCTCGTGGAAAGCAGCGATGTCCTCTGTGGTGAAGCCGCAGACGGCACACTTGTGAACTTTAAGGATGTTCACCTTGAGCCTCTTCAGCGGCTGTGAGTCGGAGCCCCTGGAGCTCAAGCCCGGAGGCCCCTCATCATCTTCTGGCTTCCTTTTGGGGCTGAGGGACTGCAGAGGAGATTAAAACAATCAGTTAGAAATGACAGTAGAACCATGGCCACAAGGAGCACTTCTGTCTGATAAATGTATCTTGGCAAACATGTGCCACAATACCGTTTTCTTGTCAGGTGAGGTCTCTATATTGTCAGAGTTGACAGTCTTGCCCTCTGGGTCTTTGTCTCCATGCATCAGCTGAATGTGCTGATCCAGCAGCACCCTTTTAGTGAACGGCTGACTGAGAGCTGGACAGTGCCTGTCAAGGTATAATAAAATATTAAGCTTAGTAATTTAGCACATGGGCCCAACCGCATGTCCCCTGATATTTGACACAATCTGTGACTGCAACAAAACAAGGGAGACTGCTGTTTCTGTGGACAATCAGTGTTGGTTTCTTTTAATCATGACAGTGGGTGTCTGCTAACTGTAACCAAGTGGTTATTATTGTAACCAGAGGTCTGGTAACCTTAGCCGAGTAGTTATTTTAATCCAAATCTTTCTAAATCTTTCTAGCCTGGGAACCAGACAAATCTACCAAGCTGATGTTTTCATTTGCACTGGCGGATACATCTAGCCCTCCTTCCCTCAGACACAATTTCACCAGCCTTGGACTCAGATGTGTCAATCAGAACTGCTTCTTTAATATGGGGTGGGTTCTGCATGATGATTAAAAGAGGAGCATCACCTGTGATGAACATGGAATACATTTTGCTGCTCTGATTAATAGTCTAGTCTGTCCAAAACTGTACAAAACTCAGATCAAACTGTCAAAACTAGGCAGTGCTGATCCAATGCAGATCAAGATTCTGTTACTACAGCACCTATTTCTAGTCTAAAATGTTCTCAGAAACATATTTTAGTGTTCTGGTTGGCAGTAATTCGAAAAATATCACAACCATTATGTGCTCCACTTTGAAATGGACCAAGCACTGCTATGTAATGCTTTCATTTCTATTAGTTGTAGGTCACGTTCTGTTGCTCTGATTGATTGGGTAGTCTTTTGTCACGTCTGTGCATGTCGATAACACCCCTTATATATCAAAAATGAACTGGGAAGTTCCAGACTAATAAATATTTGTGAGTTATTCTGGCCCAAACCAAAACTTACCATCAACCATAGTAATGTAATATCAGAAAACCAGCAATGTATTTTTGGGGGCTTTTTTGGGGGTCAAAAACATAGTAGGTGTGTGTACTCACGGGCAGGTGTAGACCTTCCGCAGACCCTTGTGTTTGAGACGGTTGTGTCGACAAAGACTGTGGGAGGAGCTGAAGGACTTGTCACACTGTCGACATGGGTGTTTCTTCAGTATCTGCAATACAAGGAGAGACCATGTCCATTAAAATATAGACAATTATTAATGCTGTTTCTGCTCTTGGACGTGTGGTGGAATGTAAATATGAGCTTTTACTGAAGTATGACACTTAAAGTTGCAATAAGCAAATCTGGAGAAAGATAGTTGATCATTGAATCTGATTCCCAGGTTGTCGAACAACACTTTAATGACAAAAAAATGACCTTTTGACAAATCAGTGACTTCCTCGTGATAATTGGTTTCAAACATTCACCTTGCCATGTTCACGCCTCATGTGAGCCACAAAGACCTCCCTGGAACTGAAGAGATTATTGCAGTCTCCACATGTGTATCCTGAGCTGGGAGGGTTCTTGAGGTCCGATGAGCAGTTACTGTTTGTTTTCTTTAGCGGCGAAGGTGAGGGCTTCTTTTCTCCCTTGTCTTGACCATTGACATTTCCTCCATCTTTGTTATTGTTATTATTGCTCGGGCTGTTGCTGTTGGTGCTGTTTGAGTTTGTGGGCTTGGTGCTGAGAGGAAGGTTGATGCCCAAGTTTGGTGGACCCTCGATGGTTTTCAGGGTTCCATGAATGGCCTGGAAAGAATCCACACACAGACTAAATTATAACTAAGAAGCTAAAAAAGACTTCTATGTGAAACATTTCTAGACTAAACTTATTAGTATGACTCATTGCCTTGATTGAAGCAAGCAGCACTGTGTCACGCGTACCTATTAATTAAGCATGAGGTTTGAGTTCATTTAATTCAAAAAGTTAATTAGAAGTTAGACATAAAAAGTAGTTATTATTGTCAAGCATGCCAGAAATAGCTGTTTATGTGCCCACCTTGATGTGATCCAACATAAGCTGTTTCTGTGCATAGTGCATGGAGCAGTCGGGGCATTTGAACACTGAAACTTTATGATTGATGACGTGCTGGTCGAAGTGCGTGTAGAGCAGGGACTGCAATGTGAACACGGTATCACACATGGAGCACTTATAGATCACCCTGAAAGACAGAAAAATAAAACCTTGTCCTTACAAAAGCATGGAAAGTTCACTGCAAAATGTAAAAGACTCGATTTATTTACAAAGAAAGGAAATAAAAACTCAAAGTTCCCATGAAACACACATTACAAAATGACTTTTTTGTCACTGTTGGGCCTGATACTGGCGTGTAGGTGACGTACAGCGCTATACATGCACGATAAAACCACTTAAAATTCCCATGAAGTCAAAATCGATGTTAAAGTGGTGTAAATGTTATCTTATGTTTCACATGGTGCTATTGAACATTCAGGTGCAGGTGTAGCTCTATTTTTTTCTCCTAATGTCTGTATCTCTAAATAAACCTAATCATAGTGAAATAGATATACTGTAGATATAGATAATACTCTTCTATAGTTTTAAGCTTGGGCACAACAGGGCCAAGCCCACCCAATAGTACATGTACACCTGCTCCTGAGCACCTGTATTGTCAGTAGTGCTGACAACGGCCAGTGAAAGGTTACTGTGTGGAAAAAAAACAAACCCAGGATAAGCCGCCATGTCTAAAACCACAAATCCTGCTGCTGAAGAAGCAGCGAAGATGATTTTCCTTAGAAAAATGAATTGGACATGGGTATTATAGGTTATACTGGCGTGTGCCTGTGAGAAAAACTGTGTAGGTGTGTCTGTGTGCAACTGACAATTCTTTGAGAAAAAATATGTACATTATGAATGTATTGCGGACTATTTTTATTTTAATATTTATATATTAGATCTCATTTTACACCGCATTAAATTTTGTGTACTTGTGCACCTCTTCAACTGAATGCACAACTGACAAGCGTCCACAAATGTATTTGACAGTAAATACAGTATATAGGAATACTTACTTGGGTTCTCCTGCCTTCATTCCTGGGTGCTGTGAGTTCACATGAGAGTGCGTTCCAGGTGCAGACTTGAAGGCCATGGGGCAGAGAGGACATTTATAGAAGACCTCACAGTGAGTACTCTGGATGTGGGATTTTACAGTTGCAACATCAGCGAAGATCACACTACAGTGGACGCAGCTGAAGGGAGGACAAATAGGAGTTTGCAAAAGTTAGATCTAAATAATATTTAAAGTAAGTAAAAAATTAAATTAAAATTAAAAAGTCAGTTAAATAAGTAATTCATTCCTCACACAGAAGCATTTCTGCATGCATGGGAGGAGAATACATCTGTTCACAGGTTTCCTGATGGACCGATAGGTATAGCTTACTTGTTGCTAAAGTAGATAACCGTAACGGTTAGCTGTTAGCTGCAGTTAGCACGCAGCAGAACTGAGCATGACCGGTCACTGGGATGAACACAGCCTCAGAGCCCGACAGGGAATTCAGTACTGAGGTTGTTTATGGAGTTTCCTGATGGAAAGATAACTTTACTTTTGCTGAAGTAATTAACTAACCCAGTCTGGGAAGAGTCAGCTAATATGACCTCTCTTGCTCATTGCATTACATCCATGGGCTGCTGAAGCTGCATAGTGCGGGGGTCTTAATGTAAAATAAGCACTCCAGGCCTCTTTAAACACCAAGGGGTTTACTGGAAACACGTAAGCAATAAGCATTCCGCTAGCTGGTTCATGGGAACTTCAAAAGGAACATACAGGATTTTGTACGTAGAGATGCATGAGTGATTAATGTCTCATGTTAGGAAGAAACAGCTTTCTTTCACTCTTTGCGCACCAAGCACAGATAAGACAGACAAGGAGACATATGTATGTCATATTTGTGAATTTGTTACTCATTATTAATATGCAGTGAAAAGACCATTACCAGACAGAAATGCAAATACATTATAACACTGCAGATTTTAACTTTGAAACAAGATCTTCATTTTGTAGCATTTTGATAGACCAGACTCATAATTGATCGATTAATTGAACCGTAATTGGTCAGATACTTAGTTTTCAGTTTTAATGGCTTGTATATTGGGTGACTCCACATAAAAATTGTGACTGTCCATTTGTCCAATTTTTTCCCCTCAAGTTTCAAAATAGCTTTCAGTGGTATGGGATTGTCAATCTGGGGCAAACGTAATGTAATAATAACTGTGATCAGAAATGACATTTTGAAAGACCAAGACAAAGAGACATTTACGTCTGAGCATAGCCACTTACTGTTCAATCATTAATACCATGATTTTGTATTCTATCAAATATCCAAAAAAAATCAGGGTCTTAACAGAAGAAATAGTTTGGAAATTAAAGTTGAATTAACTTGCTCTCAAACTTTGGGAACTATACTGCATATCACATATCAAAGAAAACTCATGCTAATGATTTTAGTAAAGGTAGACTGACCGGTAGCCGACTCTGCGGGTGTAATGCAGGCAGTTCTTGGTGACGTGTGACTGGAAGTGGACAGAGCGGCAGCTGGCGCCACACTCGGGGCAGATGTACGGAGACTTGTGCTGGTGGATTCGCTGATGTGACAGAAAGCTGCACTGATTTGGAAGAAGCATTTGGCAGATGGTGCATGTTTTCTATAGACACAGAAGGGAGGAGATAAGGAAAATAATCAATTGCATCTTGTTATGACACTGGAACAATTGCATAGAGAATATTAGGTCTTTATCTTTGCATAAAGGCTCCTGTTTTCTCGCTCCAACACACCATTAAAGGGTCAGTTACATCTAGTGGTGCTTACTTATTTGGATAATAGTCCCATTGAATATAGCCACAATAATAGACCTTATAAAATGCAAGTTGATTCAACCAACACTTTAAGTTAAGTTAAATTACACTGTATAATGGATCTACAGCACATCATGCAGTTGCAGTGGAGGGGCCACTGATTCCAGAAGTGTTTTACCCCCCTTTGTATTCCCATCTCAATTTTTTCAGCTCTACAATATATCCTTAGTAATGAACTGTGTTATGACCAGCAGTTTGATTTATTTAACATTTTTCTGAGAAATTGTGTTTTTTCTGCCAGTTCGTTGTGTTGAAAAGGTCTAAATATTTAATACCCCTAATACTCTCTGCCATTGTTGCCATAGAGAATGAAACATGGGACCGAAGTTGCTGAATTTATCCAAATTTTACCCAAAGTTTAAAAGTTAATTGATTTAAGCTGCAGAATGTAAAATCACTTTTTCGACACCATAATTTTTAGCTTCCACCAGCCGTGAGATCAGAGGCCCCTGAAATAGCGCCTCCACACTCTGCAGTTCTATAGCACACTATACTGTGTTCATGAATAGACTTAATAGAACTATTGCACATTCAGAAATTTTAGATCAGATTGGACCATATTATGCAGTAGTTCACAAATAATGTACACACACCTGCCCGTTGGACTCTGTTGCCTGTTGATAGTGCATAGCTAGCGAGCTGTCATCCTGGAACATTTCGTTACACTCCAAGCACTTTAGGCTGTGCCTACAGAGCTTTGATGCATCATCCTCCAAGGGCATGGCTGCCACAAGAGGAGCACTGCATGGAGCTGAAATCACCGCAGTTTGGGACCCACCACCAGCAACTTTTCCTGTGATTTGACCTGTTGGTGTTTGTGCTTGGGAGGTGGTGCCAGTGATGTTGGGTGGGCCTGATGAGGGTGATGTGGTTATCATCTGATCTGCAGGAATGGGTTTTAGGATTAGATGTGAGCACTGCATAACGACTCCTTTGTCCTTGTGGCCCCTGGCATGAGACAAGAGGCTGCATTTGTTGTAGAACACTAGACTTTTGGCACAGTGGTTGCAGGTGACCTCGATCCGCACACTGCGACGTTCGTAGTGCTGTGTCAGGCTCTTCTCGAGAGCAAATGAATCTCCACACTCCAGGCACTTGTATCCACGTGAGGGTAGAGAGATACAAGCTGAGGTTGGTGGAGAGAGGTTTGGGACGTACACAGGGACAGGATTTATGCTACTGAGGACTTTATTGAAGGCGTCCACTACAGAGCTTTGAGAGCTGGTGAACACTTGAACCCTAGAGACTTTCTTTGAGGCCCGGCCAGCGAGTATTGTCTTCTGTTTGACTTGTGATTGTTGATGCTGTGGTTGTTTGGAGGAGGACAGGGCCTGTTGGAGATCACAGACAGCTGAAGATACAGTCTGAGGCAGAAGATTGAGGTTACTAAGATGTACTGTCTTTGGCACAAGTTTGGCATTAGCCAGACTGGAGGCAGGTACCATGACAGTTTGTTGTTGGATGGCGTTAGCAGCTTTCAAGATGGCACTGCTGGCGCTTTGCACTGATGCAGCAGGGATGACTGTTGCTTTGACTGTTGTGTTGTTAGCTAGCTTCAGGTTGATGACTTGGGAACCAGCTGTCTTGACTGCTGAGACAGGCAGGAAAGCTGTAGCCACAGGTTTAATAGTCATTTGCTTGGTTATTTCAATCGAAGGACCTCCAGTGGTGGCTACTACTGTGGTTGGCAGAGAGTGGCTTGTGGGAGAGGAGAAAATTGCACTGGTGGTTGCCATGATTGATGGGCTATTCTCTCCTTTTCTCAGCCCATCAGGATCAAACTCTGGCAGAACTCGGGTGACCGTACGCTTGATTTGGCCAGATGAGGTCTTGATTGTTTTGATCCTGACTTTTGGGATGACCGGGGTGGTATCTGAGCTCGAGGCAGGGGAACCTTTGCTGCTACCCTCACTGGTGACACTAGAGGGGCTGTCTGGTGGTCTTGTCAGCAACCTCTTTGCAAACTCTAAAGCTGACTCCTGCTCATGTGGCTTCTCTGGAGCTCTGGGGTTTTCATTGGCCTGGATGGACTCTTTCTGTGCTGTCAGAGAATCTGAAACACTCACATCTGTAGCACTAGCCTTTTTGGCACTGAGGCTGCTATGGCTGCTATACAAGATGAAAGTTTTGCAGAGGACTTGGCTTTGACTTGAGACATACTGGACAACTTAACAAGCCCTGATGTCTCCCCAGACTCCTTGCACTCCTGACCTTCAGACTTGAGGACTGTGTCCTTGAGTTCATCTTCAGGTAAAGTTGATTGAGGGGGGTCATTAGACTTTGAACCACCCAGAGTGCCATTGTTTTTCTTGCTTTGATCAGGTTTTTGGTCTCCATTTGCTCTAGGCTTAGAAACATTATCAACTGATACAGGGGATTTGAGAGTCTGGTTGTCTCTCTTAGCAGTGGACCTAAAGAATGACTGACCTCCCTGCTTGTCCACAGGGTCATCTACCTCAATTTTTTCATCATCATCAAACTCTTCAGCACTGGAGATAGGACTGAACTGATGAAGGTAGATGATTGGTTGTTAATTGTCTGCCCTTCCTCCCTGGAAACTTTCCACCCATTCTTGGTGTAATGAGTACCTGGTGGTATTGCAGGCACAAGGCCATTTTGAAGTCCATTGCCAATGCCAACAGGATGGGGTTTGGGATGGCACTGGAAATGTCCATCCTTCTCTGATATGGTTCCGCCATGCTCACTAGTGTCCGTGTTTCGTATATTCTTGACAATGACACTAACGCCAACATCATGTCCTGTTGAGGGGTTGTGGACCTCATCTTCATTGGTAGTCACCGCACCGCTGGATTGCTTGAGCTGTCCGTCGTGGTCATCGTGGTGGCCAGATTCAATAGCAGCTTTAGGATCCACCATGTCGGGGATGTCGAAGGCCGCCAGAAGGTCATCGAAGTCTGGCGTCTTCATATCTCCCATGGTCCTGCTCCTTTTCTGATGAGGAGATCACCTGGGGAATACAGATGAAATGGAAGAATAAGTAACAGAAGCCGTGTTCACTACAGATTTTTTTAAAACTATATCTAATGATGTGATGATTTCTTCAACGTGCAACTCTTCATACTGTCCATGTATTAGTTAAGGGCAAACTATGCAGGATTTTTCCAAAAAAATCCAAAAAAAGTGCATAGACACATACAAAAATAATCCGTCTCCATCATCACCACGACCCACCAGAAGTGTGTGGCACTGTCTGCATCCACAGAGACCTCGCCCTCTGCCTGTACCTTCTCATTTTCCCATTATTTTGCTTTGTTCGGGATGCTTTACATCCTTTCAAGAGTAACGTATATGCATTCTGTATTGTGATGTATTTCTATTTAAAGAGGATAGGCAGGTGGGACATTGCACTGGGATGAATTTGATTTAAACATTGAAAAGTGTGCATGTCATTACCTGACATACCATGCTGTTGCTAGCTGGCTAACTGATGAATCATAGCACTGTGACACAAAAAATTGAAGATTGATTTATGGGTGGATGTGATGTGTTATTTCACTAAAATTCACCTTGAATCCTTAATTAGTTGCTTCCCGAATTGTTGTTAATGACTGATAATGATTATGGGGTGGGGGTGTGTGCACTTTTTTGACATCTGAGGTGTGTGTGAAGCTAATAATTTGGTTTTAGGATTGGCAAGATGAAAGCTGGCGGTTTATGTTCTTGTAGAAATGAATTCCAAGCCCATCATTAGTCTCAAATGAGGCCTTTTCTCTTGGTGATGGAAAATAATCAGGTAATTCAGATTGAGAGCAGACCTTAGGTTCAAAAGTAATAAACTGGGGATATTTTGCGCAGCAATTCCATGTGATTCTCTCCAGACTTGGACGTTTTATTCATATTGAATTTATGATGAAGAGGTACGCCATTAAGAGTGAGAAAGATTAAGTAATATGATTGTGTTCATGAATATTTTGGCTTTTTAGTTTTTATCAAGTTGGAGTCTGACCTTGGGACACGAAGGCATCAGTGCAAAAATCAGTATTCCGGGAGAAAATCAAACAAAACGTAGAGATAAAAGTATAAATAATCCTGTCTTAGCTGTTAAAGAAAACTAATTGATTTCTGGGATGATATGATAAAGGAGTGCCTATGTACATTCCAGTCAGCCATAAAATAATAGTCCCTTCACATTTACTTGACTGCTGCTCAAGAACTATAATAGAAACAGCTGCTTAAAACAGTCGTTCAATATATTTCCTAAAGTTGAGAAGAAGACGCACTGATTGCATGAGTTTTTTCATAACTGAAGAAATCTACCTATTACTCATATACTTAAGTAAGTCTGTATAAGTTATGTTGCATTACAGGCAGGAGTTACCAGATTATAGTCCTCAAAGATGTAAATTATCCCAATTTCCTGCTACTATTGATTTATGTGATACTAAACATTTCTTCCTGCCAGAAATAACCAATTACAGATTTGAAACACCCCTACTGACAATGTTACAGTAATTTATGAGTGTACATGTAATGACTTGGAAAAAAAGGAATGTGATAATAGTAATAAATAATCTGATGACAAATATTTTTCTGTTTTGGTTAAGAACATTTGTTTTATGATGTTTCTTGATTTGAGAAATGTCACAAAAGTAAAATATAATTTGATCATATGAAGTATTCAAATATTATAAAGATCATACATTACAGAAAATGGAAATGAAAGTGCTCTCATGTTTATTGTTAGTGGGGAAGGAAGGTCCTAGCTGGTATTTTACTGTATCACAATTATATATTTGACAGATTTCAAGCTTTGGTCGGCATTCATCATAGTTTTCACAAAGTTATTTCAGTCCTGCTTCTGTGTCACTTTCAGCAATCTGGGAAGCCTCTTTTTAAATGAAGGACAAGGAAAGATCAGCTTCACGTCATTTTTTAGGGCTATTTGCACATTTTTTATCTTTAGGTATTTGGGAGGAAGCCATGGAATTAAACATGAAATAGTTTTTGAACTGTCCAATTTCGTATGTGTCTATATTACAGTATGATTTGTGGTGGATTTTGGTCTAACCACATAAACCTTGCTCAGTCAAGATTTTGTTTTGCAGTTTATTTTGTCACCACGTGGCGTGCCAGTGTCCGCACGCAGTCCAGCCTATGACGTGCCATGTGACCATTGACTTACTCACTGCTTTCTGGTACTTGATGTTTAATTTATGCATTAGTAGGACTTTCTTCTCCTACGTCAACAAATCAAACTGCGTGCCTAGCTGACGTACATATAAGTATGTGCAATTATCCCTATTACTGCCTCTTTCGTCCTCACGCTGGAGAACTGAATTGAACCAGTTTGGAGAGAAACACCAGGGAACAGCATGCTGATCCACACGGGGGGTAAATGTGACATTTTGATGACATTAAATGTGGGTACTCAGCAAAACATTTTCCTCTTCAATCACTGCGTGCTCAGGATTGCTATAATTAAACAAATTAAAAATGGAAAAAACTATTGTAGACCAGTGTGCTAATGAAATCCATTTTACTTTTCTTTGAAAACAGCTGGAAAAGGCTAGAATCTGCAACACGTGTGCATCAGAGAATTCCTCTGTTTGAATATAAATGTTAATCAGGATACCAATGGATCTGGTCCAAGTACTTAATACAATATAGAAGACAGTACTGCAGCAATTAGTCAATCAATCCATTAGTCAATTGAAAGAAATTAAGTTGCCAAATTGTCTTTTTACAAGCAGAAATATCAATAATTTGCTGGATCCAGCTTTGTTTCCCACCTTTGTCATCGTAAATGAAGACTCTTGGGGGTTTGGGCTTTTGGTTGGACAAAAGAAATTTGAAGATATCACTGGAAACTGATGAGCATTTTTTCACTTTTTTTTATAGACTAAACGACTTATCAATCGGCTGATTTATTGATAATGAAAATAAAATCGTTAGTTGCAGCCCTAGCAGAAGATCGTTGTAGCTATCAGTGAACTGGCCTCGTTGGATGGTTTTGAGGTGAATAAAGCACGTAAACAATACTTTCACGGAAGGAATGAATACAGTGCTGCAGGGATGACATATTTTTGTAGACAAACCCTGGTTCCCTCCACCAGATTTTTGCATTAGTGTAGAAAATAAGCTCTGTGGCAAACAAACGTTTATGATACTTACACGTTTTGTTCAACTAGATAATCTTCACTAATGAAAACCGATGAAAAACAAACTACATCACCCCTTTTACATGCACCTAAAACTCCTGCTTCCATTCATCTTAACCTTTCGTTGCTGTTTTGTTTTTACATTTTGTTTCTGCTTCCTCTGTAAGGATTGCATGAGCAGTTTGAGTAGGCTTCATAAACTATGCTTTAGTAGCCCTGGCATTTAGGTAGCTAGCTGGGGATGAGTACTGTTCAATATTTCTGTAGACTGTTGAACCAAAAGGCATGAAGGAATCACAATGTTTCTAAAAACTTTAACATTGTGCTGGTGAAAGCTTGCCGTTTGGGCATAAACTTGATGGCTAGAGGCTTCCTTCATAAAACTATTTGGTGGCCACAGAAGTAAAAAGCTGATGTTATGCCACAAACAGACTACACCACAGCTGCATGACTTCTTGTCACCACCACTAAATGACTAGTGTTCAGCATGGTGATGTTTATGTCATTGACAATCTCTGTAGTTTCATTTAGCCACTTGTTAGCAACTGACTTTTTTAAGATACGTTGTGTTGTAGAACAAAATGTGAAAATCTCTTAAGCTTGTGTTAACCACATACCTTATTTCAGGCATCTAACTAAAAATCCATTCAAAAAAGCCACTGACTTTGAGATGATGGAACCGGAAATGCGGGACCGGAAAACGAGTTTTAGGACTCATTCCTGCAGCACTTAATATGAAGTATGTGAACATGATGATAGAAGAAAAGAGCTTTGATAAGGTGATATTGAAAAGATGTTAAGATGGTAACTTTCAAGCAAACGTGTTTATTTAGCAAAAACTACCCATGTTCATAGAGTATGTTTTTGTTTGTAAATTCTACTTTATAAACAAAATCAGTTGCTCCAGGATTGTGCTGGTTGTTTTTTTGGGGGGGGATTGTTGCGCTTAATGTTGCTGATTTCACACCAGCTTTTCTAAAATAGGGTGATGCATTGTTTTCTTGCAGTGAAATTGTGGGAGCAAGTGAAAACTGTAAAAAGAGAAGTTTTTTTTTTTTGGAGTTTTTTTGTATGATTCATCAAAGGCAACTGGTACCAGGGAGAATAAAATTGCATTTTGAGGTCTGAGTTAAGAAAAAGGCTCAGCTTTATTTGTAAATGAAGAAGTACACCTGAGGGGTATTTCACAAAGAGCCAAAATCTTTTTGGAGCTCAAACTCAGTCAAAACAGCAAGCACAAAATTCAAAAACATAAAAGTGCACAGGGCCACAGTGTGTGTAAAAGTAAAGCAAAAGTTCACTGAGACATACATGCATGACGTTTGCGCGCAGGACGCCTGTGGTTGGTAAAACTCATGGGAAACTACGTTTGGTCAGATTTGCGGAAATTGGACAAAATAGCAAGGTTGTGCCAAATTCGCGGGGATTGGTTGAATTTATATGAATAGTTGTTATTGCAACATTGGAACTTCCTGGAGGGACTGCAAAATGTCTCATACAGTATTATCAAACATCTGAAAACCTTTGCTTTCAGTGGATTATAACTCTCTAGTAACAAACCAGTCTTTATTATTTTTAATGTGAACAAATAAAACATGATGGGACTGAAATGCACCACCGTGTTTATATGTATTATGGGTGTTGGGGACAAAAGGCACAATCATGGAGCTACTCTGATTGTTCAGTACATGCAGTTAAACCAGTCCTGCTCTTTGATCCAAACACATCTGCACACACACCGAGCCATATCTTGCAACCTCATCTTTGGTTTCAGAAAGCAATAATTCTTAATTCGATCCAGATCGATGGGATGGTTTTAATATAACAAGCTAAAACAAAATGACAGAGAAGAGAGGGAGAAATGTTATGGAGGGAGAGGGCAGGCGAGAAATGCAGTGAGGGGGGAAAAATGGCTGCTGAGCTGTGAGAGGCTGCAGCAGTGAGAGAGAAAGGCCTGGTGGAAATAACAGCTAGTCACAGCCATGACAGTCAGAGAGAGCAGCCGGACGTAGAGAGTAAATGAAGGTTAAATACAGACAAAATATGAAAAATACACAACACAGAATTCCTCTCAACAACAGCAGTTTAATACACATGCAACATCACCACCTGAAATCTACACACACACACACACACACACACAAGGTAAAAGATTACTACAATCTCAGTAAATGTAAAATAACAATGGTGGAAACATGCAAGTGAATCAGCCACTCCTCACCCTCTTGCCTCCGTCCCTCTCCAGCCACTAGCCAAACCTTCTTTCCTTCCTTCCCTCCATCCTGCAACAAACACAGTCACAACACTGCTAACCCACAGAACGCCATCCACCCCACCCTGCCTGGAAAAAAACAAGTCCTGTGTCTTCCCAACCAGGCAAAAGGCCCAGAATACAGGGTCAGGTTACATCCAGGGATCTGGTGAGTGCTGGTGGTCCTGGTGAGGATCCTCCTTAGTCATTCTCTGCACCACTAGCAGCACACAGACATACAAACAGACAGATAGATCATGCTCCTGTGTGTGTGTGTGTGTTGTGTGTGTGTGTGTGTGTGTGTGTGTAAGGCTCTGGGCTGCGGATTCTCCCAGCCAGCCAGCCAGCCACGTCCCCCTGCCCTCGTCCCTTCCCAAATCTCCCTGCCCCCTCCTTGGTATGAGCTGCGCTGCTGCGTAGCACACCGGCTTCCAGCCTGCAGCGGCGAGCTGCAGCAGCACCAGCAGCAGGGTCTGTGCCATGGTAGCCAGTGGCTGAGCTGTGTAGGTCTGCCATGGAGGCTATCTCTACCCCTCAGTGGAGCACAGAGACGGTATTGTTCCTGTCAGCCCCTCCGCCTGCCTCAAACCGGTTTCAGCTGGTTCCGGTCAGCCAACATAAAGCCCTGTGCTGCAGTACGGCCTCGGCAACACACAGGCAGAAGCAGTGTGCCCACCTCTCAGGAAACACTGCAACATTTTTCACCAAAACTACATGTATTTTGTCATATAGATGTTGTGAAACAAGAACATGTAATATTTGGCAACATCAGAGGAGATTCACTACTCTGTGTGTTTGTATTTCCATAAAATACAAACAATGCACAAAAAGATTGGTGTTTATGTGACCACAGTTACATTGACACATGAAAACAACAAAGAAAATAAGGAAATGATAAAATGTTAACAATAACATGAGCATGAGCATAACAGCATGTACCACTCTGGTTGCTTGCACTACCATAAAATTAGGCCACTAAAACACAAACAATGCAAAAAAAAGATGATGTTTAGGTGATCACATGTACCTTGACACATAAAACAGTGAAGAAAATGATAAAAATGATGAAATGTAAACAGAAATATGAGAGAAGTTTGAAAATTTTACTAAAAATAATGCAAAATTGTATTTGATAACAGCATTTACTACCTTGGGTGCATTCCTATAAAATTAGGCCACAAAAACAAACAATGGACAACAAGATGTTTGGATGAGCACAGTTACCTTGACACTTAAGAACAGTAAAGAAAATGAGAAAAGTGATATAAACAAATATATGAGGTGAGATTTAAAAAAATGTGTGGTAAAATGGCACAAAATGATATTCAGTTAATATATTGAAAAGAAGAAGCAAATTTAGGTAGCCATGATTGTAGTAGAAGGTTACTCCAGTACCTTGGCCTGCTTCTCAACCAGATCCCACAGAGCTTTCACCCCTAAACACACCGTCATCTCTCTGAAAACTACAAACTTTCATGCAGCCCCCAGCAGCCATTGCACTCAGCACTGTGATATAAAGACAAAACCCATCACACAGGCCATCCATGCACCTCCCTCCCAAGATTCCCATCAAACACATGCCCTCCCACCACCCACATATGCCGCCACAGAGACACACATCAACATAAACATGCACGTTCATGCACATATAGAGGTAAATGTGCCATACCCTTGTCAGATTTTTTTTCCACTCTGAGAGGTATTCAGGAAAAAATCAGTCTTCCTGTAGAGGCCTCAGCACCTGCCTTTACTCAGCCCCAACCATTCCAGCCCCCATCCATCCTCCTCCTCCTCCTCCCCTCCCCTCTTCCCACTCTCCTTCACTGGGTCAGTCCTAGATTTTTTAGTCCCAGTCCAGGCCTCGTTTTCTCCTCAAGCCCCCGCCACCACCACCACCACCACTTCTACGGCCGTGCATGAAGGGACGGATGGAGAAAGGGGGCAGTGTTCAGCAGGCGAATCAGGCCTTTTGTCTCTGTGTGTGCAGGGGGGTGAGGGGACTCTTCACTCTGGCTCTGGAGCAGCAGCAGCAGCTGGTGCGAGAGAAAGAGAGAAGAGGGAGGTGGAGGAGACAGAGAGGGGGGAAGAGAGAAGGAAAAGGAAACGAGCAGGAGAGGAAGATAATAAGGGCTTGAATATGCACACCGTGTTCATATCTTAGGCCTGTGCCACAGCAGAGTCATATATGATCGAGTGGAAAATGTTGGTGTGAGATTGTGCTGATAAACTGGCCTCAATCCTGCACATTTTGCTTCAGTGATCAATAACATTATATTTTAATAACATAATGTATAAATAGCTGAGGTATCTGGTAAGGCCCAGTTGCCCATTTGCCTGCTGTGTAGGCCAAGGTCAATGAGTCGTAGGTGTGTTTCTCTGTTGTTTAAAGGTCCAGTGTGTACGATTTACAGAGCTTTACTGGCAGAATGTGGCATAAATGGAATCCAATATTCATAAATATGCTTTCATTTGTGTATAATTACCTTAAGATAAGATTTGTTGTGTTTTTACCTTGGAATGAGTTGTTTATGTCATCTTTCACAGGGTCAGCCATGTTGCACTGCTGTGTTTCTACAGTAGCCCAGAACAGACAAACCAAACACTGGTTCTAGATGCGGCCTTTCACGTTTTTTGTGCGAATTTTGCGGCCACAGTAGGTTCTCCTGCATGCTGGATGCCACTAGATCCAGCCAGTTCTCATTCCCAACTCATCAAAAATACCAACATTTGTCACATGATGGGTCATACAGATGTGTATGGTTTCTGTTAGCATCTGAAACCAAAACATCATTAAAAGAAGTTTTAAGGTACATAATGTTACATGCTACACGTGACATACATCGACTTGTACCGTGCTTACGAGTTGCTTTGGTGACATCACATGATGTACGAAACGTAACCAATGACATAAATAAAAGGTGGACGACATGTCTTTGCTTCCTCTGACTGTACAAAACTGAAGCCAAAATAACCTGATATAGCGCCTCCATCTTGCACTGGTGACATCATTTGGAGCCAGAGTTTGCAGAGTAGTGACCAGCATTGGAGCCACGCTTTCGAGTTCCCATGCATACAGCTGACTGACTCAATTGCAAGCAGAGCTCAGCTCTCAATCTTGCTTAACCCTGTGAATATTTACAGATTGTTTCACTTCTTTATACTAAAAAAGGGGGAAAATTTGGAAGTATTGTTATTTAGATGAAATTGGGCTGTACATGGCCCATGAACTAAAATGAGTTTGACCTCCCTGTCCTAAACCTAGCCAAGCAGTTCTGTTGCCTGAACCTAACTAAACTGCGACCTTTCTGCAGACTTTCTGCAAGTGTCTCATACAGCCGCTAAAGAGTACATTGTGCATCAGTATGAGAGGCCGAGGGGGCGGTAACAAAACATCGGTATTTGATGAGTGGCAGGAGAACAGGCTGCTAATCCTACACACTGGTCCTTTAAAGTGGAAGTGCTGTAGACTTTGACGTCAATAGTAGGGCTGCACCTAAATGTTGTTTTCTTTATTAATAAATCTGTCGATTATTTTCATGATTATACGTTTAATCATTTACTCTATAAAATGTCAAACATTGTGAAAAGTGCTCATCAGAATTTTGCAGATCCCAAAGTGACGTCTTCAGATTGCTTCTTTTGTCCAACCAACCAACTCCAAAACCCATTCTTCTTCATTTGTGATCATAAATTGCAAAGAATAGCAGCAAATCCTCACATTTAAGCTGCCGAAACCAGCAGATTTTGTAGTTTTTGCTTGAAAAAAGACTCAAATTATTTTAATTGATTATCAAAATAGTTGGCTGCTAATTTTTTCGATAGACTAATCCATTAATTGACTAATTGTTGCAGATCTAGTCCATGAGCTGATGTTTTTATCAAGGGCATACGACAAGTACCTACATGCATACATATAAGGAACAAATAATGTAAAAAAAAGATGTCTACTTTCCAGTCTGTAAGGATATGATGTAACATACAGTAATTTAACGCAAATGCAAACATAAGCATGATTACCTTGATTCAATAATTCAATTTAGCCATGTGCAGACACAAATTACACATTAATAACAATGCAATCAAATACCAAAAAAGATGTTATCAAATTACATTACGTGTGATAGATAAATTGGTAAACAAAACATGATCAAGTCAAGTATTTCATAACCTACCTGTGAGAGTGCAGAGAGAGGCTTTCAGCTGAATAAGGCTGTCTCTCTTTGGCCTGCTACCAGTCCTTGATACATCTGGCAAAGGCAGCCATGAAAGCCGCAGCATAAGCTAATTAGCCTTCATTATGATGGACCATGCCAGATTTATTCATCAGACAACACAAATGCATTTTATACACTGCGAGGCAGTTGGATTTGTACATGTAAATCATAAAAGGCCCTCATGGTGCCTCCTGCCTCTACAGTGTGACAGATTCAGTGCAGGAGAGGAGGAGGCTGAGGTTGCTGTGCTCCCCACCCCGAACAGAGACACGGTCACATGACGTCACGCTGTCTCCATTCATGTCGGCCGCAGACAGCAGAGGGGAGCTGCTGAAAGCTTACCGTCTCATTTTCCTCAATTTCCTGCATGAGATATGCACGTTTGGTTGAAAGCTTAACTTCAAAACTTTTAAGGGAAGCAGTAAAATCTCATTCAGAGAGTTCTGCTCTGTCATATACAGCACATTTTTTTTTTACATTTGATTACATACTAAGATCATGTTATACATATGTGGATTTGTATCAGTGTAAAATGTAAAGTGTTTTTTTTATGTACATAAAAAATGCAAAATCCCAATATTATGTCCTTAATATATTGTACAATCAAAGGTTACAAAATGAAGACATGACCTTGCTGAGTGTTTTCCCGACTGTCTCCATTTAAACTATTTAAAAAATACTATTTATTTATTAAATTGTAGTCTGTTGCAGTAGCTTCTTAGGAAAAAAAAGGAAACAGAAGTATCAAACAACCTTATAAAGCTTCTGGGTATCCTTCCCATCCCACCCCACAATCCCAGCAAATTATAGTAAAGTGATACATTTGACAGAGAAATCTGAATAATGGAAAACAAAAGAATAATTCTTCTCTTAAACCAACCTATTTCGCCGTGACCCTGAAATACCACAAGGTATAGCCTCTGTGTGGTCATGCAGTTCAACACAAGAGTGATTTTTGTCTTCTTACAACTGTTTCATTTATAGGATTTTTAGAGGTAAGAGTAAACTGATCCAGTATTTTGCAAGAAAGGGAAAACATTTGAGAGAAGTAAAAGGAAAAAAAACATAATTTTGCTTATCAGAAGTGTACTTTTAAATTTCTTATTCCGTTCATCGTCTTGTGACCCCACAGATTCATCCCGAGGTCCTTTGGGTTCCAGATGCCCAGGTTGAAAACCACCAATTTTGAAACAATTTTAGCCAAGCTGCCTCGTTGGTGGGTAAGTCATAACAAACACGTGCTGTATGTGGTGTAGCCAAACATTTTTCAGACCAAATACTTTACAAAAGATGTGGCTTCAAGATCTGGAAAGAGAAGCCAATACAAAAGTGCCTTCATTCTTTCTAATGGCCATCATGGGGTGACTCCACTGCTTGCAAAAAAAGTCTGTGTGAAAATCTATGAGAAACTTGATTTATTACCTCAGTAAATAGTTTCCTAATGAGTTTATGGTCTCAATCACAAGTTTCAAGTCTTCTTCAATACACTATGATGCTCACTTTTTTAAAACTTATGATCCCATTTAGAGTAAATAGATGATAAAGCAGGGTGTGGCTTCCTTGCTGTTGACAAGTCCCTGCCATGGCGACCTCCTCAGCTCCACCCTCTTGTCCAAATATGGTCACTTCAGGCTCAAAAAAAAGCAAAACAAACAAACAAAAACAATATGGCGATGGCCAAAATGCCAAACTCGAGGCTTCAAAACGTCAGTCAACAAACCAATGGGGGACATCATGGAGGCTATGTCCACTTCACTTATGCAGTATGGTTCAACCCCACAAAACTGAATTTCAAATTATCATGGAGATCCTAAAGTTTACAAAGTTACCAAGATATCAGGTTGAATTATTATGGAAATGTGTAAATGATGCACAAGACACAAAGAATATTTGTATCGATATAAACATGGAGCTTTGGGTTTTTAGATTTATTTTATATTTTTATATTTATTGCTTTGATGACAAGTTGGAACAAGCTTCTGTAAAATATGTAAGTGATACGGTCAGACAGTGTGGAATAAGATGCTTTTTCCCATCTTAAGGATGAATCAGAAGAGGCAAGCTGAATTTTAAGGGGTTAAATCTGCCCTGTAAACAAATGCAATTTGCACTGAGTTGACTTCTCTTGTAAAATGAATACAGCAAGGCATTTTCTGCTTGAATAGCTGCACATTTTGTATCCTAACAACCCATTTGTGAACAATAGAAATAGTAATTCATATGCTCTCTCCCTCTCTTTTTTTTCATGTGTAACAATATGAAAGTATTTCAGTATGTTTCTTTAAATCCCAGCGAGGCCTTCGAGGTCTTTGATTGGACAGCTGCCGGGTGATTTAGTCAAAACTGTGACGAACAGCAAAGACCTCACAAAGGAAAACTGTCCTTTTTTAATTGACACTTTCCTGCTGAAAGGCCCTCCTGAAATGGCTTTTACTTTACATAAAGCCGGTATTATTAAATCATGACACCACCATCAGAACACTTAATGTATCATATGACATTTGAAAAGAATGAATAGTATGAATAGAAAATAGAAAGGGTATTATTTTCACAGCTCAAGAGTGCAGAGATTTTCAGCATGGGCTCACTTATTGTTCACTTTGTTGTACATGAAAAGTATGAAATTTGCCTGTAGAAACACGTTACATTACATTAAATGTATTGTTATATTACTGCGTGTTGTTATTGTTCTAGAAATATGACAGTAAAACAAATAGGTGTCAAGATTATCTGTAAATGTCAGTAAAATCAGTAGTTTTATGCTTTTAAGTTCTCTGGGACATTTAACAACATGTAATGATTGACTATTTGTGTGTAAAGGGCTATATAATAAAACTTCAGTTATTTATGCAGCTTTCATTACAACACATGACTCAAAATTCAAAAAACATTAACTGAGTGCTCCTTAAATTCACTCGACAGCGCCATCTGCTGTTTCTGCTCCCAACAAATTAAATTATTTTCAGAATCAGAAATACTTCATTGATCCCTGAGAGGGAAATTGAGTCACGTTGTAAATTGCTCCCATTCAAGAATATATATATATATACAGTATAAACATAGAGAATTATTAGAAAAATAGAAATAGGATATAAAATATGTGCATTATACTACATAATATAACAATACACACTGAACAAATTAAGAAATATGATACAACGATATATAACAACAACAATATAAATAAACAATAATGCTGAAAAAATTGAGTCTGTAAGTGCAAGAATATTATAAATGAGAGTTTTGGATGAAATGTACAGTATTTATACAGTACTGATGCCAGTGTATACACCATGTATTGCACAGAGGAATTATTGCACAGAGAGTTAAGAGTAAACCAGAGTTTCACAGTTGAAGTTTTACTTTTAATTTGTGGAATTTATAAATGAATATAGGTCCTTCCACTTTCTCAGCCTATAATTATCACATGTGCAAAATGCTGAATGACACAGACAATCATGCTTATAAAACTTTCTAACCAGTTAGTTTCAGCTTAATCATGTGTCCAGAAATTATTTCAGTGGTCTCAAGAGCTGGCAATCAGACATGAGTGGCTGTTAGTGAACTCATGAATGAGTAGGTGAGTTATTAAAAACTCATTGGCCTCTCAGCGTGCGGCAACCCCCGAGTTCATGCTTTTATTGTGTAGGATTTGACAAGCATAAGTTTATATGCTTGTATATATGACCCCACCTGCGTCATCTGTTGTCTCGCTCTTTTTAATTGGTGTTATTGTTTCAAAGGGTTAGTTCAGATTCACAGATGTCGCACGATAGCACGGCAGCTGCTCCTGTGTTGTGCAAGGTAAAATGTTTTTGTCAAAGGAGTTTGGTGGCTTTGGAGTTAGCTCTTTAAAGAGCAATATAACTTCAATTTACCAACAGAAAAGGCTGTCTAATGTGTCTAAAATAAGTAAAGGGGTGAAAATATTCTTAATGTAGCGTACACTTGAACTGATACAGTTTTTTTTTAGGTGGGTCCTATCCACAGCAGTTTGTTGCTTAGCTTCTGTGTTGATACTGACTTTGTACACTGAAGTGTCTCATACAGCCTCACTTTCAAATCCAAACTATCCCTTCAAGTTGACAGTGCAAGATGGACATTCACTTCAGTAATATCCCCCGTTATCGTCACATCACGGTGTTGTGTTGTAAAGTTTTGAATAGAATATAAAAAGTCATGAATGATTTCTATATTTTATTTCGGTGGTGCGTTTAATATTCCTGGAATTTGGTGATTTCTCTAGACATTTTCTTGGTACGAGCAGGATCTTGTTGCCTTGAATAAAAACAACCCAACAAATATGTTAGATGGCACTGCTCTGAGAGTCCTACCTGATGCTGCCCTTTGACCACAGGTGACTCATCCTGTTTCGTTCGTTAAGGTCATCCCTGGACGAGGATACGAGACGTTACGAGCCGCAGATCTCTCTAATATCCTGCTGGGATGTGTTTGTTGGGTTGTGACCTGACAATACGCAGAGGAAACCTTCAACCTTTTCAGCACAAAATGTTATGTACCTGCGTGGACTCCTTATCTGTCCTCATCTATTCCCTTCCTCCAGCAATATGTCTGTCAATACCGTCATGAAAGGGATCAGTCAAGTATGAGAATTTTATCACAGGCACATGCGTGGGCGCCTCGCTGTGTTTGAGGACTGCTTAATTCGCATTGTTGACCTTTCCAGAGGGATAAATACACTGTAATAAACTGTACTGATAAATGATACATGTGCCGCTTTGTCAAATTCTTGTAACTGACAACAGACGACAGGTGTCGTCTGCAGCAAAAATATTCATTATTGTCATTCATGGCATCTTTTTTTTTTTTTTTTTTTTAACTTCTGCGTCATTTCCTCTGCTCTGAAAACAAAGTGATGTTTAGAAAATTGAACGGATGTGAGAGTACATTTTATTTTTAGCAGCACAGCAGATGTCACAACAAGGTACAAGATAGATTTATTTATTATTATACAACACAGGGTTGTATAACAAGATGAAGCTGTAGTTCCCTTTTTGCTTCTCACAAAAACAAAACTTTTATATAGAAAGTATGTATAGTAGATTGATGAAAAAATGATGAAAGATGAAAAAAAACTATTTGGTCACAATGAAATAAAATGTTTCATTAAGATCACAAAATCAGAATAAAAAAGGTGTCTTTGGGGTGTTTTCAAGTGTAGTGATGTAAAGTTAATTTGGGGGGGTTTCAGAATAATCTGTTTTGGAAGAATTTTCTGTTTTATTTTTGATTCTTTGGCCTCTCTTCTGCAGGTTTCTCTCCCACTTTGAATAAAATAGGCATCGGTTAAATGTAGACTGTAGTTTGTGGTAGAAGGTAACATTTAATACTGTATTTAAGTACAGTTTTAAGGTACTTGGACTATAATTAACTAATCAATTTATGCTACTTTATTGGAACCAAGTCATTGTTTTGCAAGTCATTAGTAAATTTTGCACTCAAGTCCCAAGTCAAGCCCCAAGTCAAGACAAGCAAGTCCCAAGTTCTAAACTTTGAGTTTTGAGTCCTAAAACAAGTACTAAAGTTACTTAGCTGGGCATTAGCTTGCTAACTGTGCTAATATTAGCCTCGAATTACTGTCATCTGTGCAACTTAAAATGTCAGCTGAAGTTGGAATTTGTTGCATCTCAGTCTGTAATTTTCAAACGTCATGTTTTGCATACTGCAGTTCACCTTGTTGGTTTTTCTTCAAATTTGGTACAAACTTCCACTTGGACTCGATGATGAACTGCTTAGATTTTGGTGGTCAAAAGTCAAAGGTCACGGTAGCATCACAAAACTCATTTTTGGCCATAAGTCAAGAATTCATATGCTAATTATGACCAAATTTCACACAAATGTTTGACCAGATACTAGCAGGGCTGAAGAGAAACTACTTACATGTAACTTGTTACATGTAAGTAGTAGTTAAATTTACATGTAAGTTAAGTTTTATGTACATGAATTTTACTTAAGTAATTTCATTTTAGAGCTGCAATGATTAGTGAGTTGCAAGAAACCAACTATTTTTATAATCGATGAATCTTTTCAGTCAGTTTTAAGCAAAAATGTCAAACATTTGCTGATTCCAGCTTCTTAAATGTGAAGATTTTCTGCTTTTCTTTGTCATTTATTACAGGAAAATGAAGAATCTTTGTGTTTGTGACTGTTGGTTGGACTAAAGAAGCATTTTTAAGACATCACACAATGTTTTGACATTTCATCGACTAAACATTTGTGAAAATAATTGGCAGATTAAACTTTAATGAAACTAATTGTTAGTTGCAACCCCATTCCATTTAATATAAATATGTAATCTTCTACTCCACTAGATTTACCATTGAATATATATGATCACTTGATGTATTGCTTTTGATTAAACTATATAAAGTAGAGTAGTACGTGAGTAAAAAATAGCTCAACCATCTTCAAAATTAAAATGCCCCTGACCTGCTAGTTCAGTAAACTAATAATAATGTCATCATAGTACTTTGAAATAAGACTAAAATAAGGAGTCATTCTGCATGATGAGTACTTTTATTCATTGTCTTATTCCTTCAGTCAGAAACATGCAAGAGTGATGATACTCATACTGCACATGCCTCAGTTAGACTCCCTCCCCTCCAGGAGGACAAAAGACACATTTAGCGGGTTTGAAAATATTATTTTCATGAGCTGACCTTTCGTAGCAATTAATGAAAATGGACTTGAACTTCCATTTTTGTTTTGTTTACATCCAAGCGGTTGGCATGTGTCAAGGCCAGCATATCTAGCTAGCACATGATGTTCTTGGCACGGCTGTTAGGGTGGGTATGATTGCAACATGTTGTTGCAACTGCCCCCAAGCTACGCAGCCATATCAAAACAGACCACACAGTATTTCAACATAAAAAAAATCATTGTGGGGCACAGAAATGGATAGTTCACCCAAATACAAATTTGTGTTGCCCTATTCAATGTACAAAACCCAGTGGGTCTCATGCATGAATCATTCGCGACAGAGAAACCTCTCAGACTCACTCCAGTGATGCTCCAATCTGCTCCTCCATGTCTGTTAAGTTTCTTTTATTTTTTGCTATCCTTCAGTGTCATTTCCGTTTCCTTTCTGTTCTTCATTTTCTGAGTTCCACATGACCTCTCTGTCAGTGGGTTGTTGGTTTGTGGTTTGCACACTGCACTTAAGTCTGCTGGATTTATTGGGGTGTTTCCTTATGCTAACTGCAAACTTCCTGGCACGTGCATCCAGTTTAAGATCAAATGCGATTGATCAGCATGCTCAGGTGGGTAAGAACAGACTTGGCTGTCTGTACACGTTCAATGAAGCCCATGTAGGATTTCCATATTTTCCTACTGCTTTGTTTAAAAACAAATATAAAAGAAAAGTAACAAAACATTCATGCATGACGCCTATTGTGAGGGAAATGAAGTTGTATAAGAATAGTAGAGGTGCAATAAAAACTTTGTTTTAAAACAGATGCATTTTTGTACAATAAATAGATGTTGAATAAAAGTTTGTTACATTGCAAATTGTTCCATTTGTCTTGTCTCACACTGACACAGAGAGACAAAATAGCATCTGTAACATCTGCACTAACAAACAGAGCTCAGTAACTGTTGTTTGATAAATATTATTCGGGATGCTCTGATACCGATGCCATAATTAAGTATCCATCCAATACTGTGCTTATGTACTCATAAAGCTTCTCCAGTTCCACCACACTCGATAAAAGTAGCTCCTTCAACACAAGCAATTTGATAAAACATCTTAAGAACCAACATAAGGGAGTTTGCTAATAGAAGTGCTAGAAGTGGAAAACAGACACAACAGTTTGTTGCATTTAGAAATAGAGGAACATCTGATGAAAATAAAACGTGTTTTCTAAAGTCATTATAAGAAGTGTAATGGCATTATTAAGTGCTTGTATCGTCAAGTACCTAAATGTTAGTGCTTGTACTCTAAAAACAGTGGTATTGCTATTTATCTAAATATTACAAAATAAAATGCTATAATATTACTGTAAAACAATACATATTTTCAGAATAGTATGCTTACTATGTAGGAATTGTGCGTGAAAAATGAGTACTGCCGTCCAGATAGTGAGTTGGAGCCATAGATTGTCTGTTACATAGGTAGGTTACACAGTACGATCTATAGTTGAAGAGAATTGTTTCCCCTCTCTGCAGGCTGCAGGAGCTCTGCAGAAGCACAGGACGCACACAACATTGTAAACTGACCGCCTGTTTATGACTTTGAGTTAAATGACTGTCTGTCTAACTGCCTGCCAGACTCCATTAACATATTATTCAGTTTAACTGTTATAAACATCTATGAAGTGTACAAGATTCTTAATGATTTCTCACGATTCATAAATATATGTTTACTCATTTGGCGAACATTCAGCAACATTCAATTACTGCATGGGCCATTATCTTTCAGCTGGCAACAAGTTATTTAACCCCAACTGGTGCAATGAGTTGCTTCTCATTTCCTAAACAACCATGTCGAAAGACACATCCCGTGGTCGTGGAAAAGATGTTAGTCTGTTTGAGAAGGGTCAAATCATGGGCATGCATCAAGCAGAGAAAACATCTAAGGAGATTTGGGAGAAACTACTAAAATTGGGTTAAGAACTGTCCAACTGCATTATTAAAAACTGGAAGGATAGTGGGGACCCATCGTCTTCGAGGAAGAAATGTGGCCGGAAAAAAATCCTGAATGATCGTGATCGGCGATCACTTAAAACGTTTGGTGAGATCAAATCGAAGAAAAACAACAGTAGAACTCAGGGCTATGTTTAATAGTGAAAGTAAGAGCATTTCCACACGTACAAATGCGAAGGGAACTCAAGGGATTGGGACTGAACAGCTGTGTAGCCTTAAGAAAACCACTAATCAGTGAGGCTAACCGGAAAAAAAGGCTTCAATTTGCTAGGGAGCATAAAGATTGGACTCTGGAGCAATGGAAGAAGGTCATGTGGTCTGATGAATCCAGATTTACCCTGTTCCAGAGTGATGGGCGCATCAGGGTAAGAAGAGAGGCAGATGAAGTGATGCACCCATCATGCCTAGTGCCTACTGTACAAGCCTGTGGGGGCAGTGCTATGATCTGGGGTTGCTGCAGTTGGTCAGGTCTAGGTTCAGCAACAGTATGTGCTCAAAGAATGAGGTCAGCTGACTACCTGAATATACTGAATGACCAGGTTATTCCATCAATGGATTTTTTTCTTCCCTGATGGCACGGGCATATTCCAAGATGACAATGCCAGGATTCATCGGGCTCAAATTGTGAAAGACTGGTTCAGGGAGCATGAGACATCATTTTCACACATGGATTGGCCACCACAGAGTCCAGACCTGAACCCCATTGAGAATCTTTGGGATGTGCTGGAGAAGGCTTTGCGCAGCGGTCAGACTCTACCATCATCAATGCAAGATCTTGGTGAAAAATTAATGCAACACTGGATGGAAATAAATCTTGTGACATTGCAGAAGCTTATCGAAACAATGCCACAGTGAATGCGTGCCGTAATCAAAGCTAAAGGCGGTCCAACGAAATATTAGTGTATGACCTTTTTTTTTGGTGGCGACTTTTTTTTTGGCCAGGCAGTGTATATGATCACTTGATGTATTGCTTTTGATTAAACTATATAAAGTAGAGTAGTACGTGAGTAAAAAATAGCTCAACCATCTTCAACATTAAAATGCCCCTGACCTGCTAGTTCAGTAGACTAATAATAATGTCATCATAGTACTTTGAAATAAGACTAAAATAAGGAGTCATTCTGCATGATGAGTACTTTTACTCATTGTCTTATTCCTTCAGTCAGAAACATGCAAGAATGATGATACTCATACTGCACATGCCTCAGTTAGACTCCCTCCCCTCCGGGAGGACAGAAGACACATTTAGCGGGTTTGAAAATATTATTTTCATGAGCTGACCTTTCGTAGCAATTAATGAAAATGGACTTGAACTTCCATTTTTGTTTTGTTTACATCCAAGCGGTTGGCATGTGTCAAGGTCAGCGTATCTAGCTAGCACATGATGTTCTTGGCACGGCTGGTAGGGTGGGTATGATTGCAACACGTTGTTGCAACTGCCCCCAAGCTACGCAGCCATATCAAAACAGACCACACAGTATTTCAACATAAAAAAAATCATTGTGGGGCACAGAAATGGATAGTTCACCCAAATACAAATTTGTGTTGCCCTATTCAATGTACAAAACCCAGTGGGTCTCATGCATGAATCATTCGCGACAGAAACCTCTCAAACTCACTCCAGTGATGCTCCAATCTGCTCCTCCATGTCTGTTAAGTTTCTTTTATTTTTTGCTATCCTTCAGTGTCATTTCCGTTTCCTTTCTGTTCTTCTTTTTCTGAGTTCCACATGACCTCTCTGTCAGTGGGTTGTTGGTTTGTGGTTTGCACACTGCACTTAAGTCTGCTGGATTTATTGGGGTGTTTCCTTATGCTAACTGCAAACTTCCTGGCACGTGCATCCAATTTAAGATCAAATGCAATTGATCAGCATGCTCAGGTGGGTAAGAACAGACTTGGCTGTCTGTACACGTTTAATGAAGCCCACGTAGGATTTCCATATTTTCCTACTGTTTTTTTAAAAACAAATATAAATGAAAAGTAACAAAACATTCATGCATGACGCCTATTGTGAGGGAAATGAAGTTGTATAAGAATAGTAGAGGTGCAATAAAAACTTTGTTTTAAAACAGATGCATTTTTGTACAATAAATAGATGTTGAATAAAAGTTTGTTACATTGCAAATTGTTCCATTTGTCTTGTCTCACACTGACACAGAGAGACAAAATAGCATCTGTAACATCTGCACTAACAAACAGAGCTCAGTAACTGTTGTTTGATAAATATTATTCGGGATGCTCTGATACCGATGCCATAATTAAGTATCCATCCAATACTGTGCTTATGTACTCATAAAGCTTCTCCAGTTCCACCACACTCGATAAAAGTAGCTCCTTCAACACAAGCAATTTGATAAAACATCTTAAGAACCAACATAAGGGAGTTTGCTAATAGAAGTGCTAGAAGTGGAAAACAGACACAACAGTTTGTTGCATTTAGAAATAGAGGAACATCTGATGAAAATAAAACGTGTTTTCTAAAGTCATTATAAGAAGTGTAATGGCATTATTGAGTGCTTGTATCATCAAGTACCCAAATGTTAGTACTTGTACTCTAAAAACAGTGGGATTGCTGTTTATCTAAATATTACAAAATAAAATGCTATAATAGTACTGTAAAACAATACATATTTTCAGAATAGTATGTTTACTATGTAGGAATTGTGCGTGAAAAATGAGTACTGCCGTCCAGATAGTGAGTTGGAGTCATAGATTGTCTGTTACATAGGTAGGTTACACAGTACGTTCTATAGTTGAAGAGAATTGTTTCCCCTCTCTGCAGGCTGCAGGAGCTCTGCAGAAGCACAGGACGCACACAACATTGTAAACTGACCAGCTGTTTATGACTTTGAGTTAAATGACTGTCTGTCTCACTGCCTGCCAGACTCCATGAACATATTATTCAGTTTAACTGTTATAAACATCTATGAAGTGTACAAGATTCTTAATGATTTCTCACGATTCATAAATATATGTTTACTCATTTGGCGAACATTCAGCAACATTCAATTACTGCATGGGCCATTATCTTTCAGCTGGCAACAAGTTATTTAACCCCAACTGGTGCAATGAGTTGCTTCTCATTTCCTAAACAACCATGTCGAAAGACACATCCCGTGGTCGTGGAAAAGATGTTAGTCTGTTTGAGAAGGGTCAAATCATTGGCATGCATCAAGCAGAGAAAACATCTAAGGAGATTGCAGAAACTACTAAAATTGGGTTAAGAACTGTCCAATGCATTATTAAAAACTGGAAGGATAGTGGGGACCCATCGTCTTCGAGGAAGAAATGTGGCCGGAAAAAAATCCTGAATGATCGTGATCGGCGATCACTTAAACGTTTGGTGAGATCAAATCGAAGAAAAACAACAGTAGAACTCAGGGCTATGTTTAATAGTGAAAGTAAGAGCATTTCCACACGCACAATGCGAAGGGAACTCAAGGGATTGGGACTGAACAGCTGTGTAGCCTTAAGAAAACCACTAATCAGTGAGGCTAACCGGAAAAAAAGGCTTCAATTTGCTAGGGAGCATAAAGATTGGACTCTGGAGCAATGGAAGAAGGTCATGTGGTCTGATGAGTCCAGATTTACCCTGTTCCAGAGTGATGGGCGCATCAGGGTAAGAAGAGAGGCAGATGAAGTGATGCACCCATCATGCCTAGTGCCTACTGTACAAGCCTGTGGGGGCAGTGCTATGATCTGGGGTTTCTGCAGTTGGTCAGGTCTAGGTTCAGCAACAGTATGTGCTCAAAGAATGAGGTCAGCTGACTACCTGAATATACTGAATGAGCAGGTTATTCCATCAATGGATTTTTTCTTCCCTGATGGCACGGGCATATTCCAAGATGACAATGCCAGGATTCATCGGGCTCAAATTGTGAAAGACTGGTTCAGGGAGCATGAGACATCATTTTCACACATGGATTGGCCACCACAGAGTTCAGACCTGAACCCCATTGAGAATCTTTGGGATGTGCTGGAGAAGGCTTTGCGCAGCGGTCAGACTCTACCATCATCAATGCAAGATCTTGGTGAAAAATGAATGCAACACTGGATGGAAATAAATCTTGTGACATTGCAGAAGCTTATCGAAACAATGCCACAGCGAATGCGTGCCGTAATCAAAGCTAAAGGCGGTCCAACGAAATATTAGTGTATGACCTTTTTTTTTGGTGGCGACTTTTTTTTTGGCCAGGCAGTGTATATGATCACTTGATGTATTGCTTTTGATTAAACTATATAAAGTAGAGTAGTACGTGAGTAAAAAATAGCTCAACCATCTTCAACATTAAAATGCCCCTGACCTGCTAGTTCAGTAGACTAATAATAATGTCATCATAGTACTTTGAAATAAGACTAAAATAAGGAGTCATTCTGCATGATGAGTACTTTTACTCATTGTCTTATTCCTTCAGTCAGAAACATGCAAGAATGATGATACTCATACTGCACATGCCTCAGTTAGACTCCCTCCCCTCCGGGAGGACAGAAGACACATTTAGCGGGTTTGAAAATATTATTTTCATGAGCTGACCTTTTGTAGCAATTAATGAAAATGGACTTGAACTTCCATTTTTGTTTTGTTTACATCCAAGCGGTTGGCATGTGTCAAGGTCAGCGTATCTAGCTAGCACATGATGTTCTTGGCATGGCTGTTAGGGTGGGTATGATTGCAACACGTTGTTGCAACTGCCCCCAAGCTACGCAGCCATATCAAAACAGACCACACAGTATTTCAACATAAAAAAAATCATTGTGGGGCACAGAAATGGATAGTTCACCCAAATACAAATTTGTGTTGCCCTATTCAATGTACAAAACCCAGTGGGTCTCATGCATGAATCATTCGTGACAGAAACCTCTCAGACTCACTCCAGTGATGCTCCAATCTGCTCCTCCATGTCTGTTAAGTTTCTTTTATTTTTTGCTATCCTTCAGTGTCATTTCCGTTTCCTTTCTGTTCTTCATTTTCTGAGTTCCATATGACCTCTCTGTCAGTGGGTTGTTGGTTTGTGGTTTGCACACTGCACTTAAGTCTGCTGCCCATATATGGATTTATTGGGGCATTTCCTTATGCTAACTGCAAACTTCCTGGCACGTGCATCCAGTTTAAGATCAAATGCGATTGATCAGCATGCTCAGGTGGGTAAGAACAGACTTGGCTGTCTGTACACGTTTAATGAAGCCCACGTAGGATTTCCATATTTTCCTACTGTTTTGTTTAAAAACAAATATAAAAGAAAAGTAACAAAACATTCATGCATGACGCCTATTGTGAGGGAAATGAAGTTGTATAAGAATAGTAGAGGTGCAATAAAAACTTTGTTTTAAAACAGATGCATTTTTGTACAATAAATAGATGTTGAATAAAAGTTTGTTACATTGCAAATTGTTCCATTTGTCTTGTCTCACACTGACACAGAGAGACAAAATAGCATCTGTAACATCTGCACTAACAAACAGAGCTCAGTAACTGTTGTTTGATAAATATTATTCAGGATGCTCTGATACCGATGCCATAATTAAGTATCCATCCAATACTGTGCTTATGTACTCATAAAGCTTCTCCAGTTCCACCACACTCAATAAAAGTAGCTCCTTCAACACAAGCAATTTGATAAAACATCTTAAGAACCAATATAAGGGAGTTTGCTAATAGAAGTGCTAGAAGTGGAAAACAGACACAACAGTTTGTTGCATTTAGAAATAGAGGAACATCTGATGAAAATAAAACGTGTTTTCTAAAGTCATTATAAGAAGTGAAATGGCATTATTAAGGGCTTGCATTGTCAAGTACCCAAATGTAAGTACTTGTACTCTAAAAACAGTGGGATTGCTGTTTATCTAAATATTACAAAATAAAATGCTATAATAGTACTGTAAAACAATACATATTTTCAGAATAGTATGCTTACTATGTAGGAATTGTGCATGAAAAATGAGTACTTGCCGTCCAGATAGTGAGTTGGAGCCATAGATTGTCTGTTACATAGGTAGGTTACACAGTACGTTCTATAGTTGAAGATAATTGTTTCCCCTCTCTGCAGGCTGCAGGAGCACAGGACACACACAACATTGTAAACTGACCAGCTGTTTATGACTTTGAGTTAAATGACTGTCTGTCTCACTGCCTGCCAGACTCCATGAACATATTATTCAGTTTAACTGTTATAAACATCTATGAAGTGTACAAGATTCTTAATGATTTCTCACGGTTCATAAATATATGTTTGGCGAACATTCAGCATATTTTAATTCTAATTAACATTAACAATGGGCAAACGGCCCGAAATATAAATTTCAAAGGGAGACACTGTGGCTGCAGTGCTGATATCAGAGAAGCGAGTATTTTAACTTAACATGTTTCCTTAATCTCTCATGACATATCATGGTCAGTTAATGATTTTTTTACAGTAAATATATTAAAGATTTCTCCTTTAATGGAAAAAAGTAAAAGTTAATAAGTGAAACTTAGTGTATTTTTAATACGTTTGTAACCCTCCCACGATAGTTTTGTCCCTGGGGGTTAGTTGCAACATCTGACTTCTTCTTTTCAAATAAAAATTGTTAACGATAAGTCATATGTAATAATTTTTTAATGGTATCGTTGTTTAGCAGATAGATGTAAGTTTAAAGGAGAAATATGTAATATTGTGATAAATCATAAAATGACCATGATAGACCACCGGTGATTAAGGGCCAGAACAACTGATTCAGTTTGCCTGTTTCATGCTAATTAGAGTTCAAATTGATTAATAATCTTTTAGAAGTAATAGATGTTTATAATGGTTAAATTGAGCTATTTGTTAATGGAGTCTGGCAGTGAGTTAGACAACCACTATACTCCAACTCCAGCGGGTTTTGTTTTCAAGATAATGGACTTTACACTGTCAGACAACCGACAGCTATAATCAGCTGATCAACTTACAGCTTACCAACTCATCCTCGCTTGTGTTTGTCAAATTATAATGTTGTGCTAATTTTGCACTCCTGCAGCGTTTCCTGCAGTCTGCCTGAGCTTTCTTTGCGTCTTGAGAGGGGGAGGCAGGGGAAAACAACCATAGGCTGTATATTAAATGGAGATTCAACCCATTTAATATGCAGTTTATGACTCCAACTCCCTGTTTGGACTGCTTTACTCAGTTCTGGACGTGCAAATTGCTAAATATTGCTCCTCTAAGATTCATTTGTCGAAGTCACCTCTTAATAACCAAGAGAAATACAAAAAAAAAAATGTTGCAACCATCCCCAGTCTCCCCTAATTACAAGACATTACAAGGATTCTTCACTCTTTTTCTTCAGTAAAGGATCTGAATCCTTCTCTCCACTGACCATTGTTTCCAGCCTTTCCACCACGTTTGTTGAGACGGAAGCAATTAGTCAGAAAGTCCCGTCCATCATCGTTCAAATGACGTTGACGCCTCCTGCAATCAGCCCACAATCTCTGGACAAACAGTAGCGACCAATGGGCTAATAATTACAGGCTATCGATGATTATTTGCCATCGTCACTTTCTCATCCTGGTCCTGGCACCGGGGCTACTTTTAAAAACACCCGCTGACGCACAGCTGCTGCATCAGGAGGAGCGTTTAACTTTCACCATTTCCATCAAAGGCGTCGGGAGTCAAACTTGAGCAAAGTCTGCAGCAGCTGGAGACCCTCCCTCATCCTCTCTGCAGCATCGGTTCACAGCAATAAAAAAAAAAGCGACTATGGTGGAGATTTTTTAAAGTTAGGTCCAGCTGATTAACTGCAACTATAAGGATTAAAATACCGCAGTTTAGATCCGACATTTCCCTCCGATAACATGAGCGGAATGTGCATAAACTTTTCATGGACTTGCAGACCAGTGTGGCTGGTTTTAATCGTTCTGCTCACATTACCGTATGTGTTGCACTGTTCGGACAGTCCTGCAGCAGCTGTGGGCAAAATGTATCCAAGAGGCAACCACTGGGCAGTAGGTAAGTGAAATCATTATTGCATTTAAAATGTTGCATTTGGCTGATTCATTCGGTGAATGTGCACCACATTTGACTGTAATATTTAAAGAGATATAGACATAAATATATCAAAAATATCTCATAGAATCAGAAAATGTTAAGCATAGTTAAAAATTCCATGAAATGCTGCATGTTTTATAGGACAGGAATATTTGAGCATGTAAGTTTTTCACGTTCATTAAAGAGAAAAAAAGTGACTAAATTCCAGTAAATTGAATTAAATTCAGCAAACATGCTTATTTTACATTGAAGTTTCATTTGAGACATAATATACTGAATTCATCACATCAGATTGTTTTCAAACCATCAAGGTTTGCACTGTGGTCACAGTATTGATTTTATTTAATTACATATAAGGACATATCATGGTGTGTTTTTTACACGTGGGTAAGTGGTGCTTTAGCCGTGCTGTGTGCTATTGTTTTGTTTTTTATTGTATATTCTGTTTGCGCTTCACACCACGTGATCATGGTCTTGAGTCACATAAATAAAATTTAATTAAATAAAATAAACCTCACTTTTTTTTTATTTATTCCAAAGCAGTTAATGCATCCCATTATGTCCAACCTCTCAGGTCATTTGATGGGGAAGAAAAGCACCGAGAGCCTGCAGAAGCTGCGGGCGGTTCCACCACCCCTGGTCATAGACATGGATCAAGAGGATATGGAAGAACAGTACCCACAGTACAAACAACGCTCAGCCTCACAACTGAATCAGGTCAGTTTGTGCTCTGTACCTTTGATGTCACATGGTTTATTATTGGGTTATTACTGTGGAGACACTTTGTAAATCACTACTAAGCTGTCACGACACATAAGATGAAAAGGGCAACAGACCTGTTGCTTGACAAGTAGTGACCCCACGTTTATCTGTACTCTTAAGCCTCAGATCTCATTGCTGCCTTTGTTTCTCCATCAGCAACAATTATACCTGTCAGCTTCATCGCATATTTGTTAGAGTTACCAGCATTTAACCACCATTAGCTTATTTTAATAGTCCCAAAGTAGTATCACTTTACAAGACCACCCTTATAAATGATTTATAAATGGTTTATAATTAGGATATTTATTGGGTTGTAAACACTTTATAAGTCATTAATAACAATTATAAACAGGTTATAACACAGTTCTCATACATCAATAACACTTTTTAATAACCATCATAAATAAATGGTGTATTGATAGATAATTAATTCAATTTTAGTTAATAGTTATTTCATCGTTTACAAATATTCAAATAATGTTTATATATGCTTACCAAACAATTTATTAATATTAATTAATTAATTTATTAATATTAATTGTAAGTTTTATAAACATCAAATGCATCTTAACAGTAACCATCCACAGCCCCTGTTACACAGTCTCTTAAAGGTGGGAATATTGCAACTTTATCCCACCTCGCCATCTGTGTAAAAGCTATGGGGGTGGAATTGGGGGGTCAGTTTCGTTCCGCCGCTGATCTGCCAAGGGAGGTGGTAACAGAACCGTAGCAGAGCCAAGGTAAGCCAGCATGGCGGGACAGGACGCTGTTGACTTAGATGTTCACTGCAGTTTGTGGTTGTGTTCTTTGAATTACGTGTTTATTCAACATATTAATCAGCTGTTTTAAGCAGAGAGAGACGTGCTGACACTTTACGGCGCTGACACAGAGCTGCATGCAGTAAGCCGACACAGACACTCAGACAGACAGGCAGGAGGAGAGGAATCCTCCCCACAGATCGTCACACAAGGCGATCTTCTTAACTTGTCTGTTGCAGAAGCAGCAACGCCCCATTTATCCAGGAATACATAAAAAGCTTTCTATTATAAATCCAAGAGGCTATCAGCTCTGTGTGTGATTATAAACAAGGAGACGGGCAGAATCATTTGTTGACGGTGTGCTGTTGTGTTAAGCCCCGCCTCTTTTGATTCTGTGATACCGGCATGCTGTGTAAAAGGACACACTTGGACAACTTTATGCCAGTTCTGCTTGGATCAGCGTAAACACACATAGATGGCTTAAAGGCGAGCCTTCATTTTGGCAATATTGCGGGATCTCTGTGTAAAAAAGGGCTTATGATGCTGCACGTACCCCTTGTAATTTTTTTCCCAGTCAAGGAAATGTCAAGATAAACAATATTGCTGAAGCCTTAGCGTATCTGGTAATTAGATATGTAAATTTGATTTGCCAAATGAAACTTTTTGACTAGAAAGATATGCTAACGGTGGTTAACAAATATGTGACGAGGCTGACAGGTATAAATGCTGACTGATGGTGAAGATAAATTAAGCACTGAGCTCTGAGGCTTAACGGTACAGATCAGTTATCATTTTTGGAAATGAGATGTTGATGGTAAATGTTTTTCTCCATGTCGTCACTGCATTACAGCTGCTACAGTTGTTGCAACTGTTGACAAACGACCAAGACTCCACCTGAAATGCAAGAGGACTTCTGTTCATTATCTACTAAACATGTGCCCTGTAATCACATATCCGCACTGTATTTTTTTCTGCTGTAAGAATACACTGGAAGTTTATTTTATCAGTAATTTCTAATTTCTAATTTGCATACCCTGCAACGGTTTGAATTCAGACTGACATGACATGGTTATGTTACATAACTGAGAATGCTGAATAAATTTAACGTTGTGATAACTGCATTGTGTATGTCTAATCATCTTTTGCACACCACAACTGGCCTTTTATTTTTTTATTTTTTTGAATCACACATTCACTGTTTTTCTTTTAAAAGATGTAATGCTAAAATTCACTCCACCTGTGCAAGTACAGCATTATACGACATGACCCGTCATAAAATGCAACAGGAGCTCTTTTAACTGAGAGTTAAAAGACTTTTATAAGTCATGAACATTCGTTATATATTCTGTTGTAAGTTGTGCAAGGTTGACCCTTTAAAAAAAAGTATTTTTTTGTAGGATCATATTTAGGCTATTTTCAAAACTTCCCTTATTCATATGATTCCTTAGGGCTTATTTTATATTATTGAAGGCATATTGAGGACACAAAATCTGCTGAGTTTGTTGCAGTTTGTGTGAGGTTGACCCACTCTTTTGGGTGAAACGTCTGGATTATTCAGTAACCAGATTGTACCACCAGATGGTGGACTGTATCCATTATGAGAGCATCTTTAGTCTCTCTGTTACATTCTGAGTAAGTTACCAGTAAGGTGAAGCATGAAGAGTCGACACAATCATAAATACAGATGACAACAGGTCACTAAAATCAATTTATGATCAATTCATTGAGCTTTGATGCTGCTTTTTCTCATCAAAACAAATGAGCACAAACACACCCGCAGTGTCTGTTTAGGACAGTAGGATAGATAATGATGATGGGGGCTTTTATTAGCCCTCGGGGGCCGCAGACAATAGGAAATGCTAATTGAAACAATTTGGTTACACTTCGTTTTTCTTTAAAGCCAAGGAGGAACATTTTCTCTTCTGTGCTTGTCCCTCATTTGTCACGGATGATTGGCGAACAATAGAGGTACAAGCCACTTTCACCCCATCATTATGAGTCTAATCCCAGGAGCGAATGGGATAAAGTTTACAGGAGCTAATGAGGAGGAAATAAGTGGGTTGACAAACTCATTCTGTAACACAGAGGGAGGAAGTCTGGGAGTTTGAGCTGCCTCTTGATAACACCCTCTATTCTTATTAATGATGCTTTAAATTAAATGATCACATGTCGAGGGGGGTGTGAAACTTGATACCATAAAGAGGTTAAATAGAGTTTTGGAGCCAAAGTTGCAGTTGCAGTGATGAAGGGTTTTAAACAGCATTTGCAAATTCACTAATATATCAGAAATTTGCGTTTAGTGTTAAATTTAAGTTTTCTCTTTCTGAAAATATTTTTTCCTCCAACCTGATAGTCTTGTTTGTGTATTCCACCACTAAGGGGTGCTGTTGACAGTATTTCTCCAGTAACTGTGGGCTGCACTTTAATCTACCTCCACTCTGCAGCACGATTAACTATTGTACATTAAAGGGATAGTTCTGGTGATTTTAAGTGGGATTGTATGAGGCACTTATCAATAGCCTGTGCAGCCAGTCAGCTGGGCCCCCAGTGCAGAGAAGCAGTAAAGGAGCACTAGCAAAGAAGCTAAGCAATATACTGTTGTAGACAGGGTCAGCACAAAACATATATTAGCCACTTTAAAAAGGCCCATCTAAAAATGCATGCTATATTTAGAAAGGTTTCACAGCTTTACCTTGCCATTAGTCCGCCTTTTTCTGACAGAAAACTGCTGTTATATAAGACAAATATCACGCTCTCCAAAGCAACCAAACTTCATTTGCAAAATCAGTCATTTTATCCTGCAGAACACATGAGACATTAGTCTACAGCCTCATTATTTTGTTACTTTCTTTGTGTTATTGTGCTCTTTGGTGCTTTAAAACATTAGTCTTGGATTCACTGAAGTCATACAATAGCACAAACAAACCAACAGATTGAGGCAGCGGTAGACCAGCAACCTCTGTGTTCTGCGAGGTAAAGTGATTGATTTCACCTATGGAGTTTGGTTAAGCGAGAGAGAGAGCAGCAATTTCCTGTCAGAAAAGTCTGTCTGGCAGCAAGGCAAAGCTGTGAAAATATTCTAAATATAGCATACATTTAAACTGATTTATTTTAGGCGTTAAAATGTATACTAAAATATATTTTAGTGGGTTAAAATATATTTTGTTGCTGACCCCTGCCCAGAGCAGTGCATTGCTTAGCTTCCATGCTACACACAGACTATGGATAAGCACCTCATACAGCCCCACTTCAAATAATCTGAACTATTCCTTTAATGTGATATTAGCAGATGAATTATAGGTTGTGGATGCCATTTTGCTTCCTTATGCATTGCAGACACATCTAATTTGCACCATATTTTTTTCATTCTCATTCATTCTGTCAGACATTTTTGACAAATCTACATTTTTTTTTTACATATAAAGTTTATTGTATACAGAAAATATTCACATTTGTTAAGTCTTTCATGACAAAGAGAAACCGTCAGAGAAACATGAATCAAAATGAAGACTGTTCCATTTACAAAAGTAGAATAAATACTAAATTGTCAACATAACACTGGATAAGACTGAGGTGGGCTGAATGAATGTAAAACTTTACAGTAAACACGGCTTAGAGCAGAGATGATGAAGGACAAGAAAAACACCAGATCATCAGTGTTCATTAGTTTCATATTTTACAGGAATCTCACAGTTAGTGTCACAGATTTTCAGATAAGAACACTTTACGTCCTCTTATCTAGCATTTATAAGCAGTATATAAACATTTCATGAATGCATTATGAACCATTAGAATGTAGTTGTAAGCAGCTGTATTGACATTTTAAGTGTTAATTAATGTTCGGTATTTGTCAGCAACTTCTCTTCTTTATATTTTATATTATGTTGTTGCTCATTATGTTTGTTCATCAGCTTGAGGCTGCCCACAAGAGGAATTACTGTTGACAAAATGGGGTGAACAGGGGCATTTGTAACATTTTTTATATTTTCCATCATAACCCACAGACTCCTTGAAATACCTTAGTCATCTTTTGATACAAGAAACATATATTTGTCCACTAATTATTAATAGAACTGATATATTTTCACTAATAAGGGCAAGACTGTAATATTCAATTTAATGGAAGAAGTCAGAGTGTTATTTACATTTTTTTAACACTGGAAAAATAAATCATATTAATCCACTGTATCTTAAAAAAAAAGCACACCTGAAAGTAATCACATCACTGCTGTAGTATGTAATAATCTTACTTAAGCTTTTTTGTATGTGGTTTAAATTCTTTTAGATGTCAGGCATCATGTGCATTCAAAGCAAAAGTCTAATTGCCCTCGATCTTCCAGCCATGTTGCTAGCTAGTAACACCTATATTAGTATAGTTTGTTCATGTATATTTTTAACAAATATTTAACCAATAATAATAATAATTTTGACCAACATATGGGACTAATGTAGTTTAAATCCCATGTCTTTGTTTTATTAGTTCTGGCAGCTTTTTTCAAAAGCACATATTTTATGCTAATTTCAATCTTGCAAAATTGAAACTTCAAAAAGTTTTATTTATTTATTTTTAATTACTTCTCATGGCCTACCTGCAGTACCGTTGGGGCCCAGCAGGGGGCCCTGCCCACGCTTAAAATTTAGACCGCAGAGGGAAAATACTGTACACATCCAAAAAGTAACTGTTATACCTCAGAATTATTTTTTTGTTCAAAACGTCTGCTGAAGTGAAATGATCCTGCTTATGTTTGGTGGGAGACTCCTACTGAGCATGTGCAGATTAGAGTCATCACTCTAGCTTATTTCTGATTAGAGGAACTGAGTGATAATTGCCCGGAGTCTCCTACATTAATGAACACTTATATCTGCTTGCAACTCCATTATACCATTTATAACATTTTTATGTACTGCTTAAATTGTTACCCTTATAAGTAACGATGATGTCTCTAATCCAGGACTGTAGAATTTCCAAAATAAAAGTCCCATCAGCATGAGGATAAAGTCAGTTTTTCCAAAACAATCGTTCCCATGTCCATTTTTAACCTCCACTCAGCATCACCACGTCTTCCCGATAGACTGAATGTGTTCCTTGGCCTTCATCCTCAGAGAGGCAATACTGGAGTTCCTCGGATCAGCTGAGCACTGATACGCCGGCGGCGGGGGGCACATGGCGCCCATGTGGGGCAGGTGAGGGCTGTGTCCATGCAGGGCTGGGGAGTTGAGGAAGGAGGCTGGCAAGGAAGAGGGCATGGAAGGTGGAGGAGAAGGGGTGTAAGTGCCCGGGAGGCCCTGCGAGCCCGTAATGAAGCCCGGGAGGGACTGCAGGGAGGTGGAGGTGGTGATCGGGGTGGAGAGCCAGGGGTCGAGCTGCAGACTGGAGCCCAGCGAGCTGGTGGGAGAGCGGCTGAAGGAGAGCAAGGAGGAGGAGGAGCAGGTGTCCTGGAGCTTGATGGAGCTCACCTCGAGCTTCTCTTGCCGACGCCACTTGGCTCGCCGGTTCTGGAACCACACCTGGAAAGAAAGAGGAGGATTTTTTTCAAATCAATCCAAACACTTTGTTTATTTATTTCTGCAAAGGCAGCAGCTTAATCTTGTTTGTTTTGTTTTTTTTAACCCAAACCATGATTTTTCCCCATAAACCTTGCCCAACAAGGGCTTCGGGCAGACACCATAATTCCCTCCCCTAAACCTGACCAAGAAGGGCTTTCTGGCAGAAAGCCTTGAAGGCTGACTCCCAACAGCCCCAACACACAATAAATATTAGAAGAACTGAGCTGCAACAATTAATCAAACTCTTGTCCACTATTAAATTAATCACCTATTATTTTGATAATTGATTAATCATTTTGAGTCATTTTTTAAGAACTGAATAGCTCTGAGTTGTGGACAAAAAAAAACATTTGAGACATCATCTTTGATAGACTAAATAAATAATGAAAATAATTAGTTGCAGCCCATGATAGAGGAAGAATTTTTTTTTAAGTCATAAACAGTCAAAGGCTGTAAGCTTAAAAAACTAAAAGAATAATGTTCAAGTATTATGTGAAAGTATTTTAATATTTAGAAATGAGGAGGGTTTGTTACAGGATTAATGAGTGAAGATTTCAGCTATTAAACAAAACACTTTGCATTAAATTGTGATGCTATAATCAATAATTATGATTGTTATGAACATATTTTATTACGTTTATTTAACTTCCATTTTTCAGTTTCTTTCAGTGTTAAATCTGTGATAGAAGCCACACGAGGATCAAGTTAAACATTCTTCTGCTGTTCTTTCCTTCACACATAGAACATGCTCATGTGTTTTCACTGATCTAAACAATAACTGTGGACAAAAGTTAATATTTCTGAATAATAGGCTATAAGGAAGAAAACTCAGTTGTATATTTATGACCCCATTACAAGTTAAACATCCCTATAAATCAAATTAATGAGCCAGTTAAACTAATGTTACAATTTGTTCTCTAAATTTCAAAGTTATCTCTTGAATTTGATGTAATAATGGTGGATATAAACATTAAATGTAAACCCATAATCAATAATAAGTGATGGTTAAAATCCTATTTTTTTCATGCTTCTTTCAATGCTGAATCTGTGATAAAAAGTTAAACATTTTGTAAATAAATTTGCCAGATCAGATAAATAAAACAGCTTCTTTTTTTGTTTTGTTTCTGGCAGCAGTTCCTGCAAACATAAAAAATCAGGGCCCGACTGATACTGCATTTTGGGGCAGGTGCCAATAATTATATTAGTGAGTAAAAAAATGTGTATGTATATTGCAGTAATCCATCAAATGTGCCTATCAAACACAAAGACAAAGATATGTAATGGGGGCAGGATCACTTTTATTGTCTAAAATGGAAACAGAATGGAAACAGTAAACTTTCACTGATATTTTTAATAATTATAAATAACTAGAAATAAAAAAAACCATGATTGTAAAAAACAAACAAACAAAGAAAAATCATATTGGCACATCAGACAACATACATACTGATACGGATATAGGCTGATATCACTTTGAAAGGCCAATATATCTGCAGATGATATTGGTGATATCTACAATATATCTGTCTAGTTCTACAAAACATTAACGTTGTCACTGATTTAAACAATTTAAGTAACAATAAGTGTGAATAATAGTATATAAGACATTCAGTTTTATATTTATGATCTCATCACGAATTAAATATCAAATAAAAACTGTTACACATTATTTCTCTAATTTATCTCTTAAATTTGTGTAATAATGGCGGATCTGCCGAAAATAAACTTTTAATTGTAACCCTATAAGAGTTAAATTTTGCAAAGATTTTTTCTTTTATCGCTGTATTTATTCAAAATTAAAGATGTTTTTCGTGTTTCTGTTAGAAGATAATACATCTTCAGCCATAAAATGTGTTAATCAGCCATCATTAATGCCTTCAGTCCTGTGGCTCGAATATATTCGTGCGTAATGAAGAATAAAAAGACTGTTATATATATATTATATTAATATATATATATAGCATATATATACAATATATAATATATATATATACATAACATTATTTTTTTTATTTTATTTATTTTTTTTTTTTTTTTGGCACACTCACCTGCACTCGGACCTCCGGCAGGTTGACCTTCAGCGCCAGCTCCTCCCTGCTGTACACATCGGGGTAATGGGACTTCTCAAAGGCTCGCTCCAGTTCGTGAAGCTGGAAGGTGGTGAAAGTTGTCCGGTTCCGACGGTGTTTCTTTTTGGGGTTTTCATCATCGGACAGTTTTCCGTCTCTGTCCGGTGAGTCCGGACACACCGAAGCTTCAGCTGCGCTACTGCCGCAACACACACCTGCGGAGACAGAACAAGAAATTTCAAGTTTTGGGAAAGTTAAAATAAGTTTCCCACGATCAAATTCTGACAGTTTCATGTAATGCAGCGTATTAATGTGTTTATTTATTAATTTGTCTTATTGGTGTGTAGTTTTATAGTCAGTAAATCAGCTGAAACATAAGTAAATTTGCGTAAAATTCAAAACCAATGACACCTGACTCAAATTATCAGGCTAGTGGATCATTTTCTGGAGAAATAAGTAACATCTTCAGGTTATCTAAAGGTTTAAAAACTTTAGAAACTGCAAGACTTAACACCACAGATACTAGGTGGTATGTTTTAAGTTTATTTTTACACCTAAATTGGCTGATTTGACCCAGAAATTTTGAGAAAACTGCATCTACTTACTGTCAAAACTTTCTGAGGAGTGACTTTTCTTCATCGGGGTCACGATTACGTTCCGCTCAGCAGCATCTTTGACTTTCTCCGTCACGCTGTAGGTGGAGGCTGACTTGTGGAAGATGGTGTCCTCTTTAAATCCCAGTATGGCCTCGATGCTGTGGATGGTGGACGGGTTGTCTCCCGGGCTCTGGACGGAGCGTGCGGAAGGAGACAGGCGCTCATCCATCATCATCACTTGGGAAGTTGATCCAAGAAGCCACATTTGTCGACACAGTCCAAAAAAAAGATGGTGAAAATCACTCAAACTCCGAGTTGTTTTCTTATTTGCGCGGCTCTTCTGTTTGATAAGGTTGTAAAAAATCAAATCAGAGCCGAGTTGGAAAACTTGCGCACAAGAAAAACACCAGTGAGACCGTCCTGCTCAGTGGATATGGAGCATCCTCAGAGGGGGCTTTTAAAGTAGTCCCCGCTGTAAGACCCCCTGCTCATGCGGCACCCCCGCTGCACGTCAGAGAGGGGACGTCCTGTTGGATTTGGCTCCTGGATTTAGGGGTAACTGTGCGCCCATGCAGCCAGCGCGCACACATACAATACACCCTCCTCCCTAACTCCTCCTCCTCTTCCCTCCATCTCAAGTGCATCAGTCAGTGCTGCTGGCTCTAAACCGACTTACATAAATCTTAAAACCATCTTTCCACTCCTCCAGATGTCATGTTCATGTCAGTCTGTGTAAAAAAGAGGAAGATTAGGCGCACAGATTAAGGTACAACAAAATCATAATTACAAGATTTCTGGGCAGGACACGGATTGCAAGATGACAGCTTAATATTTAATCAAAGCGTCAAGATATTGTTGCCAAACCAAATTTAGTTGAAGAAGTATTTGTTTTATTGACCTAAAGGAAAAAAAACATGCACCTCCTGACACATGTTGAATAAAGAATACTTGAATACTTTTACAGACTCATTAGAAATCAATTAAAACATGCACTAATGAGTAATAAACTTAAACTATGAGGAGTTTCTTTAACCAGTTTCCTTTAGGTGTTGAGTCTAAGAGGGTAACAAAGCCCAAACAATAACAAATTTGGGCTATAACCACTTAACAGCAAACAAAGATTGACAGCAGTGTGGTAATCCTGCTTAAGGGGATTACATTATTTTACTCAAAAGAGTTAAAACCCCTAAAACTATTTAGCTTTTCCTAATTACAGAAGGTGACCTTATCCTTTGTTTGCCTGAGAGCAGAGGGGGGTCAGAGGGATGCTGCTAACTGAGCACTGTTTTAATTAGCCTAGCAACAAAAAGTTGTGAGAAAGCGCATGCAAAACTATTCATTCGGCTAAACTTTTTAAGGATGCTGCAGTGCAAAAAAACCCATAATTGCAAGGCAACTGCCTTTTTGAGCTTTGAATCAAACTCTTAATTTTTAAAACTAAACTAAACAAAGTTTTGCCGACCTGTAATCTTTTGTTAAGATGTTTTACTTTACTTTATTATATAAACTTGAATTATTGAGTTTTAGAAACACCCCAAAATTGTTTAAATTCATCATTATTGGGTGCTTGAAAATATAATGGCTGCAAAATAATATATGAAATACATAAAACTTAAAGATTCAAGTTAGTAAGTTATCTCAACAAAACTTTATTAGTTGATAAAACTTTTTCAAAACTTAAGTTTGAGTTTAGCTTAAAAAAAAAATTATTGAATTAAGTTGCCCTGAAATGTGAAAAGTTTGTGTCCGGGCTGCCTCAGAAATTTTAAGTTGACTGAATTTGAAAAGTTAATTTTTGTAACAGTTCAAAGCCAGTAAACTTCTCGTCAGATAAACTTGAAATTAATTTATTTGTACTTGAGAAAACAAGTTCAATAAGTTTAAATTGAACCAATAACTCTTTAGTCACACTGATGAACGTTACAGCAAATTTGATTTCCTTTCACATTTTCTCAGTTTTAAAAGTCAGATCTTCAGTTCACACAAAGAGCTTAAGCTATAAAAACAAAAGGTCTCAGGAGAGATTTAACTCTCAAATGATGCATGATGGGAAGAACTTCTATGCTAATATGCCGATCATGTTTCTTTTAGATTGAACTCTGTACAGTACATTTATTGAACTCATCGTTTCAGGTTAAAAGACTGAAAGTTAGACCTTTTGTTTGTATAGTTTGAAGAAAAACTTGATGTTTTAAGTTTAGTTAAACATCTAAATCTTGTGTATTTACATTAGGTTAATGAGACAAGAATAGTTGATTGCACTGTATGATTTTCTACAGTGTGTCTTGTGTTCTTGGTTTGCATGTGAGGAGGTCTGATTATATTTTATGGCACATATACAGAGCATGATAATAGATTCTTCAGCTGAATATTGTTGGAGAAGTTTAAGTGACTGTGAAGTGATTTGGTTTTATTATTAAATGTCAGTGATGGTTTGACCCGTAGAAAAAGCTGAGAATTCAGTTTCTTTCTCGTTGGCTCAATGCTCAGCTATCATTTAGCCTTGAAAAGTCACAGGCACACAGACTGAATGAAGCTTCTGCATCAGTATAATAACCTCCAATGTTCACAATAACACAATACCAATGAAGAGACAGGAAATATCTTGCTGGTTTCTTGTACGTATTAAAAAGCATGTATGGTAAAAATGATGTTGACTCAAACATAAAGTCTTTGTCCTTCAATCCAAACATCTTCTCCAAGTCTGAGATAAGTAGATTATGACACTGAATACATTTAACCCGCTCTGATTTTCTGAATCTAAACGAGAAAATTAAGGTTTTTTGAGATTTAGATGAGCAGATTGATGCCACTCTTGCAAATCTGAAGTTATTGCATGCAGCTGGTTAGCTTAGTTTAGCATTAAGCCTGGAAAGTGAGGAAAGTGAGACATCGAGCTAGCTTGGTTCTGTCTAAATGTAAAAAACATCCACCTACCAGCACTTCTCAAACTCACTAACATTACATAGTATGGTTTTATTTGCATCTAAAGAACGTAGTGTGAAAATATCAGGTTTTTGTTTGTTTGTTTTATGCACAGTTATGTGCCATATGATATCTTGGCTGGAAGCAGTGACTCCAATTTGTACAGATAAAACAAACAAGATATAATGTGTTAATTATGCTACCTTCAGACAAGCTCTTTCCCCATGTTTCTAATCCTTGTGCTAAGCTAAGCTAATAGTCTCCTGGCTGTATGAGAGTGATATAAATCTACTCATCTAACTCTTGGCAAGAAAGCAAATAAGTTTATTTCCCAAAATATTTAAATATTTGTTTTAAAGGCTAATTTGTGCTAAATGTTAGACATGCATACGGACATGGATGGAGCCCGCTCTCCTCTGGGGTACAAGTAGCCTGCTAGTCCTGGTTAGGATTCAGTACTCTGTGCTGTTACCTCCAGTGACACATTTTCGTATTTTATATATATTTGATGTGTGCAGACATGTAAAAATTCCACTGGACGAGGGTTGTTAGGCAGATGAGACTCTCTGTTTCTTTCTTACTGAACAAAGTAAATGACAGGCTTGTATAATAGACGTTTTTCATGGCAGCCATCTTGACATGAAATAGCTGAGAAACCACAGGCGTAACTAGTGATACTAATTAAGGTCCCGTTCCATTTAGTGTAGCAGAGTCTTTACAGTGAGCCAACATGCACAACAGCACCACCCTGACTCTGTTTGACCTGAATATAAAGAAACCTTAATTAGTATGATTGGTAACACTGTTTACTCTACTATTTCCTGTCAAAAGGTCTGTCGTCTCAACTTCCTTTCCTGATAAAAAGAAAAATGAGATATCTGCTATTGTCAGTTTGTCCTGTCCTGTTGTATTCTCGTGTGGACAGAGACGCAGAGATAAAGAGAGAGAGAGAGAGAGAGAGAGAGAGCGGGGGCACAGGCTGACAACCTTGGCTCTGCTGATCCTATTAGATGTTAATCTCCAGACTTTATAAATCCACAGCCGTTTAAACTTGTGTTCATGTGAAACTCCTCTAAATGTTGAGGATTCCTTCCTCCCCCCGACCCCGCGTTCTGCCTAATCGTCCCTAACAAGTGTTTGGATAATGCCCAATTAAATTAAGACCTTTTTCTTTATTCACTGCATTAGGCCTGATCCAGGTAGATGGGATTAATTGTTGTTAATCTCAAATGTTTAATCGTTACACAACTTAATATCTGTAGGGATGACAATTTTAAAAGCTGCTGAGGATTTAAAATGAGAAATTTAATACATTTAATAGGTATAACAAGGTGTCTTCTTCCAAAATCAGGATCTTTGATAGTTCAAGTTAATAATAATTGACTCACACACATTTCATGTATTCAATATACACTTTTATTTGAACAATACATTTGTTTTCTCAGTTTTAAGTACTTCCATATTCGTCAGTGTTTATGTACATTGTTTATACTTTTTATGGATTAAATAAGTATTTTAAAGTGATGATTTGTGCAAATCTGCAAATGTCTCTGCAAATGTTTCAGGCTCAACCTTTGTATTACGATTAAAATGTGTACATGGACATATTCAAGGTAAATCGACATGTCAAGACTTATGAAGATCGTCTGCTCTGTAATAACACCGAAAAAAAAAACTAAATATCAGAATTAATTTAAACACCACATACAAAAAAAGAAATCTAGAATAACAAGCAAACCAAAAGGAACGTTGAAACACTCAGACAGGATTGAAGTTTTAACTTAAATAAGGTTTTATCTTGGTATATTGTTATTTATTTGACTGAAAATCCCACTTTTAGAGACTTGTCTCATTTTACAACAAACAGAGAAAAAGGTGAACATTATATCACAAATAATCATAATTTTTTAGAATGTTTTGTGGCCTGTGACTGTAAAAAGCTATGTTTGGCTGGGAAAAACATTTTTCTATATAATTTATCTAAAGAAAATGGCCATGGGGGAAAGATTTAAAGTATTTTAAGTATCATTTATTGCAATGATATGTTGCAAATTACTATCCATTCAGTGACAAGTTAACAGGGCAACTTATATCCTTCAGTATATGCAGACTGGTGTGGCCAGGCTTCATTTTTTTTAATAATAAAAGTGAATACTTTGTACAGATGCCAGACTTATTAACACTGCTCCCTCTGCAGATTCCCAGAAAGTGTTGAAATGAATTTTCTTGTCTTCTTCCCTTCTCCTCCTCTTCTTCTTCCTCTTCATCATTCACACACAGACGACCCCTCTGGCCGTTCACATGACGGAGCACTTCTCCTCTGCTTTGCTCTTCAGCTCGGTGACGGTGGCCGAGGCCTTCTCCTTCAGCTGGTCCATGTCCATGTTCTGCAAGTTCTGAATCTGGCCCATGAGGGAGTCCTTGCCCTCCTCCTCCGTGGCGTCCTCGTCCACCATCTTCAGCAGCTCCTCGGGCACGTCCACGTCGTCCCCGGCCATCTCGATCATGTTCTCATCCTGCTCGCTCTGCAGAGGACAACAGAGAAACACGGTAAGTCTCCAGAAACACCAACATTCAGGTACCACGATGGTCCTGAGAACATGAAACAGATCACAGAAGTTTATTTTTTAGAGGGCTGCAACAGGTGGTGGTTAATTAAAGAGAGGCTTTTTGAGATTTATAGCATTTATTATTTAAAAATGATTCTTCATAATGTCATTTCAGGGTATTATGTAAAAAAGTTTTGACATTTTGTTTTCCAACAATATAACAAAGACTGTATATTGATTGTGTTAAATTACTATCTACAGAGCCGTTGTTATTTAAATCTGTAACTGTTCAACCAACAGAATGATCTGTCTCTGCAGCTGAGTTGATTTGAACTTAGTTTAGCTAAAACTACAGAGACAGAGAGAGATAAAAAGCACAGGTTGAGGATGTGGAAATAATTCATAATTAATTATATGTTAATATTAAATCATGTTAATACTTTGTAGGTGCAAAAGTTGCATCGCCAGTGAATATTGGGTTAAAAACACAAAATTTATGAACTGTCTGAAGCCCAGCACTGCCGCTCCTTTAACATTGGTGATATTGAAAAATCTGAAACTAAAAAGAAGTTTAATAAATCAACAGATTCTGCTTTGAATTGGAAAGACAAACTCTACAGTAAAGATATAAAAGTATAATAATGGAATAATCTTAGTGGATTAAATCAGTGATTATTAAAACTCTGCTGAGGTTACCTTGTCTGAATGATAACAAGCGACGTCAGACAAAAAAACATCTGTTTCTTTTGCATCATTTTTGTTTTCTTGAATATCGTATTCAGATGCAGGTGCGTCCGCAGTAAACAACCTGTAGGCTGACTTAAAGGCTTTTTACAGGATTAACATGCTGTCTGCTGGCCTGATTTCCACAACACACACTGCAGCATATCATCCTGCTGCTGCACTGAGATTTGACAAACATCACATATATTGATCACAATTTATCAGTGGACACACCACTGAACTGAAATATACATAAACCTTATTGATTACTTATCAGGTCCAATTACTTTAAAATGCAGTCAGTTACTGAGCAAAATACATGGCAATTTTTGTAATTAGTAATGTAATCCTCTGTGAAACAAAAAAAGTAATCGACTCTGAATCATTTTGGTTTACTCTTGATTTGATGTATTTATTTCAAATATTTAAATAGATAAATAAATAAATACAAATGTAGAAAAAATCATGTCTGAGTAGGAGGGAGCAACATGCTTGTCTATTCCTACCACTATTGTGGATTACTTCAAAAGTAAACACAGAGAATATTGGATCTTACACAAAAACCACAAAAAACTGAGGTCCACAAATATTCTTTCTTCTCTTTAAAAATGTCAAAACATTTTCAATGTAAATAAAGTGTGAGAGATTTTGCACAGGGTTCATTTTTCTCCCATCATGTCTGAGAAACCCTGCACATCAGATGCAGTAATCCTTGACACTGTAACTAAATATAATTTTTTATTATTGTTTGTTTTATTATACTATTTATTTTTATTCTTTGGGGATGTTATTCCATCTTTTGCTTCATTTTTGTTTTGATTAAACTGTCTGATTTTATTTGCCCCACTCTTAATCTTAGTTCTACCATGTAAATCACTTAAAGAAAGTTGTTTTTATTATTATAATCTAATTACACATTTTTTCAATCTGGGCTGATTATAGCTACTTTTTTATATAATCTGATTACATAATCCCAATTAATCCATTACTACCCAACCCTTTCAATTATACTGTCCTCCTTTGATTTTACTTTAATGATGATGATGTAACCATTTCAAACATTAAATGCAATACATTCAGTAGTTTTGGGGTTTGAAATCAAATTACATGCAAACAACAATCAGCAAAACCAAGACACAAACAAACAAACAGATGAGATTGAGGATCTGTCGTCTTAATCCACATTCAAGTAGCTGCAGTCGAGGATATTCTGCTCTGCCGTCGGTGTTTTCTACCTTTTTGTGACTCGTGAGACTTGCTTCCTCATGTGACGTGTACATATACGTACAAAACTCAATTTAAAGCCTGTACAACGATCTAATCACGTAATATCTGGAATAGTCATGCAATAGGTACCACTGTGACTACTTTAAACGTCAATCTGAGGGATTATCTCAGCCCTGCCTTAGCCTTTCCTGTCCACATCCCAACGATAGTCTAAAGATATCTTCCGTAGCGTTTGCACGAGACTCTTAATTCCATTAGACTAACAGCACCAACATCCAGTTTTTACTCGTACTGTACACATGTACCATTAAAAATATATTCATTCTTTGTAATTCCTACTTGAGAGCATGTATGTTTACTTTTAGTGAAAAGAATCAGCAGAGCAGGATCCTTTTAGGTGCCTCATTGTTCTCAGAAATCCATTTAAAACGCAGATTTTCAGCTCTAATAAAGACATGCCACTTCATTCTCTTTCGTTCTTTTTCGAGCTGGCATGCAATGTAAACATCATTTATGGAAATTAATTAGATTTATATGTATAGCCTCCTCCTGCCATTGTCCTAATAATATATGTGTGGGTTCAATTTAAAAGACAAACAGTGAAAAGGAACGGAGCCTTTGTTTAAAGCAGAAAACTTAACAATAGGGCGTCTGTTAGAAACTCCTCCAGCAGTCAAGGTCATCATTGCATTCAGATGATTAAAACCACAGTTATAAGAAAAGCTGCATTGGAGAGTGATTCTGCTCTTTTGCCATAAAAACGTTCATCACAAATATTATTTTATTATTATTAATGGGATTTAAAGATATTGGTATTTATCTTAAAACTAGTTAAATAAAATCCCAACATACCTTCTGCTGTCCCTCCATTTCAGCTTATTTTTCTTTAATGGTCCTTTTAAATTGTGTGACTGCTCCGTTTACGTCCACTAAAGTAGATGTTGCTCTTTCTTAAGGCCAGTTCACACTGGACAGTGCTCCCTAATGATCCTGGAACACCTGTTCAGCGGCATTTGGCTTTGTAAGACTCAGGGAGCAATATGGGACACGTACTGTAGGCTAACGTCTCCAGGACGCTGGTTGAACGTCTTTCTCGCTAATCTATTGGCATGGCCTCCACCGCCTGTCGTCCAAGCCGCAGCTGCCAAGTGCTGCTGTTTAGATAAAGATAACCCGAACCATGAAGCAGCTATTTGCTGCTCAACCTGCGAAGTCAGAACACCTTAAAATCCATTTAATGAGGACTGATGATTATAATTACCTGTTCTAATTAAGAGACTGAGAAAAGAAGTATATAATCTGATGAAAAAAAGGTCAACACTTAACTTTAACACCCCTTGTTTAGCAGTAGTATATCAACATTTAAAGGTCCAGTGTAGGAGATTTAGCAGGAATCATTGCCAGAATATGGCAGAAATTGAATATATTAGTGTATAATCACCTGAAAAAAGATTTATTGTGTACTGTGTATACTGTGTATTGTATACAGAAGGTGCTGGTTCTTGTCCATGGAGGCCACAATGTTGGATGCTATATTTCTACAATATACCTGAGCAGACAAACAGAACACTGGCTCTAGAGAGGCCCTTTCGTGTTTATAATATATTCTTAAACAACTGATCCGTAAGCCCTGCCCCTTTTGGTGGTACCCTGCGGAACCTCGGTCAGTTTCGTTCTTCCCTGTTTTTCTTAAGTTAGTTAATGTTAGCAAGACACTTGCTAACTAGTTAGCTAATCTGCACCAATTGTTGCCTTGATAGTTTCATATAATGGCTAATGTTAGCAAAACACGAGCTAAATAGTTAGCTGACGATTGGCGTAGATTAGCTGGCTAGTTAGCTAGCATTTTGTTAAAATTAGCTATCAGTTGTAATTAGGTAGCTAACAACTGATGTAGCTAGCTAGTTATTTAATGTTTGCTAACTTTAGTTAACTTAAGATGTGACTATATGTGGCTTTTACAGCAGCGTTTTTAAACCATCTTCAGTTGTGTTTTTTTATTAACATAGATGAGCGAGCACATAACATTCAAGTTCAGTGAGCAGAGAGAAGAAAGTTAACCGAGGTTCTGCCGGGTACTGGGCTTGCTCAACTGTTATTGGAGCGCAGAGCAAAAAGGGGCGGGACTTAGGAAGAGTCATCGGAGGCTGGTGTATAAACACTCTCATATGAATGACAATATAGTAAAACACGGTTGTAATAATATAAGATATGCTGTCATAGGTTAAGTTATAATTGCTAACAGTACTGTACATTAATAAAAATGTTATAAACATTTATTCCATGTTTATATGGAGCTTATAAATGCTAAACAGGAGGGTTAAAGTAAAGTGTTGCCTTGAAAATAATCAGACTTGAGTCAAATCAGTTTTATTTATTTGGTGTCAAATCGTATCAAGTTATCACAAGACATTTTTCACGTAGAGCAGGTGTAGACTGTATTATTTTTAATATTTATAGAGACCCAACAATTCCCATGAGCACGCACATGGCAACAGTGGTGAGGAAAAAGTCCCCTTAAACAGGCAGAAACCTGAAGCAGAACCAGGCTCGGGTTGAGTGTCCGTCTGCCTGGACCATTATGCCTCTGTGTTCCTACAGAGGAAGATTTATTAATAAACAGTATTAAAAGGGAGATAGGGATAAACAATCCTTACCTTTGGCAGCCTGTATTTTTCTCTGAGGCACACCCTGAGTGTTGCCCTCTCCGCCTTCTTGTGTAAGAAATCTGCATCTCTCTCCATCCTGAAATAGAAATAAAAGATATTATTAACGCAGTTTGACCTGTATTGTTCTCTAGAGACCATTCCAGGTAAAAACATGACTTCTTTTAATCTCTTTTCTGGAAAATACAAATAATAAAGCTGCAAGAAAAAATGTTTGTATCTGAGCTCTTGTTTGTTCTCAGTGTATAAACGGCTCAAGAAGAGCAGCATAATAGATTTTTCAGCATTTTGGTTTTTAATGAAAACTAGTTTTTTCCCTCAGTGGCTCAGATTGTTTTACTTTCAGTGTCTTAATCCAGCACGGTACACACACACACACACACACATCAGCACAATCAGATAAACAACAGAGAGACGGTTTAGCTCAACACAACATCATCCAGTTCACCTGAATATTATCAAAGCAAAGGTCCATGTCTGCAGAAAAAAATTAAATTTAACCAGTGACGCATTAATTAATATTCAGTTTATTTAGGAAATAAGGGAGAGTCTTCACTGGCTTTTCATTCAACTTTTATTAACTTCCCAAAACTGGCGTAAACATCCAAAAAAAACTATAATCTATATGTATATGCTAGTTTTATGCATCAGCTGTAAGACATAAAATATTTATTTAATTTTAGTTTTATTTGTCAAGTTTTAACAGGTTTATTGGCAGTTTTAGAAAATGGGGGTAGACGGTTTATCAGCTTTGATATTCATAATTTTTTAAATTCACGTTCTTGTACTGCTGGTTATCTTAATTTATAATAAGACACCATAATTGTTAATAATAGTTGTTTTATATTTTTTATTAATAATCTGAATGAATCTGCAAAGTGACTAACTAAAGTTAAGAAATAAATGTCACATAGTGGAGTGAGGAGTACAATATTTGTCTCCAAAATGTAGTGGAGTGAAAATATAAATACACATTTTTACACTAAGTTTTTAATTTTTACTACAAATGTATACTGGTTCCAAATATCGGTTATCGCTCTCCTTGAGTGCTAATAATCGATATCAACCCTGAAAAAAAAACAGAAAACATGTAGATTGATCCCTCTTGGAAAAGATCAAATTAAACCTGAAATATGTAGTGCATGTCACCAAATTTATTTGCCTTTGTAATGTAATAACTTTACTTTCAGTGGCTCCATTGTTAGTTTACATCCTTTAGATTCATAGAATAAAAAATATACTAAAACTTTATTCTATGTTAGACATTAAATCAGATTTTATTGTGACTTAAGAGTCAGTAACAGCATAGGCCACTGGAAAATCACATTTCACCAGTTATTCTAGTTTTTCAAAGCTTGTTTATTTAAGTCTCTGTGTGATGAAGTCCAGTTTTCCAGTCACCTGCACTTTTTGAGACCCTGCGTATTCCTCCATTTTCAAGCCACCACTCATGTACTTTCCCTCAGCCAATTAAAGAAGAGATTATTAGGCCAGACTGAGTCAAGCAGATTTGCAATCAAGCCAAGACGCCGCAACTTGAACTGTAGTGAAACAACAACACATTGGACAGAGAGGTGTCCAACAAGCCATCAACAAAGACCTGTGTACATTTTGTTAAAATGTTTTTCTCTGACTGGACAGATTACACAGATACATGCACAGTTTTTAAGAAGAACATTGAGTCTTTCATGATCTGTCCTTTGTGAGGATCAGGATTTGTCACTGTAGATCTGAATATGTTACTAGAAATCTACAATCATGGACACTGTTGTTTTACATTGTCTTAAAAAAAAAAAAAAAGTCATTTCCTAAACATAAGAGTGGGGAGAGGCTGGATTAATCTTGTTATGTAATGCAGGCTGACGGGATCTGCTTGATGCTGCAAAATCAACATGTATCACAAAAAAACAACAAAGAACGAATTCCAGATTTATCAGATTTTATAAGAAAGTATTTTTCTTCCTTCAGAATGGGCAATGACATTGTTGTTAAGTATATATTTTATTACCTAAATGTCTGCTTCAGTGAAAGGAATGGGACCTTTGCACAAGACAAACTGTCAATGATGCACTGCTGGACAAAACCAAGTTACCTGCTGCTCATATTACTGCAGAATTTTAAAAGTCTTTACACAAACAAACTCAGTAGATAATGCATCCAAAATAACATATGAATGACAATGAAATGCTTCATAAAAACAGCTGTTTATTCTTCAGAAAACCATCCTGTGATATGGACTCCAAACTACGTAAGCTACCTCAAATCACAATCAAAATAGAATAAATATAATTCTGCATTTGATTTTTAGTGTTTCATCTTAAATGCTGCAACATTTACGGCCTTAAAATCCATATTTTTGAGCTGCCATTTTACAATCGCGCACTCAGTTGTGTTCAGAACTACAAAGTCCCTCAAAATGTTCCCCGTGAACACTGTTGATGCAGAAACAGATAACAGATTATGGGAGATTATTGATCCAGGTCCAGCATGACCTTTAGCCTCAGTAGGTTGTTATGTAGAAAATTCAGGAAAAAAAAACAAAACACAAAAAACAAAAAAAGATGCATGCCGGTGGTGCCTCTGCTGTGACCTTCAGCAACAGATGCATGTCTCAAAAACACATCTTGCTCATGAAAAGTATAAATGCATGAGTGTTTGCATTTAGGTAGGGTTAGGGGAAAAAATAAGTGGTGAAAGTGGTGCAAAACAGGGGGGAAAGTAAGCAGTGAAGGGTTATAATGCAGCTTGTCAAGGTCAGATTGCACGCTCTGCAGCCATACTGCTTTTCGATAGGCCAGAGCCATCGATACAAAGTGTTGAACAGTCCGTGTTGCTACTTACTTCTCCTCCACCAATTGTTTCTGGTACTCTTCATACTCCTCGCGAGTCATCCCTGCTGCTTTGGCTGGATCTGAGGGGGTGGCCTCCTCTTCTTTGTCGCCTCCGCCACCGAGACCCATCCCTGACAGGGGGTTCCCGATCATGCTCTTGATCAAGAAAGCCATCTTGAGTTGTGTGACTGTTTACTCGGCGAGGATGAAAATATTTTTGCTGATTAAATAAAAAAAAGCGCTTCTCCCCTTAATGATGCCCTCCGGTTCGCCTTCCTATAGCTGTCAAATCCAGTGGTAGCTCTCTAGCTAACCTGCTGCTTGACTATGGAGCCAAGGACACACTGACGACAAGCAACAGACACAAACACACACACTAACACACACACGCACAACGTTTTGCCTCGTCCATAATCTGGATTTAATCCTCCCTGCTCCACTATGCTAAGAGGCAGATGGCCTGTTTTCCCTCTATTTTTAAATTGTGCAGACCTTTGGAGATGTTCCTCTTTATTAATTTTGACACTTTGACGTGTTCTCTGGGAGAACGAGGTGCAGCACTCATCAAAAAAGTGGTTTTGGAGACGGGTGTCCCCAGTTTGAGGGCCACACATATGCTGCTTCCGCCCACTGGTGCTTAATCATATTAGTAAAGTGCGGGCCGGCCCGTGTGCAGCTTATACTGCTGAGACCAAGCAGAGTGGAGGGAGAGAGGAGCGGGATTAGAGTCTTGTTTATCCCCCAACGGAGCTGTCGTTCATGCCGTGCTATTGTTCAGAACGAGGATGATCGACAGGAGGATGAGAGGTGGAGGAGGAGGAGGAGGAGGAGGAGACGGCTCTTGTTTCATTTCACCCGATCACTGCATCACTATCTGCAAGCTCGCTGAAGGACTCGTGGATTACCTCAATGTTGTTGAGCACTCGAACATCTCAGAAAGGCTCATCAGCAGCCAAATATGTCCTGTAATATCTTTAGTAGAAGTGCCAGGAGATTATTTGTATCTGTATCTGTTCAGCCAACAAAATGATCTGTCTCTGCGTCTGTATTCGGACAGATGAGCAGAGGTGGGCGTGGTTTATACCGGAAGTCACATTAACTCAGTTTTACTTTCTATAACGTAGAGTTATTGTGCCTGCAAAGCAACAAAATAATTTAATATTGGCATATAATTAATTATGAATTATCTTTCCACATCCTCATACTGTAGTTTTAATCTCTCTCTCTTTGTTTTTAGCTGAACTAAGTTTCATGGACTGTCTGGAACTCACCACCTCCTCTTTAACTGCTGTTGAAGCTGTTGGACACAGACAGACTCAGGTGCGTCTAAAAACAATTGGGAATAAAACCCATAAACTGCCTCCATACTGCTCGTCTGGCGTAATCCAAGTCTCCAAAAGTCCTGACATGCCGTTTGCACCACGTCACACTACATCCACCCAGTTCAGACAGCGTGCATGTGCATGTACAAGTGAACGTGGCTCCAAGCTCTGAGGATCTACAGTGAAAATTCAGGCCAAAAACTCGGTGTAAATAACATTTTTCAAGTCAATTTAACACGTCGGGGATTTAGGAGACTTGGATTACACCAGACGAGCAGTATGGAGGCATTTTATGTTTTTATTGTTGCTTTTTACATTTGAAAACTGGTCACTATTGACTTCCACTGTTTGTGAGATTCTGCAGTTTTCCTGTGAAACTCCAGCAGTGTTTTGTGAACTAAAAAACTAAACCCGACCTTCATTCGACATGAGGGTGAGTAGATAATGACTGAATTTTCATTTTTCAGTGAACTATCCCTTTAACATGTATGTTTTCAATAATTTGTCAAGATAATATAAGGTGATGCAGCAATGACAGTAAAAATGGTCAAGAATGTTTATATTTATACACAAATGAACAAGATTTATTGATCAGGTCTATTGTAAAATAGGTTGCGATGGGTTGTCATTTTTAAAAAGTGGTGTCCCCAGAAAAAAAAGTTTTGGAAACACTATTCTAAATCATTATTAGGTGTTCATATACCGTTTATATTAAGCAGAGGGTGCTGAAAAAAGTCCTTCCTTTGATTGATATTATGACCTTTGTCACCTGTTAGAGAAATATTTTATCACCCAGTGATGGAAGGAGTACTGAAAATCTGTACTCAAGTGCAAGTACTGTTACATTGCTAAAATATTACTCACTTACAAGTAAAAGTAGAAGGTGGTGTTAAAAACATACTTAATGCCATGTTATTGATTAAATATCCATGAATTTATTTTTAGTGGGTTAAATTCTTAGGGGCAATTAATCGAATAATGATTAGTCATGAACATCCTTACTCCAAAGCTGTGCTCCCGCAACGTTTTGCTTTGGTTTTCAAGTCTGTACTTTCACTCATACTTAAGTATGCATTTGACAGTATAATTACTTTTAAAACCATAATTGAGAACTGAGTACAATTTCAATTAATATCTAAACCTTTCATCTGCATTTTTGTGGCTAATAAGGTGGTCTGATCACAAACAGTGAAAACCAGAATATACGGATGAAAAACACCCCAAAATGCTGCGGCGGGCACAGGTTTGGCAAAACAGTCATACCAACAGTTTGTCTGATACTGAAGCACAACATATCCTTTAGGCCGTATCCGACGCAGCCACAAAACTGTTTAACACAGGATTAATGCTATGAGACAGTTTAGGTCCAAAAAAAGTACTTGGCTAGAATTAACAGAAGATCATATTTGGGGTTACAGGAACTACTTTACGTCACTGAAGCAACTTGCAATACAAAAGTCACGTGACGCATATTAAATGACTCGCAACACAGCTTTTAATAATGTTTTTGCATTAAATATCAACGGTTAAAAAGTAACTAATACTCTGAGTAGTTGTTGAGAAGAATACTTTGTACTTTTACTTGTAGTTGAGTAATATTTTAATAACAGAGCTTGTACTTGAGTACAGATTTTCAGATACTCTTTCCACCACTGCTGAACACCCAAGGGAGTGTGAGATCAATTGGATGAGCAGTTCTGGCTGATCAGTTCCCTCCAAACAGACACACACTGTCAATAGTTGCACTAGTTGGAATAAACTGTATTCACCAGACATGAACAGAAGACAAATTAGTAAATGCAGCTGCATCTTTTCTGGAGTCTCACATGATAAAACAAACACACACAGCAGAGGAATTTGTGTTTTGTGTTTATGTAAATTGTTCAGGTAGGAGATCTGTCAGATTCTGACATGTTTGACTCGATCAAAAACAGACAACCAGACGCAGTCATCTGCTCTGAGTTCTCAGCAATAGTTCAGCATGATTTTTATACAAAATTGCACATTTCAAAACACAGGGTTTTTTGTGTGTGTGTCATTTCAGTTCATGGAATGGGACTGTGGCAGAGTTCAACTTTTTTTTGAAAAAAAAAACAAAAAAAAAAACAAAATCCAAACATCTGTCCAACCAAAAATACTGTAAGGAACATGTTACACCATGTTGGAAAAATCCAGAACAAAGTCTCACACGAGCATTCATACACAACGATTTACTGATCAAATTAAAAATCTGCAGTGAATTAAAACAAACTTCTTCAACAAAACCAAATTTTTCAAGTACAATAACTTACAATCTGAAAATAATCAAACCAAAAGAAAAACAAATTATCAAAATGGACATTCCCTCATTTACACACTTTCAGAAAATAATTTCATCAAAAGAATTTCTTGGCTGCTGCTTCTTGTTGACTCCTGCAAGAGAAACGAGGGACACACAAAGCATTAGACAGTCGTTTAAATCCACAAGTGCACGTATGGGCCGAATAAAAACGGTGATGTCTTACTTGTACATGATGTAGCAGAAGAACAGGACTGACTGGACGACGATGAAGATCACAAAATGAACTGTGGATAAGCAGGAAGGCATGGGAGGCAGCTCAGGACACTTTGTGGCCTTCTCGGCGGGATTCTGTGAGCGAAAACATACAGAGGAGAGAGTTCAGTCAGCTGATTTATAAACTGCTCCGAGTTGAGACGCCACGCTCTGATCCGTACCTGAGCGTTACGCTGGACCAGATGTTCCACGTCCCTTTTGACCGTGTGCAGATGTTCCTTGATGTCGTTGAAGTGCTGAATGGTCTCATACGTTCCCATTCCGACTGCGTTGCCCTGATGCTGGGCCGAGCCGATCTGTTTCAGGGACTCGTAAAAGGAGTTTCTGCAGTGGCAAAGAGAAAAACGACAGTTTGCAAAAACATTTAAAGGGATCGTTTGTATTTTTTGAAGCGGGGTTGTATGAGGTACTTATTCATAGTCAGTGTGGATAGGTGCAGCAGCAACACATACTTTAGCTACCTAAAAAAAGGTCTAACTATTAAAATAAATAAATAAATATTAGTTTAAGTGTATGCTATATTTAGACTAAGTTCACGGCTTTACTTTGCTGTCAGACAGACTTTTCCAATGGGAAACCACCATTAAAAAAGCCAAATATCACTCTCTTCAAAACCACATCGTCTGCGAGGTCATTTTACCTCGCAGACGACAGGAGTTGCTGGTCTACCGCTGCCTCGATCAGATAGTTTGTTTGTGTCGTTGTGACTTCTGTGTTTTGAAAGGTTAGTCTGGATTCCCCAAAGTCACAAAATACCAGAAACAAATTAACCGATTGAAGCAGCAGTACATTAGCAACTCCCGTGTACTGTGAGGTAAAATTACTGTTTTTGTCAGTGGAGTCTGGTTGCTCTGGAGAAAGAGTTCTGGCTTAAATAATGGTGGTTTCCCATCAGAAAAGGTGTCTGACGGGAAAGTAAAGCAGTGAAAATACAGTGAATACTTAAACTGATAAATGATTTTGTGGCTAAAATATGTTTTTCTGCAGACCCTGTTGCTTAGCTTCCTACACCGATTCTCCTCTCGGCTTCTCCAAACTGAGGACGTGCCAACTGCCGTCTACTGTCTGTAATACTGATCATCAGTAAGTACCTCGGTACAACCCCACTTCACATAATCTGAAATATCTGTTTACATTCAGATTCATAACTCTGTTGCCGATTAATGCAGGCAATAATGTAAATTTGTGGCCCACATAATACTGCAGCTGTTCCCCAAAGGACTGAAATAAATCATCTTCAGTGCCTCAACAAATATCTCAGCAATATAGTCAAAACGATGGCTTTTCAACCTTTTTTTGATACGTGGTGTCTTGAGCGAATTCATGTTGGGAAACACGATGTCCGGTAAATATGCCGTGTGGTATCATTTATTTACAGTAAATCAAATTGTCCAAAATTAATCTTTTAATCCCTATTCACGAGAGGCTGCGTATTCACAAAGTTTGAAAAACAGAAAATTGCCATCTGATAAAAGAGGTCATGATTGCTAAATTAATCCCTTATAAAAACATGTTCTTACATCAGATTACAAGTACAGGAGGTTAAGAAACAGACCACAGAGGGACGTTATCTGAAACATGGAATCCACAGTCAGATATGATGCTAAAGGTGGAATTAAAAAAAAAAAAAGACTGAACAATTCAAAAAATACGTACTAAAGAGGAATGTATTGTACTGCAGAAGCTTTACGTTGAGAGAGGGAGAGAAAATAATAGCCAGGCTTCATAGCCAGTGCAGACAGGAAGAACAGTTACAGCGAGTAGATGTGTATGTAGGCATGTGAGTATTGTTTTAAGACATTATAGAACCTATTTTGTGATAAGAACGGGAAGCAGAACAATACAAGGCCAGAGGATGGTGCGATTGTTGGAAATGCATTGAAACGTCGTGTTTTTCTGTCTGTGTTGTGTTTGATTGCAGACTGAGGAAGGTTTTCTGTGCTGTGATGAGACCTACTGATGCTCCTGCTCACAGTATCTGCTCCTTTTCACACGTAAGCACAATCTGCAACTTCCACACTCATTACAAATAATATCAGACTTAATATGAACACTGATCATTGTATTTTTGTCTAATTTTTACACGTCTCTGAGGAAGAACTCAGTAAATTTATAACTAAGTCTCAGATAGTTTTTGACTTTTTTTTCTTGCAGACTTACTACTTTAATCTCAGAGAATAACCAATTATATCTCATAAATTTATTATTTTAGTCTCAGATAATTTTTCTTGCAAATTTTCCAGTTTAATCTCAGAGAATAACGACTGTTTTCTGTTAAATTTTTCAGCTTTTCCTCGCAAATGTAACAGTTTAATCTCACAGAACATTGAAGTTTTTTTCTCATAAATTTACCACTTTCATTTTGGAAATTTCTCAGAATAAAACGCCCCCTCCCCCGGCACTGTAATTTTTTATTTTTTTTTTAACTTGGCCCTAAAATGCTGCCGTAAATTTGAGTGCATTTATAGTGGTTGTTAGACTATTTATACTACCGACTCTGTCTTTCATTTGTCGCTGTGTGAAGTTTTCAAACAACTCACTTTCTGCAAGTTAAAATGAACGGACTGACATATTTGGGAAATACTCTACTGCTGTTTTGGTTGGGAGTCATGTCTGTACACTTCAAGAACCTGAAGCAAGTTCAGACGCCTACATATAACTTCTAGAGATAAAATGACCTGAATGACTGAGAATCTTCACTGTTTAGCTTAGCTTAGCTTAGCAAAAAGACTGGAAACAGGGGAAACCACTAACCTGGCTCTTTCCACAGGTAAAAAAAAAATCCTAGCAGCACATCTAAAGCTCAGAAATTAATGTTATATCTCATTTGTTTAATCTAATCTAATCAATTTTATATAGAGCAGGTCAAGACTTTACAATTTATAATACTATTTAAAGAGATAGTTCTCACAAAGAGGACGAAGGCGACAGTTTGGAGGAAAACCTCCTTTTTATCAGGCAGGACCCTCGAGTAGAACCAGACTCTATGACGAGCGGCCATCTACTGGGACCGGTTTGTCTAAACATGACGGCTTCACTGCACTGCTGCTGGGAAGGTTTATGTGTCAGATTGTCTTTCTGAGTTATTGATGGTGGCGTCTGAAATTTCCATCCATCATTCCCCCCAAAAAGACGTCAAAATCAAAAACCACTAACGTCAGGACTCACCAGTAATAAAATGTGAAATCTGTAAAATCTGTACGTCCGCTTTCAATTTCCTCAGCAAGAGAAGTAAAAAAATATGGTTCAAACCATTCTCAAAAGAGAATGAAGAAGCCTTAAGCCTGGATCGTATTTCTCAACAAAATGAAATTTCTTAAAGTCGATTGCTCACAGGGAGGAAGCAATAAGTTTCCCTTATCATCTTAAACACGTCTAAGACGATTACGAAGAAAAAAGTGACTTGACAAATGAAAGGAATTCCAGCGGCGTAAGTAGAAAGGCCCTGAGGGGGAGGATTGTGACAAGAAATCAATTGGAGGTAAAGCATGTTTTTGACTGTGTATGACAGATGTATTTAAAGACTACTAATCTGATAAGGACAAAACGGTGCTAAGATGTGGCCTTTTCTTGCTCGGCCACATGGCTGAGGTCTGGACGGGCCGGACAGGGATGACATAAAAACAAAATCTAATTTGTTTCGCAGAGAGAGAGAGAGAGATAGAAAAAAAATCTCCCTTGAGAAAGTAAGTGAGCATTTATTAAAGCCTACTACATCTAATCTTCATCTGCTACAAGCGACCCATTTATGAGCCGAAAGCCCTCCTTGGAGTCTGAGATGAGGTCGTATCATAAACTCAGTGTGTAAAAGATGGGTCAGGATAAACTGAGAGCTTAATCTACAAAGTAATACAGATCAGTCGCACACATTAGCACATTAGAGGGAGCAGCTGCAGCCTTTTTGCCAGGGTCCGAACTTATTTACTGTGTCAATCAGCTTACTCCTGTGCGTCTTGAAATTGCCACTCGGATAATGTGCTTTCTTCAAACAGAAACTCCGTCTTTCCCTGCCGTCTCGTTCACTCACGCAAATATTTAGGTTGAATTAGCAAACGAGGCACGTATAAGTGAGGGTCTGGGTCCGTGCGAGTTATGGGTCAGTGATATAATAAAGAAAATCATGTATGCAAAGTCATTTGAGGATGAATGTCCTGTTGGATTTAGGGCATATAAACAGCTTGGTTCTTTTATGATACATGAGACTAAGAGATTAATGTTACATAAAATAAAATCTTTAATATCTTGTGATTCTGATTAATTCTTAATGCAGATGGTGTGTTGAAATTAAGACGCACAATCAAACTATAGCGACGGGACAAATGCGCCATTATTGACTAAATAAACACGATTTCTTTGTTAATACAGTAGATTTTTAAAAGGCTGTGAAGTAAATTAATTTATTTATTGAGTCAGAAAGGTTGCCGAGCTGAAAATGAGCAGACTAGTTGGATAATTCATAACTTAATCACTGGTGAAATTGAGAAAAAAACATTTAAATCCCCTCACAAATCTACAACAAGAAGACATTTCTTTTTAATCCGTTGCGTGCTCACAATGACTAAGCCCACAAGCACCTTACAGGCGAGCAATACAAAAGCACAAATATGTTATTGACGACATACAAGCTCCGAACATCAAAAATTACATTCTGTACACCTAATCAGGCTTACTTACTGTAAGTACCAAAATCAAACAGTCGTTTTGAGTCTTTGCCGTGGAAGGCACACCATCATAAAATCTCTTAAGCTGTTTTATCTTAAAAGTCTGCACAGGCTGTCATCTGAGAGTGGGAAGTCCCCTTCACTTTAAAATCTGTTTGTAAGGCTGCAAATTTTGTGCATTTTCTTAACAATCCATAGATGAATGATTAATAATTGATAAGATACAAAATGCGTGTTTTTTTTCTTCAGTTTTAGCTGCACTTCAATTAATGTTTAACATAACTAATGTTTAAACCATTACAGCAAACAGAATAATCAAACAATAAGGCTCTGGTTCAAAATGGCTTTAAAGGTGACTCGATAGACACAGTTATCGGCAGCCCAAAGAGTTTAGACATTTGTTTAACTGTTTTGAGAATATGTCCAAACTTCTGCAAAAAAAAAGTCCCGCTTTTAACATCAGATCTGAATTATGCAACTGCTAAAATGGAATTAATCTTTTTATTTCATCACAACAAATGAGTAAAATGGTTTAGAGCGAAGATCAAGGCAGTGTGATGATTATCCCATTTACTGCTGAGGCTTTTAGTGCCTGTGTGTGTGTGAGTGACGTAGCTGTTGCTGCAGCTGGATTATGAGGCTGGCAGACACCTGTGATGTTGCAGCCACCGCATCCTGAGATTAAATATGATTTAAGGGATTTACCTCCAGGATTTCCCCTGTTTTTTGGAGTATCAAGGACCTCGTCTTTATGTTTTAACAAAAACAACAGCTAGTTTATAAAGACATCAACAACAGTGACCCGGCTGTTACTTACCTCAAGTCGTTCAGATTTCTCAGAACCTCCTGCTGGTTGGCTACGACAGAGCTCAGCTGTTGTTGACTGGTGGTGTCCAGCTAAAAGAGAAATAAAACGTTAAAGGTCTGAAGGTCAAACACTGCAGTGTTGACATTGGGTGAAGCAGTCATAAAAAAGGTTTATTAGTTTTCATAACCTGTCATAAAAAATGGAAAAACTGACAGAGTAAAAGTGAAAGCATGTGGGTTTTTATCTCTGTTGATAATTTGTTTGAGCAGGTTGTGAGGGTGCTCTGATAGAGATTTTCAGGACCAATCACCAGTCACTAGAAGCAGTAGTGCCCAATACTTTACCTTTTCTTAACAACAGTGTATATTAAGTATATAAACAACTTGAAAATTATCAGATGTACTTGTCACCTGTTGCACAATAATATGGTTGAGTTTGCCGATAACAATTTGATAACAGTTTTTTCAGAAATGAATGGAATATTGTTATGATTTTAGCATCTAATTATTGGAAATATTGTAAGGAAAGAACATGAAAGTAACGACAGATGCAGGTTTATGTATTTTAACAAAGAAAAATAAGAAAAAAAAGAAAACTTGTACTTTGTACATTCTGGCCATTCAAGTACAGACTTAAGTTTATAAGTCTGGGCCCTCCTGCACTTTGCTGTACAAAGCTCTGTAGATTTCAGTTTACAAGGTGCACCTGAATGCACCTGAATGCACCATGAGGTTCTGCCCCTGTCTGTGTGTCAGACTCTGACACAGCAGACAACAGAGGACAGAAGCAGTGTGCCCATGGGCTTTGCCCATGAAACCAAAACGCGGTACAGACTCTTAGCATAACTGATTTATTACATCACCATTCTGGTACAAATATTTACCCAGCAGAGCAGAGATTTACTCACCAAACAGAAAATCTACCCATATTTGTCACTTGGTGGTTTTTCATTTTGTACCTGATCGGCCTTTATTAAGACCACCGATGACAGTTGGTGAAGAACCAATTCAGAGAACCAGTAGCAGGTTTCCAGCGGTCTCTTATGAGCCAATACATTTTCAAAATCAATAAACTGAGTAGGGATGGGTGTTGAGAGCCAGAACTAAATTGGTACCATTTCCTGCTTGATCATTACTGAAATATTGATAAGCTCCTGGGGAATTACTGATGCTTTTGGCGTTTAAGTGACGTTTAATTCGCTCTAACTTGGCTGTTAGCAAGTGTGCAGTCAAGAGGCCCAGGCACACTTAAGGTGGACTGATTTTAGTGACAAGCTGCTCCTACTGCGCTCAGGAGATGACCACAGCTTTAACCCCAGTTACCCCGTTAAAAGATTGCTGAATCTCTTTCATATCTGTACATGTCATGTCTTTATATTTTTGTAGTATCATTAAGAGTAAAATCCGAACCATACCCATCCCTAAAACTGATTAGACATTAATTTTAATGTGTATGACCAAAACCACTCACTGTTTATCAGACTATGAAATGATTTATAATCCTCTACCGCTGCTGTGAACCCGTCTCTTGCCAATGAGACGCTCACCTGTCCCGACTCAGCGTTCGTCCCCTTCTTGGCGACCTCATCGGTGATGACAGAAACGTATCGGCGCTGCTCGTCCAGGATCATGGCGAGCTGCGGTGCAGCTGTTTGATCTCCAGGTGGATCCTGTTCTGGCCTTCAAACACCTGACGGATCTCCCGGTCATTCACGCTCTCATACATGTCCTCCACTGTGAAGAGGGACAGAAGAACATTAACAGGATTAAAATAAAATCTGCAAACCTTTGGGGATTTATCTTTAATTTTCCAAACTATTTAACTTGTATTGTTCAGATTAAGAATGAAAACAGAACCAAATGTTCAGTTCTTGTCAGTATATTTCACATAATAAAATTCAGAACACTAACTCGGCTCTCCTTGGACGTCTGGGTGCTCTTTCTGAAACTCCTCTTTCTTTTTGTCGAGCTCTTGCTGGAAGTTCTGAAATTCCTCCTGGTACTTGTCCTTCTCCTCTTTAGGAATCTCAGATTCAGGTGGGGGCTTCAGTGGGAAAGACAAAAAAAAAACCCTCTCTGAGCTCAATAGAGGCTGTGCTTAAGGCTATGTAGTGCACATGCATGCATGCAGAGACACACACAGACAGACACACACACACACAGCTACACAGTGGTGAACGGCAGATACAGGACTGTGGAAAAATATGAAGACCTTGAGAAAAGTATAGTTACCGGTTGCTGGCCGGGCTCCGAGAGTCTGAATAACAAGAAGGACAAAACATCGTGGTCATCTGATGAAGGAAAGAAATTCTGAGTTAGAAAATGACAGAAATAAACATATTTAGAACGATGGTAGCACTTTACTGCACAGTAATAACAGGGTTATAAACAGGGGTGTAGCGGTAAATACAGAGGTGAGTAAACTGTAGTGTCGCCTCATTGATTGATACAGATGACCTTTTCCCTGTTAAAAGTTTTGTTTTGTTTTTTTTTTTTGGGGGGGGGGGGGGGGGGGTGGGGGGGTTTCGAGGGTGTACAGATTGTAAAGCTCCCTGAGGTAAACTGTGGTTTGTAATATTAGGCTATACAAATAAAATTTGAAAGAGGCGGATAAACTGAGTTCACTTGTATTTACTCCACACTACGCCCCTGGTTATAGTTTACACAGTAATAATAACTTGGTAATGACAATGAGAATATCTTGGTAATATTAGGGTTTATTTAACACCAGGTCAACAATATAATATGTTAATAATAAGTTATGATACTAGAACCAGTAATAGGAACACTAAGACAATCAGTAATAACATGGTTATAAAGGGGTTACTGTCTCACAATAATTAGGTTGTATCAGGGCAAAAAACAATTATAATGGGATTAAAATCACTGTAAAATCTTTTTAGACGAACTCTACATTTAAGTTGTAAATGCACCATTCAGAGTTGGCATTTCCTCCCCGGCTCAACAACGAGAGAGGGCAAGACACAGAGTGTCAATTAGGATAGAGAGCAAAAACAAAGAAGTGAATTTTACGATCGTTTCACAGCAGGTAAGTTCTTAAGCACAAATAATATAACTTTGTGTGAAGACAGCTGAAGTGATTTTCAGTCTGTGCTGCATGTGTGTAAAACTCCTTCTGCAGCTCTCACACAGGCAGTGAGAGACAGGATGAGAAAAAGAGGGAACAGGGCAGTGGCAAGTATAATGATATTATATTATGGATTGCAGATCGTGAAATCCTGAATTCCTGCAGTTTTGTGTCAAGAAACGTTGTTCTCCAATGCAGTTTTTCCACAAAGCGGTGAACCTCACCCCATCCATGCTCATGAACTCCCCTTTAATACCCAACCATGATTCTGTCACCTGTTATCAATCAACCAGTCTTTGGTTGCCCCTCTGCCAACTTATCTGAAACATGTTGTTGGCATAAAATTGAAATTAGTGTATTATGGTTGTACCTCCACATCTGACATTTTAAGCTGAATAATTTTACATTTTGGCCTGTAGAGTTTTAGCTACAGAGGTTTTTGGAGCTTTTACGGCTTTTTACCACAGAGAAGAGAATAATACCTGCTAAACCACCAGTGGCGGCTGAAATGCCAAAGAATCCCTCCTTGGGAATCACCATGTTGTCCACCTTTGTGCAGAACTCGTAGTCCTCTTTGTCTGGAGTGAACCCGTTGTTGATCATCACCTGAGAGGAGGACGACAGAACAATGAGACTGACTGAGCTGATTATCAAACATTATGTGACATAAGATCAGCTGGTGCCAGTTCTTAATGAGGAAAAAACTGTATTGAGCTAATGTGAGTGTTGCGTTTTCCTACCGTCAGCGTGCTCTTGTAGTACGTTATTTTGGCTCTGACTGGATACGGTTTGTTGCGGAAGTCTCGTAAACACGTGCCGAGGGCCTGTGTGGTGCCGTCACTGGATCAAAAAAGAATGTAACGGTTACATTCATCTCCATGCAGCACTATGCTCCACATACATGGTCAACGTGAGCAAGAAAAATATAGTCTGATTAAAGTTTATTAAATAAGTGAATAACATTAATGCCCATGTATGTTTTTGTAAACAGTGTGAATTCTAAGACAAACTGGAATGGCACTGAAAAAGTGATTTAAAGCTTTCACTGGCCCCGGGGGAGATTAGGAGAAGTCAGAGGATTATTTACTTTCCAAGCAAATATAATCATATTTCCTAATCTTCTTTAAGTTGTTTAAAATTTGAGTTGATGACACATCGGAGCAAAGCAAAGGAAATGTTTACTTACTTTTGATGGTCATAAACAAGGTTGCCATTGTTTCCCACAACAATTATAGCTGGGTTATTTTTCTGGAAGGAGGATGAGAAAACAAAGAAACAGAATTAATAATCCTAAAAAACAGAGGAGGCTTTGCTTTTAGGTAATCTTATTCAAAAATATCAATCCCACACCTGAGCACAAACAAATATTAAAATATGATATAAACAGACCTATGAAAGATTTGTTTTGCATCGCTAGATGGTAGATATAGTACTGGCTACTATAAGTATATCTACAGTGGAGAAAACATTTAAATTACCACACAAAATAAACAAATTTATAATTTATATGTCTTTTAGGGCGCTTCTGGGTGTCCTGCTGTCCCAGGGGTGAAAAAAAGTTGATCAGGGATGAAGAAAAATTATTTTTTGGACACTCATGAGGTAGAAAGTAGACCTAGTCAAAAAACATACAACTGCGATTAAACCATAACATTAATTTCTGACAAAGTTGTCGGTGTAGTGTTATGAGAGAGTACGCACGAACAAACACGCAGTGTTTACAGATGTGGGGAAAAAAGTTAACAAAAAAAAACTTGATTTATAAACTGAATGAGAATATGAATAATTAATAAATAAATGAATATGTATTGGTAACAAATGTTTTAATAAAATGTGAGCTAATTTAATCATTTCCATTGTATTTCATTGATGTCACACACCACTTTTAATTATGTAAATAATTTGTAGAAAAAGACATTTTGTAATTCGATGACTAGGATTCATTTTTTGATGGTTTTAATTTTATTTCAGGACAGTTTAGAACAGTGGTGAAAAATTGAGGGTCCTGGGTTTCAACATTAGTAAAGAAAACTTACTTTTTTTTCCATTTTTTAAACCTCAAATATGGGCCCAAACTAATATTAAATATTCTGATTATGCATATGTAAAGTGAATCCCACAAATTGATCAGCTTACGATCATATTTTTCTTTTATAAAAGTTTTTCTCTGTGACTAAACCAGTTGATCACAACCAAACAGAGGCCGCCTGTGTGTTGATGTGAGCTATCTCTGTAGCAGAAGATCTTTGAACAAGAACAGAAACAAAACAAAGACTGAATACGTTTTCATCAGTGAGTTCTACAACCAGCCCTCATTCAACACAAAAACTCCCCGTGAAACACTCTCAGGAACACTCCTGGAAACACGCAGTCATTAGTTAAAGCTCAACAATGGCTGAAAATGTCGAGTTGACACCAACCTTTCCATCATTGTCAAAAGAGTCAAAGAAGATTCCAACTCCGTTCCACTGGTCCGCGGCTCCGTACACCGGGCCGTCGAGGCCTTGTGAAGTGGTGAACCACACAGCCTGTTACACAAAGAGCATGTGGTGAGAAAAATAAGATAAGTCGGGTCACCAGTGAAACAGTGAATGTGACAGTAAACAGATATACCATCATGTATTTATGTTATAGTGCTCCTATGAACAGATTTGCTGTTGTCACATGTTGGTACAGTGAAACTAAATATGCAGGACAAATCAATTCTGTCAGGTGGAAAAATGCTTGTCAATTAACCCTGTGGGCACGACACACCTCCTGAAACAGGATAAGCACCTTGCTTTCAAATTAAAGTTTCTCTAATCTGATATGCAGAGTCTGTTAGGAAACATATGCTAAAGCGTCATGTAAACCCCCTCCAGTGAAAATTTTATTTTTAACCTTGTTAACATGGCCATTTGGTGTTTTTTATGTGTTACAAGGAGCGATCGGGAGCAAAATAATCAGTAAACACCTTATCTGAGAATTTCTTGCACAAAAAAAGGATTAAGTCAGGCAGGGTATATGACATTATAAACCTCAGGAACCAACCCCGTTAATCAAGTGGGTGATGGTATACGTATTAGTTGCCCAGCCAACAGGAGAAGCTGGATGTAGCTAGCTGCTGTGATTAGCTAGCAAAACAGAGGAGAAATCAGGTGCGGGTACTATTTGCATATTCATAAATCTCTGAATATTAAATGAAGGCAAGGTGTAGAGCTATATTATGTAAACAATTTTCACAAGGTATTTGAACTTATTTTGGAAAATAAAAATAAACACAATTTATTACTTCTTGCAGAGCTTTTTTTAAAATTGTTTAAAACATGACTGGAGAGCAACTTTAACTGCTCTCATTACAGGTATGGTTTGTTTTAGAGCTGCAGCAAAAACAAAACAAAACTGATTAGTCATTTTGAGTCATTCCTTAAGAAATAAACATCCAAATTGTCTGATTTCAGTTGCTCCAATGTGAATATCTTCTGGTTTCTTTACCCCTCTGACAGTAAACTGGATATCTTTGGGTTATGGACAAAGCAAGACACTGGAGGTCGTCATTTTCTGACAGTTTATGGACCAAACAACTGATTATCTAATTAAAGAAAATAATCAAATGATTACTCAGTGATGAAAATTATCGTTCCTAGTTTGGTTTGTGGTTTGGTGTATTCATCTCTCATTTTGGCTGCTGCATGCAGAGTAAAATGACAGTAAGTAGTGTGTTCTGGACTTACAGTAAGTATATTAAACAAACTGTAATCAGAACAACACACTCCCTGACTGCTTCATTAACAGACACAGAGGTTTAGCCGTCCTTACCAAACCGTCTGCTCCCATCCTGCCTCTTCCAGACACTCTGAAGGTCACCTCGGCCTCCCAGTGTTCAAAGCTGACTTTGTTTTTCGTCCACACGCTGCCCCTCTGACTCCTGAGGGATGGGTAATGCGCACCTGGTCTGCGCTGGGGATAGCATCTGGGGTGGAGACAGAGAGCAGGATTTGGGTAAAATGGTTAAGTTCAAGTTTACCAAGACAACATGAACACAACAAAAGTATTTAGAGACAAGTCATTTTCTGTGTGGCTCCTTCTTCCACTGAGTCAGTGTGGAAAAGCTCAGCAGTCCAGTAGCATGTTTGTTATTATAAATCAAAATTATCAGGGTGTGCCTGCCTTGTAATCTTTAAACTGCCTCAGTACCTGATTCAGATTTGTTTGTACATGTCAATAATTACTCAGTGTAACACGAGGCTCTGCTTACTTGTGCTTAAAGGAGAGTGAATCCACACTGATTATGATAATCTATTAATTATTGATGTCACAACAATCATAACTTTCTGCTTTTCTCTGTTTCATATCATTGCAACTTGAAAAACGCTGGGTTTTGGAGTGCTGGACAGAAAAAACAAGCAATTTTATCAACTAAAAGAGCTGATTAATCAGAAAAATACTGTTCTCTTAAAATGACCTAACCCGCCTTGCTGTGCTTTGCATGGATCAATGTCATCGATAAGTCAATAATCTTATCTGTTTAAGTTACTTTTTTCAGGGTGAAAAACATGAGCCGATTCCAGCTTCTAAATTGCTGCTTTTCTTTGTCGAGTTGCTTGGGGGTTTGAACTGTTGGTTGGATAAAACAAACAACTTGGGCGTCCTGGGCCCTGTGTTACGACGCAACTTCGACACAGCTGGGTTTTCTTTGCTTTAGCTGACTCAACAAAACCTCAGACCCCAGTCAGAGATAACGGGTATCACGATGGTGGTTATCAGCTGTCTTTGTTAGCTCTGGCTCTGAGCACATTCACACAGATTCCAGTTACTTAAAATTAAGATTTTCTAGTTTCTTTAAGTCCTTCATGAGTTGTGGACAAAACAAAACATTTGGGGACATCACTGTGGGCTCTGGGAAACACTGATCGACATTTTCTGACATTTTATGGACCAAATAACTAATCGAGAAAATAATCAACAATAAGTATAATTGTTAGTTGCAGCCCAAGTTTTCATATATAATAGATGTATATAGAGGCAGAGAACATCGTCAGTAAAAGAATTAGTCAGCAGGTTCAAACCATTAGTGTGCAAAGTGCTAATTTGGGGTTTCAGCGTATACGATGCAACTAGGAGGTTGTTCTTTCCCGGGGACTTCGAAAATGCAGATGGAAGATGCCGCGATCCTGCAGCCAATGGCAGGACTTACACCAGGAGCGTGCATCCGATGAATCACACTACCCCGAAATGAAAAATGCAGTCATTATCTGCTCACCATCATGCCGACTGAAAGTCAGATTCCACTGCAAAACACTGCTGGAGTTTAACAGGAAACCAGTGTTGCAGAATCCCCCAAAACAATGTAAGTTAATGGTGACCAGTTTGTGACCAGACCTCTGAACTGGGTGTGTGTAGTGTGACCATGTGTGCGCACAAGTGAACGGTATGTTGGGGCTTTTGGAGACTTGGATTACAGGAGCAGCATGGAGTGTTTTTTATTTTTTATTTTTTTTTGCATTTGAAAACTGTTCATCATTTACTTCCATTGTTTGGGAGATTCTACGACAGTTTTCTTGTGAAACTTCAGCAGTGTTTTGTGGACTAAAAAAAATCAACCTGACCTTCAATCACACAGTCACAGGGTGAGTAGATAACAGGGATGTGTGCAATTCGACTATACGATTAAACGTCACCACCCTTGCTAGATGGCATCAGAAATACTAGTCAGTTAAACTATTTATTCATTTATTCTGCCCTGTCACCGCAGCCCTTCGCACAGCGCGTATGCCCCAGTCGCTATCCATCCCCGGATGTTTTTAATCAGCAAAATGGGACAGATGACAGCTTGTAAAACCACTGCGGTTTGTCAGTGTTTTGACATAGAAAACGAAAATAAGGTTGAACTAGATCGTGTCGGAATAAACTGACATATAACCACTTAACTGGAGCAACGTGCGACCACAGTCAGCACAGACTCAGAGAAGGATGCTGCTGCTGCTAGCGCTGCTAACGTTAGCCACACATGAAGCATTTAGTGAGTTGCTGTCATGTTTTGCAGGTTAACGTGCAATGTTATATTGCCCAGCACAAAGTGTTACACATTTCAGCAACACTTACAACACAATTTAGTTACCTCTCATATCTCAAATTATATTGCAATAACAGCCAAACTAATCGCAACTAGATATTTTCCCGAAATCGTTCAGCCCTTTCCGAGCGTTTTCTAACTGTTAGACTAGTCGACCAGAAATTACAAATCAGTTGCCAGGAACAAGCCTAGCAGGTAATGACTGAATTTTGATATTTGGTTGAACTATCCCTTTAACATCACTTCAAAGTACAGCCCCTCTGGTTTCCTAGAGGTTCAGACAGCTTGAGTCATGCTTCCTGTCATTACAGAGGGGTTTCCTGCCACCTTTATATCTTTCTCTTTTTTTAAGAAATTAAAGAAAAAAAAACTGTCATTAGCCTTAAAACATCAGTGGTGGTTTCGGGGGAAATCTAATCTCATTGACTGCTCATGTCAGCAACAGGACAACTCAGTGTGTGTGTGTGTGTGTGTGTGTGATGCAAGACTCCAGAGGCCCATGTTTGCAGGAGGAAAGTTCACCCTGCACCTATGCGTTCCCTCTGCACCTCTGCACCAGATGTCACGTCTGCCGTACGTCGCACCACTGACATGTCAGCCGTCTGCACCACTGACATGTCAGCTGTCTGCACCAGGGCTCTGCAGCGCGTGGCCTCTTAACTAACTCAAACAAAGCAAAGGACCTGAAATGTGTGACTTCCCTCGTGTGGTTTTTATTTTCCTGAATGAACAAAGCAAACCGCTGCTGCTCACTTCTTTGCATCCTGAGCGGAAACACAGTCCGTTTACGAACCGTGAACGGGACCGGAGCTCAGCTGTCCTCGTTGTCTCACAGAGGGACAGTCCGTTTAAGTTTAAAAGCAGCAGCTGGTCTGTGCCTGATGTTGACAGCTGGACTCAAACTTACTTCCAGTGTGGATCCAGAACGGGACGCTGCCGTCGCTTTGAGACAGGTGCGGTCCTTTGAAGCTGTATTTGTACTCGAACCGGCGGTGAGGAGCCTCTTCCGTCGTCGAGGCACCGGCGGCGACGTCCGCGACGCCGCCGTGAAACGCCAGCGCCGAGAGAAACGTTAAAACGAGCAGAGGAGCGGCGGCGGCGGCAGCCCGGCGCTGTGCTCTGGACACCGCCATGTTTCTGTATCACTGCTGACGTAGCGCTGCTCAGTCCACGCGCATGACGGGATGCCTGTAGGGCCAACAGGGCGTTTTCTCATTGGACGGTTTTTTTTTTTTTTTTTTTTTTTTTTTTTTTTTTTTTTTTTAATGTTACAGTTGAGTTTGACCTGACAAGAGAGGTCGTCACTTCTTCAATAAATAAAATAAAATAAGATATAAACACAGTACTCAGCTATGACACTTCTTATCACACTTTGGCTGGGTTGCACCAAAACAGATTAATTTTTAACCCTGATTAAATTATGTCTCAGCTTAAATAGTTAGTTTAGTTTAAGTCTGCACCAAAGCATTAATTTTAAATTAAAACTGTGATCCAATATTAACTTTAAAACTACAACTTACCTCAATAAATATCACATCATCACAATTTAATTTTGTTTTAGTGAACATCACAATTTTTTTAAAAAAAAAAACTGTGCAGGCCTATTAGCTAGCTAGCAAACAGTATAACTTTAAAAAGAAAACTTTTTAACTTGCTAGTAAATAGAACAGGGTGACCAGACATTCCCGAATCACAGCAGTTGTCCTGTTTGTCCCAAAAATTAACCGTTACAGTAATAGCTAATACTTGTATGACAAAGATATGAATCTGTATAAATATTCTGATCAAATCACTTATGTAAACTGTAAGTCCTGTTTTTAGTTATTAAAAGAATGTCCTGTTTGTTTTATGAGCATCATTGATGTGTTTCCACATGTAATATACATATTAGGCTGTCATCAGCTCATCATTCGCTGCTCAGTCCACGCACATGATGGGATGCCTGTAGGGCCAACGTGGCATTTTCTCATTGGACGGTTTATTTTGGTCTCTCTTTTATCTTTTTTTTTTCTCCCTGTTTTTGTTACAGTTGTGGTTGACCTGACAAGAGGGCATGCCTGCACACGAGCCACGCTGTCAAGAAAATTAATAAAATACACTCACAGTACACTCATTCAGCCGTATTCATGCCACTTCTTATTACACTTTGGCTGTGCTGCACCAAGAGGGATTCATTTTTAACCCTGATTAAATTATGTCTTAACTTAAATATGATGCACCAAACTTAAAAACTTATTATTAAGAATTAAGAAAGATTAAATTTGAACCTCAGTTTAGTTTTTTATCATAGCCATAGATTAAATTAAACTCTCTTTGTGCTGCAGGCCATCATTTTGTCTAAAAAAACTAACCTAATCAAATAAAATACCTAAAAGTTGTGGTGTGCATAGAGCTACTTGTTCCTGGTGGATCTAAAGATGTTTGTATTGTCACATGATGGGGAAAGAGAGAGTGGCTCGTCACCTCCTGCTGTGGCACCGTGGTTTAGTTAAACGAAGCCTGTTGCTTCATGGTGTTTATTCATACCCGAAAAGCACAAAACAATCCATTAACACGTGAACAAAATGTCTGCTGAGGTGACGGCATGCTGAGGAAATGTCCTGTGGTTGAACCTGCCATGTTCTTAAGTTTACCACCATGATGTAAATCTCTAACTGGTCCAAGACGACCAGGAGATACGTTTATATTTAAACTAACATCCGCACTATAAATCATCATACAGGAATTTAGTGGACAATCTTTTCTTGTTAACTTATTGCAAATTTATACGTTTTATTATTACAAAGTTACTAACTAGCCAGTTAGCAAGTGTTTTGTTAGCTATAGCAAACTAAGAACTGATTTAGATCAGCAGGCTAGTTAGCTGACTTGTCCACTATTATGTTGCTTGTACAGGTCTTCCAACATCTTCTAACTATCTTCAAATTTAGTTTTTGTTTTCAACATAGATGAGCCTAGCACTTAGCATATCTAGTTAGAGGAAGTGATATTTTTTCCCAGGATGGTGAAGTCATGACCTGCCCTACTCAGCCTCTGATTGGTTATAGTCTGATGTTCTTACCCTGACCTAAACCTAAGCCTTCCCTGAACCTACCCAACCCAAAAAACCCAAACCAACAACTCGTTTGAGTCACTGTGGCTCCACTGTGAATGCTCCTTTTATTCATATTTTCATTCTATTTTATTGAATGCCTGCATTTCTTCTGTATTTTAATTGTTTTAAGTTAGTTTTATTTGTGGAGACAAGACCTCTGGCGCATATCTACAACGTGCAGAGATACAAAGTTTAGGGGAAACCTCAATAAATGATCTAAAAATCAGCACAGTTAGCAATAACAGAATCTCAGTTCAATAATCAACTGATTTGTCAACAGGTTTGTCAACAGGTTTGTCCAAAAAAAAAAAAAAAAAAAAAAACACGCTGAGGTCTTCGTCCTTCCAGCAGTGCTGTTCTGGACCGGCTCATAAGCCTTCATAAGGTCAGCGAAAGGTCAGCTGACATAGCCGTGCTGGCCGCAGGAGCTTTCACTGCAGTCTGAAAGCCTCAGTAGGAGACGAGCGATGACACAATTATGCTCCACTCGCTTTCTATTAACTCTCTCCAGCTCCTTCCTGTAGCCTCTGGAGGTGCAACGTCGCTGACTGTGACGAGCCGTGATTACGGGTTCAGGAACGAACCCCAGAACAAAACAGACTATTGTGACGACACTAATCCAGGGATTCTGAGTATTCTGGCAAATGATCAGCGAGTGGCAAGAACTGATCTGCACAGGTTTACAGTGACAGGGTTTCCTGCTGTAGTCATTTTATTAACAATGGTTACATTTTCTTTATAGCTAATCAAGTTACTTTAATATTGCGATACTTGGATTACATTACTGACTCCATTTTTTAACAAGTAATTCAAGTCTGTGAGGTTTATTAACGCATCTTTGTTGATACAGGGCTTAACTTGTGTGAAAAAGTTACAAAAATCTAAACTTTTCTTAGTTGTCTTGTGCCAGAATAACACAAGATAATTCTGCACCAATAAAGAGAAAATAACTGGTGATTTATGTTTCTTTTTCTGTGTTGAAGGAGTTAATGTCAGCAGCAATAAAAAAATCTGTTCTATGACAGGAATGGGCGATCGTAGCCTCTTGTAGAACTGGTTCCATGTAGTGTTTTAAATAGTAGGCATGCAATGAATAAACAAGCATGTCTTTATCAGATGAACTTCAGGGTATGCAGCTATGAAAAGAAAAAAAATCTTTATTCTGATTTTTTTTATATTATGTTATTTATTTAATAACAAAAACAGGCATAGCTCACCAGTGGACATAGACGACAATAAACACACAAAAACAGCAAAAACAACCAAACAGACAAAGAAAAATAAAACAAACAGACAATCAAAACATCCAAATAAACACAAACACAAGATGTGTGCCGTCGCACCAATACATCAAAACAGGCCCAACAATCTAGGTAACAAAGTAACAAAATTAAATTGAATATAAAAATATAAAAAGAATCAAATAATTAAATTTTATCCTTCATCTTCATATCCTCATTTGCAACATGTCCTTTCAAAATAAAACGATTAATAAGCATTCTGAAATAATTGATGTTCAAGGAATCTTCACTTAGTTTGTCTCTGAGATATCACCTGATGTCACAGAGAAAAAGTTTAGTTAATTGCTTTCTACTTTCCTCCAAAAGGCAGAAACAACATGACAGTACCAAAAATAGAGGAAACACACTTATCTGACTCGGCAATACCCCGAGTTTTTAAATTTTTCCTATCAGATAAAAAATTATAAATATATTTTAACTGAAAGAATCTTGTAAATATATCTACTGTTGTTTTATCTATAATTAAAAAAAAATGTTATTAATGTTCTTTTTGGAAAATTAAGATATAGTACAGAATTTTTAAAGTACACCTCTGAAACCATCGACAAGATCAAGAGGAACGCTAGAAATTCTAAGTGGAGTACATTAAATTATAAATCAGATACTAACATCTAAAAGTTGTGAAATCTAACAGGTTTGCAGTGGATTTAGAGAGCAGAGACAAATAGAGGCCTGTGTCCTTTTGTGTGAGGAAGTCCTCATTAGAGAGTTAAACCACACTCTTTGTGAGGAAATGTGGGATTTAAATAACAAAAGCAATGCTAATGGATCCATTTAGGGACGGACAATGGGAACCTGTAGGATGTTAATGGGTCACTGAGACGGTGAATGGCCGATCACATGAGTCAGCACAAATATTTGGCCAGGGAATTATACGATGCTGCAGGAAACGTTATCTCGGAAAGTGACGGCAAGTTGATCCGGAGCCTGAAATATTGATTTTTTTAAATAAAACTGTTTGAAATAGTGATCAGGGTCTGCACTGGATCACAATGAATGTAGTTTGATCTGGTTAATTCTTCATAATTTAATATTTTCTACCTCAGTTCCACTTCCTCTCTCCATCATATGGATGCATCAATATTTAGAGATCCTAAACTCGCCTAATCGGATAAATAAAACAACGTTTTTGTTGTGGATGGAGCTACTTGTCCCTGGTGGATCATGATGGGGAAAGGGAGAGTGGCTCGTCACCTCCTGCTGTGACACCGTGGCTTAGTTAAACGAAGCCTGCTGCTTCATGGTGTTTATTCATACCTGAAAAGCACAAAACAATCCATTAACACATGAACAAAATGTCTGCTGAGGTGACAGCATGCTGAGGAAATGTCCTGTGGTTGAACCTGCCATGTTCTTAAGTTTACCACCATGATGTAAATCTCTAACTGGTCCAAGACGACCAGGAGAGGAGTGACTTTTATATTTAAACTAACATCCACACTGTAAAACATGCAGAAATTTAGCAGAATCAACTATTTTTTTCTGGCTAACTTATTGTAAATATATATGTTTTAGTACCCTCAAGTTAAATCAATTTAAATTTTTTATTTTCAGTACACTTCAAAACTTATAAACGTTCTGGTTTGAAGCATCTTGATTCATATTAATGTGCTGCTGTTAGTTCACTCAATTCATTAAAGCAAGTTTCAAAAGAAACTTCATGGCTGAAACTTGCTGTGTGCCTTTAATAAATGTTAAGATCAACCATGGTTGTTAAAGATTCACAATTCTGAAAACACTGCTAACCTTAATCATTTCCTACGCCTGTAAATAATAATCTCAGTCAAATTACAAACTTCAATTCCAAAAAAGTTGGGACGTTGTGTAAAAGTAAACAGAAACAGCTTTATTCAATTAAATGCAGTACAAAGACAAGATATTTAATGTTCAAACTGATTAACTTTATTGTATTTTGTAAATATACACTCATTCTGAATTAGATACCTGCATCACGTTCCTAAAAAGTTGTGACAGGAGCATGTCACATTTTCAGTGTCTGACAGGTCTGGAAAGCAGGCAGGTCAGAAGCCACGCTGTTGGAACACGTGCACCATGTGTCTCGGCGTCGTCTTGTTGAAATAAGCAGGGACGTCTCTGACAAAGACGTCGTCTGGATGGCAGCATATTTCGCTCCAAAACCTGTATGTCCCTTTCAGCATTAACGGGGCCTTCACAGATGTGACAGTTACCCATGATGCCATGGGCACTAACACACCCCCATACCATCACAGATCATAACAATCTGGATGGTCCTTTTTCTCTTTTCCTCCATGATCTCCAAAAATAATCTGAAATGTGGACTCGTCAGACCACAGCACACTTTTCCACTTTGCGTCAGTCCATCTCAGATGAGCTCAGAAGCTCAGAGAAGTCTGCAGAGTTTCTGGATGTTGTTGATATTTGTCTTTCTCTTTGCATGGTAGAGTCTTAACTTTCATTTGTAGATGCAGCAACAAACTGACAACGGTTTTCCAAAGTGTTCCCGAATCCCGAGTTTTTAATGCAGTGCCGCCTGAGGGGTCAAAGGTCAGGGGGATTCAATGTTGGTTTTCAGCCTTCTATCAGTGCTTGTGAACTATCGAGCCTTTGAGTTTGGAAGAAAACATGTTGCTGGGGGACCTGTAAAAGCAACATATATTCACATTCTTAAGTTAGCTACTGTTAGCAAAACACCAGCAAAATAGCTAGCTAATACACATCAATCATTAGCTAGCTAGTTAGCTAGCATTTCGCCAGCATTAGCTCACTTAAGATGGGACTATATGTCACGTTTACAGGAAAGGAGAACGCTGACAGAGGCGGGGCTTGGGAAGGGTCGATTCCTTTTACATTTTCAAAGCTCATTAGACGACTTTGAACCAATTATTCAAAGCATGTTTGGTTAATTCACATTTTTGAGGCAGCGGGGGAAACCTACAGTTGCGGTGAGCTTTCAGTGTTTCTGCACAGTCCCCTCTGATGGCAGCTCAAGCCCCCATTTATCATTTGATCGGTGATTATTTCAAACAGCTATCTTTAAAGATTTAATGATTGCTCCACATCAGAGCTGTGCAGGCTGGCTCGGCTGCTGTGTTATTTGTTGGCTCAATTCTGCGCACATAGGCCACATACTCACCCCGAACAATGCAGAAAGACTAAACCTTTATTCCAGATTGCTTCAACACAGTCCAGTGTGGTCCGGGGGAAGAGAGGGCACTTATTGTCCACTGAGGACTTTGCCACATTCATTTGAAGAGCAGCCCTCTCTCATTATTAACAGACACACTAAACGATGGGCCCCCAAACAATACAGAACAGATCCCTTTATGCCACAAGTGCTCAACGTTTCGGCAAAACCAGTGTGTGTGCCCTCCACCACTCCCTCTTCTTTTCAGATACCTGCACATAAGTGAAAGATGTGGAGCGCACAAAAGATATTCTCAACTTTCCTTTTCTCCCCATTCTGTGAAACAGGCCCATTTTAAAGCTTTTATTTGTGCAAAGCCTCTCATTAACTCCGCTCATGCCGCCTCCCTCGGCTTGCCATCGCTTAAGTACCGGGTGTTGTAAAAAAGCTACCAATTAGTCCCTCATCAGCTCCAATTAGAGGAGACAAAGCCTGAGTAAAGATAACTCAATGAGAGGGAGAGGTGGAAGGGTGAGGGCTGGCTACGTGTGTTTTTGTGTGTGTGTTTGTGTACATGTGCGCAGCCCCGGCCGGCACAACATAGTTTGTAATAATTGAAGAACTTGTGGCCATTCAGGGTGACCTGCTGCAGCACAGGTCCATTCACTCCCCGGGGCTCCTCAGCGGACCCTTTTCTCAGGGCCAAGTGTTGTTGTGCTGGGAAGACAGGCCCCCCAGGAGTCCCAGAAAGAGAGCCATTCAATCCCCTCTACCTGTTTGCAGCACATAAAGCACTCAGGACCGGGCCGATCTCTCATTATTGTCTCCTTCACTCTCAATACTTCCTTAAACTTAGGCTCCGACAAGAGCAAGAGCCCTTTTTAGAGAGGGAGGGGTGGGGGGGGGGGGGGGGGGGAGGGGATGTATGTTAAGGGGGTGCCTTTCGCCTCATTAGAATTGAATTTGCACTGTCTTGTAATTACGTCGGAGGGCAACAATGTATTTTTTTTCATCATAATCTTCACTGAATGGGGGGTTTTTGGGGCAGTTAATTTGCTGCCCGCACTAATGCATTAATTAATGAATTGGGTAACACTAATTTTCTCTATGCCGCCTCTCTCTGTTTGTTTCCTCCGTCGGGTTTCCAACAGTTCTGGGCAGCCGCTGCTAATAAAATTACCTCATTAGGGACTTTATCGCAGCACAGTGGCGCACTCATTCATTTGCTATTAAACATTTTCTTTGGTTCCCATTCAGCGCCGCATCTTTTTGTGGGTGGTTCTAAATAATGAGGGGGACAAGCAGGGAGATATAATTAGGAACAAGGGGGCACTTCAGCAAATATTTGAAATCTTTTAAGGCTCGCCCTTGTATGATGGTGATTAATTACTTCCAGAAGGGATTTTGGAGAAATATATTGCCAAGTTTTTTTTTCTTTTTTTCTTTCCCGTCTTTTCCAGGACGAGATGACCCGAGCTTGTTAAAAGGATGTGCACAGGGCTTTAATTTCGGCCCTGTCTTTAATCAAATGCAAATCATGACGTGTTCTGTTCTCTGCAGACGGGCTCATTGGGAAACAAATAAACAACATGTAAACAATGATGTTAGTGTTTAATGAAGGTGGCACTGAAGGAACGTTTGGCATCCGCTGAAAACAACAACAAATCTGTTTGTGTTTATGTTCTTGATGAAATGATGATAACACTGATGATTACGTTTGATTGTGATGGTACAAAATTGTGTAAGAAAGATGATGAAGATGATTGTTTTGCTGCCAGGAACAAAAACTAACAGATTATCAAGAAACGGCAACAATAACTGCTCCGACGGAGACGGGCCGAGTGTATATTAATTGTGTCCTTCTGGCTGCAGACCACGTTGTCAAACATCTTTGAGAGGAAAGACGTTAAATGTCGTTGCATAAGAACGTCTAATTTCAGTAACTGAGTCTGAAAATAAACAACACAAACACACATTTGCCACGCTCCACGGAGCTTTATTCATGATTGTGTTTTGATTATCTTCATGTGCTCCTGTGTGAACTACACTGCACAGTTTAATGAGTTCACTGAACACTGTGTGCTGCTGTGCATCATTCGAAGGGTTGAAATCACACAGTACAGCCTGTGTATGACTGATGAGTGACCGCCACCTAGTGGATTTACAGGGGTACAATCAGGAAGCGCACTGTGGGAGAAGTATTCAGAGCCTCTACTTCAGTAAAAGTTGCAATACCACAACATAAAAATACTCCATTACCAGGAAAAAGTCCTGCATTTGCAAGCAAAAGAACTAGCAGAGCAGTATATTTAAAATATGAAAAGTAAAAGTATTCATTATGCAGGATGGTCCATTTTGAGAGGGTTATTTCATTATTTATAAAGACTAAATAGATTATTCTTCTTCATACATTAGCAAGTAAAAAGAAGAAGAAGCGGTAATGCTTCAATTTCCAGGTCCCACAATTTCATGGTAATTACAATCTGAAATTTCTTAGAAATTACCCACAAATTACCTCCAGATTCACCCCAAATTTTTAAGGTTAATTATGTGATAATTAGCTTGTACTGTTTTCATGTAGTTGGTGGTAATTACCAAGCAACATATTTGAAATTTTCTTAGAAATTAACCACAAATTGCCCCCAAATTTCATAAGTTTCATGCAAGTATTACTTAGTTCATTAATTATCACATATTTACCATGAGATTTGGGGTAAAATTGCTGTTATTTTCAAAGAAAGTTCAAAAATGTGAAATGGTAGTTACTGCTTACTTACATGAAAATGAGAATTTGAGGGTAATTTGGGGTAAATTCAGAAAATTTCAAATATGCTGCTTTGTAATTATCATTAACTACATAAAAAATAGTACTTACTAATTTTCACATACTTAACCATGAAATTTGTGGGTAATTTCTAGGAAATTTAAATATATTACTTGGTAATTACCACCTATTTACCATTAAATTTTGGGACCTGGAAATTGAAGTGTTACCCGAGAAGAGTGTTAATATTTTAATTTGAATATTGTAGAGGTCATTCAGCAAACTGTTGTGACTGAGCGAAACAAACAAACAAACAAAAAAAGTTAGTTAGTAGTATGTGAGGTAAGCTCCGGAGAAGATGCAGGTCCATTGATCACGCACACATGCATGCATGTACGATTCCCTGGCAGGAATAATTTGCAGAAATGGGAGTAAGTCACACATGTGCAAGTCTCAAGCAAGTCCCAAGTCACTGTGGTGAGAATCAAGCAAGTCACAAGTCATACAGAATTCTGATGATGCTCCCAAGTTTCCACATTTAAATCAGTTAAAAGACTGGAGAGCTATAACGATCAATCGATTGTTAATCACTTATTAAATTAATCGCCAACTAAACAGCACAATTTGCACCGACATACCCATCCATCTGTTTCCTTTTTTGTTGAATGAAACAAACAAGACTTCATTCTTGATCAAGGGCGAAAAACCTACATAATAAAACAATTATAAATGAGCTCCAAGAATTTCATATACTCACTTGACAGATCCAACAAACCATGAAATTCTTGGAACGCGAGTAACATGAAAGTCTTGGAGCAGCGCTGATAAACAGGACCGAGGGTTTCTTGAGCTCCATGTGTTGAATTTTATTGCATGTTCTTGTTATTCATGAAAACAAAAATGACAGCATCTTTTTAGGGTCAAACTCACAAGATTAGATCTGCAACTTCTTTTCCTCCAAATAAAGGACAGAGTGAGACAAATCTAAGTTATGACTAAGAGAAGAGAGACAAGGGTGAAGGAAAAAAGCGAGAAACAACAAAGTTTATGACTTTTGAAAAGTCCAAAATGCAGCTGGACGAATCACCCAACGCCAAAATCTCAGTCTCCCCTCAGAGGCCAAATATGTTCGTCTCTTCCAGCTATGACTTCATGTGACCTTCACAAGATTTTAGATAAAAGTGGGGAGATTATCATCTATCGGTGCTGTCAGGTTAATCATACGTAGAAAGATATTTTTAGTCACTTTATTTTTAAGCATATTTCAACATCTATAATTACACTTTACTTTAAGTACCCCGTTTAGCATTTACAAACATTTAATAAATGGTTTATAACACATTATAATGCAGGTATAAGCAGATAGAAGCATCAAAGTTAATGTTGACAGTCATACAGGGTCTCTGCAGGTTCCAAAAAGTTAAATTTATGACTTTAAAAGACCCTTGTTAAGACCATTATAAGTGCAATTTAAGACCAATTTCACGTCAATACTGGCAACAAAAGTGCAAAGGATATGAGAGACATCAGAGTTCATGTTGGTTTCATTTTGGAGTTGTTACAACGTGATCAATTCATTTTTTTCCCCCAAAACACATTTTAAAACAAGACTGAAGTTGATTAAAAGTCATCAAAGTAATCAATCAATTTTTAAGATCTATCAAAGTCTTATTTTAAGGCCTAAAGTTCCAGTAATTGGATTTTAGACTTTTTAACACTTTCACAGAAAAATTATAACTCCTGAGGACACCCAGAAGTGGAGGCTGGTATATAAACTGATAATGACAATATACTAAAACACAGCTGTAACAATATAAAATCAATATCAAATGTCAATATTGTTGACAAATACATGTACATTAATATCACGTTGCTTATAAACACTAAATATGGGGACTTAAAGTAAAGTGTTACTGTTTAATTGACCATGTAAAATAATGTCTTGTCAGCTCTTTAATAAAAAACAAAAACAAAGATGCACTTTCGCCTGTATAAATGGAAAAAAACATGTATTTCAGCTGCAGGACAAAGCGTATGATAAATAAGCCAAGATAAACATCTTTTGCTGAGATTTTGCTGTTCTCTGTGTGTGTGTGTGATTCAGATATTATTCAGTCATAGTCACGCACACTGATGCAATCAGAGCAAATTATTCTTTACAGCAGTTGTGTAAAATTCCAAGTATTCTGACTGTCCTTAAGATGAACTCTTTTGTAAATGTTCTGAGTCTTGGGTTTTGAGAAACTGCACTTCAAGTATGTGTCATACAGTCTTTGTATGACAGTTACGCCGCTGTTATGCTGCCTTCTTGTCTTCTAGTGAAAAGGATAACAGAATCATAACAGGAAATGTTTCCTTTTAATTTTCTATTTCATACACAGGGTATTAAACATATTATAATGTGTTAGAGACTCATTAGTTAGTCATTTATTCCTCAGCAAAGAATTTGAGACCTCTGACTTTGAGAAGGTCTCCCTCTGGTGGATCTTCAGGAATCATCCACGCAGCCATCCGACAGCTGAGGGCACCAGTGAGGGAGACGTTCTGCTCCTCTGAGCTTAAAATGAACTGAAGGTCTGTCTTAGTTTAGATATGCATCAGATTTGCAATTAAAGGGAAGCATCATCTTTGTCCACACATAAAAGTTTGAATTCACATTTCTGCTGCTCTGCTGCACTGCAACAAACTATATGACACAATTTCACATAGTCTTTTCTCCTCGTATTCTCATTATGAATAACATTATCAGGGCTATAAAATTAAGGAGACAAATGAGTCACGTCAGGTTGTTATTCTCTGTATTGGCTTGTGTGTTCCATTTGGCAGTGTGCGTTATATTTTTAGAGATGATCTGATGTTGATGGAAAGACACTGACTTGATAACTGATTCACTGTTTCAGTCATTTTTCAAGCAGAAGTATTGCAAAAGTTTCCAGCTTCTTATATAACAGAACCTGCTGCTTCCACTCGTCACATATCTTCAGACTAAACAGGACATTTGAAGATGCCACCTTGCTTCATACACTTGTGCATTTTTCACTATTTTCTGACTTTTTATGCACCAGACAAGTAATTAACAAATGGAAAAAAACATTCAGCCGACTAACTGATGTTAAAATAACTCCTACTGATGCTTATCGATGGGCATGACTCCATCTCTAACTAGAAATGAGAAAAAATCAATCTCAGATGGCAATGCAAAGTGTTCTCCTCCAACTTCTCTTAATTGTTATTACTCTGTTGCCGTGGCAACCGAAAACTAACAGATAAGGACTAGAGTCACAGTACAAATTCTTAATGCCCCAATCCAACATTTGTGCTGTTTTAAAAGGACAGTTCACTCCAAAAATCAAAAAATAAATGCTTTTCCTCTGGCCTGTGTGGTTTTGGTGTGAGTTGCAGAGTTTTGGAGATAGATATCTGAGATTAGAAATGTCTGTCTTCTCTCAAATATAATGGGACACTTGGCTTGCGGTGCTCAAAGCCCCCCCCAAAAAAAATTTGAAAAACTTAACGGCAATGTCTCTTTCCACATATCATGAGCCGGTTATATGATATTCAGGACAAGATGATCCACAGACCTTGTTGTGAGCAGTTTTCTGTAACTATTTTCTTTTTACTACAGAAAGAATTATGTCAATTGATTCATCATTTAGGTAATAAATGTCTCACTGTCTTATACAATCTGTGTGAAACAATAAATACTGTGATAAAGTAATGAGGTAAAAGCTGTTTTCATGAGAGACTTGTTTAATGTGCTGTGAAGGACCCATATGTTTCTAAAAATATATAAAAAAACATGCATTTGCACCGTCTGCTCATTTAGTTAAAAAATATTCACACTCATATATCATACAAAAATAAACATCTGTGATAAAAGGCGTACAGTACATTCTGTTTGAAAACAGTTAAATAAAAAAAAAAGCACACCACTTCAATATTTACACCTGACATTAAGTATTTAAACCCACCCTCTTTAAATATTCCAGTCAAAGTCTGTTCTCTCTCGCGTTGGTTTCCTCTTCCTGTTCCTCTTAGACCCTCCGCCTGTCCGAGGTGGAGCTTCCTTGTATTCCTCACCCGAGCCTGTGTCCAGATTGTCCTGCTGGTTGTCCCTCCAGCTGTCAGGGACGGCAGGAAACTCCTCTCCCGGAGAGTGCATGGGCCGACCGTACACCTTGCTCTGCAGGTCGGCGATGTCGTTACGGATGTCGGCCATCAGCAGGAGCAGGAAGTCAAAGGAGCCTGGAGGGCCCTGAGGGGTCAGCATAACAAAAACAAATTATCTAACAAATATTTAGTTTATTATCTTACAAATTATTTGTGAAGATATAATCAAATTTGCTCTAATTTTTAAAGAAACTGTGTGTTTATTGGAAAGATAACATTTCTCTTGTGTCTCTATGTTTGCTCAGAAACCACTGAGGAGATTTTTCCAACAGAAATCCTGTTGATCAATGGACTGTCTCAGACTCTCCACTGGCTACTGAGCTTTTTCTCATGCTTTGTTAACGTTAGCATCATCAGTGTTTATCTAAGGGGATAATGCTTACCCTGTACTGGATACTATTTACATTCAGCCTGACAGTATGATCAACTGTGGCATTTAATGTCCACAGTCCACAGTGGTCTGTTTTCCACTCATGCTTTAGTTTAGCTGTATTGTTCTGAACATAATGGAAACAAGTTTCAATGGTGTGGCATCAGTATGGATGGCCAGAATCTTACTGGTGGTCCGACGGGCCCAGGAGCTCCTCGATCCCCCTGGGGAACCAAAACAAATATTTAGCTTAGATGAATTACAGTGGAGGGAAAAGCACGAGAAGAATTCATATTATTCTAGTTTTAAAGAGCTTGAGGACGGCAGAGAAAATGGATATCGGGAGAGAGGAACCACGGATAGTGAGCATATAGTTTTAAAGAAACACATACTGTGGAGGATTACAATCAGATTAGATTTTGTATTATTGCTGTAACTAGTTAAAGGAATAGTTTGACATTTAACTTTCTTGGGAGCAGGGGGAACAGCTGGCCTGACTCATTTAAGTTGAAAAATACCACTATCACTTCTAAAGCTCACTTATACTGTTTTACATCAAAATTAGTGCATATATGCAGTTTTTTTCAAAAAATGTGCATATACCTGCTAAAAATAGGTAATTTACTCGTTTCCTATAAGTTTTTTTCTGATGTGTCACATTTGAGGCCAACAACGTGCATGAAAGCCGAGATGCTGAAGCCCAGAGAGGAAGTTAAGATTTAGAAAGTTTAAAAGTTTCCTGTGTGTTCAGCTCTCAGTACTTTTGTAGCTTCTAACCGAGTCTCTGTGGTTTGAAATTTAGTTTCTCTTGTGACCCTGTTTGTACTTTCAGATTATTCCGGCTTCCTTACGTTAAACAAGCACGTAGTCTGAAGTAGCTGCCCGCAGACGCCATAAACATGATCAGCGTACTGTCTTTTGTTTCGTATTCACTGTTTAATGATCCACAATGGTTCGGGCAGTCTGGTTGAGTGATGAATTTGAAATTGCTGCAGTGCGGGCCGTAAACTCCTTTGGCTGGCTGGCGCGTTATAAACTAATCAAAAATTTCAAACAAACATCTCCCCAAAATAAACAGGCCTTTGCAAAAAAAGTCAGTAATTCATCAAACAGAAAATATCCCAAAAACGTGGCAGTTGAAGACTGTATCCCTGTGGCGTCTTCCCAGAGTCATTAATCAGAGCACACCTGCTTTTATTTAGGGGTTCCTGTGGTTGTGTGGTCAGAAGATGCTGTGCTCTTGGTTAAGCCACCAAAAAACCACCATGTGCTGCAAAAACACACACCTTCAGACGCACCTTCAATGGAGATGCAAATCCCTGCATGCTGGGCTGACACACCAAGCCAAACCGAGTCAAGCCAGGCCAGCACAGTGTATGGAAAAGGGTCACAGAAGTTACCAACAGAGGCTACAAGCTCTCATTGCTTCCACTAAATGAGGGGCACAAATTTGCATGTCCACCCGGGCGTCATGTTTCCATCACCGCCGGTCAGAATCCTGGACATGAATGCCAGTTGTGCCCTTTCCCACTGACAACTGACAATTGTTAGTGGGTGTTAGTTGTTTTTTTTGTGCAGTGTAAAAGGGGGTTAATTAACACATTTATTTAATCCATGCACCAATTTAAAATATAAAAACACAAGTTAAGGTTTCATGAGGAGTTAAGTGCTGTCACTTATCCTTGTGCACCAGTCACTGCACAGAACAGCTCCTAGGATGTAACTCTCCTTAAAACCACAACTTCTCATTTTGATTTAATTTCGTGTTCGTATTAAACAAACAAATGTTTCTTAGTGAGCTTTAGCGGTGTTGGTTTTGGGCATATGTGTTAAACTTTAGACAGATACAGGCTACTGTTTCCCCCTTGCATCCTGTCTTTAAGCTAAGCTAAGCTAACTGAATACCTGCTCTAGGTTCATACACCACAGACATAAGATAAGATAGAAGATATGGGAGACTTTACTGTCCATCTGTATACAGTGCAGCACAGTACACAGAGGAGTAAAACTGTCCTGCAAACAGGAAAGAGTGAAAGATGCAGCATGCAGTGAGCTTGGTATCCACCTATCTTTCAGAAAGAGGTGTATTTTCAATATTCCTGAAACTGTGTCCTGTGTATGTCACATATAAAAAGTGAATTTTGATCATATAATACTGAACATATTGTACATGTAGTCTGGCCATGAAGTATCATGGCAGTCTGTTGACCTACGGTAGCACCACACGCGTTGACCTGACTACTGTGGTTGTTAGCCGGGATCAGGGTCACACCGGGGCTGTGAGTGTTTTGGCAGATGGTTTGGATTTGTTACTCAGAGAGACAGATTACCATCACCCTCCAATCTATCCACACAAACATCCAGCTGCACTGAAAGAAAACCAAGGTACCGTGTCAATAAGGCAGATGCACCTAAGTTGTTCCATACGTGATCCTTGAGCTAAGCAAACAGTGTGACGGGTCTAACGAGATCCAAGAGCCAATAAAAGAGCAGAATCTCTCCAGCTTTTGTACTTCACACACTGTTTAGTCAGAGTGACATGGATGATTTATCATTCTTGAAGCATTATTGACCAAAAATTAGAGCTGTAATAAGTCGGCTATAACAAGTCACAGGTCATAAATCTCATTACCTCACTGGAATTACAGCCTCATGGTCGTATGCCTCTGCCAATCTGTGAAGTTGCAGTTTGTTCAGAGTTTGAAAAAATTTAGTAAAAGGTATTAAGTGTATTTTTTGACAAATGAAAGTTTTCAGCATATTGACATGCATGATTCTAGTGAATCATTTCCAGTGAGAAAGATGCTGGTCTCACTTTGACTATTTTGCAGAGGACTGAAAGAGTGCTGGACATTATGATGTCACAGTGAAGTTGAACTTTGACCTGCTGGATAAAAAATGCATCACTTCTAAATTCATCTTATTAGAGATTTGTCTAAAATTTTGTCATGATTAGCGAATTAATTCTTGAGTTATGACCAAAAAATGTTTTGCAAAGTCACAGTGACCTTTATGCTCCGAATTCTAATCATCCTTGAGTCCAAGTGGACGTTTGTACTAAATTTCATGAAAATTTTCATGAAATTCTGTCCAGGTGTTCCTGAGATATTGTTATAGCATCAAAATCCAACTCCTGTCTACTTAAAATCACTTTTACATCCTAATAATATCCCCAAGTCTGTCATATATTAACTGCCTGAATTACCTTCACTGGCCTCTCTCAGTCTAAAATGATTCTGACATTCTGCTGGATCACAGAGCTTCAACCGCCCATTGAAAGTCAGCCTTGGCACCCAGCAGGGAAACCTTACCACTGACTGCACAACAGGCCCTGGCTTTGTACTACAGATGGCTCCATACCACTTTTTCATTGAGTATCTGCTGATAATAATACCAGTCCAATACAGTCTTTTTCCCTCTTTTTAACAAATAAACTGTTAATAATACATTTGTATGGATGCACTTGCTTAACATAAGCATCTAAAAGACATCATGCTCAAACTGTGAAACAAATACTCTACTCCCATGAAATACATAGCCCACAACATGACTTGATACTGCTGCGTCTTTTTGTTTAAACTTTTTCACACAGAATTTTAAGCAGCATTTTGAATTGGTCAGCACCATCCAAACATTCAAAATGAAATTTAGCTGACATGATGACAGCACTGCTGACAGGCCTCACTCACAGTCTAGCTTCTGTGTTTATGTGACACACACATTTCTCTTTACGGCATAATGCTCAAAGTTTAGTTGAGCATTAATGTGGTAGTTTGGGCTAAAATACATATTTTCCCCTGATATCCGATCCAGTGATTTTAATAACGGACGATAGAGATTTGGATCGGTGCCATCCTTACTTTGTACAGCAGCTGATCTTTGTACCACCATTGTTGCCACAGTCTTTAATTATGTTCATAACTTCATCCTCATTAAATAACAAAATAAAGAAGCAGCTGAAATTCTCAATTTAGGGTGTGTGTGCTCCCCATTTTAATGAGAGTGGACCATAATCAAAACCCAGCTGCTACTGCTCCAACGCACACTCGCAGAGGGCCGAAGCCAAAACAACATCATGTGTAAACAGCAGAGATGCCAGCGTATTTTTGTGACCTCAGCTGCCCTTTTCATTTCTTTTTAGCAATATTGCAAAATGAGAGAGAATGCATGAGCAAATCTGGTTTGATACAAAAAAAATGTGAAAAATGCAAACACAAATCTCACAGTAACCAGTGTGAAATCTGCATTGTGCCTCCATAATCTAAGGCTTAACCATCTGCTGGAGCCTCTTTTTTGACACTTCGCCTTAGGCTTCCCGGGGAGGGAAAGCAAAGAGACAAACACTCCAGTTAACCTTCTGAAAGATGGTTAGTACCTCCAGTTACTCCAGCTACACGATCCAAAGTCACTGATCACAAAATCCCTGCGATATTCCAGACAACCGCAACAGCCCGCAGGCATCCAGAGTCATCAGACTGGTGGTCAAGGAGAAGTTCCTGTGCTGCCACTTAAACAGACTAACTGTTGCCCTCAGCTCCTTTCTGACTTAAGCTGCAGGGGAACCTTGTTCCCAGGTGAGGGAAATTGTCCTTATGACAGGTTAAATCACTCTAAGTCAACAGCCTGCAACAGAACGTGTCATCTCCAGTCTGATTAACCAACCGCAAAATTGCCGAAGTATGGCCCAAGATGCTCTTCAACCAGGTGCAATTATTTGAACCTATTAACGGCTACTTAAATACCAAAAACAATGCTCTGCTTGTGTTCTATTCCCAAACTATGCTCCTTAGGTCATTCTAATAATACCCAAAAAGAGCTTTAAAGCTGTGTTTCAAAATTGCTGTTTTTCCCACCAGTTCTCCTCTGTCAACTTGTAGCAACTTGCAGTAATCAAATCATCTGCAGGGACAAACTCCGGCTGAGAGTTTGTGAGAATCTTGGCACCTGCCTTGTGGTTTTCACCCTGTATAAATCTGGTGAAGTTGAGAAACAATTTGGCTATTGAGAAATATCTTTTGATAGACATAGTGTTGGCACATGACCCAACAATATCTGAACTTTCTGTACCAACTCCGGTTTCTTTCCTTTGATAGAGGCCATGTTCAGTAAGCCAAGAGTCAAATTCTGCTGCCAACATGAGTGATGCCTCTGCCTGAGGGGCAGTACGCTGGACCACTGTTTCACACTGTGCAATAGAGCCTCTTGTCTAGACTAGAACAAATCACAGTGTTTGTTAACTTCTGGATAGTAAAGTCAAGTAAATATAATTTAATGGCAGCAATATGATTAAAGTTTTCTTTTTTCATATTATTTCAAAGTGCATAAATCTCATTCAACTAAAATGTATGTTTTATGCTCTTACATTACTCTGAATACCTACTGGGCCACAGACTAAATAAAATGAATTGACAAAACTAGCAGTTAGAATCAGATGTTCTCAACCTTTTATAACAGAAGGGCCACCTCTCATTGATGCACATTGCATTTTGTGTTTTTTACCTGTTTGTTTGGATTTGCACAGTGACATTATAATGTCTGTTTTTTTGTTTTGTTAGGGACTACAGATGAAAATGAGCATTTTTGCTATAATCCAGCATGTTTACATCTTGTAATTTTTTACTGATGTTCATTAACATGAGCTGTCCCCATCAAATAAACAGACTAAGTGAAAAAAATGTCCAAGGACCACCTTCAGAAACAAATGAGAAAAAAACAAACAGAAATACGAGATAAAATAAACTGGGCTGTGACAGGATTTCACCTCATTCAACACACTGTGCTTTTGGCTCAGCATCACTGCCTTCTTATGAATCTAAATTTAATGTATTCAGGGTCATATCTCCTCCCCACATGTTTCGGAACTTTTACTGGTGCAGCTTTGTCACCCACATCACTTTTTTATTTCAAAAAATGATTCATTTGGTCTCTCTGCATCCAAGGGACCATTAGCTAGCTACTAGTGGCAAAACAGGTTTGTGTCGGGCTGATGACGTGTTCTTGTGTGTCAATTATTAAACACATTTAAAAACCACCGCCTTCAAGGCCCATTAGATGTCATGTCCATGAACTTCCTCTGAATAGCGCCCAGTTTCACAGATATTTCAGGCTCAGTTAGTCCAACTGGTGTCACTGTTGATTGGTTTATCAAAGAGGCTAGCAACGCAAGCACGGCGAGAAGGGCAGATAGCTCAGACCGCTGCATTTAACTATTTACCTTTAAACTTTACAGTTACTTTTGTAAAATAAACAAATGTGATGATTATACACTGTATATCGCCGCAATTGAAATCTCCATCAAACTGCCCGCTGTTTCCTTGGAAGTGACTTGTTGTTTGTGTCCCGTATTTGTCTACAGTTGCCTCTTATAGAAAAGTTGTTTTAAAAATAAAAGATTAGATAACAAAATAGTATCTGACCTCACCTTTAAGCCGTCTTTTCCTGGTGCTCCTGGAGGCCCCTGTTAAATGGGGAAAAAAAAAGTAGTTCATATTTGTTTCAATCATTTTTGGATATTTATGGCAGTTTCCTTTCACACTCCTAAGACATACAAGTCAGACGGACTGGATACTGTTCATAAATGTGATTATGAATGAGACTGTCCATCTGAAGGCGTTTCACTACTTTGCACCCAAACAGAAATGTATTAATACTCGATTTGCTATTTTCACAGAAAACCAATTTATTTTTAAATCTTTTCTAAATTCAAAACTGACATTTTCATCGCGCTCCACCAACAGCGATTATCCAAGATTAACTTTGTGCCTGCCTCCAGGCCATTTCTGAGTGACTTCAGCTCGGTGGTACAGAGCGCTTTGATCTCTTTCCTGGGATAATCATCATTAGAGAAGTGTGAAGACATTGTATGGGGAGTCGGGCCAATATTCAGATCAGCAGCAAGCCTGCTGAGTCACACACTAAACCACATTCATTACGTGTGAAACCCTGACAAGCAGTCGATCACATGGGACCTGGTGGCGAAAAGCTCAGAGTCTAATCAGGTTTATGTGCGGAGAGAAGACAGCTCCCTTTTAAACGTAGTAACAGGTCAAGAACATAAAGAGTTGTGAATTAAAACACCAACTGTCACACACGTGAAGCAATAGATCACTTTTTGCTATAAAAACAATGTTCCAGACATCTTGGTTTGGCATCATGCAACTCGTGATATGACTGATTGCAAGTGTTGATGGTCTGATTTATCAGTAATGAGATTGCATAAATGCTTGAGCTCTAAAAACTAGAAAAATGTCTCTATGGCCACATCCTGCACATTCTTGATTCACGTCCCACACTTTAACACGGAGGCTTCACACTGGCAGGCAAGACTGAGCTCTGCACAGGAACACGGCGAGCCAAGGAAAACAACCAAAGCTGTAAATGGATTCAGCCTTCTCTGTTGTTGTTGCCATTACCATGTGTCATCCTTTTTCACCCTGCACAAGAGTGGCTTTCTTTAAGAGGGTGCGTGATGGGAGGGTTTTCGTGTCTTTCTGATATATGTCAGTTCAGGACTCGCTTTGCTCCCTACTCATGTTCCCTTCACAAAGATACATCAATCACAGCTCTCCTGAGGCCCGTCTCACAATGCAGGATTACTAAATTATCTGAATGATTTTGGTGAGTAAAAATCAGAATCCCATGCAATCTGCAGCGTAGACTAAAGTGAAAAGAGTCTTTCCAGGTTTTATTGCGTTCAATGCCGTCATCCAGATGAATAATTCTGCTGTGTGACACAAAGCAGAAGTGTGGAACCGAACCAACAAAAAACAAAGACAAAGATAGACGTAAGAGACTGTGTACTGAATCCAACTATTACTCAGAGGTCAGAGTCAGAACACATGCACATTCATATTTGCTGATTCAGACATCTACGCTGTTATTTATGAGGAATATAAAAATCAAATTATATAAAATGCTGAGCAAAGCATCTATTTTATCTGGGAGGAACACTGTGTGGACAAAGTTTCACTGTCAAAGGACAGACATGATTGAAACACAATTATTTATAATAATAGTGAAAAAATGGTATGTGTTAACTGACCACAGGTCCTCGGGGACCTCGTTTGATATGGGACAGGTCTGGTGTGGGTCCAATGGGTCCCATCAAGCCCCTGGGACCAGGAGGCCCAGGGTTCCCCATCAACCCTCTAAGTCCTGGAGGGCCCTCTGGTCCTGGATCTCCTAAAACAACCCAGACTGACATTAGTGAACTAAAGACAACTGATCACAAAAACATCAGACACAGAATATAAGATGATTTTTGCAGAACAGATTGTGATACATCTAGCCATGCTAGAGATGACGATGTTGGGCAGTCGGTCTGTCTATCACTTTGGTCTGAATGAAAATGAATGATCGCCATTAAATTTCATAGTTTTATTCATAGTTCATCCCTGCCCGGACGCAGGCCAGTTTCTTTATACAGAGTCTGACACCATTTTATTATGTTTAGCTTTCATGTGTTTTACCTGGAGGACCAGGGAGACCTGGAGGACCCTGGTAAAAATATGGGCGACGTCAGGATTTTCTCGCTGGTCATCTGCTCAGGGACGTCAGCACTGTTGGACAGCATGGCCATCTTGAATTAGGACACAGAAAATAACGGCTGAATGAACAGGTCAGTGAGAAGGCAACTACAAATAACTGAATGAATGATGTATCAAGCCAACACAAATATGCATTCCCACAGGGGAGAAAAGTCTTTTTTCCTAAATTTTAACTGCACAATTTCATCATTTGGTTGTCATTCCTAAAATGGTTTTACATATATTGATTCAAAAAGTGCTGCACTGTCAATCAGGACAGGGAAATTACGCACTGAAGGGCCAACTTCAAGTAGGATTATGTTAAAATGACAAACCCTGCCGAAGATGAAAGCTGATCTTCCATCTGCACCGCGCTTCGAGCTGTAACCCAGACAGATGGAGGGCCAGGCAACCCCTCTGCATTATTCAGCAAGACCAGGAGAGTTCCTGCTCTGGATGCTAAGTGGCATCCTTGGGAAAAGCTATCTTTGATCTCTGCGTAACATCATGTGGATCTGACAATCCCAGAGGGAAGCACGTCAAAGACCTTGCTAGGCTGCAAGGGTCTGCAGATCAGAATTCATGCGCACAGACGTAGAGGCGAAGCATATGTCCATACACACACACACACACACACAACACACACACACACACACACACACACACACACACACACACACACACAGTTATGCGCACACACACTGAGCGAGGTCAAGGTTCACCTGCTGATCAGTGAGCATTATGCAAGACTGTAGCCTGTGACCTTGGGCACAGGTGTTTGAACCACAGTGTGATCCTAAATTCATACTCTAACCTCCCATGATATGAATAAATGAGAATACACTTTCTTATACTGCTATAATAATATAAAGTGAGCATGAACACTATTGTTTTTGTTTTATTTAATATATTAACAGAGAAAAAAAAGAGTCATATAGCATTAAAGCTGCAGCAGCACTTTGACCACACAGATGGAAGCAATATATAACATGTTATAGTCGAGGGTGTTGAGTGCCACTGTTGACAGACTCGTGCTCAGATCGGTTCAGACGCCTGCGATTACACAGAGGGGAACGTAGCTCCACTGTTGAGGTTCACACAAATTACTCAACAATTCTCACTTACAGAAGGAATCTGCCAGCTACAGTAAAGGAAGTTTTTTCAGACATTTTTTATTAGGAAATAAAGTGCTAAAAATAAGTCTCAAGAGAGTTGTAAAAAAAAAATCTGCCTGTTGCTGTTTCTGAAATACTGTCAGGTGTGGACTCCTTGGAGATCAAGTGAGATCTTTGGGTGGTGATAAAGAAACAGAACAGTTCTGCAGATATTTACATTCACTTCAATCAAGAAGGTGTGTTTAATGTTCATTGGGACCTTCCTGCGGTCAGCCATATAAAAATAGAAAAAGCTGAAGAATGTGGGATTATGGTTCAAATGTGAAATGTGTGTTTTTTGTTATTATTTTCTGACCCTCACCTTCTGTTTAAGCTGCAGGACAGACATCTTGATCTGGAGGATATCGTCACACGTGGCTGAGCAGGTTCCAGCATTCATCACGTTGTCAGACTTCTCAAAGAGATGCACTGCTGGGAATTGAAAAAAAAAAAAGTTTCTGTCACAGAAGTTACCAGAAAAGGTTTCGCTTACAAAAAGAAAAAACATCTATCATCTTGTGATTTGAGTAAGTCTGTTTAATATTTACTTAAAATTATGTTAAAAGAAGCTTAAAATTTGAGTGGTTACTAAACAATTTCTGTAACATCCTGATGTAATGAATAATTTTAAATAAATAAAAATACAAAACTTTAAGAGTGGAGTCATACTGTGCTAGTCTGGTGATAGTTTGATGGGTAGTTGCAAACTGTGTGCGCTAATTGTCTATAGAGGGGATGAGTGACTTACACAGTGCATCTTAACTCTATAATGCTGTCACTTGTGAGACCCGTGCATTGTGGGTCACTTAAAGTGTTTGACTTATACAGGGAGGTAGTGTAGTAAATGTGTCACAGCCTCAGGGCGGATGAGTGCAAGACTAACGTCTGACTACTGGCTCAAATATAATTACATATTTCTGTAACGTGAGCATTTTGACGAAAAGATGGGATACTGAGGACAAATGTTCTTGGACTAACCACTCTTTCAGAAACAGTAAACATTAAAGGAATAGTTTGGCCTGTTTTTTAGGGGCTTATCCAAAGTTAGTGTATTACCTACAGTAGATGGAAGGAAGCTGATGTACTGCTGTGGACAGGATCAGCAGATAAAACTTATTTTAACCATCTCAAAAAAGTCCTTCTGAAAATAAAAACAGTATCAGTTTAAGTGCACGCTATATTAAGAATATTTTCACCGCATTACCTTGCCATCAGACAGCCTTCTCTGATGGGAAACTGCTGTTATATAAGGCAAATATCCCATCAGAGAAGGCTGTCTGACAACAACGTAAAGCAGTGAAACACTTATTTTTGGTAGCTAAAAACATTACTTATCCTCTGTTCTGGTGCTCCTCTCTGCTTCTCCAAACTGGAGGTGTGTCAACTGCCATCTACTGTAGCAAAAACACTGACTATTGATAAGTACCTCATACAACCCCACTTCAAATAATCCAAAATATACCTTTAAAGTTTAAGTAATAAATCCTGTAAAGAAAAAAAAAAAAACACAACATGAAAAGCACAGAGCTAACTATGTATCCTGGCTTTGTCTCTGGCCTGCTATAGAATGGGCCTTTCTGTACCAGTGCATATATTTAATGGATGACTGAATGTGTCTGGACACTATTTTCCCTGCTATGTTACAAAGCAGCAGGACATAAAGCAGGAGCATGACTATATGAACCATAGTCTCTCGCTCTCCAGCTTCTCCTGAAATCTTATAGTAGGTAATGGAAGATAAACTCATGGGAGGAAGTAGCAAATCTACAGCCCCTGACCGCTTCATTGGCGACTGAATTGGGGGTGGGGGGGCTTTATTATTATGGTCTGAACCATTTTTGATGTTTTCCTCAAACACATCCAGCAAATCAGAAAAGACCAGGAGTCACAGGGGCAGCGGTATGTTTGAGAAACAGAACTATTCTGACATGCACAAGGAGCTGGGATGTGTAATGACTACCAGGTGTCTGTGTTTGCAGTGCCCCCCATTTCTGTCTCTCTCACACACATACCCCCCCAATAACAATGTGTGGTCAGCCCTGCATCACAGTCAGATGTGCCCTTGAATAAAGAGAAAATGTCTGAGTAAAAATACTTTTCTCACCTCTCTCCCCCTTGGTGCATGTTTTCCCATCTTCTTCCAGGAAATAGCCTTTCTCACACTCACACCTGTAGCTCCCCACTGAATTGACGCAGATCTGAGAGCACACAGTCATGTTTTTGTCTGCACATTCGTCGATGTCTATACGTTGAAGTGATGGACAGAGACAGAGAAGAAACAGCAAGCAAATTAAATATTAAAGGCATTTTAAGACAGATTATCGGATTTAAGACTTTTTCATGACTGCAGAAACCCTGTAAAAAGATGATAATGTAAAAATGATATCAAACCAACCATAATGAATGAATTATGAGCATGGATTAAAAGCCAAATTTAACCCAAAATGACCTACAGTCACCTTTATTACATTTAGTCATTGCAGTGTACTAGTACATTGCAGTATGGGGAACTCGATTAATATTTCAAAGCGAGCAAAAGAAATCAGGTGATCCAATTTTACATTCTGCTGCAGTTTATTCCATCTGAGTGGAACAAGACATTTAAAGGCTTCTTGCCAAACTCAGTTTTCATTCTAAAGATTGGGTAAAGATAAATGACTTGCTGGCGTGCATAATTACTGTATGACAGACTATTTTCCTAAACGGCTTTCATAAACCCACAGTAAAGAGTGCAGGTGTCTTCTAACAGACAGTCACAGTGATGGCTTGTAACTTTCTACTGATGCAAATCTGAGAATGTAAAATATCCTTCTCCTCATTTTTAAACAGGAATTATCTTGACGTGCTGTTGTACAAGGTCTCACCCAGACAGTAGGGCTTCTCTCGGTTTCGGTGGCGCTCACGGTCATAGCGGTAGCCAGGGTAACAGGTGCACACCACTCGACCAAAATGGTCAGTACACTGTTGCTCACAGGGGGCGCCAGAACACACATCATAGTCTACAGAAATACATGAGGCACTTCAGTTGTTTTCAAATCCAAAACTTCAGGCAACATGCCTGTCATGGGCTGTTAAACATTCAAGAGGCTAAAACAAGAGAAAGCAAAGTGAAAGCATGTAAAAGGATTAAAGACCTTATGGGACATGATGGGAGAGAAATCCAAAATAATCACAAATACACAAGACAGACATCTAGACAGTTTTCCCTACCTTCAGGAATGCACTGGCCCAGCACAAACTTGAAGCCCTTGCAACACTTCTTTCTGTAAAACATCAAGTGCACATGCATCCAAAAATACTTTAACATTAATACTATTTTTGTGTGTTTGACATGCAACATTACTAAGGACCTACAGAATTTGTTGTGATCCAGCGATTCGGCCTGTTTTTAAAATTGTGTTTGTTAATGTGGGAAACATCTTAATGAAGATTCATGTGACCAGACTACACACACACACACAGACTCCTGTCTGCAGATCTCATTGCTGTGTCTGGCCTGCTGTTGCATGTTTGTTCATGTCTGATGACACTTTGAATTACAGTTAAAATCCCCCATTGGACTGACTCTGCTGACTGTGTGGTGTTTCTTCATTTCAACTTTAAAATTTCCCTATCGATTCCCTCGTTGTTGACCAATACTGAAATTCACTCCTCTTTTTGTTTCTATTTCTGTCACATCAATTTCCATCGTGCTCACTTGCATACTTCTTTCCCTTACAGTTCTTAGATTTTCAATTTTTTTTGCACTCATGATAAATAGAATCATTCTTTATCCAAATACTTTACACTGTATTTCAGGTGAGACAGAAAACAACTTAATGAGAAAATGTGAAACAACAAACTAATGAGGTTTCCTTTAACATTGTCTCTGCTGCATCATTTCTTCCCTCATCTGTGTTTTATTCGTACCATCTCCATGATAACATATTGTTGCAATATTTTTTATTGGCACCAGTCACATCGTCATGAGGTAAAATTCATTCCTCGCTCACACAAAGTGCTACCAGGTGTGACTTCCAAGGAGGTGATAAAAAAAAAAATCCAATTACACCATGAAGTCATGGCAATACAGTGCAGTCACACTGACTTTGATAGTGGTACTGAAAAAAGATGACTCTGTAATGCTTTACAGCTTTTATTCCTGAGCAGATATGATGATGGGGGCATTCCTTTGAGCCTGTCTGGTCATTTCATTTAATGAAAGCTCTCCCACCTCTGCTCACAAGTGTTCAAACACAACTGATGTCATTTATTCATTCATTTATTTTATGTAATTGTGTATCATCAATCTGTATTCAACCAGGTTACCTACAGGAAAGACCAAAGGACCTTTCTTAAGCCCAGCAACCAGCACAGCACAACTGATATCATGAAGGGTGATCAGGAGCATTGTTGGTGCATTGCTACCCTGACGCAGCAGAATGTGTAAAAACCCAAAGTCTAAAGTCAATGGCGCAGTATTTTCCTGCTATTTAGAAAGCATGATATGGGGTGGGACGTGACACTGATTGGTTCATTTCATGTTATGCCCAAGACACACTTAAGATTAACAGACTAAAAACAATCCTTTTGCGCCTTGCACCTTACTTTGCACCCAGATTATGCACCCTTTACGTAGCAAAAGTGGAGTTGGACACGCCCTAATGCACTTTGGCCATGGCTGTATATACCTTTAAAATAGAGTTCTGTGAATAGAAAAGTTTATGCTAGCAGCTCTGTGAGCCTGATTGCTAACATCAGCATGCTAACATGTCCACAATGACAATGACAATGACAATGACATTAATGTGTTTTACCAGTTTTCATGGCAATCCACCATTTCCACAAATCCATAAATGTGAACCTCATGGTGGCACTACTGGAAAAGACAGGGGACCAACAAAGTCAGTAGGATTCACCCTCTGGGGACCACTGGATCGCAGTCCAATATTTTATGGCAATCCATCCAATAGTTGCTGGCATATTTCAGTTTGAACCAAAGTGGTGGACTGACTAACAGGCTGATTTTGCCATCCCTCAAGCCACACAGCTAGCTGTGGCTTACAACTGTCTTGACTCCAGCTCTTTAACACAACACCGCAAGATAAATATAGAGATGCATATGATACACAATGAAACCATTTGGGGGAATTGTGTGGAAGAATAAGAAAACCAGACTTATCTGAAGGCAATTAAGCTGACAAATTTCTGATTGATTTCTGAGATCTCTCGCTTATGGCCCATTAGAAACTTGGAACAGAATGAAGGTGTATCACAGTCATGTAATACATTTTGAAACCACGGATCCTTTAATTTAAGTTTCTCATCTTATTATTACAGTAAGAGTTTCCATTTGCTATCTCCAATTTTACTTATGAATCCAATGACCCATCTGTAAAAAGGTCACGCTTTTGCAATAACATCATCACAGAAATAAATCCTGGTAAAACAAAATAAATCACTGACTCTGCACCACTGCAATCTAATGGGTCTACCATCTACAGTTGACTGCTTTTACAACCATATTCATGGGTACAGGATATACAGAGCAGCCAAGTACTTATTCACTCACACAACTGAATATTTACTACCTAAAGAGGGGCCATAAGAGCCTCCCTCACTGCACGTGAGGCTCCCACTAAAGACTATTAACCTGCAACAATGTCATTTCAAGTCTTTGGAGACACTCAGTGCTGCGGCTCCTGCGGGTGTGGTTAATGTGAAGAGGAAAAACGACCACTCAGGAGGCCCTCCATGAGGTGAGAGCAGGCCATCTGTGAGGTTTTGTGTATGCATATAAAAGTGGGCTACTTTCTGTATGATTTGGTGTTTGTGCATTTCATTGACTCTTTATGCGTGTATGTTTTTACTGTGGGCTGGCATTGCAAGTTGTTACTATTAAAAGTTATTCAGATATTGCATCGATTGATAAAACTGATGTCCATTGTTGATTTACAATTACAAGACATTGTAAATCACAGTAAGTGATGCGCTGACAGAGGAACAGATTCATGCACACACTACATACAATCTGGACACTTTCAAAGCTACATTTAGATAAACTCTAATAAAGTGTAATTGTAGAGTGAGTGTGAGTGTCTACCTTGTGTTATTATGGGATGATATCCAGTAAAAACATCTCTAGAACATCATCAAAAGGAAAGTGAAAGAAAAGCAGAGATGACATTAGATCAGTGGTTCCCAAACGGTGTGCCAAGACAGACTAGTGTGCTGTGAGGCAAATCCAGGTGTAAAAACCACACATTTTTAATGCTAGACACAACTACAAGTTATGACTGATTTTTTAATTTACTGTATCAGTACTTTGTAGGCACTCATTTCCCAACACAGAGGCAAATTCTATACTCTAAAAAAAATACTTCTTAAAAAATCTTCAAAGCGAACCCCAGTTTTTGCCGTTTGTGTGACTGTGAGACATGAAATGCCCCGATTGATGGACACCTAATTCTTCTCCTGATTTTAACACGCTATACAAATATGGTTAACATGGTATACATTATATTGGTTAAACAGAAGCATGTTAGCACTGCCACTGCAAGCAAGTTGGCATGCACACGTTAGTATTTATTAAAGAAATCCACTGTTCATTCTATGTTTGCTATTTATGTCTTCTATGTTAGTTTGCTAAAGCTAGTTACGGGAACACCCTAAACTGTTAATATAGGATATCTATTTAGCACAGAAGGTGGGTTTTCCCTGCCTATTAAACTCAAAGGCGGGTCACCTTCATATACTTTTATGGAATATTCATGATTTTATTTCAATATCAGAGTCTGTACCTCTTTTTTCTCCAGTTTATTTCTCTGCCCTCAAGTTGCTAAGTGAAACTGGGATTGTTTTTCACTTAAGTACAGGGCACTCTAAAGGCGTGAGCCCAAACTGTGTACAGCTGTACAAAAAAACCCTGAGAAGTACTACATGTTTCTAATTTAAGCAAAGATAACTGTACTATAAAATGTACAAGTGAATGTCAAACTGTGGAATGTTGTTTCCACATCTGTCTTTCAGTTGTAAGTTAATTACATTTTAGGATATGTTGTGGTGTTTATGGGTGGGAGACATGTCAACTTGAACACCCTGAGAGAGCTGATGTGAGGATGGTTTCCTGTGTGACCCAATATTTCATGTCACAATAACATCCCCATGAAGACAGAAGGCACTTATAGCAAATAACCAGCTTAGCAAAATAACCACGGTTAGTTGAACAATCATGAGAAAACAAACATCTACGTCCGTCTCCAGAAGACCATGAAAGAGGCAACAGCATCCCATGGAAACTGGATCCATATCTGTGTTGAAGTTCATTTTGACTCAACTGTAACTTTATTGAATTATTTAGAGAAATGCTTATTAGCCCTATAATATGTGGAGACTCATTATATCATTAAATAAACAAGTCTAAAATCTATTTTGTGATATTTGCTTACTTTGCAGATTAAAGCACTTTTAAAACACAATTACAGTATTATCTGCCTTTTTCCATTTACACAAATTGATTTAATTTAAAATGGTTGATTTCTTACATTGTCCCTATGATAACCTTCTTTTATTTTGACACACGGGCATGAAAACAGGCAGACCAGGAGAGGTAGACACCCAGAACTGAGATGGTAATGATATGACCTGTCTACAAGTTAAAACAACATGCCAGTAAAGAGTCTGGCTGACAGATATGAAGCTAAAGGTCAGGGCAATGCACTAAAGCAATAAAACAACCTCAAACCACCTACATGATTTATAGTTTGGGGGTGGAAAATCTGTCAGGTCTTTGATATGGAGGGTCTCAAGGGGTAAACTGCTGATACATGAAAATAACTTTCTTGTCACATACCAGATGTAGGTTATAGCTCTGTAATGAGCTCTACTTTGATTTTTCAGTACATCAAAATGTATATAACAGTTTAAATTGAAACTATTTATTGGTGCTGATATACAACATGTATTTTACTGCCTGTTCAAAAAACTATTGTCCAGTTAGAAGAACTTCAAAGTAATGCACTACAGTCATACTATTGCCTTCTTTATAGAGATTTTTGCCAAATGACATGTTGTAGTAATGGTTAAGGCAGCAATTTGTGCTTGCAGTCCAAACACACCTTTCCAGAATAGTAAGAGTTTAAGTTGCTTGAGGTAAAACGGCAATGTTTTTCCATGGTGAGGGCCAAGTTAACTCTTAAAGGGACAGTTCACCTCAAAAAAGTACATATTTTTTCTCTGACCTTTAGTACTCTTTATCCATATACATTATTCTGTTTTGTGTTGCTGGCCGTAGAGATGTCTCCTCTGGAACATAATAGAACTAGATGATGCTCAGCTTGTGGAGCTCAAATCTCCAGAAAACACATTTGAAAACCATGCAGAAAGAGGCGTGCATCTACTCATGGATGAGAGGCTCGTGCTTGTGAAAAGCGTGGGATGTAAACATTAAAGGCTTCGTTAGCATGTTAGCACCACTGATCTAGCAAGCACAGTGATACAGTTGGCATGTACAGTTCAGCAGAAGGAAAATAGTTCCTACACGAAACTTCTCACAACAATTCTCTCGAGTAACTAGGGTTGTTCTGACAGATACCAGTATCGCTATCAGCATCGGTAAGTAAATGTGTCTATGCCCTGATCCAATACCATGTAATTTACTGACCTCGAAAAGGGATGCTGCTGGGAACTAGCAGCCATTTTTTTCACTGGACAGTGAAGTCATGTTCTATGGCATTCATTCCCTGTGTCATGTTTTACAAAGGGTTTAATATAAGCCAACAACAATAGCAATCATTTCACACTGTACAGGGATTAATGTCTACAGATGTTTACGGTATTGGATAGGTACTTAGTGTATGCAAATTTCTGGTATCAGAATCTGTATTAGGAAGGAAAAAATGGCACTGGAACATCTCTATGAGTAACCAGGTCTTGATTTCTGGAAAGAGACACTGCTGCGGAGTTCTTCAAATGTATTTTTTTTGGCAGTTTGAGTGCCACAAGTTGCTACATGAAACTGCTCACATCAAGGTCTGTGGATTATCTTGAGTAACCGGGTCATGAATTCTGGAAAGAGACATTGCTGTTAAATTTCAGATGTACTTTTTGGACCTTTGAGCACAAGTCGAGTGTCATCTAGTTTCATTATACCAGAGAGAAGACAGACATCTCTACAGCTGATATTTCCAAAACTTGGCAAACCATACTAAAACTATCTAAATGGATAAAAAGCACTACAGGTGAGAGGAAAAATATTTTTTTTTTGTTTTTATTTGAACTCTTTCAATAAACAGTGTGTATGAGGAATGTGAACTCAGGCCTCTGCTAAATTGTGCCAACACTTAAATCGAAAAGGAAATAATTCTTTCCAAACAGCTTTGTCTATATTTAAACAACTGTCTGAGTCAATATCTGGCATTGATTCCCAAAAAGCTATTTAACAGTCCACCTCAGCTCTGCTCACACTATTTGAACAGCAGGAAACAGCTCAGGTCTAAACTACTCTCCATAGTGACACACTAGGGGACAGTCAAAGAGCATGATATGAATGCTTCTTTGTTGTTTTAGTATTTAATGGGATAACAGCTATCCAAAAAATTAACACTGGGTAATTAGAATTGAAGCTGTTCATAATATTCAGCACACAAAACAAGATCACGCTGAGGGATGACACACAGGGCCCTTAGCACCTTTCAGAACAACAGCTAAGAATACAATCCTGTGCAAGCTTATTAGTTGCTCATGTACTTCATGCAAATTAGCAAACAAATTCAAAACACATGTGGATTTCATTCATATTCATGAATGAGAGAACAAGGGGGAAAGATATCCCAAATGCATTCATGACACTTTTCTACAAGAATATCAATGAGCAGAGTTTGCAGAGTCACATGCCCACTCACACAAACACAATAGCAGCTTGGTGACTGACATTTAGCTTGAGACACACTAGACTGCGAGTCCTACACTTGTTCAGAATGAGAAGGACATCACAGATTGTTTTGCCACCTGTGCCTTTTCTCACCTAAAGGTTATTTCATTTTGCCAGTGATCCATATCATTTTACAGGGGCCTCCCTGAAATCTAGACATAGATTAGTCTGACCTCAGTTACCCAGGGTTAACCGTAAGCACTCTAATTACCTTATAAACACTGGACCTCCCCTGAACCAACATGGTGGAGCAGCCTGGCTTGGCTTTGTCTTGTAAAGAAACACACTAATTCACACTGACACACAGCAACTACAGTACGAGTCTGTCAAAGCAAAAAGTGCACATGGATGAAGAAGACACATACATGCACCTTGACATGAGAGCCCCCCCTCCATCCCATCCCAGCATGCTCTTCTCTGTAAAACGGATAACAATTACAAAACTATAGGGTATCACACACACAAACACACACACAGCTGTGAGACAACACATGCAGTCAGCACAGGGGAGGCTTATTTGTCTAGCATTGCTGCCAGTGATATACAATAACATGCCTGCATTCCACTCAAGAGAAGATTGTTGACAAAGTGGAGAGGACACAACTTCTACGCTCACGCTAATTAGCCTGCTCATGCTGAATGGCATGTATGAAGAATGACATTAAAAGAAACAATAATCAGATAATAAGTAAATAATCTGGATAATATAACAATGACAAAGATGTCACTTTCTGATTCTAGCCTGTCAAACATGAGAATATGCTACTTTTCTCTCTTTGCATCACTGTATATTGACCATCTTTGAGTACTGGTCAGACATGATGATACTGGATTTTTGAGGCCAATGCCGACACCGATATTAGGGACTAAACAAATTCCAATAGATATATTGGCCAGTGTCTTGCTTGCACATGAAGAGGGTTAGCTCCGAACAGCTCCAGTTCAGGCTCACTTATGGTGGACTGACCTTTAAGTCCGTCTATGAACTCTTATTATTTGCCTTAAACTTCACTTTCATTCTATCCTCAAGAGTCCTCTACAGCCCAGACTCTGCTCCTTTTTCTTCTCTCCCTCTTATCATATTGTTGAACTTTCCTTTCGGTGATTGCTCATGATAATCACTTCTTCTTTCCCACTCTCACCTGGCATTACAGCCACCTTAGACTTAATCCCAGAATGAAGAAGCTGCATTTTTCACAGGAGAACTGTACTGTTAGCATTGACAAGACCATGGTGGCTCCTGAGTCAGCTGGCTCTTGTGCAAAACCTGCACCAAAGGCACAACCCATTCAGTATGTTTGCACAAAACCATCTGTTCATTAGACATTTCCTCATCAACAACAACCGTGCCCAAATTCTTTTTCGATCTTCATTTTCTCTTCTAAACTGCACCACTTCCCTCCAGCCTCCAGTTACTTAAGCTCATCCAGATGTAGTCTCCTCGCTGAATTATCCCTCTCGTTTTAGCTGCTAATTTCAAATCCAAAACCCTGGCACTGGCATTCTAGACTAAACAGTAATCCACAACACAACTGTTCATCTTTTCATGTATTCTGCAGATGTAGTGCAGACTTCTGTACTCTGGACTGGCAGGGTCAAGGCTCCACTCGCTCTCATCTCTGCACAGCAGGAGCACTCGTTATTCTCTGTTGTAGAGTCAAAGTCCAATTTTCGAGCGCTGCCCTCATATGTCACCTTACATGAATCACAACTCACTCTGCTGTCAAAAAACCTTTAAATGATAGTTCTGAAGCAACACTCAGTAGCTATTTTTCAGTTATCAGTAACAGTCGTTTTTTAATCCTTATCTTGAAGAAACCCAGAGCTGAGAGAGTGGTTGCCTTCTATGTCATTACAAAAAAATAACAAGTGAATCAGCGGTCACGAAAACACACAAGGGACAATGACTTGAAGGATAATCACAGGTATCGGGAACATGAATGATAGGTTTGTGGGACATATGTATGTGCTTAGCCATCTGGCTGTTGTTCTAAGGAATGTTTCATATTTAGAAATGAAGAGTGGAACTAAATGACTAATGTCTCTTTGCACGGAAAAACCCTGTTGTTCTTGTTGCAGCAGCTAACTGACATTGCCATTTGCAGTCATTAGCATGAGCACACTCAAATGAAAGATTCAGTCGATTCTTAAAGGTTATTTGTTGTTCACTGAATATGAATAAACATTTATCCTTTTAGGAAGGTGAACACAAAGGAGAGAAAAAACTGCATTTACTGGAATCTGTCTGTGCTGAAATGAAAGAATTTCTTTCCTTTTCTTTGAGCCAGAGATCAGTCAACACATGTTCTCTAATGTTTGACAGTTACACTTGATTTCCATTTTTTCATGGCAAAGTTACAGTTAGCAGCTGCTGATGCTGTTGTGTGTGCTGCTCCAGATGCAAACTCATCTGCAAACTACGGTTAGTAATCTCGAAGAAAAGTTTTCTCTGATGTACCAGTGTTGGGATTAGAGAAATTATTGACTGATTTAATGATTGACAGAAAATGACTCCACAAAAATTCTGATTATTGATAGCAAAAGTGCATTGTAAAAGCATTTTTAAGCAGAAAAATCACACATTAATATTTCCTGTCCCTCTTAATCTTGTATGATAGTAAACTGAAAATCTTTTGTACTGTTTGTCGGACAAAACAAGATATCTGAAGTTACCTGAGTTTTGGCAGCTTGCCTGGTATTTTTCACTATTTTCTGAGTGGAAAAGAAATCTGTAAATAAATAAACAGCAGATTAATCAATAAGAAGAATAACTGCTCATGCTGTTCTAATTGTGATGACATGAAATAATGCTGGGATATTTTCATAAACTTTGTCACGGTTGTGCATTATAATGCCTACAGTCCTGTAGGTGTACAAGCGATTATTAACTTATTGTCATTACAGATAAGTTAAACTCACTTGAATCAAAACATGTTCCTCTAAATGATGAATGCGACTAAGGCAACTATTTTCATTATCAATTAATCTGTCAATCATTTTCTTGGTTAATTGATTAGTTATTTGGTCCATAAAATGTTTCCCAAAGTGACGCCCTCAAATGTCTTGTTTTGTGCACAACCAAAAGATATTCAGTTTACGGTCATAAAAGAGTTAAGAAACCATAAAATATTCACATCTGAGAAGCTGTAATAAGAGAATTTGGATTTTTTTTTTTTTCAAAATGACTCAAAATGATTAATCAATTATTAAAAAAGTTGACGATTAATTTGTGTATCGTATATTGTGTTTGTACCTTATATTTATACTCGTATTTTGCTACCTGCCAAGTAACTACGGATATAAATTAGCATTCCTGCTCAAATCTGGCATGTTTACATCTTGTATTTTTGTAATGTTCATTAATGCATTAATCAACTAATCATTGCAGTTTTAAGTGGGGATGTTAATGATTAATCATTAATCAATTAAGTGCTGTTAAGAATTTAACTGATTAATGATGTATTAAATGATAATCTCTGTTTTATGTGCCTTTTCGTCTGAGCTCACAGGTTTTCTCACAATTAGGTTTGGTGCTTTTTGTTAAACAAGAAGTTACGAGGCAGTTTTAAGCGAGAGCTTAGTGTTGTGTTAGCTTATTCTGTTTGTTTAAACTATTTGAGATTCATGATTTAATGTTTCACGTAACTTATGTGCTAAAATGATGTTCGTTTTGTATCTTGACAAATATTAATGATGAATTGATCAATCAATTGTTAACATTTTAACTACTGGTTAAAAGAAACGCACAAAATTTGCAACCCTTGCTCTACCTACAGCGAAACATTCGGAAGGAACCACTTTTCATAACAAAGAGAAACTGCAGATTAAACAAAACAATCTTTCTCCTCCTCCTCCTTTTGTCGTCATGGATTTCTCATTCCATGACTTGTATTTACAATGCAATAAATGACGAAGAGTTCAACAGGATATGTATTTATACAGAAGTAAGGCAGTTTAAATGCTGTCACTGTCATATAAACCCTCTCAGTTGTGCTAGGAATACACGCAGACAAAAACAGGCACACTAACACACATGCAGATAAAAACACCAGACTCTCTGCGGAGTTTATGGTCACCAAAGTGTAACATAAACAAAAGAACAAAGGTTTGCACTGCAGTTTATAAGGCCTCTTGGTTTGGATGTTTGTCCTGGAGATTCACATTATGTCATTTTGAAATAAAACTCCAGCATGTCAAAATGTGTCCTACTTCTGTGAGCACACACTGGTTGTCATGACAAACAGGAGATAAAATTAAGCAACACATCAGCTATTCCAGACCTAGACAAAACTACAGTATATTAAGAGGGACAGTTACTTCTGCTAGGGACGTTTCCCCCAAAAAAACAACCCCCGCAGGAGAACAGGTTTATAGGAACACAAAAAAAAACAAAGTACAGAGAGTACGTCTTCAAGATGCCTGGATACCTTTGTGTTTTCCAACCCTCCAGACTGACAGAAAAAAACACTCTTGGAAAGGTCATTTATTCTGCTAAAAATACTACACTCAGAAAAGGAAGGAATCAGACATCAGGGATTGTTGCAGACTATAATTTTCTCTATACTGGCAGACTTTTAGACATTCTACAGACATTCCTCCTTCAAATGTGTTGCTGTTACTTCAGCTCTGCTAGATTATGTCCTATTATTGTCTGTAATTATAATGCAATTACAGACGATTGTTTGGAGATCCATAAAAGGTAAACGATGTTGGCGAAATTTGTTTTTCCACACAAGCTGATATCTGTCTGTTGGAGAAAGGCCATTACGGACAAACGTTGTTGCATTATAACCTCAAAGCACTTTGCAGTATAACTCAGCGTGAAGACTAACAGCACATTTCATAGACTGGGGGCTCCAACAACAACTCAGCTGTTCAAGAGATTCATACAAGTGCTGAAATTTATAAGAGAAGGTGGAAAACAGACTAGTTGTTATTGGAACAATACCTCAGCAGCACAAATAAAATCTGTTTAATATTTAACAGTGTCTGGTGTTGCACTGAGATAACATCAGATAGAATATTTAGGGACTTTAAGGACTGATAAATGAAGCAAAAGCGAATATTGCACGCATATTGTTCCCTACTTCTACCTGCATGCCTCACAAGTTCACATGCACCGTAAGAGTTTCTCCAACAGTTCCCATCTGAGGTTCCTCTGGGGAAAAACTGGAAATTTGCAAGATGCGTTATTACATTTCTGGCCAGTTAGGGACAGAAGAACTCCAAGACAAGCTGCCAGACACACAGCCATGACATCACATTATGAAACTGTTTTGGCTAACATGTTAGAAAACAATAACCTAGTTCCACATCCAGACGGCACACAGAGCAACAGGAACCCACTGCAATCCATAAAAACCAAAACTGTGAGCTTAATGAGGCTAAAAGGCTCAACAGAGCTGCACACGTGACAAATCTCTGCGGGATTTTCAAAAAGCAATTCCCTTTACATTACATGTAGCCATCTGATTGAATCTTAATATGCAAAACACTAAAAAAGGTGTTGCCCACACAATGACCCAGTAACACATTGTGTACTTATTGGATGACCCAACATGGCTAATGTCCTGAGCACACAAGAGGGAGGTATTAAAAACTATATGCTGTTAAACAGACAGAGATATAGACATACATATAGAAATAGTGTATCTAATTGATAGGATAGCCTGGAGAAATAAATCCTAATGCACATACAGATGACAGGAAGCCACAAAGTTACTGGGAGGGAAAATCACATTACAGAGAAATGGTATTCGAAAAAGAATGACAGGTCAAATTGGGACACAAAACATCACTTCTTTTACAAAATAAAAACATTTTAGTTGGCCTTTTAGATGACAAATATCCTGTCTCTTCCACTTCAAATCAATCTCTCTCTGCAATGCTGTTTCTATCTGTATCCAGGGTGAGAGCATACATATGTCTGCCCAGAGAAATAATGGCGCCCCATTTGATCACTAACATGGAACATTAACATAACCTATTGGTTAATGACTGTTTGAACTCAGTGTTCACAGCCCGTGACAGTCACACAGTTTTGGTACAATGCCCCTCGGTAAGGCCCCTCATTTTAAAAAAACAAGCTATCTGGTTTGAAAATTGTGGAAATGCGTCGCTCAATTTAATGTCACTAATTCAAAACTCAGCTTTTAATTCTTGCCATTTTGTTTTCATTTCCTCTCTTGTGATACTATGGTAAAGGGAGGGTCTTGTAACTGTAAAAAAAAAGAAAGAAAAGTAGGAAAGTATGCTGTCAGAGTGTGAGGCAACACAATGTAGTCACAAGTTAAAGGGAACTATTGCGTCAGATGTACTAACATCTGGCATTGTGCTTAATGCAGGTCAGCACACCCCCAGTTTGGAGAGCAAAGAGGAGTACCAGTAAAGGAAGTGAAATAATGAACTGCTGCGGTCAGCAACAAAACAAATTTTAGTCACTTAAATAAAGGTCCACCTTAAAAAAATCAATATCAGCTTAATGGTACACTATATTTAGAATATTTTCACTGCTTTATCTTGCCATTGGACGGCATTTTCCTGGGAAACAGCCACTATGTAAGCCACCTAACCAACCAGACTCCATGGGCAAAATCGTAAATTTACCTTGCAGAACATGGGAGTTGCTCGTCCGTCACCGTCTTAATTGGTTAGTTAGTGTGTGTTGCTGTGTGACTTCTGTGAACCTGAACTGTCCTTTTAAAACACAAGTCCAACCAACACAAAAAACAAAGTAAGAGCAATCTCCTCTGCTCTGCAAGGCAAAATGAGTGATTTTACTCATGGTGTTTGGTTGGTGAGGAGAGCAATATTTGACTCGTACAACGGCCGTTTCCAGTTGGCAAAGGCTGTCTGATGGCAAGGTAAAGCAGTGAAAATATTCTTAATATAGTGTACACTTCAACTGATATAGATTTTTTTCTCCAAACTAGGGGTGTAGCGACCGGCTTCTGCTGCAGCTGCAGGTAATACACTGGCTGTCAATAAGTACCACACATCAAATAATCCAAACTATCCCTTTAATTATAAAAGCTAATATAACAGGTCAAATCAAAAACAGGAAACATGTCTTCCAGCCTGCCTCACAATATGCAGCCATATAGATGCAAACTGAACAATGGTTACTTTTAATGTGGCTGAAAAGGGTCACTTGAACTAAAGACCACTCTCTCTATTAGAGATGCTTTTAGCAGCTACGCTGGCCATGAACAGCACTCCTGCTGCGCTGGCATCTGCAACGTAATCCAACAAAATTGTCACTTTTTCAGTGAGGCTCAGTGCAGAAAAGCACTTCAGCTTCGCTCAGCAGCTGGAGAGGGGATAAAATACTACCAGTGGGCTCTAACAGAGGCAGCCCGAGTCTCTGCCTCTCTTTGTTGCGTTTCCTCAGTGGTATACCAGGCTCAAGCAAATCGGATTTGACTCTGACCACATGTTATAAAATGAGACGTAATCCATAATGAAATCTATCTGCCTTTATGTCACATTTTGAGTTAAGAAACACAATTTTTCATTTATATAAACTTTCACTTTAAGAGCCGAGGACAAGTGCAGAGGTGTGTGTGATGTCTCTAATACTGACACTTCAGGAAATTATACAGAGCACGCCTGTCTGTGGCCTGTTACAGTAAACCGCCATCAGCCCTTCCATGTGTTTCTAACTGAAACCATTCTACTGGACACAAGCCAGATATTACCAATCCCCTTCAAACACTGAGGTTACTGTGGAAGCGTGCAACTTCCACTTCAGGGAATGATGAAGGGATTATTAGTAATTTAATTCCTCTGTTATTATTCACAGATTTAACAGCGCATTACGATAACAGTGTGGAAAAATCTGCTAGATAATAGACTGTTACATGGACAGCCATACTACGCAAATGGTGCAAAACAATTCGATGAAAAATGGATTTTAAGAAAACTGGTCCCTGAAGAACTGGCCTTCTGAAATGTGAACTAGAATCAACAGTCATTTAAGACAGATTAGTTGCCTTTAAAACAGAATATCTGTCATCCTAAAGTTGACTCTAGTAATATTTATAAAGATTTAGCCTAGATGTAAAAAGCACATGTTCATAAGACCTTTCAGTAGTTGGAGGTGGTGTACCATGTCACTACCTGCTCCTGATGATTTAACAAGAAATACATAAAGTACCATGAAAAAGTGCTCTAAATTTAAAAAGACCTCTCAATCAATATACAATCCTTTGAAGCCACTTGACAACTGGGCTTCAAGCCGGTATGTGAGAGAGAAATCAATACAGTTGATTTACTGAGGAACTAGAAAAGGCTTATCAGCAATCCCACTTGGGAGCATTAAATGAAGTGTTATAAAACTATGAGAAGGGCTTCTTGGTGTCCTGAAGAATTGTGATATTTATAGCTTATAGTGTTTATAATGTTTGACCAGAAAATTTGTGCTGGACTCCTGTGTCTACATCCCATGTTCTTAGCCATACTAGCAGCCATTGCTTTAGGAATGGAAATGTCAGTCCAGTTTTGTCTAGACTAAAATATGTCGGCAACTACTGAATGGATAGCCATGACATTTTGTATAGACATTCATAGTTTTTAGAGGACGAATGCCACTGACTTTAGTGATCCCTTGATGTTTCTTCTAGTGCAACAGGTCAAATGTTTCACTTATCCTGTGAAATATATCAACATCTACTTGAGTGATTGATACCAAATTTTGTACAGACATTCATGATTCCCAGATGATGTCTCTTAATTACTTTGGTGATACCCTGACTTTTACCCTGACTTATCAGGTATTTGATACAGACATTCAACATTGGTGGTCCTCTTACTTTTAAAATAAACCAGATACCTATATTAACAGCAATGCAGGAGAGAAACTAAACTTCAAACCACAGAGATTCCATTATAAGCTACACAAGTACTGAGAGCTGACACACACAGAGACTTTTAAACATCTCTTTTGTCTTTGGTCTCCTGCACAGACATGAGAAGATTCCCGCAATACATGGCTGTAATACATGCCGTGGCCCCGCTCTGGAGAGGGTCCATGTCTGACGTGACTTGGCACAGCCTGGGTCATTACAGGTGGTAATGGAAATCAGCGTGGCATGGTTTGACTCAACACAGCTGAAAGCGCCAATGGAAAAGCCTCATTTGTCTTGTTGTTCTGTTTTACTTACCTTTTTAGGCAATGTAATCCATCTTTTGTTAGTTGTTAATTCAGCAAAATTCTTCTAAATTGCAATTAAAGTGACCAGATACACATTATATGTAGAATATCTGATGTAAGCATTATACTGGGGTTGTGTCATGGCTGGAGGCTATTATGTCAACATGTGAGGTAGTCACTGTATCATATTTCTCCTTTTATCTGTTTCATATGTTCTCATGACATGCAATATGTAAGGTCAGTTACCTTACATATTGTGGTATGTGACATATGTTAGCCCACTTGAGGCTTTGCGGTTTTCATGTTATTTTAATACTTGCAAGTAGTGAAATTTAATATTCTGTCAAGGGGCACATAAAAATTAGCCAGCATTGGCCAACTCAAATTACAGTTTAAAATAATGCTTAATAATGTGTGCAGATCCATACAAATTAAATATATCTGTCTTGCATGGAGAGAAGAGGGCAAGATGAGAATGAAGATACAGCTCTACAACTGCAGCATAACATGGTCTTTACAGGTGGACAAATACACTGCTGATAGTGCTGGTGGGGAATATGATTAAACTGAATTACAACCGACTCATAAATATTGAAATTCGGCCGCATACAAGCAAAAATTCTCAGCGGAGGGGGCAACATCTGTGCTGCCAAAAACCACCAAAGATGAAGCCCCTTTTCTAAAATGTGTTATTAACATTGAATGCTGCAGCTGTTTACAATTTAACATGACTGGTATATGGCGATGTAGTCACAGTGAACATTTCCTTTGGCTAGCTGCTGTCCTTCAGGACTGATAAATTAGCAGCTTATTCTGTTCGCTAATGGGAGAATAAATTAAGGCTTCAAGTGGTTCAATGATGAATAACAATTAGCTGTGAAAAAAGCCACATCGAGTTTAAACACACACCAATTTTGCTTTCAATTATCTGATTAACTTGTCAAAAAATTCCTTTTTCACAGTAATGGGTGTACAAACACTGTTTTTATGCGACATGCTGCTATTATCATTTTAATCTTTTTTTCGGCCAGAATGTAATAACATGTTGAATACAACTAGAGCACAGCCTAAGATATACAGAGCAGAGGCATGGAGGCAGAAAAAACACAGCCTGTGGTTTACATATCACCACATCTCTTAACCATCGCAAAACCACAGCATGACCAAAGCGTGACCACACTTCAGTTCTCCATGGAAAGACCCAGATGGGTGAATGAACATCAGCCAAAAGTAACAAGAAAAGGATTAGAAACCAAAATATCAGAAAAAAAAAATGTTGATACATGGATTGGAGAAGGAAAACTACTTGTGATACGATAATGTTGTGTCGAATGTGAAAGAGACCACACAAGGTCTCAAAGTACACCAGACACTACTATGTAACATGCATTTAAAACTGATATTTAAGGTCAAAACAGGTAGAAAATACTGAAATGTCAAGATGCCAATTACTTGCTTCTATGTTAAAGGGATAGTTTGGATTATTTGAAGTAGGGTTGTATGAGGTTCTTATCCATAGTCAGTGTATTTCTACAGTGGATAGCAGTAGGCATGCCACCAGTAGAAGCACCGCTGTGGGAAGCTAAGCAATGCACTGCTGTGAACAGGATCAACAGCAAAACATATTTTAGGCACCTAAAAAAGGGCCACCTAAAAAAAAAAAATCTGTCTGGATATAAGCAAAAAATTGCTCTATAATTTTACCTCACAGAACACAGGAGTTGCTGGTCTACCGCTGCCTAAATCATTTAGTTTGTTTGTGTTATTGTGTGACTTTGGTGTTTCAGCATTAGTTCAGATTCACCAAAGTCACACAATAACACAAACAACCAACTGACTGAGGCAGTGGTAGACCAGGAACTCCCATGTTCTGTGAGGTGAAATTACTGTTTTTACCAAAAGGAGTGTGGTTGCTTTGGAGAGAATGTTATTTGGCTTATGTAACTGTGGTTTCCTGATGGGAAAGACTAAGCATGCATGGTTAGGTGGTGAAAATATTCAAAATATAGTGTACTCTTAAACTGATATCAATTTTTTTAGGTGGGCCTTTTTTTGGTGGCTAAATAACACTCACAATCACTGCTGGCCCTGTCCACAACAATAAATTGCTTAGTCTCCTACACCGGTACTCCATCTGCTTCTTACTTGGTATGGACCCCATACAACCCACTTCAAAAAATCTAAACTACCACTTTAACACGCATGTGCCTAAGCCATATGATATTACTCTGATTTGAAATTACACTACAGGTAAAAAGATACCACATGCATGTCCTGTATATTTTATTTATGGTAATTTCTTTTCACATCTTGCCCTCACTTCCATTGACAGTAGATTTTCATTTTACATAGGCCTGATACCCTGTGCATGTCTTTGAAGATGTGGAGGCTTCGACAGAGGGAAAACATCCATCTCCATTTACAGCCTGTTCTCCACACATACTGTGCGATAACTACTGTATAGAGCTTAAGTATTTATGCACTGGACAATAGGTCAAAATCATCCAAATAAACAGTTGTCCAATAAAGGCATGTTTTATATTGCAGTCTTCTTTCAAATGAAAACAGATGGAGAAATGCATTTGTAAGGAGCCAAATGAAAGTACAGTACACTCTGTCCAGTAACAGTGAAAATGTTTAAATAAGTCCAAATCAGAATATGAAAAAAGACACGTTTCTAATAATTTAAAGGAATATTTGCTGATTTGTTGTCCCGCTGTGAATGAAACTAACTGTGGTATATTTCTGACACAGCACTTTAACTCATGAAATATAATCCACCACAGAATAAAGGGGGGATGTTTGCTGCTGCTTGTGCTCTACATCCGTCACTAAGGAATGCTCCTAAACACTAACATGTCCTCCCCTGCTCTCATGATGATAACTTGCACTCCACTGTGTCTTCCTCAGTGCATTTGAGGAGCAGGATGGGGGTTCATCCCTACCTAATACGGGATATCATCACTTTAGTGGAATTGCTGACAGGACTGTGGCAAATCAGCTCTTTTACATCTCATCCAAAATAAAATTGGCCTAATAAAGATACGATATTAAAATGTTTTGGAAAATATCATCCCCTGCAGTCGAGTAAAGATGAATGATGAATGTAAATCGAACTTGAAAAACCTGCTGCCTCCACCTCCCACTCACAACACAGTTAAACTGTTACTGTGAGAACTTCCAAAACCCCACTAACATATTAATTACAGGACCACAGGACAGGACCTGCTGAAATTACTCACGACCAAGTGGCTCGACTTCTATAACAATATTATTCAAAATGTGTTGCAAAGTGCGACGCCATTAAAGTGACACGCCACAATAATGGTTGAATCTAGGGCGTATGTGCTCTGAATTATTAACATCAGCATCAGTAATATTTCTATTGGACAGAAAAGCAAACAAAAGTGACCAATAATTAATGCAACAGAGCACAGGCATTTTTGTGAAAAACAAGAGACAATCACAAGTAAAGCTGATGTACAAAAACAATCCTTCTATCCTCTGCACAAGGAACATATACAAGGGCTGTTATTCTTAAACCTTGTGTATTTTCATTTTGCATTGTAAAGTGCTTCAGAGTTGCCTCGCAACATCTTTTACAACAGGAACATAAATTACACCAAGCCCTTAAGCATCTTATGATGTCAGCACTTCAAAACATAAACTACATCCACTTGGGCTCATAATTTTAATCAATCATTAGGTTAACATTTAATTACATTTAATAATGCTTGAATCCTCCCACCACTACTGTGGTGCAGCACATCAATAAACACACCGGTTTGCCTTGTTAACTCAGCTAAAAAGAAAAGAAATGAACAAGGCCTTTTTTAAGTAATGATGTATTTCCAATGAAGTCTATGGACCCAGAGCTGCACATGCAGGTGCAACTAATCCCACTCGTGCACTGTGCAGAGTATTTACTAAAGTGGGACATGCATGTGCACACAGGCAGATAATCAATCAAAAGTGTGAATGCACAAAAATAACCAATAAAGTAATGCACACAATGCCCTGATTGTTACAATTTCTCCTGTAGGCAACAACTGACAAGAGGAAAGTCCTCTCCTGAGTAGATCAGACGTGTCGGTGTCTTTGAAAACCTGAGCAGTGGCTTTAAAGAAGACATATTTTACAAGCATGTAAAAACTGGGATGATGAATGAGGAGGTAAACCTTAGCCAAACATCCCATTAGAAAAGCCTTTGATTGACCTACAACTGGTGGTAGAGCAGAGCTTGTAGTTGAAGTGCAGCAAATACAGAAACTTTAATATTGTTTCAGCACTGAACTGCTAGGGTGAACAAGGCAATATTTATTTGCAAAATGAGGTGAAAGCATCATGCTCTCTTCTTCAATCGAAAGCATGGATGGAGGGTTTTTGCTGTCAGTTAGAGAGATTTAATAGCAGAGAAGCTGCTTACATGAAATGACACTCAAAACAGCCTGTTCACTTACAAGTGAAAAAGAGCCAGGTGTACCAAATGTTTGTGGACGAAGTTACAGAAAATGAACTTGGTGGGAACTGTTGGTAAACGATATCATAAAGAGTATGGTCTAGACCTGCTCTGTAAGAAAAGTGCCCTGAGATACCTTCTGTTATGACTTAGTGCTATATAAAGAAAACTTGTTTATGAGGCCTTTGGGGCTCCAGCTATAGATCTTTCATTACCTCTGCCAGCATGAGCCAGGAGGGGATCATGTGATCGCTTGCGTGATCAACAAACCTGGAGCCTGTCTGCAGCTAATCTGGCAAACCTCTGGACCCATCAGCATAATGATGGACTGAGTTTCTTCAAATTTAGCACAAATGTCCATTTGGATTCAAGAATGAAGAAAGAGTGAACTGATTAGAATTTGGTGGTCAAAGGTCAAGGTCATTGTGACCTAATTTCTTTTTTTTTTTAAAGTTATTTTTTTGGCATTTTTGCCTTTATTAGATAGGACAGCCAGAGATTAGACAGGAAACGGGGCAGAGAGAAGGGGGATGACATGCAGCAAAGTGCCGAAGGTGGGAGTCGAACCAGTGGCCACTGCAGAGGACTAACAGCCTCCATACATGGGTCGGATGCTCTACCCACTGAGCTAAACGTCTGCCCCATTGTGACCTAATTTCTGACCCATTCTTGTGAATGAGATATCTCAATGCCTTGAGATATCCATGTCCACGTCCACTTGAACTAAAGGATGGACTACCTAGACTTTGGTGGGCAGAAGTCACTATAATCTCACAAAACACATTTTTGCCATAAATCAAGAATTCATATGCTAATTATGACAACATGTCACAGAAATGTCGACAACGATCCTAGCAGTGCTAGAGAGTAACTACTTACATGCAATTAGTAACCTGTAATTAAATTACAAAATAAATGAAATGCACTGATGAATGCACTCTTCTAGTTTGGCCTGATTTATAGGTCATGGGCTAACCAGATTTGAACCTCATCCATTTTTTCATACTATCATCTGACTGAGAAGAAAATACACAAGAAAAAGGATACAGTCTTCCCAAGAAATATGACAGTATCAATTGTTTAAACAGGTGTTCCAAGACCAACATATGTTCTTGTTCAAATGACGATCCCTCTAGTGGTCTTAGTTGTAATTATGTCCGAGTGGATCAACAAAACACTGGGAGTTTGCCACAGGAGACCACTGTTTATTTCGAGTTTCCTACCAACAGTCAACAGTGGTTTCTTTTAACCAACAAACCATTCCTTGACTTTGAACAAGTTGTTATTATTGTAACCATGATGACGAAGGTCCCCTAATCTTTGCAAAGCCGTAATTCTAACTCAAACCATGCTCTTCCTCTAGCTCTTACCAAGTTCGTGCTTACACTGAACCAAATTTTAACTATAGCATAAAATCTTCAAAAAAAAAAAATTTCTATCGGTAATTTAAGGGTTTTGGAAGGCACAAACAGAATGCTGCTGTCCTGCCAATAATGGCGCCAGATCAGAAAACTCTGATGTTATAAGTTATTATTAGTATTTCATCGTATTTTCATAGCATTTTAAATCAGACAGATGATTAGCTTAATATGACAGCTGACCGTCTCCTCTTTGCCTTTAAAGCCTTTTAATGTTCAACTATGTGGGAGCTGTCATTAAAGAACAGCACCAAATGTTCATGTCAACTCCTTGACTCCACAGTACAGTCTCTGTAATACAGCAGTCGACTTCACTTAACAGTCTACATATCCTCTCTGTGGATATTGATAGAAAACAGATGTTGATGTTTTTCATGTGACAGGACATTATGTATCATTTCAGGGATTTGGTTTATGATGAATTATGGGATATCAGACCACAGTCTTATGGTTGTGTCAGTCATTTAGCACATGTATTCAGTGGTTTGCAGTTTATTGCCTTTTAATTATAGAGTAACTTGTGTAATCTAATAGTGTACATTATACCAGCAAGTTTCATGCCTACTTTTTCTCTTATTATTCAGTATACAGTAATAAAATGTTTGGGAACAGTGCCAGGTACTGTAAATCATTCAAGGTATTTTTGATTGGCATGATTTCAACAGTGTTATCTGATTCTGGATCTACTGAGGTTAATTCCGGTAAACTCAGCTTCACTCAAAGGGCTGTTGAGAAACTGCTTGGACTTGCTCCATGCTCCTTCTTCTGTCAAATTATTTACTTTATCATGATGCATTTTTTGTCTTTTCAATTGCTAAAGTACAATAGCTTATAATGCTGTCATTCCTAAAAATAATTTGCAGTCCAAACCAAATCTAAAAAAAAAAAGTTTTGTTAGTAATTCCAGATGTGGTTTCAATAAATCAAATATATGCCCGCTTTGGCACTTGGAAGTGGAAACCACTGGAACATAGTTTACAACAGAGCAACAGCTACAGCAAGTGTATTATTGGTTTGCTATTTTGCTTTAGTGCTATCTTTCAAAATCTTTTGAAATGAAATGTGCTGCTGCCTTTTTTTTCTGTACATAAAAGACGGCAAGACTTGACAAGTACTCTTATAAAGTCTACAAACTGGTTCTCTGACGCATATCCAGTAGCATACATGAGGCGGATGATAATTGGGTTTGTAAGTAATAAAAAACACATCTATAGAGAATGTCTGAGACTGAGAGTAATCATTTTAAATTACCTAATATTTTCCATCTCCCCCATGTGCAGTCATCAGTTTTCAAGCAGAGGCTTTTCATTCTTTCATCCAATAATCTCTGCGCTTAATGACTAATTATAGTGTATCAGTGTGTGCAATTTCACCTAGAACCTCAGTATGAGCAGTCATTCAAAAAATGTTGGAAAAATTAAGTTTGACATCTATTTAAAGGATTCCAACCTATTACATTACAATAATGGATGTGTGCCCGTATGTTTGTGTGTGTTGACGTTCATTCAGTAACTTTATGACATGGGGGTTTTCCTGAGTTACATGTTTCCCACCAAGAAATTCTCCTAAAGGATGCTACTTGTATGTTGTCCATAAATCTAGATTCATTCTTTCTAGTGCACAATATTTATGTGTATTTGTATCAAAATGTAACAGCCAAAAAGGACAAAACATAACTAATTGAGGGCTGCTGAACTTCTTAAACTGTGCCACAGTAAATCCCTCATTGAGCTGCGATCACTGGATGGATGACAATATGGCAACAAAGAACCCCCAAGTGTTTTTCTTGTGTTGAGAGCTATTTGAATTGGGAAAAGGAACAGGAGTCCAACTGAGAGGATTATTCCAAGGTGCAGACTACATTTAAACTTGATGTGAGAACCAGATCTGAAAACTAAGGAAACAAGGCAATCTTAAAGCCTTGAAGCCAAACTGAATAATCAGATCAAAGTGATCATTTCTCTGGAACTAAACAGTACCATCACTGTGTTTGAATTGATGATATGAATCAATTACTCAACTTGCAGTCAGTGGAAAATCTGCCTGATTTTTTTTTTTTTTTTACAAATTTCTGGGCCTCTAGATACGCAAGAATATAATGCATAAACTGAGTGAGAAATATGAGAGATACAAGATAGATATCTGAAAAGATTCCACTGTATTTCAGTGGAATTAATTGATGGTGATATTTTCGGGAAATAAACAATGCTGTTTGGATCAGCCAAGTGCATGAGAAGTATCATGGGTATCACATCTCACAGGGGGGCTGAAGAAATGTTATCCTCTGAGTTCACTGCGTAACCCAGAGTTTCCCTGAATTCCAGAGCAGAGGAGCAGGGAGCAGAGGAGACAGAGTCCCAACAAAATGCTCAGTACCACCAGAATTATTTGGAAAAATAACAAAGCAACAATTACACATGCCACACATCAATTATGTGTAACTGTTGCAGCTGTAGAGTGGAAAGACTCTGCCTGTGTTCTGCTTCTTTTCCAGAGAAGCATTTCCTTTACAGAGTAGGTAAAGCCAACACCACACAGTATACACAATAAATCAAGCCAATGTAATCACTGTTTCATGTACAGTCTTGTCACCCAAGAAAAGTTACAAGCCAAAGATTATTAATGTGTCTCCATCCTGTGATGGTTCACAGATTGGATCTGGCTTTTATCTTGGATTTTCAGAGATGCCATAAGATATTTAATTGTGGCAGGTGATACTAAACTGCAAAAATTTAATGTGTTTAAAGGGATACTTCAGTTTATATTGCTCTCTCCAAACCAACCAAACTCCAGAGGCAAAATCAGTCATTTTACCTTGCCAAACACTGTAGTTGCTGGTCTACCACTGCCTCGATCTGTCAGTTTGTTTGTGTTATTATGTGACTTCAGTGTTTCAAAATAGTCTGAATTCACCAAAGTCCCATAACAAGACAAACTAACTAATAGATTGAGGCAGCGGCACACCAGCAACTACCGTGTTCTGCAAGCTAAAATGAGTGGTTTAGCCTATGGAGTTTGATTGGTTTGGAGAGAGCAATATGTGGCTTGCATAATGGCAGTTTCCTGTCAGAAAACGCTGTCTCTCAACAAAGTAAAGGGGTAAAAATACGGATATAGATTTTTTTTAGGTGGAACTTTTTAAAGTGGCTAAATACCTTTTATTGCTGACCCTGTCCCCAGCAGTTAATTGCTTAGTTTCTGTGCTGTTCTGCCTCTCTAAACTGTGGGCACCTCAACCTTCATCTAGTGTAGGTATTACGCTGATTATTGCTAAGTACCTCATACAAACCCTACCTCAAATGATCCAAACATCCTTTAATTGAGCATAAAACAACAACATAATAAATCCTCAGAACATAAACCCACACCTTTTCATAAATATCTGTTCTGTGATTCTACTAAAGTGATTTCACCTAAAGTCGCTCAAGATTTGCTGTTTTACCCCAGGGGCCTGTCTCACAAAGCAGGATTATGAAGTTAGCTGGGTAACTGCTGAGTAAAACCCCGCAAATCTGTAATACGGACTCAAATCAAAACCTTTTTTTAGCTTATGCTCAGTGCGTTTGTCCAGTTAAGTCAGTAATCGTGCTTTGTGACAAAAGCCACAGAGAGAAAATTCTCCGGACACAGAAACTGTTGAATTTATGTTTTCAGCTGCAGTAACTGTGGTTTGGAAAACGATACACGATGACGACAAAGAGAACGGTTAGCGTGACCAGTCGTAACCACAATGGCCTAACCAACACAGAAAAGATAGCCACCAACAAAAACAGAAAACCTAACAAAGATAAGCCATGCTATAAACTGATCCCTGGGAAGTATACTGCTAAAACATAACACTCGTGACTGATTAGCACCAAAGATGTTGCCAAATTGGAAGAAACAGCTCACACCTTATCAATTTTATCAACCTCCCTTTGTTTTTTTATGAAGACTTTATTTTGCAATCACAGTCATTCATAATTTAAGTGCAACTTCTGGAACAAAAACCCTGCACAACCTTTCACATCCTCTTGTGAGCCAAGCACATTCAACCCCATAGCCTGTAAAAATACAAGCATATATTTTGAAAAATGCTGAATTCCTGTACACTATAATGCAATTCAAATATGACAATATCCATATAAAACAACTCAGAAAGACAGTGAGAGAAAAATGTCCCCCCATTGACAGTGAGATAGATATGGTCAGAGTCAACTGAAGCCCTGGTACTTCTCTTGTACTGTGACATATGCTCTCTGTCTTTGGCGTCTCCCCTGCTGCTGTTTCACAATATGATAAATGCTCCAAGGATGAGTGTTAAACTGTGAACACAGTGGAATGCCATGGCCAAACAGGGCCTGTTTCAAAATTCCTTCATGTGGTCCTCTCCTCTCTCACTAGACAGGACAGAGGACTTGAATGTAAATGTTTGAAATAAGCTTATTTACTTTCTTGCCCAGAGTTTGATGAAATGGTTGATGTTACTCTCACATCTGTCTGATAAATACGATGCTACAGTCACCTGACGAGTAGCTTAACCTAGCATAAAGACTAGAAACAGCCAGTCTGGCTGGGCCCAATTGTAACAAAATCCAGCTGCCAGCACCTCTAAAGCTCAGCAACCATCATGTTATATATCTTATTTGTTTAATCCATACAAAAACCTAAGTGTAAGAACAAATATTTATGGTGTTAGACAAGGTATGTGCAAGACTATTTCTTGGCTAAGATAAGTGACTTCCTGGAATCTCTACTGGTTGCTTGGCAACTACCCTTACCGTAAGAGTGGTATCAATCTTGTCCTCTAACTTGTGGCAAGAAAGCAAATTTAACATATTTCCCAAAATGCTGAACTAAAAGCAATGTACAACTTACTGCATAGTCAAATCCATCAAACTACCACTAGCCCCTTGGCTTATTGGGGCACATGTTATAACATAAATAAAAATAACTTTTACACAATTTTTACTTATTTATTTATTTTATGGTCAGTGGACAGTTAACCACAAAATACACATTTCCCCCTTTGCCTGTAGTGCTGTTTATCCATCTAGATTGTTTTGGTGATATCAACATTAAGAGATGACACTCAGCTTGTGGTGCTCAAAGGTGCAAGAAGAGACATTTGAAAAACTGAATTCAAGATTTCAAGAAATCATGACACTGGAACTATCTAGTTCAGTGGTGCTAATGTTACAGCTCAGTCGAGGAGGTTGGCATTAATTTTTACATCCCGCACTGTCAAAACCACAAGTCTCTTGTCCATGAGTAGATGCACACTTCCTTCTGCACAGTGACACAGTTCAGTAGAAAGAAAATAGTTCCTACATAAAATTGCTCGAAACAAGGTCTGTGAATTATCTTCAGTTCAGTCAAGTGGAGTTTTTCCAATAATTTTTTGACACTTTGGGCACCATCTACTTTTATTATACACTAGTTAAGAGAACGTAGACATCTCTACACCTGATATACAGTATATACCAATAAAATCTGGCAACTCACACCAAAACAATCTACATGGACAAGCAGCACTACAAGCCAGAAGAAAAGTATGTGCTTTTGATTTTCTGGGTGAACTATCCACACTATCCAGTTGTTTTTAACTGCTAATTAGAGTAACAAAATGTTCTGATGTGTGCAGAGACGCTGATACTCTACAGTGCACATAATGCAAAGCCATAAGTTTACATTTTCCTTTGGCAACTGAATCTTGCCAACTGAAAACACTTGGTTCTCTTTGAACTACAACTCAGTCATGCCAAGGCGCAATTTCACTGTTCTGTGACTACATCTTGAGAAATAAATGCAGTATTCAAAAACCACATTCACCTTATCAAATTCAGATCATTAATCTGAATATTTGGCACCATAATAAAACTTCTCTAGTTACCATTACAGGGCTGATGGGCAGTCATCAGCTCACACTGTGCAGGTGAACTGAAATGCACCCAGGACACATTATCCTGGCTCTTAGCCGAAACAGTTTTTCTTCTTTAAATAAACATTGTGGGAAACAACTGCGGCCGCAGCCAATAACCATAAACCAACATAATTATGTTAAGAATGTGTTTGAGATTTGAAGATCAAACAGGATGTCACTGTGTGCTTGAACCATGGCCAGCAGTTTGTCAAGTGATGCAGAGATGAAACCTTACAAAGTCTACATTTGGAAGACTTCTCAGGGAGGATATTCAACAATCTGGTATTTCTTTAGTTTTCGATACGCTTTCCCAGAAAAGGACATACAGAAATAGATTTGCCGTGAATCAAGATCATCATCGCACAGAATGTCTGAAATACGTTCCCTGAATAATTTGCATGATTTTGTTTCCAAACCAACAGCGCACCCATCTCATCAGCCTGACATAATGTGCTTGTTTTTTAGTCTAACTTTGCTGCTGTAAACTGTATCTACTCTGTTTGTCATGTGCTTCTGTGTGTAAATGATGCACTTAATTTTCACCAGAATGAATAAACTGGCCTTACAGGAATAGCACAATGGTTGTTTTAATAGCTTTTTGATTAAAATACCTCTTTAAAGTTAGTGGTGACAAGTTTTTTCATTATGTCTGTGTGGTGGCCCCTCACAATGAAGACAGATTAGGCTCTAACAACTTAATCCATAGCCTCTGACAGGAGTTTTGCTGCAAGGCACCACTGTGTCCACTCTGTCTGTGAACTGTCATAATTAAACCCAATGCCAGAGCATAACAGGCCAATCTGAAGACTTGCGGGTATTTAGATTGCTATGATCCTTAAGTTCACAGAGGATGATTCTGTCCCCAGAAATCTCTTCATTTCAATAAATCTGATAGAAAGAACATAAAGAGATTCATTGTGGTTTTTAATATCTGTTTATGTTCAACTGCAGCCTTACAAGGAAGCAGACATTCTACCACTCATATAAAAATCTGATTGATAGTAGTTTCATTGAAAGATCACATGGAAGGCAAACAGAACACTGCAGGCTGTTATACTGTAGAAAAAACATTTGTCCCTACATGAAACTGCTCACAACAATGTCTGCTGATTATCTTGAGTAACCGGGTCATGATTTCTGGAAAGAGACACTGCTTTTGAGTTTTTTATATGTATTTATTTTGGCACTTTGAGATAGTATCATCTGCTTCCACTGTATTCCACAGAAGGCAGACATCTCTATAGCTGATACCTTCAAACTTCAACTCACACCATTCCAGATAGATAAATAGCACTACTAGGCCAGGGGAAAATATGTATTTTTGATTTTAGGGTGAACTGTCCCTTTAATATCTATTGATTTTTTGTTTTACAGCTACTTGCAGCCTAGCAGAAATCTCACTAGCTACAAAGAACATTTTTTTGTCCCAGGCACTATTTAAGCAACCAATTTTACATCATGTAGAGTTACATTTTGCAATCACCTCCATGGGCATGAGACATATTGGATTGCAGCCAGATAATTTCACTCTATCGTAATCAGCGGTGGAGAAAGTATTCAGATCCTTTTCTTAAGTAACAGCACTAATACCACACTGTGAAATTACACCACTGCAAAAAGTATGTAAGTGTTATTCAAGGCTGCAACTAACTGTATTTTCATTGTTGATTATTTTTCTCTATTAATCGATTAGATGTTTGGTCTATATAATTAAGAAAATAGGAAAAATGTCACTGTGTATCCCAAAGTCGAAGATGAGTCCTTAATCGTCTTTTTTTAAAAATCTACAACTCAAAGATATTCAGTTTACTGCCACAGAGGAGTATAGAAAACAGAATATATTCACATTTAAACACTGGTGATCAATTCAATAGCTGATATTAATTGATTTATCATTGCAGCTCTAGTAAGTATCTCATTCTGCAGAAAAAAGGCCTATATGTTGCATTCTACTGCTGTAGATCTAATTCTAACTACTGCTGCTCAGGAAAACATTTAATCTTCCACTATATCAGAAAAAAAAAATCAAATTCAAAATCCCCACATTTTGGAGATACATGGGTTTCACTAGAACAGAAAGGGCATGAAACATTGTAATCTGGAAAGTAACTTGTAACTTAAGCTGTCAGACAAATGTAATAGAGTAAAAAGTAGGATATTTGCCTCTGAGATGTGCTGATTTATAAAGTTTATAAAGTCAAAACTTCATGACCTCAAACTGAAAATTGGAAATAATCCCTTTCAGACTTTGAACAGCATCCAACCACATGAATCACTTTACTGTACCTGTAACACGTCGTAACTTCTCCAGTCGACTTCACGCAGGGGTACTTTGTTGTAGAAATGTTGTTTTCAGAGCACTCTTCACTGTCAAAGACAACACACACATAAGGCAAAGTCAGCATTTTTCTCTTATCTCAAAACGAGAAAGTCCTCACGTCATCGTTTCACACTGTCACCACGTTTACCCGTCACTGGCATCCTCTCTCTTGGTAAGACCAAAGCAAACCTCCCGAGAAGCACATGCAGGTGACGGTGAGCAGGAGAGGACTGCTGCTGTGGTTTAGTATCATCTCATCGGGTCCAGTCACCTGAGTGCTTGTAATGATCACCTCCTCTCTGCCACAACTTCAGAGTGTAAAGCGGTGTAGTACAACTCCAACCACAGACCCTCCCACTCACCCACTCACTCACTCACTCACCCCGCGTGTCTGAGCAGCTTTAGAATGAATGAACTGATGTCACCGGTTAACTTCTCCGTGACTTTTGACAGGTTCCGTCAAGAAACCGAAAGAGCCGGGACATTTTTTTTTTTTTAACTTTTCATCCTTAAACATTTCTTTTTAGGTCTTCCGTGAAACTTTCGATATCGAAATCGATAGGAACTGATCCCATCACTCGATTCATACACAGTCGCGCGAGCGCATGAGCACGCAGGCACCACACACACACACACACACGTTACACCGGCGTTGTGCGTCATGACGTCTACGTCTTTGCTACCACCGCGCGGCTGTTACTGATACAACAACTTCTTAATGATAACTAAAAATGTTTAAATAATTACATGAACAATTAAAGTCTTAGACAGACGGACGGACTGATAGATAGATAGATAGATAGATGGATGGATGGATGGATGGATGGATGGATGGATAGATAGATAGATAGATAGATAGATAGATAGATAGATAGATAGATAGATAGATAGATAGATAGATAGATAGATGGATGGATGGATGGATAGATAGATAGATAGATATGGTATGCAAAGATAGTAGTAGGTAGGTGCATAATGTAAGACATATATAATATATGAATAATATAATATAATATATCCATAAATACATATATAGTATTTTTTATCTGCGTGTTTCAGTTAGGGGAGACCAGGGTTGATCTGAACCATGGCTTGGTTGGCACACAGCTATTTTCTGGTCCTTCGATGGTCACAGAAACAAAAAATGTAACGTCGAAATGTTTGCTTTCTTCACCTGCACTCATCTACTATGTTGAGCTAACTTTTTTTTGCCTTTGCACTCTGCTCATAAAAATGAGCATAACTAGAAAACTAAAACATATGAATAGTACAAATAACTCATGGAGAATTAAGAAATGTTTTGTTAATGTTTATATATTTAGAAATTTTTCGGATCAATATGTTTCGCGTGTTTATTCAGTAACATTTGATTTTTGTATTTCATTAATTTATGACACAATTTCAGTACTTTTATATATTATTATCGTATTTTTTTATTGACCTCCATAACATTTGAGCTTAGGTTTTCCAGATCTTAGGGATATGGAGCATTTACAGATTTACAAATAACAAGCAAATTTATGCACTGTTGGACCATTTCTAATGCACAGTCTGTAGTATATATGCTGTATAGAATCAGCTTCATTTTGATGTAAGATATGAAAGTCTGTGATGAGTGATGGTCGCTGGGTAACGTTGTTTCATTACAAAGTTAGGTCGAATGTGAGCAGGGCTGAGGTTGGTTGGTTGCTACACAGATTTTGGGGTTGTTTGGCATATGGTAAGACATGTATTACAGGAGAGATTTTTAATAAATTCCTCAGTTTATATTATTAGTAATATTAATTGGATTAAATGACAAATGGTTTAACAATAGTTTTCTTGTTCATGAACTTGTAAAGAGTATTTTGAGACATTAAAAACAATGTTTGTACTGTGAGTATTGTGTGTTATTGTGTGCCAACCAACCCCAACCTCCCCTAATCTGACTAATAAGTGAATTCTAACAAAACCAAAAAATTCATTAGCAAATATGAGCACAAATACATTTCAAGTAAGTTCGCTTATTGTATGTCTATTTGGATTTGTAAGCATACATTATTTATAAACTGATTTAACAAGAGTTGCTAAAATATTAAAAGGGTACGTGAACACATGACTAGCACTACTCAGCCTGTGAAAACAGTTGTTTAATTTAGTCTTTGTCTCTGGGGGGAACTTTAAATAAATAGCCCTGATTATATCATCAGGGTTAATGAAATAATAATAAAAGACTTCTGAGTTGCATTATGAGAAGTTTGAAAGGATCCTATATGTTTTTGGAGCTTCATCCATATGAGGAATCAATGTCAGCATGTCTCCGCCTCTTCAGTTGTTTTAATTTGTCTCTCACAAGTCCAGCAAACTTTATGGAAGTGCAATCCCAAACCCATGGAGGACCCCATTAAGAATTTAGCTTGGTTTTACTGAACCAAATCTGATGAAAATTTAATATGCAATGAAATATGTAAACCTCACAAAATATGTCAAAATAATTCTAAATGCATCTCATTACCAGTGATGATGTAAGAGCATGCAGGTTTCACCTCAACTAAACTAATACATCAGGAAATGTTAATAATTATCATAGTGTCAGGAGAACTCATTATTAGATAATGTAGCATTTACTTACATTTTATCAACTCAGATCGCTGCCTTAAATCCTCCAGGCGGCAGCTTTTCTGTAGTTTCTGTTTAAGCAAAGCAGATTACTGTCTTTATTTACTGTGTCAAAACACTGGGGGTTTATGGTGCAAAATTCAGCCAAGTCATCATAAACAAAGCCGAGCAGCAAGTTGAAAGAGAAAAGCAGGGGTTGTGAATTAATTGCGCGTCTAGAAAAAGAAGATCAACTAAAGCATTGCAGGACAAACATGATATATTTATAGCCTGAGGGCCCAGTGGCACAATATGTGTTTTATTTAAAAAGGGACAATGCATATTAATTAGCATAAGCACTTCAGTCCATCATGAAATGTGCTAGTTTTAGACTTTTTTTTTTTCTGCAATCCCCGGCAGGTTGACGGCATATAAAAAACATTAAAAGATAAAATACAAAAGCACAGGAAAATGCAGGTTGATGGTATATCAAAACATAATACGTAAGCCATATTACATGCACATAAGTACATAAGCCAAAAAGCACAATAGTAAAACAAATAGAATACAAAGTAGTAAAACAATGACATAACCATATAAACAACATCAAAGAAAAACATAACACACAAAAGCACAGACAAATACATAGACAACTGCAAAACAATGACATAACCAAAACTCCAGATTATGGCAGAATACTTCAATGTGAATAGATATTCAGACTAAGTAAAAGAAGCAACAATATAGTGTAAAGTAACTCAACTACAAGTAAAAATCTTGCATTCAAAATGTAATTAAGTACAAAGGTATTATCAGCAAAATATACTGTAAAGTATCAAAAGTAAAAGTACTTGTTATGCAGGCAGAATGGACCCTGACAGTGTTATAAAATTATATGTTCTCTACATTTCAAAAGGAAATATTGCACTTTTTAGAATTAGTAGAGTATTTTTTAGACTATAGCCGTTCTATTTTTACTTAAGTAAAAGATCTCTGTACTTCTTCCACCACTGGTTGAATCAGTGGTTCCCAAACGTAGTGATAATGACTTTGTGCCCTCTTTGATGGTTGAATCAGGGAAGATTCAGCCTAAAAACATGGTGTAAATGACATTTTCTTTAGTCAACTTTGCATGTCGGGGCTCCAGGACACTTGGATTACACCAGACAAGCAGTATGGAGATATTTTCTGTTTTTATTCTGTTGGTTTTCTTACGTTTGAAAACTCACCATTCACTCACAGTGTTTGTGAGATTCTGCAGCGCTGTTTTCTAGTGAAAGTGTTTTGTGAACTAAAAACTAAACCTGACCTTCAATTGGCATGAGAGTGAGTAGATAATGACTGAATTTTCGTTTTTGGGTGAACTACCCCTTTAAACCTTATCATCTAAAATTATTCATGAATCTTAAATTTATCTATGATAAAGGTAGTAGGGGTAAAAAAGTGATATTTCCCTCTAAAAAGGTAGCATTAACTTTAACATGAAGCATGACGACCACGTCACGGACATCAGCAGGAACTAAACTGCAACTTTCACGCTCTGTTAACACAAACTGTCCTCATTATCTCGTTCATTCTTCGGGTCAGGTGATCTGAGGGAGTGGATGAGAAACCCTAATATGCTGCTGACTTTTGTTCTGAATGACCTTGCCCTCTGCGTGACCTCGACCAGCAGGCCCGATCTGAGCACAAACGGTGTTCACTGGCACCTGCAGAACCCCGGAGTTCTTCAGTTTCTCAGGAATGCAGTGTGCCATTACAGGGAGTTGGATAGCAGAGCCACCAAGGAGCCTGTAAAGGATATCCCAGTGAAACAAGAGGACTGTGGTGTCACTTACAGCCACTATGGTCGCTTTTCAATCTGTGGGGTCAGTCAGGTATGATTTAACTGTATTATATTAGTCAGAATTCATATTCAGGTGAAATGTAATACAATATTTCCTTTTATGATCATGTTTTTTCCAATAAAAGAGCGGGAATCATGACCCTTTTTGTATCATTTGGCAGAAAAAGACACCTTGAACCTGCTTCAAAGGGCCTGCTCAAGCATGACCATTTCAGTTCAGGGGAAAGCACTGTTTCACCGGTCTCCTCGCTCCATTACAACAGAGCCTCTCTCAGCCTCCGCCTGAAGGCTGCAGTTCAGCTTCCCGCCACTTGATGGCCCTTTCAACCAACAGATTCCCACCCCCCCGCCCCTCTTTCGCCGCCACTATCGTCATCATTGCCCACAAAATGGATGACAGCTTTTAGAAATACCAGGGTGCGTCACGACTCTGAGGTGCACATGCTGTGCCATTTATGTTCCACCTGTTTTGATGCCTCAGCAGCAGCAGCACAAGAGGCAGGGAAGGATCATGCCTGCAACAGCACAAGTAGCCAATTAATGTTGCAGGCTGATACTGTATCAAAGCTACAGGGTTGATGGAACCTCACTATAATGATATCTGCCTTAGAGATAGAAAATAATTATCTGAGACTCTTTCGCTATGTCATCAATTTCCAGAAAACAACACAGAAACAACAAAGGAAGCATTTTTACCCTTTACTCTGTACTTTGTTCCCTCTTTCAATTAAATGCTCTGTTATATTGTCTTACTTTCAGGGTAGTTAAAGCATGTTTGTTTATATGATTAGGCTTGGGGAGTAATGGATTACATGTAATTAGGATAACAAATTAGGCTGCAAAAAAAAAAAAAAAAAAGGCAACTGTGTTCCATTACTGTTACAGACAAAAAAGACAATGAGATTACTAATACCGTTAGTACAAATAGGGATTATTAGAAGGATTACAACACATTTTAAAATATATTTTAAAATAAAGTATAATACCTACCATGCACAGTGTTCATATAACAACACTTCATGAGTCTCACAACACCAGAGTGAAACTAGCTAATCTTATTGTCAGTTTATTATCATGACCTCAAGTGAAAAAATGCTTCAAGGGGTGGAAATTTAACACAGTTTTGTTTTTAAATAAAAAAAAGAGGAATAAGTTACAGTACAATGACAATTCTGCCTTCAGCTGTGAAAATATTGTCATCATCCAACAATTCAACAACTAATTTAAAGAAACATTTACAGGAAAGACCAAGCACTAACGTTAGTTACACAAAACAACCATTAACATTAGCTACACAGACTAACACGCTAACATTAGCTACACAGTCCAATCGCTAACATTAACTACACAGAGTAGCCGCTAACATTAGCTGCACAGTGCAACCGCTAATGTTAGCTACACAGATAAACCTCTAATGGTGTGTCCCAAATCGCGTACTTCTGCACTTACACTTAATATTTTGAGTACATAAGTGCGTTCACACTGAGCAGTGTGCGAAAATCTAGTGCACTATGCGCACTGCATTGGCTCACTCAAACGGCCGGAAAGTTGAGTGTGGATCGCTGGACACTTTCCACACTCAACGGCCGCCATCTTAGTGACGTAGCGGAAGTACGTTACTATTTTTCAAATGGCGGCGGTGGAGATGAGCGGCAGCGACATGGGCGGCGAGGACAGCACAGTGGACATTACCGATGTAAGTAATTCAATTGATTTTTTTGCGCGATACTGTTGTTGGATAAAGGTATCAGTAATGTCATTTGTTTTTTTTTTTCTGGGACGAAAAACGCTAATTCAAACGTTACGCTGTGGTGCACGTTTGGTGCTTGTGTGTCTAACGTTAACGTTAGAAGAAGAAGAAGCTATTGCATCATTTCCGGTAAGTGCGCAATGGCAGTGTTTGATTTGAGACAATACTAACCTGTCGAAAATTGCGTACTGTGCAACTCAGTACACTCCTTTAAGACGCGATTTGGGACACACCTTAACATTAGCTCCACAGACCAACCGCTAAAATTAGCAACACAGTCCAACCTCTAATGTCAGCTCCACAGGTCAACTGCTAACGTTAGCTACACAGACCAATCACAAACATTAGCTGCACAGACCAACTGCTAACCTTAGCTGCACAGGCCATGTCATGAATTACACATATGGTGTTTGTCAATATAAAAAAAAAAAATTCAAGTTAAGAAAGTTGTAATTTGTGGTAGGTTTGTTGCAGTTTATTTTAGTTTTGTATAAAACGGCTCAATAAACTACATCTCTTGTCTCGCACAACATACCTCATCATCACAAATCTGCCTGTCCCATGTAACATTATTTTACCTGAAGTGTTTCATCCAGCGACTCCTGCTCCTTTTATCGGCTGGGAAGCAAAATAAGACCCACTGTTGTGTGACTACATCCCTGCACAAAAACACATAGACACAGAGCTTCAGCTTATACTTACTTATACTTAAACAGTTTTACGACAAATGGTGACTTTCATGACTTGTAAATGTATGTTTTAAATTGAAAAACAACATGTGTAATTTGTGGCACAATTCAAACAGAATGTGTGACAGCGTGTGTCCATTTGTTTGGCACAAAATTCAGGACAGGTTGAGCAAAGACTTTGATCTCGCTCCATGTATTTACTTTTCTCGCTGTTTACCCAAATCAGTATCGGTGTTGTTGATCTGAGCTGGGTGTTTACTGACCTAGAAGGATTGGTCAGAGGAAAGGTGGACCATTTCTTTTTACTCAACAACACCGCATCAGGTGAAACTCTTCTCTTATATCTTTACTGCCTCGACAGAGAAAGAATCTGCACCAACAAGAGAACAAATGGATCCGAAATTAAATCAGATGAAAGAAAACTGATCCAAGGAGAAAGGACACAGGTGGAGATTCGTATGGGAGCAAACAAAAGCCAATAAAGCCTACAACTGTGTGTGATGGGTTGTTTCTCTTGATTACGGAGCTGTCCTTGGGACAGGCTGAACTGGAGAAAGTTGGAGCAGAACCAGGGGCAGATCGAGAGAAATATTAATGAGTTGGCGAGAGGCTGAGATGGAGCCTTTAAGGGGTCGCAAAAATATGTATATGCCAATTTAATCACCATCAACCGCATATATCAATCAATACAGAGTTGATGGAAATCTGGAACACAACTTTAAAGGACAAACAGCTAACAGTAGCTAATGGTAAACGTCATTAACAGTAGATAACCCTAGTGTTAGCTAATAGTAGCCAGTGGTAGTGTTAGATAATAGAAGCTAACAATAGTGTTAGTTAAACAGTATGTAATGGGAGTTGTCGCTAAACAGTAGTCTTAGCTAATAGTAGCTAATGTTAATGCTAGATGACGCTGGCTGATGGTACTGTGAGTTAATAGTAACTAACAGTAGTATTCGCTAACAGTATGGTAGTGTTAGATAAACAGTAGCTAATGGTATTGTGTGCCAAAAGTAGATAATGGTTGTGTTAACTAATTGTAGCCAACGGTAGTGTTTATATAACAGTACCTAATCGTTGTGTTAGATAAACAGTAGCTGATGGTAGTTGCCACTAACAGTAGGTAACAGTAGTGTTAGTTAATAGTAGCCAACTGTAGTTTTAGATAACAGTAGCTAATGGTAGTGTTAGCTAATAGTAGCTTACGGTAGTGTTTCCTAACAGCACGGTAGTGTTAGAACAGTAGGTAACGGTAGTGTTGACCAAAGTGGCAGTGGCTTACGGTAATGTGAGCTAACAGTAGCTAATGATGGATGGATGGATGGATGGATGGATGGATAGATAGATAGATAGATAGATAGATAGATAGATAGATAGTCTATCTATAGTCTTAGAAAACTGGGGTGGTAGTGGGGGTGGAAAGGCATCTTTTGGGGGTGGCAGTTGACACTCCATGCCATCCCTCCAGATCCGTGCCTGAGAAGAACTACACTGCTAATCTTAGATGTGATGGTGTTACTGGTGGCACTGCAGCAAACAGCCTCTGTTTGGTTGTTTGTGGAGAGAAAATCTGAAAAGAAGCAAGTTCTAGTATACTGACGAGCAGTCCATGTGCCATGCAAACCAATTTAGTACCTTGTGGGTTGCAGACACTGACATTAACCTTTTCGTGCTTAATGGATGCCCCATAATGCGTGGCTGCAGGAGTAGACTACATAAAAATACAGTCTTTTATCCTCAAAATGCTCTCTCTTACAGATGGAACGGCAACGAGAATATTGCAGGGAACGAGAAGCACCCCACTGTCAAAACTCCTCTCTCTCTGTCTTTCTCTCTCTTCACAGTGCAGCACTGCAGTGCTTCTCTGCACATGCCCAGACAGACTGGGAGAGAGCCACAGCAAGTTTGAGCTCACTAGAAACATTAACAGCCCTGCATCGCAGACACACGCATGTACTCCTGTGCAAGCTGTGTTTGCAGTTAGCGACAAAAGTCTAATTTAACAAGCAAGTGAAAAGGAATTCCTTGGTGACAGTTTTAAAGGTTAAAATGCATCAACGGAGATGCATTTGCTGTCACAAGAATCAAACCTGTGACGTTCTCTTTACAGGGCTTTCTTTTGTCTCAAGGTCACTCTGCCTCCCACAAGCTTTCAACACACGCTGTTCAGTACAGAATGAACACAGTCGGTGCAGCTTTAATATACAGCGTCATACCACCTCTCTTTAGTTAATAAATTACATTATTAGAGTCACTGCTCTTCCATTACCACAGTGCTTTGGCTTTCTCCATATATTTCCATGCTCTCTATTTAAATCATCTTTGTCACCAGAGTAGATATCATGATTGTTCCTTTTCATTTACATTTTATTAAACAACTAAGCCACCCACTGTTATAATAATGCCATAGCAACATTAAACCATCACTAATGCAATCTGAGAATACATTCAGACAGTTATCTAATGTTCAAACAGTCTGCTGGCTTAGTAACAACGTATAACAGAATCTTCCCAACATGCAGATCCTATCTTAACTGTTTGGTAACCATGGTAATTAGGATCAGGACCAGATTTAGGGAAAAAAAACACAGAACAGTTGATCCTTGCTTCCCAAAATCTTAAATAACCTCTTTGGGATAATTGTTGTTGGCTAATTTTTCACCTAGTAGTTAACTTACTGGCTACCGAACAGTAGCAAACAGTCGTGTTCACTAATAGTCACCAAGGTAGTACAGTGGCTCACGGTAGTCTTAGTTAACAGTAGCTAACAGTTGTATTATGGTGCCTTCAAATGGGGTCGTGTTTACTGTGTTTCCGAGATGAGTGAACTGTGAACTGGAAATATTCTTAAATCTCAGAGCTCACAACATTGTGCACATGACCTCACCAAGTGGTAAAAACTGATGATTGCTAACAGTAGATAACAGTTGTCTTTAATAACTAATTTTCCACCTAGTAGTTAACTTACTAGCTAACTAACAGTGTTAGATAACAATGACTAACGGTAGTATTAGCTACCAGTGGCTCACAGTAGTCTTAGCTAAAAGTAGCTAAAGTTGTGTTATGGTGCCTTCAAATGGGCTTGTCTTTATTGTGTTTATGAGATGAGTCTATATACTATTAGCTACCAGTGGCTCACAGTGGTGTTAACCGTAGTCCTGGCTAACAGCAGTGTTAATGGACTGGTTTAATCCTAAAGGAGACTGGAGACTGTGTTCTATCTTAGCCCACTCTCTTTCTTTTATTTCCACAGTTAGCATTGTTTTAACCTAACTGTTAGTTAGGATTTGTGAAAAATCCTATCTTAGACTCTTCCTATATTAAGTTAAGACTGAAAGTTACAGAAAAATACAGCCTCAGATTTTCATTTAGAGAAATATTGGTGGTTGCATGTTTTACTTTATTCAGCTAGTAAACTTATTTTTCTCTTTTACAGTTGCTGAACCAAAGATAAACAAATAAGCAATTAAGCAGCATACAAAATGTGATTCATAACACACCGAAAGACAAAATAAATGGGAGAATAAGCAGAAGAAATTACATCAAAGGGGCTCAAATGGTGAAAAGAGGTAAAAAAATAAATAAATAAATAAAGGAAACAGAGGGGTGCATTGGTACGTCTGGAAAATCAATGGAAAAACAAGTCCGTAACACAGGGGAGATGTAGCTCTTTTTTGCATTATTCTGTGATGCTTCCACTGCATCAAACAGAATGGAGTGGAGGCCAAGTGGAGGAGAAATAGTCTGCAAATGGCCTTAAGGGATCACATTTTTCCAAAACAGTCTGAAAACAACATTCACACACTCAGAACGCTGAAATTGTTTTTGGTTGCTGTAAGTGTTCTGACCATGTGGAGATTCTTTCCTGATGCAATTCTAAAAATAAAAGACGGGGAACTAATTCACTGCGCTTGTTTTGTCCAGTCAAAGCTAATCAAATCAAGTAGATATGGACAGGAAGAACAATTACAGCAACTGAAAACTGTCATATTGTACATATCAGTATGTGAATGTTGTTTTCAAGGTGCTATAGATGACGATTCAGCCTCACTAGATGTCAGAAAACCTATTTATTATGCAGGTTAGGTAAAGTAGAGCAATACAGGGCATGCCCAGCTTTAATGCATGTGAATCCCTCTCTGTCTTCCCCGCATTCGTTTTCAACATGACAGCCTGGTAGAAACTTTGTCATACTACAGCTGAAATGTGAAATATGCTTCTGACTCCAGGGCCAACGGTGAATTCAGGGGAGACGTGAAGTGGTTGTCAACGTGTTGAAGGGGCGTGCAGGAGGCTCTCAGAAGAGATGCTCTGCATTTCATGACTCTGGACGATGGCGTCTTTTTTTGTGATCTCTCAAAGACAAGACAAGCAAAGCACAAGAGCACACGTGTGGGGAATGGATTAAACACTATCTTCAACTGCTCTAACATAAGCTGTGAATGTTAGCTGACTGACTAATACTAGCTCACTAGCTGCAGTAACTTTACCTCCAGACAAACGTGTTAGATCACTCTGTATCTGCGCTTGTTCTGTCGGGGTTTTAGGAGGACGATGTGGGTTGGTGCAGAATCAAAATGAGTCGGCAGCGATGCATCTCACTCTGACTCCCTGTCTCAGGTCTAAGCCGGGTTAGTTTACCTCTTATCCCAGCTCTCCTCCGCGATCGCGGGCCTGCTGTTCTGGCCGATTGACCCATCTCAAGGTCTGCACTTCCTTTTCCCACGTTAATTAATGTATTTCTGTCATCTATCATGTACATATACCCACTGTCTTTCACCATCCGATGTAAGATGTAAGCTAGCTTTAGCCTCGTTTAGCATTGATGTTATATCATGTACCCAGCTGCTTGCTAACTTTACCCTTACACTTTCACAGGGTTGTGTTTTAAAACGTGTCTGATAGAAACATTAAAACGCCAGCTGGAGACTTCTCAGCTGACTCAAGTTGAGTTAGCAGTAGCATTAGTCAGCTACACTTATGAAATCTGCTTGTGAGTCATTATTTTAGCTGACAAAATCCACCATCGTCAGCTAGAAATGAGAAGCTGCTTCTGTTTACTTCTCTAAGGAAACATAGACCTCGTGTTTCAACAATTACTCCCAATTTTGATGTTAAATCTGCCACCTTTATCACTGTAAACTGCAGTGTGAAAATGGAAAGTTTGACAGGCCTAGCAACAGTAACTAAGGAGGGCGGTGCTTAGCAAAGACTGACAACAGTGCTTGTCTGTTCCGTTTCCAAGCAGGGCACATAATGGCTGCCTGGTCACAATCTTTCTCCTATTACAGCTAAATGGTTCCACTGAAATAGGTTTCTCAAAAGAAAGAGGCAATGCAGGAACAGAATCTTGATCAACAGTCAATCAACACTGACTTGTTTTGCAGTCTGATCAGAGTTTTGTGAGCCCAGAGCGTTGTGACATATGACTTTTCAGTCTCTGTCAATTATCATATAGAACCTGTCCCATATTAAATAAATTGTTGTAATTGGCCGATAAAGATCAAAGGCAGGTAGAAATCTATCTGAATGGGAGGGTGGCTAGACATATCTGCCAGAATTCTGCAGATTTATCTTGTGTAAACCTTTAATTTACAATGAAAAACAACATAAAAGACATGAGCTGAAGCCCATCATACATGGAAAACCTACTATAACACATTTTTAGGGTTTATTCCACTAAATATTATGGGTAGATGACTTACAGCAACCTGATCTGGAAAGCAAAGCAGGGCAAGTGAAGCACAGTCCTGATCATTTTGGCTCTTATTCCCCCACTGTTGTGGCAGCAGGTTAAGACAGAGTTTTCTTCCTGTCATCTCAGTGAGAATGATTTCCTCCACCACATGTTACTGTGAATCCCTCCCCCCTCTCCCTCTCTCTTTCTTCAGTTGCACCAGCTGTTCAAAGGTTCACTGGTGAGTCACATAAGGTGCAAAGAGATGTGATGTGCGAGGAAGTAAACACGCCCGTCAACGCAGAACCAATCCTGGAAACGTAGGCGCTACATGGATGCACAGAGGATGGCGGTTCGTCTTTAACCACAAGCGCATCTGGACTTCAAAGTGCTGTCGTATAGTAAAAATAGCATTTCATTTATTCATATTTTTTCAAATCCTACAAGTACAATATTACAGATTCACTGCAAAAACAATCAAAATCTGGATTTAGCCGATTTAAACCACTCCCCGCCCCTTCCTCATTTACTATAGTACACACACAAAAAAAACAACAATTACTGTGAGATTGGAATTTACTTCCACTGCACTACATGTCTCTGCACATGTCCCCTCAACACTGCTGGGATCAATAAATACAGTATAACCTCAGTGCAGTGTCCTTGGGATGGCCACAATTCACTGCCCCTCCCTGCCATTATGTCTCTCCCCCTCCTCTGGATGGATCTCCTGGCTCAGTGCTACCGCCCACCCCAGCACATGCACACACACACACACACACACACACACACACACACACACACACACACACACACATGTACAGTCCACTGCGTCCCTCCTTGAATTCATCCTTCCTCTTCATCCTCCTATCAGACTTGGATACTCACTGATGCAGGAACATATTGGTCCATTTCCGCTGCCCTCTGCGACAAATTGTAGGAAGTAGTAACAGTAATAATACTATACTTTATTTGTATAGCACCTTTCATACAAGAAATGCAGGCCAAAATGCTTTACAACAAAGAAATTACATGCACCAAGTACTTCACATGAAAAAGACAGAGAATGAACATAAAAACAGGAATGTAATGCCACAATTAAGATAATGGTAGCAAAGTAAGATAAAATAAAGATAAAAATATAATGCACTAGCATCCATCCTATGTTATGCATAGGATAGATGCTGGTGCATTATACCCATTGGGATAATATTAATTAAAGTTGAAAATAAAGTTTATGAAATGCATAAAATCAGTTAAGTACAGCAATGTGTAAATGTGAAGCAAAATGCAAAGCAAAGTCTCAGGCCTGTATGAGGAACATCATAACTAATAAGTTAAAGGCCAAATTGAAGAGTTTTTAGCTTTCCTTTTAATATTTAGCGAGCTGGCTTCTCTGACATCTAGAGGTAGCGTGTTCCAGAGTTTTGGGGCATAACTCACGAACGTTGGACTTTATTCCGGCTGTTTCTGGGAACTTCCACCTCAACAAATCAGCTGCAAACGATCACAACGTAGTAGGGAACAAGTAAGGAAAAGGAAGTGAGCTGGGGATGCACAAAGCATTTGGGGCTCATAATAAGAGAAAGAAACAAGTTATAGAATAAGTTATGAGTGAAATGGATGTTGCTGATGTGCTTTAAAGGATTGTTTAGAGTGGAGTTGTATGAGATACTCAGTGTATTACAGTAGATGGTGGTTGACACGCTGCCAGTCTGGTAGTACCAGCATGGAAGCTAAGCAATATACTGCTCTGGACAGGGTCAGCAGCAAAACAAGGGTAACCAGATGTCCTAAAAAATTCAGGACAGTCCCGAATTACACAGCAACTGTCCCGAATCCAACCAGTGTGTCAGCTAGCATCTACTCGATAAATACCTCATATAACCCCACTAAAAATGATCCAAACTATTCCTTTAAACTTCAGTAAAATGCCCGACAGGACTGTTGGTAGTTCCCATATCAGATGGATGGTTTAATTTCTTTAGACGTGGAGAATGTGCTGCATATTTCTTGATCTGGATGCACTCAAATATACAGCCAGCGAGCAGATGGTTGGACTGAAGCAACCCATGCGGGAAAAATGGGAGTAAGAAGGGATTCTTTCTCTCCTGTCACCAAAATAGGATCTCTGTGAAAACAGAGCTATGATGTAAGAGTATTTTAAGGCAAAGTTTCATGATAATCCACTCATGACAACTATTACTTTTTCTCTTCTTCCTCTCCACTCTCCTCTCTTGGCCTGATTTTCTAAACTCTCAGTGATCAGGACCTGCACAGGTCTGTTAATATGGCTCATCTTCATTTAAATTAGTTCTGAAGCATTAGGCAGGATTGGCCCTGGGTATCAGCGAATTTATGGCCCAGTTGTGGCAACATGCACCACTACACCGAGCCATATTGTTTAGCTCGCAAGCCATTACCATGCCCATTCGTTTTCCTTTCATTGTCACGGGATATTAGAATTTGCAGCAGAGACAGTCGTCATTGATTTTCCACTCAAGCAGCCGTTGCTTCCGGATTAAATTCAGGCGGTTTTATGTGAACAGAGCTAACGCACAGTATCGGATTGTTTCGATTTGTCCACAAGAGTGTGAGGTGGTTCTAAGGTTGTTGCATGTTCAGACGCGATGCAGAGGTGCACCTTTCACTGACACACTGATCACTCTTGGCAAGCTGTAAACACAGAGGTGAGGATGTTGCCTCTGGATGGGTTACTTCCCTGTCTGTCTTCATCTCTCATACTGCTGTTACTGAAGCAGACACCTACTGTAGGAAAACACTGTGACTCCCACCTATCAGATACGCCAGTGGGGTTTTCTGTATTTTTGTTTTTTTGTATGTATGCATGTCTTCACTCTTGGTGTTTATCGTGTGAGTGTGACACCTTTGATGCAGAGAAATCTCAAGTCATGTGTTTAGCTGACATTGGTTTTACTTCCTTCTTGTTTGATAGTCCCATAATAATAATAATGATGATGATTTCTTTTCATTTGACCTTATTATGGTTATTTATGCATTTTATGAACTATGCATGAAGAAATATTAATTTTGTTTGCCAAAAGTCATTCACAGAAATGTACAACATGTAATCCCAAAGTGATTTTACTTATGTCTGGTGCATTTACTCAAGTGCTTGGGTATTTTCCATGGTATGCTATTTTATTCTTCAGAAGCAAATATCTTTAGATAAATAAACTACTAAATTGTGATGTGTATATTATTATAAATTAAGCTCCCCAGCTGTACATAAAAATTGAAATCAACCCCACCAGTAGGCTTGCACATTAATGCATCACTGATCATAATCAAATAGTATAATTTTTAGTGTATTTTTCTAATTTGTTCCATTTTGCACGAGTACTTTGACTTTAGGTATATCTTGATGTTTATACTTGCACTTTTATTGTAATATTTTAAATGCAGGACTTTCTCTTGTAAAAGAGTATTTCTATACCGTGATATTCCTACTTTTTCTCCAGCGTGTAATATTTACAGGGATTTATGAATATAATATCTATAAATATGTTTTAAAGTGTATAATTACCTAAAAAAATAAGAATCGTTGTTTTTTGTTACTTTAGAATGAGACATTTGTATCTACAGAGGATGAGGGTCCCCTTCCACAGAGGTGGCCATGTTTGAATGTTAGGTTTCTGAAGTACTGCAGACCATAGTTTCTCCTACGTACTTGGAAGGGGAGGGTGAGGCATCCATTGGTTTAAATCTACAACCACACCGCTAGATGCAGTGTTGTGCAAGTTCACACTTAAAAACAGCTAGCTCAAAGTTCAGTTTAAACTTTGAAATTAACTTGAACACCAATATACTGTTGACATTTTCAGCTGGCAAGTCAACATTCCGACTTTCCAGTTAAAATTGAACACACCATAATGCATGAGAGCCGCAAGGAGAGAAAGAAGGAGACGAGACAGTGGAGACGAGCGAATATGATGCGGCCAAAATTTTGTATCACCTCGACATTTCTGTCCACGGTGCTCTCTCTCTCTCTGCTGCAGTCGCACTTCTGTTTTTATCAGCTGCTGATGTGAGCGCATTTATTGCACTCAGGAATGAGCGTTGCTCGCTTACCAATCTGTTCGGTTCATCGTTCACCAAAAATATCAGGTGTTCAATGAACGCTGCTCTTTTAGCACATTCATGCACACAATACTGGCTAGATGCCACTAAATTCTACACACTGGTCCTTTAAGTAAGATTTAAATGCAAGACTGTGGTATTATTACTCTTACTTGAGTAAAAGATCTTCTACTACTTCCTAATCTACTTCCCCACTGCTCATGTTTGGGGTGAATTAGACCTCTCATAGATCTGAGTCCTTGCAGATCTCTTAAAGTTACAGTTAAAGCTTTGTACTTTGTGGAGGGTTAGTAATAGTCTGTCAAAACAAATCACAGATACAGAGCATAAGAAAATCCATTGTATCTAACAGCTGTGGTCACTGAGAGGTAATACATCATATTCTGTCGCAGACTTCTGAAGCATCACTTTAAAAGCCTATTCTGATGAGCAATTCTCATTAAATTAGAAAAAGTAATGAAGAGCTGCTCATGAAGACCGGGGGCCTCTGAGCGCCAAACGCACAAACTGCAATAATTTAAAGTACAAAATCATCAAATAATTAAGTAAAATGATTTTGCATTCTCGTGACAAAAACACAATTACTAAAATATGCCAGGAGGCTGTTGGTTATTACATTTGACTGAAGGAAAGTTTGTCCACAAGATCTAAAATGACTTGTATTAAAGATAAATTTAAAACTGGCATTAGTTGGATTTACTTTGCTTTTAGCACGAGCCATGACTGTACGGCAGATATTTTCCACTGACCCTCTATACTTTGGACACAGGCTAATGGCTGTATGGATGCTATCCAACTACTCTGGTCGCCACACGTCTGACAAATATAAGAGCAACTTCACATTAGTTTTCATTTTCTGAGTGCTAAGCTCCATCTGCCTTTAAAATGGAACACCACTATATAATACGTGTTCACTCTGGCTCTGCTTTTAGGCTTTATTGCTGAGGTGCTTTGCAAAAAAAAACTTGTCCTTCCACAATGATTCATTAAAACGTTTTCCTTTGTGGTGTTTTTCTCCTTTTTTCATCGCACGTTTGTGGGAGAGATGTTGATAAAAGCAGAAAGCAAAAGACATCACCGGAGAAAGCTTGAAATCTCAGCAACAACAGTGTTGACAGCTTTCATCAATAACACTTCCAAACACCCGATAATATAATTACCGCCGAAATCCTATGACAGGTTTTCACTTAGCATCTACTGAATCAGATATTTCCTCATCAGTGTTCTTCTCCTCGTTACTCCTCATGTATAGACTTTCTCATTTGGTCTAATAAACCACTCTTCAGTCCTCAAAAGGAGGAAATGATTTGTTACTGTACATAAGCAGAGTTTTCAGGTATGTACTTTAATATTTATTTTCTTTTTAGTTTTATTCCCTACATTTTAACAAAAACATCTGTACTTCCACTCCTTATATTATCAGGATTGTTACTTTATTTTATTTTATTTTTTTTACATCACTGTGCACGGCCTTCCCAACATCAAGACCCTTTTCAACTTAAGTAATGGGACAAGAGTTGGTGTGTCCATCATCACATATCACACATATAGACATAACAAGAAGAAAACAATGCAAAAGATGTAACAAGACGAAACAACATAACAAAATGTAACATGATGAAAATAATGTAACAAGACTAACAACATGAATATGACATAACGAGATAAAAACAAACTCAAAGACGTAGCAAGATGACAACGACATAACAAGAAGGAAATGATGCAAAAGACATAACAAGACTGAACAAGACAAAAATGACGTAACAAGCCATAACATGATGAAAACGATGGAACAGGACATAAGATGAAAATGGGGTGAAACTCGGAACAAGACAAAAATTACATAAAAGACATAACAAGATGAAAATGACAGAAAAGACAAAACAAGACTTGACATAACAAGACATAACTTGATGCTGACAACGTAACAACATGTAACAGATGAAAATGGCATAAGACAAAAACGAACCTAAAGACGTAACAAGATGAAAATGATGCAAAAGACGTAACAAGACAAAAATGATGGAGAAGAAATAACAAGACATGATATGATGAAAATGGCATTAAAGACATAAACAACATAAAAGACATTACAAGTCAAAAGTTAGGTTAAAGACATAAGATGAAAATGGCTTAAAAGACACAAGATGAAAAAGACATGACTAGACGAAAATGGTGTAAAAGACAAAGACAAAAATGATGACAAAACACATAAGAAACAACACTGAAAGACGAAACAAAGACGTAACAAGATGAAAACAGCGTAAAAAACATAACAAGATGAAAACAACATAAAACACGTAACAAGACGAAAAGAACGTAAAATACGTAACAAGATGAAAACGACACAACAAAATGAAAGTGGTGTAAAAGATACAAGACAGAGAGGAAGACTCAGCGCTGAAAAAGGTGAGGTTCAGTTAACTTTGCAAAATCCGGTAGAAACGTCCCTCAGAGGGCTACTTTTCACTTTTATACCTTAAGTACATTTCAGAGCCTGTACTTTTCACTTTCACTTGAGTAAAGAAGTTGAATCAGTGCTTGTACCTTTTTTTTTAACACAAACATCTTTACTTCTACATGAGTAAATAATGTGTGTTGTTTTGCCACCTCTTTCAGTCCTACAGCTGATGCAGACTGCTGCTACTCTGTCCATCTCACCTGTCTGAGAGGTCTTCAGCTGATTGTATCAGCTAATTGTATCTCATGTGAGCCGGCCAAGGTGCCAATCAAAAGACCACAACCAGCAGCATCGCTCGCAGTTTTCCTCTTCTGATTGATTTACCCTTCAGAAATGTCACTAATTGGTTAGTCATACATTTTTAAATGTCAGTACGGTGGCAACAGTTGGGAGGGAAGTAAACAGAAAGTCAAGCTGACTGCGTGGGTGGTGTCCACGGCTCAGAATTGCTGTGGGTCTCACACTGCGGGTTTCCGTCCAGCTGTGTCACACAATCCACACAAACTTGGACTCAAGTAGTGAGCATCCTCAAGCGCACGGCCTCTCTTCTCCATCAAATAAAACTGAAGTTGTTGCAGCAGATAGTTCAGATTCAAAAGTTGTGGTAAAGATTATCTACCTGCTCTGCTTACACACAAACAAGCACTCATACACACACACACACACACTCATGCACACACACCTCCCTGTGACTTGCTGATAAGGTTTCCCCATCAGACAGCGGCAGCCACAGTGCTCTCACTTCTGTGGGACGCAAAGTTTCCATCCTTGAGGACACCTAAGCTGTAACTAATCTCTGGCGTCGACATTTGGCGCCGATGCACTGATATTTTAAAATCATTCGCAGCAATCTGACCTCGATTAGTTATGACATGTGGCCCCGATGCAGCTTTACAATCTCTGTGTCACAACAGATAAGAAACGAAAGGCAAGACATGACAAGAAAAAATGCTGTTTTTTTCATGCACCAGCTGATTTAGAGATTTTGGTCTATTTTGCTTCCATAGCAACATCTTCTTTCAGACAAGTGGGAAGAAAACGTATTTAGGTTTATTTTCCCTACAGTTTGTCTCTTTGCATTCGCGGATTTGTCCTAAATTCAGCAAAGTTGAGCATATTTCAGCATGAAATTTCAGAAAACTTGTTAATATTTTTACATATTCACCAGATAGTGTCTCATTTTTTGTCTAAAACTGTAATATTACAGCTCTTTGAAGGCCATTTTCTCCAAATGAGTTTTTTTTTTTTTCACACTCTGAGCCAGATATCTCTCTTGTTCATATATCATTCATAGCCATAACATTCAGGGTCTTCACAGCCATGTATAACATTTAATTCCCTAAAACATGGCAAAAATGACTTTTCTTTTTGGCTTATCAAAATGAATCCAATGTTTTATCCAGTGTTCATATTAGTGCATATTTAATTCAATAATGATTAAATAATGATTCATTTGCATATTTAACATAACGACATAACATTTCAGAAAACTTGCAACACTTTTTTTCCCCCTAAATGTATCTAATCAGCCAGGGAAATTTCTTGGTGATATCGAAATTATTAAGATTTTTACCCATATTCGCTAGAAGTGCCTTAATTTTTTCTAAACATGTGATTTTACAGTACATATCTGTTGATGTTTTTTTAAAGCAAAGTTTTTTCTCACACTCTTGGCCAGAAGTCTCCACTTCAGTAGCACGTCTCAACTCATCTCATCTCAAACTTTATTTTATGGCACATTTCATACACAGGCAACACACTGTGCTTTACAATAAGCAACAATACACATAACAGTCAAAACAAATGCAAGATATTGCGCATTAAAAAGTGTGCAGTTACACAAAAGTCAGTACAAAATATACAAATATCAAGAATATACAAAACATGCACACACGAGTACGCATGTCTATATTCTGAAGGTTTTTACAGAGGAGTTTGTTCAAATATCATTCCTATCATATCCATTCCTGATTTGTGAAACATTTTATTCCTGAAAATGTGGTGAAAATGGACTTGAAACATGAATTTTGAACCTCGATTTATCCAAATTATAGTGCATACTTAATCTGACAATGTCTCATTTGCAAATTTCTATTAAATTTCAGAGAATTTGTCTCACAAAAAAACTGTGTTAATATAAGTAATCAACTTGAGAAGTTTAATGGTGATATCTGCTGGTTAAAATTAAGCCTGTAGTAGCTTAAGAAAAGGCCAAATCAAATTGTTTCCACTCACACTAAAGTCTCTCCAAAATCACTTCTTTCCCTGTTTTAGCTGTTATTTATTTATTATATTCGTAACATTTAAATCTTACATGATCAAGAGTATTTTCATAAAAGTGGTCAGGCGATTTTTTACAGCTGGCTTCTTGAAATGTCCAGGATTTTAAGAATCTAAAGTTTTTTACCATTTTAGCATCCATTTAAATCGAAATGCATGAACTCATCCCCTTTAATTCAAATACTGATAAATAAGCCTGCTGTTTTATCATATTGTTGATTTTTCCACAGGACGGTCAGGAGACAGGCAGGTAGATTACCTTGAGAAGAAAGAAAAGCTTTGCACCTGAACAACAATGCACATTATTGAATAAAAGCAAGCAAAGAACCAGAACATCAAAGGTTACCCGCTGCTGCTGCATTTCCTGTTGCAGTGTCAGTGATTCTCCCTGGCCCCAGAGCTTTAATTAGCCTCCTGCATTTACGAGTCTGAATCAATCTGTGTAAAAGTGAAGATTATAGAAAACTCTGGAATCAGCTGCTCTCTGCCTTGGAGAGGACATCATTACATGGGGACAAAAAGTCTGTATGTCACCCTCTTATCTAGCTGTGGTTCCGATTTTTGTCTTGTGACGCCTTAAAATGAAGCAGTCTACTTGCGTTTAGCGGTTGCATCTGTTTGCCAAGTTTTGATCAGTTCAACAAAAGAGCGATTTTCCCCGTTGTTTTAAGGGTTGTTGAAGCCCAAAGAGGTGAAACTGCCCAATAATTCATGAGAAAAAGGGCAAAGATTGGAGGAAAGAAAAAACACAAATTCTGCAGCCATGCTGGGGCTCTGTGAGGCTGCTTATAGGTTGTTTAGAAGGCACAATATTTACCATCTTAGTTTTGCATGTTCGCATGCTAGCATTTTCTTAGTAGCATTCAACACAAAGTACAGCTGAGGCTGATGGGAATGTCATTACTTTTGGGATCACTGTCCTCTGGGAACCATGAATGAATAAGTCAAAGCTTTGATCTGCTTCATCACTTTCATCATCTGGACAGTGGAACACTCATGAGTATCTGTACAAAACGTAATAGCAATCCACCCAATAGTAGCAGCCTGGCAACAAAACAAAACAACAAAATAAAACCATTATTTTGAGCAGAAGAAGTGCTGTATGTCTTTGAGATATCTTGTCAATTGCTGTTTTCACCGCCAGGCGATTGGGGACGCTGTGACGGATCATCTGTCAAAAAATTGTCACTCTAATAAGAAGAGAACAGGCAGCCGAAGAAGAGGATGGTGTTGCCTAGCACGAAAACATCGGGGTCAGTGGCAGATCCAAGGGTCAGATAGCATCACGACCCAGCAGCACAGCCCGGGCACAGAGCGGGGCTGCTCATGCTGCAGTCTCAGGACCTCCACAGCAGCCGGGACACAGCGAGGCTGCTCACACTGCAGCCCCCGGGGACTCGTGCTGCAGCCAGGGCAGACAGTACTCCAACCTACAGGCCTCTCAAACAGTGTTTTGGGTGGGGGGGCAGGGGACACGCACACCTATCGTTAGCCACACAGGTGTCAGTGATGTCACACACGTAAAATAAAGTGATAAAAAAACAAAAATAAAAACGTGAAGTTGATATTCTGCTTAAAAATGTATCTTTCACAAACCACCGTTTTTGTTTTTTTTTCAGTTTTTTTGTCTGAAAAGTGGATTTTTTTTTATGCAACCAACCATCATTCAAGTGCTTATAAAAAAAGAATGAATGAAACTAGAACAAAACATTTTTTGTGTCTGAAACTAGAAGATCTGTTCTTTCTTTTGATATGTTCCAGTTGACATATTCATAGAACTGAATATTCTGTGGGTGTTGAAAATCTGTGAATTTTGGCTGGCAACTTAAAAAAAAAAAAAAAAAAAAAAACACTGGCGGGGAAAGAGTTAATCTTGCTAATCATCTCGCAACAAAGAAGCGGGATTTATGACTTATACTGCAGTCAGCCAGCAGGGGGCAATCAATTTATTTAGGCTTCACTTTCGGGGGCTAATCTTCACCTTCAAGTACTTAATTAAATTTAATGTATGGAGCAAACTTTATATGCAGGGAAGCATAAACTCATATGGGGAAAATATGTATGGAACAGGGAAAAACGGGTTCCAACATACACAAACACACATGTTTTGTGTCATAGAATAATTCTGAATGAGTTGAGAGTTGGGGCCCACCTCTGGTCAGCTAATAGACTGTTGCAACAACTGGAGCACAACTTGGAGCGAAGACAGCTGGACCTACTGCACACAGCCTGTGGACTGAATACAATTACTGTCACTGGACAAACAACGTCAAGTCACACAACACTTTACACTTCAACTGTATGCACAAACGCGTTGATCGTACTGTACAGCCCACAGGAGTGATCATTACCTTATAACCCTGATGTGTAGTGATGCATTTAGCTCCTGAGGACACACGAGCACCGTCAGCAGAGAGGATGACACACTGTTAACGAACTGGCTGCTTACTTGATGAGCATAAACAACGTTCTGAAGCCATTTTCACACTTCACACATGCTTCTCCATGGATACTTGTGTTCTGCAGCTCTGCTGTGCACTACACTCTCAGAAAGAAAAGGGCCAACTAGAACTATACTGGGTTCTTCAGCTTGAGAACCCTTTTTGGTTCCTGGTAAACCTTTTGTAAAGGTTCCACCTGGGACCTTTAAGGGGTTCTGTGTTGGACAAAACATGCAGGGCTATATGTAGAACCATCAGTGAAAGGTTCCGCCTACAACCCTATATGAGAGGTTTTATAGAGAGCCCTGGCATAATGGTTACACGCAGAACCCTCTCTGTCAGTTCTGTTTAGAATCTTTCCACCTTCTAAGCGTGCTAACAAGAACCCACGCAGGGGGTTCTACCATGAGCCCTTTCATATCCCCTGCCTTTCATCTAGAGCCCACTCAGGTTGTTCTACCAAGAACTCTAATATTCCAAGAGTGCCATCCAGAAATCATCCCAGGTGTGTTCTACCAAGAAACCTTTATATCCCAGGGGTTTCTTCTAGAACCCACCCAGGTTGTTCTTCCAGGAACCATTTTATATCCCAAGGGTGTCATCTAGACCCACCCATGTGTGTTCTACCAGGAACTCTTTTATATCCCAAGGGTTTCTTCTAGAAAGCACCCAGAGTGTTCTAGTCAGAACCCTTTTGTATTCCAAGGGTGTCATCTAGAACTCACCCTGGTGTGTTCAACCAAGAAACCTTTTATATTCCATGGATTTCTCTAGAACCAACCCAGCATGTTCTATCAAGAACCCTTTTATAGTATTTTATCCAGAACTCATCCAGGGTGTTCTACCAAGAAAAAAATTATATTCCAAGGGTTTCTTGTAACAACCCACTCACAGGGATCTAGAAATACAATTTCTCCAAGGGTTCTATGAAGAATCATGTTATATTCTGCAGATGAGGGAAAAAAAATATCATTGATCATTTTATATCAATGTTACTAATGTTTACGTTGAGAAAACATCTTTTACGACTCACATTTTCAACAAACCTTGAAGAACTCCTTCCAAATGCAGTTCTTTCGATGAAAATGGTTTGAAATGGTTCCCTAAGTCTTATAAAGAACACCTGACACTTTCTTAAGAACCCTTTGGAACCCTTACTTCTTCAGAGTGCACACGCTGTTTCGTTAAGTGTTCACACACTCGCAGCATTCTGCCTCTCTACTGAATGAGCACCTTTTAAAATGTACAAGTGTTAACTAGGCAGTGAATATAAATATATGCATTCACCATATGCTGCTGAAGCATGAAATACCTTCTCATACTCTATATATATTGTTCAGAGCACTTGAAGCCCTCAAGCCTGTTAAATAATGCAACAAACTAACGTTCAGGTCAATGCAGGGAGGCGGTGGTGGTAAATACGGCATTAATATGGATAAGTCTCCTGCAGCCTCGTCGCTGGAGTCCTCGCTACTTGCTCTCTCTTTCTCACCTCAGAAACATGGTCATCTCACTTTCTCTCATACAGAAACACACACACACACACACACACACTACTGGCAGGGCGTGATTGCATAACATCGACGCTCACAGCTGCCGGTTTATCATTTATTAATGCTTCTTTCAGTGGCATAATTTGCTGTGCTGCTCCGTATAGGACAGTAATAATTCAGGTGATATGCAGAAAATGTGAGATGGACCTGACTGCATTTTGGAGCGGAAAGGTGTTTTATTTCCCTCACTACACATCAGAGGGGTTATTAAGCCACCCAAAGGTGCCAGTATTGAGTGAAGTAAGCTATCCAAAACCCTATAAGAGATGGATCAATTGACAATCAAAGAAAAACATGTCGAATAGAGGGCATAAAGACGACTGGGTGGCAATGTTAGCGTTCTGCTTGAACGCTGCAAACACACAAAGACACATCTACGGTGGGAAAGAGCTGCTGTGTGATTGACTGAACAAATAGATTCAACAAGAAATCGGAACAATCTTTTTGTGCCAGGTATGTTGGATTTTTGGGTTAAACATACCTTAATACAGCCAATACATTCCTGAAAAACCTGTTGTATGCAATCTGAGACATGTCTTCTGACCTCTGGTGGATCATCGTTGCACTGCAGCAGCCACAGAGTGAGTGCAAAATCCAACATGGCTGCCTTCACATAGTATCATGTGTTTTTTTTTTTTTTTTTTGTTTTTTGTTTTTTTTTGCAGGAAATCTTTGATAGTTTTGAAAAAAGTTATGGTAAGAATAACAATTATTTTGTTACTTATATTTCAATATGAATATTTACTGTAAAACTGTGTATCAGACAATTTATCCATGAATCCCACAATCATTATTCTGTTGAATTTTTGCAATCTGCATTGTGCCACCACAACTGTTGAATAACCTAATTAAAGATTGAAACATAGAAACCCCTAAACCTAACCCTAACCCATCTTTAGATAAATTGAGATATTTACATGTGTTCTTTTATAAACACACCCTGATCTCATTATAAACACTTGCATGTTGCAAACAAATATTAACAAGTGGGCACTTTCTAATAACTTCCTTTTAAATTGAGTTTCACTAAAACAATTACTTAGCTTTCAGAATCTCTTCGTTATACTGAGCAATTCAAATTATACTGACCCAGCTGTTTTTGCCCACCACAAAGAGAGATACAAAAAAAAAAGGTTCCTGTTTATAAAAAGAGACCCAAACTAACTGAAATGTGCCAAAAGCTTTCCAAAAGCAATGGACAATATTTATTTTCGTTTCTAAAATAAAAATAATTGTCCTGCGTTAGTCATCTATTGAATATTTTGCATGTTATATTTATATTCTGTTATTTATTTTTGTTATTTATTTATTTAACCGGGACGGTGCAGAGTTAGCTGTAAGCTAATTTTCATAGTTGTCTCTGAGGAGGAAACAGAAAATAATTTCTCTGCTAAAAGACACTACATAAAAACGCAATCACAAGACAGAGCATAATTATGATAGAGCGGCTTTGCAATAACAATAACAAGACCACACAACATCAGACCCGTAATAACAACACAGCAACAACAATACAGTTGCAGTAAGACAGCCAGCAAAAAACACACCATTAAGATGCCACCACAACAAGTAAAACTACAATATTAAGATACACAACTTTTGCTCTACAAATGTGCATCACATCATGCATCCTCACTCCAGATATAAGTGCAAACATCAACCCTGCTGCATGCAAACATGTAATAAAATAAAAATATCTGTACAGACATGTCCACATACAACCACAACATCCTTTGGTGTCCTTGTCACTTCAATTTCACCAACAAATCCTGCCTTGAAGTAACATTATGACCAAGCGTGCAGGCTCATGTATACCACGAACCACTGTTTCTTTAGTAAGTTGTAAGGATCACTGTTAAATCTAACTGCCTTTAAAGTAAATTAGAAAATTAATATTGTTTTTGCAGTTCGCTCTACTGAAGGCAGCCATGTTGCAGGACATTTTGCCGTTCATTCTGATGTCAGACCCTGTAGGCAAGTGGAGTACATACTGGATGCTGATATTATGAAACCACTTTTAAATTAATGATTATCTGACACTGTTACTTATCTGTAATGTGCCGTTTAGTTGCACTGACAGTCTGGGAACAGGACTGAAGGACCTCTGTATTCCCCAACGTGCAGCTACCATCACGACGTGGACACGTGAAGCCAGTCATGTTCTGGGCCCCGTACAAAGCTGATTAGCAAACACTGTCGGTCAACTGGAGGGCTGTTAACTTTGGAAATATATGAATTGGTCAAAGTACCTGCGCAATTCATCCTGCTAATTTAATTACCGGGGAGCCAGACTCAAGGACAGAGGATGATGGTGACAAACTTGAAATTCAGAACATGATAGAAAGAGACAGAGAAGGGGAGGGTGTCCACTCCAAGAGATGACAGGACGAGTGAGAAATTTGTTCTTCTCAGTCCTTCACCGTATCTGATAAAACACTGTTAAACATATGATAGATAATACAAGTCCAGAAACGATCAGTAAGTCCAATAAATCCATTTTTTCCTTTGATTCTTATCCCCCTCTATAGAGTTTTGCCGCAGCGTTTTGCACAAACTGCACGTGTGCGACCGGGTTTTGATTGAGGCGATGGTACAGGAGATTTGCAGTAAATCAACCGTTAAGAGGTGAACGCATGAATGAGTTTCACCAGGTCAGCAAGAAAACCCTCAACTCTTTTCATCTGTTCATCAAAATTCAATTTGACTTCATAAGTTGACTTATGGCGTGTGTGGACTAAGGGCACGTGCTGTTTTCATGGTTCTACGGATGATGAATGTATGAACTATAGAGAAGTTCATGGTCCAGAGCGCTCAGCCTGAGGGGAGCATGTAGAAACAGTTCTCCTGATTCACAGAAAGGAAGAAATATGGAATTTATTGTAAAATGAATAATAAAATATTCTTTGAAAGATGATACAGACTTTTTTTTAACTTGACATCCTCTGGTATGGTGAGGCACAGACTTTTGTAGGTAGAACATTTGTCACAGTTCACAGGGATAGTTCACCCAAAAATGAAAATTCAGTCATTCAGACAGGAGGGACACATCCATACCGATATACAGGGACTACTGAATTGTCCCTAGCAATAATTTTGATTAAAAAATTTAAATGTGAGTTAGTGTTAGTTGGGAGGAAAGTGATAAATATACACAAATCTATTACATTGTAATTTATTCCCATTTAATCCCCTCAGAAACCTCCCACGTTTTCACACCAGAATGGTTCCACCTAGGAGCTTCTGTGGGGGTTCTACCCAGAACCTTTCCACCCTCTAAGAGTGCTAACAAGAATCCACCAGCGTGTTCCACCAAAAACCTTTTTATTTTCCATGTTTTATCTAGAAGCCACCAAGGGAGTTCTACAGAGAGCCTTTTTATATTTCAAGGATTTTATTTAGAATGCACTCAGGGGGTTCTACCGAGAACCCTTTTATATTACGATACAAAGAACCCTTGACGAAACCTTGATGAAAAAGTTCTTCAGTGATTTCAACAAAAGGTTTCTTTGGATGAAAAGGGTGCTTAATGGAACCCTGAGGCTGACAAAGAACGCTTGACAAACGCTTTCTTCAAAAAGAGACTTCTTTAGAAGCAAATGGTTCTGAGTAGAACCTCAGCTTTTCAGGAAGAAGCTTTTTAGAACCCTCGCATCTGGTCCACGGGTCACGAGTTGAATCTGTTTTATACAGTCTATGTTGACAACAAAACATTACTATGAATCATGAAAATACAACGCAGATGGTGGATATTAATAAACAGATTATAATGACTGTATTTTTATAATAATTCGTTTATTTTCGGTCACAGTCAAAAGGCTTGGTGGGTTCAGGGACTGTTTTTTGGTGGCAGACTGTTACAGATGGAACATTTTGGTGGCATGACATTTGTCTGAATCACAATTTTCATTTATAGGAGAGAAAAAAATATAACCCGAGTTGAGCTCTTCAAGTATTCTGCCTGCAGTGTTCGGCGTGATTGAACAGTCCTCCGTAACATCAAAATAGAACATTTAAGTGCTGAAATGACACGAGCCTGCAGAGCAGCTTCAGCCTGACAACTTAAGTGGTGCTGTGTTCTGACCTGCACGTGTCTCGGCTGAATTCGTGCGGTGCCATTACCAACGGGAAAGTCTATTTAAGCTGTCAAAGAGAGTTGCTAAATCTTCTGCCGCTTCCTGTGCAATCACACTGCAGCAGCTTGTTGCCATCCACCTGTGGATGAATCTGCCCCAGTCGGTTTCTTCAATGCTCTGTTGGCAGGGAGAGAGGAGAGCCTGGTGCCAAAATTAAATCTGGATTTAAAATTTATTCTAAATAAAGACAACAACAACAAGGGTTGCAGCTAAAATGCAAATAAAAGCAAAATAAGGAAAAGGAACATTACACATTAAACTTGGTAAAACTCGAGTAAAAAGTAGTCGTGTACTTGAGAAATATTAAAAACAGGCCGCATCTTAAACCTACTAGATCAAAATTGTTTTATCGTTGACATTACATGGATAAGAAGCATTATAAACACAGAGCCGTACACAATCAGCGGCCAGGACTCTGTCAGTTCTCTCAGTCGCCGCCTGAGGCCACACAATTAAAAAATAAACACGAACAAATATTCCTTCATCATAACACTTTCCTGTTCTATGACTACTCGTGTATTCTCTCTAATTTCAAGAGGACAAGAACAAAACGGATATTGTTCTGTTCTGTGAGATGAGAGCGGATACTTTGCTGAGCAAGCCGATAACGTGGGCTCTGAATTACAGCGGAAACAATGTAACACTGATGACTCGCTGGACGCAGCCTCACAGGACTGTGAGGCCTCGAAAGACCTCGAGTGATTAGATGTTTAACAACGAAGCATCTAAATCACAGTCATAAATTTGGTGGCACAGGAACTCATGCAAGACTTTCATTGATTTCTTATGCTTTTAATGTGATTAAGGCTACAGTTTGTCTGATCTACAGTCTGATTTCAAGATTGATTTTGCACTTCATCTCTTATCAGACCTCAGAGGGTCAGGGTAAATGATATTTTGTCCTCCACAGGCTCCCCACTTCTCATCCCAGGTCATACCGATGCTCTGTTGATAACCTGCTTAATGTTATCGTGACTTGCGTGACGTTGCAGAATCTCCCAAACAATGTAAGTGAATGGTGACCAGTTTCCAAATATTAAAGAAACAGCAGAATAAAAACATAAAATGCCTCCATACTGCTCGTCTGGTATAATCCAAGTCTCCTAAAGCCCTGACGTGCCAAGTTGACTAAAAAGATGTTATTTACACCATGTTTTCAGCCTGAATCTTGGAGTCATTTCACGTGCACATGCACACTGTCTGAACTGGCGTGTGTGGCGTGACAGTGTGCAAAGCATCAGACTTTGAAACTTGGATATGCCGACACGTATGGAGGGATTTTAGGTTATTTCCTGTTGTTTTTTATGTTTGACAGGTCAAACTCACAATGCAGTGTTGGCATGGTGGTGCAATGGTTAGCACTGCTGCTTCACAGCACGAAGGTCCTGAGTTCAAATCCCCAGGGGCCTGGGGCTTTTGCGGCTGAGGTAGGTCCTGTTTGTGCAGAGTTTGCATGTTCTGCTTGCGTCCCTGTGGGTTCTCTCCAGGTACTCTGGCTTCCTCCCACAGTCCAAAGACATGCACTAATTAGGCTAATTGATGACTCTAAATTGCCCTTAGGTGTGAATGTGAGCTTGAGTGGTTGTCTGTCTCAGCCCTGCAATGAACTGGCGACTTGTCCAGAGTGTACCCCGCCTCTCGCCCAAAGTCAGCTGGGATAGGGTCCAGCCCCCCTTGATCCTTCAAAGACAAGCAGTTAACGGACAATGAATGAATCTCACGATGCATTTTAGATCAGTTCACAGATCTATTAATACAGATCAGCGCTGTCACACACAAGTCAGGAACACAGCCTCTGATTGGTCAAAAGAGCAACCCCAGGCATCATGATATTGCCAGACAGCTAACAACATACTATCACTAACAACTGTTTTCAAATGGAAAAAAAAATGGATGAATAACTACAGAAGATATTCAGTGTTTGGATTTATAATCATGGATTTATTTTATCATGTCTCCAAAAAGAGACTGTAGTTCAGGGCTGGATTACAAAGCCTCTGAAAGGTGTCGTAGTCAGCTGACATTGTAGGTACAAAAGGTACCGCTATTGTTAGCCTTCCTGCTCAGTTTAATTTTGGGCTTGCCTCCTTCAGTTTTCCAGCAGTTGGGAAAAAACAGATCAGACTTTTCTTGGTCTTGAGAAGCTGCAGCGTTTGTTAACTGACACACGGTAACCTGTACTGCCAGACTAACGCTGCTAAGTTTCTGCTTCACGATGAGCAGCATCATCACTGAGTCTGCTGCTCGGTCATGGATAATGTGAATGCTATCTGGAGAGAGGTGTTTGGTTTGTTATTCTGGGCTACTGTAGAAACAAGGTGGTGCAACATGGAAGAGGACCTGCACCCTCTATACATAAATACTACTCATTTTGAGGTAACAAAAACAACAATTTTCAGGTGATTATGCACTAAAGAAAACATACTTATTCCATTTCTGCCACATTCAGCCAATAAATCCTCATAAATTTAACACACTGGACCTTTAAGTAACTTTCTCATTGCATGACTTTTACTTAATTATTTACAAAGTGAGGTATTAGTATTTTTATTCAAGTAAAGGATCTGAATACCTCCTCCACTGCTGCTTTGTCAGAAATGTTTAACCAGCTAATAACATGGAAGCTAAATAGCATCATAGCAAATCCAAAACATCCTCTCTTTAAGGTATTAGACGTGCCCGCCCCTCTGCTCAGAGATAACGGTTTCTGAAAATGCTGATGCACCACAGCCTGCCTCTTGGTTCCCTGAATGCTTTGCACTTTTTCTTATTCCTGTTCTTGCTGTCACTGTTTTTCTTTGCTTTTATCACCTTAACCTTATGTTCTGCACGCCTAGTACTGTACCAGCACTGTTAATCTCCTCAGTTGTCTTAAAGTCTTACTGTGTTTGTTTTTATGCTGCTAAAGACTTTCCTTTTTTGGGGGGGGGGGGATAATGAAGAGTTTCGATTTACTGTAGGGCTCCACTTTCTCAGAGAGAGAATCAATAGAGAGAGGAAGATGATTGTCAGTGATTGGAGTGGTGTTGTTTGAGATGTGCAGCATCCACACAAAGGTCAACAACATCAGAGCAAAACTCAACCAAACTTTATCTGTATTACTGGGAAAATGTCTGTCTCCCACTAACTTTGTGCAGTGTGCTGGCTTTAGGTGAAGCAATCATCGATCAGAGATGGTTTACAAAAAGAATGAGTCATGAATAATGGAATTTGCTCTGTTTATCTACTTAAAAACAAGAAATTTGGCATCCACGAAAGACTAGTCTAATAATAATCATTGATTTTTCCTCTGAGGTCGTCGTGTCGAGGTCATCTGAGGTTTGGCCAGTAGTGTATGTCAAGTAACCCAACAGTTTCCCTCTCGTCAATAAAACCTCTGGGATGCTACATCGGAGTCAAAAGCAAACAGTCGTCCAGAAATAGCTTTTCTCCAATGTCACAATGACAGAGAGAAACTTTCCAGAGCAACAACCGAAGCAACAGAGTACATGCATACACACACAGAACACACGAGAGGAGAGGGGGAGACGGCTCACCTGGCCTCTTTGTTATGCAAATCAATCGAATCAATATGACAAATGTACTGTAAAGGGGGAAAAAAAAATACAATGCTTTTTTTCATCTCCATCAGCATTCATCCTCGACCACTGGTCTTATCGGCGCTCCCAGCCACGACCACAGACCTGATTAATGGCTTCCACGTGTCAGCTACGTAAATCGTCAGGGCACGCTTGGTTGCATCTGAATGGACGGGGTGTGAGTTAGATGGCAGCGCACAGAACCGACCGAGGGCTCAGGGGTTTCCACCTCCGAATCTATAGAAGCTCTGAGGCACAGTCTTACATGATTAAACTGCCTTTTTACTTCACGGGATTTCTACTGAAAATGCTTTCATTTGTACAGAGGGAAATGTTTTGTTTCTTTTTTGTGATCAAAATTTTCTTTTGACATTTAGGCAATATACAGTATCAGGTGGGAACCCTGAGGGCCTTCTATATCGGCACATATCAGTATTTCAAATGTTATATTTATTTATTTCATTATTATTAGTCTATTCTCTTCTAATTCTAATTTAAACCTCATTTTCTATAAATTTTGCTTCACAGCTAAACAGCTAAACAGAATTATCCAATCAGATTTTTTTGTTGTTGTCTCCAGGCAGAGAAATGTTAGAGCTGGCTCACTCATTGGTTAGGACTTCATCACTGGGACAGAAGGCCACAGCCTGTGTGTTTGTTTAGAAAGTGACAGGTGAATAAATCAATCGCATTTTGATTTACAGTGGACGGGACCAAAAATGACCCCTTAGGCCTTCCCGAAGGACAGCGATATCTTGCTCCAGCCGAAGCAGCCAACACCAACGCTGTTGCTAGGTGGCTAACTTGATAGCAGCATAGTGGAGGATCTGCAAAGGACTTTATTATTCTGGAGACTGAAATTGCGCTTGTCCCCGAGGCTGTCAGAAAACAATTTTCAGACTCTTAAATCTTTTTTTTAAAGCTACTTCCACTGGTGCAGCACAGCAGACAGAGCTGTGTTGGTAGACAGAAACAATTTAACTGGAGATCTGTGCCACTGTGTGTGGTCCTGAAACAGAGAAATAAGAATGATAAAAAAGAAGCTCAGAATGATTCATAGATTATTAAAGCTCTTAATATCAAACAAACTTATTTATAACTTATACAAACAATATTGACAGAGTAAATGTCAATTATCTACTGTTAATGCACTTTTAAGCACAGAAAACTCTATAAAAAACATTATTTATTCTGCTATAATTGTGTGGTGTTCGCTACCTCTACACGTCACAACCTACCTGGCTGCCTGCCCTTATTCCAGCAACATCTTTTTTTCCATTTTGCTGCATTTTTTTTGGAGATTCTGGCTAAGTTTAGGCCGAATTGAAGTCCCAGCTCTAATAGTCATGGTTTGCCACTGATATAGATACATCAACAATAGTAAAAATAGCAAAAAACAAAAACAGAAACAGAACCGTGTTGTGTCCGGTGTCCAAAAAAATGATGCAAACAGAATGAAATTAAATTACACTCCCCCCACACCCCAGGATCCAGAGCACGCCCCTAACTGGTGATGAACCAGGTTTTTGAGTTTATAGACAGCTACTGCCTCATCTCTATCGCTTCTTCCTTTGCCCTGTGTACTTGTTGATAACTCTAGGTACACCATATCCAGGCGCACTAGAAGCCACACTTGAAGCCATACTCTTTGATTAAGGGAGTGGGTAAGCTTCCAGTGTGTTTTGCTGCTGTAAGCCCAAATAGTTGATTCCATCAGGGGATACAACGCATACTTAGAGAATCACTGTTATTTTCCTTCATCAGTCTTGACTTATTCAAAAAATAGAGGCAGGAGAGTGAAACGTGCACAGAAAGACTACAGTACAATCTGTGACTGAGTGCTGTGAGTTGAGTCCTGTGCCGAAACAAACAGAGTCATTTGTCACAGTCTTTGTTTTTTAATCTCTGGTATAAAATTTAAATCCCTACGGACACTTTTCATCTGTCGAATCTTGATTTTGTTACCGAGGCAAACTGTGTTCGTTGTGCACGTCACGCATGCTCTCCAGCCTTTGCCACATCCAGGGAAAACCCTGATGACGGTGGAATATTGTGTTCGTATTGTGCTTGTGACAGCGGTGATGTTATTGTGCAACTGCTCACCTTCTGTCACAGCCACTCACACGCACAGTCTCTCTCTCTGCCTCTCCTCCTCTGTGTAGCCTGTGTGTACAGACCTGCTAAAAGCATCCACTCTGTCATTAAGTGTTTTTTATTTGGGAGCCATGAATTGACGAGTGACGTCAGGATCGGTCGATGCGTATGTAGTTTTCCTGGTATGTTGAAATGATTGGTGCCCTACCAATTTTTTTGCACGTTAAAATGCCACTGATTGATTCATAACAAAAAACATAGACTGATTGAGTGTCGATTTAAAACTTTAAACATCTAAAAAACATATTTTAGAAGATTTATGTTGGGCGCATGATGCATGGAAGAATTTCACAACAAAACCAGCAAAGTAATGTCACGTCTTAATACCAAATATAGTCAAATTGTTTAGCCAAATTTAATGTTTTATGTTTGCAAAGGGTTTTTTGATTGTTTGTCCAGATATTCCCTTTGTAGCAAACATTAGCATTTGGTCTGTGCAGCTGTAGTTGGCGGTTGGTCTTTGTGGCTAACATTTGTGATTGGTCTTACCTGTAAATGTTTATTTAAATTAGATGTTGAGACAAGATAATGGCAAGAGATAATGATTTGACAACTGTGAGGTTAGCTGGTTTCACTGTTATGCCCCGTTCAAAAGGAGCAGTTTTTATTTTGCTTCAGAGGGAGAAAATGCCAACATAACAAACAAAAAGTACTCTAAATTAGCCCCAACTACCCTAACAAAAAATAAAAGGTAAATGAATGACAAATCACTAACCTACCTCCTAAAAACAAAGTAAACAGGAGAAAAAGGGTTAAAAGAAAAAGGGCTTCTCCCTCCTACGTACTGCTCAACTATTTACAGATATTTACAAAGTTGATGTTTTAAATTACTCTATACTCAGTCACAACAAGCTTCAGAAAAACTCCACAGAGCACAAACTATCACATCACAACTTTTAACAGCTTACTATGAAAACACATTTTATGTTAAAAAATCCAATCAATCCAATAGTTTTTGAGATATTGGATGGATTGAACCCTCTTTAGGTTAGAAACAGTGATGAGTACAGAGTTGCTTTATGTATTAGTTAATGTACCTTTGGGTTCAAAATTGTGCAGCTTGGTTCATGTAGCTTGACTGACTGCGTAACAACCACATGGCCGCTCAGTGTGCCTGTTATTACCTCGGGCTGACCATCAGTGCCTGGTTGGTTACTTTTACACCACATCTGTACATGTCCATTCACTCTGTGATGTAATACTTCCTCCTGATGACACGGGAAACCATTTGATTATCACGGAGCTTCTGTCAGAGCAGCCAGGGCAGCTCCTGCAACACGAGGGGCGATGTCAGGTCACGCAGATGGCTTTTTGTCTTGTTTTTAGACATATTAATGTTCTGACATGCTTATGATTTACCCTAAAATGGCTTTTCCTCCCGCTCGCGGGGCTCCAATCTTATTTCATGTAGTATTCATGATTTTCACAATAATAACATGATACGTTTGACATCAAAATTCATTTAATATTTTTGTCTTTTGTTAAGATTGTATTTGATTTGGGTAAGGATACAGTCTGAAATCCCATGAGCTCATGAAATGCTGCTGCTGGCCAGAATACAAGTGAAAGAAGGGAATACAGTCTTATTCATAAATTACAAATATGTGACCCAGTATAGCCAATGAAATAAGATAAGATAAGACAAGACAAAGACAAAGACAAGATAAGATAAGATGGAATGTGCAGGTAGAAAAAAGAGTGATTGGTAAATAGAAATACAAATAAAATAAGAATAATTTACTTTTTACAGATATATTTATAACTGTACAGGATCATTGCACATGTTATACAGATATACAGAATTTACAGAATGTATATATAAAACATATAAAACATAAATACAAAAAAGCATATCGTACATAATGACAAAATATAAATATACTGTATATATCTCTTATATATAAAGGATAATTGCACAGCGTACATAATTAATAATATAAAAAAATAGCAGTAAAAAATGTATTTAGTTCAGAATAATAGGCATTTACAAAGTGTCTATATATTGTAGGGTTGCAAATTTTATGCGTTTGCCTCAAGAGATAGTTACATTAATCGATTAATTATTAATAAGATACGTATACAATTGTTTTTAGTCATTTTTTCCTCATGTTCATTTTTTGCATATTTTTTATATTTTTTTCCCCACATTTTACATTTAATTTTAAGTTTCCATATTCAACAAATGGCTCCACGAGACAAAACAATGTTAATCACAATTACTTTTCTGGACTATTGATTAATTATCAATACATTTTAATTGGTTAAATTCTTAATGCTAATTAATAGAATAGTGATTAATCATTAACATTTCTAATATTTAGTAATTTAATGTGTATAAATAAGATATACAACATACAACTGAGATAGAAAATGATAAATCATGTAAATGTGTGTGATAATTTCACAGGACTGTTGACCTTTAAATAGAAACAGTACTAAAAAATACTGTTGTTGTCCTTAATAACAGTTCAGTGTACTTCCTGGGCCATCTGAGGAATTCGGGGCACAAATCTGCACCATAACAACTCTTCTCAGAATCTAGGGCTCGCATGTGAAAGAGGCCACAAATATCTGCGACTTAAGACAACTGCGGCGGAGAGGAAGAATTCACAAAGTCTCTGTTGGTCCAACCTTAATGCCGGGATTATATCAGGATTGCACGAGGCATCTGTCATGCCAGGAGCTGAGTAAACGGCACAATATGACTCGTGAGTGTCACAGATGACAAAATAAATCTGTTGACCCAAGAAGCGCGGGAGGAACATAAGATGTGTTTATTTGTTTGACATGCTACAACAGATTTAAAAAGGACTGGGAGGTCTTGTAGGAGGGAAGTCTTTCCTTGTTGAAAACAGAAGATTAGTAGATTTAACTGAAACAAAAACAATTATTTTGTCATTTTTGATTGAAATAATACAATAGGATTTTTAGCTGCACGTTGATCGTAAAAACCTGAAAACAAAAGTAACTACAATGAAGAATAGCTCACAGTTCCTCCCATTCATGACTTTGACCTCTGCAGAGCATTTATCAAGGACATAGTATAAATGTGCAAACCAGGAGCACCTGCACTCCCAGTGTAGCAGCAGTGCTGTCCGTGGCTCGGCCTGGAGTTTGACCTCCCCCGAGGACAAAAGAAAGGATTATTTTCCAGTGGGGTTCAGTAAAATATTACATTAAGCTATCACATGTTTCATTCTTGGCATATCCAGCTTCTCAGCATCTTTTGAGCATCATTGTATTAACATGCACTCTAGTGTCCTTGTTTGGAGTCTTATGCTGTTTTTGATCATATTTAACTCTGTCTTCAAGAAATTATCTTTTTAATTTACTGAATTGTTTTCATAAAACTTCCTGCCTGGATTATGGTCACAGACAATGTTTCTTTGGCTGAATGTTAACAGCACATTGATATACAAGTAAAACACAGGAGTTGCAAAGAGCTGGTTGGGGTGGACGGTGTACAAAGTGCATGACTGCGTCACCAGGATTTGGATCCACATTCCTGCAAAAAAAAAACAAAAAAAAAAAAGCACTTTAGTTAAGGTTAAGGTTCAGTTAAATGTTGCAAGTCAGCGCTGACTTTTGAATTATGCTGTAATCAGTACGACTGGTAGTGTGTTTCAAGGTCGTCTGAAAAGAAATGAAATACGTTGTCGGTGAACATTTTACTGATCTGGTCAGTATCAACATTTTCGGGACATGCTGGGTATGCTGATTAATAACATTTCCTCATGTTAACAGAAGAAGTATTTTGGTCTGTTACACTTCCCTCAAAACATATTTAATGTTGCAAATTAGTTTGATTCTGGACACATGGAGCATGAAAAATCAGGTTATTAATATCCCTGTATAGATGATGTAACAGAATCCAGATTTCTTGCTGCAGTTGTATCTTGATTTCTCACCATTTTAGCCGCTGCGTTCTGTATCAGGATGAGGTGTTTACACATGAAAACATAACCAGATACCAGCACATTGAACAATCACACCCCCTTTATACGAAATGCAGCTTCCAGTGGGGAGACCAGGACTTAAATGCTCTTGCTTTCGACTCCATGTCTGGCTTGGTTTTATGTAGTCAATAGATCCCTCAGGTCCTCTGTTAGTTCTCTCTTGGTTCTGGTCCTTCTTGGGCACGACTCGGCACAGTCTGACACATTTTAAGTGGTGACGGAAAATGCAAACTTACGGCGCAAGTGCCAATGGAAAAGGCACGAAAGACTCACAGCGAGGCTGCCTTCAGCCATCATGGCTCCAGTCTGTGAACGAACTGCCAAAAGACTTGAGGCAGAGCAGAAAACTTAAAACACACCTTTTCAGTCTGGCTTTTATCTAGTGCACCCTATTACAGCTTGCATTTTATTGATATGTTTTATCTCTTATTATGCTATTCTTTATTTTATTCATTTAATTTCTTTATTCCATGTTTATCATGCTTTTTCTAAAACTCTTTTCTCATGTGAAGCACCTGCTTTTGCATATACATGATTTGTGCTTTATAAATAAAATTTGACTGATTGATTGACTCACTCATCTCTCACTCCTGCACAGAAACAATATATTTGGACTACTAAAATGTGCATTTTGGGGCAACTCAGCAGCTCAGTTGGTAGAGCATACGCCTGATGTGCTGAGGCTATCAGTCCCTCGCAGTGGCCCTGGTTCAGTTGCAGCCTGCAGCTTTTTGTGCCTGTCATCCGCCCTTCTCTCTCTCCCCCCTTTTCCCTTTGTGCTCTTCAGCTTATACTGCATAACAAAGGCCAAAAAATATGCTTTTAAAAAGTGCATTTTCTTTAGATGACAGTCGTATTAGCAGCAGTGACAGCACCAGCAGAGGACCTAGCAACAGCAGCAGCAGTATCAGTGCCATAATAGAATTACATCAGATCCCTTTCATATTTTATTTTGGAAAAAAATAAAATAAAAGCTTATGTAGTCTAACAGACGGTTTGGGATCCCACAGCTTAGACTTAACAGGCTGCGGAGGTCATTCACTTGTCAATCCATTAAATTACAAATATGTTTAAAAATCACAAAAATGTTTGTACATCTGAACTGTTTGTGCTCGGTCTAAGTTTGATCCGCTGCGCTTTTCCTATGGCGCGTGTGTCGGCCTCTGCTCCGCATGTACCGTGCCACAGCAGTCGGGCAATCTGTTCACATGCATGTCCTGATGATACACAGAAGAGACGACGAGGGGAGAATCATAATATTATCATTAATATGGTTATGGAAACTACAACAAAAAGTCAATTCATGAGGGATTTGCTTTAATCTGGCTGGGTTTAACGAAGGCAGGATTATTTACTGTTACGCAGGAGGCTTTAGGTGTCACATGTCCCTGGAGTCCAGGATAGAGATAGGGCTCCACATCACAGGGAAACCTCTTACATCCTTTTGCCCTCCAACTGACCAGATTATAGTTTACTTTAGTGATGACTAACTGATACTGAATGACCAGGATTTTCAGTCCGTCGAGGCATAAACACAATGTTTGTTTTCACACACAGCCGCCATGCACATGTTTTCCAATGTAACAGCTAACATAATGACACTGCTATCTACATGGAAATAAGACAAACAGTTCAGCGTGCACCTGTGGAACAAATGTCCAAAACGTGTCATTATTATGTGGAACGGACTCTGCTGTTGAGTGTTTTGAACACATTTTTCATTTCACTGACAAGAGGGTGAAAATGTGTTTGTCTGACAAGAGAAGTCGTGAGTGAGACTCAATGCAGAACATGCACACGGCCTGAAAAATGTATTACTTTATAGGTTCTGAAAATCAAGCGTGACCTTTCATCGTTATATGGTGTTAAAACTGGATGCCCTCACATGTGTGAGATTAACAGACCAGATTCAGTTAATTCAGGCTCGGAAACAATCCAGACGTCGTTCTCTCAGATCAAATATACTCCAGCAACATTCCACTATACTTATTAAACAATTGTTTGAAAGAAAACACACAACAACTGCTTTTTTCCTTTGTAAACTGACCACGTAACACAAAGTCATGATCTTTGGTCCAATAATGTGATCATATTTCACCTCCTTTCACCACAATAGAATTCAATCATTTCATCATATACTGGTCAAATGTAAACATCAGGTTATGGCTGCACAATTAATCAAAATTGGAATATTTCCAAATCGCAGAAGCCGCAATGTTCTGATAAAAGAAAAATTTGTGACCAAACACTATTATATACGGCAGTGCTGCAGAGATGCCCCGGCCTACAAATCTTGTTTTTATGAAAACGTGTTTGTTTGGTGCAGATCCCAACAAAATAAATCATCTCATGCAAAAAATGATTTTTTCCACCAGTCATGAATCATATCACAATTGCATCTGTCAAAAATAATTGCAATATGTTTTATTTTACATATCGTGCAGCCTAATTTTGCACTTTGCTTGAGTATTTCCATCACCTTCTTAGGTCAGTAAGGAGGCAAAACACCATGACTTTTCATTGTCAGGTCTCATTGTCATTCAGTGAAAAGAATCTTGAATTTTTGTTTCTACATAATCTCTTGTTCCACTCCAGTCCAGCTGGTGGCAGTAATGCATCTCTAAGCTGGTTTGCTGACAGCAAATAAACAAACACTAAAGAAGAAGAAGAAAAAGGAAGAAGCTTCTACCTCTGCTGTTGTATTTTTATAACCAAACTCAGCTGTCAATATTTCCACTATGTGACTATGAGGAGGAATAAATGTCTGCTCCAACAGCAGCAAGGTTTTTGTACATGAGATTGTCCTTCTTGGATCTCAGCCAAGTGAGTGAAGTAGGACACTGTGGGCCACAAACTTGAACTTCAACTGGACAAAGAGTTTATCTGTCCTGTCCTTGGTCTTCCAGCGAGCTTTGAGATTAAGGTTTTGACATCACTAAGGTAAGACTTTGTTTACTGTTTATTTGTTCATTAGTCTGAGGACTACCTCAGACACGCTGGATGTTTATTTGCTCTCTTCTGCTGCTGCTGATCTTCTGGATGCAAATTTCAGCTTTTGTGTCGCTGTGTGGAGTTCATCTTTAATTGTGAGCTGTTGTGGCAGAGGTCAATTCTCCTTTGGTGGTTTGTTTGACTGGTGCATAATTATGATTTCATGCTGGTGGTGCAGATAGTGGTGGTGAAAGTCCTACTGGTGTGACTGACGTGAAGCGAAATGGCTGAATTGATCTAGTGGTGTATTTCCTCGTGGTTCAATGCAAACTGGGCGTCTCTTGTAGAGGTTGATTGCACACAAATACGTTTTTGTGACATGCTGTCGTCACATTTTCTTCGTGCATGTTAGCTGAGCATTTACTGAGCATGCTGAGCTTATTTCTTTGTCTTTCTCTGAGGTCTTCTCACTGGTTTGAATTGGACAGGGACAGTTAGAATATATATCTCCGTGCACCAATCAGGATATTTGAATGTTAACCTGATTATTGATGGATTACTCCTGAATATTGGTGGTTGTTTCAATCAAATCTGATCAAACCACATCCTCAGAGTCCAAATTAAGCATACAAACCTTTTTTAACTTTGAAACTCTTAATAAATAACCCTTAATATATATATTTGTTCACTTTAATTGTTGCTTATTTTCAGTGTTTGAGAGAAACACTTTAAAGATCAGAAGCCATGTTCTCAGGGCCTTTAGTTTGTTTTGTAATGCCTGTACCTCTTTGTAAAATCCTGTTTTGTTTGAAATAAAACCCTGTAGATCAGTCCAGCGTACAACTGACTCAGGCTGAGGGCACATTTGTCAACAGTGTCTGTTGTGTTCGAGGCCTCGACCTTCGGTGGATCAGCAGGAGGATGTCAGGTTTCCCTTTACCCCTTCACTTGTTCATATTGTAGGCCGGCATTTCTGGGAAAGTATTAATCCCGGCTTGTTCAGACAGATTAACAATGTGGAGCGGAGGAGCGGGTCCAGTAAAGAGATATAGGATGTCGTCGTCCTTGATGCAGTTATCAGATAATCTGCTGATCGAGACCCCTTTAAGAGGAACCCCTGCTGCATGTGTGTGGGATCAAAGCCATGAGTCAGTGAGAGGGATTCAGATGAGACACTGAAGATATGGAGCTTCTCGTGGGGCAGTCGAGTGTGTCGTGTGTTTGATATTGAATCAAATGGAGCGCAAGACATGAATATTTAGATAAAATAGATAAATTTTTGTGTGTTTACCTGCAGAGACAAATGAATCCTTGTCAAAAACCTGAGAGAGAAGGGTGTCTAAATCACATTTGTGCTGCAAATGAAGATAAATGATTATCGACGAGGCCACAAAATAAACTTTTTCACTAAATTTAATGATGTCGCCCACTTTCTCTATCTAATCAACACTCTTAGAAATAAAGGTGCTAATAAAGGTGTCTTGTCCCAGTAGAAGAACTGCTTTTAGGGCTGGATATAGAACTTCAATATTGTTTTGGCACTGCTTCAATACCGTCAAGTATTGAAAAATGTCTATTCATTTGACTCCTAATTTCAACACCTAAGGAGTAAAAGCCATTAATGTCAGTTTTTTATTTTTGTTAAAAAGGATTTTAGTATTGAAAAAGGTATCGTTCCACCCAGGGGTGGGCTCCCAAAAACCCTTGTATATTCCAAGGGTTTCACCTAGAATGCACCCCAAAGCCTTTTTCTGCCAAAATAGTTCTGGTTCTTGAAAGGGTTCCTATCAAGATTCTTGAAACCTTGGTGCTGTCTAGAGAACCAGCCTGTGTTTCCCACAGTTTTGAGTGGAACATTCTATTCGAGTAGTTTCTGTACCAATTTATTTTTGATGGAAATGTTCCATATGGTTGAAACGGAACGGGACGGTTCCACATTGGTGGAAGTGGCCTATATAGGCCCTTTTCCACCAAATATGCTCTGGTACTTGAACCAGTTCCATTCAAAATCCTTGGAACCTTGGTGTTATCTAGTGAACCAGCCCGCATTCCACCAGTTCTGAGTGGAACCACTGTAATCAAGGATGTCATCAACAGAGGGTGCTGCACAATGTACAACAACCTGTAGAACATGACACGCCTACATTGGTTCCCAAGGAAAAACCTGCATTTTTTTTTCTGAACCTGTTCATTTTTGGTGGAAATGCTCAAAACAGGTTCTTGAATCAGAATGGGGCCAGTTCCATGTTGGTGGAAAAAGGCCGTATGAGAAGCTCTACAGAGAACCCTTCTATGGTGTAATGATTCCATCCAGAACCCTCTCAGGGGCTCTATCTGGAACCTTTCCATAAGGCTTTCATCTAGAACCCACCCAGGGGGCTCTTTAAAAAACTTTTTAATATTCCAAGGGTTTTATCTAACACCCAGGGGGTTCTACCAAGAGCCCTTTTATATTCCTAGGGTTTTGTCTAGAACCCACCAAGGGGAATCTAAAATATCCCTTTTAATATAAGGGTTTCAGCTATAACCCTCTTGTCGTATGAAGGTTCTACAAAGAACCAAATTATACACTATAGATGAGACAAGAACAAAAGTAAAATCATTGATTAAGGGGACTCTAGATCTTTAGATGAAAAGAGTTCAGAGTAAAGGGTTCTGGGTTGAACCCCAGCCCTTCGTGAAGAACTATTTTGGAACCCTTATTTCTAAGAGTGTAACATCCTTCTCTCTGCAGTTAGTCAGCAGTTTATACAGCCATTATCTCTAGATTGTGAAGCTCAATTGGATTGAGGCAAACCTGCAGTGATCTGTGCCTCTCTAATCATTTTATGCCCCTCATGAGAAATAATCGTGCAGATGTTGGGGAGAATTTTAATCTTCTATATGTTGCAGGGATGCAAAGGAATAGATCCAACTGATAAATGAGTCAGGGCTGTAAAATCGTTGAAAAAATAATTACCATCCTTCAAGTAGGCAGTCCCATTGAGATTTACATTATGTTCTTTTTTCTATAATTACAAAACAACTCTATGGATTTTCACATTATTTACACTCTGTGAAGAGACTTAATGGTTCCTGGACAGGCAAAGTTAATGTAGTTTGTTATGGACTGTCAGACACAGTCGTCAATAAACTCAATCCTTTCTTGACTTCACACAACTTCACACGAGGCCCAAACAAAAGAGTCACTAAATGCAACGTCTGCAGGGATAAAGGCTGCTGGATCGACCACATCAATTTTTATCAGGCCCCTGACAACGCACCCAGACAGGTGAGCCGCTTTGTAAAGTTAATGTTAGTGCCTACGGACACTTAGATAAGATATTTAGCTCAGCATCAGCTATCTAATGTTTGCCTGCTTGATTAGATTGGCGTTAGCTGAATATTTTAAAAAGAGGATTATTTTCACATGCAGTGTTTTGTTGCCATGCCTATAAAATTATTTTATCTTCCCTGGCTTTGCACAGAGTAATGATGGCAGCTTCTTGGTCAGCTTTTGTGAGTTCCTATTATATTATAAAGCTGGCTGGTTGCTTATAAAGGCCTGAATACATAAATGTTTAAATTGAGAAGTTTAGACTTATATGCTATGCTATGCTATGCTATACTATGTTACAGTATGCTATGTTGTACTACACTATACTATGCTATGCTATGCTACACTATGCTATACTACGCTATGCTACACTATACTATTCTATGCTATGCTGTGCCATACTATACTATGCTATGCTATACTATGCTATGCTATGCTATGCTATACTATGCTATGCTATGCTACGCTATACTATGTTGTACTATGCTATGTTTATACTTCACTATGCTACACTATACTATGCTATGCTATGTTATGCTCTACTACACAATGCTATGCTATGCTGGACTATGCTACACTATGTTATGCTATACTACACTGTGCTATTCTATGTTATGCTATACTACACTATGCTATGCTATGCTACGCTATACTACACTGTGCTATTCTATGCTATACTTCACTATGCTACACTATACTATGCTATGCTATGTTATGCTCTACTACACAATGCTATGCTATGCTGGACTATGCTACGCTATGTTATGCTATTCTACACTATGCTATTATGTTATGCTATACTACACTATGCTATTCTATGTTATGCTATACTACACTATGCTATACTTCACTGTGCTATGCTATGCTATACTTCACTATGCTACACTGTACTATGTTATGCTATATTATGCTCTACTACACAATGCTATGCTATGCTGGACTATGCTATGCTATGTTATGCTATTCTACACTATGCTATGCTATGCTGGACACTATAGCTATGCTTATACTTCACTTGCTATGCTATTTATATGCTATGCTCAACTATGCTTCGCTATGTTATGCTATTCTATACTATGCTATGCTATACTATGCTGTGCTATAGTACACTATGCTATGCTATGTTATGCTATACTACACTGTGCTATACTATGCTGGACTATGCTATGCTATGTTATGCTATACTACACTATGCTATGCTATGCTGGACTATGCTACGCTATGTTATGCTATTCTACACTATACTATACTATGCTATGCTGACTATGCTATGCTATTTATCTATCTACACTATACTATGCTATGCTGGACTATGCTATGCTATGTTATGCTATTCAACACTACACTATGCTATGCTGGACTATACTATGCTATATTATGCTATACTACACTATGCTATGCTATGTTATGCTATACTACACTATGCTATGCTAATGCTGGACTATGCTATTCTATGTTATGCTATACAACACTATGCTATGCTATGTATGCTATACTACTACTATACTACACTATACTATGCTATGCTATGCTATACTATGCTAAAATCACTAGAAATACAGAAAACCTTACTCCAAATCTCCACTGGTTGCATCTGGAGGTTGTGGTGGCATTGCAGTAGGTGCTTCCTCATCTGCAGCCAGGCGGACAGCTACTGAGTTAACTCCTCTAGTTTCCTCTGTACCAGCAGCAGCAGCATGTTTAGGTTGTAGGAGGGACAAAAGTGGAGAATAAAGATGCTTGGATGGGAAAAATCCTGTCGGTGTAATTATGGATATGAAAAAAGTGTGAACCATCTGCTGACAGTTCATCAATAGGTGTTTGAGTGGTGGAGGCGAGGCAGCGTCAGCGACATGAAGGGCTGGTAGATAAAGAGCCGAGGTGGATAATATAATAATATTAACATTTAATTTTACCTCATGTCACTCTCAGTCTGCTCTGTTTACCTTTCATTTCTCTGCATGTGTCCCTCTCTCTCTTCTCTGGCCACGCTCTCAGAATGCTTCTGCTGATTATCAGGATTTGGCTTTTGCTAACACAAGAGATATGAAGGCTTTTGCTTCTGAAGAAACAGAATATATATGTGTGTGTGTGTGAGGAGAGAGAGTAAGACAGGAGTGTGTGTGTGAGTAACAAGATAACAAGAAGCCTCTGACCTCCTCCGTGAGGTCGGTGCAGACGTCCAGCAGTCATATCTGGGGTTAAACGCTATGTGAAGGCGAGGTGCTTGTGAAAGGTTTAAAGTGACTCAGAGCACATCTGGGTACCACACGCAAGAAGCAAACAAAAAAAAGAAAAAAAACAAAAACAAAAAACATCCTGTTAGACAGAGGAAATGTCTCTTGTCTTCAGTGTGATGCCTGTGGGAGGAGAGGAGAGCTGCTGCATGCAGTCTGAGTTCATGCAAGAACAACTGAAAATCAATGACAGGTTTAATAATCGACTAATTATCAATCATTGGTTATTGTGTATTTTATTAAATAAGAGGAACATTTGCATATTTTCCCTGTTTCATATCATTAATCTACATTTGTTTTTCCATCCAACTCTAATGCAAATTTCAACAAAACAATTCAGTCTTATTGCCTCAGACAGTTAAAAGGATAGTTCACCCAAAAATGAAAATTCAGTCATTATCTACTCACCTTCATGCTGAATGATGGTTGGGTTTATTTTGTTAGTCTGCAAAACCCTGCTGGAGTTTCACAGGAAAACAGTGTTGCAGAATCTCCCAAACAATGGAAGCGAATGGTGACCAGTTTTCATAAAATAAAATCAACATAAAATGCCTCCGTACTGCTCGTCTGGTGTAATCCAGGCTTTGAATCGGTCAGTTGGGTTCTGGAGGGTTGGCATGGCTTGTGGTGGCGGGGCCCCGATGCGATATCTTTCCATGGGGTTCAAAATCCCCGGCGGCGCCCCTGGTGTGGAGAGACATGTTTATGGCATCTTCTGTCGACCTGTTCGCCATGGAGGCAAATTGGTGTGTGAGAACCAGCCCCTCAAAGCACTTCATTACAGCAGGGGCTGAGAGCCACAGGTCTGCAGTCATTAAGGCCGCTGATAGATGTTTTCTTTGTCGCAGGCACAGTGGTGGCAGACTTGAAGCATTTGGGGACGGCGCATTTTGACAGGGGGAGGTTAAAGATGTTGCAAAATATCTCTTGCCTTTCAGTGACAGGCTATTTACTCCAAACTAATTGACACCGAGTCGAAGTACCAGCACAAATCACTACATCGACCCCCGGCCTCGGAGGACGGAGGAGCTGAATGGATGAAAAGTTTGTTTTTGATGACGATGTGTGTGTGGATTTTACCCCACCAGACTGTTTTATCACCGAGGGCTGGTAACGCTTCAAGCTCAATGATGGATCAATACCAGCTGTTCGTGACCAGTTTTTACATTGTTTTGTTTTGTTTTAGTGCTAATTTTTGAGGTTATGCTCTATGATAGCATGTTGTTGCTAATGTGGCTACTACCACAGGCTGGGGCGATGTTGGACTAATGTTGTAATATTAAGGGACAGATGTGAAACTTTGCTCTGTGGGAGTTTATACTTGTTTGCCTATATGGAAGCTGTTTGTGTTGCCTCTGCATATACATTTACTTGATAGAAATGTCCTGAAGGTAAAGCTATAGCTACGTGAGAAAAAGAAATGTTCAAACTACAGGGATTTAAACCCAGATAGAGTGCACTGTGGCCTGCCCCCACTGGATTGGGTGAAGAGTAGTTAGATTTTCAGTTTACCAAGATTCTCTTCGGTCGACTACAGCCCCAGAGGAATGTTTTTTAATGACATGCAAATGAATCACCCTAAAATGAGTCTATGTAAAATGGCCTTTAGGCAGCACTGTGAGGACTTTATGTTGCTTTCACAGAAATTAGGTGAAAAGATTCCGAAAGCGCACCGAGATCGAGAGCAACACTTTGAAAAGGGCCTCCCGTGAAGGGCAGACCGAGACCTCACAGAGCTAATCTTGATTGACTTTTCTTTTGCCACAGACTTCAATATTGAGCTCAGAGCACAGAGGCGGCACTCCCGCTGTGAGCTCTTTGAAGAAGGTGTGTTAACAAGATGACTCCGTTTTCGCTGCTATGCATAATAACCTCTGACCTTTCCCCGTCCGTATTAGTGTATGTAAAAGAGCCCGAGCCAGCGCTGTTTTAGACAAGACAGAGGGAAGCTATTTCTGCTGTGAGATTCATGTTAATGAGAACTATACCTGTGGTGGTGTGTGTGTGTGTGTGTGTGTGTGTGTGTGTGTGATCTGTAGACAAATAGGGTGGGCAGACACAGACAGAGACAAAGCAGCAGAGGAAGAGGCCAAACAGCAGCAGCAGGACGGCTTTTGCATTCTAATCAGAGTCCCTGTTTTGGCTCCCAGGAAGCTCTAACCCAGCAGGCCAGGACTCTGTGCATCTCATCAGTGCTTGCACAGATACTGAGTAAACACACACACACACACACACACACACACACACACACACACTGGTGGAGCAAAATGAGCCTGACTCGGGAATATTGGATGTGAAGGTGTCAGAAAATGAGGCAGACTCTCTAAAACTAGTCCACCATCAATCTCCGGACTGCCGTTGAGATGAGAAGCTCTATAAATATGACTAATTTCAGATCAAAGCCCTCCAGAAATCTCCTTGAGGATTACTCTGGTTGTCTCTCCTGGTGGGTGCGACCTTACCTGAGGACGGTCGCGCCGCTCTTAATGTCACAAATGTCTTGAGGTGATTGTTTGAAATGAAACGCGACGGAGGGGAGACATTGATTTGACTGGTCTGATGAAATTCGATCACAGGGGCAGACGGGACACAAACCGGAGGAGTGTGTTGTTAAACTGACGTGTGTTGTTGTGCGTGGACTAATTAATTGCATGTTTCACACTGTTTCAGACAGGATACAAGAAGAGCATCTTACAGTTTGTAGGATTATATCAACCTCTTAAACCTAGTGTTGAAGGTCTCAGTCTAGTCTGACTGAACTAAATTTCAAGACCGGTCAATACCAAGTTTCCTGTGCGTTGTCAGATTTATTTGTAAACATCATTACTGTGATTGGATGTAAAAATTCTGCTTCAAATACAACTAATGAATTTACTCGTTAAAGTTTGAAATTTCTATGACTGTTAATAGCTGACACCCCTCCCCTGTTTGCAAGCAACCCCAGAAAGTAAATGTGGGAGAAGATTTCAGCCAAATCTTCCTACCTAAACCACAAATAGTTCATGTGCAAAGCAGCGTCCAAGAAAAAAAAAAAACACCCTGCAGTGTGTCAAATTCTGCAGTGCGATGCTTACTGAGACAGCTGAGCAAGAGGGGAATGTGAATAGAAAGGTAAGCTGGGATCCTGTTCAGACCTGAACTGGACAGCTGTGAGTTCACAACCTGGCATCACAATGTGTCTCCGGATGCTTTCTTAGTGAACACGATGTGTTTTTACGGGGAAAGAAGCAACTTAATGTTTTGCATTTAATACATAACTTACAACATGGCACAAATGACAAAGAATTCACTGTAGTCGTTTTACTTCCCTGCTCTATATGCAAATAAACATGTTTGTGAAATGCGCTGTTGTTTTTACCCAGCAGCTTTACAAGAATGCCAACATAGTTATATATAACTCTGAACTCTTAACTCCAATCTGAAAATAGTGCAATTTTGTAAGGGAGCTGGGGGTTACCTGTGTTTTCACCAACATGTGCTGCAGGTAAGAGAGCCCAAACATGTAATTTGCATTACAATGAAAAAAATTATGTGCTTAGAGGGCTTAACTTAAGCAGGTCGTCTTTCAGTGTTGTCCAGGACTCATTTGTGTTCATGCTGCTGAAAAAATGTGGCCCAGACTTTATTTAAAAGGATACTCCACCCCAGAATCATAATCCACTCAGTATGTACTCACCCTTATGCCGATGTGATGATGGGTGAAGATCTTCAGTTCACAAAATAATCCTGGAGTTTCAGCAGAAAACAGGTTGCAGCCAAATCCAGTACAATTAGAGTGAATGGTGACCCATTTAAAATGTTAAAAAAAAGAACACAAAACAAACACAAAATGTCTCCATCCTGTCTCGTGTGGTGTAATCCAAGTGTCCACGAGACCGCGACATTAAAATTTAACCCAAAAGGACGCCATTTACGCCATGTTTTTGGCCGAAATGTCAACTGTAGCATGTAGCCGGTAGGATGTAAACATGGCGTTGATCTCGCGATATTTTCACACGTGCGTCCATTAAGAGATACACGAAGTCTCGTGAGATCGACGCCATGTTTACATGCTACCTGCTACATTCTACAGTTGACATTTCGGCTAAAAACATGGCGTAAATGGCTTCCTTTGCGGTTAAATTTTAATCTCGCGCTCGCGGACACTTGGATTACACCACACAAGCAGGATGGAGACATTTTGTGTTCTTTTTTTAAAGTTTTAAACTGGGTCACCATTCACTCTAATTATACTGGATTTGGCTGCAACCCTGTTTTCTGCTGAAACTCCAGGATTGTTTTGTGAACTGAAGATCTTCACCCATCCTCACATCGGCATAGGGGTGAATACATATGGGTGGATGATTATCTAAGAGTGGAATATCGCTTTAAGGACTTTATTTTAATTTCTAGTGGGAGATTTCCAAATTTCCAAAGATACCAATATGTCTGGCTAATGTTTGGGGAATGTGTTCCACACTGACGCACAAGAATATTTAAATATTATGAATTGTGTAGCCTTGACAAAGATGGAGTCGTGGCTTTTAACGTATCTCTCAGTGTAAATGGCGTATAGTTTTTAAATAAAGAGCTGATACATATAATACTGTCAGAACACTATGAGGAAAAGGGGAAAACTGTCAGTGTAACCATCTGCAAAGTCACAGCAAACCAAATCCACAACTGTATCACAGCAATGACTACAACAGCTGTTATTGCCGTCTTTGTGTGTTATGTCTCCATGTTGTGTATCCATGATACTACCAGGCTATTTGCTGCATGATCTGTTTTTCAGAGTAGCAGAAATCTGGTATCCTGGAGCCCAGCACCAAACCCATTACAGTGCTTGGTGTGGGGTAAGCAGAGCAGCACATTAAGCCTTGATAAATGGTAGACTGTTGCCAGATAAGTCGTAAATTATGACCACTTGTGGTACAGATTAATTTGAATATATCTGAATGAGAAAGTAATTTAATTTCAGATCCATTATTTCTCTCCACAGTGTATTTATGTGGCTGTTGGTCACCACAGAAAAGCTTTACCACACACTTCTGTCCCACAATGCACCACGCTGTCCTGTCCTTGGTATAAATTAACTTACATGATTGTTGACCTCAGTGCTGCAGGTTAAATAAAATGCTTTGATATGCAATCCTAAATAATTGAGTCCGTATGGATAACATCATTCTAAAGGACAAACATATTTGAGTTGTAGGTCACAAGTCATTTTAATGGTCATATCAAGGTTACGGTGCATGTTTATTCAGTGTCATACTGAAAAACAGCAGCTCTGAATTACTGCACGGATGAATATTATGCAAGGACATCAAACTATACTTGAGCAAATAAATTTCAATTCCCAACAAACTGAAAGTAGGATAAAGAACATGATGCCTTGGGACAATAGTGGGAGCTGCGAAATTTTGATATTTTCTCTATTCTGCCTCTTTAGCTTATAATGTCTTTGTGCTTTTAAGTCAATCACAAACTCTTTTATTTTGAAATAAACTAAAACAAGTTTTGCCAACATCATTTCCGTTTCTTCTTTAGATAAACTTGAATCTTTGAGTTTTAGAAACCCCCCAGTTTTTTTTGTATTTCAAAAATAGTTCATAGTGAGCTGTGATTTGTCATTTTTGGGTACTTGAAAATTAAATGGTTGCCACTGAAAATATTACATTATTAACTATAATTCCCTTTCATGTTAATGAATTTACTCATTCAATCATTTTTGTAATGTTTTTGTCACTAAAACTGAAAGATTAAGGTTTTTTTTGTTTTTTTCAAAGAAGTAGATAAGTAAATTATCTCAACAAAAGATTATAGTTTGGTAATTTTTTTTTTGTTTATTTCGAATCTTAAGAGTTTGAGTTTGATTCAAATTTTTAAAAAAAAGTCAGTTGCCTTGAAATTGTGAGTTTTCTCTCTCTCAGTGCAATAGATCCAAGATTCTCAAACTGTGGTATGCGAACTCCACGGAATGTCAGAAATATTATTTTAAAAAGAAATTAATTTAAAAACACAGTACTATCAAGATACGCCAACATTTTAGGAATACATAAAAGGTGACATCACTGAAATGTAATTTAAAATAAGTTTTGTCTTTCTTGTGTTTTTGTTTAAATACCAGCCTGCAACATTGTCACATTCATTCACATGTCGTCCATGATTAGTGGCAGTTACGGCCTAAAAAATGGCAAATGGGGGTAAAATGGAGAGAAAATGAAAATGAATCCTTTGAAAACACGGCAATCATGGTTTCAGTCAGGAACTATTACGAAGACGGTGCAGATCAGGAGGAGAATATTTCAAGCAGCCATGTTGAAAATGAAGTGGTACTCAGAGAGCTCAGTATTTTCTGAGGCTGTACGTGGCGTAAGAAGAGAAACACTGCAGACTGTGCAGGTTACAGGTGAGGCCTTTAGCCTGCGAAGCACTTAGAAAAATACATTTTATTTGAATGCAACTTTCCCAACTCCCACACTGATTTAATACAGTAAAGCCTAAAGGAAGTTTCACAGTTCCTTTGATCTGCTTGCACTCTTCTTGCACTCTTCTCTATCCCAATAACTGTTTAAAAAATATGATTAGGAGTGCTGCACAGTGTGGTAAATCTTCTATTCAGAGTTTCTCAAAGTTTTTACGCCTTGTACCACTTCAGGAGATCTCGAGCTCTCCGAGTAGAACCTTACTGCTTTGCGACGTTTGGTGCGAGCAGCTGCTGTGGACTCTTCACCGGCCTGTGCTCGGTTCACTGTTGTTCACCTCATTTTCAACACGGCTGCTCAGAATATTTTCTCTGTAGTAGTTCCCGTTTGGAGCGATGTCTGCAGTGTTTTTGCACCATCTGTTTTCAGTCTACGTTTCATCCTGCCATCACAGTTTCGCTTTGTAAATATTCTGATAATCAGGCTGATATTAAAACAAACAATTGCATTTCAATTATCTCACATTTTATGTATTTTTATTTGAAATTTTGATTTTGTTTTCAAAGTAATTAATTTAATTAAAAAAAAAATATTTCTGACATTCTTCCATGCACCACTAGAGGCGGCTTGTGTACCACTGGTCGCACACGTACCACAGTTTGAGAAGCCGGGTTCTAGTTATTTCTCTCTTACCGTACCTGTGTGACAACCATCTTTAGATTTCAGTAGGAATGCATCCATAAATCAGCACATCTCTTTTTGAGCCACAAATTTCTTGTGAGACTTTCCTGTGTCACTTAACATAAGAATCACCTTCCACTTGCTTCATCCAGAGCTAAGTAGTTCCACAGTCTTTGCTGTGGCTGCACTTTCTTTTCTTTGTGGTAGTTTCCACCATATTCCCGTAAATCTGCGTAGCTTGTGACTTTGTGGTGACTCGCAGTTTTCCCCAGTTGGGCACAGGCGTCAGAAACGGTGACAGGTTAACCTGCACTTGACCTGTGTGTGTGTGTGTGTGTGTGTGTGTGCAGTTTGGTTGACGTGAAACGCAGCCCAGCGATGACAGCCGTCCCTGTTTCCTTAAAGGAGAAATATGTAATATATTTACTGTACTGTATCATAAAATGACAACGATACGTCATCAGAGATTAAGAAAACATGCTAAACAGCCTGCATGTTCTCCTTTGAAATTTCCAACTGTTGAACTGTTTTTATTTGCCTGTTTCACATTTAGAAGAGTTCAAATTAATGCAGAATGTTCGCTGAACGAGTAAGTGTCTGTTTCTTAGTCATAAGAAATCATGAAATATCTTTTAGAAGGAGTAGATGTTTGAAATGTTTAAATTGAGCAATATGTGAATGGGGCTTGGCAGGTAGTGAGACAGGCAGTCACTGGACCCGTAGGTAATAGTTCCTTTAAAATATTCTGGCTTATGATAATAATCTACAAATACAATGCCTTTGCTTTCTCTCAAACACATTTGTCAGCCTTGAGCTACATCTGGATCAGTGAGGGTCAAGCCTAAGCCTGTAACCTTATTTTAGTCTTTTTTTCAAAGGAGATAACCCTTCACTAATCCTCACCGTTACACATGCAGGCCTGCGAGAGAGGACAAAAGCCTCGGCAACAACGTACGAGAGGGAGCGCCAGCTGAAGGAATGCTGGGACTTTTTGTTTTAACGATGCAACCTGGGAGTTAGACCTAATTAGACCCGCTAATGTATTCATAACAACCTGGTTTGACACCACAGTTCCCCTGAAAGAGCCTGAAGAGGCCGTGAACTGACTCATGGTGTCCTGATGGTGCAATAAAACAACAAGACGGCGCTGTAGTTACAAAATTATTCAAATGAAAATAGATGCTGACAAATGCCAACTTTTTTCTTACATAAAATAAATATTAAACAGACATCTTTTTTTTAAAAATACCATCACATATTAAGAGTGATTATTTTAAAATTAAACTGTTTAGCTGAAACATGACAAAAACTGGTGTAGTACAGAAATAACTGAAAATACTTATTCACTGTAACAACCAGCAACCCGATAATATCTTGTTCTTCTTTTTACTAAGAAAATAAAACAAAGAGGAAATGTTTTGGATGTCACTCACCCTGGTTGTCTCGCCTCCTTTACTAGGATGGACACGGGACGCTTGCACTTTTCTGAGCGAACGTCAGGTCATCCTCCAATCCCCCCATCCCCTTAAAGCGATATTCCACCATTACATGATAACCCACTCAATATGTACTCACCTCTATGCCGATGTGATGATGGGTGAAGATTTTCAGTTCACAAAACAATCCTGGAGTTTCAGCAGAAAACAGGGTTGCAGCTAAATCCAGTACAATTGCAGTGAATGGAGACCACGGATAAAACGTTAAAAAAAGAACACAAAACAAACACAAAATGTCTCCATCCTACTTGTGCGGTGTAATCCAAGTGTCCGCGAGCCGCACATTAAAAATTAACCGCAAAGGGCGCCATTTACGCCATGTTTTTAGCTGAAATGTCAACTGTAGCATGTAGCAGGTAGGATGTAAACATGGCGTTCGATCTAGCGAGACTTCGTATATCTCTTAATGGACGCACGTGCAGAAGTCTTGCAGTGAGGGGTCTGAAGGAAACGACATTTTGATACTCTACATGTCCTGAACATGTGGCAGAATTGACGATAAAGTTGACTTTGATTAATGACGATACTTTTGATACAAGACCTGAAGTCATAGTGGATTCGGTAATGTTTATCCACGATGGGGACGGAGGTGCTGCCATAAATCGAGGAGTTTCCTCTCGCAATATGCATAAAATGTTTGAATGTTCAGATATGACTGATTTTGGAAAATGCAAATTGTATCAATCAGGTTCAGATTTTTCTTTTGCGTATGTAGTTGCCTACACTCTTATTCTAGGTAACTTCAGCTCATATCTCAGAGGCTCCAGGTGTTGTGCTGTTTACATATATTAGAGTCAATGGGCTGTTTATGCATGTATGATGAGAAGCCGTGCCGCACAGGGATCAGTACAGTCATATATTCAAACTGCACCAGCGTGGATGCACATAAAACACCCTGTTTTATTACAGTGCTGTCCTCAGTGCTGACAAATGAGAACCACAGATGCAGAAATAACCGAGCGGAAACCGTGAGGAGTAACAGCAGCTTTAGGAGGAACCGATATGCAAAAGGTTTTGTTTTAAAGATACCCTGTAAAAATCACGTCCATTTTTTATAGGGGCTAATAATGTTGGATGTGGTTCCATTAGCAGTGTTTAAGCATGCTAATCAGGCCATTCATTCATCCCATTAAGCATGGCTATCTCTATAATTTAACAGAATTTGAACAGTTTTACCAGCTTAGCGGAAGATGAATGGATGTGCTTTGTTCCTGCAGCGCGCTGTAACTCACAGGACGGTGACACAGAAAGACCTGGCGTGCTTTAACACCACAGTTTAAGAGACTGGTCGAGGTAGAGCCAGTGCATATCTGTTTCAGGTGGAGCCTGAGACCACAGACGCCTCATATATGAACCTGGGTTACCTGCTGCCTACAGCAGCTCAGGTTAAGATGGCTGAGGAAACATATGAAGTGATGTTTTTGTCCCAGATTACATAATTCAGTTTTATCATACTGCTTCATCAGTTAAACCCTGTTCATCAGTCTGCTACAGTTCATCACAACGGCCAAACTTCATACTCATCATTGTTCTCTTCATCACATGGTTGGATTTTTTAGTAGTTTTTGTGTAGTTGTGTTGTTCTGCGTGTTCTTGTGAGTGTTTTTGTTTTCAGGCCGCTCTTGCAAAAGAGATCTTAATCTCAATGGGGTCTGCCAGATAAATTAAAGATTAAAAGAAAAAAGAAAAATCATGGACGACAGTAGCGGAGAGTCAGTGATTAATGAAAGAAGTTCATTCTTGCGGGGGAAAAAAAAAAAAAATTTGGCAAAATAATCTCAACTCAAGGTTCACAAAGGTTTTTCCAGAGCTTTGTCCACAGAAAGTTTGCAAACCTGGTGAGGAGAGAGAATGCTCAATATGTTGTTTTAGTGCCATATTTCTTGGAATTTAATGCGTGTAAGCACAGGATGGATAAATGCATTATTTAAGGTGTTTATTATGAAGGACTATACATGTTTGTACACATGTGCATGACTTGAGATGAACATTGAGGGGGTCAAAAATGTTAACTTTATTAATTAAAGTGCTCAGCGTGCTTGTCCAGTAACACATAACAGCGACAAAACACACACTACACAATTAAATCTTAAGAATAGTATAACACAGGCTATGACTTCATTTTCCTTTCCTGTCAAACACCGATTAAATTTATTAGTCTGTGGCTGTTTTTTTCCCTGCTTTTCCTCCTCGCTTCAACTTTGGAGGGACATTAAACCCAGTGCCCTCCCGTAAATGGCGCCTGAGTATATAAACATGAAAGGATCAAGTTTCTATGATTTCTGAACTGTGATTGATTTATAATTCTGTGTTTGATTTAATGTATGTTGTAAAGGATGACGATTTGTTTCTCTACTTAATTGTTAATTTAATGAGACGAGCTGTTGTGTTTGTTGTGTTTAAAGACATAAAGATCCCCAGATGATCCGTTAAGAAATGTAAATATACAACCATGTGATTCAACTCCAGTTGCTGAAGAAAGCTTTTGAGAAAGCTCGTAAAATGAGATTATTTTTAGGGCTGCAACTAACGATTCAGTAAGTAAAATGTCAGAAAATGGTGAAAAATGTGGATGAGGCCAGGATGACGTCCTCAAATGTCTGATTTTGTCCACAACCCAAAGATATTCAGTTTTCTGTCATAAAGGAGTGAAGAAACCAGGAAATATTCACATTTAAGAAGCTAGAATCAGAAAATTTTGACTTTTTTTTCATTAAAAATGACTCAAATTGATTATCAAAAGTGTTGACAACTAATTGATCAATCAATTAATGAATTAGACTATTGACAGACTGCAAATTCACTTCTACTGAATCTAGAGACATTGTATTTTTCAAGGGATGAATTGTATGAATATATGCTCAACATTATATTAGATTACCGTAATAATGTAAATGGCTCTGGAAGGTAACGATGCTCCTGCGATGACGGCTCCATAAGACCAGCTTTGGTTGTCATATCTGAAGTCACATCACACAAACACATGCTAAAAAATTGATTCCCCACTGAATACAACTACTCACACTTAATGGAGCATTAATGCCTAATTGCGGGCGGTGTTTATCTCTGAGAATGGAGCAACAGATCAACTGAAGCATGCGTCACCCCGCCGTAACCCCTGTGAGCCCGGCTTTCAAAAGGTAACCGCATACCCGCCTCTGCAATTTGAGCTGTGCTCAATTTCTGTGTTAAATTGGGAGCGAGGAAACAGACAACGCTGCAGCGTAGAGTAGTCAGAGTTCATTCTTCAAGATGTCATTAAAAGTGAAAAAATAATCCTGACAAATGTGTTTATAAATGCTAGAATAGAATTATTCATGTATTATTGCAATATCAAGGTATGTGGTCATTTACTCATTTTATCACCTCAGCTGCTTCCACTCCTTGGAGTACACAACCTACATGACCAATAATTATCGATATCGACCAACATGAAATTTAACTATCATGATAGGTTTTTCAGGCTTAATGGTATTCTTTGTATATGCTGTATATTAACACACATTTTGCAACATCAAACGCTGACAAAAATATGGAACGAGGCATGAGGATATATCTCAGTTTAACAAAAAAAACAAAAACAAAACTACACTGTCCAAAATCCAAAATGACATCTGTGGACAACATGACTACTGATATATCTGTGATAGGCTAATAACCTGGTCAGGATCTATAATCAGCCAATCGTAGCAGCTCCGTCGTACAGTTGGTCAAAATTCAGTTTAGCTTTAATATGATTCAGTCCAGTCTCACTTCCAACTCGTCAGATAGCGTAGAAATGACGCCGCCCCTCGCCAGCTCATACACACACAGATGGAACCCCTTCACGGCTGAAAGCGACGCCCCGGGCTTTTCGGGTAAACTCATCCGCGGCTGTATGAGACGCCCCAGACTGCTGACGTGGTGTAAACTGGGAGAACATCCCTGACTACATAAGGGACGTACGTAATATCAATATTAAAAAAGGCAACTGTACTCCATTACAGTTACAGATAAAAAAGATGTATTTAGACATTACAGCTGTCACTTCATTATCAGGCCTCTAGTGAGAAAATGCGTCACTGGGTGAAAAGTTCACCATTTTTTTGTCAAATAAATCAGTCAGTCCTCAATAAATTGTGCAAAACAAAGGAAGGAACAGCAGGACAAACTAATAAACCTCACAACGAATCTTAAAAACTCAGATCTGCAATAATTAATCGACTATTAATCGACTATTAAATTAAACCGCATCTATTGTGATAATCAATTAATTGTTTTGAGTCATTTTTTTGATTTAAAAAAAAGTCAAAATGCTCTTAAACTTCTTAAATATGAATATTTTTTGCTTTCTTTGCTCTTCTCACACATTAGTGTGCTTCACATGTTTGGACCAATTTTTCAAGTGACAAGACTGTGACAGGATTAATTGATCGATTAATCGTTTTGAGTCCTTTTTAAATAAAAAAAAAAGTCTAAATTCTCTGATTTCAGCTTCTTAAATGTGAGTGTTTTCTGGTTTGCTGAATATTTTTGAGATGTGGACAAAACGACATTTGAGGACGTCATCTTTCACCTTTTTTATGGACCAAACAACTAATCGGTTAATTAAAAAAATAATCAACAGGTAAATCGATGATGAAAATAATCGTCAGTGCAGCCCTAAACATACTTTATTGAGCTCAGAGATTTAATCATATTTTATACTGAGGTAATCCAAAAGTAACGGAAAGTAATAAAATTATATAACTTTAATATTATGATGCTTTGATTACTTTACTGACTATATTTTATAATGTATATATAATCTGCACATGGCTTTTGTAGTCATGGTTTTATCTTAAATCTTAAGTACTTTTTGTGGCCTAAATCTAACCAAACTATGACCCTTTCACAGCATTAATCACAGATTAAAAATGGCTTTTGGGCCGAACCAGAAACAGCAGCTAAAGGGAACCTTCTGCCTCAGTATCAGACGCCAAAGGGCGGTGACATTTCGTCAGTAGAACACGTTGTAAGAGCTCGTCGTCCTACAGAAAACTGTCTTTTGTCTGAAGACTTTCTGCCTGATAACTGGATTTGTAGGTAATGAATGAAAATCCCCGGTGGCCTCGCGGACGGATTTTTCACCTCGCCTGTTCCTGACTCCTCCACGAGCCTCTCACCACACCGCCTCATCTCTCAGATCACTGTCTCTCCCTCCATCAAACTGTAATTCTCATTCACGCCACGCCCGTCTCCATCAAAAACACACACTTGTTTGACCAATAGAACGACACACACACTCGTCTTTAGATGACAATATGTCGTTTATTTTCTATATTTTAAAGGTTTATTATTTACAAACAAAATAAACAAAAAAAAAATCAAAAAGATTTTTTGACAAACACTGTTTGTCTGCATATTGTTGTAAGAAAGTTTACATTTATCTTTCTTTCGTCTGTATCAAGTAACCAACTGATAGTTCATTTTTGTCTAAGCCTTGGATTACAGAAATGAGCTGAACAATGACCATGTGAGTGGGGTTAAAGAGGACCGAGCAGCGCCTCTCCTCCACTACGCACATCATCAGTAAACATATGAAACCTGTGGTCATCGAAACAACCAAATCAAACATTTGGTTCGTCCTCTCTGGGCATTATATTCTCAGTTCTTTTTGCATCTCTTGTATTTTTTTTTTTCCTCAAACCAACATAAACAACGAACAAAAAAAAAAAAAAAAAAAAAAAAAAAAGAAATATACAAATATATGTGCTGGTTTGTTGAGTCTCTATACTGCTAATATGTAAGCTCATTAGTTTGTGTTGTACATCACCATTAATGCCCATTCCAGTATGTTTTTGTTGTGATTGGTATAGTGAAAAAAGCACATAGTTGGGAAGCTCTCCCTCCAAAGGCAAGTATCAAAAACAGCACAAACTAACAGTGCTGCTATCCATCTTGACTGTGTACTAGTTCCTATACACTATGGCATATTCACGATTAAGCGCTCTCCGTTGTAAATAGAACAACCCCCCCCCTCTCTCTCATTTAGAACCTCGTACAGGATCGGGGCAGCACAGATTCTCGGGGGGGTATTGCTCCCTTTCTATCTCATTCAACATCTAACCTAGCTGATAGAATCTGTACCTCTTTTTTTTTTTAATTATTAGTAATTCAGAAAGTGCAATTCAAAACAAAGACAATGACTTAGAATGTTTTGCTTTGGCCAGTTTCCTTCCACACATCAATATATTCAACCCCAAACATCAGTGGCTAGCTACAAAGAAAGGTATAAAGGTGCTCCAAATTTGTACAATGTCTCGTTGATGAGCGTGATATTACTGCTAAAGATTGCACTTTTTATTTATTTATTTTTTTTAAACTGTACACGACCTCATTAAATATTCTCTATTATAGAATGTTAGAAAAAAAAAAACCTGCCTCTAGAAGTTCACATTGTAAGTACCAATTGGAGACATTTGGCCATCATCGTTGCTTCATTACTCCTTTCCTGTCTAAAAACACTGAGACATAGAACACATAGAGTATAGTAAGAATGAATGCGCAGTTGTGTGCAGAAGAAGTGCCCCCCTCCCGCCCCGTCCCGTCCCGTCCCCTCCCCCTCCCCCCGTACACACCGAGCTCACACTCATAACAAAGGATGGAACATGGCTATAGTTTAGGCACAAATACTTAAGAAATGTCCATGTGAAAAGTCAATGCTTCTGTTTCACACACAGATAAAACGTCTAGGCAGAAGACAGACAATGAACAAAACATAATCTAACATTACATTTAAACGTCAACATTTTTGAGATAGTATCTTTTTAAGTATTTGTGACAGTGCATGCTTTCATGACATTGGTGGGTTGACTGTATTGGTACACTATCGACACAATCTGTAGCGAAGACTTGTAATCTTTTTAAAAACGGGTACCTCAAAAAGGGGGCTTAGACACTTTGAACTGATGGGACGTTCAGTTGCCGTGAAAACTGTGACTCCAGATAGAAACTCTGGAGAACGTGTTGTCCGTTTGACTCCAGGAGGAAGGCCTTGTGCGCAAACTTCAATGGCCTGTCGGCTTATTTGAGCTGAGTCATCAAATACTTTGGTTACGATAAGATTAAAATATTCAAAATAGCTCTTTATCCTTTTTGATGGAGTCACAATATTCTGGTGCGAGACCTCGTGTCCCTGCCTCAACGTCAGTCCAGGTCAGTTTAGAGAACCTAAGCCCACATAATGGATTTACACGAGACAGAAACCTTAATGCAAACCAGCGTTTCTTTTTTCTGACCTGCAGCGGCACAAAAGCACCAGTGACGGTGTCCCCCCGGCACACTTTGAGTGACTGGATACCTGACGTCTTTAACCCATAACGTGTGTGTAGAAAATGTCGTGCCGCGCTCTTCGACTACAGTCGTTGTGATATGACAGCGTACAGTACAGTTACACTCAAGAAGCAGACAGCAAGCATGGAATTTAAATTTTAAGTTTAAAAAAAATGCAATGAATAAAAAAGATTCGGTCCTTGAACTATTCACCCTTCTTAAGTCCCGCCCCTTTTTGCCATGCGCTCCAATAACAGTTGACCAAGCTTGGTACCCGTCAGAACCTCTTTTTCTGTTTCCTGTACTCAGTTATGCTATGTGCTAGGCTATGTTGAAAAGAAAACCAAATTTTGAAGATGGTTAAAATATGTTGCTGGTGGACCTGTAAAAGCTAGGAATGGAGAAAGTTGACTGACGTTCTGCTGGGTACCAAACGTGCTCAACTGTTATTGGAGCATAGTGCAAAAAAAAGGGGTGGGGCTTAAAAAAAGGGTCAAATCATATAATAATTACTTTGACCGTAAAATAAACCAAAGAATCACTCTTAAAATGATCCTCAGCTGTCTTCTGGGAAATGAGGTGATAGAAAAGACATTTACTCTCATTATGACTGTGAAATCAAGTTGCGTATTGTAGGTAAATATTGTATATGTTCACTTGATGTGAAATCAAAAACTATTACTAGTAGGAGTAGTATACAGAGAGAGAGATAGGGATTCTTAAATGTCCTCCGATCAGGCATTTCTCAGCATCAAGTACTGCTAGCTATTGCATTAAGGTTTGTTTATCTCTTATGAAACATATGTATTTTGTCACTTAACCTTTTTCGCATATAGATGATATCCAGGTTCCTGATAGAAGTAAGACATTGTTATGATAGAGAATGCACCACACAGTATCTGTAAATACTAGCTCTACAAAACTATTTACAGCACACATATAGGTAATCTTTATGTCACAGTCTATTGCATAATGGTGATAATCTTTAGTTTATAAATATTATAAATATACACAGAATTTTTAAGCAACATTACATAACATCTCAGCCATCTGAAATTAGAAATAGAAAACAATAGCATCCATCCATATCTTTCTCCACACGCCATTCTCCTCGAAAACAAACAAATAAAGCAGCATTTCTATTATCTATTCCCTTTGGACCCATAACACTGTCATGGTTTGTGTGCGAGCCGCTGTGGGGATATAGTGGCTCAGCAGACTGTATTTGTGTTGCTGAGAGCAACATAACACTTAGTTACAGTATCTGTGTTGATTTCTGGAATGAGGGTTCAGGAAATTCAGTGTGAGGGATTCATTCGTATGAGTGTGTGCTTTTTGAGATTATTTGTCAGAGTTGCTTGCATTCGTTATTCCACAGTGGTGCCTAAAGCTGCTTAATAGGAGAAGATAATTTGTCTCTTCCTCAATGGTTAAAAAAAAAAAAAAAAAAAAAGAAAGAAAAACAAATCAGAATCCACAATGCATTCCAGTTAAAAAAAACAGAAAGCAAAAAGAAAAATAAAATAAAAAAAAACTTCATACATTTTATATAATTCTTTATATTTCTCAGAAAGGAAGACTCATGTTTATACTACAGCTTTTAAATTGCCATTGCCAAATATTCTAGTTGGATTTTACACACACGGTCACATGCACACACACACACACACACTCTCACACACACCCATACATACAGCAGTATATATACACACATATATAAGTATATCTATACGTAGATATAAATATAGATATATTTATATATAACGTAAAAGAAAAGAGAGATGTATCTGTATAATATACATTCTTAAGTTTAGGGAGACAATGTGTCTAAAATATAATACAAGGGCTTGTATGTACAGGGTTTCTATGAGGTTATTTTAGAAGAAAATCGGAGAAAAACAAAAATGCTGAAGTTCCTCACTTTTATCTCTTTTGTTGTATCTCCATTTTTAAAAATGAGTTGAAACATATTTAAGTTTAAAAAATGAAAAGGGAAAAATGGGATCATAAATTTGATGCAAATCGCATTTTGTCTTGCTCAGTCTCTGTACTGCTCAGGACAGAATCTCTCCTAGATCCGGGGGATTCCCTGTGCTGGGTCGAGGACGATGACGACGCTGCCGCCACTGCCGCCGCCGCAGCTGCCGCCGCGGCCGAGCGCACCGGGGGCAACGCTCCCGACGACATCTGGCGGAATAGATTGACCCGCTGGGGCACTGTGGTGCGGATGCCGCTCTGCAGACTCATCCCCTGGATCGCCGCCGCCGTCGGTGGCACGATGGAGGCCAGAGAGTCTCCTGAGGCCGGGTGTGCTCGGGGCCCCAGAGATGTGTCATGTGGCAGTGATGGTTGGGAGGCTGATAAGTGTCTAACATCTCGACTCAAGCTGCCCGACTGCAGAGCCTGTGTGCTCTTGTTGATGTCTCCCCGCTGAGGTGAGGGGACCTGCTGCTGCTGCTGCTGCTGCTGAGGTGACGGCTGCTGCTGCGGCTGTGTTGCGGAAGCTGCAGCTGCGGCCGACACGGCAGGCTGCTGGGCGAGCTGCTGCTGCGGGGGTAGAGACGGTTGGGCGATGGGCTGCTGGATGAGCGACAGCTGGGAGGCCGTGCGCGAGCCGTATTGGAAGCTCCGGCTAGCCAGAGGGGTCTGCACGGGCGGGCTACACATGGCAGCCGTGAAGGAGCAGGGCGACATGATCGATCCCTGCTGCTGGAGCGGGGTCTGTGGGTTGGTTAAGGATGAATTCAGGTTGCCGTGGGACAGACTGGGAGCGGGGTAGACCCCCTGCGCTGCAGCAGCAGCGGCGGCGGCGGCCGGCAGCATGCGGGCGGCAGAAGCATTGGCAATAGCTGAAGCACTGTAGGTCATGGGGACGGAGGACTGCTGGAGCTGATTGGTGCCGAAGGCGGTGGGGAATGGCGGCTGGGCCGGTGAGTTAATGATGGAGTTTCCTGACATTGGAGTTGAGTTCATCCCGGTGACTGACTGCTTGCGGTCCACCATCATCACCATCTCCCTGTCCTGACGGATAATCTGCTTCAATATCTCGTTCTCCTGCGTGTTGAAAACGCCGGCGTTCAGATCCTTCTGGAACTTCTGCAGCAGCAAGGAGTTCTTCTTCCCTGTTGGGGTGCAGTCAGGAGAGGTGAGCACATAAAGCCATGGCAAAGTTTGGTAGCCCTAAACCACAGGAACAGGGCAGGATTCAGGACAGTAATGAGAAAGATGCAGCCTGTATGTTTCAGTTGGAAGAGGAATAGTTTGGATTATTTGAAGTGGTGCTGTAGGAGGTACTTATCGATATTCAGTGTATTACCTACAGTAGATGGCGGTCGATACACCTCCAGTTTGGAAAAGCAGAGAAGAGTACCAAGACTGAAGCTAAGCATCAGCAACAAGAGGTATTTTAGCCACTTTAAAAAGGTCTACCTAAGAAAAATTAACCAAACTCCATTGGCAAAAACAATAATTTCACCTTGCAATACACAGAAATTGCTGGTCAACTGCTGCCTCAATCCGTTAGTTTGTTTGTGTTATTAGGTGACTTCAGTTAATCAGAACTGTCATTTTAAAACACCAAAGTCACACAAAAACACAAACAAACTAACAGATCAATGCAGCGGTAGACCAACAACTCCTGTCTTCTGTGAGGTAAAATTAGTGTTTTTGCCTATGGAGTTTGGTTGTTTTTTAGAAAAGATATTTGGCTAATATTACAGTGGTTTGCCATCAAAAAGGCTGTCTGATGGCAAAGTTCAGTGGTGGAAATATTCTAAATATAGCGTAGACCTGTTTTTTTTTAAGTGGCTAAAATGTCTTTTGTCCACAGCAGTACATTGATTAGCTTCCTACGCTACTGTTTCTCCAAACTGGGAGTGCCCCAACCACCATCTTCTATAAGTTAAACACTGACTATCAACAAGTACCTCATGCAATCCCACTTCAAATAATCCAAACTATCCCTTTAAGCACATTTGGATTATTGTGTACCAATTAAGAAGCCTGTTCATCTTCTTTATTCCACTAAATTCCCAAATTTGAACTCTTCCAGTCTTACGAGCTGCATCTTTTCACGTCCGCTAAAGGTCTGTCATATTGAATATAAAGTTTGAAGGACATTGAATGGAAATGACTATGGGAAATACACGGTTTGAGAGGAGTGAAGGACACATAAGGAGACAAAGATTACTGAAAGTGTGACGTGAGAGCGTAGACTGTGAAGGTGCTGATGTTGGACAATGAAACACAGAAGAATACTGATGAGTTGTACCCACACGTCACGCTACTGGACAGTTTTTTTTTTGTTTTTTTTTCTTTTTTGCTAAGGAAAAGACAAAAAGTCTATGTAAGCTCTAAGAATACATTTAAAGCCACGTTCTATTTAAATCACAATGACAACTCTGCTAAAACACATCACAAGGACACTTAGAATAACCCGTTTTTAATTTAATGGACATATAAACAAGCAAATAAAGTCACAAAGATCTGTTCCTAACACACTACCTCACAGGATACAGATTGTAATATATAATTATACATAAAACACCTTTTTGGAGAACTAAACTTTACTCATTTTACCACAGAATGTTCTGTTGTTTTTTTTTAATTATTCAGTTTGCATTTTCTTAAATAAAATGCTTAAAATATAAAATTTGCTTGCAAACTTGAATAATATTAATGCACCTTTCCTTAACACAGTAAACAATTTGGTTGTAAAGTGTTATTTTTATGCACTATAAAGGGCATTTTGAGCCCAGAGGCCTGAAAATTGTTCCCAGCCTGTCACAAGTCATGGACCGTGATAATAAAAAGCTTGACAGATGGCTTCTTTTAAACACCAGCCACTTCGGGAGTTTTGGGAGCAAAAACTGTGGTAAAATGCTAAGTGGTACTAAAGCATGAAAGACGTCTCGAAACCGGCCTTTTTGTCGAAAGAACTGCCACATTTGACAGTAATAATGGCAAAGATCTATTTAACATCTTTACTTAGAGTGCCTGCGTTCAGATTTATTTAGAGGATGTGTTTCCTGTTATTACTCTCGACCTTGTGCATGGACACGCTGTGAAGCGTTATAAAGAAGACGGAGTTGACTTTTAGAGCGCCGAAGGCTTTAGCCACAGTCAATCAATCATTAAGCCCCGTCCTTGAGGGCAGAAGATTTCTGCTCTGAGTTTACACTCGAGCAGCACTGGCTGGACGGCTTCCTCTCATCTCAAGGCTGCCAACAAGCCGCGCATTCAGCTACGAGACAGGACTCAGAGAACAAGAAAATGGATTGACGTTGTGTTTTGCAGCCGTTTCTCAGAATCAAGTCCTCCGTTTGACGTTGTTCATTTAGACCGGCACAGTCACTACAGGGGTCAGGTAGTTAAAGGGCTAAAACTAGCACCACATACAGTGTCAGACTACAGTTGACTTACAAGAATGCTGTCATTGCGTTTTTAAAGGTGACAGGGTTAAACTCTGCAGATTGGAAGGACAACACATATTCATTATTTCTCCAACAGAACCTGTGAGGATCTGAGTGTTTGCTGGTAGGATGTCAGGGCAACAGGCATCAATCAGTGTGTGACATTTCATCAGTTTTAAAGGGAGATTTATGATGTTTTACAGCGCAGTGTGCCCTCTGTCTTATCTGCTGCTGTTCCTGCTGCCCGTTTACATTCTTCTGTCCTCTTCTTATGTCTCTCTTCCTCTAATCTCTCCTTTTTGACGTTTTATCCTCTTTATTGGGTGTGCAAAAGATAGACAGACATTTATCAAAGCATATAACAGACTTTTAAGTCTATATCTACACTTTTTTTTTAAAGCGAAAAAGTCACTTCTCCTCCTAAAAAGCTGGTATTTTTCTATGCTACACCATGACCATCAGAGAAAATTATCTGGCTGTGAAAGTCTGTTGTGCATTAATCGAAAATGGTATATACATACTGTAAAAAATCAGAACATCACTTTAAGTCAACAATCATGTATTTAACGTACAGCAGCCCAAACAAAGCTGAATAGGAGGAGCTGAGGAACTTGACTGTGTTAAGTGCTACATAACCTACCTGTACACCACTGTAAATGTCAGAGTCCCTCTATGAAATCTATACACACACTTACAACACAGCCCATTCTCCTCAATCTGCGTACAAATAACCTGACTTTAGCCTTTTGTGTGCAGGTGATACACCAGTCCTTCCCATTTAAAAAACTGTGACAGAGAAAGTCTGCATGCGGAGGAGACGGTTTGGTTGGATGGGTCAAACAAACACAGGACTTTCACCCAGGGGGCGTCTCCCATGTCAGACTGAAAGTCAATGTTATTTAAAGTTTTTTAAAAATTTGAAGTTACATGATGTTAGGCACATGCTGTGACTTCTGTCTTATTTTAACCTTTACTATGATCTGAACCCCAGATGCTGTACAACGGCAGCTCACTGCTCCTAACAGGTCTCACTGTATGTTGTACTTTATAATGTGTAATTGTATAATTGTATGTGACGATAAAGTTTAACTTTACTGTTACATTTTCATAAATCCAACCCAGTAGTTCTGTTGTTTCCTCAACCTACCCAAACTGTGATCATTTTACATGTTTCTTTGGTTACCATGTCAACGAAGGTCACCTGACTATGGATCTGCTCTCCACAGGAGCTAAAGGGAAGGACTGGCATATCACCTGCATGCATGCTGCACTCAGTCTGAAACTGTTATTTGCACGCAGATTGAAGGTTAGATTTGTGCTCTTGTTCATATAGAAACACTGGTCTGTTGTGTTTAATTTTTTTTACAGTGCAAATCCCTACAAAGAGACCTCATAATGGAGAAAGAGGAAAACAGACACTTTAAAGTTATACTGTATGTTGTATATCTTATTTAAAATGTTATAAACTGCTTTTTTTAAATGAAAACCAGTTGTCATTTTTCAACATGTCTGCAAAATGCAGTTTATCTGATCTTTAAATTGACTTTGAAACATTTTCAGAAGATTGTAAAAAATATTATCTCTTCAAAACAAAATGAAAACAAATAAAAACATTAAAAAAATGTAAACACCACTCATGGGTAAAGGAAAGATTTCGTTTTTTTTGTTTTAACATACAAAACTTGTAAAATTTAAATAAAAATTAATCAGATATGGGTTGAATCACCATCTGAAAATAATACAACTGCAATACTGTGTTAATAATTTGTCTTTCCTGAACGAGATTAGATTAGTTATTATAATTATATCTATTATATACAAACTTAAAATATCAACAGGATTTAAAATAATAATAATAAGAAGAATACAGTAATTAACCCATATCTGAAATCTTAAACATAATTGTTGTGAAACAGTCTGAAAGCCGACTAACACACCAAACATATAAAGAAACATATAAAAAAACAAGCAAAACACAAAACACAAACATCATAATGTTAACAAACATCATAGAAATAATGAAGGCTGTATTTGTTTAAAAAAAAAAGTAATAAAATACACAAAATCTGAGATGCATTCAAGGCTTAACAGAGAAATTACACATTGCATTTTGATAAATAATTTCACCAATAATCTGCAATAAAGTGTCACTGCAGGAATGTATTTACTTCACTTTCATCTTGTTGAACATTATTTATTACATCATTATTGAAAAACTTATGATAACACTTTCTTTGAAGGTCATGTTTATAATGCATTATGAGCACACTCATTAGACATATTTTATGAGGCTCTACAAAAGTATTTATATATGTTTATAATCATTCATGATGACTTATAACAAGATTTATTAAATATTACAAGTAGAGGACATGATGTATATTAAGTTCAGCATTCATAATGCTTTATACCTCGATGCCAAAATGGCAACAGTGTTTAAAGCAGAATCACAGCACATTATAACTACCATGACTTTAGCTAGTTATAAAGACTCATAGAGAACTGCTCTAACATACTGTAACAGATTATAAATTCTTTCTGTACTGGAATAATGTCTTATAAACATCATATAATTGCTAATACCTTTACTTAAATCTCACAAAGTCATTCTATAGCGTATTATTAATAATCATTAGAAATTATTTCATTTCAGAATTCTTCTTCTTTCAAACACTGTTGTAAGTTTGGCATGGAGTTATAAAGCATTATGAATGCCTAATACATTATGCCCACCATTTGTAATACTCAGTAAACCTTGTTATAAGTTGTAACATCTAAATCATCAGGCTTCATAAAACTATTTATATAACAACTTATAACAAGGTTTATGAAGTATTATAAGCAGTGGACATAATGCATTATAAGTTCAACATTCATAATGGTTTATAGCCCCCATTCCACATCACAACAGTGTTTGAAAGAAGAATTTTGAAATGCAATAATGTCAGATAAACATTAATAATAGACTATAGCATGACTTTGTGAGCTTTAAGCAAAGTGACAGCACTGTATAAAGTTATTAGCAATTATATGGTGTTCATAAGACATTATTCCAGTTCAGAAACTTAGAATTTAGAATCTGTTATGATATGTCAGACCAGTTCTTTATGTGTCTTTGTAACTGGCTGAAGTTATAGAAGTTTTAATGTGCTGTGTAGTCCAGGGCTCTGATTCTTCTTTCAAACACTGTTGTCACATTGACATAGAGTTATAAAGCATTGTGAATGAAGGACTTATAATACATTATGTCCACCACTTATAATATTATAAACATTGTTGCAAGTTGTCATGCATGATTATAAACATTTATAAATAGCTTTATAAAACCTTAGAAACACATTATAACATCTTATGAATGTGCTTATAATGCATCATAGACATGATCTTGATAGAAAATGTTACCAGACTTATTTTAGAGAGGAAAACTGGTGTAAATGTGTGTGAGAAAATGATTCTTAATGGATTAAATAAACTTTCGCCCTCCACATGTGGTCAATATGACATAACATTAGCTCTGTGTCTAAAAATGAGATTAACATTCTTTTGATTAGTTTCATTAAAGTCTTTTTAGTTTCTCAAATTATTTACACAAAATACAGAATTCATATTTATTTAAGTCAGACAATCAGAAACAAACTTTTTTTTTCTTCTATTGGTGAAAACATGAATAAATAATGAAATGGGATTTCTGCATGTAACAAAAAGTGTTTGTGGCATTGCATTAGTAAAATCTTTACTAATCTGCAGACATGGTTTCATTTGTGAATGCACTTTGAACAAAGGATTCAAAGATTAAATAAAAATGTCACACCAATAGAGCTGAGCATGTGTTCATAATCCAGTTGATTATTCTGTTTCAAAATAAACATGGCATGTGACATTGAATGAAATATCCTTGTTGTTTCTTTGATTGTCTTTGTCTTTTTGACATCTGCAGGACTGGTGTGGGTGACTTGACTTACAGTATGTGTCACTGATGCAGGAATTAAACAGTTAATGTAACCTTGCAGCAAGAGGTCAAACTCTTGGAGGATGAATTTGAGACCGGATCCATTTAGCAAGCCTCTATAGGTCAATTTGTCCCTGTTCGAATATTGGAATTGGAATAAAGTGTTTACCTGATGCCTACTCGTCGGCCAGGACACTCTTGAAAACGAGATGTGCTCGTCTCAAGACGGACTCCTGGTCAAATAATTTTTAGATAGATAAAAGATAATATGTCAAATGTGCAACACGTTATTGGTTTCAAAGCATGGTTACTTTTTTCTTTCCTTTTTTTTTTAGAGCAAGACAAGCATGTAACCAAATGCAGTTCATATATAGAAACGATACAACCAGCACGGATCATGACAAAGTTTCTTCCCTCGTATGAGACAAAACCCCCTTCATGGTTAGTCTGAAAGGATGGATCGAATCACTCTGAGGAAGAGTCAGTCAGAGTGGGCACCTTTCTTTTTTTTCCTAACATTTAGTGAAAAGCTGGTAGCTCTCATAAAAAGGGCAAATGTAGATTTGGACTGTTGAGGCCAAAGGGCATACAGACAGTATATTGTGAAGGGCACAAATCCATACACTTCACTACAGGGCAAATAAAAATTAGGTTTTTATCTTTTTTTTTAATTTTTATTGTATACTAGTCCAAAAAAATGCAACCTTGTCTCCTGTTAATTACGCTCATATGCAACTACTTCACAGTTTGTTATCAGTGTTCACTTCCAGTGCAAGAAGTAGTGTCACATCTGTGTAGCACAGGTGCAAGTGTTGGTGTTGACTGTCCGGATGGATGGAAGTACAAAGATACAGATGAAAGTCTGTGTCACATATTTAACTATTAATCAGTGTCAGCTGTACTTGTTATACCAAGTAGCCTAACTCAAACCATAATGCTTCAGCTGCCATGAGCAGATATTGTAGAAGTAAACACTGATTGTAAACATCTAAGATGAGAAGGATTTCGAAGGAAATCTTGCAGATTTGTTTAGCACTAATGCAGACGTGGTTTTCAGAGTCTGGTTCTGGGTTGGGTACCATTGGGGTACCCGCCACGTAAGCTGCAAAAAAGTTGTGTAACTATATGTTCATAGAAATTCACAGGTATGGGCATAGATACGGGTACGGATACGGATATGGCTAAGTCAGCCACCAAGATCTTGTCACGTTTTCGCTGAGGAAACACACTGACACCTGTAGGAGAATAGGTGTTGCACCAATTCATAGATACTTTCCCAGGAACATGAGTGAGTGACTTTGTATGTGTGTTTAATCATGGGTCGGGTCATAATACTGTTTTCACACCAACATTAGCACATACACATACACATATACTAAAAATAGAGAATTGACCCTTTACCCATTGCCAAAAGACCAATTTGCCTCTCAGCTAATATGCGTGCAGGACAGCAAAGAAAAAAGCATCTTTTTAAAAGTCTCCATGTGCTCTTCTGTCACTTCTAACTGAATCTCCGTGGTTTGGGATTGTTTCTCTCCTGCATCGCTATTTGTACTTGCAGGTATTTCAACATTTCCTGATTGTTACTGCTTTTCCTCGACTAAAGATGAGCATGTCACTTAAACAGTGGGTGCAAACTGACGAGCCGAGTCAAACCAAGCGAGCACATGTGTATGGATGGAAAAAGAGCTGCAGTAGTTACAGATGGAGGCGACAAACATTCATTGCCTCTGCCAGAAAAGGTGAAGGCGAAAAAGCTGAAAATATAGCGTGTCGACCTGTCATGTGTCCAGCACTGCTGGTTGGAGCTGGAGCCAATAAGTATCGTGTCTACTGCAGAGTCATTTGACCTGGGAATGAAAGCTGATTGTACCCTTTCCTATGGAAGACGAGAGACAGATGTTAGTGGGTTTTTTTGTCCGGTCTAAAAGGAGCTTTACATTAGCAGGTCTGGGTTTGGTGTGAGCATTCTGGAGATATATTTTGTTCCCTATTTTGATATAATCCGAGCACCATTATGCCACGTCCAGCCCTTAAAAAAGTTGTATCTGAACGTAATTCTGAGGAGAAAAGGTTGCCTCAACAGTGACACACTTCTGTTGTTGGAGTCTGATCGACTCTGAGTGGTCTTGTTCCAAATCTGTTGTTCGTTGCTTGTTACTGACTTGCCTGACACTACAGTATTTCAGTGATAAATTCAATATTGATGTGCCTGTGCCAGGCAAAATAATACACAAATACAAAGCCATGACAAAAAAAAAAAACAACAATAACAGAAAGAAAAGTAGATAGACTGCAAGCTTAACCACTGATATGAGACAACATTGGCACACTGTCATTATACAAATTCAACGTAAGTTTTGTATTTAGGTGATATTGTTTTCTGCTTAATGTAATAGGGAAACAAATCACCAAACATTATGATCTCTGCTGTTATTGGTTGGTAGGTTTGTTGACAAGAAGGCAGCTTTATTAGTAAAGCCAGCAGCATTGCACTGAGAGGGTTTGGCAAACGTGCTTTCTTTAACAAATTCCATTTCTTCCTGCATAAGAAATAATAATTAGCTGTGAAATTCATTTTTGATTTCTCTATTTCTGAGTTACAAAGGAGGCGCAACAGTCCAGCTGCTATAAAACAGCAAGTCTGCATTAAAACTGTAATTTTATTCACCACAAGTAGCCTGCCCCTTTAATAGCAAATATTGATTTATTTGGAAAGCCTCCAACCTCAACATAAAAATATTATTAAAGTTTTTACAAAAGGCTACACTCTAGTCTTTGCTTACACATATTGTACAATCATCTGGAGCTTTAAGTTCATCTAATATAACAAATTCCTACAGAATTAGATCATAACTAGCAGACTTTGCAGTGACTTTATTGGGTTTTATATTCTGTTGTTTAATTGGAGGTTGGATTACAAAACCCAATTCCAATTCCCAATTCAAATGTAAATAAAAACAGAAAGTAATGATTTGCAAATCCTTTTCAACTTGCATTCAATTGAATACAGTACAAAGACAAGATATTTACTGTTCAGACTAATAAACTTCATTGTTTTTTGTAAATAAACACTCATTCTAAATTTGATGCCTGCCACACGTTTTGAAAAAGTTGGGACAGGAGCAACAAAAGACTGGGAAAGTTGTGGAAAGCTCAAAAAACACCTGTTTGGATCTTTTCACAGGTATCATGATCGAGTATGAATGTTTAACTGTTACATCTGTTACATACAGGTTTTGCTCGTGTTTCAACAGTGTGGCTTGGTAGTTCAGGTACTGGACTGACCTGCCTGCAGTCCAAACCCGTTTCCAAAAAAAACAAGTTTATCAGTATGAACCTGTATTAATTGAATATAGGTCAAGACGTTTTTATAAATCATTGCCCTCTGCGTTTATATACATTTTGCACAGCGCTCCAACTATTTTGGAATTGGGGTTGTATTTGGAAAGCATCCACCTGCAATTTAAAAAGACTTTTTTTGTTTTTACAAAAATTGAAACAGGGAGACTGCAATCTGCTGCCTGCTGATTCAGTCACAAGCCTTTCACAGGTTGGAAATGCCATAATATAACACATATTGTACTTAAGTTCATTAAATATCATTACAAATTCCTAAGGAATTTGATCATAACTTGCAGGGTAGCAGCAGACTTTGCACTGACTTTATTATATTTTATATTCTGTTATGGAATGACAGGTTAGATTAAACTATTACTGTAATATTTTATGTATAACATACACTGTGTCATGGCTTTTTGCCGGTGTTTTTACATATGTACTTAGTAAATCATTACTGTATATGTACAGGCTTTTATTGTTTATTTTGCCAGTTAGATAGATGACAGGTGGAAATACAGCATGGCGCTAACGTAAGACTTTACTATACTGCTTCACTGACAGTGTAAAGTAGCTAAGCTACAAAGGAAAGAGTAATGTATGTGTGCTACTCACACGTGAGTTTTAAATTTTCATCTTATTTTCTAATAAACAAGGTTTGGGTAAATCCAGATCTTAAAATATGTACAATAGTATCTGTGACACATGATGAAAATAATCCTCATTATGTACCTCAAGTATGCCAGTACACACATTGAAAACTCCATATGAAATGAGACAACGTGTTCCTAATTTTTTCTTGTCATGAAATGTGTCCAATTCATTAATGTATAATAAAAGGTAATAAAAGGAGAACATTATCACTACAAAAAGATACAGATAACTAATGCAGCAAAACATATGCAAAGACAAACACATATATTCAATTTCTGTGAGTTAAAAAATATATTTATATATATATATATCTTCTACATGTTTACTTTATCAATGTGCCAGTTCCAATCACAGTATTAGAGCAGACCGTTAAAGTGGGAGAATGTGCAACATAAGGGTCAAAGCAACCAATTACTGCCCTGTTTGCGTTACATACATGTGCCCCTTTTGTTAAACAAATCCATCTGAATCACTTATTGTGTTTCAACTATAATCTGTCAAGGCCAAGTTCTTCTATAAATAAATGTTGTTCTATCAAACAGTGAAAATAAGGAAGCATTGGTGATGAGGGTATAGCTGAGACTATACAGGGTCCTGGGCCGGACCTGATGGATGTGGGGACGTTAGTGCCTGAAACCTGATGTCACCTGGCCCTGCTGTTTGTTTGTTTTTTTTTCTTTTTTTTGTACAGGGTCTGGTTGTTTTTGAGATATTGGGTGGGGTGCTGCTCATACCCAGGAGTGCAGATGAGTGGAAAGAGGGCCAGACACACATGCATGTGAGGTTAGCTTCCATCCACTCGCTGGCATCCAGTGGGGGGGTCAACACCAAACCAACGAGGGGGCGAACTGACTCCCTCCCGGACAGCGGCATGCACTGCCTTCCAGTTAATCCAACCACAAAACGCTACTTCGGTTCTTTAGAAGGATTAATGCTGGTTACAACAAATTTTTCTTTAATGTTATTTAAGACAAAGAAGACGGGAAGTTAAAAAATTCAAATAAAAAAAGATAGCATACAGGTCATGCAGCACAAGATGGCAGACACAATGCTTTAATGAAGAAAGAAGGCAAACGAATACTGATAAAGACAAGACGACAAGGCACGATGACAGGCAGGAGGTTCGACCAATCAGACAGGACAAGAGTTAGGTGTAGGCAGGTCTTACCAATGCGGTCCAATCGGTCGATGGCGACGGTTTCGAAAGCGCGTCGCATCATGGGGTACTCTTCTAGCACCTCATTGAAATGGTCGACAGAGAGGGAGAAGAGTCGACAGTAGGTGTCTGCGCGCACGCTCGCCGTTCGTCTGCCCTTGGTGAGCAGACAGATCTCTGTAGAGCAGGGACACGGACACAGACAAAGAAAAACAAAGATTTAGACGTGAAGAAACAGTACCAGACGTGGAGACTGCATAGAGGGACATAAATGAACTCATCCCAGGTAATTACAATCCAGATTACCATATAGATGAACCTGGAGTACAAAAGGTACAGCAGCAGAAGCTAATGTGAGTGTAAATATAATGAGAAGGCCATCAGTGGTGCTGCCACTCGCATTATACTAAGATAATTCATCATCCAGCAGAGAGCTAATGGTCCCATAATACGATACAGTCGTAGTCAGCGTCACTGCAGGCATCACTGCATCACTGCATCAATGCATCACTTCTCAGATGTGATGTACAACTAAGCAGGAGTATCACGGTTACATAGCAGTCCTGGATTCTGCTCAGTCACTGTGGTTCCTCACATGAAGGGACGTGAAGAGAACGCAGTGACCCTGCAGCTCCACTCACATCAGATGATAACGCATCGTGCATTGTCTTCCCAGTTTGTGTACACGTTTAGGCTTTACCTCTTAACATTACATGGTAAATTACTGAGATTACAAATAACCAATCACCCTTAAAGACATCTGCCTGCATGGATGGGTAGTAACCAGTTACAAGTAACACACATGAGCAAAAAGGTAGTTTTTTTCATGCTCCTTTTTAAAAACTTTTACTTTTGTCTCAAGTACATTGTAAATATGCACGCTTTAAAATGCAATTAACCTAACAGAGCCAACTTCAACTTTACTGTTACTCTCATAATTGCAGTATAATTTATTGATCAGGTACTCTTTCCTTTCACTTGAGTAGGTCTCGAAATGGTAATATTCACTTTTACTTGACTCATTTTTTTGTGGGAGTAATTGTACCTTTACTTGCGTATAGATTTCCAGTGCTCTACCCACAACTGTCTGCCTATAATCCCTGTAATATGCACATGTAATGGAACAAAATATGATAAGAAGCTTCAGTAAACACCTTGATTACAAAATTTGATAAGTATAATTTTCACTGTTGTCATCAGGGGTGGAATACGTACTCCTCTGCTGAAGTAAACATAGCCATCCAACAATGTCAAAGTACCATTTCAAGTAAAAAAGTATTTAATTTCATTTATTTTCACTTAATTTATTATTATACAGGAAAATATTAAAAGGAACATAATTAAATCAGTTACAATTAAACAGGCCTGACTCAGTTAAAACTGGTTTACTGGTTGTGTTCTGCAGCACATCAAAGACAAAATCACATCACAAAACAGAGGCAGTATTAACAGCAAAATGAAATTACAAGTAAAAGTAGTTGTTCTGTAGAAAAATGGCCTCCTGTGTGGCATTTTACTGTCGTTGCTGGTGGAGGTGAAGCTACTTTTAAGGGGTCTCTGAGGGGTCTCGAGATGATAATTTGGGCAGGAAAAGACGAAAAACAAAATCCTGCTGCACAAATTTGTATTCATTTAAAAAAATCTTTGCTTTTCTTTGGTTAAATATTAGATTATTTTATCAATAAATGAAAAACCTGAGGAGTTCAGAGGGGAAATTTCTCTTTGGCAACTGCTGACATGACCAGGAGTCCCAGTTAAACGCAGCTTTTTTGTGTCATATTGCAATAAAACCTTCAGAACCAGTGGTCTAATTTTCAATGATTCATTGTATATTATCAGTGTATCATATGATTTTGTGCATAAAATTTTAATCTGCAAAGTAGATCAGTGACTTTAACTATCAGATGACTGTAGTGGAGTAAAACATGCAATTTTCACAGGTTTTTTTTTCCACAAGAAAGGTTCAGTTATCTTGCTGAAATCCTTTGAAATGACATCTTCTCCTTCTCCTTCATTAAAAATCGAGCCTACAAGCTTATGAACATGTTTGGATTTTCAATGAACACACAGAAACTTTCCACTTTCAGCAGATGAATGTGAAAACAGCCTTTTCATCTCAAACTCTGCACAGCAAAGAAGTCTCAAACATTCAACTGTAGGAACAGCAAGACAAACATATTCTTGAGTGGAGGGGAATTTTAATTATAGTGCTTGAGTAAATGTACTTAGTTACTTTCCAACACTGATTGTCATTATGAAAGACCTCACACAAGGCTGGGCACAGTGCTCTGTTCAGGTTGGTCCTAATTAGTCTGCAACAGTAGATAAAAAAAAAATCTGCAGTCACACCTCTGAGTGGAAATTTATAGGGTGAAATTTTGGCTCTGAGATCGAAATGCTGAAATTAGCCAGCAGGTTTGTTATCTGAAAAAGGAGGCTTGTGGACCCCACTCTGACCCTGCACGCAAAGCCTAATTCAGCCCACTTAATTACGAGGATGTGAAATATGTCAGAACATTTTCTCGTAGTGGGGTGCTTATTATTGCCAATACTAATTAGTACGAAAATCTTTAGAACGGCAATTAGATGGCTGCAAACAGAACTCATGTTGAGAGAAAAAAGGTCATGCTTTTGATTTAGCTGAGAGTAATGGGACCTAAAATGTTAATGACCAAAAGACGCTTCACTTCTGATGTCAGTAACGACGGACAAAAATCCAGTTGCTACGATACAAGAAAAAAATGGAGGATTTATACAAGAGTAAACAATATAATAGTATAATCTGGGTGAACATCTGAGGAAGACTTCTAAAAAGCTGGAAAGCGCTATATAAGTCATGATAGAAGTCATAATCCATAAACACACAAGTCGGGTATATGTTCACATTAAGTTAAGTTGTACTTTTGTAAGAGGAGCAGATGTGTCACATCTTTTAGCAAAGCTAATCATTCTCAGAAATTTCTTTTGGGTTTGAAAAAAAAAATCCTATTGAAAAAATACAAATTAAAAAAAAGTTAAACTACAGGAAGTATTTATCAATGAACAAACTACTCAAAATACAAACTGAACTCACAAAAATCAATATGGCAGTTCCATGTTAACTTTTCATCTACTATGACTATTTAATGTCAGTTATTTCAATATTGTCTATGAATGTTTAGACTTTTTCTTTTGTATACGTTCTATTTTTGTTTCAAAATATCATAAAATTAATTTATTTATATTGAAAGATCTGAAACTGTTTAGAAATGGATGACAGCTCTTCATTTGCTTCTTGAATCAGTGTGCTAAAATTTTCACATGAAGCAACAGAACATGTGTCATCGGCCCAATAAATGAGGCAGTACATTATTGCAGACTCGCAGTAGGTCGGAACAATGAGAGCGGTCCAAGGATGGAACCCTGAGGTACCCCGCAAAGTAGCTTTTGAATTTTGTCTTTTTATAGATACATACAGTTCTCTGTTCTTTCCAAAAAGGTTCTTCCTGAAGGGCTGAGGTTCAACCCAAAGCCATTTGCTTCTGAAGAACCCTTTTTGAGAAAAGGTTTGTCAAGGGTTCTTTGTAAGGTTCCACTAATAACAACAACACTCAATACTGTACATTATTATGGTCATGCCAATAAAACCACTTTGAATTGAAATAACCTTTTTCATCCAGAGAACCTTTTTTGAAAGATTGTTGAACTCCTTGAAGAACTCTTTCTTCACGGTTTCTTTGTACCAGAACATAAAGGGTTCTCAGTAGAACCCCCCCTGGGTGGACTCAAGGTAAAACCCTTGTAATACAGGACAGTTCTTGGTAGAACCCCTTGGGTGGCTTCCAGAGACAGCCCTTGGAATATAGAAGGGTTTTTGGTAGAACCCCTCGGTGCATTCTAGATAAAACCTTAAATGTAAAAGGGTTCTTGATAGAAACTCCTGGGTGGGCTTCAAGTAAAACCCTTAGAATATAGAAGGGTTCTTGGTAGAACCCCCTGGGTAGGTTCTATGTAAAACACTTGAAATATAGAAGGATTATTGGTAGAACCCCTTCTCAGTAGATAAAATCCTTGGAATATAAAAAGGTTCTCGGTTGAACCCCCTGGGTGTGCTCTAGGTAAAAGACTTGGAATATAGAGGTGATTTTGGTAGAACCACATGAGTGGATTCTAGGCAAAACCCCTGGTTTGGTGCTAAATAAAACCTTTGAAATATAAAAAGTTTGTCGGTAGAACCTCCTGTGTTCTTGATGTATTCTTGTCAACACCCTTAGAAAGATGAAAGATTCTGGATAGAAGCTCCAGAGAGGGTTCTGGGTGTAACCCTAGGTGTAACCCTTTATGTTGGGTTCTAGGTAGAACTCTCTGAAAGGTTTCCAAGTGGAATCTTTATAAAAGGTTCTAGCAGGAGCCAAAAAGGGTTCTCCTATGGGGACAAGCTGAAGAGCTGTTTATAGTTCTAAGTAGCACCCTTATTTTCAAGATTGTAATGTTAGATGAAATGTTTGCTGCCTGTATAAGAAGAAAATCTGAATTTCCTCACCTGAGTAAATAAATGAACCTGGGTTCTACTGTAGCTGATCTGTGATGGTAACACCTGACATTCAGAGAACCCGATCTCCTCAGTGTTTTCATGAATCAATGATACAAGGCAGAAAGTGCACAATCTACCTATCCGCCCCCTCGTTATCTTTCATCCGTCTTCTAACTTCCCCTCGGTTTCTGTTCAGCCCTGCTCAACATCCACCTCCACCCACATCTGCCCTTCTGTCCAACCTGCAGCAAAACTTCCATCTTCATTAAATCGTTAAATGCTAACTTGTCGTGGTGTGATCTTTCCTGGCCATGCCCCGAGCTGTCATGAAAATAGAGCACAGTGTGCAAGGTGTGAGAGCAACACTCTCAAGCTGTGGGTGTGAATAAGGTGTTAGTGCTGTTATAAAGGATAAGCTCCCTTTAAGTGGTACCTCTGTCAACACAAGAAGATATTCTGAGAGAAAAAAGAGACAGAGAGAGAAAGAAAAATCTGCGTATTGTAATTTCACAAAGGAAGAGAAACAGAAGCAGACCTAAAGACAGATACTGAGTGTTTTACATGATACGCTGTGTGGCTACATCCAGACGTAAACGTGTTACTCGTCTAGAAAGGTGGTGTTTGTGTGAGCTGAAAACAACTCATGTCTCCCAAATTACTAACTGCCAGGGCACTAAATCTGGACTAATTTCATATACAGCTTTGAAACTACTTAAAATGAAGTTTTTCTCTCTCAAGCAACGGAGGCCTCTAATTACTGTTTGGGTCACTTCAGTCCATATTGAAAACAGTTTCCTAATACAGAGGAAACATGTACAATAACATTATTAGTTAGAACGTAGTGCCATGGAAAGCTGCTGTTGTTGCATTTGCTATTGGCCAAATATAACAGAAAAGTATAGTCGGAAATGACCCTGCCTGCCTCTTTTGGAAACTCGACTTTCTCCTTTCACTAATCTACACCAATCATTAGCTAGTTCCATGATTTTCAACTTTAAAAAATAAAATTTAATAAATGCGAATGAACAGTGGGGGGCTTTTTTCCCTCTATTTTTTGCCTTCCTCTGTTGGAATAGCACTTTCAAACTGTGCTAATTCATTCTGTCAGACTGCACTGAACTCCAGTTGTGAGTGATTGTTTGAGAACATGAAAGCATCACTCTGGCAATGAGCTGACATAGAGCTGGGAAGTCTGTATTTTTAGGCTGACGTCCACTGTTTTACCTATATACAGTATATCATACATCAAAACGTGCAGCTATACTCCTGCTTTGCTTCAAAATGCAAATATCCAAGTGTCACTGATAACAGTGAAATAGAAGCAGGCTGGTTTCTTTAATGTTATGGTATAGTTTTACTGAATTTTACTTATTATTCACTTCCTGTGACTGTTTTTACTTTAACTTAAAGGGATAGTTCAGATTATTTGAAGCGGGGTTGTATGAAGAACTTATCCATAGTGTGTTACCGACATCCGTCACAAGCAGAGAGGAGTACCAGCACGGACGCTAAGCAATGTACAGTTGTGGACAGGTTCAACAGCAAAAGGTAATTTAGCCGCTTTAAAAAAGGTCCTTCTAACAAAATCAATATCATTTTAAGTGTCTGCTATATTTAGAATATTTTCAACATTTTACTTTGCTGTCAGACAGCCTTTTCTGATGGGAAACTGCTGTTATATAGTGCTCTCTCCAAACCAGCCAAACTCCATAGACAAAATTAGTAATTTTACCTCACAGAACACAGGAGCTGCTGGTCTTCCGCTGCCTCGATCGTTAGTTTGTTTGTGTTTTTGTGCAACTTTGATGATTTAAAAAGATCAAAGTCACATGATAAGACAAACAAACTAACAGATCGAGGCAGCGGTTATTAGACCAGTAAAGTCCTGTGTTCTCTGAGGTAAAATGACTAATTTTGCCTATGGAGTTTGGTTCATTTGGAGAGAGTGATATTTAGCTTAAATATAGGCTGTTTCCTATCAAAAAAGGCTGTCTGATGGCAAGGTAAGTGGTGAAAATGTTCTAAATATGGTGTACACTTAAACCAAAATCTTTTTTAGGTAGCTAAAAGACGTTTTGCTGCTGACTCTGTCCACAGTAGTTAATTGCTTAGCTTCTGTGCTGGTGCCACTCTCTGCTTCTCCTAACTGCTGACCGCCATCTACTGTACCTAACCCCACTTTAAATAATCTGAACTATCCCTTTAAGCACAATTTTTGGCTACATTACCATCCTCTGTCCCTGGCAGGTGGCAATAGACTAATCTTTTAAAACTCTTTCTACGGGAAACATTAACACTATCACCTCTATGACTTGTGTGTGTATTCTAAGGTGTATTTGTGTGAGCGTGTGTCTGAGTCAAGTCCCTGTTAAACACTTCACATGATGCGGTTTGACACGTGTCTTTTGTCTTGCCGCAAAACGCCACCGCTGACCCCTGGAGCATTGTGGATAATTTGCCATCACTTCATGTGTCACCTACTCTCATGGCAACCAGCTCCCCTTCCGCTTCTCCTCCCATGGCTGGGACTAAGGAGACAGGAAGTCCCACATGACTAAGACACTCAAACCCAGTAGGGATTTTCATCCTCTGTCTGTCATTGTCCTAGCATTATACTCTATTAGTCCCTTAGCCTCAGAGTGACTCCACTACAGAGCTGTGCACTACCAATATGTAATCCCATTCACGGAGGCCCAGGAGTGATTACTATGATACCTTTTTAGCATGCAGGCGTGGCATTGACCATGGTTGGAGGTGCTTTGTGACCTACTGTCCTCATAGATGTCCTGCTCATTACTATGCTAATAGTTTCCTGTGGCTGGGCTCGGTTTTTGTTACTCGCTCTGTTTCTGTCTCAGTCGCCCTCGCTGATTTCTCATTCCGGCCACGCTTTGGCCTGGTTGTAAGGGGGAGTGTGAATCATCGGAGAAAAGGGAAAGAGAAGAGTGAGGTGCCTGGTACAAGCCAGCTGCTCCCGACTCAGGGCTCATCCACTAATGCCATACAAACGGGTAAAAATACCAGCTGGGCAGAAGGCAACAGCAGGTGGCTGGGCACCAACAGAACACAGCGAAATGAGCAGCGCGCCCTTTTATTTATTCAGATAGAACACATATCTTTTAATTAAAAGCTTTAATGACTCATTAAATGGGAACATGTATTGTATGTTCTCCATGTTCTCTGTATGTTTTCCCTAGAGATGCACAATCCACTTTTTCAGTGCCGATCCAACATACCTGAATCCAGATATCTGCTGATACTGAAACTATACTGATACCAGCACTCTTTTTTTCTTGATGTTTTGATTATTTATTATGGTTATTATGATTATTATAATCATCATGATTGATGATTGATGATGAGTAGTAGTAGTATTTAGTAGTAGTAGTAGTAAGATTACATGAGGCCGAAACTGAACTTCTGTCTGGAAAGCTTGTGTAGTTTGTGTAATGTAACTTGTGTAATGGCGTCCTTCAACCATTGTGGGGTGCTGTAGGATTCTGACTTGTAATATTCACATGTGCAGCTGATAGGCTGAGAGATGGCCTTCATTTGCGTAATTTACCATGATGCTTTGCTGAGAGTTTAAGTTTGTTGCAAAATGCAAACATTAACGTTTGAAATGAAATCCTTACATCAATATTGGGTCCAGTACTGGATCGGATCAGTCTCATCTCTAGGTTTTTTTTTTCCCCTTTTTCACTGATCTGATTTTAGGTGCTTTTGATGTGATTTTTCATGATAAACTCTCCTTCAGCTTCTTGAACTAATAATGGTACTCAATGAACTCCTTTGTTTTCTGAATCAATATAGACAGAACTGTTATTTAGGAGGACACCAGACAGCAAACAAAACAAATCTGAGTTAATATGTTGTGGTAGAGAATAACCTTCAAAATGTTTTAGACAAAGCTTGAAAAAGATAATCCAAAAATCCCTGAAAAGCACTCTCTGTGTAGCTGCCTCAACACATTTCCTGGATTTATAAATTTGGTCTCTAGAGGTCAGTTTTCAGGGGAGCAGTTTGTTGAGTCTCCTGGTACTTAACAGTCTAGCACTTTATCTCCTGCAGGAAGCCGGCAATTAGCCTCTTATTTACTTGTGCTTCCATTATACTCCAGTATAGAGCTGAAAAGATTAATCAGTCAATCAAATCTACAGTTCTATTAATTGATAGATTGATTTTCAAACTACATTGCCAAACATTTGCTGTCTCCAGCTTCTAAAATGTGAGGATTTACTTTGGTTTATATGATAATAAACGAAATTATGTTTTTGTGAGGTTTTGTGCCATTGCTCAGACCAAAACAATTTTAAGAGTTAGGTGATTTTTAACTATGTTCTGACATTTAATGGACAAAACTATGAAAATAATTTGCAGATTCATTGAAAATGGATATAATTGTTACTTGCAGCTCCACTCCCGTCCTTAAACCTGAAATAAGTACACTTTTTGGGCACTTGAGGACAGCAGAAACAAGAAATTTACTAGCTACTAATTATTTATTGTAGCAATATTAGTTTAGTGTACTTTTAATTTTTTTTATTGTTTTAATCATCAATTAATCTGTTGATTATTTTCTTGATTATTCGATTATCAGTCAGTTAGTGTTTTGGTCTGTAAAATGTCAGCAATGGTGAAAAATTACCGATCGTTTCCAAATCCCAATCTGACGTCCTCAAGTGTTTTGTCCAAAATACAAAGATATTCAGCTTGCTGTAGAGAACTAAAGAAAATAGAACTGGAAAATATTCACATTTGAGAATCAGAGAATTTGGACTTTTTTTTTATTAAAAAAAATGACTCAAGCAATTGAAAATAGTTAGCTATTAATTTAATTATTTAATAATAACTCTTATATCATTTTGATGACAGCTGTCAGATTTTTATCTACCATTGTATCCATTATCGCTGATTGAAGTTATAAATACTCCCATCCACCAGAGGGCAGCACTGACCAGTGTTCCTTTGTGTTAGCTTCACTTTTACTGTCTATAGTTCAATCAGATTTTAGTAGAAGACAACAGACAACAGACCATGATAAAAAGCAGGCTCACTTTTCCTGAACTGTCTCGCGCCACTGTAAGGTCAGGTGAGGTTAATCAGTGGAATGGGCTGCATTTGTCTGCGACGTCTGCTGTCCCCTTCAGTTGTCCACTTTTTTCAGGTAAGACAAAAGTAACAAATGAGTTATAAAGCCATTTAAATTTCAGTAATTGAAATTGCATGAATAATTTTAAAAAGTTATATGTCTAGTTACTGCCAAAATATGGATCCCAACACAGCTGGTATAGTGAACTTTCTTGCAAACAGTTGTTTATTTACAAAAGCTACAATGCAACATTGTCATTAATTGGAGTTGTGTTTTTGGCCACCTGATGAATTTAAGTGCAATATTCACTTTTAGCTCTGTTTTTGGTCTCTACCAACTCCTAATATAGGAAATATCTGGTATCTTTTTAGCTGCTTTTGCCATACTTTTGCTCCACTATGTTCACCAGCTTGTTGCTAACTGTGTCTGTCTGCAATTTGTTGCTGAGCAGATCACGTACAGTGGGTTACTAGAGCTTTTCTGTTGAAAACAGCTGCCTGCTGCAGCCAAGAAACGATGCTACGAGAGCAGTATGACCGAACCGAAACAGCAAAATTGAAGATCAGATGGTTAAACAATGAGCTGAAACTATGCTGCTTTGACTCAGGCATCAGTTACATGTTACAGTCACCAGAAAAACCAACAGGAAATATACAAAACTAAAATTTTCAACTTTTTAAAGGAAACTTTTGTCACCTTTTATTGTGCTATAATTCTCCTGCTTGTCTAGCTATTTTGGCAATTATTAAATATAGCAGCACTAAGGACTTTGCTGCTTCAGACTGGCTGGACATCCACATTAAAGGTGTCAAATGTTCCCTTTAATCTTTTTGTATGTACTCTGTCAAAAGCCTAATATAGCCTTGGCTGTATAGTTGTTATATCACTGTTGAGTCTACTTAGAACTACAATTTCTTTTCATCTTCTAACTGGAAACTATAGTCAATTAAACTCCTGCAGCTTCTTTTCTTTTTGTCTGAAACAGTTTGATAAATGAATTCGCACTCACTGCCATTAGGATCCATTTGTCAGAGCCTTATTGGCCGAAGGTTTTATCCTGACATTTCAGCTTTAGTTTCTTAAACAAGATCTACTTGTTCTGTGCCACAGTGATTCTTTAGCAGAATATCTCTTGAGCTGCAGCCCCGGAGGATTAATTGTTTGAATGCTGCACTGCAACTGTCAAACATCTTACTACACAAAGTGTCCATTCAAAGCACGATTTAAAATGCAACTTTCCACGCTGAGTGGCATGACAGCCACTCTGTGGTTTGAACAAGCAGGAAAAAAGATGACCAATTTCTTTTTCTTTCTTTTTTTTTTGATTCGCTGCCTTCTTGGCTCGCCTGTGAGACATGAGCCGCACGCAGCAGCAGACACACCAAAGCGAAGGTATTCTTAGACTCCTCAGCCTCCTTCCATAGTGGGGATGAACTCATGAGATAAAATATGCAAGAACCCCTAAAATAGGAAACTTTGCTTTGCTTTCACATTGACAAAATCCGCAGGCGGGCGTTGTCGTGTCTGGGTAAACAACGTGCAACGAAATTACATTTGACTTTTAAAAAATTAATGATATCTGTAATGTTTTGGAGAGGGAATGGGACTCGTGCCGAGAGAGAGAGAGAGAGTTGGAAGACAGAGAAATGAAAGCGCAGCAGAGAACAGAGCGAGGGAATAGCTCCTGATTTTACACAGAAGGAAACGACTAGCTGCTCTTGTCAGTGCCAAGTATATCCAGCAGGAACGTATGGAGGGGGGAAGAGTTCATGCGTGTGTGTGTGTGTGTGAGGGTGAGGAGGGTGGGGGAGGAACCTCTGAGTGTCCTAAGGGATGCCTGATCCACGCCTTGGCCCACTCCAACAACCAGATGAGAGGTTACGTAACTGCAGGAACTGACTAACGTCCAACACTGGTTAATGAGAATCTACATCTACAATAACTTCACTTCAAACAGCATCAAACGCAAGACCTCAGGCTAGACTCATGTCTCAGTGTATAACGTACCGCAGGAATGCATGTGTGACTGTGTGTAGGGTGCGCTTGCATAATTCATGTTTGCATTTTCATGCGAACGTTTATGAAAAGCAAATAAAACAAAACAAAAATAATGAAGATTTAATTAAGCAATATTACACGAGAGGGTGTGCTTACTGACCGTAACACTGTCGTGCCAATAATGCTCACCCTCAAGTGTAATATTGCAATTATAAAAGGGTTACCATCAAATTAAAGTCCTAATCAAAATGTATGCATATTATGGACCAATTCGCTCTCAAAATAAATTGCAGAAATGCTAGTGTTATCTTTGTTTCCCTGGAAACATGGGATCGAATTAATATCTGGAAAACAATCAGTCACTATGTAATGAAAATGTTTACTGCTGCAGCAAGCAGGCTGACCCTTAGTAACGACTTAGCAACAGAGACAATTCCTAGTTCCTGTTGAGTGAACTAGCCAACTTGAGCTAACGTTAAAAGAGCACTATCTAACAATTGTGGGTCCAAAAATGAGTGCAGCAATCCAAACAGTGAGGAAGCCAAAGACTGAATATTAAAAGGCTGAAATCCTCTTTAATATACAGTCTATGGTCGAAGCAAGTTGTTTCCCTGCGCCCCTCCCTCCCCAGACTTGGGGATGCTCAGGCAGGCTGCACGAGTACTGCAGGAGTGCGAGACAAGCGCAACATTGCAATTTGACATTAACAGGAACATTATAACTGTCTGTTAAAGCTAAACCTGTTATCTTGAAAACAAAAGCACACTGCTTCGAAAATAAACACTTTTGAGTTGGACTTCAGTGACTGTTATAAACCTCTATACTTCTATATGAATATTAATGAACTGTTATGACTCATAAACAGACACTTACTCATTCTGTGCACATTCTGCATTAATTTGAACTCGAATTAACATGAAACAAGCAAACAACACATGGGGTCTGATTAATATCTGGAAAACAATCAGTCACTATGTAATGAAACTTAGTTTACCACTCCAGCGAGTATGCCGACCCTTACTAACAACCTAGCAAAAGAGATGATTTCTAGTTCCTGTTGAGTAAACTAGCCAACTTGAGCTAATGTTAAAAGAGCACTATGTAACAATTGTGCGTACGAAAATTAGTGCAAGACAAACACAGCATTGTAGTCCTACACTGCTGTTTATAACTGTCTGCTAAAGCTAAACCTGTTATCTTGAAAACAAAAGCACACTGCTTTGAGAATACACACTTTTGAGTTGGACTTCAGTGACTGTTATAAAACCTCTATACTTCTATATGAATATAAATGAACTGTTATGACTCATAAACAGACACTTACTCATTCTGTGCACATTCTGCATTAATTTGAACTCAAATTAACATGAAACTGGCAAACAAAAACACAAATTATTTAATCTGGCAGCAATCTAACAGCACCATAAATTATATTCACTGATGAAAGTTGATTTAATTATTCTATAAATCAGCATTTGTTAAACTTTTAACAAAGTGAACCACCTCAGCATATAAAATACAGTAGCGTAAGCCTTTCCTAAATTCAGCTATGGACAGTTTATGTGAGGTTTATTCCTAATAAGATTATTTACTCTCGACCATTGTCAGCCACAGACACACTGCCTTCACAGTAACACAGTGATTTTCTGCTGTCACAGTTTGCTCATAAATCATAAATGACACATGCACACGCTACGTGCATGAACGTGACTATGTAGCAGGCTGATACTGAAGCAAAAATATTACAGGAAAGACAAAACTTACATGTCAGCAATCTCATAGTTTAAATATTGTCATTTGAAATTCTGTAGTAAATACGTTTTTTAAATTAATTCATTTCATTTTTTTAAATTTAGGAGATTCCTCAATGTACCGCTGGAGGGAGCTTGAGTACCATAGTTTGAGAATCGAGGCTATAAATGTTACTTTAGAGTAATATTTTTGGAGTAATATTTTTACTAATACTGATGAGCACAGTGTGATAATTTGAGCATGATCTACAGTAAATGTCTAGTTGACCAATCAGATTGCTTGGTTGGAACCACCTGTTGTATAATCTTAGTTTTGTGTTGTTTCTTACCTCAAAGTAGGATCCATCAGTCAGCTTCATCTCCTTGTTGAAACTTGGTGATGACACTTGCAACACCGTGCTGGATGAAGTACATTCTTCTTCCCGACCGTTGCCCTCTCGGATGATGTAGTCGTTGGGCTTGAAAGACCTCAAACTTCAACTTGCTCAGCATCCCCGTCACAAAGTTGGGGTCTGCGTTGGCAAACAAAGGCATGGTGGCCACGAGCTTGCGGCAATTGAAGTTGACAATTTCCTGTTGGAGAAAAAAAAAAAGAAAAGAAGAAGAAAGTGGGGTCAAACAGATGAGATTGCGCCATAAATAATTCAGTAATTTGCACCTACAACTTGAAAAACGAGCATCAGTTAGGTAGTCTGACACAAAACACCACCACAAATCCTTCATTTCTGCTGGGGCATAAATGAATTGGATGCGTATTGCTGCTTTATCCCTAATACTTCTAAAGCACTTCCCCATCACTCCTGAGAAGAAACTTTTTGGCAGACGCGTCAGATCCTGATGAGTTTGCCCTCTGGTGCCGGCTGCAGGCCATCTCTCCGGTCTCATCCTGTCCCCTCAGACCCAGCAGGAGATTAGGAGCTTGTTGTCTGTTTACCCATACATCTCTGTTGCTGTGCAGATGGAAAGCCGGCGCACTTGGCATCTGCGGCGGTGTGTTGCTGACCCCCTGTGAGGGATAACTCTCCTCCAGTGACAACAGGACATTAACAGAGAGATAACCAATCTCTGGTCGCGAGCTCGACGAGGGTGACGCAAAGAGATGTTAGTACAGCCTCCGGTTCCCGGTGTCAGCTAATGCCACGGGGCTCTGACCTCAATCACGCACCAGAACTAATGAATTAGAGAGTAAGCAATTTTCATGCCCAGCCAGGAGTCCTCTTGGGGAAACAATCTTTGGCTATGCCTATTTAAAGATTTGTCATATGGTGGAGAATCGGACGCAGCGAGACGGAGGGAAAGAAAGGGGAGGCTGAGGGGGCAGAGAACAGCATGTCAGTTATATTTTAATCTATTAGTCAATCAATTAAATAATCAAACTTTATTCATAAAGCAAATAAATTATTAATAAATGAATAAATATATAAATCAAAGTGCCTAACAGATGATTAATAAACTGATGATAAGGCAGAACAAGCGTAGACCGTAATAGAGTGAAATAAAAAGTCAAACGACAAAACAAAAAGTAAAATGATGACAATGACAGACAATAAAATTGATTTAAAAGCAATTATAACAATAATATAAATAGTTATTAATATATAAAATCTAGATAAATTAAAACTACATAAATTAAAAAGAAAAACTAAAATCTAGATAAAATAGATTTAAAAAAATAGAAAAAATATAAACAAATAGAATTGATGAAAAGGATAAAAACAAAATACTGATTATAATAAAATAACAGATAAGGTGAAATTAAATAAAGTAAAATAGTGTCACAATGCAAATACAAAAAAATAAGTAAATTAATCAATGACCAACTGCAAATATTTTGTATATTATTAAGATAAAAACTGTAGATAAAATAGAGTAATAAGACAAAACATAAAATTATGACAATGACATACAATAAAATAGATTTAAAAGCAATGATAATAATAATAATAAATTAAAGTTAGATAAAACCCAAACTAAAAACTAAATAAAATAGATAAAAAAGACAAAACAAAATAAAAAAAATAAATAAATAAAGTTAAATCAAATACAGTATTAATTATAGTAAAATACAACATGTATAAAATATAACAAGCCAGTAAAATAAAGTTAATGTCTATAAACCATAATTAATCAAAAGCCAAGATGAAGATGTAGGTTATAAGTTGAATATAAAGTCAACAAAAATAGCTGGCTCCCATTTTTTATTACTTGAAGTGAAACATCTTGATTGGTTGGAAATATGAGGAGTGATTGGTCAGGTTTAGGGTTATCAGGGTAAGCCAATCAGAGGCAGAGGAGGGCGGGTCATGACTTTGCCTTCCTGAGGAAAAAGAAATTGATATCTGGGTGACCTTTTATTGTGACCAGTCCAAGTCATACCTGTGCAAATAATCCTGCTGTTTCATCAGCATCTCTATCTGCCACACCTGTCAGGTGGATGAATTAGTGCTCACTAACATAGATTTTAACAAATTTGTGAACAAAATTTGAGAGAAATAAACCTTTTGTGTGCACAGAAGAAGTCTTAGAGTTGTTACTTCAACTCATGAAAAATTAGGAGCAAAATAAAAAGTGTTGCATTTATATGTTTGTTGAGTATATAATTTAAATTTTGTCATTCTGGCCAAAAATTACCCAACACGGGCTTATCACAATGAGCATTTCCTCACTCTCCTTTCCTCGTGTTAATGGACACTCCGACGTCTGAAATCTAACACATCTGAGGTGGTTAAAAACCTTTTAATGCGGTGCAATTTTCCTTTTCACCGTTTTCGTGTGTGCTCGTGCGTCTTGTCGACCAGATTTTTCCGACACCAGAGCTTATCAATTAAAAGCTTTTTGGCAGCTAACAATCAATTATCGGATGCCGGAGCGTCCTTGAAAGCAACACCAAGGAGAGCTTTTGAAGTGTTTTCTGCCCACAGCTGCAGAACAACAACAAACAGCTCGATGTGATGGATCACCCACTTCAAACACACTGAAAATGACAGCAAGTTGATTTTTATAGTGTAGCAAACAAAAAATAGTTTTTTAGAAAGAATTTTAGAGATGTATCAGTGTACTAAAATATAAAAAAACCTCCCACAACTCAGCAGATCCTTTTTAAATGATTTCTACCAGGATGACTAACTGAAGACTTTGCTGTAAGCTTCATTACCTTTGACCTTCCCAACATCACACCAAACCCCAGAGCTTGTTTTATCCACTGAAGCGGAGCTGTCATGTGAATCTCAGGTAGTCATAAAGTGCCTGAGCCAACAGCAGCCTGAATCTGGCACACCTGACAGACAGACTCATGCAAGACTTGTGATAAATGACTTGCCAGAATCAGCTGAAGCACACTTGGACTGATTTCATGGCCCTGCTCCGGCCCAAAGTGAGTCTGAGTGCTGCTAAGTGGAGCTGATTCTGATCCCAAATTGACCCGTAAGTCAGCACCACCCCATCCCCGTCCTCTCCCCCCGCAAAAAAAAAATTGTGCTGGAACACATCGTGCCGACACTCAGTGGCAATCAGCCCGACTCAGCTGGCTCAGTCTCAGTCCTGTCTACCTGGAACGGGTCCGTCTTGAAGCTGCATTAATTGATTTGTGACTGCTAAATGGTTAGGGAACTGGGTTCAGAGAGCAGGGGTGCAGAGACCAAGAAACAAACCCCACTGCTGCTTTGCTTTATGGCCACTTTACTACAGAGGCCAAGTAGGCCGAGCCGATACCACACCGACAAATCAAGATGTATCTAATTGAGAGACTGTTTGTAAAGTGTACACTTGCTTTTAGTCTAATTTGATTCAAATGGAAGTTGGCAAAGGCAAAGGTTGTTTAGAAAGGCGTTGCTTGGAACTTGCATCAAGACTCTGCATTAGTCATCTAGTGTAGCTTTTTAAATGGACGGTCTACAAACAGAAGAACCTGGCTAAATCCGGGCAACAACAACAGCTGGATAGACAGCAGATCTTTGGTGAAGGGACAGTTGTTTTTTGATTGGATTCAGTGAAAGTCAAGTGTAGCTTCTTACTTTGTTTCACTCACTGTACTGTTCTCGCGCCATATGTCAAGCTGTATGCCTTGTCGTGCTTTAGATTCCTTGTGGTTTTTATTGTGTTTGTGAGGCCAGTGGTTAAATCTTCAATGATATGCTAATCTGCAAGTGCTACTACTATCTGTCTGGACATATTTCCAAAACTATCAAGGATTCTGCAGCATATTTTAAGACAAAACACCACTGGCTCAAATGAAGACAATCTGAATCTGAATGGTTTCAAAATTATTTTGTTTTAGCATTTTCCATCATCCTCCTTCCAATTTGCCAATGCCCCTTGGTTGTCCTGCACTAATGTATTGTAAGAAATGATGAGCGATTATGCACGTGTTATGCTATAGCCTACAATAACCTTTAAATAGGCTTATTTTGGTTGCACTGACTTGAAAAAGTAAGTTTAAGACTCAGTTTGAGGTTATGTTTTGTTGTATGTTCAGTCCTGGCACAATCACGACAGGTTTGCGCCAAAGAAATTCAGTTTATTTTGGACACTGATGTTAAAACTGACCTATCTTGCAATGTTAAGTAATATTTCAAAGTTTTTTCTCACCGTCTTATCTTGTTTAATTTGCTGTAAGCTGCTTTAGATTCCTTATGTTTTTGTTTTTACTGTGTTTCTTGGAAAATAAACACATCCTCCCACTATAGTAATTATGAACGTATTACTTAATCAGCGCTCAAGCCACTTAATTATAATGATCAGACAGAAAGCTTAATTTTCAGAGACTAGGGAATAAACAGGCTGCCTACCTGACATGAGGGGAAACAATCCATTGCATTCCATAGAGTTACTGGCAGCAGTAGCAGCAGACTAATCTTTTTTAAAACAATAAGTTGAAATCTCCTGCAGATTATTTGAATTTCTCATTCATTCAAGCCAGTTGCACATGTTTTTGCACATGTGTGCAAAAGAGTACACTGACAACAATCTGCACAATAGTCACTGGTACATGGCTCACTGATCATAACCGATGAGTTGATTCTCAGCGAAACTGTCAGACTCTTCACACCAACATTTTGAGTGGTACAGGTCACATAATGACAAAACAACTTTTCATTTCGGTGGCAGTGGCCAATTTTTACTTGTCACACGAAGCATGAATGAAATGTTTTGGGGGAGTTATTACCTTTTTCAGACATGCAATAGAGTTCTGATGTCCCATGAAATAGAAAATTTCACTTAGAGGTTCAAAAAAATGAGCCAAAAGGATCGAGAAAAAACTGTAAAAAGATTCTAAAAAAAAATTACCAAAAGTTGCTTGGACTCTTATTTTTTATATCTTTCTGTGCCAAAAGACTGTGCCAACAATTATGGAGGGAAGCAAAACTGCTGGGAACAGAAGCACCACAGAAGAATCTTTACTTTCACCTGCATTACCATACAACAATAATGCAATTTTAACATGACCTCAAGCTAATTTCAAGTCTCTGGAAATTGATTTTCATATAGAAAAACAAGAACAGTCTTATTGGAAAACAGTGCGCAACTCAAAAAATGCCTGAAAATAGCTTCTGGATTAACCTGCCTCTTCTACCTTCCCTGTGAGGACAAGGCTGTTGAAACAATCCATATCTGACAAATCTTTAAAGCAGTTATTCAGCGAAATGGCAGCGTAAGCTAGTTTATGTGTCCTGTTTTGCTCTGGCGCGACTCGGTTTGTTTTTACCCGCCGGTCCCACGGGCATAGCTGTCTCTATGCAGATTCTAACTTTGCTTGCGCTGCATGGTGAACCAAAGCCTGCAGGATTTTGTGTGTAGTAAGTCATACCTTTGAAATCCCCCCCCTGCACCTCCCCGTGTGCGAGTGTCTGGGATCGTGCGGCGGCTCCCCCTCGCCTGGCCTCAGCATTCGACTCTGCAAGGTGACTTAATGGGGCTACATGAGAGATGGTCACGATTCCTACGCTTGCTTTGCTTTTTATTCCTCTGCTCTCCACATCCACCTTTGCATAATTACCCATGTAATCTGCTGACACGAGGAGGTCAGCCAAGAACTTAAGGGTGGTCACTGACTGCACAATAACTTAATTATTCCTTCTCATTACCTCTCTTTGTGAATAATATATAATATGTACAGAGGTGGCAAAAGTACACACATTCTTTACTCAAGTAGAAGTACAGATAATGATCTAAAAAAAGACTCTGGTAAGAGTGGAAGCACGGATTCCACTTCTTTACTCGGGTAAAGGTGAAAAAGTACAGGCTCTGGAACGCACTCAAGTCGCCCACAGAGGGACATTTCTACCAGCTGTTACTGTGCAAAGCTAACTGACCCTCAACTTTTCTCCACCCTGAGTCCCCCTCTCTGTCTGTTTCATCTTGTGTCTTCATTGTGTTTTTGTCTTTTGCACCATTTTCATCTTTTCCTCCATTTTCCTGTTACGTCTTTTATGTCGTTTTCGCCTTGTTACCTCTTTTACGTTAGTTTTCTTTTTTTTTGCCTTGTCATGTCTTTTACAGTTTTTCATCTTGTTGCATCGTTTCGTCCTATGTCTTATGTCGTTTTCGTCTTGTTATGTCATTTGCATCTTGTTGCATCTTGTTACATCTTTTACATTATTTTGTCTTTTATGTCGGGTTTTGTCTTTTTCGTCTTGTTACTTCTTTTATGTTATTTCTTGTCCTTTTTATGTCTTTTTTGTCTTCATGTCTTTTACATAGTTTTTCTACTTGTTATGTCTTCTTCATCTTCTTACATCTTCTTACTTCTCACATTTTCGACTTGTTATGTCTTTTTGTCTTATATCTTTTATGAGTTTTTCATTTTATGTCTTTTATGTCTTGTCATATCGTTTTATTCTTGTTACATCTTTTACTTTGTTTTTCGTCTTATGTCTTTTTGTCTTATGTTTTTTCTCGTTTTTTTGTTCTTCGTTTTACATCTTGTTACGTCAGTTGGCGTGATATGTACAGATGAATACACCAAGGAATCATCTTTTCTGTGTGTTATTGTTCTATTCATTTAGGCTGAAATCAGTCTTGATGTTGGGAAGGTGGTGCGGAACGATGCAAAATAAAAATAATCAAGTACAGGCATTTGTGTTAAAATGTAGGGACCAAATGTCAGAAAAATGAATACTATAGTAATAGTAAAGTAATAGTAAACAGTAAAGTACCTGAAAAATCTACTTAAGTAACAAATATTTGTACTTAGTTACTTCCTGACTCTGAATATATAATGCTCTGTTACTGTGCTAACTTCAGACTTTAGACTTGTAAATATTATAAATGAAAGAGCTCAGCTTTATTTGTTTATCACAGGTGAAAGTCGGACTCAGGTAATGTTTCTGTGCAGAATATTTTGATATCTTGACGGATGCTCAGTCTGGGTTCACCCAGGATGTTGAGGAAAATCCGTTTTGCTGTTTTTCTCCCTGACCTTGTAAGATGAGATGACAGGTGTTGGCTCTTAAAGGTGCCAAACGAAGATTCGCTCCTTATCTTAAGGGAATAAACTCATTCATGTACCCAAACTAAAACCACTGTGTGACAGCGTACCTGTCAAGAACTTCTTTTTTTCTTTATTTTTGAGATTTGAGGCATATTTTTTTTAACTGTTCCAAAAATAAACCTTCAAATGGAAAACTCTCAAAAAGATTTAAATATGTTACCTCTGAAGGAACCGATGGTTGGATTCAGTTTAAGAGAGACGTTGTCTCACCTCTTTGAGCGGGTCGTTGAGTTCACTCAGGATGTTGTCCTCATCGAAGATTTTGCCTTGGTAGCGATGTTCGTAGTAGTCGTGGATTTTCTGCCGCATGTCCGCTGGAAGCTTGTGGAAGGACATGTATTGCTCCACTTGTTTGTACTGGAAAGATAAAGAAAGCAGATAGATACCGGTTCAAGTTAATGAACGCAACACCAAATGTTCTATTGGCAGTGTTAAGGGATAGTTTGGACTATTTTATGTAGGGTTATATGAGGTAGTTATTATTGGAGAAGCAGAGAGTAACAGCGTGGAACTAAGCACTGTACTGCTGTGGACAGGGTCAGCAAAAACGAATTACTACTTAAAGCCACTCCACCTAAAAAAATATCTACATCAGTTAAACTATATGCTATATTTAGACTATTTTCAACACTTAATCTTGCCATGAAACAGCTTTTTCTGACAAAAATCCACCATTATATAAGCCAAATATCACTCTCTTTAAACCAACCAAACTCCATAGAGAAAATCAGTAATCTTTCCAAGCAGAGCACAGGAGTTGCTGGTCTATCGCTGCCTCAATCTGTTACTTTCTTTGTGTTATTGTGTGACTTTGGTGAATCTGAACTGTCCTTTTCAAACACAGAAGTCACACTATGACACAAACAAACTAACTGATCAAGGTAGCAGTAGACCAACAACTCCTGGGGTTCTGAAAGGTAAAATTACTGATTTTTCCTATGGAGTTTGGTTGGTTTGAATAGAGTGATATTTGGCTGCTTCCCATCAGAAAATGCAGTCTGGTGGCAAAGTAAAATGGTGAAAATATACTGATATTTTTTTTAGGTGGTCCCTTTTTTCAGTGGCTAAAATACATTGTGCTGCTGACCCTGTCCACAGCAGTACATTACTGAGCTTCCATCCTCTCTGCTTCTCTTAACTGGAGGCGTGCCGACCGCCATCCACTGCAGCCGATACACTGTATCTCTACCTCATACAACCCCGCTTCAAATAATCTGAACTAGCCCTTTAATTAATAATGGAAACAAGCAGAGGTTTTTCCGAGTACACCTTGAATAAACAAGCAAAGCTCCACAGAAATGTGATCCCCACAGAGCGTATTTGTGTTTCTGTATTGAGGACAATCCGTGCTCTCACACAGTCTCAGTGCCATGTCCTGGTTCTGTGTGTGGGGAGGGAGAGACAGAACGAGGGAGGCAGGTGGTGAACGAAAGTAGGAACAAGTACAGGCCCGGGGCTATGTCAGACCAAGGTAGCAGTTCCGATTATCTCACCCATGCAGGAAGCCCAAACCTAATAGGCAACTCCGCTATGATCTGATGTGAACTAGCAAGGTATACCTGATATCCTGGAGAGATTCAGGAGCTGCGTAGACGCTGAACCAGATGGCACAGACTGATCACGTGATAATTATCTGCATGATTTCTCTTGAATATGTTCTTGTGATTTCCTTGATTCTGAGAACATGAGCAGTGCTGAGTATAGAGTGTAGTTTTTAGTGTCTACTAGGGTTGCAAACTGTTAGCTCTTTCCTTCGATCACTGGTAAAATTAATGATCAATTAATCGATTAATTGAACTTACAAAATCTTAAAAATGTAGCATTTACCAAATGATACCAAGAGCATTTTTCCCCACTAGTTCAAAGCTTTATTTCCAGCATTACACACACTCTTAGAAATAAAGGTTCTAACTAGAAGCATATAGGGTTTTTAAGAGAACCATTGTAAAGGTTCACTTGGAACCCCTTCAAAGAATTCTACGTAGAACATAAACGGGTTATACCTAGAACCACCTGTGAAAGGCTTCACCTTGAATGCCCTGTAAAAGGATCTAAAGAGAACCCTTTTATAGTACAATGGTTCCACCCAGAGACCTAAGGTTCTGTCAAGACCCCTTCTACTTTTCCAAAGGGTGCTAACAAGAATCCTCCCAGGGGGTTCTACTGAGAAGCTTTTTATATTATGGCACAAAGAACCCTTGGAAGAGTTCAAGGATTTCAGCAATTCTTGAAGAACTCTTTCTTCTAAAAAAAAAAAAAGGTTCTTTGGATGAAAAGGGTTCTTGATGGAATCCTTTGTCTTACAAAGAACTCTTGGCAAACCCTTTCCTCCAAAAAAGGGTTCTTCAGAAGCAAATTGTTCTGAATAGAACGACAGCCCTTCAAGGAGAACCATTTTAGAACCCTTATTTCTAAGAGTGTAGCCTATGAAACACATAAAGGTCACATGTTTAATTAACTGGTTGATTAGTTACTAGTTGTGTCCTATAAAAGTTCAATATATTTAATTTCTCTGGATTTATCCCCCAAAGTGTTGAATTTGAAACAAATACATAATGACATTAAAATCATGTTCATATTGTGGAAGAGAAGGGTGGAAGAAAACATTGAGAGAAAATAGATGGAAGGATTAAATATTTTTTGGCCTCACTATCACAAAGCCAGATGGCCTGTGACTCAGGACTTTTCCATTTATGCCGCACTGCCAGTAACAAAGATGGGAGAACCGTCCTGTTTCTGGTAATTAATTGAACCTGAGTGGGAGTTTAAAATTCCCCCCACATTAACCTGAAGGCAAACATTGATCCAAAGGAGAGCAGAAAGAGAGAGAAAATACTTCAGCTTATCTATTTTCATCAATCTCTGCCTCCTCGTACAGGTTCTCCACAGACGGGGCCGGGGAAAACAATCTTTCCAGCCGGTCTGAGGCCCTGACACCTGAAAATAAACACTGTCTCTCACGCTGCCTCCAGTAATAATCACAGTAGAGCAGTAGGTGAGAGCCAACAGCAGCTGTGAGGCCGGTAGTCCAGTCCAGTGTCCGGCTCTGTGGCCAGTGTGATGCAAGCGTGGCCCAAAAAAATGAAATTTGTCAGTGAGATTGAAGACACAGAGCCGCTCTCATTGATTCCTCCCCCGACTGCAGACAGGTGACACTGTGATTGAGTGTCTGCAGCGGCTCAGACAGGCAATTTTGACTGGGGACAGTCAGGGGGCACGGGGGTTAGGGAAAGGTGGCACTGAGTGTGACACGACAGGTTTGATGTATGTGGGCTGCAGCTTTAGGTTGTGAGGCTTAATGCCCGCTTTCATACAAATCCAAATGTTTCATTTTATTGATTAATTATCCAGTTATACTTTCTAGTGGAGCAACTTAGCTTAATGCTTGGAGAGCAATGGATTACATGTAAACACATTCAGCCGCTAACATTAGCTACACAGACAACTGCTAACGTAAACTACAGAAACCAACTGCTAATGTTAGCTACACAGATCAAACCACAAACTTTAGCAACAGAAACCAGCCCACTAATGTTAGCTACAGAGACCAGCCGCTAACGTTAGCTATACAGACCAACTACATAACCTACAGAGACCAGCCGCTAATGTTAGCTACACAGACCAACTAATAATGTAAAGTACACAGACCAGCCGCTAACGTTAGCTACACATACCAATGGCTGATGTTAGTTACACAGACCAACTAATAATGTAAGCTACAGAAACCGGCTGCTAACGTTAGCTGCACAGACCAATGGCTAACGTTAGCTACACAGACCAACTAATAACATAACCTACAGAGACTAGCGGCTAACGTTAGCTGCACAGACGAACCACTAATGTTAGCTACACAGGCCAACTAAGTTAAAAATGTAAGCTACACAGACCAGCCGCTAACGTTAGCTACACAGACAACCGCTAACATTCGCTACACAGACCAGCCGCTAAAGTTAGCTACACAGACCAACTAATAGTTAAATACTATTTTTAATCTAAACATGCATTAAAAAAAATGTACCATATTTAGTATTGAGGTAATCCAAAAGTACAGAAAGTTACATTACTGTAATATTGTGATACTGGGATTAGGTTACAGCCTACATTTTTTAACAGGTAATTATATTATATTATATTATATATATATTATATATTATATTGTATGGGACAAATATTTTTGAAGTGACTATATTCCTCACTATCCATCTCTCTGTTAGTGCCTCTCTGTGTTTCTCTCTACAGCCACACTGGGACGAACCATGTGGTACAAAATGAACCCACTTCTGTTCTTGCCAGTGGCACAGTGTCGGCCAGGCATTCCTGCTGATATAATACAGCCTGAGGGACACTTTGTTATCTGTAAATAAATAACATCCCATGGAAATACTGTGCAGTAAATCCTAATTAAATATTAATAGTTTTAATTCTGTTTGCAAAAAAAAAAAAAAAGAAAAAAGATATGTGCTGCTGGTGAATGTGCTTTGAGACGAGAAGGAGGGAAAAAAAGAGGGAAGATTTTGAAAATGGTTTCTGCTCTTTGCATGTGCTTAAATGGATCGTTCAGAAATGGACTGAAATTACACCTATTTGTGTCATTTAGAGGAGGAAACAGTCAAATGTTTTTGTCTCTGGCTCAGAGACAATACCCATTTTGTATTTTACATAGCTGTTGAAAAAACTAAAATGAAATGTTTTCAAAAATGGGAAGTTAATGGCGATCAATAGTGTAGTTGAGGTCAAAGACATGACACAATTATAACCAACCACATATGACAGTTTAATGAAACATTAACAAATAGTCTAATAGTTTCTTTCAGTTTGAAAATTAGGCTTGCTGTGGCAGTTTAACAACAGGTTAATGTCAAGTGTCATAACATTATGTTTCTTCCTTTCTTTTTTTGTACAGATTACAGCATAAAAAAGATATAAGATGCTAATCAAAGAGCTTTAGAGATGCTAATATGTGGATTTTGTTACCTTTGGACACAGCCAAGCCAACGTTTCCCCGTCTCCAGTCTTTATGCTAAGCTAAGCTAACCATCTCCTGGCTGTAATATTTACAGACTTGAGACTGCATCTTACTCTTGGCGAGACACAGAATAAGCAAACATGTAGAACTATTTCTTTTAAATATGGCTGCTTGTAAGTTTAAGATGAATTTAGAGTCAAAACTGAGATGCCAAATTTTCAAAAAAGCAGTGAACAAAACAACATTATTGTTGTGATGAACAAATTTTCATAAATGCTCCATGTGTCAAATATGATACGAACAAAATATCATGGATAAATATCACAAATTATATAGAGGTTTTTGGTATTTTGCCAAAAAATTTGATTTTGGCAATGATTTGATGTGTCAGGCTTTAGAGGGGTTGGTTACATTACAGTCTAAAGCCTGTATATGAAATAAGACACAGCTTTAATATGACGTACAGCTCTTCAGCTGCCGGATGACACACAGCTGTATGCAGGCTTACAGTGATTCAGCACCAGGGCATCACAGCAGGCATGTCTTGAGACCATGCATGCTTTACACCGTCATTTCCTTCCACCCCCCTCCTCTCCTCCTTTATATCTCTCTCTCGGAATCTGTTCCCTTCAATCTTTTTTACATGAACTCTTCAATCATGTTGCACTTTTTTCCAATTCAAAACACATGAGATCATGAAACAGATGTTAAAAAAAAGTCACTTAAGGATATGTTTTTTTTAAAGTAGAACCTATTGACGAGAATGATTACTTGCATCATCATCTCCTGCCCTTAGCTAACCTCCAACCTCACACCCACATCCATCCATGTTTGCAACCCCCCAGCTGCGGCGGTGATAGATGTAATGACTAGAGGCTGAGCACCCTGAGCCTGATCCCTGCTGCTCCTCAGCCACTCCGCTGATATGCACAGCCATGCAGCAAATCAGCCCGAGCTGAATCTGGCTGCACACTGGGGCTCTGTTACCATGAGCATGGCATTCACAGCCTCAAAGCTGTCAGTTCGATGCCTGGAGGGATGTCGAAAGGCTAAAGTGGGATGTAGATTAAGCAGATTTGCTGTGAAGCAGATGTACATCACATACTGAGCAGGACACATGTCACTAATTCAAACTTCCAGCGGCTGGCTTGTTTGCTGTGGGCGACCTGCTGTCATTAATTTTAGGTGGAACGTGCTGTGACATCTTTGTGTCGGGCTGTTTATGATCAATCATAACATTATGCTTTAAAATATGATAAATTCAAGCTCATGAAGAAGTCCAAGCCACTGATAGCATTGATTTTTTTTTTTTTTTTGTGGTCAGACTACGTCTTCCACTCAGCCTGTCCCACCACATCTGCAGCTCCTTGTCTTGATACTTGAGGGCATTTATGTTGTCTGTGTCAGTCCACACCTGAATTAGTGACTAATTGTCTTTCTCTTCTTCTTCATCTATCAGAGCACTGGTTCCCAAACTTTTTTTTTCAAACTTTGTGTATCATACGTAAACTGACAACCCCTGGCTAAGTGACATATTTTATGGATATTTCATAATATTTTCAATGCATAACACAGATCAACTGATACACTGTACAACTACAGTGAACAGCCAGCCATCATATATACTTAACAGGCTTGTTTTTTGACAAACTGTGTGTTTTCTTCTCCCTGATGCTTGGCCATTGCTCTGTTAGAGCTCTTTGGTTGAGAGTGAAGGCTCTGTGAATATAGCTTGTGTCCAGGTCTTTACTGCGCCATGTGAGATTTTTTTTAAAAGTTTGTGTCGTAAATAATAATATAAACTTTAAAACTTTAGCTTTCTTTAGAGAAATGAAAGAAATGCTGACGTATAGGCGTATTGTATATTATTTCTTGTAATATTATGAAGGTTTCATGACCCCCAGTGAAGACTTTGGCAGCCCGTAGTTGGGGTTGGACCCCCCAGTTTTGGAACCAGTAGACTAGAACTGCTGATGATTAGTGTAGAGCTGCAATAATTAGTTGATTAGTTGTCATTGTCACTATTAAATGAATCATCAGATATTTTAGTAACTGCTTAACTGTTTTGAGTTGTTTTTTTTAAGACAAAATGTCCAAATTCTTTGATTTCATCTTCTCAAATGTGAATGCTTTCTGGTTTCTTTCATTCTCTTTGACAGTAAACTGAATATCTCTTGGTTGTGAACTAAACACGACATTTGAGTACGTCATGTTGGGCTTTAGGAAACAGTGAACAACATTTTTCCCATTTTAATTTTTTTTTTTTTTTTGGCATTTTATGGACCGAGCCACTGATCGATTAATCGAGAAAATAATCAACAGGTTAATCGATAATGAAAATAATAGATATTATTGGCCCATTATTAACTTATTACAGCTATATTGATCTTTATCAGTATCAGCATATATGTTGTCCAGTGTGCTCCTTAAGTTAATTCAAGGAAGCATAATACAGAATATTTTTATTTGTTAGCTTTATATGAATCATTCTATATATATTTGATCATTTTTCTTAATTCAGGTCTTAATATATAGATGTTTTTACTTCAAGTTGTGTTTTTTTTATTTATAGTCTTTTGTAATTCTTAATATTTACGATGTGAAAGTTTATTGTTTCTGTTGCCTGACATCATTTTGTACAATAATGTTTATTCTTTAACTATAAAATATTCTTCCTCTACACACATCTTTGTGTTTTAAAACCTGTGAAAATCTTTTTAGGGATCTCAGCAAAAATGTGTCTATATGCTGTATTAATAATTTTTACTGTCTAGTTGCAGCTCTGTTTTAGTGTGAGGACGATTTCTTTCTCTTTGTCTCCATCTACCAGAACATACTAAAATTAAATGATAAGTATTCATGATCCTGCTTCTTCAGCATGATGTTGACCAGGTCCAAGTCTTCCCTTATACCACTTTTTAAAATTTATGAGTTGTAGGTGGCTTTGCCCCATAATGATAATATATTTGTATTCTGCAAAGGCCTTAAACTAAAGTAAAAGCCCTGCATGTTCCTAATTTTAAGAGCCATGTGTAAAAACACTGCGACACTGCGCCAAAAAACATGGAGGACCTGTTTCCCTGGATTGCACTGACCGTGGAGGCGGCTGGCAAGGTCAGGCCATCGCTTTACTACGAGTTGATAACAGCTTAATGCTTTTATATGCAAGGTGTAAATTAATGAACTGGTATTTTAGCATGTCCTCCTGTTATAGTGGCAGTCAAGGTGACTCTGCCGATGCTCTGATAAGAATTATGGCAACAGCCTCCAGCGGGATAATTGATGTGTACTTTGTGGATCAGTCCAGTTCTGCTTTAGTGCCTGTGGGCGTCTACAGAAGGGCTGCAGCCAACATTTACTTATTATCATTAATTAATTTGCTTTAGAGGTGAAAACAATTCGTCGAGTCTTTTACTGACAGAAAGTTTCAATCGTTTTACAAACAAAAACGTTCCAGTGAGTCAAACGAGGAGTGAAGGTTTGATGCTTTTGGTCTTTTCATCTATGATAGTCAACTGAATCATTTAATGAAGGGTATTCTTCAGTATTTTCTGACATTTTCAGACAAAATTAGTAACTGAAAAAATAATCAGCAGATTAACCATTAAAGAAAAATAATTGCATGCTGCAGTCTTAATGTGGTGATTTTCTTGATTAATCATTTGACCTTTGAAATGTCACAGTAAAAAACAAAAAAGAAAAACCAAAAACTCAAAGATATTCAGTTTATAATCACATAAGACAGAAAAACAGCAAAGTCAATTGATAGACTGAATCTTATTGTGCATGTGTAATGATAATAAAAGTCATTCAAATTTGAGAAGAGAATCAGAAGCAGGCAAACAATTAATTGTTTATCAAAATAGTTGCAGATTATTTTTCAAAGAATTTTCATCTCTGACTCATACTGTAATTGTGATATGATTTGTGATTAATTTTTACATAATTAAACTCATTTTCGTGGAAAAACATCAAAATCAATTTAGTGTGCGGGTTGGGGATCTGTACCAAATATGGATGTGATTATTATTATTAGGCTATTATTATTAAAATGAAATACTGTTTACTTTGACAAACAATCTAGTGGAGATGATCCAGTTGTGAGATTCTGGGCAGAAACTGATGTTTTTGTTGTTCATTTTGTTTTTGTTGTTATTTATTTTCCCTTTTATTCAGGACAAACGTAGAAATCTTCATTATAAAAAATAACTTTACTGAAGTCACTGAGCAGTTTATTACACTATCATATGTCATGTCAGAGTCATGTCCAACCGATGACTTTGGTAAATCTTTATACATAAGATCTATCATTATCAGTTGCAGCTTTATATAGCCATGCAAACGTGTTTTTGGATGATTTACAAACTAATTATTAACCATTAACAAAGTGTTGTAAATATCTGGTCCCATCTCTCTATGTAATGATTTTTTTAAGGATTACAAATCATCAATTAACAAATACCTAAAATATCAAAATGCAAACCCAAACGACTTCTGATCTTATTAGCTGTAATACAATACATAATTTATTAACTAAATGGTTTTATATGACACAAACTAATGATAAAATAACACAAATTATAGCATTACTAATAATCAGTCAGCATGATTAATTATTATTTAATTGTTTGTTAAGAGTGAAAACAATGTTAACTGAAGTTTAGTTAACCATTTTTTGGATATGATGGCTACTACAGAGTGGCTTCCAAATCAGGAGCTGAGTATGCTAGCTATATTTGTCCGAGTCTGACCGCAAAATAGCCAACACAACATTTATCGATGAATATCTTACTTGCAAATGAGTTGATAGGGGCCAACAAGGAAAACAGGGGATACCAATGTTCAGCTGATATATTAGTGTATCCCTACACTTTATATTAAAAAAATCTATATACATGGTAGGTGGATCTGATCTCACATCATCTGTTACCTCACAAGTTAAAGGTCAGCTCTTCATTTCAGTCATAAGTGGATCAAACATACCATAGAGGAATATAATCCCAGGCTCTACAATGGTGTATCTACATGGAATTCTGCAGCATAAGCGCTGGAAAAGTTTTTGGAGTCGAACTCGGGTTCTTGCGTGCGAGCACAGAGCGCATCAGTCATGGCCGTGTGTTCTGGGAATTGCCCAGGCCCCTCAGCGGAATCACAGATGGTGGCTCGGCTGAAACGCTGGATAATCACCCCTCCACGCACAAAAAAAAAAAAAAAAAAGGGGGAAAAAATGATGTAACAGGGAATGAAATGAAAGGGAAGAATAAAATGTGTTCATTGGCAGCATACAGACAATGCGGTGGCTGGTCATGTCATAGACCTCCTCACCCCATTGGCCCTGTACGATCTGCTTGGGAGGAGAAAATCCTCTTTCCTAGTCATCGCCCTGGATATTGTGATCTGTGAGAGCTCAACCCATTGGTCCACAGGGCCACTGTGGAGAAGACCTAATTTATTTAAGTCTGTCTGCAATGAGGAGGATTTTATGCAGTCGGAAAGAGCAAAACCCTCAGATTAATACTTTAAGACCATCCCTGCGGTAATTAGCATTACTTACCTTTAAACAACAAAACATTAAAGGTTTACACCTCATACCATGCAGCTCCCTTCTTTAAAAAGTTAAGATGTTCAGGTTTTAGAAGTAGGGTTGTATGAGGTGTTTATTGATAGTCAGTTTATTAACTACAGTAGATGACAGTCAACATGCCCCCAGTTTGAAGAAGCAGAGAGAAGCATCCATGTTTGCAACCCCCCAGCAGCTCAAAACCAACCAAACTCCATAAGTGAAATCAGTAACTTTACCTCACAGAGCACAGGAGTTGTTGGTCAACTGCTGCCTCGATCAGTTCGTTTGTTATTGTCTGACTTCAGTGAATCTGAACTATCCTTTTAAAATACAGAAGTCGCACAATAACACAAGCGAACGAACAGATCGTGGCAGATTGGCATCTCCCACGTTCTGTGAGGTAAAATCACTGATTTCGCCCATGGAGTTTAGTCAGGTCAGCAGCAAAATGAAATTTAGCCACTTGAGAAAAGATCCACCTATGTGTACGCAGTGTTTAGAATATTTCCACCGCTTTACTTTGCCGTCAGATATCTTTTTTTTTTTTTTACCTTGCTGAACACAGGAGATGCTGGTCTACCCCTGCCTTGATTTGCTAGTTTGTGCGATTCACCAAAGTCACACAATAACACAAACAAACTAACAGATCGAGGCAGCGGTAGGCCAGTATCTCCCGTGTTTTGCTAGATAAAATCACTGACTTCGCCCAAGGAGTTTGGTGGCTTTGGTGAGAGCAATATTTTGGCTTATATCACAACGGTTTCCCGAAGAAAAAGGCTGTCTGACAGCAAAGTAAAGAAGTGAAAATATTCCAAAAAATCTAGTGTGCACTTAACCTGATGTTGATTTGTTTGAGATAGACCTTTTTTAAGTGGCTAAAATATGTTTTGCCGCTGACCTTGTTCATAGCAGTACATTACTTAGCTTCCATGCTGGTGCCCCTCTCTGCTTCTCCAAACTGGAGGCATGTCAACCACCACCACCACCACACCAACCATCACAGTTATAAAAGCCAAATATTGCTCTTTCCAAACCAACCAAGCTCCATAGGTGAAATCAATTATTTTACCTCACAGAACACAAGAGAGTTGCTTGTCTATCACTGCATCAGTTTACTAGATTTTTGTGTTATTGTGTGACTTCTGTGTTAGTTTGGTTTCACCAAATTTGTACAATAACACAAACGAACTTCTTGATCGAGCAGCAGTAGACCAGCAACTCCTGTGTTCTGCATGGTAAAATTGCTTATTTTGTCTATGGAGTTTGGTTAAGAGTGATATTTGGAAAGACAGCAAGGTAAACCTGGAGGACCACCATCTGCTGTTGGTAATACACTGACTATTGATAACTCATACAATCCTACATTCAATCATCCAAACTATACCTTTAACCGAAATAACAATTTTCTTTATAATCCTTAGGTGTTTAATATTACAATGTGTGTCATTGGTTCTTACCTTCTCTTGGTATTGCCTGCGCGAGGAGTCCAGTGATTGGATTAGAGCTGTAGCGTGGCCCACAAACATGGCGTAGCACGTGGCGCCAACAATCATACTGAGCATGGTGATCCACAGGTCAGACATGCTGACAGGCGCCCGGGCACCATACCCGATGCACAGCATGTGGCTCATGGCTTTGAAGAGGGCATAGGAGTACTGCTTACCCCAGGAAACGTTCTGTGAGGAGGGGGAGACAGAGAGGGAGACAAAGAGGGGGTGGGGAGGAGTTACTGCGAGGCAAGGCAGGCAAGGCAGGCAGGCAGGGAGGGAGGGCTCTCCTCCAGCAGGCAGAATGGAAAGACAGGCTTTCCTTTGATGGATCACTGAACCTCTACCAAACATCGTGCCAACACATTCTTCATGCCTCACAGCGTAATGCCCTCGCTGAGCGGCTGAACTTTCTACCTGTCTCTTTCTCTCCCTCCTCGTTCACTCAGTCTTCACCCTCTCTGCATGAACCTCCCTGGCCTCATCCATTTTCCCATTTGCCAAGGGGTGGAAAACAGTTCATGTTTGCAAGTGCTCAAAAGAAAAAAAAAAAACAAAAGTGCATTATTTACAGACATCTGAGGTTTCCCTTCAAGCTCAGGGCATCCTTCACAGCGAGGGGTGGACTGGCCTCTCTCGCAGGTTTGATTTTTGTTGTAATGGGATTCAGTACGCTGGAGGCAGGGGGACAGAAACACAGAGCTGATGGTCATGTAACATATCAGCTTCCATAGTCATGAACGACTCCTTTGAAGAGCGCTTTGAAAGTCGCCCCTTTTATCGCTCACAGCGTGTGTTCCCCTCACAAAGTGACGTCTTTTCGTGTGCCTTTAACTACACAATAAGATCTCAACTTGGGTTCGTGGGGCCCCTATTATCCAATAATGTGTCCAGCTGGGTTCATGAGAAGCTATTTCATTCGCTGTCGTCTTGTCATTACTAAGTTTTTTTTTATGAAGAACTTGATTGGCCTCTTTCGACTGAGCCGCAGCCAAGCAGAAGTGTCATTCTGCCACTAAAGATCAGCTTCTATAACTCCCCTGGTCTGTCATTAGTTCTTTAACTGAGGTTTTAAAAAGCACGGATGGATTATGACAAGATGGACCTCTGGCACAGATGCGTCACAGGCCTCCCCCACCAACTTTCATGGTCAAGTGATCACAAAGTTTATGAGTTTTATGATGTCTTTCAGCAGATTCAGAGGGCCAGAGATAATCTTTAATTGCGTAAGTGATGAGGGGATAAATGCTCCCTGTGACGTCATGAATTTCTTTCTTTTAAGCGTCTCAAACCGAATGTTTTAGGGCTCAGTATGCTTCAGGCAAATTGCTTCTTGGTTCATCGAACAGCTTATCAAAATGCCTTCTTCCACACCTTTCTTATGCCAGAACTGACATAAGACAGGCCGAGGAAGAACCTGTTAAATTTTGGAGTGAATCTGAATCATGGAGCGGATACACCAAGTACTTTTCACTTTTGTTAACATTGCAAGACAGGTCACGTGGCCTCAGTTAAATGATTATAGCATCTTACTTCTTTATGACGTGGGCTGTGAGCACAGCCTTCAGTTAGCATTAGCTGAACAACACAACGTAGAAAGTAGTTCAAGCATACCTCAGCTTTAGGGCAACTCTTTCAGATTTTTAAAGGACTTGCTTTTAGCTACACGATAAGAAATCTTATTAACAGCCACTTTCCCCGCTCTTACTCTTATTTATGACCCTTAACCCCTTTGGTACCAGGACTGAGACCCGTTAGACCCAATTTATAATCCATTCACTGTAATCACCGTCCACCTGAACCCTGGGACCCAAGACCTGACCCAGTGGCCCATGTGAGTTTGGATCCATGTTTTATAAAGCCAGTCAAGACTGCATCAGGTCCTATTCTACCATGGGGCCAGCGTCTGTTTAACATTAGGTTTAAACCCGATCAGATCCGAGAAGACCCTGCTGTGGTCAGACAGCGCTGATCATGATGTGAAGGGTCAGAGAGCAGAAGTCAGACTTGTCTAGAAGAGCACAAATTATAGCAAATTAGCAATGCTAATGTTAGCAGCCGTGGCAACGATTAAGCAATCGTTTTTTTTAGTTCAAAAAAAGCAAAAAGTCAAAGTTATCTTTATTGTACGAGAGGCAACAAAACTGTGAGCTGCAAATCAGAGAATGTGGGCATTTTTGCCTAAAAAATACTCAAAACAGTTAATTGATTATCAGAATAATTTGTACTTAATTTAATAGGAGACAACTAATCGATTTATTGCGTAATTATTGTAGTTCTACTAACATTACATTAGGTAAGACATGCACAAGTTTTGTTTTGACAACTTGTAATTTAATTTTAACTGTGAAATCAGTGCAGATTGGGTTTCTGTCTAACCGGCCTTGGTTCTGCATGGGTCCTGCTCCCAGCTTCCAGTTTTTTGGTAAAGGCACAAATGTTTTGACCCAGGCTCAAGGCCCTGTACTAGTAGGAGACTGAAAAATTTCCACCTTTTTAGCTGCATTCCAGATTTGTTTTTTCCCCCATTTTGTTGGTCTCAGCCTCAGGAGAAGTCTTGGATGGATTCAGAGCAGGATTTAGACTCCTCATTAATACAGTACACGTCAAATGTGTGCTTTTTGCCCAGAGACATGCAAAATCTCTAGCGAGCAGGCGAACAGGCCCATCGAGGCTACATCTGTGAAACCCAGTATGTTCCTATCTGGAGGCAAATGTGACAGCTCTCTGGTACAGGCCTTGTAGCCATGGCCAAGTTGCTGACTCCTCCAATAGCTTCACGTCCTGTGAACAAGAAGTGCTGAAGAGGCACTCCACACAGACACCTATCTCACCCAAAACAGAACAGCTAATGAAAGAAATCTGAAAGCTCCAGAAAACATAGTTAATCTCTGTCGTTAGTTCCAGATGCCACACTCTAAAGCCCCTTTTACACTGCAAAAAGCCCACACGCACAGACATCTGGCTTTTTTCTTTGATGGGGAATTTTAAAAGCTTTTCTTATGAAGCAGTAAAATTAGGAAATTGGGTTTTCTTCACTAGTACCCCACCGCAATAAACTAAAGTAGATATCTGAAAGTACAAACAGCGACACAGGAGAGAAACTAGGCTTCACACCACAGGGATTCAGTTAGAAGCTACAAAGGTACTGAGAGCTGAACACAGAGAGACTTTTAAAAAACTTTTTTTTAATCTACTTTCACAGACATGAGTTGAGTCTCAGCTTTCCAGTGCACATCAGAAAAAACACATAAAGTCAAACTGTTTTAGGAGGTTTAGCGGTGTTTAAAAACCCTGCATATGCATGCTAATTTTTAAGAGTGGCAGAAAAAATTGTTTCTCTTAAGTACTGTGATTGATTTTTTGATCCTTGAATCAATTTTTTTGTACATGAATAACTAGCGCTTGGTCCGTTAGCTCGATGCTAACACATAATGAGAATTCTCTTTGACTTTAAGGTATTAATCTCTGCTCTGTTAAAATAGACTAATAGCTGCTAACTCAATCTATAAATCTGGCTTCAACACTCCACACTGACCAACTACGGCAAACTCTAAGGGTCAAAACTCAAACTCAAAATACAACTACTACTTTGAAGAGACTTTGCGTACCAGGAAAGTGCAGCACGTGTATTTATATTTGTTCATACTTCATAACTTAATGAGCACTTTACTTCAAAAAGTATATACTTTTTATTCATTGTATTGAATGCTTAATTACCACTTTTATATGCAGTCAAGTCTGGGGTTTTTGAAAGGATTTCCAGTTCAATTTCATATTTGAAAAATGTTAATTAAATGTTTGAATATGTGCTGTGTGCTTCATGAGCTGGAACAAATAAATTTACTTCAAAAACTATATACTTTTTACTACCTTTATTAGCAATTAGCAATGATGCTGCTAAAATGAAACTCAAAGACTGATTGACATGTGATGTGCATTGTTTTTGAAAATAGGGTTCATGATATACAGCCTCTTAAAGTGTATGATTCAACTTTTCCCCATGCTCTAGTGTTAAAAAAAGCAAATTACAGATACATACTGAATCAGGAGTAAGTGTCTTGTCCCAGCCCTACTTATTTTGGTGTAAAAATGGTATATATAATATATCACATCCCATCATGTCCACACACTGGTGTCTCCTTTTGTCAAGCCTATCTCCAGTCTCCCCACTGCTGATCATCAGCTGGGATTTAGTAATTGAGTAAATTTACAGCTAATCATTTGCCCTGGTTGACTCGCCAGTTCTCATCTCCATGCTGATTAGCTGTTTCTTCCAGAGAATGATTAGAAAATTTGTGGTAATTACATGTGCCAGCTTTAATAACAAATAGAGTCCAGTTTGTTTGTCTTGGCAGTTTAGATTTTTTTTTCCTCCAAAGGGTTTAGCCAAGAAAATTCTGCCTCCAAGTGCCAGACATTTTTTTTTTTTTACACATTATACACTGTAATATGAAATGTTTGTGGCTTCTGTATGAGCAGAAATATGTGGTATTTTACTGTTGCATACACTGAATAATCTATTTACCCACACAAGAACAAAGCCACCCAACCATGTAACAGCAACAAATGCCACTGTGAGGTCATGAGCCTGTGGTGTCCTTTCACATGTGTACATGCATGTGTGGCCGAGAGGTCAGCGACTGTTTATTCAGCAACACAGGCGGGATGTTTGTGTTGACATGTTCGTATGAGTGGAGAAGGAACGAGAAGTTGTTTTGGTTTTTTTTTCCCCAGATGAAAACAGATACACTGGGCTGACTCACTGCACCTTTCTGTATTTGTCCTTGTTTGGTGCACAGATGAAGAGATCCTACAGGGAATGTCTGCACGGCATGAGCGTGTCATATAATCCTATTCTAGTATGGGTTATATAGGGCTTTGGATTTGACGTCACATCTCATTGTATTGTATGTCTTATTTCTGATGTTTGTGCATGGAAGTTGACTCAGGCGCTATTTTCGGGCACATTTGTCGAGGATGTTATCATCCTCTGCAGTAACTCGCCTGCTTAAAAGTTCTCTAACAGCAGTTTGAAGAATGAATGTTTGCTGAAATATATTTTTTGTTTACCAAATTTAATGCAGGATTGACAAGACCTCATTAACAATTAGGGATTAGATGCGGACAATTTACAACAGGAATTTTTGATGGAGCTTCTCCCTGTCCAACAAAGTACTATGTTTTTATTTAGTAGAGGTATGAATGCTTATGATTTGATTGTGGTCTCAGTACTGCTAACATTCCAGTTAGAGCTGAACAATTTAAGAAAACCATCTTTAGTATATTTCTAAATAATATTGGAAAATGTAGCTCATTATCATATTGTCTCATTAACATATGGTAATAATAATAACTTTATTTATATAGCATCTTTAAAAACTGAGTTTACAAAGTGCTTTGACAGACAAAGCAAAAGGAAAGGATACTCCAGAGGGGTTAGAGTAAGATTAGCAGGGGTGAAAGTAACTAATTACAAATACTCAAATTACTGTATTTAAGTATTTTTTTGGGGGTTCTTTTACTTTTATGAGCAGCTTTTCAAGTCTGTACTTTTACTCGTACTTCAGTATGCATAACATGATGTAATCTACTTAGTTACTTTTAAATAATTGTTGAGTGCTGAGTACAAGTTGAATTAATATCCAAACCTTTCATTTGCATTTTAGTGGCCAATAAGATGATGTGATCACACGGGCAAATGAAAACAATGAGATTTGTACAAATAACAAAACAAAATGCTGTGGCACACATTTGGATGTTAATAATTAATCATTAATCAATTAATTGCCAGGAAGAGTTTAACCCATTAAAATGTATTAATGGATATTTAATCAATAGTCATGGCAGTAAATACACCTCATTTGTGATTGTTTTGTCTGGCAGAGCCATTTGTTGGACAAGGAAAATTAAACTTCGACTTAAAATTTAAAAAAAGGGGAAAAAATGAAAATGAGGGGAATAAATGTGTTTTGTATCTTATAAATTATTAATGATTAATTGATTGTTAGCGTTTTCAACTAATGGTTCAGGAAATCACACAAAATTTGCAACCCTAGTTTGGAGAGGTGACTGTGACATCAGCAGTTAAAAGTAATCATGAAAGTATAATACTCTGAGTACTCTTTGCGACAAATACTTTGTACTATTACTTAAGTATATTTCGAACACCAGTACTTTTAATTGTAATTGAGTAACATTTTAGCGATGTAACAGTATTTGTACTTGAGTACAGATTTTCAGTACTCTTTCCACCACTGCCTTCTTTACCATTACCTCTTATTGTCTTCAAAATAAAGCATATTGTGTAGAACTGCAGGGAAAGCAATGAAAAACCTCCTATGGTTTTCTGGGCCTCCTGCCAAACTTATGTTCCTACCACTTTCCAAAGCAAACCTGCAACCTTTGATTTAGTGTGGTACACTAACAAGAGCCAATTATAACATGACATGACATTGAAAAGTAGGGTTATAGTTGCTGATTACAGCTGCATAGACAGCCACTTATGATAATACTGAAAAACGTGGATGCTGATATCTGACTGGCGACACCTTACAGAGAGATACAATTAACAGCTCTGAACATGTAAGTCATGTTAGCAGCAGTGATGTAGGCTATTAATAAAATTGCAGCTCATGCAGTCTAGAAGTTGTTATCTCAAATCGTGGCTTTGATCCTGTCACAGGTGTGTAATTCAACAGGTGAGACATCAGTGATGTTTTGTCCAGATATAAACTGATATTAATTGTTTAACTACTTACAGAATCATAATGAAACACAAGTATTTGTTTCATAACAAATCAATATAAAAATCCTAAAAGCAAAGCAGCCGTGAGGGGAATAAAAACCAGCTGTTAAAATTCAAATCACTTCCAGATTTAAGGATTACAAACTGAAGCATTTCCCTTAGCGGACTGGTTCATGTGATTTGCAGCAGGTACTTTTTAGACGTTTTTTTTTCAACATGCAGCAACATTTTGCACTGGTCAAAATAACAGTATTGCTGAAGGTTTCTTGTTTGGGGTAATGCAACGGTTATGTGGCAACCTAAGACCCAGAAAACATGGGAAAAGGAATTTAAAGAAGCATTTTTTAATCCGTTTTATCAGACAGTGAGAGTGAGAAACCCTTGTTAGCAAAGAGCACAGCAGCAATAACATCTGTTATATTACAGATTTCATTCATTTAGTTTGTATTTTTCCTGCTTTTACAGTAATTGACTCACAGGGGGGTCTGATTATGGTTGTAGCAGCCAATCTCACACTTACTAAATACTGTTTTCTGTCCATTTACAGTTGTAATCAGTACAGACGTAAACATGTATTTTCCTCCAGTCTGCTGAAAGCGTTAAGGACCAGCAGAAACCTCCCAGACTGACAGAATTATTTAACTGTTTTTTTTCATGCCATATAGCCCCTGTGTCCTTTGGGAAGAGTGAGTCATCGCAGTATTAACACATTTTCTCCAGAAAAATGCACTTTCTACTGTTTTCCCATTCTCTCCAATCCCCTTGATTTTAATAAATGTGGCTAACACAGCAGATGTATTCAGTTCCTCCAGAGTTCTAAATATAATTAAGCTCTGGATGCTGCAAAACAAGCGACATCAGATCCTGCATATTCATCTTTCTGCGGCTCTGCCTTTTGTTTATTAGTCAAACAGTCACAGACTTCATTATCACACGCATTAATACTAATCTCACCCCACGCCATTGTCTCAAAGTATTCAAATCAACAACTAAGAAGTTTCTATAATAAGGCTGAGCCAAGTGTTTGTACGTTCAACAACTTGCATTTCAATTAATTAGTCACAACATCGTGCCTCCAACACAAGATGTTACTGGTTATGTGACCGGGAAGGCAATCGATGATTCACCGTCGTCCCGGCGTCAAGTGTGACCCAGAGGCGTTGGTTGTTGTTGATACCGACGAACAAGCATGAGACTAACAGGATGAAATGCAAGGCTGCAAAGGACACGATTTGACCCCCGTGCTCATAGGGCAAATAACAAAAATCAGAGTGATTTATCATCCGTACTCCCACAGATACACACTGATTCACTACAGCATTATGTATTATGAAAGCTGAAGAAAATGTTCCCCTTTTGAATGTATTTTGGTGCTAAATTTCATCATATTTTTGTCTTACAAGCATTTTGTATTGTGTAAACACTCCCCTCGTGTTTTTTTTCATCCATTTTCAAACAGAAAGAGCAAAACATCCGCATTAACTGATGCTTTTAATTACTCAATCATATAACTCTCTAAAACCCGGCAAGCTGTCCCATGCACGGGGGGAGGAAAAAAATGTGCTGCTGCACAATATTCATTTTTCAATTACATAATCAAACTACAAGCTGTTCTCGCTGGGAGTGCACAGAAGGCACAACAGTCTTTGAACACATGAGCGAGGGAGCGAAGGGGTCTGCGGGCCCGCACCAGCACCAAGCTGTAAGTTGGCAGGAGAAGCACTCACAGTGTCTCAGTGTGAAGGTTGTGGTTCTGTTTGTCTCATAAGTTTCCGATGAAGGAGGCTTCCTGGACTTGGCATGCCCAAGATTTCTACAGTTTTCTCCTTGTTAGTTTTTATAGTTTCTTTGTTTGTTTTGGTTTTTTGGTGTGGCAGTGGAAATAAGTCTTGAACTTCATTGTTTTATCGCGGACAGTGTCATATATGCTGATACTGCTTTGACCACTTTTACTACTTGTCAAATCAACTAAACTAAACTAAATCCCTGACTTTTTTCATGGTTGTCAGTTGGATTGCAGCTAAAGATTTTTATGTGATTATTAAGGATGTAACAATGTATCAAATATTGCGATATCGCAATAAAAATAAAGGTCTTAATCCCATACTGGACTGTCATGATATCTACTGTGATGTTACATGGTTAGTTATTCAATTTTCTTATTTTTATTTGATTATATAAAAGGACGGCTGCATTTTTGTTTTGTAATTGTCCATACATAATCCAAGCATTCATTGCTAAGCACAATTTATGGCAACTTTGCACATGCTTAGGGTCGTGGCTGACTACCTTTAGTTTATTTTAGTTTAAAGCACTTTAAGCTAAAAGGAAAAACAAATTTTATATGAACAAAAACATCTGTACACATCAGATTTGTTATTTATTATTTAAGGTCATTTTATCAAATTCTTTTTCAACATCGCAATAAATATCATATTATCGTACCATGAGGTTTTGGTATTATTACATCCCTAATGATTAGAAACTAATATTATTGTTTATTCTGTCAGTTATATTCTCAATTAATTGTTTGGTCTATAAAATGTTCTAAAATTGTGGAAAAAAAAAAAATTTTTTTTACCGACCAACAGTCCAAAATCCAAAGATTTTCAGTTTACTATCACATAAAACAAAGAAAAGCAACACATCGACACATCCGAGTAGCTTGAACTATATGTTTGGCATTTTGCTTAAAAATTCAACTAATTATCCAAATAGTTGCTGGTGTGGGTTGGGTGATGTAGTATTAGTTCATCTGTGCTTCTTTATTGTTATTTAATTTTGTCACTAGTCACAACCCTTTCTTTCTGTTCTCTCTGAAGGGTGATACGTCTCCAACAAGCATGACATTCTGCAGAGTGAAGTGACTTTTCTTTTTCTTTTGGTGTCCAATCATGTGCAATCACGTATGCAGCAGCCACTTTCACTGATGAGCACTGCCTCAATCAGAAAAGGTTCAGCTAAGCCAGGTAGCGACCTGTTTCATGTTGGTAACTGAGAAGCTGCCTGCACACTTCAAAAATTCAAATCAAAATTGTTTTAGTAGAATACAGTGCTTTGAAATGTCTTAACCAGCCAAGTTTGACATCTGGACAAATACACCAGCATTTCTGAAAATAAACAAAACCCTCCTAGACGAGTGTCATTCCTAATGCTGTCCCCAAAAACTCAGAGTCATCAGTCAACAGGACCCAAAGTTAATGGTATTTTAGCTGCAAACTTAACAAACCGAGTCTCAAAATGACCACAAACTACAAAACTAACTGATTGAAGTGGAGGAAGGTGATAGAACAGATGGCAGCGTCTCTACACCAGTGATGACTAGAGATGCATCAATTTGTTTTTTTTTTTAAGGGCCTGACCTGCTGATTCCGATTTTCAGTCTTTCTTATATAATTGGCAGCATTCACAAACATTTGTGCAACTTTTCTTATAAAATTAAATTGGATGTTCATAATAAAATGCTGACTATTAAACAATTTATACATTTTCTCCAAAAGTGCTCCAGATTACAGCCCAGATTACAGCATGTAAACAAAGCAGAGACTGACGCGTTGCAGCAGTTTGCTTTGCAGTGACAAAAACAGAGGCAGAAGTTAAACGAGTCTGGATGAGAAAATGTTTGAGGAAATGCATCAACACAGGTTGTTTATTCTTCATCCAGAACAGGAGGTGAGATTTTAACAGTCTGTGAACGCAGTCTGCTGCTGGCTAACATTAGCCTGAAGAGCTACAAAGTTTACAGCTGTTTGGCGACACCGTCAGCTGCTCTGTCCCGTTGTAGACTGCCTGTCTTCTCTTCATCCTGCTCTTGAAATCTATTGCTAACACCAACTTCATGCGAGCATGTGTCTGAGTGTGTGTGGCTGTGATCAGCACTGTTGTGGGTGTGACGTTACAGTCAGTGTGTCTGCTGCGCGCATGACGTGATCATCGTGCGGAGCATCTGCGACGCTGACCGGCCGGTCACCAGCCACGAAGAAAACCATCCAGTTCTGGTCTCTGGTTGGTCGATAAGTGCATCCCTAGCGATGACAGTGAGTAAAATTGACAAAACCATTTTTGAATTTTTAAAAATGTTTTTAATTAACAACCTGTACACAGTTCTGGAAAGGAAAACGTCTTTGAACACTGTTTGGTTTTGCTGCAAACCAAATTTCAGGCCAGACAATAAAAATTGATTACTTTTTATGCTTTGGCACTTTTGATACTATGAAATGAATTGCTTTTAAACAAGTGGTATTGAAAAAGTATCGATACTTTGATACTTTTGACAACCTTACTTTGAGCCAGACGGTGGCACAACCTCCTCTGTAACTGCTGTCCGCTGTAATTAACTCTTCGGCTGACAGCGCTGCAGGAGCCTGACATGAAAAACGCTCTGTGGTTGCTGGGATTTTATAACTGAACAATGAGCAAGACACACACGTTCACTTTGTCTGACTATGTGGAAATCTGATGAAGATGATGAAGAAAGGCATTAAAATGTGTGGTAGGCTGATATATGAGTTAAGTGTGGTGGTGAACTGAGGAAATAAAAAAATCTAGACTCTTCAAGATGGGTAAATAACACACATTTCAACCATTCTCTGCACCAAATAATTCACCAGGAGAGCCACAAAAACAAGCTGTTCACATCAGGGTAAAAGCAATCTTGCATTTTCATCTTGTTGAGAGAGGGAGAGAGAGAGGAAAGAAAGTTTGATTAATTCATAAACTCTGGACTGAGCGCGGCTGTGAAATGACTCATTCAGGGGTTGGAGTAGAAAGAGATGGGAGAGTAGTGGGTGGTCCAGGGATAAAAGAGGCCAGGAAGGGCGGTTATGCATGGGTTGCCTGGGCCTTTCTTCTTTTTGTTGTCCACCTACAGTATCTGTCTGTCCGCCTGCCCCCGTAACCTCTCTGAGACATGAATCCTCAGCAGGCCGCGGTCTCCTCAGCTGTCTGTCTCTTAAAACCAGCTGGGACAGGAGAAGCAGGCGCACAGACCACTTATGTTCCTCCATGCTCCTGAACGCATATCTTCACGCCGAGCATGCAGACAAAAGCAACACCCCGTCACCCTCTTGGCCGATCCAACACAGCGACAGCGGCGCTATCTCGTCTGGTGATTAAGTAAATGCAGCCTCTAAAGAGTAAGAAGCTACTCTCAGGCCATTAGTCAAGAAGATAACAGTCCTACACCTTGTACTGCACCACTCAGCAGTATCTGCAGTCCTCGTTGGCCCCACTCTTCTTCTCACAGCTGGAGACACACAAAGTACCAAACCAACGACAGGAAAAAAAAAAAAAAAAAAGAAAAAACCATGACGCAATCTGAATTTAAAGCAGTCACTCCTGAGCAAACGCGGCGGAGAGAGACACACGACCTCTGAAGACAGCGTTCACCTGACAGTCCCTCTCCTGACGGGCCCCCGAAAATCACATTATGTATTTATACCTGCAGTAAATAGACGGGGAGATATCTTATCAGGATTTTTTAGCTGATGAACGCTAATGCATTGTGATGGTGTGAGAGGAGGAATCCCATGTGTGGGGCAGGGCTTTTCACTTTGGATTTGCCAGTCCGCAGTCAGCGCGCAGGGCTCCGCTCCTGCGAGGATCCACAGGGAAGAGATTCCACAAATTGCTCATTCTACCACGTCACAGTCAGTAACACTATGTTCACTGCTCATGAGCTGACATCCTACAGCACCAATCACATATATTAAGATTTCACCTCCAATATGTCTTCATTTACAGGACTGCAACCAACCATTACTTACTTGTTACCTTATTGATTAATTGTGTATCTTGAGAAAAGACGGTTGCGTCAGATGCAAGTATCCAGTCGTCACGAGAACTGAGCTGAAATCAATACAGAAAGCAATCTGAAAAATTAAAGTGTGTCAAAATTAAATTAAAATGTGTTGCCATTATTTTAGATCACTGTCTGCTTTCTGTATGGATTCATCCTTAGTTTTTTGTGATATGTATTTCTGGAGCTTCCTTCGTATTTCAATACAAGATAGTGAACTACATTTCCCATGTGCACTTGCATTAAAAGCACAGATGTGTCATATTCTGAACATTTCCAATAACTGTGGTGCATTGTTACAAAAGCCCAAAAGTCAACATTTATTGAATACAAGATTATATGTAATCATTTCCAAAATTCACGACATGCTTTTATCTAACAAAATATTTTGCTTCAATATGTATTTTTTGGCATTTAGCCTTTAAAAAACAACATTTTTACTCTGGTCAATAAACTGTTTGTAGCCCACAGTCATGCACCTACATTAACAGTAAGTTGGTTTAATAAAAATTTCATCCGGTGAACCAGGATGACAAGTTTGTTTGAGGATTTTTACATTTTTTTTAGATGATCAAGTCGTAAAATATGACAACAGACATTTGAAGCTTTTTTTCTGACTTTTGAGACCATTTTTAAGCTTAAGTGCTGGATGTTTATACGCAAAGGAAACTTTTCAAATGCACATGTACCATTAATGAAGTTGTACACATGCGTAGATAAGCACAATTAAGATTTTTATTCAAGTTAGGTTGTATTTATTTGTAAAATTATTTCACCTTTGATGAGATTGGTTGGTATGTGGGTGGACTGGAAAATTCAAAGTGACCATTATAGATTACCCACAAATCATTAATATGCACAATATTTACATTTGCGGATCGCGCATATATTTCACCGGTATTGGGACTAATTTCTCTCCATGTTCTTGACCCGTGGTATCGCTTTGAATGAACGTTTGACTTTTTGTCTTGATACATGTTCTTAGCCATAAATCCATTATGAAAACTGTTATGGATTCATTTTTCGTTTATCGACTCATTAATTAATTGACTGTGATCCTTTCAGCAGCCTCACTGCTGTCACAATCTCTATTTTCACCTCAAAAACCAAAAAAAAAATGGACTTGATTTATTAAATATATGGTAATCCTAATCCAGCAATCCAAGAAGCTGTGAAACTGCTGAGATCTGAAAGCATTATTGTGCCTTTGAGGCTCGTGCACAGACGAACTCTGTGAGGTTCTATATATAGGTGGGCGTGCTCGTGTGCAGACAGGCGGCTGCAGTCAGAACATGTCACTGGAAACCTTATATCTATCTGTGAAGAGCTGGGAGACTTCTCTGTGATGTTTTTACAGAGTGAACACAAATTGCTCCACAGTTTCTTCTTACCGAGGAGAGAGAATTTAGATTAATCGTCCGTTATAACTCACCTATAATCTTTCAGCACACAGGTATCCTGCAGTGTATTAGTCTTTGTTTCAGAGGCCCAGTTATGACCATAGATTTCCTGCTGCACAGGAGGGCAGCAAATTATCCTCCTAATAAGTCCCACTTCGTATTGATTTGCATGTAAGAAGGGGAATATATCTGATTCATTCTGAGCAAGAGGAGCAGCACACGTCTATAATTAAGCTTAGTGTGAAATATGACTCCAAAGTTAATAAAAACTGCAGTGCTGCAGTAAGTGAAGGAGCTGTTTGCCCAGTTTTGTGTACTTAACCATTAGCAAGGATGAATTGTGACAGTTCTGTGGGAAATTATATCATTGCAAATTAATTTTGGTGCAAACAGACATGGATAATGTCTGTTTGGGTGAATAACACATGCTAGTTGGTATTGGGCTCACTTGGGCATCTCATTGCCCCGATGTACAAAATAAGAGCGGGGCGCGGGGCCGTGATGTTGACGAAAGCCGACATTTGCACCTCCAGTCCGATGCCTCTGAGGAGTCAGCGTGCATGTGGAGTACAGAAATGTTTGTCGGGGGAGAGGGAGATGAGAAGGCAGAAGAGTTCCCCAGGCGGTCATTTACAATCAGCGTTACCCAGGAGGCCCGTACACACTTCTGCACTATCGAGTCGCTCGGAGAGGAGCAGCCATGGTCCGTTTGACCCCGACTCGGAGAAGGAGAGGGAGGAGGAAAGACAGAGATAGACAGCAGTGGAAGAAAGTGCACGACACACACACAGAGGGAACAGCTCCTAAACACTGCAAACTAACAGGGCTGGGATGATACGCTTATCTCCCCACTGAAACTATCAGATACCTGGGTGCTGATTCAATATAATTTTTAGTTTTGTGATTTAATGTTATGATTTATTACTATTTCTATTTGCTTTTTTAACACTATACCATGGGAAAAGGTTGAATCATACACTTCAACTTTGCAAAATCACAATCTCAGTTGGACTTTGAGTTCAATTTGAGCAGCATCACTGCTATAAGATATAAAAAGTAGTTAATAAAATACTTTTTTAAATAAACTGCTACACTGAGCTGCCTGTATTGCCTGTATTTTTAAGCCCATTGGGAATTTTAAGTTTGACCTTTGACCCTCTGAGGTTGCTGAGCACACATGTCATTTTATGTTAAGTAAAATGGATCAGTTGTTAAGAAAATATTACCATGATCGCAATGCTAATTTGTTGTTTGTGTGTTTATGGTAATTCCTATTATGTGCAACACACTAAGCACTAGTTTTTTATATATATATTTCTAAAACTGATCCCGCAAATCTGATGGAAATCTGTTTAGTTTATCAGAGGGCAGACACGAGTTAAAAAAAAGAAACAAATAAATAACACAAAAAGTCCAAAAAAGTTTAGATTAAGTGTGATATATATAAATTTATGTTAAGCATGTGAAGTCAAATGGATCTGTTTGTTAAGAAAATGTTCTCAATGCTAAATTCTGTTAGCGCATGAATGGTAATTCTCAGTATGTGTTAGCATCAAGCTAAGACTAAGAATAAGAACTAATTATTTATATATTCATGATATCGATTCAGGAATCGAATGACAATACATCTTTCCATCCCTTCAAACTAACAAATTTTCTGTTTGGAAATGAGTTTAATTTGTGGAGAAGCCAAGTATGAGCAAAAAAAAAAAAAAGTTGTATAAATAACAAACAAAACAAAAAAAAGTTTAGTATAAGGGTGATTTAAAATGCCATAAATACTACAGAACTAGAAGGCCAAGGAAAATAGTTTTTAATTTTCCTACTTTCCCATAATATGTGAAATGCAGCACATTACTGTTACAACACCAGTGGTATCGTCTCATCTTCGGTTTTAAAAGCTGTCTCGCTGCCTCTTTAAACTTTGTCTTTGTAGGTTGGCAGACTGCAGAGCAATAATCTACCTGCAACAATGTCCCCGATGAAATGATGAAATGTGGCTGCAATTCTTATTTATAGACAGACTCCTGCTCCAAATGAATCCGTTACTATATCAAAACAAAACACCAAGAGAGTGAAAAAGACCAAGCCTGTCTCCACAAGTCAACTGTCCAGCTGTATAGCTTCTTTATTTTAGGCTGTTTATTTATCTGTTAGTGGTTCCTGTGTTTTATCTCTACTTTTGTTGTTACTGCAGCCTTTTCAATGCTCCTGTAATTATGAGAAATACTATATTATTCAATTGTCTGTCCGATTCTGCTGCAGTCCTGTGCAGAGCAGCCACCCCATCATTTGTACCTGCAAGACACATTTTAGTGCTTTCACCGGCATCAAACACAATCAGCCCCCAGTGTGCAAACGTCCCATTATCACACTGTGAGAGAAATAAAAAGTGTGTGTTTTAATTAAAGTCCACTAGCAGAGTGTGTTTCCTGCATCGCTGGTGACAGCGCTGTCAGCCGAAGCGGTGTTCACACTGGACGGTGGGAGAGGAAGTCGTAACAGCGTCCGTTCACCACCGTAGCTGCGAGCAGCACGGCGATGAGAAAAAAAGGGTGAAGTGGACTGGGTTTTTTTTTTTTTTTTTTGTAAAACTAAAAGCCATTTTGTACTCCTGTGTGTGTGTTTGTTCTGCGTACAGTGATGCAGCAGAAAGAACGGTGCTACAAGTGACAACATGAGGCTTGAAGCAGGGAGGAGCAGCAATGAAAATGACGGTGATGAGAAAGGTTTATAAACTACGGGCTTCTTCACATGACGCAGGAATCTACCTGCACACAGAGGGGTGATCTGTTTCATTTGTGTAGATTTCTTTCATTTTTGCTGATTTAATAATCTATTTTAATACGTGCAGACCAAAAGAACTGACTTCACAAACAACTGTTATCACATCAAGTTGTCTGCAGTGTTTTTCATCATTTTCTTCAAATATTTCACCATAATTCAGCCTCAGGCTGAACTGTGATTGTTGTTAAAAGTTAGTAAACTTCGCCGCTCCTCTTCTTCTCTTAACCGCTCCACTGCAATGAACTTTTCTACAACTGTAGCTACAAACCATAAAGCATAAATATAAATTGACCGTTCGCTAAACCCTTCCTCAGGAGTCCACAAGCCTTAGCAAACTCGACACGGCAAGTGGGTCAAGACTTGGATTTCTTTGCATGCCAAAACAGCGTGCGTGGAGCTCATAGTAAGAGCAATATTTAGTTTGTTGCCTTTGCAAAACCAAAAACACAACAGTACACAGTATGAGGAATGGATTCAACATTGTGCTTTGCTTCACTAACTTAAATGATTGCCTATAGCTCAGCTCTGTTCACAACCACCGTGTACTATTTTCCAACTTTATGGAAGCTGGTCCTGGTTGCTACCATTTTTAGGGCAACATTAGCATCTCTGTCCTACTCTTTATTGGATTTGGGCGACTACTGCACACTCAAGCAACCCCAGCTAATGTTACATGAGAAAACATTTCGTTTGCTAAACACAGTGGTTTGTCCTTATGATAAAATCTTCTCTCTCTTGCAGTGTTAAAGTTGAAAACGTAGGCTACTGTTTATTGTAACATAACATTTCTTTATGAAGAAATAAAGCATTTTACTGAGGTTTATGTTCCATATGCTTACAGCATTGCTACTAAGAATTGAAACTGTCACAATTTTAACAAAGTTAAGCCAATGTTTACTTTGTGAGCACGGAAAAAAACTACAGCTCCCATGAGAAAACTACAACAAAATCTTAACTTTTATCCTTATTGATAAAACTCACCAAGTCTCTCCTGGTATCTGAACTCTGGTCTTTTAACTTTTTTCCCCATATGGTAATCTAAATTAGTTCACAATCACTCATGTCAACCAGAAATATTTTAATGTTTCAAATGAAATGATCCCGTCCTCATATTTGTCAAAGATCTCCTGCTCGTATCAAAACATACAATTGAAGTTAATATGAACAGCTGTTAAAATCAAGCAACAATATTTCTGTGGGTATGAAGGAATTTGTAATTGCATTTATGACAATTTAGATGCGATGATAAAGGCTACGAGGAGTCTGGAAATGTTTTCGTTTAGATACCTTTAAAGTGATTTAATTTTACTCTTAAAAGGCTGCAGGATCCCTGAGGAGAGATCGGAGAGTATTTCATTATAATGATGATTTTTGAGGAGGGGATTTAATTAAGCGACGCGACAACTTTGGGAGCCCTCACGCCTGAGCTGGCACAGGATATGACATCGTTTTTGTCACGCATCGGGCACACTACGGCGAGCGTAAATCCAGCTTACCTCTATCTGAAATCAAGGATCTGTTGTTTTCAAGTTTTTAAGGTAAATCTGCCACCGTTAACATAAAAAACCAAGTGTGAAGATAGAAATCTTGACAGACGGAGCAACAGAGGCTTAGTGAACGGTCAATTGGAAGAGCTGTGTTCAGTAGGCACTGACACATGTTGTATATACAGTTTATATCTACACAATTGATGCCAAAATAACAAACAAAAGAGAAAAGTGTGTAATACTTACAACCATACCGTTTAGGGACACCCAGCAGTCAGGGGGGAAGTCTTGTAGGAGGGGCACCAGATACTGGAGACAGCCATCCCAGTGACACAGAAGCAGCATCATCCCTATCAAATTAAATATTCTTACCACTGCACTGGCCAGGTCATAGGTCATATGGAAAATCTGCCAACGAGAAAGAGAGACACAGAGAGACCTCACTTAGACCTTTTCAGTATCACATTTGCTGTGTGAAAATGTACCGTGATACAACTTGGAACAGTCAACGCAGACATGACTGGGGTTTGGATTCAGATGATGGACTGGGTTGTACCAACAAGGATTAATTTAATCTAAGATTAGTTCTAATCATAGTTTAGCAAAACTAGGTTCAAAATGAGTAAAGTCAGATTGAAAATTAAGCAGAGCTCTGCTGCACGATTAAAATAATCTTGGTTTGGTGAATCCAAGTTTAGTGATGTAAACCTAAATTAAATAGAGTTTAATCAATATGGAGATACTTCTTTAAATTAAATTAAATTAATTGCAAAAAAATAAATTAAATGTTGCATTGCTTGCTAGCTAGCTGAAAAGTGAACCAAACATTACGTTGTTCGCTAGCTCGCTAAATAGAAAATGTAACATTATATTGTTTGATAGATCGCTAAAAAAACTTGTTAGCCTAAAGGAATTGATTATTTTGATCAATCCATCTATAAAAGGTGGCTATTTTAAATGTTAAACCTTTTTAAGTTTAACTTTAAAGTTAATACCAGAGTTGAAAGTTTTGGTGCAAGAGAATCAAATTTAATCCATTGTTCAAGGGTTAAAGGACGACTGAAATTTATTCTTTCTTGATTTTAATGCTAGTTCAAAAGTTTGCTGCCACATAATTTAAGGCTTAAACCATGATTTAGTCGGGATTAAAACTTAATCCTTGTTGGTGCAACCCTGCCTTGGTGTCTCTGAAGCATCACATGCGTTGGTATTTCAGAGATACAAGACGATTTTTCAAAAAAGAAAGATTAAAAAGGTACTTAAAACGTTCACAAAAGTACAAAGTCACCTTTGAAGTGGAGGGCATGGTGTGCCTGTTTGGCCACCAGAGAATTCAGTTGCCGCCGGTGTGTGTGTGTGTCTCTGTGTGAGCGTGTGTGTGTGTGTATCTCACAGATGTTGAGCTGCATAATTCAACATGGCTGCTTTCCAAAACAAACTGACCACCAGTGGAGGAAATCCACATACAGCAGAGAGCAGGTAATGCCGAGCAGGTGAGGTGAATGAAATACTGAATGATGAAGAGCTCTGGAATAATCAGCCCGTACGTCTGCTTAAACACCCCGAGCTGGGGCGAGTGTTACTGCCGGTGTGGCTATTTAATCAGAGCAGGATGTTTCAGAATAGAGAGCCATCAGCGGGGTGAGTAAGCATGTCTGCAGCGTGAGGCGGTTTCATTTACACGGGATCTGGGCGAGGAGAATTGACTCATGCCCGGTTGGCTGTGGCACTAATTCAGAGTTTCTCATTAGTGTGAGAAACCTATTACGTCTTTCCAGGTTAGTTATTCCATAATCGCCTGCACACTGAGGCTCAATTTCTCCTTCTAAAAAAAGTTAAATATGGAAATAAAAATGGGTGGTTTCTGATTGGTGGGTTTTGCATAATAAACCTGCCCCATTTGCCAATTTGTTGAATGAAATATTTCAGGTAATTAGTGTCTATTTTTAAGTTGATGGGTTTCCATTCTCTACCAACTGCCCATTCGACTTATCACAAGTGTAATGATGATTTAATTCGGCCTCATGAGGTTAAAAAAAAACTTTATGTTTCAGGGAGTTTTTCTACACTAGTGATAAAAGTCTAAATAGAGCTTCAGTTGTAAATGATGCAAATAAAAAAATCTAGTTCCTGAAATGATATATAGACTAATATTTAAAAAAGCATAGAAGCTGAAGCCACACAATAAGTGTGTGGACACTACATTCAATCATAACATTCAATCATAATTTATTGAAATATTGTATTTGAATAAGAGATTAAATGAGCAGCACTTTGATTTCAGTGTTGGGTATTTACAAGTAACAGCATTTAATAATTAAATCACAAAATACATGTAATTAATCCATTACAGTTACATCTTACATCTTACATCTTAGCTTATAGAATATAATGTTCATTCTGTTGCTTTGCATCTTTTCCCTGAGCAGGAATCCTTTGGGATATTTCCAGGACAACAAGGGTCGCAGAGCTGTTAGGGGAAAGGAGATTAGGATGTTTTACAAGGTCCTGCCTCTACGTATAAACAGTGATGTTTTGACTGGTTTTTTCTTGTTTGAATTTCGCCGCCCTTCGTCTGCCAATTAAATCAGCGCGCAGTCCGCCATGCTTCGACAAGAACGACCTCTCAGTGCTGGAAATTATGAAATCAGAAAAAGGCTCTAATTGTTGAATTAGTTTAGAACATCTGAGAGAAAAGTAATACATTAGATTACTATGATGAAGTATTAAAAATAATTACATTACTGGTTAACAGGGTAACTAGCAGTCTGTCACCTTTACATTTCAAAACCTTCCCAACACTGTTTGTTAAACTGAATGTTTCTATTTTCTAATAGCATCTTTTACTCTATGTTTAACTCCAGGTCCAGTCTTTATTTTGATGTTGTCTGCCTTTTATTCTTCTCTTCTGTTCTATTTTTGCTTTTTTCTGGCATGTATACTTCAGAATTTGGAAAAGCACGGACCACTTTTGACAAAATTGCAAACAACACTTAACTTCCTCTTCTCACAGACTGCAATCACCCCAGAAAAGAGCCTGAGCAGGACTTCCTGGCATAATTCTGCACCAGTTTTTGTCATGTGTTTGCAAAAAAATCCCCCTCCCCCGTAAACCCCAGGTGTTTAAAAAAGCTCTTTGAATCCACGTCTCTCCACCCCGGCCTATTGTGACTGTCCTGTAACCTTTCTGCACAAAGGACAGTGTCCACGCACAGAACAGAACAGATGAGAGAACAAGAGGCTGAGCTGATGCTCAGATCCCTCTATGGTTCAACTCATCCACAGGGAGATACAGTGCACTGCCCTGACAGGCTAAAATTAGCCACTAGCTTACAGGACGGCTGTCTCAATGCACCCAGTATCTCTTCTTCTGCTGCCTACATCTTTATTCTTAATTTAGAAGAAGTCTCTCTCCTGCTCTCTGTGTGTCTAGTTTGATGACATAATGGGAGAGAACAACAGAGCGAGACAAAAACACAGACGAACTGAGATAAAGGTACTAATAAAGGTACACATTATTGGTGCTGCAACCAGACAGGAAAGCAGAAAGTCGCGCTCTGCCCCCCTCTTTGAATTTTAAATGACTCACACCAGGCAGAAATAGAAGAGGTTCAACTGCTTGTCTGCACTTTCCTCTTTCAACTAATGCATAATCGAAAAAAAAAAAAGAAAAAAAAAACACAACAGAAGAGAGAGCCTGGGTGCTTTTGGCTTTTGAAAGTGATGAGGTGACGCGTGTGAAGGTTGCAGAGAGGTTTTACAAATTCCCAGGGAGCGTTTCACTTTGCTGGGAAGCCTCTGTGACCTCTGGGTCACGCTGAGTCACCGAGAGCCAGAGAGGAAAGATGTAGAAACTCATTAACACAATGTGGGATTTGTTTGGGTTTGTATTTCAGGGGCACCAGCGTTGAAAAGTCTGCTTATGGCAGCTGGCAGCCACGAGGTCTATTAATAGAGTTCTTATTAATAATAGAAGCTCCAGGTGTAGATCACCGGGCAGGTCACAGGATTATACAGTATAACCTTCACTGTGATGTAGTTGGAGTGTATGAGGGTGAATTTTAACTGTTTGAAACGGTGCTGCTGAAATATACAGAAGCCCTGAGAGGCAAGTGAGAGAAACAAATGTGGTGATCCATATTTTAAATCTGATCTAAACTGTTTTCTGTCCTGTGTTTATGACTTAAGAACAGGTTAATAAAAGGTTTTTGCCAGAATTTTCTTTCTAAATTGCTTTTTTTTAAAAATAATTAGCAGTCATGTTTTTTAAATGTTAAAAGTGGTTTAGCACCAATTAAAATACATTTCTAGCCAAAAGTAAGACATGACAGTAATGCTACATAACTCACTAACATATGAGTTTAGAGGGGAAAAAAATCACCTGGGAGATTAATATTATATTTATTTTAGTCCTGTTAAGAACATGGAGTAGTGATGCACTTCAGCCTCCAGTGGTCGAAATGAGTATTACAACAACAAACACTTAAAAAATTACCTGTAAAAACTTTTTTTTAACCTTTTCACAGATGAAAAAAGTAACTTTAAAATAACCTGCCAGAGTGGTGTTGTTGTTTGTTTGTTTTTTCTTTTTATCCCACCTGCTTCACAGATGAATTATACGGAGCCCCTTGGGGGACAAAAAGGAGGAAAAAAGAAGTATGCTTACTTACTTACTTTCTTCAAGACAAACTTTTGCTTTTCCTTGCAAACCTTTTTCATTCTCTCACAAAAGTTTTACGTTCCCTTGCAAAACTTTGGTATTCTCTCTTGCTAAACTTTTACATTTCTTTGCAAACCTTTTGCGTTCCCTCAAAAAAAAAAAAAAAAAAAAATTGCATTCCCATGTAAAACTTCTTCATTCTCTCCCAAAATATAATTAAAGTGGAAAAAAGTCACTTCTACTTCCAGGTTAAAACCAAAGAAAGAAGAAAAAGCAGAGAATGTTATAGAAGTAATTGATGCTAAGTTCTTCTATACGTTAATATTACAACTTTGGTAACTTTACTTTTACTGGTTGTACTACCTGTTGTTTATTTTGTGAGTTTAACGTTACTGGGCATGCTGGCTGAGTACCTGACATCATACAACATGTTCAAGGCAGGATTTTTTTCCCCCAAACCACATTATTTTTTCAACCATTTATTTATCTTTTTTCTGAGCCCATTTATTATTTTATTTTTCCTCCCCCTAGAATATAATGAAGGAATTTAGAACTATTATGCTGGCAAAATCCTTTTTCCCCACCTGCTTTTAAATTCTTAACACAGGAGAGACAACAATTTAGATCAAACTTAGAATAGAAATACACTTAATACTCAATCCAAAGAATAAAATATATTTGTGCAACTGTACTGTGCACTTTAAAAACCATTACATGCATCCAACCTCTTTGAACCTTTTTATGCTAATAAATACATTAGTCACACACAGTAAAGGGCCTCAGAAACAATAATGTTAGACTGGGGGTTCAGGATAGAGAGAGTTTGTAAGTTCAGGTCTGCTGTCTGACTCACTGAAGGAAATGAAGGTTATTCAGAGGGCTGGAGCTCCTGTTGTGAAGAGTGGCTCCTATTGTGTGTTGGGCTCAGGATTTGTGTCGTCAGAGCTGAAGATCCTATACATTTTTTTTTCTGAGTTGCATGGAGGGCACAGCGAGGGCAACGGGAGCGCGTCCGTGCTGCACTTGATGGGAGAGTATTAAAATATAGGCCATTGTTTGGTTCAGCAAGTAAAATAAGGAAAATCAAGCCAGATCTAAAAATAAAACCACCACAGCCAACAGCATGTTTGGACCTTTTTACCAAAATCTTTCGAGTAAAAGAAACGTCCTCCTCATGCTTCATGCTTGAAAACGTAGAAAATGAAACCCCGGCATTGGAAATACACTGAAAAATTACAGGGCTTTTTCACAGCGGCCATTTTGACATGAAATAGTGGGTTAAACACAGGTGTTGCCAATGATAGTAATTACAGTACCATTCCATTCAGGTCAAACAGGGTCAGGGTGCTGTTATCGTGTTGGCTCGCTGGAAATGCTCTGCCACACTTAATGGAGAAGGACCTTTATTAGTATCACTGGTAACACCCGGGTTCACCCCGTTATTTCACCAGAACGGCCGCCGTGAAAAAGTTACTTCTCACTACAGCAAAGAACCATAGTGATCCTTTTACAAAACTATTCAGCAACTTATACAACTTACAATTTTCTAAATTTACTGTAAAATTGCTTGTTTTGTCTGACCAACACAGTCCAAAGATATTAAATTTACATTTATATAAAACAGGCAACAGGGAGCTAAACTTCACAAATGGAATGTTAAACATGCCAATATGTGGCATTTTTTGGTAACATGTTTACATGTACCTAATGTCATAGTAAATAGGTGGTAATCAGCGAGTAACATATTTGAAATTTCTCTGAAATTACCTCAAAATTTCCCCGTTTACCTCAAATTTCATTGTAAATAGGTGCTAATTAGCAGGTAAATTATTTGCAATTTCTATGAAATTACCCGTAAATTTCTAATTTTCCAGAGATCAGGTCAGTAGTAATACCATTTACTTAACACAGATACCTAATTTATATCTAACATTAACATCAGGGCAGCAGGGGATGAATTATAACCATTTACCTTATATTTAACTTCTGCATACGGTCATGACTGAACTTACAGCCTACTTGCAGCTAGTTTCTGTTTAACTTCTGCTGGTCATGTCGACTTAACATCCAACTAGTTCCTGTCTAACTTCTCCTTGGCAGGCCACTTAGTTAACGTGAGTTGCTGCAGTTGTATTGGAAGTTTAGCTGACAGAGATCAGCAGAGGTTAGCCATCCCCCGCTGCCCTAACATGGATATTATATATGAGGTATTTGTGTTAAGTTAACAGAATCAGTAAAAAATTTGGGGGGTAAATGTTAGATTCCTTTTGGGGCAATTACCACCGTACTTACCATGAAATTGAGGACCTGCAAAATGATGTGTTGCCAACTTTTCTGTTGATCGACTAACTGATTAATCAACTACTTGTTTTAGCTTTTTATAAAAACTTGTGAGGCAGCAAGAGCACATGAGAATGCAGAGCATCAGCACCCTGGACTTAGAGACGAACAAAATCTTTATGGATGGGATGACACAAAGCTTGTCAGCTGCCAGTTAAATAGGTGAGCGAATGCTTTTCCAAGAGGATTCCTGGCTTCTCATTGGTTGTGGCACCAGCCTGCACTCTGTGAGAATCTCTGTGTAGTTTTGAGAAGATGTGAGCTAAGCAGCATTAGCACAAGCTTACACTGTTCTCTCATGCAAGAAGCTGATTCTTTTTACATGCTGTGTGCTGCTCCTGCATCAATGTATTGATTTGAGACTGCTGATACTCTTGTTTGTGTTGATGTAGTCCAAGTCAACACATCTACTTCCTTGGTGCAGCGTTTGTGACCTTGCATGATTGTGCCCATGTGTCATTGTTTGAGAGGAGTCCTGAAAGTACCTGCTCGCATTACAAATACACAAGAGAGGAAGGCAGGTGACTAAGTTATGTCCACAGGAAAGTTCTGCTCTGTCTGCCACTATACACTGTCATCATCTGCATGACTACAGTAAATAGGTGGCACTGACTGACAGCCAGAAACACCGCCAATACTCCCGGCTGGCATTGGCAAAATATAGGCTTAGAATTAAGTGCATCAAGCTTAAATTTGACCGGGGACCGGGGCATAGGTCAGCATAATCCTCTAATACAGCAGAGACAAAGAGCCAAGATGTGATATGATAGCGACACAAGGTCGCATGCCGGTCGTGTCGAGCCAGCACGATGCTCAGTCACATTTGGCAGATCCACGTCCATTCAACAGTACGGTACGATAGCGAGGAGTAGATGAGGATTTGTACGTCAACCTGGGGGGGTATTTAATGTTTGCATGCACAAATAAACTTCTGTTAATGGGGTTTATAACACCGCAGGCACCAAAGTGTCCATCAATGCCACCTCATGGAGGATGGTTACATCACGGCTGGAAAAAAATCACTTAAAAAAACAACATGGAAGGTGTTGATTTTTAATGTCAGGGTGCGTGTGCGCCAGTATGAAAACTGTCAGGTTGATGTATGTTCTGTACAGTGACTTTTTGAATGTGATGTGCAGAGAAAAGAGCACGCGGGAGAATTACTCATCATCAAGCTGTGGGCCCCAAACACGCAATTACAAAGTGTTCTTTATGCATCTTCAAATTGGACATGAGTGACCTCTGTTTGAGGTTAGTGAGGATTAGCGAGGGACTAATTTGAGGGGATTAAATCCACCACTGGCTATTACATTGAAGGATGACAAAACTGCTTCCAGGAAAATCTGGAATTCTCCCGCTTAACATCGTCTTGTAAATCTCCTTTTGGATCTCTCTTGGTTTTGCTTAATCACAAAATTACAGTTGAACTTGGATTTGAAAAATCATATTATCATGTAATGGGAATTCACTGGGATTTAGCAGCTCTCATGTTAGCTTCTTCTGTCTCTTGTCCTCTATAGACAAAAAAAAAAAAAAAAAAAGTTGTTGGCTATTAAAATAAAGTAACGAAAAACTCCTGAAGACAATGTACGTCTCTGGACTATTTCATCTACACTGGAAATAGACTTCCAGTGCCATTTTCTCCCCCAAAGAAAAGCAGCTTGCTGGAAGTAATTACAATTCACATGTCTGCAATGCTCTATGCGTAATCATGTTGATATATGTATACTTCAGCAATAAATAAACATAAATAGAGTTGGCATTGTTTCAGGGCTTCAGGCAGCGTACTGCGTGCTCTGAGAAGCTAATCAGTCTGCAAATCTGTCTACAATACAGACCAGAAGACTCCACAAGAAGAAAGAAGAAAGAAAACGGGACATATTTTCATACATGTAACTTGTTCTCTCCGTGCCACGCGAAAGCTGTTTAACAAACTTGCTTCTCTGCATAAAAAGCTCTGGGTCTTCAGCTCCGAGCTGCAGTACATTTAGGTAATGAGGCCCAACAGTAATTTGTAGGCAGAGACTTAATTAAAAGGCAGGTGGTGATCAATGGGGTCTTTACACAGGCAGAAACAAGTAGCGATCTATTAATGTAACAGGAAACACTTTAAAGAGGAGGTCCTTATTCCTGCAATCACTCCTGCCTTACAATCACAGCAAATCAGTGGTTCAATGTAACAAAGTATATTTACTTAAGTACTTTTGAGGTACTTGTACTTTACTTAAGTATAACCAATTCATGCTACTTTATACTCCACAACATTTCAGAGGGAAATATCCTTTTTACACATTACATTTATTTAACGAATGTAATTAAGTACTTTTACTCGAGTAAATGTGGACTTCAGTGCAATTCTGAGGCAAGGTGCAGTAAAGCATACAGTAATATCCATGGAAGAAGTACTATAAAGGTAAATGTGGAGTAAAAAAGTACAAGTTTTTCCTCTAAAATGTAGATGTGACATGCTAAAGTTAAGAATAAATACCTCAAATTGTAAGTAAGTACAGTATTTGAGTAAATGGTCTGTAGTTACTTTCTATTTTTGCATATAACTGATCACTAAACTATCAGTGAGAAGACAAAAGATAAACCACAGTTATTCCGCCTGATTGTGAATTAGTTTTCCTAAATATAAAACATAAATTAATGAATTAAATGCCTCTCATCTCTGCCATCTTCTGTGCTACTCATTTGTTTTATTACACTTACATTTTAAGTTATTACAATCTTTTTGTTTTGTCATTCCAGCATCTAACTTTATGGAAAAGAAACACTCTGTCTTTCTTCCAAATACAATAAAATATTTGCAGTTACTGGAAGTAATGAGCCACAAAGAACAGAACTGTATGGTAACTAATAGAATCACACATTGAAGTGTTACATGTTTGTATTTTCTTTTAATGCGTCTTTTGACATCCAGCTTACAAAATTAATGATGTACAGGCGACTTGTTTCATTTTTTTGTCTGCTAAAGTCGCTGTTTATCTCTTGTTTTTTATTTGAGGCAGTTACTTTGAAATAAACGACAAGTCAATAACCTCCAAACAATAGATATAAGGTAAATAAAAGGTTAAGAGCACAAGATAAAATAATCAAAATAGAGAGGAGATGCATTAAACAAGAAATAAAAAGTAGGGTATTAAAAGGAAATGAAAAGAGAAGATGTATGTAAAAACGCAAAGATATATCAGACTAAAATGTATAAATAAATAAACAAAAATATGTAAGTAAGCAAATAAAGTTCAATTAAAAGACTACCAATGACTGCTTCCTTAAACGCTGCTCGCATTAAGGACTCAAATATCACAGATTCAGGTGAACGTGTTTAAGTTTGGGAAAAAAAATAGACCGTAGGTGTGGTGATACTGTTCTTAACTGGATTAGCAGACGCCAACCCATCAATCAATGCATTCACTTCAACGTCAATCACCGGTTAAAATAAAAGACTTTTTTTTCTGCCCGGGCAGCTCTTTCTTGCGGGAGCTCATCCGCTCTGTTTTCCATCATTTCTGTGTCCGTCAGCAGTATTCTCCCGTTCTTCCACTAAAGCACATCACACTGTACCGCGAGCGTAGCTGCCTTGCCCGCTGTCTCACCCGCTCTGCGTCTATTTTGGTCGTGTGAGCGTGATAACCTCAACACTACTGTTCTGCCTTAATCTGCGCCCAACCATTCAGAGCTGCATTGGTAGAGGCAAACATCCTCCGGGGGCAGAAGCTCACACAGCCACCGGGGGCCACATTTATGATGTTTTCTTGCACGTGGGGCTTCATGGGTGGATTGTATGAGGATTCTGTGTTTTTAGTGACTTTAGGAGGGTAAACAAAAACATTAACTTCAAATGTTAAAATAAGAATCCTGCACCTTATGTATTCTGGACCACACAATGTGCTATAAGCCTCCCTTTTGACTCGATTAACCTCCCTATGTGGACATTATTCTGAGAGTCTGTGGGGATTAACATGGAGTTAATGTATGCAGCTAATTTATGCACATTTCTTTTAGTAATTTCTTTCTAAAAGTCTACTCCACATGGGGCTTAGTGCATCAGGGGAACAAGTAAATGTATTTATAGATGAGGAGGAGGATGAATGTTCTATTGATTTGTACCTGTAACCTGAGCAGCGGCAACAAAATAACACCACCACCTCTTCTATAAGAAAACATGTACACATGACTGACATCTGCAAAAACAAGCAGCACCTGTGCATTGAGACAAGTGCAGAGAAAACAACTGAATACAGTGTGTGTGTATGTGTGTGTGTGTGTGTGGACATATTGTTCAGAAACCATGCCAGTAGGCTCAAAAACAACTGTTTTCCCACATGACCCATTTTCCCTCCAATTGTCTGGTTATGCAAGTCTGTTTCAGGACGACAGTTTGACAACATCATTCCAGGAATTAAATCAGTGTCCTCAGTCAGTCAGTCTGTGATGGAGGGCTGGGTGGAGGGGAAGAGCTGAGGGATGACGGGGAGGAGGCAACAGACGCATCGATTCAAGACACAAAACAGAAACTGATTAATTCTATTTCATTTCAAATAACGTAATTTATCTGCAGTTGGCGTAGATATACCATGATATGATTCCGTAAAAAGCTTCTTGCCTCTGGGTGTGACACAGCACAAAGTCTTAAAATATATTCTTTATTTGTATTGCGAGTTAAACCTGGGGCAGGTAGTTTATTTTTAGCATCACTGGGCATATTGTTATTCAAATGGTCCAAGAGAAAACTAGACTTCTGCACCTCCTCTTTTGGATCTGTTTTTGACAAAAGACTTTGGCCAATCAGAGGCCATTTCAGGCAGAGGGCATTCCTATTGGCTGTTTTTTGCACAGGGCCTCCATTTATTTACACATCGGCAAGAAACGGAGCAACATTATGTTCATTTGGAGACGTGTTTCTGGCCACCTGGCAACGTTCACTCTCCTTTTATCTCAGTTTTTGGTCTCCACCAACTCCTCAGACAAATTTCTGACTCTTTAGCTGCTGAATTCTCCACGATGTTCACCAGCTACTTGCTAATTGTACACCTGTCTGTTGTTTGGTGCTAATGTACTGCAGGGCTTTAGAACACAGTGGTATGTGTATATGTCCCAAAATGTTACACTATTCCTTTAATGTCAATAAGATTCAGTGTTTCCCTAAATAAAATTAACTGTGTGACAGCTTTATATTTAATTAGCACCAACATTTAAATATTTGTTCATCTTGCAGGCACCAATTATATGAATTTTAACCACACTTAATTCACAAAACATGCACAGCAGGAAGGCAAGCAAGACTTTTGCAAGTGTCACGGAGGAGTGAAAGAGAGGAAGGGTGAGTAGTGGTTGTGCTAAGAAGGCAGTCAGGGAAGATTAGTGCCCATGTGAGAGCAGGAGGGATTTGACTGGATTGCACAGGGTGACCTGCTGTGCTCGTGTAAACATCAGCAAGATGGACCCTTCCTACCGCAGTTGACAGCAAGGACACACCCTTGGAGACTGCCTCACAAATAGTAACTTATGATGGCTCTTAACTGCAGCCATGTTTCTTTCTTTAGTCAGTGTTAGGGTTGCAAACTTTGTGCATTTTCCTTAACCAATAGATTAAAAAACATTAAGGACTGATTGATAAATTAATCATTAATAATTAATAAGATACATAAAAATTCCACCTGTCCTTATTCAAATGGCTCCACCAAACAAAACAGAGACAAATGGGGCAAAATTACTGCCGTTTCTAGACAAACAAGTCCGACCAAATCAAAACGTGAGAAAACCTGTGAGCTTTGCCAAATTTTCACTTTCTCCAAACAAACCAGACTGCATTGACAAAAACAGTAATTTTACCTCGCAGAACAGGGAGTTGCTCGTCTGCCGCTGCCTCAATCTGTTTGTTTGTTCGTGTTATTGTGTGACTTTGGTGAATCCGAACTAACGTTTTTAAACACAGCAGTCACACAATAACCCAAACGAACTAGCTGGTCAAGGCAGCAGTAGACCAGCCACTTAGGTTCCGTTTCCTGTGTTCTGCAAGGTAAAATTACTGATTATTCCAATGGAGTTTGGTTGGTTAGAAAAGCGCGATATCTGGCCTATTTAAAGGCAGTTTCTCATTGGAAAAAGCTGTCTGACGGCAAGGTAAAGCGGTGAAAATATTCTAAATATAGTGCACAATTAAACTGACTACACTGACTATCGATAAAGCCCCACTTCAGATAATCTGAACTACCCCTTTAAGCTCTAACAATACAATAGTGCTGTAAATACACAGCCCTATGGGGCGGTATGACATTATAATAGTATATAACCCAGAATGGAGCAACATTATCTTGTCCCACATACCTCTGACTATGTTAGCTATAGCAACATGAGTAACTACACTTGATATGCTGCATAATCTAATCTGTGCTGCAGTCACAAATGGACATCCATAAGAATACCGCTCTGTGGTGTAATAATAGTGCATCACCCCTATGCCGTTCGAGACTAGAGAGAATATACATTGTTGTGTTTCGATTCATATTAACAGCCAGGCTTCATTAGATGAGCGTGGCTGTCGTCGTGCTAGATGGATGAAGGATTCTTCGGTTAATCCATCCACTACGACATTAACTCTTGGGAAGTGAGAGTAGAAGAAGCCTAAATGCTTCACCAGTTACTAATTAATTATTTTGCACAAGACATCATTACAGGATGTGTGCCATGAGTGGTGTTACCCCCCTCCTTCCTAAATAACAAGGGATCATTATGCGGCTCATGGAGAATCAGTCAGTCAAGTATGGAGAATCTGCAGATCATAAGAGCTTTTCTCAGGGATCACCACCAATGCTTCTGTTTTCTTCAGCATGACCCCCCTCCCCCTCCCCATACTATACCTCCTACACACACAGCAACCACCAACAGCAGCCCAGTGAACAAAAATAACCGAGATTAGCCTAATCTCCGCACTTATCACCTTAGCCCCCCTCCCAAGCCCATATCTGTCATCCGTCTGCTTACTGTACCGTGCACACCACCAGGCAGAAGGAGACTTGTGTCCACAGGGGGGTATCCCATGGGGATGGACCACAAGATCAAACCTGACTGTTTTCTAACTCCACATGGGGTGTTGATAATGAGATGAAAAAAATAATACTGTTGCTGAATATCAAAATATAACATGAGTTTAAAAACAAAATCTGCTAAAAAAAAAAAAAATAAAAAGCAGAAATGTTGATTTTGTTTGGTTGCTGTGGGGCTGTTGGGGCTGTTGGAGCTGTCAGTTATACCCCAGGCTCGATAACAGAAGATGGCAGTTGTTTTAGGGCTCTGCATGTAGCGCTTACAACACTAACTCAGTCATTAGTATACCATCTTGTACATATCTATCATCAGGGTTGGGCTGGCTACTTTAAAAATGTATTCTGATGCAATTACTAAGCGCCTGTTAAAATGTAGTAGCATCACAATATTAAAGTAATGTATCTTGATGGCTTCCCATTAGTTTTTATTAGCCCATTCCAAATATGGTGAAACTGACCCCTCCTAAGTCCTGCCTCCTCCTTTCCTGTTTCCTGTACTTAGTTAATGCTACTGTGCTAGGCTATGTTTAAAAGAAAACCAAGTTTTGGAGATGTTTAAAAGACTTTAATGACTATATGCTCACATCTTAAGCTAACTGACAGCTAATTTTCATTGATCATTAACTAGCTAGTTAATGTTAGCTAGTATTTTTTGAGGGCAAGGGTCTTTTTTTAAATTTTTTTTTAAGCTTATCTTAATTGTTTGTCCTGTATTCCTTCCTGTGTGATGTGTGAATCTGTTCAGTTCTTTTGTAATGTTTATTGAAATTCTGTGTAGAGTCATGGATGATGCAGCATTTCCCAGCTGGAAGGACATTTAGACCTACCATTGTACTTTATCTGCTTCTCTTTTCAGATTTAAAGACAAAATAATCTTGAAATTTACATCCAGTGAAGCCTTTTTATCACTAGATGCCATGATAATGAACTGACTGTACGATTAGCTGGTTTCACTGACACTTGACCGTGTTGTGAGACTATTGTGGCATAATATGTGCACACTGCACATGGAAATATATTGTTTTTTATTTTAAAATGTATTTTAACATTGTAATCCTGCTAATAATCCCCTTTTTTTCTATAACTGTAATGGAATAAAGTTACCTTTTATTTGTATCCTAATACATCAAGCCTGCCTGTGATTAAAACACTTTTTTTTTCCTATATTGCACATGACTTCGCCTCCTGTCTAGACAATCTATCCCTTCTCTTTTCCTCCGTCTCTGCCTCTCGGTGTCACTGCCTTTCTGTCTCTGTCTTCACTGTGCGGACATGTCTGTTTATATCTTACATCAAATAAAGGGTCGGACTGAGAGACAGACTGGCACTGACAGGAGGAGATGAAAAGACCGAGACGGCGAGAAAGAGAGAAATGGAGGTACTCCCAGCGGAGGAGTATACAACATTTTAAATGTCATACATCAGCTTACAGTGACAGTGTGATACAGGGTGACCTGTAAAAACCAGCAGTTGCAAGAAAAAAAGGCTGACTTACTGTGAATCTGAGCATTTTTTTAAAAAATGCACATTATTTGCTCAATTAACACAGCAGACACAAAGATTTGTTTATAAGAGACATTCAGCAAAAAGCACAAGAGCAAGAGAACATATTTTTCATAAACAACATCTGCCATTTTTGGCAAAATTCCTACTTATTTATCTTCTCTTTAAATTCTAAATACGGAAATCACAATATTTGTTCAAATTGTTGTTCCCAAAGTCAGAACTGAATTGGGAAAGACAATTTTAGGTTTTCTGCACCTTCCTGGCCAGTCTTCCTTGTTAAATAAATGCTTAATAAAATAAAATAAAAATGTGTGTGTCATTACGGTAAAGTGAAAAAAAAAAAAACTGTTTTAAACACCTTAAAACATCAAATTCATATTTGTTTTCCTAGTTTGGAGAGCCTAAACTAGTCGCTGACCAATCATTTCTTTCTAAAATGTTGACTTTTCACAAAAAAAAGAAAACCAGCCTTGTTTTAAGCTTCATTGAAAAGTTTTTTTTTTTTTTTTTTTAATTCAGTTTGTTGTAGAGAGTTTTTTAATCCTAAGAAAGAGAATTTTCCTCAACCATAAAGGGCTTTAATTGATCCTAAACCAAATCCCCCAATATGGAAATAATTGTGATATTTTATTCTTTAAGCTTGAAACATATGGGCTCTGACAATGTATTCTATTTTTAACCTGTTTCCTCACACTTGAATGCTTTCTCACCCCCCTCTTCATCTTCCTGTTTGATCTATTTATGAGGGTATCAGGAGGTTTATTAAAGGTCCAGTGATTAAGATTTAGTCGTATCTGGTAGAATATGGCAGCAATGGAATATAATAGCCATAAATATGTTTGTCTTAGTGTATAATCAGACCTGAAAATAAGAATTGTTGGATTTTCATTACCTTAGAATGAGACATTTATATCTTAAGACAGATCCTCTTCCATTGAGGTGCCACACTGCACTGCATGTTTCTAGGAAGCGTGAATGGACAAACAAACACAGAGGGCATTTGGCCACAGTGTAAGGTTCTTGTGCTTGGAAGGGGAGGGTGAGGTGGCGTCTTTGCAGACTGCAAGCTAAAACTGTATTTTAAACGCTTTAAAACACCACATTCATAGTTTTCTTCCTAGATTTGGCTAATCTAAAGTTGTCGCTTTTTTTTTTTTTTTTTTTTAGCCTAAAACATGAGACAATTTTGCCAAACCATAGAGAGCTTTAACTGATCCTACAACCAAATTCTCCAACATGGAAATACATTTTGTTTGTTTGTTTTAACCTTGAAGCATATGAGTGCTAAGAATCTAGCCTATTTTATTGCAATTTACTTTTGGACCATTTTACTTTGTCTTCCAGTTTTCATGCATGCTTACAGTAGCCAACAAAAGAGAAAAGGTACTGTTTGTATTGTTTTGCATTACATGTTGAAGCACTACACAGACGACATTAGGCACCCACTTGTTATAACCGGCCCAGGGACTACAGATGAAAATTAGCTTCTTAGCAAACTCTCTCTCTCTTGCATTGGTGTGTTAACTTCAGTGATTGAATAATGTGCATGGTAATAAATAAATAAATAAATACATTCACATATAGATATATGTATGCGCACACCCAAAGCATACATGCTAATTACAGGGATTGGTCTAGTCTATTTTTAACCTATATTTCCTCTCACTTGAATGCTTTCTAGTCCCTGTTTCCCTCTTCCTGTTTGATCTATTTATGAGGGTAACTAAGAAGACGCACTGTTGGTTGTTTAAGTGATTCAATATTTGACATACCAAAGTCAATGCCTGCATGCCTCCTCCAACCCGCACTTTTATTAATTTAACCGATAACCTTTAATAATATTGTGCACTGGAGCTGCTGTGCAGGCATTACTGTTGACATACTCATTTTAATAACCTCAGATTTACAGTGTAAAAATATGTTCTCTAACTCAGTGAAACGGGATGAAGCGTTGCTTGCTGTGTTGCTGTAATCAGTGTGTTTGGAGCTATTTTTTTTCTCTCTACTTTAACACCACGGGTCTGACAATTAACTCTGTCCTCTAAACCATATGGTCAAGCAATTAACACTCTCTACCGCGGTTAACAAGACCAACTAGCAACAGAAGGAGCACTGAGTGACTTGGCAGGGGAAAATGGGTTAAATCTACAGGGGCTGAGGAGCAGAAAAACTCTTTCTTCCAGGCTGTGGAGTCTGGGATTTTCCACCCCGTGGGCCAAGAGTGAGTTTCCCTCAGTGAGCCGAGCAAGAACACGATTCAAGGCACATTATGTTCATCGTCAGAGAGCCGTGTCTTAAAACAGAGAGGACAAGAACACAGACAGCATGAGAGGGGAAAAAAAGCATTGTCCTTCATTTTTTTGTCTGCTTGACAAAATTGGACTGGAGGAGTCCATTAGGCTGTTGTGTTGTGTGTGACTTTAGTGGCTTGTTTGTGTGTGTAGGTGTGTGTGTGTGCGTGTGAGAGGGAAAAGAAAAGAGAGAAATGGACAGAGAGGAGGAGGGAGAGAGTTTGTTTTGGAGAACATTAATTGGGAGAAAGATGACTTTACATTTTATATGGCTTCAATGGTTTAAAAAGCACATTTACAATTTTTTTAGGGGGGAGAGCGGGGTATCTTGTACCACGGTTAAGTCGTCGCCCTGTTTATATCTCCAACAACAGAGGAAGATCTCAAAAAACATCTAACAGTTGCATGTAGAGCTGCAACAATTAATTGGTACAAGTATTCTGATTACCAATTAATCACTTTGAGTCATTTTCTTATATAAAATCTTATAAGAAATTCTTCGATTTTAGCTTCTCAGATGTGAATATTTTCTGGTTTCTTTGAGCTGTGGAAAAAAACAAGACATTTGAAGACATCTTGGGCTTTGGTCAACATTTTTCATAATTGTCTAGGATTTTATGGACCAAACCATTAAATCTATTAATTGAGAAAAAGGTTAATCAACAATAAAAATAATTGTTAGCTGCAGTTTATGTCTCTGTAATCTGAGGTGAGAACAATTTTCATATTTTTCAACCATAAAAAAAAAAAACAAAAAACTAAACTGCATTATTCATATCATGAAACTTTGATAAGCAAGTATGTTCAATTAAATTATTTTTGCACAGAATATAGGAGAGAAAAGGTGTATTTATTCTGATATCTAAACCAAAGCCCTGTACTAAAGCTAGCTTGTGGTATAACGAGCAGCAGCACATGATTCCCCTCTCTAGAGCTGCTTCACACAGTATTGGTAGTCGTAGTTAAATTGTTATTAATGATGTGCCACAAAATAGTTGAAATACATAGGAGGGTGCATAATAAGCCTTCAATTAGTAAAGTAAAGTAAGATTTTTAATGATAAAATATTTTGTAGGGCTATGCACACAGAGGGAAGAAAATAAAGATGAAAGGAAGCACAAAGGGAAAAATCTAAAGACTATGCACGAGAATTTATTTGCTTAATTCAGTTTGGAAAATGAGTGACTGTGATGTAAAAAGTGTGACAACATGCCCCGGTCTCCCCTACACATAATTGCTAAGTAACATATTCTTATACAAGAGGTTTTAACACTGATGCTGGTGATTCCTGCTATGACAGTGTGGGTGCCTCTTGATCAAGGAAAGGTCCCCCCCGCCTTCTCACAACATGTCAAATGTGTGACAGGCAGATTGTCACACATAAAGACACGTGACAGAGCTCTTTAGCCCCCCGCAGGCCGCAGCTCCCACACACAAGACAACAAAGGTCTGCTTCGCCTCCAACATCCTGCCTGGTGTATAAATACAGGGTGGGGTTCCCATTGACCACCAGAATCACCCTGCAGATAACAGTAAAACACATCCATGGCTATCAGACATTAACATACTATACCAACATGGTGGAACTGAGTCTGATTTGGATATACAATAGACGCAATTTACAAGCTGTCAGAGAGTCGAACGTGAATAAAAAGATGCAAAACATGGTCATTTGTTAGCTTTTCTCCATAATGAGTGCTGCTGCTGCTGCTGTTTTAGGACTTGCTCAACCAAATGGGATAAAACATGCACAAACATCGCTGTGCAGCCTGAACACTGATGAAAAATGCAAGAGTGAAGAAGAGGGAACAGTGAATTCACTGTTCCGTAGCCAAGTGCTTGGTGCTTGCTTGCTTGCTGGACAGCAAATTTGTGTCTTCTCTTGCTTTAGTGATAAATGCAATGTGTCCAATGATGGATATTGGTCTGCAGTTAACACACAGCCCATGTATTTGTTGATACTGAATCAAATTGTAGCTTAAGTTTTTTTGTAATATGTTCCTTTTGTTTAGTTTTATTACTGCGGTAGATGTTAATTCCTGGTCCAAGATTTAGCGCCATATTTATGTACATGAAAACAAAAGTCTAATATGTGCTTAATCTCTATTTAAAAAGCATTTAATTGACAAAAAGTGATATTCTGGACACTTTAGTGGTGGAATTTGTGCATCCAAATAGGGCTGCACAATCAAAATATTATGAAAAACAAAAAAAAAACAAAAAAAAAAAAACACAATATGGCCAAGTGCAATAACCAAATCACAGAAGCTGCAATTTTTCTTGATCAAGCAAAACTGTGAGACAAAACTGCATTATAATAAAGTACTGTAGTGCTGCAAAGATGCCCTGACCAACAGATCTTGTTCTCCAGATTTAAGAAAACATGTTTGTTTGGTATAAACCCCAATAAATGTCACATCATCGTGAGTTAATATGAAAACTGTCACGCACAAATAATCATTATTTACTATATAATGCAGCCCTGCAATGAAATAGCCTTCAATCTAACCACACATGCAAAGAGATATTTGGCATCTATAATCTGTGTTCATAGATAGATTTGTAAAATGTAATCAGACTCTTTGAACTTTAAAAGACATTCCAATAAGATGGATTGAAATAATGGGTTTAAAGTCACTTCAAACAGTGGAGAAGCACCAAAGCAGAGACAGGTGTCCCAGACAAAGCAGCAGCGGCTCTTGCAGAAGCCCAGATCGGCGCAACATGTAGGCAGCACTGATATGATTGATTTCTTCCAAGACTCCCACGTAAATGTATCCAAACACACACTTAATGGCCCATCAAATGTTCTTAGCTGTTACATCTATTTCTTTTGTACATTAGCATCTTGTGTAAGCACACAGCATCATAGAAAAGGAGGCTCCACCCTTAAATGTATTCCCAAAAAGTAAATAAAGGTTGAATCAAATTGAGAGCAATGACAAACTGATGACAAATGTTTGGCCATTAAAGCCGACTTAGATTCTAAGCTGCAGCATTTGCATCTTCTCTTCAGATGTGGAGAAATTCTGCTCACACCTGCACATTAGTCTGTCTTCATTAACCTTCATGCATATCAAGCATATCTCCCCCCTTTAATGCAGGAAAACATCATTAATGACACACAAGCTGCACCTCAGATCGCTGCCTCTGTTCGATAAATGACAAGTGCGTCTCCGGGCACAGAGGAGCGGTCCCTCAGTGTCCTCGACGAACCTTCGAGTGAAACTAACTTTTGTGCGCTTTGCAACACAATGTCCAATGTCCCAATGTGTCTTCTGATTGGGACGTTAAATATAAACAACCAGCTGTGCGGCGTTTGACTGTGTGTGCTTGTGCGGCAGCGGATACAGAATCTGGGCTAACCAACACCTGCTCCAAAGATGAATCATGTCCTGGCCTGCACAGCTTTCCCAGAAGCCCCGTCTCACAGAGTTACAGTAAATCTCCACCAGATTACAGATACGTTTGGTAAAAATGGGGATTGATAGCAGGATTAAAATTTTAAAATAAACAACAATATACTAGCATGCAACAGTGCACACAGTCTGCAATTAATAGTCATGGCCTCTAGTGAAAAAATGCTTCACGTTTTTTGTCTTTGAATCAATCAATCAATTAATAAATTGCGCAAAAGAAAGGAATGGACACTTGGACGAGTTCATAAAACTAACAACGAACATAAAACACTAAAAGCTGCAACAATTAATCTATTATTAATTGACTATTAGATTTATCTGCAGCTACTTTAATGATCAATGAATCATTTTGAGTCGTAAACTGAATATCTTTGAGCTGGTGACAAAACAGACATTTGAGGACGCAATCCTGGACTTTGGGAAACACTGATCAACATTTTTCTGAAATTTCATGGACCAAACAACTAATCAATAATGATCAATCGATAATGAAAATGATCATTGCAGGAAAGGCTTGAAAAATAGGTCCAAAGGTCCAAGTTTGGACCTATTTTGTAAGTGACAAGATTGTGACAGGATTAATCAATCGATTTGAGTCATTGTTAATTTAAAAAAAAGTCCAAATTCTCTGATTTCAACATCTTAAATGTGAATATTTTCTGGTTTCTTTACTCCTCTTTGACAGTAAACTTAATATCTTTGAATTGTGGACAAAACAAGTAATTTGAGGACGTCACCTTGAGCTTTGATCAACATTTTTCACCACTTTCTGACATTTCATGGACAAAAAAACTAATCGATGACTTGAGAAAATAATCGAATGATTAATCAGTGAAAGTTAGCTGCAGCCCTAAAAACACTACATTAGGCTAAACCATTCGATCATATTTTATATTGAGTAGTACTTGGATTACTTTACTGACTACATTTTTTTAACAGGTAATGAGTAACTGTATCAGAATACATTTTTTGTCTGATTGCTTAAACTTATCATCAGTTTGGATTTGATGTCTTCAAACACTCATCTTGGGTCATTATTTCCATTACTCATCTTTGCCACAGTGAACCCGTACGCGCTACTGGCTGATTGTGAAAGTACAGCGTTTTTTAGGAATGAAAAATCTCGGATGTGCTACCAATCTGCCATATGCCACCTCGAGGCTACGGGGTATAGAAATACCCTGCTGCACACACACACACACACACACACACACACACACACACACACACGCGCTCACAAACACATAGCCATGACACATTCCCACAACAATCCTCAGCCTCACACATCACATCAGATCAAATCACGTCACATAACAGGAAACAGTTGTATACAGTCATCAGCCGACGGCTCTGCTCCTCCAACACGCCTCTTTCACAGACGCAAGTCCTGCAGCCCGGTCGCGTTCCTGCTCCTCCGCTGCTGAACGTCTGTCCTACAACTAAATGCCATTTGAGAGAACATGGTAATGAGGCCAGGCTCCTTTTAATTATCCTCCCATAAATGTCATTTGCTGTTCTCTGTGATGAATGCATTGAATACTTTCTTTATAGATTCATGTTTAAGCTCTGCGGTCGCTGCGTGTAGGTGCAGATTTAATAGCGCAGATTGCATGTACTAGGATGCAAACAGACAAGAGAAGAAACACATGAGGTCACATTTGAAAAGCTTTGTCCTTACTTCATTTACAAGCTGTAATTACAGGGAGGAATAGAGTCAACACAATAGAAAATCAATCAGGGGAGCATAGTACAGGAGTTGTTGCTGATACACACACAAAGATAAAATGTAACACACACTGCCTTCCTCCCTTTCTGTCCCCTGCTCTCTTTCAACCTCAAACATGATTCAGCACTTCATGATTCAGCACACCTTCTGTGTCTGTGTGTGTGTCCTGTGTGTGTATGTGTGTATGTGCTTGTGCACCTGTGTCCCTGCATGGGGCGGAGGCCTCAAGGCGCCGAGGACTTGGAATAGCCTATTCAGAGACATGTGAATCAAGTCCACAGGACTCTATAAAGCAAAGCCGACTAATCTCCTCTGACACCACACTATCTGTTGCTGAGGTGGCAAATTAGCGTACACACACACAGTGGCTTCATCGTGATCTCCTTCATTCACCTACGATGCCTGTGCCTTTCGTCAGCTTATTTTATTAATCAGTGGGAAGATAATAATATTAATTTTCAACTAATGCTGAAATTATCAGTTAATCAACAGGAAATTAATCATCATCTACTTATAATCAAATAAATGTTTATAGGGCTGAACCATTTCTTTGGAGGGTTTATATCATTCTGTTGATTCCCAATTATGTATTCAAATATGGACAATCAAATTCTGGTGCAAGTACATATGTTTTAACAACAAAATGCTATTTTCCCCAAGCCCTTCCCGCATGACCTGACATAGTTTTCTGCACGATATGAGCTATCATTCCAATAATCAAAATCGAAGGCAGCATTGGCGATTCTCCCATTTTGCTGTATTTCCTCTCTACCCTACTTGCGGCATTCAGCATGTGTCCAAACACTTAAACGATGGCACAGCGCAGCTTATCGGCTGTTATATCACATTTGATACCATATAGATTTTTTTTAAAGAAGGATTTGACAGTTGTCAGCGCATAAACCAGTGATCTGTTGCAAATTAAGACTAGATGGTCAAACAATGGCATAGCCGTCAGTGCAAAAAAACATGTCTGAATTGAAAAATCTAATTGAATCATGACCATAACATTGAAACTACCCCCTAGGTTGCAGGAGGAGAGGGCACCGGCACTGTAACCTACATCACCGCTTTTTGCCGATGGCTGAGTGGGAGTTTGACACTTTTCAGATGATCCAGTGGCTTTGTAAATGGTTTGTTTGGCTTAAGAAATAGTTCATAAAGGAGCACACATTCCCTCAGTTTTATCAAAAAATTTGAAATGACCAAGTGGTTTTTCACTGGACAGCGAGATGCACTTCCTGCATCCCTCCTAAACGGGAGAGACAGCCCAAACTGGAAATCAAGAGGACTGTCACAACACCACGACTTCTAATTCCCGCTTTCTTTACATGGATGCATCTAATTTTGCACTTGCACTGCGCATTACAAGAAGTCATGCTTACAACAGATAGAGAAAAGCTATTTTTGAAAAAATGCATTTAAAAAAAAAAACGTCTTTGAAGTTCTGTCCTGGCTTTAATTCAGCTAAGAACCACAGGACACATGTGAAAAGGTGCAGACAAACATTCACACCTCCACCGTCGCTCTGTTGACACTCTGTGTCTAAAGATGGCAGAGTTAAAAAAAGGTCTGCTGTCGGACTGTCACACAATAGGACAGGTTATTTCAGCAGGGACCAAATTTAGCCTGTGTAATGTAGTTACAGTCTCCTCCACTGCTTCCACGCAGTGAACTAGATACCCAGGTCAGTTGGCTCACATTTTCCCCCCTTTCAGATCAATTTACCGACCGAGCTGCGAATCAGCTATGCACCTGTGCTTAGCACGAGGAGGCACCCCTACAGACAGACGCTATAATTACACAGATCACTTGCATTGTGCTCTGCCACGGTTGGCTGAAGCAGATACTACCCAACTCTTGTAAAATGGGCAGCTCAAATGAGAAATAATCAACCAGTTTCTTTTCCAGGCAACTGTTATTAGCAGTGAATTAACAGAACGATCTGATCTTGAGAAGTGAGTCAGGCTGTTTTGTTGATGTTCACAGAAACAGGTTGTGCTTTTGCATGAAAGATCTATGACGACGAAACGAAGCTGCGCACACGTTCGGGTCGTTTTTTCCTGTTGAATAAAGTTCTAATTGCGAGTGAGAGATCATAAAATGAATCATCACCATCGCTGATTCAAGCCAGACCCCACCCCCACGTGAAGAGTGTACAGTATTCTGCGCATCTGATTGGCAGAGGCCCGTGAAGAATGAAGCTTCAGGGCAAATTTATGCAACAAACCAACTCTGGTAATGACATGATGCATGATATGATGACACAGTTTCATCACCAGGAGCACCCTTTAACAAGCTTAAGAAAGAAAGTGGAAGAGGGGGATGCAAAGACAAAGAAGTGCACCATTGTAGCGGTCTGGGTAGGTTTGGGTAGGTTTGAAAAGCTCTTATGATTGCTAAGCTACTAGCTAGCAGAAGGCTACCTGCTGCCAGAGCCATGTACTGCTGTTATGTTAACTAGGCATGTGCGGTGAAGTGTCAGTAACGTCCGCACAAGAGGGCAGCTATTTAAATCGACAACTCAGGGGTGTGGCACCAAAATCAAACATGAGGCACATAGGTTATGAGCGTTTTGGTACCCAACCCTACATCTGGGTTGGATAAGAATAAAGGGAGGTGGTAGCTCCAGTCTGAGTCCTGCACTGAGTCGGAAACCCTCAGAAAAGTTGCATAACGGATAAATGTTGTTTCTATAAATTCACAGGCAAAAATTAACTAAATGGGACAGGGAGCTGATGAGAGCAACTTTATCATAAAGCCTGATCGGCCACCAGGACTTTTTTTTTTCACTGAGAAAGCCCACAAAACAACCTCTGACCGCACAACTGGCCAAATCATGGCACGTCAAAGTGATGCTGCTACCCAGTACATCAAAATGAATGACATAAGGACAAAAATAGCCAGTGCTGAGTGCCAGATTGTGTACAATACATCTTTGATGGCCAAGTTGGACCTCTGGGAGAAATTTGGCACGATCGGAGATGGGGAGAATAACGTTGTCAGCAGCTTTGCTGATTGTGAAAAAGGAGGAAACGGATCCAGGTGCTGCACTAATGGACAGATAATTTTCCCAAGAACACAAGTGAGTGACAGGTGTAATCACAGGTCGGGTTGCAGGACTTATATCAACTTGGAGATAATTGTGGGTGAAAGGTCGGTTCTGGTAGTGAGCGAAAAGCTACTGACTGGATCCGTGCAGGCGAATTACCAGCAGGTGAATCCGGTAACATTAGCCTACCTCATGTCATGTCCTGCCTCCTGCTACTGTAGTATGTTTATACTGACTATAGAGGGTGGATATCATTGTGTTACTCAGCATGTGTGACAGTGTGTTACCACGGTATCAAAATACAGTCGACTCTGCAACATGACCAGACAGCGTGTATTATGATACACTACAATATGTGTTTAACTAAGGAGGGGAATAAAAGCTGAAACTGGAGGGATAATGTGCCAGAGTCCATGTAAACAATACATTTACTGTATTATAGAGTGTTTATTTTAATAATTATGGTTGAGTCAGGAGAGTCTGTGCACTTTTAACACACATATGCACACATCGTTGTATAAAATATAAATGGTGGACTTACAAACCAGAACAATTGTTAAAATCTCCTTCAGGATCATCAAACAAGACCTTCTGAGGAGGTCTCTGCGATATTTTTCACCATTTTCTATCATTTCATGGACCAAAGAACTCATTGATTAATTAAACAGGTTAATCAATAATGAAAATAATCATTAGATGCAGGCCTATTGTCATTTATCAATCATTTCTCCCATGAGACTAGTAGCGGATTACACACAAGCTGAGACGAATGTTGGCTCTCTGGTTGTGCAGTTTCCTAAATTAGCTCGTAAAATGTCATACTAATGTATTCATTTAAATTTTCAATTCAGCATCACAGTGGGGAACAATAATTAGGTTCCAACAGATGTCTAACAAAGCAATCATTGATGCCTCTACTGCAGAGAAAAGACATGGCAGTTTTTTAATGTCTGAAATATTACACACATCTCATAATAAAAAAAAATCAAAAGAATACAGGTTTAATGATGATTCCTAATTATTGTTAATAAATCTTTCTCTGATAATAGGCGTTAAGCTAGATTAAATAATGAGCCATTATTTACAGTGAGACATAAATTATAAAACAAATAATGTGGTGCTCTTAAGATAAGGTTAAGTGATTTTGTTAGTGACAGACACATTCTGCCTGCGGCCTCAGAAAGGGTACAGTCACCCCTGGGGGTTGGTGTGCTGCCACAAGCCCAACCTGAGCCCTTGTGCCTGAGCTGGGATCTGGCAGGAGGCCTGGTGGCTGTGATGAGCCAGATGTGGCACTGGGAGCTGTGGGGATTCTCTACAGCAGTTTAAAAACGTTATCCCCCTTAGTCTGATTTAGCTTTTTTTTTTTTTATTCAATAAATACAATGAACCAAAATCAACGGAGGTGGTGTCTAAATCTGCTCCTTGGTGACATAAATCATTGACGATGTTTCTCCAACATTAGCGCAAAGGTAACAGCGGAGGTTTGCAGGGAAAGTGTCTGACTGTCGCGGCTGTAAGGTCATCGGGATAATTAGCTCTGTATCTGAGAGGATGTGAAATAATAAGGAAAACATAAGGGAAGCAGGGTTAGAAATGAATCGGAGCAGGGGGCAAAAATGCCCTTGAAAGATCTAAAAATGCCTGTGAAATTAAAGATGAAAGGGCAAAAAAAAAAAAAAAATGCCCCCGATAATGTTCTCATTATTTCATTGAATTATTAAATACTCAGCCATTAAATATGACTCCCCTGTGGGCCACTATAGGTGAGTGTTAGGGACCTATGACTAGGATTTTTTTGAGTGCTCTCTGGGTGGAACATATTACTTCTGTTGCGGATTGGGCAGCAAAGGGGCAGCGGAAACAGCTGAAAACACAACAATAATAATGAAGATGATATGGGCTAACCCTACATAAATGGAGAAACATCAGTATTTATTTCCAGTCATGTTTCTGATGAGTCCAAGTCCAAAATTCTCCACTAACTTCTGAGGGAAATATCAGGCCCCTTGGCTGCTGCTGTAAATTATCTACTACAGTATGTTCACATGCTAACTGCAAACTTTGCCTGCTGCATCTGGAAAAGGGGTTAATGATAGTAATTGAAACAGTAACATTACAGCTGTAAACACCAAAATAATGAACTGAAAGGTGGTGATAATTATCTGTGGGTTCACCACTACAAGCAACAATTTTCTTTTTACATCCATTAGCCAAGTTTTCGAGCGATGAATACATAACAGAGTTCTCTTTAATCAGTTTCAACTGGATTTCGAGTAAATGAGAAAAAGAAATGCAAAGGAATGCTTGTTTCCATATACGATCATTATGCAATTATTAGGAGCTGGTTTATCAAGATAAGCAGACGGTGGCACCAATTCTCTGTAATTAAAAGAGCGCCGGTCAAATCTCAAATGGTGAAAAACAACGTAGAAAAAGGTTTCTGTTTGTTTCATGTATTAATATGAGGAAGGTTAAATCAGATCTGTGTGGAGTGAACATGGATGTACGCATTATAGAACCACAGGAGCGATGAAAAGACTGTCAAGCAAGTTAACAATTCGCTAAATCATAACTAATTCAGAAAAAGTGTTTCCATCTCTGATTAAGCACATTAACCACCTCAAGCAAGCGTAAATACTATTTTTTACAAAATTTTGTTGTTTTTTTTCAAAATCAACCATTTTCATCAACCTTTTCTAATGAAATACTTCAAAATGAGCATAAAAATATGCTGATGGAAGCATTACTTACAGTATAAGTCCAGTATCCACCTACTCTTTTCGCTCTGTTTCGGTCTCCACCAACTCTTAAGGAATATATCTGGTATCTAGTATTCACATACTAGTTGCCAGTTGGTAAATTTCTTAATTTTTAACAGGGGCAAAGGCCCAATGAGAGGGTTAGGGCACAGTTAAGCGACTGATATTTCAGAGCCATGGTCAGGCCCATAGATTCTAACTTGTATAAACCACAGTCAGACAAGGGATCAATGAGTCAGACAGATTAGATTAACATATTCAACTGAACTCCACTCTCTCTGCTACTAGGGGATGGAGAGGGGGGTGGTATGTTAACAAGAGGGATGGCATCCCTCCCCATCCGCCCTTAAACTGCCTAATGCTAGTTGCTAACTTTGCCTGTTGTTCGGGGCTGGGTAGGTAGTACACAGTGGATTTATCAGATTCCTTTTTTCACTAACAGCTGCCTGCTGCAGCTAGAAAACAGGATAATGACAGCTGTGATAATCAAAACAGTAAAGTTGCAATGAAATATTAAGCTGAAAGATTCTAAATCGCTCTACAGAGCTGAAGTGATCTGCAGAATCAGGTGATAATGCTCCATGGGTTCACTGCACACTGTTCAGGTTACATTTGCCCCATTGTTAGTAGGGAAATACACATTGGTTGAAAGAAAACGCTGATTTCCCACAAAAACACAACTGAAAAAGAAATGCTTCAGTAAATGTTTTTTTCTGAAAACACATAAGATCATATCAGAAAAGGCAAAACAACATGCCCTTGAAAGAACATCACCCGAGGGAGAAGATGCCTTCATTTCTTGTTGCCCTTTCTGGCGCATAACAAAGTGCCTAAAACACTTTGTGTAGCTCAGGGCAGATGCAGCTTATACATGTCTTTGACCCAACATATTATACAGTGAAAACATGTTGATGTCACTTAAAATCCCTTAAAATATTTAACTCAAGTGTTTACATGGCCACAAAAGCATGAGAAAAACCACTGAGTTACTTCCAGATGTGTAAACAGCGCAGCAGCCTCCATTTGGGTCGGTGCTTGTTTAAATTGCGGTGTGTTCGAGTACACAGTGTATTTGCCGCTCTGCATGACCTTCACACTGTACGCTGCAATTTCCCTAAGCGCTCTGCATTGCAATAATTATGTGTTCGCAAACAAATGAATGAATGACTGAACAAACACAAAGAATCACGCGTACTGATATGAATGGTAGCACCCACTGAGCAGGAGTCAGAGCCTCTATAACCAAAAATAATCAGTTCCATCTTACTAGTGAGATTGCATCAAATATATATTTTCTTTTTTTTTTTTGCCATCGTTATTTTTCCTGACTTAATTGGCACAGCCAGATGGAGTCGTCCACACTACTCGTCTCTAATGAGTGACAATCGAGCGAGTTGCTTAAATAAGATGCATCAGTTCCTTTGTGGGCACTAATGCTGTAGCCACTCAGCTGTTTTACTTAGACCACAATGCCCAGCGGCCACTTCCCAGCAGCATACTGTCCATAAGAGGTTCTTGTTTTGGAACAAGCACCTTTAACAAAGGAAAGTATTCACTGAGAAACTTGAGACATGAAATAAATGGTATCTATCTATCACTATCTACCATACTTAGCCATACTTAGGAAAAATGAAGCTTATAGGAGGCCTGTGAGAATAAGAGGAATAAGCTGATTCCTGCAGTATATGAAAAATATAGAGGAATAGCTCTGAAAGAGAGCGTTTTGTCGAAACAACAAGTCTGCCTTAGCCCAGTTCTGACTGTCCAGCCTGCGCTGATGAAATAATGGCCTTCGTTGCTTCGCAGATGGAGGGATGAGATGGTGACAAAGTGAAGGGGGGGCAGGGAGCACACGACAGATGAAGGAATGACGGACATGAAGGCCGGGAGATGATTTATTGTCGCAACTCACTGTCTGAATAACTAACTGAGTCCATCTCAGGGCTGATGTAATGATGGTTCACTGCTTGAAACCCATTATGATGGCAGGAGACTGCATTTGTCCCCCCCATTAAAGCGCTAATCCTGCATCCAACACCTAACATGTTACGACAGCTTGGAATTCTTCCACCCAGCGCCTTTTCTTCCCTCTCACGTCTCCCGCGGATGTGTCTGATTCGCCGTTGTTTCATTATACGGTGTGTCCGTTTAATGTGGTTACACCAAAATAACTGTATTCAATTTCCGTACCGTATTTCAAAGCAAACTGAGGTTATAAACAAGAGCATCTAGAGGAAGACGGAGTGCTAAAGGAGGATGACAAACCGTGAGAGAAGAGCACGCAGGGGGGAGAAGAGTTTGAGAAGCAGAAAGACGAATGGAGACAAAGAGGAATGACTGAGCGTGAGAGAGGAGAGACGGACTGGGAGTGCAGGGCTGTTGTATCGGAGCATTATGACACATCCCCATATACTGCACTGCCTTCCCTCTCTGCATGCTCACTGCAGATTTTCATTAACCTTGCCGCACTGTCTATTTGTGTTTCTAACCTGGTCCATACCATCTCATCCTCCCACTGCACGCAGCAAACTAAACATAAAATCAATCTCAAATGTATAGGCCTAATCAACTTCCTACACAGTGTGCATGCCAAGATAATCACACCAGGGAGCTGCAATCCATATGGTGCTCACCGTTCGGAATATGGCTTGTGATGGTAGTGTGTGTGTGTTTCCGACAGTAAACTCCCATATTTAGGAAAGCCTGAATAATGCTTTGCTGAAGCGTGAATAATGCTTTTGTTTTCCAAATGCCACATTATGCAGTAAGGGTAATATAACACAGTTAAAAACACACACTGACAGAAAAATAAAAGCGATCATAAACACTGTAAAAGTCTGCTGCCTCACTGGTACTCGAGCACAAAGATGATATTTTCCTGCTTCATAAATGTTCACTGATCCATAGCCTGGATGAGAATTGGATGCACTGTACAATTTCCTTACCATTTCCACTTCAGTTCTGGGTGGATGTTCATGACTATAGCTATTATTTTTAGCTTATGTTTGCAGCCTCATAACATTTAGTTTGCCAAATGCATCTGTAAACAGTAAATAATCTATTCCTTGCTCTTACACAGTAACTGATATCTCTAAGGTTGACACCCTCTGGTTGGTTGGTTGATTATTATGCTCTTGTCCAACCAAATTCACGTTGGTCAGACAAGGGCTCAATAACAGATCAATACCAGCTCTCAGTGACCCAAGTTCAAACTTGAAAGCTGTAAGTTTTGCCATGTTTTATGCTGTTTTACTGTTTATTTTGGAGGGTATCCTGTCAAATTAGGTGTTAGCATGTTGTGTGGCTAATGTGGCCATTACCTCAGACCGGGGCGATGTTGGGATAATGTTGTGATATTGAGGGACACTCAAGGGAACCTGTTTAGACATTAAGCCTCAACTGAAGCCAACCAAATAACTTGCTTGCTAACTTGTTGAACTTGGTGTTAGCATGTTGCACAGCTAATGCGGCTACTATCTCAGACTGGAGCCGTGTTGGATAAACGTTGCAATACAGTCAAGAGAAACTACGTGCATGTTAAGCCTCATTTGTGGCCAACTCAATAATAATAGTAGTGGGTTGGATGCTGTTGACTGTCTTTTCATGTTGCTATTTCTGGAACTTTAGACTGCAATGTTATGTTAGCTCTTTTAGCGTTAGCTTTGGCATTATACGCAAGCCCATGTTCCTCGCCGGTATGTGTGCATGTTACTTCTGTATGTAAATTTATTTGACAGACATGCCCTGAAGGCAACAATATAGCTATGTGTGAAAAATAAATGGTCAAACTTCAGGAATTTATTCCCTTGGCGATGTTGTTTAACTTAGATTAGCACCCATTTAGCTTACCTGATCGAATGCACAGTGAATGATATAGTTAATCTAGAGGTAACGTGTAGATTTTTTCCCCACACAGACTATCGATCAGTTGGTTAATGAGCGGGTAAAATTTCAGTCTACCAAGATTTTATTTGGTTGACTACAGCCCTGTTTTACTATTTATTTTGTAGGTTAGTTTGTTGAACTTGGTATTAGCATGTTGTATAGCTAATGTGGCTACTACCCCTGGCTGGGGCAATGCTGGACTAATGTTGTAATACTGATGGACAGTCAAGAGAAACTGTGTGGACTTTAAGCCTCATTTGAAGAGTAGCAGACTGAATACCGTAAACTGTTGTTAATGTCACTTTTTGTGGAACTTTATATTGTAGCGTGAGCTCAGCTGGTGTTACCTTTGTTGTTTTACGGAAGCCCGTTCTCCGTGACTCTCGCCGGTATGTGTATCCGTGTTTGTGTTACTGCTGTATGTAAACATGCACTGAAGGTAATGACAAAGCTTTGTATGAAAAAGATTTGGGTAAACTGTAGGAATTAATTTGCTTGGCAGTGCTGTGTACCTTTGATTAGCACTCCTTTAGGCTACTAGGTAGAGTGGAGGTGGAGTACACTGGTTGTTTTAGTTAATCTAGAGATAGCGTGCAGGCTTTTACCCCCTATTCTTTGCTTGACCACAGCCCACGATATCTCTTTGAGCCATACCGTATGTGCACTCGGCTCAGGTTGAGCCCTGACAGCAAAACAATTTGCTTCAACCACTGTAACAAACAGCATGGATAACAGCAGCCATAACAACAGGGGAGTGAGACAATGAAGGGACGGACAGGGAGCTGTGGGGCAAGGACGTGTGGGACAAGGTGAGTCAGAGAGGTGGTGTTACGGTCAACCATTTACATTTTATCTACGCCACATTTCAGATGAAATGTAACCTTACAGCTTTGGTCATGGTGTCTAAAATGTATCCGCCTGCTGGAGCGGTACAGTCACAGTATGGAGCAGGGCAATCTCCTCTATCAGTCAGTGTGTAATGAAATCGTTACCGCGGAGAAGGAGAAGACTAGAGCTTGGTTAAATAGTCTGAGTCAGGGAGTGCAAGGACTCAATGGAGGGTAATAATGTATCACTCTCGGTTATGTCCAGTGGGGTTTAACCTTGTGGATGGTCACACAAAATCCACCAGAGGTGTCTGGAACAAGCACACCAACAGAACATTAAGAACCGAGTCATTTAGCCTCTAATATACCTCACCTTTATATAGATACAGTGTTATAATATAGTTCATTACATTATATTATGCCCTGAATCCACATATACCCATTATTTGGTTAGAAATAAAGCTTTTTTTTTTTTTGGTTTTCAATTAATTTCACCCATCAATGAGCTGAAACTGGCATTACCACTTGTTATCCACTGATAAGCTTTCTGACCAGTAGTGATTGACAGCACCTATTAGTCGTACACGTGCTCAATAATATCTGTGCATTAACCTTTCAAGGTTGTTGCCATGCTGCTGGAAAAAGCACCCAGCGAACCACCATGCAATGGTAGAAATACAAACAACCATAACTCTCCATATTACTCTGCATCTCTGCTTTTATATCAACCCCCTTTTTCTTATTGTTCACTGATGTACACAGACAAGTATATACGCACCTCCTCCCACTGATGTATGTATCTGATGAGTCGGGACAGTCTCAACAGACGCAGAAGACTGAGGATCTTGGTGAAGCGGACGATTCGCAGGGCCCGGGCTGTTTTATATACCTCCGAGTCAAAGCCTTTCTCCACTATTAAAAAGATATAATCCACTGGAATGGAGGAGAGGAAGTCCACAACGAACCAGCTCTTCAGGTAATTCATCTTGATGACCTTGGGGTCGAGGATGATCTCGGAGCTCTCCTCGTTGACGATCCCCGTCCTGAAGTTCATGACCAGGTCCACCAGGAAGATGGTGTCCGAGGCCACGTTGAAGACCAGCCAGGTGGTGGTAGTCTGCTCTGAGAAGAAGGTTATTCCCACAGGAATGATGATTAGATTCCCCATCATCATGATGAGCATTATCAAGTCCCAGTAGAACCTGCAGAGCGACATACACATGAGTCAGTAATGCAAGCAAGAAAACATGCTGTAGGTGTATACAGACAGTGTATTCATTTGCGTAGGTGCAAGTGTATTGACATTTCCATAGAATGTGAATATATTCAATACTTTGTCTGAGAGTATAAAGCTGTCATCAATAGCTCCCATTAAGGCTGTGATGCTACAGTAGAAACCATTAAGGATGAGGATCAGCCTCTCCTCCTCAGCAGTAGATGCATGCTTCCTTTTTTATGGGTCAGCAGGTGTAGTTCGGTAGAAATAAAACACGAAAGTGCAGCAGGGTCAGAACACAACACAACAGGGTCTGTGGATTATCTAGTTCAGTTATATTAGAGAGAAGGCTCTCTATCTCTAAGGCCAATATCTCCAGAACTTGGCAACTCACACCAAAACAATCTAGATGGATGAAAAGCACTACAGGTAAGATGAAAAAAAAAAGTGTTTTTGACTTTGAGGTGAACTGTCCCTGCAATGCACTCGCATGTCAACACTGGCTAATTAGCACTAAACACAAAGTACAGCCGAGAATGATGGAAATGTCATTAGTTTTGAGGGAATTTGGTCATTATTCAAAGAAATGGACAAATAAACATTTTCACCTGATGACGACAGCAAAGTGATACATCCTGAGGGGTACAATTCATCCTGAGGGGAACATGAATGTGTACTGAATTTCATGACAATCTATCTAAGAGACGTTGAGACATTTCACTCACAGCCACAAATGGAAACGTCATGGTGGCACTGCAGGAAAATAAGATAGATAAGAAGATATTTCAATCTGGACCAGAGGTGGTGATCTGAGCAATCAACTGCCATTTCCTAGAGCCACGCAGCACTCATGGCAAATCAACAATTATGATAGCTTTCTATTATACAACTTATTTCCAGCTGTGAAAGTTCAACTACCAGCATATATCATACAACACATTGCCAGTGTGTCTAGACAACTGACAATAATCAGTAGGAAATGTGGTTTAGCCTCAAAATACCAGACAATTGAAGATCTCACTGCTGACCAACTGTCTAAAGATTTCTAAATGTAAGGAGGTTGTATGGACACACCATACGAGACCCGATGCTCCTCCCCCCATTCTACTCAGTAGTAAGCACACAACGTGACCACCCCAACATGAAGAGCCGCCCTAAAGATTTTGGATTGGTTCAGCAATGCAGGGCTTTCTTTAAACTCTCTAATTGTTTCCGGCCAGTTTTAACAATGAAAGCTGTGAGAATGTGTAGAGGGTCCTCTCATGCTATCCTACCATAGACGTGTTTCCACTGCATGGTATGGCTCGGCTCTACTCGATACACTTTTGGTACCAGGTACTTTCCTCAAATTTGTTTTGCACTGGAGATAGTACTGCTTCAACGTGGGCAGGCTTCTTAGCTGATCGTCATAGTGATGCCAGGTGAAACACATCAAGGAGTAGGGATGGATGTTGTTTGATTTTATCAATACCAATACCAATATTAATAATGATACTGCTTATCCTTAGAATACTTATCGACTCTCTTAGTGCTACTACTCGCCATAATTTGGTGCAAATAATCACCTGTAAAGATGTGCAAAGATTCAACGTTTTTTTAAATTATTACTCTTTTTCAGACTTATTGCATTTAGCTGCATTTTCACCAAACTAAAGTGAGCCCACACTTGTATGTTTTGCCCTGTCTGCTGTTTATGTAATGTTGCATGAGGTAGATCTCTGACACTTTCACTTGCTTGTGCTGTGACCAAATTTCTGCTTAGTCTTCAGCAAATCATAGCCCAAAGTTAACTTTGATTCAAGGACATCATCACAAAATGTGCTGCTAGCACTTCTTACTGTATGTATTCAGGGCTCTGTTAGAGTGAGACCCTCTCATCCTCCCCGGCTGTGTTAATGTCCCTGCCCTCTGTCTTGTGATGAGCAGAGCCAGAAGTGATTCATCAGCACCCTGCTCTTTTCACGAAGTGTCCTGGGCCTCGATAAAGGCCGAGCAACCGTGAATGAAAATAGATGCTTTCAGGAATCCTATCTCTCGTGCTAAAAACTCTCCACTGACGCCATCCCTGCTGCCTTACTGACTGACTGCCTGCCTCTGCTCCGCCTTCCTGCCTCGTCCATTGCTGTTGTTGAGGATGGAAATGGACTGGCTGGCTGGATGGCTGGCTGGCACGCTGCCTGTCTGGCTGGCTGTCCACCCAGTAATGGATCTGTTTGAATGAATTAAGACTGGGCCTTGGCTTTATAAATATCCACAGATCATGTGTCCGATAATTGTCTTCACTTCAACAAACAGCGGTCATCTAGGTGGTTCATGATATCCACTGAGGGTATTTTTACACCAGCAGGCATTGAACTGGGAGCCGATGGGGTGGACTCATCATATGGGGAGTCTTGACTAAACACTTTGAGCGGGACATCAAAGCTCAAACGTAATGCTATCCATTCCTCTCAGCTTTTAATGGCAGCAACATACTCCTACAACAATAACGAAGAAAACTGCAGGATCTGACTTCACCTTAGTTGATGCCAAACCAACCTTTCAGTCTATTGATGCCCCTCCAGCCAACTTAAGTGTAGTCTGAGTTATTCCTGTTGTTTGTTTAATACGATGCAGCGGTGAAGACGTCTGCTATGATTCATCTTTTCAATTGCCTCAAAACAAGGCACACTGAGCAGAGCTGTTCGTATCAGAGGGGTGCAAGAACAAAGATAAAGAAACAGTCATTATGAGGATATTTTTAATTTGTAGAAGACACAAATCACTCAAGCTAGCCTATTTATTGTGTTGTTTAAAAAGAGGGCCATTTTAGTACAAAGAGAACCATGAAAAAAAGACCTCAAAAAGTCAAAGTTCATGACCTGAAATACAGTTGTTTATAAAATACACTATTAAAAAAAACTGGAGAAAACAGGATTTCAAGGAAACTGCCTTCACTAGATTTTGAGTTTTGCACCAAACTGTCAAACTAAATTTTGCTGACCTGTAATCTTTTGACGAGATAATTTACTTTTCTTCTTTAGATAGACTTGAATGATTGTGTTTTAGAACCCAAAACACTGTGAACCTGATTTGTCATTATTTGGGTGCTTGAAAATTGAATGGCTGCCGCTGAAAATATTAAATTATTATCAATTATTCACTTCCACTTCAATAAGTTTACTCAAGAATCTTATAAAAACAAATTTGTTGTGTTTCTAAAACTCAAAAAGATTCGGGTAGATCTAATAAAAAAAAGTAAATGTGTCGACAAAACAGCAAAAATCTATTGAAGTAAGTTGCCTTTTAACTTCAGAATTTTAGAGTTTTCTCAGCTTTTTTGTTTTTACAGTATAATGTTTTCTTGTTCTATTGAAAACAATGTCATAATTAACAATGACAATATGTTATTAAATAAATGTTACATTGATTTTAAACTAAATTGGAAAACTGAGAGCAAAAGTCAAACAAAAACAGCACTGAGGCTTTAGAAGGAAAAAAAACCCATAAACTTAGGCCTACTTAGGCCTTATATCACCCGGAAAATCAATACCAGCATTTGTTAAATTGTTAAAGTTTCATGTAATGGAAATATTGGATGTTTTCCACTCATTATTATAATCAAAAGCCCACGGAGTGCCCACATATTTCTATTTCTCTCATGACTCGGGTAGGTGGTATTTATACTGTGCACGACCTCTAAGACGCCCACTTATCTAATGAATAAAACATTGTGTTTCACTTTTAGAATTAGAAACTATAAATGAGGAAATGCTGCATTAGAAAGAAGTTGTTTACAAAGTTAAAGAACAGACAAACTCCCTGAAAAACACAGAGCATGTCAGGCATTTGAATGCTAAGTGACATTTCTCATTTTAGGGCAGTTGCCCACGTTACTTTTTAAAAAGGCAGTCACGAACTGTGCCAATGCACCCAGCTCCTGCTACATCATTGCATTAAGCTCTTGCTTCGATGCTTCCACTCTGAGAATGCACGCAGCCCCAGTTAAACCAGTGGTTAACAGCAGTGCACCCAGCTGTGACTGCAGCTCCTCCACTCCAGCAACGCACTCAGCCTCTTGGACCCTCCTAAAACGGGAGCTGGCCACGAAGCGCCGATGATCAGCGCTAGCAGCTACCACCCTCGCTGCAGATCAAAGAGGCAGCTCCGGCCGAGGCAGAGGAATCATTATCGTAGCAATCCCAGTCCAAATCAAGCCGGCTCATTTCTTCTGGTAGGTTTCCTCCCTACAACAAGTGCTCCATCATAATCAATGCCAGACCTCTCCTGCCAAGCAACCGAGGGAACCCCACACAATCTTACTCAGCACAGCCCGACCCCGTCCGATCTGCAGCGTAACGAGTATACTGAGCAAGAGGTCACATACCATACTGATGCATGCAGGGAGGAAAATATGGATTGCAGATCAAATAAAGAGAGGTGACAGGCTTTACCCCATCCTTAACTCTTGTTTTGTAAAGCAGCATTATTAAATGTGTCCTAAATATTAGATTCCTTAAATTGAGGAATAACCTTCATTTTATATGAATAAAAACTAACAATTTCCAATTACCTGGAGGGGCAGCCAGGAAAGAAATTACCCTTAATCTTTTGCACCTTACATTCTCAGTAGCATGACACATTTAAATGCCAAAAAACTATGGTGAGCAAGACCAGCAATGTGGCATTTCAACAATGATTATGTGTTGTTTTGTAAGGACTAAAAAAACACCCATCTGTCTTGACCAAACTGACACCCTCCTCATAACAGACTCTGAAAGACACTGAGAGTCTTTTTGACTACGACAAAGGCCTCTTCTTAGCATAACCAGAGGTGTATGAGGCCGTGCATGAGGCCCCTCTAAAAATCTAATGAATAATGGATATTACTAACCTGCCATTAATCTTTAAGCAGCCACTGTGTACAAAGAATATATTGGATATTGAGTTTCAAACACTCCCACAAAGCGATATAAAGCCCGTGTGAATAGTGGTGTCATTCATGGACTGTACTTACGTAAGACTTTTCATTAAGAGACCGTACAGTGTTTTTAGTTTTCTCTTTGTGGTTCTGCCTCAGTATACAAAAGAAAAAGGGAACAGTAAACGTTATAATAGAATTATATGAGTGATATACAGTCTTGTAGCAAAAACCAAACAAACAAATATAATAAAGTTGTTAAGTTAAGCCCCACAGTAGAGAAAGAGATTACCTCTTGACCTGCCAAGCAAAGTGTACCCTTGCACCTCCATCATTTATGCACCAGCATGACAGGAAGCTCGAAGTAGTGCAACCTCACAGCACCGTACCACTTTTCAAGCCAGAAGGTAATCTCGCTGCCATAGAGGGGTTGTGTCTTTAAACTGGCAGCAGGATGACGATTTCATATGGAAAAAAATGCCCTTTGGAAAATGTCAGGATGAAGAAACCTCGGGGGGGCCCTGACTGAGTGAGGGAAATATTTTATTATACAGTTTAAATAAAAGAGACACTCTCCTTGAGCAGAGATTAAGTAGCAAAACCCACATTGATAGCCCAATTTATCTCTTATTTTACATATTTAGAATATACTCTAAGACGTGCATACTGTATGATCCATCATTTCCCATTATGGAGCATTATTTTCCTGCACCTTTACCCAAGATTCCCCCTCCATCTTATATAAAAGTTACAGTATACAGTAGATGCCATGGCCTACAAATTGTGTTCTCCAGATGTAAGAAAACTTTTTTGGTTTGGTGCAAGCAAAATGTCACTTCAACTTGATTTTAATGTTTTTTCAGTGAAAATAAAAATGACCATCCCCATTTTTTTTTTATCATTATTGTACAGCTCCAGTGAAAAGTATTGGCTTAATTTTAACAACGTCTTGTAGTACATGACTTTATTATGTCTTTTTTATGTAAAATCTTAATCTGAAAAGTAACTGTTGCTGTATAATGTTGTATAGTATAAAGTATCATAAGTTAAGATCAGTGCCTGAGTAAATGTACGTAGTCACTTTCCACCACTGCAAATACAGCCCATGTTTTAGACAACTTATAAATTAAGCTAGAATAATTAATAACAGTGAAAAAGGTCTGCATATCACTGAACTGTTCGGGCCCTGCCCTTTGGCCATTTGGTAGGGGGGCGGGGTCAATCTTCTTACATAATTGTTTTCAGAGACTGTTAAGCTCATTGACTGCTGTGTTGTGCTACTAATCCTTGCCCACCATCATTGTACATCTGTGCGTGCACATGGGCATGTGCATATGCCTGTGTCTCTGCATGAATGAGTCGGTAGCATTATTGTTGTAACTATACGGCAAGTGCAGTTTAGAGCTCTTATCATGTGTTGTGTGCCATCGCTGCATTAAGATAATAGTGTATGAAAAAGGAAGGAAAAGATACGTCTTAAAAGTGACTGTAACTTTGAGTGCAGCAGTTTGAACCGAGTATGCAGACTGGAGCAGCTCTGAATCAGCAGCAGCAGAGAGACAGAGTGCTGCAGACTCAGGCCTGCTCTGACTTCAGGACCATGGACAGCGCTCTGACGTGCCCTGGCACGTTAACATGGAGCTTCAGTGGAAATCGGGCATGATTGTCACCGTCAAGCTGTGCCAGGGGACACTGGTGCAGAGACTGGGGCCAGATGAGATGCTTAATTGGTTGAAGTGGTGAACTGTAAACATGCAGCTTGTGGAGAACCAGTCGTGGCTGTTAACCTGATCTCATTTGTTTACCATTTGAATGCATTGTGCTCGAAATGTGAAACGAATTAGAGGCAGTTTGCCTCAACTCAAACTGACTGGGGCTCATTTGCAACACCGCTTAGCATAAATGTGTGATAATATGGCGAGTCGTCTTTCATCACAGCAGGTTTTCAAATGTAGTTTTCACAGCTTCACACACAAAATTGTGGACCTCTTCTCAAGCGACGAAGCTTGGAAAACAGCTCCCTCTCTTAGATCACTAGCTTAATTTCTGGATGTATACATGGGATCATGATCATGTAATTTGTTGCAGAGCGGCAATGATTAATCGAGCCATCGATTAGCTGCCAACTATTTGGATAACTGATTGATCGATTTGAATGTAAAATCTCAGATTCCAGCATCTTAGTTGTGAATATTTTCTGGTTGACTCTTCTATGACAGTAAACTGAATGTCTTTGGGTTGTGGACAAAACAAGACATTTGAGGAAACTATCTTGGGTTTTGGGAAACAGTGATCAACATTTTTCACCATTTTCTGACATTTCACAGACCAAACAACTCATGGATAAATCAAGAAAATAATCGACAGTGAAAATAATCCCATAGATTCTCAGAAATCGAGCCAAGATAGCATAACTTTGCCGCTTCAGACTACACCAAATATGTAAAGAAAGGTCTGTCCTGAGACATTTACGAGTTTCAGGCTTCAGTTCTGTTCAATGAGCCTCTGCTAGAACTGTTTGCAACCCCTGCCACCCCCCCACCCCCAGGGAGGCCTGCCTCCCACTGTGAAAACCTCTGCCACAGACACTTGACAACTGAGCCAAAATAGCCAAATGTTGCTGGTTTACGTAACTTCAGGCTACACCAAATACATGGAAAAGGTCTGTCCTAAGCCATTTATTAGTTTCAGACTTTACTTCCAATCACTGAGCCCCCCCGGAGCTGTTTGGTACCCCCCCGGCCTTCCATTTTGAAAACCTCTGATCTAGACACTCAGCATTTGTGCCAAGATAGCCCGACAAAGCTGTTTTACATAACTTCAGACTACACTAGATGCACAAAAAGGTCTGTCCTAAAACATTTATTAGTTTCAGACTTAACTTCCATTCAGTGTATCTTCTCAGGAGCCCCCTGAGAAGATACACCCGTCTGGAAAAACTCTGTCACAGACAATCAACACAACTTTGACATAACTTCAGACTACACCAAAAATGGTCTGTAAGGCACCTATTACATTCAAACTTCATCTATGTTCACTGAGCCTCCCCTGAAACTGTGCGGAGCCCCCCTGGAAAGCGAAGCCTGCCTCCCACTTTGAAAACCTCTGCCACAAACACCGAACAATCAGCATAACTTCAGACTACACCAAATAAATATATAAGAAAGGTCTGTCCTGAGGCATTTCTTAGTTTCAGACTTCACTTCGAGTCACTGAGCCCTCCCTTAAAAGCTAGACCCGCCTCCCACTTTGAAAACCTATGATCTATGACAACAGGACAACGTCCATGTGAGGGACTGACAAGTCAAGAGACTAAATAAAAAATAATCATGTCTCTGTGGCATTTATTCATCACCAAGTGAAGGAATGGTGCTTCTGCAGCCGCTCTGAAACAAACACATTCCTTCACATCTCAGCTTCAAAAACACATCACTCTTCATCCATTACAGTGCTGTCAGACGTATGATAAGATCCTAGGATCAATTTCAGCTGATTGATTCAAAACAAGCATACTCTCTCTTTAATCGTGTGCAGGATTTTTTACCGCATTCTGTGCGTTTTCTTTTTTTTTTTTTTTTTTTTTACACACACACACACACACACACAGGCCCCGTCGTCTCATACCGCCGCCTACAATGAAATGTTTACAACCGTGATGGTGCAATGGCATTGTCACGTTGTGTCCAGGTACTGTCGGGAATGTGTCGCAATGAGGAGCCGGAGACACGGCGCGTGATATTGTGGACAGAAAAGGTGCGTTTGGTGCGTGTGCGTAAATCATGACATTCACCATGCTTTTTCCAAGGACATTTCACTGATACACCTTAATGCGTCCCTCTCTTATTATAATAAAAATGCCGCAATGAGACACACAGTCACTCACTCTCTCACACACACACACGGGCACAATTTGTCAGTGAAGCTCTGAGCCGGCGGCACGATTGCCTGAATACAGAGGTAGATTATGCGCTTCGGGGCAGCAGCAGCAGCAGCAGCAGAAGCAGCCTGTGCGTGTGCCGATGACAGAGCGTTATGTGTGAGAGTGTATGGCTTGCAGACCCCAGGGGTGGATAAAAAGGGGAGGGGAGGGAAGGGGAGGGTGGTGAGAGCAGGTGTCTTTTCCAGCCCTTACCTAAAATCGCTATATGGATGAATGATCCAGTATCCGGCCGTTTGCACCCTCTCCTGCTCTTTCTCCACCGCTTTCTGACTGCCGAACATACGCAAGGAGAACTTATTGACTCCGGGCTGCATCATGGCCCCAAATTGCCTCTGCATAAACCCGTGTTGCCTGGACCCCCCCTCCAGATCGTCAAAGCCGACCATGGCCTCCTCCCGCTCCCCCTTGAAGCCCACTGAGTTGCCGTGGTCCTTCATGTTCTGGCTGCCCGTGTTATTTTTCTGTATCGAGTCTTGCCTCTGAAAAACATTATTCCCATCCGCCTTCTCCTCCTTGCCGCTGGAGAACGAATTAGATTTGTCTTCCATGCTGTTTTTTTTTTTAGTTTTCCCGTATTTTTTTTTTCTCTTGGTGGCCAAAAGCGTTCCGTCTCCTGCTCGGGAGGGCTGCGCGCAAAAACTCGAGAGCTCTCCTCCTTCTCCTCTCTGCCTGTGTGTTTTTTTTTTCTTATGTCCTTCAAACTGTTCAAGCTCCTCTGCCTTCAGTGCGAGTGCTGCAAACTGAGACAGAGTGCCCGACACCCGCTGGATCAGGTTTCTTGGGTTACCGCCATCTACCGACGGCCCCGGCTCCTGCTCCTGCCGTCCAAAGCTTCTCCTCTGCTGCTGCTGCTGCTGCTGCTGTGCCTCGTCTCACTCCGCACGGCACTGCGGTTTAACTGGCACATGCCCCTGCACCTTATTTACATAATGTGGCTCATGATAGCCCCCCCTTTCCTCCTCCTCCTCCTCTTCCTCCTCTGTCATCACTTTCACACATGGCAGGAGGAAGCCAATATCATATGAGCAGGGAGAATGTGATTCAGTGGTATATGAAGTTAATGGGGACGTGTTTTTTCCTTTAATCAATTGATACAGCAGCATGCGTGCTTCCTGGCGGTGGGCTTTGCTTCCCACTGAGGAGTGATAATAGAAGACAACACGGTGAAGCAGATTGTAACGTCGGTGTGATCCGAGTTTCAGCCACCGGTCGTAGGAGAAAAACTAGTTGAACATCTTGTGGAAATCACACGTTTTAAAGGTGTCGCAGATAGGATCCAGCATTTTAGAGTGCGACTGCACTGACTGTACTGTATTTGTGTATAGTTGCAAGCCACAAGCACTGGTAACACTTTATGGTAAGGGAACATAAATTATTGCAAACATTCATGTATTAGGGGAGATTTTGGCACAAATTTATTGCTTTCATTTCACTTTCTGGGTCTCAGTGCAGTTCAACAATTTTTAATTTTATTTTTTGTTTAATATTTTTTGTGCACAAATATACTCTGCAGATTTTTACTTTTCACTTTGATATAGACAAGTGCTTGCACATCAAATGCACTTTGATGAACTTCAAGGAGTTTTTATCTGGTTGTGAAACAGTCTCAGTTTATTACTGATGCCTCTACATGACCTACAAAAGTTAACAAGACCATCTGCAGAGAAGATTGGCTGTTTCTGTATAACTGAAGGGATAGTTCACCCAAAACTGACAATTCAGTCATTATCTACTCAACTTCATGCTGACTGAGGGTGGTGTTTATTTTGTTAGTCCACAAAACTCTGCTGGAGTTTCACAGGAAAACAGTGTTGCAGAATCTCCCAAACAATGGAAGTGAATGGTGACCAGTTTTTAAACACAAAAAGCAACCAGAAAAAAGACATAAAATGCCTCCATACTGCTTGTCTTGTGTAATCCAAGTCCCGACATGCTGTTCGCACACTGTCACACCACACACACCCAGTTCAGACGGTGTGCATGTGCACATGAAAATGGCTCCAAGCTAAGGATCTACAGTGAAGATTCAGGCTCAAAACATGGTGTAAATAACATTTTTTTAGTCAACTTGGCATCTTGGGGCTTTAGGAGACTTGGATTACAATAGACGAGCAGTATGGAGGCATTTTGTTTTTATTCTGTTGTTTTTTTTAAGTTTGAAAACTGGTCACCACTCACTTCCATTGTTTGGGAGATTCTGCAACACTGTTTTCCTGTGAAACTCCAGCAGTGTTTTGTGGACTAAAAAACTAAATCTGACATTCATTCAGCATGAGGGTAAGTATATAATAATCTAATTTTCATTTTTGGGTGCCTGCCTGCCACCAGGTTTGAGTCTCCTTGGAATCAGATGAAATAAGCCTGTGTTTGAATTTTCCCAGGCAAAGTTGCACTGGGTCCTACATTTAAACAGTTAAACAGAAACAGCAGGAGATTTTTCTTTAGAGAATTTTATTTTTGATGATATATTTCATAGCTGCAGTATAAATTGTGAGACAGCCAATGTAACCCAGGAGGCCAGCGTTTTCAAGATATTGTAAAGCAACAATAAATGTGTGTCACACCACACAAATGTGTGTTATTAACCACCTAGTCTTGCATAGCCTGACCTCTCACTACAGCACTCAGCACTGGAGAAAGGTCTGGTTCTGCACATGCAGCACACATGCTGCTATAGGGGAAAAATGCCCTGCCTTGGTTGCATTTCTCTAAACCGATCACAAACGTGTTGGGCGATGCTAAGCCCAGCAGAGCCTGTCCTGACCTCCATGGACCCCTAAGAAGAAATCTGCTGCAGGGCCCTCCAAACTGACAGGAGAGCCACGTAAACCATTCACCCACAGTCACACCTGACAGCCCAGTGCTCCCACTACAGTCCTCCCTACTTTAAAACAGTTTGCTCCATCTGTTGGTCAAAGAATAGTAGATCTAAATAGAACAGAATGAGGCACAAAAAAATCAATGTTTATTGAATAGAATATTTTGTGTTGTGACATTAACATAAATAACAAATTTTAGAATACATAAAATGTAGAAAATACTTAAACATAATACTGAAGATTGGGTCTTATGCCTGCTAATTAGTCAGTTAACTCAATATTTAATCAATCATCAGTCACTGTCAATCCAATAATTTCCATCTTGCATTAGATCAGAGTTGTAATGAGTGGAAGACTGAAACTACTCTAACTACTTGAGTTCCATTTTATCCAAATTTATGTTTCTACACTACATCTCAGGGGCAAATAAATGAACTTTTTAATCCATAAATCTAAAAAAAAAAGGCTGTTTCCTGACTTTTTAGAGATACGTGGTTCTCACAAGACAGTGATTCCACAGACATTTGTTGATCTTATAGACCATGATGCATTGCTGTAGATTAAATCAGCCAACTGTTCCCTGTAAAGTCATTAAAATGAGCTCAACCTTAAACATCTACAGCAGTAAACAGCAGTAACATTTATCCAAAAACGCCAGATATAATAACACTGACAGGAAGCATTTTACTGCAACATGAATACTTTCACTTTAAGTACATTTATCTGATAATATTTACATACTTTACTTCAGTAAGGTTGTGTTAATGCAGGACTTTTACTTGTAGTGAAGTATTTTTACAGTGTGATATTAGTACTTTTGCTTCAGTAAATGATCTGAAGACTTTTTACACACCTGGCCACCTCAGAGGAGTAACATCGTGTCCATATATGTCTGGACAGAAAGACTGGTTAATTGAATTAAAATAGAGTGCAAAATTATGATATAATCACATTTTTCCTTCAAATACATAATGCCTAAATATACAGAATGGCCGCTCTTACATTCAGGGCCACAAGTACTGCTTGGCTTACTGTTGTGACTGGTCAGCTTTTGTCCCTTTAACTGCAGATTTACCAGAAGAAGTCACAAACATCATTAATAACTCAGAAATCATGATGATTTAACAGCCTCAGTTGTTGCATTAATTAACATATTGTCCCTGCGTTGAGTAATGCATGAGATGCTGTTAATTCTTGTACATCCCTGATGGTTACATGAATGAATCTCATGCTTTTTCATTTATGAAGACATGTATGAATTGATGTTGCCTCACCATAAAGTGTCACTGATGCACCTCTTTGCACAGTCTGTACTCTCCCAAGCACCCTGGGCTTCAGTATGCGTTGCAGGTAGATAATTTGCTCCGAATGAAATCATCTGCATGGTGCATTTCAAACCAGAGTTAATTAGGTAATGTCTGCATTATGACATACTAATTTAGCGATGACAAACTGCTCCTCTAATCTACAAACTTTGTTAAATCAACATATTAGCTTTTTCAGCCATGCTTGGCCAGATATTTATAATTGAATTACAGGGTTCAGTGGTGGTTTCATAAAACAGCCACCTGTGCATGGAGCACCAGCCAAAATAAATGGAGGCGAATACTGATTTTTAAAAAAGATAGTTTAATTGATTAAAAGTATCACTACCAGAAGACACTTTATTATAAGTTAAAGTTTTGCATTCAAAATGTCACTTAAAAGTATGTAAGTATAATCAGAATGATGTGTGAATAATAAGTATCAAAAGTAAAAGTACTCAATGCAGAAAAATGGCCCCTTATATAATTATTGCTTGTGCATTAATATAAAAGCAGCATTTTATTGTTGTAATTGTTTGAGGTGCAGCTCATTTTAGACTATTCTAGATATAATATAAAAATCAAAACGATGCAGCAACTAATGATTATTTTCATTGTGGATTAATCTCATAAGTATTTTCTCTATTAATTGATTGATTGTTTGGTGTGTAAAACCTCAGAAAAATGTGAAATATTGTCACAGTTACATAGATCCCAAAGTGACACCTTCACAATATTTGTTATGTCCCACAAATAGTACAAACTTCCCACATTTTCAAATCTGGAACCATGAAAAATTACTTAAACAATTATCAAAATACAATTAATTTTCTTGCTAATTGATTAATTGACTAATAGTTATCGTATATACTGTGGGGGAGTTTAATTTATAACACAAAAACACATTTTATAAGGTCTTCATATGTTTATATACAAACGTCCTGATATTTATGTAGTGCCGTAAAAAAGTACAATATTTCCTTCTGGATTGTAGTGAAGTAAAAGTGTGAAGTGGCATGAAAAGAAACAGTATGTAAAGTTAAATAAATACAAATATGCGCTGACGTACTTGAGCAAAGGTGCAGAATGTGCAGGACTGTTTGCACCATTTAAATGAAGGAGAGAGTTAGAGAGTGAATGAAGTGAGGGAGCGACGTTAGCAAGAACAAAGCAGTGCATCAGAGAAATAAAACACTATTTTAAGAAATAAGAAAATACAGGTAGAGGGCACGACACACTTATAGTAAGTTGTAAGTGATGATTGAGAGGGATTATTTTTATGTTTCTATATATTGCCTTTAATACATTCTACCACTGAAACAAGTGGAAAATATTTGGGGAAAATAGACCCAGAGAGACAAGATTAAAGAAAAACTAGAGGAAAGTGAATATGGAGATTGGAATTAGAAAACATATGTTCGGGGAAATGGATAGTAAGGTGGAAAGGAAAAATTCATTACAGAGAAAGAGGCTGCAGAGGGAGTGAGAACAACACAGGATGCACGAAACAATCTGTCAAACGATAGAAAAGCAATCAGCAACTATTCTGATAACTGATTAATTTTTTTAAGGAAAACGTCGGCCCCCACAGTTTCACTTCCTCCAACAGTTTCTCATTTGCTGCCCTTTTCCCAGTTTTATGTCATTATAAAGTGAATATATTGGGTTTGAACTGGATCGCAATTAATTTGGTGACATGGGATTCGAGGTGGTGATGATTATATATGATTTATAGGCAAAATGATTAATTGATTGAGTCAAGAAAAATTATTGGCAGATTTATAAGATGAGGTGGAGGCAATAGCGAACACAGAGCTGTTCAGTCTTGAAGGAAGTGAAGCCCCATGGCGGCATCGTTTCAGAACAACATGACACACAAACCCACATGTAGTCCAGACATCAGTTTACAAAGAGTCGATATATTTTGTGTTCGTACGGAGCTGCAGTCAGCTGTGTATCAATAATACACACAGTATATATGTCTCAGTAGGTCGGTGGTGGAATGTAATGATCAATAGTAGGGGTGATAACAGTCAATCAGTGATCGATTAATCTGTCATTAAGAATTTGATTGATGATATAAAATTTAATCGATCTACAATCAAATAAACATCTGAAATATGTACACATATCTACACTCTTAGAAATAAGGGTTCTAGAAAGGTTCTTTCTGAAGGGCTGTGGTTCTACCCAAAAAATTTGCGTCTGAAGAACCCTTTTTGGTTTGTCAAGGGTTCTTTGTAAGACTTAAGTTTTCATTAAGAACTCTTTTTATCCGAATAACCTTTTTTAGAAGAAAGGGTTCTTCAGAGATTGTTGGAATCCTTGAAGAACTCTTTCAAGGGTTCTTTGTACCATAATATAACTCAGTTCTCAGTAGAACCCCCTCTGTGTGTTCTAGATAAATCCGTGGAATATAAAAAGGTTCTTGGTAAAACCTTCTCATGTCTTCTAGATAAAACCACTGGAATACGAAAAGATTCTTGGTAGAACCACCTGTGTGTGTTCTAGATAAAGTCATTGGAATATAAAAAGGCTCTTAGTCAAACCTTCTCAATGTGTTCTAGATAAACCACTGGAACACAAAAAGGTGGTAGAACCCGCTGGGTGGATTCTTGTTAGCGCCCTGAGAAAGGTAGCAAGGTTCTGGATTGAACCTCCAGAGAGGGTTCTAGATGGAACCATTGCACCATAAAAGCGTTCTCTGTAGAACCTCTATGAAACCTCTCACAGATCGTTCTTGATATAACCTTTTATGTTTGGTTCTGGGTAGAATTCTCTGAAAGGGTTTCATATGAACTTTTATAAAAAGTTCTGACAAGAACCAAAATTGGTTCTCCTATGTGGACAAGCTGAAAAACTCTTTATGGTTCTAGTTAGCACCTTTATTTCTAAGAGTGTGTGTAACTCTGTCAGAGAACGTGGAACATGTTGCTGTGTAAATAAAGCTTTGATTGAGGTGTTGTTTGATAAATGCAAAATTTTAAAAGATTTTGTAAGTATGATTAATCGATGAATTGATTGTTAATTTTACCAATGATTGATTAAGGAAAGATCTCACATTTGGCAACCCTAATAAATACTCAAGTACACAAGAAGAATTTGAGGGGCAGGTTTTTATTGAGGACCACAAGTGTCACAGAAATAGTAATAAAGCATTAATTAATTAATTAATAACTATTGGGCAATAAATGTGTTTACAAATAAATTTTTGAATTCATAAATAAATTATTGAATTTAAAAATCAATTTGAAAATGCAGCTTAAAAACTTTATTCACAAATTAAATTAACAAAACAGATTTTAATCAGGGCAGTTTCCATTTCCCCACCGCATTTCCTTTTTTCCTGTTACAGCTGTTGATTTTCTGAATCCTCTCCTTTTGGCCTCTTCTGTGATGCTGTGGGTGGTAAGACTGTGCAAATTAGCCGTGGGATGTAAGAACGTCTCTGATTGGTTAGAGAGCTGCACCCACCTCATACCCCAACACTGCTGAGGGCGATCTTCACTGCCCCAGCATGGCGGACGCTCAGACCTAAAGTGGCAACATACAGCAGCAGCAGCAAATGAGATATATAACCACATACAGTGTTTTATTGTACAGTTACTTACTATTAATTAAATGCTTTATTACTATTTCTGTGACTCTTTATACTTCACTACAGAGGGAAATATAGTTCATTTTACTCTTATTTAACAGCTTTAGTTGTACTAGTTGCTACAAAACATATAATCAGTTTATGAACTAAACTACCAGCAGTATACAAACTAGTAAAATTAGCTCCACCTTGTCAAAATAAAGGAGCAAAATGGTGCGTTCACATTAATGCATCAGTAATAATAAACCAATAACATGTGTGATAACATTAAAGTCACAGTAAGGAGCATTTTACCAGGATCTGAATACTTCGTCCACCGCTGCTGTAGGTGCTTTGTTTCACACCGTTTTGTGCCTTTTATTGTGAGCTAAAATGTTCATTAACATTCTTGAACACCATTCTGTGTAAGCCTGCGACTCCCCTCCACAATGTGGCATTACATACCCACGCTGAACCCACGCGCTCAGTCTTTTCATGGGCACACAAAACCGCAGCTGGCTGTGTACATCACCGGAGAGGACATTAGCTCAGATATTTTGCATGTTTGGTTGTGGATTATTATGTAATGATCCAAATGTTATCGTAATTGAAACAGACATCCCTTGATTTTTATTTATTTATTTATTTTTTTGTCTGTTTTCTCTCTCTCTCTGCCGGGTTTGTGTTGGGTTGGATTAGTTGGCATGCCAACTGTTTCCCCTACACAAGGCTTGTGTAATTTCCCAGTTACACAGTTAATGGGGCAGGGAGGGGTAGCTACTGACAGAGGGGGGAAAAAAAATGTTGCATAAGATTTATGGCTTAAAGTAATACTGATATTGAACAAAGTGCAAAATCCCAGCTGGCCCATTCACGTGTCAGGGAATAAATACAGCAAGAATAAATGTACAGGGCGGAGAACGTGCGTCACAGAAGAAAGAGATGGATCTGTGTAGGGTAAAGCTTCATGTAGGTTCAGGCCAAATCTCATCACTGATTCCAAGTACCATCACGCATCTGAATCCACAGGATAACTCCTCCAATACAGGGAGACAGGGAGGTATTATAGGAGTGAGTGCAGAGTGAGACGCTGCAAGATTGAGATCTGTGATCTACTGCGCTTCTTCACACATTTTAAAATCAAATGTATCAAGGAAAATGCAGAAAATGAATAATGTTGAGATTTCAGTAGTGAGATTTCTAAGCTTACCCAAAAAAAAGTACATTAAACAGGAACCAATGTGATTAAAAACAAAAAATCCTGTAAGTCATTATAATGAGTTAGTATCTCAAAATAATGTTAGTACATCATAATAATGACTTATATGCTCAAAATAATGACGTAGTATATCAAAAGTAATGAGAAACTTTCATAGAATAATGAGTTAATATCTCAAATGATGATGATGATGATGTTATAATATCAAAATAATTACTTAGTATCACAAAATAATTAAAAAAAAGTTTTACAAAATAATGTGTATCTCAAAATAATGAAAAACTCTAAAAATAATGAGTTAATATCTCAAAATTATGTTAGTACATCATAATAATGACTTATGTGCTCAAAATAATGCTTAGTATTTCAAAATAATGAGTTATAATATCAAAATAATTACCTAGTATCACAAAATAATAAAAAAAAGTTTTACAAAATAATGTGTATCTCAAAATAATTCGTTGCTATTTAAAAAAATGAGAAACTTTCTCAAAATAATGAGTTAATATCTCAAACTAATGAGTTAGTCTCCATGCCTGCAAAGAGGATTTGCATAATATCATATATAGTAAAGACGTGCATTTTGTTCAACTGGAACCAGCAAAAACCTGCAACATTTAATTTGTTCAAACAAATTTTGAACGATACACTAAAACTGGAACAACACAACTATACTTTAAAAAATAAAGAAGGGGGAAATCTTCCACCCAACCTGGTTAGATTTTTATTTTTTATTTAGTTATTTATTTTAATTTAATTTAATTTAATTTTAAAGCCAGCTATTTTGTATTTTTTTTAATTTGTTTTGTGTTAATTATTATTACCATCATTTTATCCCATCCATACTGTTTGTGTACTTGTTTGAGGGATGTTTGTTAAACGTTGAAAATAAATAAATAAAGTTAGTATGACTCAACCAAATATTCTGATTTTGAAGTTGTTACTTTGAGACATTAACTCATTATTTAGATTTTTTTATTACATTAACATATTTAGTCACAATTTGGAGATATTAAAAAGCCATTATTTTGAAAAAGCTTCTCAGCCATTATATTCATTAATTAATTCTGATACATTAGGTCATTATTTTGATAAACAAACAGTTTGTAATTAAAATGACAGTATCTTTTGGTTCCATCACATTGGCAGCAGTGGGCCTCCATAATGTTGCATGATGTTTAAGATGATCCCAGTGGGATTAAATGCAGCCTTATATGATAATACGGAACATCCAGAAAATGGTGCACCAAATATCCTGCTTTCTGCAGGATAAAATGTGCTCCTGATTCTTGCGATGGTCTCACTGGCCCTGATGAAATTGCATTGTGTCTCTAAGATTACATCCAGTCATCTCTGCTTACAGTCAATACCTCATCTGGACATGAAGCATTACATAGCCCCGCACTGCCAGCCATTGCTTATGCCACAAATAGCATCCAGCCCGTTTCAGGATGGCAGCATTGTGTTACAATGCCCCCCTTGGCCCCTTTTCATTTTCTGCAAGTCATTCAATGTATGGCCAGTTTATCCTTTAGAGAGCCTTTGTTTCTGCTCATTTCAGGCAACATTTAGAGCGATACCGACAACAGAATCTGGGAAAAAACGCTTGTGAATTTATGAAAATAAATCACCTGTAGTTTTGTTCATATCCATATAAATTGCAGAGTAAATATTGTGTCACTAAAACATCTGAGAGACCAAGCTCAATAACTGACACAAATTAAAAATACAAATCTCCCACCTCCTGGGCCAGACATGACTACTAATTCACTTGTCCTCTTTGGACTCTTGTCCCATGACTGACTACTTTAATTAAACCGTGATTGGGGCTGCGAAGACGGTAGTGTTGTAATAGGATTGCAAGCTTTGGTCCATCTCCAGCTGAGACTATCAGGGTATCATGGACCTCAGGGATGAGGCTGTGGCATTGGACAGGGACCGGCTGAGGCCAAGGTTGACTTAATCAGCAAACTGACTGGTATAAACAGATGAGAGCATTACGGAGCTCAGTCAGGAAGATGATTGTGATAAAATGATGATGGGGTAAAGGTTTGTGAACGTCAGAATGAGCAAAGCAATTAACTGAGGGTACAAAAAGAGACAGTCCAATTGTTTTTGTTCCTTACCAGTGAGCTTTTTCATCCATCTATGAACTTCCACTTCTTATATATCAGTTAGCATTCCCATTTGAATATAAAAGCACTATGCAATATTTAGTATAGTATAGTACAATATGGAAAAGATATAAATATATTTTACTGTGCTGTGTTTATATCTTTTATTGAAACTTATAATATATACAGTCAAACCAGAATAAGATCCTTTGCAAGCCTGTTTAATATGAAATATATATAATTAAAGAACTATATATAACAATCAATCCACATATAATACCCTTAGAATGATCTGTGTAAAAAAATAAATAAAACACATAACATGACACCTGTCATGAACATGAAGGGAGTCTAAATAAATGTTTATGACTGTTGTCATTAAGTGTTTTTGGTCGATTGTTTGAGGTGAATTTGTTATGACAACTTGACATTAATTAAGCCTTTAATGTCTTTGTTGATACAATTTGACATTAATCAAGACAAAAGTGTTCTTTTTATGACAACTTATATAAACCAAGACGACATAACCTGTCACTGTCTTTCTTATGACAGCTTGACATTATAAGTCTTAAAGAAACTGTTAAGCTTTATGTTTTAACATGATATTAAACTCTCATATGTGTTTGGTTTTGACACCGGCCATCATGAGACCTTGTGTGTCATTAATATAGTCCTTGACCTCATGAGCCCTTGACTTCTCATAAAGATGTCACTAAGTTTTATTACAGCGTTAAATGCTTTTATAACGGTGTCATGAATGATTCCCTTGGTACATTTTTGACTTGTCATTAAGATGTTATTAAATGTTATGAGGCCAGTTTGATGACAGAGTACAGTACAGTGAATTGAGTTACCTGATGTACAGATAGCAACTAGCTAGTTTACTTGTTGTTAAGTAAGCTAACTGTTCTTCTGCTGAACTGTAGCAGACGTTAGCTAGTTAGCTTGGTTAGCTTGGTTAGTTGTGGAGCTAGCTGCCTGATTAGCTGACTCAGCCAAGAAAACCACCATGGTTACTGTATTCCCCGTCTTCAAACTGGCCACCGTTGGTCTCAGAGGCTGGGATTCACTGGGATATCCCATCACATGGTTATGACAGCGTTGTGACAGTCTTATGCACATCCCTCCAAATAAAGTGTGACCTAAAAAACATTACAAGACACGTAAGATGTCACATATGAGACATACATAAATCAAAACAAAAGCACATATATAACACATATATATATATATATTTCCTATCAAAAAGGATTTAATTAAAACTACAAACATTATATGGAACATGATACACAGAAAAGATCATTTGCCATGCATTGTTCTTCATTCATACTTAAATCTAATGATAATGTTGTATGGAAAAGTATGTACAAGTCTTATAAAACATACATTACATATACAACAAACATTTACTATTGGAGGCGCTGGCAAATTCTATGTTTTTCTATTTCTTTTCCAGACGGGTTTACAGAATGTCCCATGTTTTTATCTTGTAACTTGTCAGTAGCAACAGGATGAAGGGGTGGGACTTAATGCATCAATCAAGTAAGTAAACCAGTTACATGTAAGTGGGGTTAATGTGACAGTTGGCATCACCATATCATAATTAGATCCACAAGGCTGAGTCTACAGATTATGCAGCCAAAAGGCCACTGCTGCACTTAACCTTTGAGCTCATATCCATGAATTAATGGTCATCTACTGCTTATCAACATTACATAAGAAGGAGATTTTGTGCGCCTCAAAGCTAATGAGGGCTTGTGACGTGGTCCTGTCAGTGGCTGAAGTTGCGTATTAGAGGGGAATATCGATAAAAGACCCGCTCATTGACCCAACAGCTTCTCACTTAAAATTATACTGTTGTTAGTCACAGAACAATCTGCATGGACTGCTACTCGGGCGTGGAAAAAAAATAGTCCCTCTAGTGCTTCTCAGTTTGTGGATCCGAAGTTTAAAGAAATCTGAGGAACTCGGGAAGTAACAATTTAGCTTTTATTAACTCATGGCTATTTAGCAGTTAAATGCCTACACATTTCAGCCATTAAGATCTCCATCAGGGCAAATGTAAAACAGTACAGGTCGGTAAGTAGTCACATGACCAGTATAGACAAGAAAATAGTCACATGATTGGTGTAGACCGGTAAAGTCACATGACCAGCTGTTCAGCAGAGGAAACCACACATCAACTTGTGTGCTCTGTCGCCTGAAAACTTAAATATTAATTTGTTTTAAGATGTGCTGTATATATATTTTTTCACTGATTACCTTGAATGACAGATCTGTGTGTATATTTGCCTTTTCAGGCACTTACGTCATATCAAACTGGAAGTCAGACATCTGAAAAAGTTTCCTGGCCAGAATTATGACTTTGATATTGATGTGAGTCAGAAACCGGCGACTATAAATTACTCTGATATGACATGAACGCAGCATAAGCGCTGGTGAATTTGCCCTGGTTGTCATGAACCCCTTTAGCACATGTAGTCTAACCCGTAAATCAATCGAGAACAGCTCCTGCATGGGGTCCGTGCAGGAGTGAACAGGAGCAGGGACTGATATTCAGGGAAATGTCTCACCTCAAGACTTTTCAGGTAAAAGCTCATGCGGCTGTGTTGTGAATGAAAGCATGAATATGACAGGAACGAGCATGTAAAGGGTTAAATCCATCTGACAGTGCAGACTGGGAGAAAGAAAAGAAACCAGAGAATCATCCTGTACACTTTGAGACAACATTTTATCTGTCATTCACCGCTCAAAGTACAGGAGACAAAGAAAAGCTTAAACTTCTATATATAATAGTGCAACATAATCTGAGCTTAATAGGTCATTGGTCATGATAGAAGGCTCTATATTGCAGGAAATGTTACTTTCAGGTATAAAATAAATGAAAATGTTCCTGCCATACCTCCCCTTGTTTGTCACTAATCTTGCACCCCCACTTTAACCATAGTTAGACACCCATGATTACCACCATCTGCCAGGCTGTCCCTTTCACCATCTATTCCAGCAGCGTCATGACATGTGTGAAGACTGAAATGTTCCTGAATGAAACTGCATGTGTGAAAAGTGAAAATCACTAGCTGTGATGGAAAGATTGCTCCAGTCATTTACTGGGAACTGTTTGTGAAAAACGCTATGGATTGATCGCAGGTGGTGCACGCAAGGCCGGCTATTTCATGCCGCGTTTTGGTGGGGGCAATAAACATGTCCCAGTTGGGTGGGGGTGTGTTTGTGTCATGAGTCGGTTTGTTCGTGGCAAGTGCATGAAATGAACCGGGTTACTACGACTCATCACAACAAAGTCTGCTGCAGCTATGTTCTCTAACAGCTTACCTTGTTCTCCTTCTCTCTTCTCTGCCTGTTCTTTTGTTGCCTGCTGTTGCAAAGTTTCAGAGCGACAAAGACACAGACTGTCCTCACAAGCATAGTAAAAGATGTCAGTCTCCTGCTTAAGGTGCACAGTGTGAGGGGAGACAGAGAGACAATGTGCTGCTGCCAGAGGAGTACTGACTGAGATTCCAACATTCATGGGAATTAATGACAAAATAACAGATTTGTGTATATTTCTTTCCCCTGATTGTCTGAATAACCAGCTAGAATTGTCACTTAAGTTATATATTAAATATTTTGGCAGTAAAAAGAGACCAATGGCTACAGGTAGGTGGTGGACCAAACCAATGTGAGGCATAATAAGGAAGCGCACGCTATCTTTGAAAACTTGAAAGTGGATTGTTTTGCAGTCTCACTACCGAACACTGACTAGACACTGATGGATCAAAATTATTGCTAGGGACAACACAAGCATTCCCTGGGTATCCTAATTCTACACCCTTGGGTGCACGGTAATGTTGTGTCCCCAGATTTGACACTACATTCCAATTCAAAGGAGGTTGGGGGTACGTAACGTATTTACAAAATAAAGTATCCTGAAAAAATGAATACGAGGATTACTGTTCCACAGTGGCAATGCATGAAGGGAATGGAAGGAGTTACTCACAACTGCAAAACAATTAAAATGCCTTGCTAATCATGAGAAAACAGCTCCAGGGAGTGAAAATAAATAAACTGTATTAATTAAATTTAATTAATTTGATAATTTAGAAACCACTTTACTTCTGTGTTTGAAGTTCGCAGGTTAACTGATATCCACTTGTACACAAATTACCTGTATTTTCCACATAGATTTCATGTCCAAAAACAGTATTATTAGGTAAACACTGTGTACCATTAGTATCATGTACTGTGGAATTGAGACACAGCAAAAGTTAGTTCCTAATACAAGATTGTGCTCCCTGTCTAACCTGGATCTAACCCTGTCTAACCCTTCCCAGACAACGGAGTGACCCAACACCTGATCCTGATTAGCTCGGAGGACTAATACTTGTTAGCTAATACAAGTTACATCATTTTAGTAGTCCTTCATCTCAGTGTGTGGAATTAGAACTGCACCCTGGAATATCCCCTGTCTTCTGTCCCCAAGTCCTGGCACAAAATTCAAACGCTGCAACCTATTACTGCCTGTTGAATTTCAAGTAACACTGTATGTATGTGTGCAGTGTTTTTATAATGGATTTTACAGTTCATGCATGTCTCTTTTGCTCACTGATAATAACCACATTTCTAGCATGTTGGCACAGATGGGTAAAGCCTTTAAGCTCATATTTTCTCCATAAAATTTAACATTTTAAAAGAGGCTTTTCCGCCATTTTAACCCTTTTCAACAAAGTAAACAAAGGTCAGTGTAACAGGTGGTGCAGGGCAGTTGAAGCGACACAGTTAACAGGCACCTTTGCCCCCGGGGGAACACACACATGCCTAGACAGTGGATCAGGTGTTGATGCACCATTGACAGCCTTTCACTGCCTAATTCCAGATTTGTGGCATACACAGTGTCCACTTGCTACGCGTAGTAATCCCAAAGGATTGGCAAGTATTTTTAGTAATGGATTTACTGGCGTCCGTTGATCCCTTGATGGGTGGCGTCTTTCAGAACAGTCATGGAGGAGTGGGCCACCCCCAGCCTTTGCTGAGCAAAGTGTTTATTAGTATGCACGTGTGGGAGTGTGTAGGCTTCTTAGTTGTCTACTTGCAGGGCCTATACCACAGTGCTTGAATGACGGATTATACCTGATGGAGAAATGCAATAAGGATTTCTTGCATTATAACTTAAAGATCCCTTCCAGACATAGATGCCATCTACGGGGGCACCTTTGGTTTTCATGCCGCCCCTCCCAAGTTCAAGATGGGGGTGCAACGACCCCACAATCAGGAGGCAAAACAGAAAAGAGCAGCTGTAAAATTGCCAAAGAATTTCATTGCCATTTGAAAGGACCACAAATAAAGTCATAGCATATGCTATACTATTCTTCATATTTACATTTACATGATGAGGCATAATGTGCGTCTTGTGTGTTACCTGCCGAGCACACCGAGCGCTTTAATTAATCAGTAAACAAGCACAAACCGCTTCTGACAGTTACTGCAGTTAGTACAGTAACTTGGGGCTCTACCATCTAAATTAGACCAATACAAAACGGTGTCTGTCACCAGCTGTATGTGGAAAAGATTAAACACTGAGGATGCAAAGTGTGAAAGGATAAGTGCTGAGTGAGGTTGCTGCAACATTGGAATATCAGACAAAATTCTAAGTGAAAGCCAAAGCTTAAAGAACACTGGGTTCATACTTTATCCAGAATCTTTTGGGTGAAATACTGGCAGAAATGGAAGCATCTGACGGATTTACCTTTAACAGTTGGCCATGGCAAAAATGTGCCCCTCACTGCCGATAAGATGGTTAAAATCTTGCACAAAGTGAGTTTTTTTTTTCTTTAGCTTTTAGAGAGTTTTGCTTTTAAATTTTGAGTGGTCATTAAATTTATTTGGCTGACTGTACTAAATATAGCAGTGTGCACCGTACCAACCTTCTCAACGTGAACAGAATATGGAATCTGTCTCAACTCAGTGCAATGACTTTGAAAACACCAGATAACTTGATAATGAATTTCATTTGTTTATAATATGAAGGATTGTAAAATATCACTTCCATGACGCAGTGACAGATCACAGACAATAAATTTGGCATTTCATCCTCGCAGCTGTGGCAACAGTCAAGCTGCATGCAGCAAGCGCAGTTTATATTATGTTCATTATAATGTTGATTAATGCAGAAATGTTGTTCTTCTGTCTCAATAATTAATAACACCACAAAAAAGACTAAACTGGTCAGATTTTGAACCCACAATTCTCCGTTGTGTTTTGACAGTAAAGCTGAAATTATACCTTAAAAACAAATGCATTTCTGGGGAAAGTGACCTTATATTCCCAGGATGGAAAATGTCTCTTTTTCGGCAAAAACATCAATCCCTCCTCCTCGTCACATCACATTATTGAATATTACAGAAGTTGGGGGGGGTTTGTACTTCAACTGTAGGAACAGTTGTAGTGGAGAAAGGTGCAGTGCTTTTCCGTGTCTTATCTGAAACTCATCATGAAACACAAACAAGAATCTGGTCAAGAGCTACTTACGAGTAAAGACTTGACACTTGCTTGCAAAATAATGACTTCTTTCAACCTATTGGGTGATTTTTTGGACTGTTCTGGCCTTTCAACCTGTTCTTATCCCAACTCGTCACTACCAGCATTTTGTCATCACCCCTCAGCATCTCGTACTGAAGCACAAGGTGCCCCTATGCGTCTGTTATCAGATTCTGCCAGAAAGCCTTCTTAACACGTTATTAACACTGTGAAATGGTTGCAAAACTACTTAGGTTTAGGATGAGACCATGCTACGTTGAGTTACTTATGTCACATGATGTCACTGAAGCGACTTGCAAGACAAAAGTCACGTAACTTAATGTACCTTACAACTTTTAATAACGTTTTGGTTTCACATGTGACATGAATCCTTGTCTCCTGGGTGAAAGTCCCGAGTTAGTTTGAGCCATCCATCCACCCCACGGCCTCCAGATGCTCTCTCTCTCTCTCTCTCTTTATGTTGACAGCCTGCTGCGTTTGAATGGGTTAACATTAAAGTCACATGAAAGCCCAGTTCTTCTCTTTCAGCCACTAACAGAAACCATGCACATCGAGTCGCGATGACAGAGCGTTGATATCTGACGAGTTGGGAATGAGACTGGTCTCTAACTTGTTCTCTGTTTCTTGCAATCATTTCTGCTCTGGATTGACCAAATGTTCACATGCAGGAAACCAGACTGATTTTAGAACAGGGTTTGTCAGTTGTTGATGCCTGCACCTACTGAATTGAAATAAGAGAAGTTGAGGAAATTACCATTTGAAAAGGATGGAACTGTCATTTGACTTTCGCATTAAAGATTTTACAAGAAAGCAATGTTCCGGCTTTAAAATATTCCAAAACAACTTTTAAATATTACCTACACTGACCCATGCGTACCCATTACAAGGCAGATCTGTCTTCAAAGTGCCTCTGCTAATGCATCAGTAATTGCTTGGGCTCTTACTCTACCATCATACTTTTGTGTTCCCATCCCAAGAATCAAGATGTAATATGAGTATTTTTCACCTTTCAGAATCTTTGGAAACAATTTTGTCTCGCAATTACGGAAGAAAGAAAAAAGCTTTTCTGTTCCCACTATTATACGACCAACCCCTACAATATCTCTGCGCAGTTTAGGCCTGAAAGAGTCTCTTCCTTTACTTGAAACAATATTAATATAAGAGCAAGCCTCTGGGAAGTCTCATGTTTTAGCACTCCTGTCTGTGTGCATTATTACTTTTAATATCTGCTCTATTAGTGTGACTGTCTGTCTTTTCTCTCTGAGGCAACTGTCGCATGCTGTGATTTTACTTCACAGTGGACAGGCCGGCTGGTGTCCATATTTTGTGGACACAAAGCTGGACAAACTCCAAGTTTCCATCTCATTGTGGTTCTCTCTTATATTCATTTGGTGACACTTTATTTGAAGGGATGTGCCCAACACTGACATTAGACTGTCATAACCATGTAATGACTCCTGTCATGAACATGAAGGAATATTTGTTAATATATGACTCTTGCCATTTGACAATGACAGTATGTAATTTTTTAATGCAAAGACATTTTTTGAGATGTCTTTGTTATGACAACTTGACATCGACCCAGACAGCATAACCTGTCAATGTCTTTATCATGACAACCTGACATTATCAAACTTACAGAAACTGTGTAGCTTATAACATTACATTATACTGTTATAACGGCTGGTTTTGCACTTACATCATGAGACTAAGTGTGTCATGAATATTTTCCTTGATCTCAAGTAAAGTGGTAGGTGTTGCACTTGTCATAAAGATGACATTAAATGTTATAAGGGCAGTTAGACGACAGAGTGCAGTACTAACTTGATTTAGCTTACAGAGTTGCCGATGAACAGGTAGCAATTAGCTAGTTCACATGTTGCAAAAGTAGGCCAACTCCTGTCTGTTGTTATATGTAGCTGGTGTTAGCTATTTAGCTTGGTTAGCCATGAGAGATGCCACTGAGAAATGCACATGCGCCAAAGACAATCGTCACTTTTCCTCACCATGCTAGCATTGTTCAGCATCTAGCTGAGTCTGGCTGTGGCTGATCTGAAGATCCTGGCTCGGACCGGGACTAAACACGGCCTCAGAGACCGACAGTGGCCAGTTTGACGACAGGGAATACAGTAACAAGGTGGTTTTCGTTCCAGGTTTGGCTCCTGGCACCTTGGGGCTGAGTCAGCTAACTGAGCTAACTAGCTAACGTCAGCTACAGATGACAGCAGACAACAGTTACGTACTTTTAGACACAAGTAAACTAGCTAACTGCTATCTGTCCATCATGTAACTCTGTAAGTTAAATCACCTTGGTACTGTACTCTGTTGTCAAACTTGCTTCATAACATAACGACATTTTTAGTCTGAAATGTAAAACTTAAAAATATTTATGACACACTTATAATGGTCTCATGACAGCTGGTGCCAAAACCAACCACATATGACAGCATAATGTAATGTTGAAACATGAAGCGAAACAGTTTTTTTTGAGACTGATAATGTCAAGTTGTCATAACAAAGACATAATTGGCTTGATTAATGTTAAGTTGTCATAACAGAGACATCCAACAATGTCATAAACATCCATGAAGACTCATTAATGTACATGACAGGTGTCATAATGTGGTTATGATGTGTATAAAAGCTTGATTTTGTTTGTTTTGTGTGTATGGTGGGTGCTCACGGCTGTTCTTTGTCTTATACCTGTCCGCCTCTATTTTTAGGATACATAAATAATCTGCTGTTCAGCTTTTAAACCTGATCATGTCTGAAATGTTGCGTATACATGTCTGCCATGCTATGAGTAAGTTGAAACCCCGGAGTGAAGCGATGGCTACGTCATGGCTGGCTGAGAATGAGAGGAATCTAAACGTTAATTATGGCTCCAAAAAGTCAAATCGCCTAAACGTTGAAAGCCAGAGATTTTGGGAAAATCCCATAGTAATCCACGGTGATCTGAAGTACTCTAGCTCCCAGACAGCGCAGACAACAGCCAGTCGCAGACAGACAAGTGTGCATCTGTGTGTGTGCATGCTTTATGTGTGTGTCTGTCTGCATTTGGGGCAGGGAACGAGAGGAGGGAATTACAGATGAATTCAGAACGTTTTAGGGTAAGAGGATACGACGTGTTCCTGGTCCAAGGCTGGGGAAATGAACTGAAGGGTACTCTACAGAACTCAAATACGTAACCCGTGACGTCTCCTCCTCCCTCATCCATCCTCTGCCTTATCCCCCTTTTTCCTGTCCAAACACTGAGCCTCCCTGTCGACTCTTCCTCTCAACCCATATTTTTAGTAGTGACGCTCCAGCCCTCCCCTCTTCCTACCCCTTTTTATCCTCCTGTTACCTCTTACCTCTTCATCTGTCCTCCCTAAACCCACTGCCTTCACTCAGCTCTCTGTGTTTTTCCCTGTTCTGTCGTGGCGGTAAAGGCTTCCTGGTGGTTTGCTCTGCTGCCTCAGCAGCACAGCAAGGTTAAATCTCCCAAAAGAAAGAGGCTCCCTGCAGCGCTGCCCATTACCACATACGGTGCTCTCACCTTGGACAAGCGACAGTGTTCAGGCTTGATTATTCATTTCACATCAAAAAAGGGGAAACAAAGGGAAAATATGTATGCAGTGTGGCAAATGTTCATCACAGTACTCTTACTTCAATTTAGTTGAGATTAAAGGTATGGTTTGGATTTACTGAAGTGGGGTTTTATAAGGAACTTATCCATACTCAGTGTGCTACCTGCAGTAGATGGCAGTTGGCACACACCCTGGTTGAAGAAGCAGCAGGAGTTCTGGTGTTGGAAGCTAAGCAATATATTGCTCTGAACAGGGTCAGCAGCAAAAGGCATTTTAGCCACCTGAACAACAACTTATCAATTTAAATGTATGCTATATTTACAATATTTTCACAGCTTTACCTTGCCATTAGACAGGCTTTTCCAGTAGGAAACTGGTTGGAAAAGCAACCATACTACTTTGGCAAAAACAGTAATTTTACCCTGCAGAACATGGAAGTTGCTGACCTAATGCTGCCTCGATCAGTTTGTTTGTGTTATTGTGTGTGCACGCATTTACGCATGAGGCACAGCAGCACAACTGATTATTTAATTTTGTTGCTAGTGGAGAGTTTCCTCTGTCATGTAAAGTTAGAACAATCCATTCATCCATCCATTGTCCGTAACTGCTTATCCTGATGGGTCGTGAGGGGGCTGGAGCCTATCCCAGCTGACATTGGGCGAAAGGTGGGGTACACCCTGGACAAGTCGCCATTTCATCACAAGGCTGACACATAGAGACAAACAGCCACTCATGCTCACATTCACACCTACGGGCAATTTTAGAGTCATCATTTAACCTATTATGCTGCATGTCTTTGGACTGTGAGAGGAAGCTGGAGTACCTGGAGAGAACCCACATGGACAGGAGGAGAATATGCAAACTCCGCACAGAAAGGTCCTGCCCCTGTCACAAACTCCCCAGACCCCCAGCCGGCTGGAGGGCTCAAACTCAGAACCTTTTTGCTGTATGGTGACAGTGCTAACCACTGCACCACCATGCCACCCTCAGGTAGAACAAGTTAAATTTATGACAGTTTTGCTGCTTAAATGTCCCACGATATTTGCAGCAGTGCTACCGTGCGCATGGATATTAAACTAAAAGTAGCTTTTCTAATCATTAAAGTAAATTGGAAAAGAAAACACTCATGCATTAATACAACACACAATACAGAAATCACCTGGAAAGCTTGTGCTGCTTCACATGATGATTCTCTTGATTGGAAAAAGTAATATGTTCAGGTGGATGATGAGTAGATGACTGAACTCCATCCACTCATCACTGAAGCGCACACTTAAACTGTGTCTTGTGTCAGCTCATATAACTGCTAGTGGCAAGTTTATATACATTAGTCAATTGTATCAGCCTGCATGTTAGACTGACTTGAATAGTTTCTTCATTTTGAGAATATTTCGCAGCAGCGAGTCCCCATGAGCGCTGTCCTCTGTCTCCCTTTCTTGGGACTGTCAGTCTACATCACACTTTTTGTCGCTTTTCAAAACAACTGCTCTCTGTCTGATCAAGGTTGTATCCTTTAGTGATGATTCAAAATTCAAGTGCTTCAAAAAACGGATAAAGCGAACTGCAAATATTTGATTTTCTCACATGGGAAAAAAAAGTGGTGTCAGGGTGTCCCTCCAGTGCCAGCAGCACTACATCTGTGGAAGCAGCGGTAGACCAGCAACTATGCAAAGTAAAAAATAATGCTGCTCTGGTGGTTTTGGAGAGAGCTATAAGCTTTTGCCTTACATAACGGCGTATTCCCATCAGAAAAGGCTGCCTGATGGCAAGGATAAGTGAAAATATTCTAAATATAGCATAGACTTAAACTGATATTGTTTTTTTAGGGGGCTAAAATACATTTTGCTGCAGACTCTATCCACAGCAGTACACTGCATAGCTTCATCCACTGGTACTCCTGCTGCTTCTCCAAACCAGGGGTGTGCTGATCACCATCTACTGCAAGTAATACACTGATTATAGATAAATACCTTATACAACCCCATTTCAAACAGTCTGACCTTTAAAGCTAAAAGTCTCAGAAGTGCACAAACCCCTGCCATTGAGGAACAGATCAGACTAATGTGATGAAGGTGAAGGGGTCCGGGCTCAGACATGGTTCAAGGAGGAGTCAAGGTCCTTTCACAGTGACAAAGTCTCTTAATCTCTGATATGTCTTGCCTTGAATTCAGCTCTTCAGCCAGCGTTTAATCCCAAGATGCCCCTCAACAAGCTCCACCCGTCAAACGATTACGTTTAGGGGCTGCAAATCCTTATGAAGAAGCCAGGATTTGAAGTGTCGTCTCAGACGCTCAACTCGTGACAAGATAGTCCCTGATGAAGGTTTGTGGGATTAGTTTATAATGATAACAAAAAATATAACATCAGACTTATCCCTTAGCACAATACATGATACATGTTTCAGAATCATATATTAAAGGATTACTATCACAGTTTTAGTCATCGTTCCTGTCAGTAATAAAAACATTGTTCACAAAGTTGCTGGTAGATGCAACCACAGCTGTACACAGGTGTAGCTAATAACATTAGTTACAATGCTGAGGGGGGTGTAATATTGCCAAGTCCTCACAGAAAGAGAGTGGTGAAGTGCTCACAGATAATTAAGAATCACTTCAGAATTATGAAGTTGTCTCATGTGGGCTATCAGTACCCTCATTGTCTTCAGCTTAATTGCTTTATTATTTGTCTCTTTATCTGCATGTTGGACCAGGCTTGTTGATATCTCGTAACAAAAAGGCAGCTCAGCGTTAGATAAATATGGGTGATGGTTGGACACTTTTACCCCCGCCCTTACTGTTCCTTTCAAATGTTTATTTATCAGCAGCACCTACTTTATTAAACATGGAGTCATGCCATCGCTAACATAAGCTATCACTAATTAACTCATTGAGAACCAACAACGTCAACACTGATGCACTCATACCTTACTTCTATCATCTGCTATTGGATTTTTATCTGCCATTGAATGATGTGTATGTCTTAAACTTTTGTAACCATTACACATATTGTATAATTTTTATTATTGTAGGGTGCTTAACAACATCTGCAAATGAAAACTAGCCTTTAGCTAACTCAGGTGCATTTGAATGTTGATTAATGTGCATTGTTCCTTTTCAAATAAATAAACAAAAGAAGAGATATAAGACATAACTAGCTAGCTAATGATTGACTGAGATTATCTTGCTAGTTAACGTTAACGTTTTGCTAACATTAGCTTTTAAGATGTAACTAGCTAACTAATGATTTTTGGAGATTAGCAAACTAGTTAGCTAGCAGCTTGCTAAAATTATCCAACAAAAGATGGGACTATACATGTCACCCTAACCCTAACCCACATCTAAGTACAGGAAGCAGGAACAGAGGAAGTTTGACCGGGTACCAAGCTTGCTGAACTGTTATTGGAGTGTAGAGTGAAAAGGGAAGGGACTTAGAATGGGGCAGTTTTTCCAGCAGACTTTGTTCAACTTTGCTTTGTTCGGATCTTGTAAAACAGGATCTAGCCCCACTCCTCCTGGTACCTGCAGTAATGATTTGCTTTTTGGCTAAAGGCAGGTAGCAGGACACCAAGTTCCACGTCAGCGATGAATGGTTTAATTTCCCTCCGTAAATGTTTAAATCCAACAGTGTCATTGCTATCCGTCGCCATCAATTCCTGGCACTGGCCTACTTTACAAAAAAACTACAACAGGCATAATTCATGTTGGCTACGGACTAATGCAGCAAATTGTTGGAACAGTGCCCGTCTGTGGATAATGTTTTGTTAGGCTATAACTAATCAAAACTCGGGTTTAGTTTAATTTTTGGGACAAACAGGACAGGATTTGGAATTAGGGGCAACAGCTTTGTAATTCGGGACTGTCCTGAATTTTAAGGGACGTCTGGTCACCCTATGTAGCAACTATATATAATGTAATATATAAGATTTTTGCGCCCTTAATCCCCTCTTTACCAACTTGATTGCATCTGGTTGCAAAGCTGTATATATGATGAACTGAATCAGCAGCAAAGTAAACAAGATGTTGTACTTGGCACGTCTGCTGCTGTTATATTGAAATATAGCTTTAATATTCCAGGAGGTGAAGAGAAACACGACATGCATTCAGTTGTAAAGGCTGTAAAGGAACGGTCAAGAGAACATCCCCAAGCAGAGGTTGGAAGTTATTCCAGCTTCAGGTGGAAAGATATCTTTATTTTGCTTTTTAGCATGATACAAAACCTGTTACTGACGCATTGCATTGGTTTAGATTGCTGTAGCAGTCTTATCCATTGCAATATTTATCAAGTCCTCTGTCTGCGAGGATCAGAAAGTGAGATAGGAACCTCCTGGTCACAGCCATACTGTCAGGATCACTTAATGTTTAATTGACCGTTCGGAATCAAGTTTTTAAAGTGTGTGGTGTCAGTTTTGAACAGCCACCCCTGATTAAACATGTCATTCCTCTGCGAGTGATTTATCTGATAAATTAAGAGGACAGATGATTCTGTGGAGACGGTGGCTCTAACGTGGCCAAGCCGAGGTTAGGGAGGCGATACTGTGACCACAAGGCTGCGGTTTTCAGCAAGAAAACTCAGGGTAAACTGGTCGTCCAACTGAAGAGAAAACACCCGGCCAGTTTGTGGAATATCTTCTCATCTGTAGTGACATGAAGTGACTTTGATTAACATTGCTTCTCCATCTTTTAAACATTCATTAGTGCCAAAAGAGGCTCAAGACAAAGCTTTAAATCCAGGTTTAAGTCCTTTGAGCTCACCCTTATGAATAATTAAGTGGCCCACAATGGCAAGGTGCCCCAGTTCGATCGCAAGCTAATGAATCAATCACTAATGAGTCACTTAGCTCATCAGTCTTGACACCGGTAGACCCAACATTTAACCAACAACACTTCAGCAAGACTCTGTTAGCTTGAAGTGTTAGCTCAAGGTGTCAAAGCTCCTCTACTGTCTCATTTCCAGTTGCAACTCTTATTTCCCCGGAGGAAGACGTAACAGGGGAAGAACGGTCTGTTTTATTATCCTGCTCGTCTTATTCTTCTAAAATATTGAGACTTACAAACAGGCTGGTGGTTAGATTTACTGACCTAATCTTGTTTTTACTGCATTTTAATCCCTGTTCTCTTTTGGGTGGATTTATCTCGTCTGTTACATGTCTCATTATTGGTTGAGTGTAATTTGCTAGAGCCTAATGCAAGTCCTGTTTTTAGTTGTTTCCCAGTCTTTCCTATTTTGCACAAGAGGGACTTTTTTTTTACCTGTTATGTGCTTTAGATCTGGACAATGCCATCACCCTGTACCTAATACGCTGGCTGTTGGGACTCTTTTCCAAAGAAGTCACATAGCAGCCAAATCTTTATACAAGATTAAAAATTAAGTTACATAAGAAATTAAAGTTCTTATGTCACAAGGTTATCTTAAAACAATACAAGCATTGATAGAGCCAGAGCTCCAATATCAGATCCTAAAAATTCACTTTAAAACTTATATAATTTCCTTTATTCTCAAATATCAAAAGTAGGCCTGGCTTTGGAGCAAGATTCTCTTTGGAAGCCCTCTTGAGAAAAGAAGCACATGCACTGTCTAAAGAATACAGGAATCACAATATATCCTTAAAAAATCTTAGATTTTGATGAGTTATTGAGTCAGGAGAAACTTTATTAACTTTAGGCAACACTGTCTACATCAAGCTATTAATCATTTGTCACCTCCTGTGACTCTGGCTAAGAAATACATTAAGTTATTCCCTTGTTTAGCTGAGCTCCTTTCATGATGCTTTAAGTCTGAAACTCCACCACACATCACGTCTGCGGCATAGTTTTGATTGTTCTCTACACTACACTTCATGCCCCAAAAGCAGCGTTTCAGAAGCAGAGCGCTTGATTCTGTTGACTTGCTCAGATTTTGTTGATGTGGTTATTTTGTTCACTTTGATTTTTGTGCTTTTACCATGTGTAAGTGGGCTACGTAATTTAGTTTCTTTTTTGTCTGTTTTTAAGTCTGCACATGGTATTTTGCTTATTTTATCTATACTGTTCCTGTGTCTGACTTCCTGCCCACTCGATCTGCTCTGAGCAGTGAACTGCATGCGTATTACCCACCGCCTCTGAGACGCACTACAGCACTGCTGGTGTAGTCTAGCATAGCCAGACCTCTCTCCACAGCGCTCGGCACTGGAGAAAGGTCTGACTCCATGTATACACTTTCTGCTATAGGGGGGAAAAAAAACGCCCTGCCTTGTTTGCATTTCTTTAAACCAGTCACAAATGTCTTGGGCGGTGCTAAGCTCAGGATGCAGCGACAGTGGAGCAGCAAAATAGTGTCAAGGGGGAACTTCTTTCATCAACATCTCTGCAAAAGAAAACGTAACAACTTATACCTTTTAGTACCATTAGTGTCCCAGGCGCTAATTTGCTGTTTTCAGTGTGTAGGTTGCAACTAGGTGGTTTGAAAACGTAGATAGCAGATGCCACAATTACACTTGAACCAATGGAAGGACTTATACCCACGGTGTAAGTCCTGGTGGCAGGCCCGGACTGGCCAAAGGGAGATACGGGAGTATTCCCGAAGCGCCGGTCTGTGCTTGGCCTGCTGGCCTGCCGGCTGCCGCCTGCATGTCGGTTTTTGTTTTTTTTTTTCCTTCTACAGGCTGCCGGTCGGCCGGCGTCACGGCTGTCTGACTTTTTTTAAGTCTTCTTTCAGGCCAATCAGGCCAGTAGCATATGAGGAGGACAACAAGACGATTGGTTTGTTTTGATTAACACCCACCCCAAAAATCCGTGTCAACCACACAGACAGCGTGTGTGTGTGGGGGGGGGGGCTTTTTGACTTAATTGCCAGTTTGCTTAGATGGTTGTGTTGCATTTAATGTTATTGCAGCTGTTAATGTTTGGTTTTGATTAATGTGAAAGCTGATGTTTCTGATGTTTCGGGAATATGTTGTGTGTCTGTCTGCAAATGTCTGTTAGCAACAAGCTACAGGCTTGTTAACATAATATTAGTTACATTACCACACAAAGCAGTTGATATTCTACATGACGTTTTATGTATAGCTTTAACCTTGGCATTACTTGTTATGTAAAACCTTCATTCTCTTCTATCAAGTGTGCTTGTGGATTTTGCTGAGGATTGTTGTGGTACTGTATTGCCACATAGATTGTACAGTAGGTCCCATATGTGCACTTCTGTTTGGAATGCCAAAAACATACTATTGTGTGTGTGTGTGTGTGTGTGTGTAGGTGTGAACGTGCATGTGGGCAGGGTGGCCTGCTGAATGACTGACTCCTGGCCTGGAAAAGTCTCCCAGTCCGGCCTTGCCTGGTGGAATCACAAGCTCTGTGTAGAACGGCCTCGATCAGCTCCAGCGGACAAGTATAACATTAACAGTGTCATCCTCTGTGTCTAAAGTTTGTTTTACCTGCCAAGACAAGCAGCAGATGTTTGAGAACACATTATTTCAACTGATTTTGCCATTTATAGTTTGAAAATTGAGCTAAATGCTAACGCTATCATGCAACATTCTCATATCTGGTTAAAAATCAAAGTGCTGGACAAACCAAAATTTTCACTGAAGAGGGAAAGTCAAGGGATTACCAAAGATATTTGCCGCAGTTCATCCCAAGGCGTGAATGTCTGCACCAAATTTCATGGTAATAAATGCATCCAGTAATAATTGTTGAGATATTTCAGTGGTGGACTGAGAGACTCATCCAACCAGTCAGCTGCTTTAACAGTACATTAAACCACCTTAGACTGTTGTCACTGCTCTAATAGCTATTAATATCTTTAGCTGGTTATAAGCAGATTAATGAGCCAACGAGATGTAGCGTGAGAAGCAGGATATGAGGTGCCTGATGAGCTGAGAGATGCATCTGATGAGCTGATACATCCGGGTCAGGAGACAGTATGTTTAGCCTGTAACTTAGCACAACAATATGAGGCAGGGAGAGGCTGCTTGTTTGGAGACAAGTTGGAATTGTAGTTGTGTGTGAGCTAAATCCCCCAAACTTTAATTACAATAAATAAATAGCATTGAGATTATTGAGTTTATAGGTGTATGTTCATTATGTTCTCATCCACATGTAATCCACCAGTTGAAACTTTAGATGGAACCCTTCAAATTAATGACAAACCAATTATGCAAATGACCTATGTGCTAATATGTTACAGAAATCCAGTAACAACCACCAAAACTACAAATAGGATCAATGTAAGGCTGTATCTGATTCCTTTTTAAAAGAAAGAATGGTGATTTAATGGGATATATATCATCCCCAATAATTAATTAAATCTACTTGCATGGCAACTTGCATGGCTGTATTGATGGTAACTGTGTCTTCAAGTGTTGGTGAATAATATCATCCTCATCTACACATGATGGGAGCGATTTATCGCTGCAGCATGCAACAAAAATATCTGACCGCAGAGAATCCAGATGGATCGTATTTAGACAGAATTAATGCAGCACGCTGAAGAATATCAGTCCCAGAAGCGTGCTGCTGTAGATGTTGCTGCCACCCCCTAACTGACAGGTCACTGGATCAATATTAGTTCGTGGCAAATGAAAACACTGTTCATAAAACTGTGGGCAGTAACTCTCAGCCCTCAAGCACATACAAGCTGATTATACACTGTACCTGGACAGCGCAGAATGGCAAAGCGCCAGAACAAACAAGTGGCTGGTGAAGATAGTGGAGCAAAAGACTTGCATTATTTTTCTCAGCAGCTGGCAGACAAAACCACAGCTACACTGTCAGTAAATATTTAGTTAATAATCAACAGATGGAGGATTCCAATGCTGCAAATTGTAGTGATTTTTCAAGACAGTGGATCATCTTCAGTCCTTCTCTTACTAATACGTCCATCTGCTCTGTGTGGGAGTTTGAGGTTTGCAGGGCAGATCTAGAGGGGTGGCATGGGGTGGCAGTTGCCACCCTAAAAGATGCCTTGTCACCCCATATAGACTGAAGTCAGTGTGCAAGGATGATGCTCTAACACATATAATTTAATGATCTGTTTGGACCACATTTTTAAGCTGAACATACAAACTGTATTAATTTCTATTTCCACCTTTAGATGTTTCTATTCAATGCTTTATTATTTATTAGAAATAAAATATCTAAATTTGGAGGCTTTTCCAAGTAAATATTGATACATGTGATTGTTTGTAATTAAACTGGCATATATTTTTGCAACCCCTTAAAGTCTCCATGCCACCCTCTTGCCACCACATGAATATTTCTCTTGATCTGCCCCTGGAGGTTTGCTCCTTTTTTGTGTGTGCAGAAAATACAGTATCTTTATCTCTGATTGGATCTTCGACAGTAAACCCACCTGCTCAATATGCCAAGTTCACTATGTGTATTTAGAACTATTGGTCTAACTATTGGTGTTAAAGGGATAGTTCAGATTATTTAAAGCAGGGTATGAGGTATTAATCCCCCAGTTTAGAGAAGCAGCAGGATTACCGGCATTCAAGCTAAGCAGCAGCAGAACGTATTTTAGCCACCTAAAAAAGGCCCACTTAAAAATTCAATTCCACCTTAAGTGTATGCTAGAATTTTTTCACCGCTTTATGTTGCCATCAGACAGCCGTTTCTGATGGAAAACAAATGTGACATAAGATCACTGTGGTTACACAATGACACAAACAAACCAATTGAGGCAGCGGTACACCAGCAACTCCTGTCTTCTGCAGGTAAAATGATCAGTTTCTGCCAAAGGAGTCTGGTGGCTTTGCAGAGAGAGATATTTAGCCTATATAACGGTGGTTTCCCATTGGAAGAGGATGTTTGACAGCAAGATAAGACAGTGTTTAGTATTCTAAATACAGCATACACTTAAACTGATATTGATTTTTTTTGGGGGCCCTTTTTTAGGTGGTTAAAATATGTTTTGTTTCTGACCCCGTTTATTACGTAGCTTCCTACATGGAGTCTCCTGCTGCCTCACCAAACTGGAGACATGCTAACCGCCATCTTCTGTGAGTAAAACGCTGTCTATGGATAAGTTTTCTCATACAACTCCACTTCAAAAAACCCAAACTATCCCTTTAGGACCTATTGGCCACAGTCACATCGACTCCTTCAGTCAGGCTCCCGCTCTAATACTTGAATAATCTTCAACATTTACAGACAGATTTGTATATTACAGTTTTTGTTAAATGTTCTGGAGAGCTTGGAAGTAATACAGCAGAACAGATTGTTCTCAGAAATCCTGCCAGGTTTCTGTTTGAACACTGTAATTGTTGTTGTTTTTTTTTTATTCAGAAGCCAAACTTTTAACTTTTAAAGTAAGACCAGACAGTCTGCTCATATCACATCTGTGCCTGCAAACTTTTCTCTGGCATGGCAAGCTGTCATTCTGTGTTTACAACATTTGATGCGATATGGAAATTGCTCTAATCTTTTCGCTGGTATAAAAGCAAACGTCATCTTGATGATTAAGCTGTCCGGCTTTAGTGGAGGAGCCGAGTCTGAACTCACTAATGAGGACCTGTTATGTGGAGACCCGATGTCAGTCTGTTGCTCTCTTTATGGACGGTCACATGTGAGTCGACAGGGTTTAAGCCAAAACTGTATTAATTATGATTATAACAACCGTACAATTTAAAACTGATTTTTCCTGATTTTTGGTCAATATGAGACAGTTGACCCTTCCTATATCCTTTATGTTCTGTGTGCTGTGTCCAGCATATAAGTTTATTATTTATTTATAAGTTTATTACAGTCCAACAGTTACCATGGTTACTGTAGTTACTGTGATTAAGTAGTTTTAAGTCTGTACTTTTACTCCTACTTAAGTATGCATTACGCTACATTACACACTTAGTTACTTTTAAGAGCATAATTGAGTACTAAGTACAATTTGAATGAATATCTAAACCTTTCATCTGCATTTCAGCAGTTTTTAAGACAAATACTTTGTAATTTGACTAATACCAGCACTTTTACTTGTAATTCAGTAATATTTTAGCCATGTAACAGTGCTCAGCTACTTGAGTACAGATTTTCAGTACTCTTTCCTCCGCTGTAAAATACATGAAACCAGAATCATTCACAATAACATTGGATATTTTAATGATATACTGACCACCAAACTAGAAATGTCCCTGGTTTTTGTTTCAGAAATCTGGTCAGCTCAGGTGAGCATACTATTTGAAAAGTGAAAAAAATCATATCAAGATCAATATAAGCACATTCACACACACACACACACACACACACACACACACACACACACACACACACACATATCATATATAATATATATATATATATCAGTCCGCAAAAGACAGTGGGTGTTCCTTTTTTCTATTATCTATTGCTCTCTCTTCCAAGCTTGCAATAAATCTGCTCTGCCGGGACAGACTATGGATGACTCAGAGTCGGTCCACCTACTTCCATCACACAGTCATGCATCACATGTGAAAAAACCTTTGGCTCTGCAGCTGTAACCCCACTGACAAAAAAGCTATCAAGTAATACAAGATGGCTCCAGCTGAGTGGATACAAACTGGCGCTGTATTTCAGAGTCGGCGGTGGCGGGAAGCTGGCAGCGTCCAGCCATTGACTGATGTTACAACCATGAGGAGGCTTTCAAGAAAATGAGGTTTTAGAGCCAGAACATACAGTCCACTGATGGATTGCTCACAACTTTGCACCTTTATGGATATTATCAGGGCAGAGGGTCCCTTCCTCTTCGCCGTCCTCGTTACTCAGTGCATGAGACGGTTCGATGGAAGGTCAGTCTGAAGTTTCGCTAATAAATAATGATACGACTGGCATGTGTCTCCTGCTGTGTATCCTGCCTGAGGGCCACAGTGCATTTTTACAGCCATACATTTGAATCCCAAGGCAAAATGTTCCAAAGTGATTGTTATGTTTCAACCATGGAGGCCAGGGGATGAAGGGAGTTACAATAATTTAAAGTAACTGGGGGAAAAAAAGAAAAGAAGAAGAGAGAAACTGAGGCAAATGTACAAACAAGGATCTTTTTATTAACAAAACAAAGACAAAGTTAACACTTAACAATGACAAATGAACATTAACTTAAAATATCAAATCAGACAGCAAGCAAAAGGTCTAAAAACACCATAACTAAACACACCAAAAACATCCTCCCTCTGAGAAGTGGCCAAACCTGGTCCATGCTAGCATTACGCTAGCCACGCACTAGCTTTACACTAGCCACATGCTAGCATTACACCAGCCACACACAGTCAAGCTCGCCACACAGAACTAGCTAATGCCAGTGTGTTGCTAGTGTAGGCTAGCATGTGGCCAGTGCGATGCTAGTGCGTGGCTATTCTAAGGCTAGCATATGGCTAGTGCAATGTGGCCAGGCTTGGGGAGTAATGGATTTACATTACATAACAGGAAACTTCGATTGTAGCTACACAAAAACAATGTAATCAGATTACAGTTATGTTTAGTAAAATACCACCACCCTCGTACCACCACAAGTCTCACAACACCACTCTGGTCTTTAACAAAGTACATATGTAAATATTCACAGTTACCCCTAAATCTAAATGTGCTTTTGCGCATAACAAAAGAAGAAATAGTTGGGCAAACAATTCATAAACCTAACAACAAACATAAAACATTATAATATGCTGAAACATTTCACCATTTGGTATTGAGGTAATCCAAATGTTTTTTGTGTGTGTGTGTGTGTGTGTGTGTGTGTGTGTCCTCTTATGTATGTTCATTTATTTATTATCCTATAGCTTACTTGTAATTATTGTTACTCCCTTCATCCCTTGGATCATCATTGGGGAACGTAACAGTGATGATGAAAACTCACCATAAATCCAACATAATGTCCTGCAGAGCAGCAGAGAAAGTAAACAGCAGCTGTCTGGGACATGTGACTGAGCGGCCGCCACACAGGGAACGAGCTATATCATGATTGATAAGCCCGAGCATCGCTATAATTGAAGACAGCGTGCCAGCCGGGCATATCAGCCTGACACAAACATACACATACATGCTTTATGCATGATTAAACGCCGTGCACGACACAAGCGCTCCCATTCATTTGCTGTCTGCTTTCCTTTTGTCTGCCAGTCCTACATCTCTCCTTTTGTAACCGAAATCTCTTATGCAACAAACCAAAAAGCCTGTGTCTGTCCGTGTATTATCTGACTTCATCATCATACTAGTAATGTGGCCGGTGTAACACGTGGTGAACAGCTGGTGCAGCTACCAGTCCAAATGTAGGCCGGTTCAAAACCTCCCCCCTTCTCTCTGCCAGCATCCTTACCCCGGGAGGTCAGCTGTGTACCATTCCCTTGTTTCATCTCATTATGCAATTCTCATTTTGCTTGTAAACGTTTTGCTATAAATATGCTTCATCGTGACTCCAGGTATAGTTTTGATGCTGCTTTTAAATACCGGTTATCACTGGTAATTCCTGCTAATTTTGAGCACAGTTCTCTGGAACTCGGTGTCAGGCTGATTCAGTTGCTATATCCATTTTATGTCACGCTATGATGTTTTCTTTATATAAGGATTTTCTTAAGAGGAATTCATCTATCTAAACACAGTATAGTCCCACATAAAGCAGCCTAGATATAGACTCTATATAACACTAATGGATAATGTGTATATACCATACAGGCAACAGTTTCTTATCACATCAGAGATTTATGTTCATTAGGAAGGCTGCTGTCCCTCTGAGATACTGTAACTCTGAGTGAAGACGAACATATGGGCACGATGTGGTGAGTCATTTATAGTTTAACCTACAATAACTCATTTTGTTCTGGGCACAACTTGGACATGTCAGCTTTTTAAGTTAATATGGCAAACTTGTTGGCAAACAGAAGTTATGGAACAGCATTATCATTCATTTGGAGTCGTGTTCCTGGTCACCTGATGAATTTAAGTCCATTATTCACTCAGTTTTAGCTCTGATTCTGGTGTCCACCAATTCCTGAGTGTCATAGTTTTTTTTGTTTGTTTGTTTTGTTTTGTTTTTTTTGTTAATTCGTTCCTGATTATTTTGTAGTCCTGATCCTCTCTCATGGAGGATCAGCATTAGTTTCACCTGTGTCTGATTAGTTCCCGCCTGTTTAGTCCTTGTTTCTGTGTCAGTTTGTTGTTATCCGTTGGTGTAATCCCCTGTGTCTCAGATCTTTGTTGCATTTGTTGGACTTTGGATTTGTTTTTATTTTTTTTTTTTTTTTTTTTACTTTTGTTCCTCATTTGCCCTTGTAGGATTTGTTTGTTTTTTGGACTGCAGTTTTGACCTGCCTGCCCTGCGAGTAAGCCTTTTTTTAAAAATTGTTTCTCTATTGAAAAATATTTTGAACTGTTTCTGCTTTGCCCCATCTGCCTTTTTGGGTGCACCATCTTGTTTAGTTTTGACATACACCTCGACACTGAGGGAAATATTTGGCATTTTAGCTGCTAAATGCTCCACCATGTCCACCTGCTTTTTGGTGCCGACCAGGTTGTGAACAGTTCAGAGCTTTTTCACTGAAACCTGTTGTGGCCACAAAGTGCACGACAGTGAACCAGTACAGTAAAGCTGTGGGTTGAAAAGAAGCTGAGGGAGGCTGCAGATTCAGGCGATAATTCTCTGGTGGATCTTCATCAGTATGAACAACCGCTTTCACTTTGTCACTGTGTTTTCACGTTGGATACACTAACCGCGTTTCTATCTAACTGTCAAGTACATTTTTAGACAAACTTTTGAAATGTTACAAAGAAGAAAAAGAGAAAAAAATCATGCAAATCAGACATGTGCTCATCAACTGATTTGTAGTGAATAAACTAGGCTACAAAGTGTAGTTTCATCAGAAGTTGGCAGTAGCTAGAGGCTTTCTTACACATGGTTATAATAAACAGAGGAAAAAGTTGAGGCCACGAACAGGGAACAAAACCAGTTGTTTTCCAACCGTCAATAAACATCACAGAAGAGGAAGAAACAAAGCCGGTTGCCTCGGCCATCTATGAGAGAAAATGGAGAGAGGTCTTCAGGATTTTTTTTTTTTTTTTTTCAATTCTGCAAGTTGAAATTGTTTTGTCATGTCAGCCATATTCATGACTTCTTCTCAGACATGAAACAGCTGATCAGTCATGTGATAAATGTTTGACATTAACTCTTTTCCACCACAAGCAAGCATAAAAAACTTTTTCTAATGCAATATTTAAAAATGCATGTAAAATATGAGATGGAAGCATCAAAACATGGATTTTAGCCACTTAAAGGGTACCTGCATATGTTAATAAAGTGTATTTTTATTACCTAGACACCCATGATAAGTGAAATCCTGTCAAAATCATAAAATTCTAATTGATTAAAAAATCCCATTAAGCAGGATAAAGATGTTTATTATCATAGGCATCAATATTACTTACACTAGCCAAACTATAGTAAATGATTCATTTTGAATTCCCCTATTATTGGAGGAATATGCCCCATGTATGCACATGTTGACCTTTTGTCAATTTTAATTTATAATGCTATGCTGTGCTTTATTAGCCAGGCGAGATAGTTACAGCAGCACTGAAGATCTACTTTTTAATGATGAATTAGGGAGACTTTGCTGTTGCCAGTGGGCACAAGTGTTGCCTAGTTAGCACTTTGTGTCTCCACAGACACTGCTGGACCTTGATGTGTTGTGTGTGTGTGTGTGTGTGTGTGTGTTGTATGTTGTGTGTGTGTGTGTGTGTGTGTGTGTTTGTGTGTGTGTGTGTGTGGTGTGGTGTGTGTTGTGTGTGTGTGTGTGTGTGTGCGCGCGCGTGTGTGTGTAACCAGTGTTTGTTCTTATAATCTGCTATAGACACAGTGTGACGTTCATCATTAATGCAAATATAAACCTACACATTTAAATAACGCCTGACTGTTTTAAGTCTGTCTTCTCTAGATTCTCTAGAGACGTTTGTGTGCAAGCTCGACTCTGTGATTATACACTAGAATCGTTCAGTAGTCTACTGGAAAGCTGGGCAGAGGCTCTCAAGTGTCACAGTGGCACTTCTCTCTGTCTGCGAGCTGGGATGTGTTTACAAGTGCAGACCAGGGCACCTGACACTGTGTGTGTAACACTAGAACAGTACCCACAACACTCACACCGGCACTGCAGGATAAGATTTGATCACAGACACCTCAAGTGCAAAGAAAGGACAGTCCATCAGAGGTGACACTAAATCTCTGGGATTATTGTCTTTGAAAAAACAAATATTTTATGCTTCTTGTATTTTATCATTTGTACTGACACTAATCTGTTCGTTTGTATCACCCAGAAGTGGACACAGTGGTACAAATCTGCAGGACAGACAGTTTTATATGACCAAAACTGTACCTAGCAACATATGCTGTAAAAATGAATGAAATCCTCAGTCATGCAATGTGAGGATCCTTCATTGTATTCTTTCTTTATCTTGCTGAACATAAACAAGACCGTCACAGGCACAGAGCACGGGGAGAGTTGGTTGCATTTGCAGGTTTTAGGTAATACAGGAGGCACAGTTCGCTGCATGATTAATATTGCAGTTAACCAAGAAGCTGAAGATAAATCACAGGCCCTGCTTAAAATATAATCTTCAAGGCTTTGATGTCAGCACAACTGTATACAAGGACTTTTATGTAGGTCAGGTTAATAAATCGTATTTTCATGGATATCTACCGTACACTATAAGATCAGATCTGGAATTATTAACCCGGATATTCTCACAAAATAATTTAATCCTATATAACGGCCAAGGTTTGAACCTTTGTTGAAAAAGGTCTGAACCAGTTAACACTGCTGCAGCATTTGAACGGGAGAGAAATGTTCAGTCTTCAAAAAAAAAAAAAAAAAAACTTAAAAGGATTGTTTGGATTTTTTGAAGTGGGGTTGTATGAGGTACTTATCCATAGTCAGTGTACCTACAGTAGATGGTGGTTTGCACATCCCCAGTTTGGAGAAGCAGCAGGAACACCTTGCTCTCAGATAGCTTCTTGTGACCGGAAACCACCGTTATATGAGGCAAATATTTTTCTCTCCAAAGCAGCCAAACCCCATAAGCAAAATCAGTAATTTTACATCACAGAACACAGGAGCTGCTGGTCTACTGTTGCCTTGATTGTTTAGGTAATTTGTGTTATTGTGTGACTTCAGGTGAATCTGAACAACCATTTAAAGCACCAAAGTAACACAATATCACAAACAAAATAACAGATGAAGGCAGCAATTGACCAACAACTCTCGTGTTCTGCAAAGTAAAATTACTGATTTCACCAATGGAGTTTGGTTGGTTTGGGGAGAGCGATATTTGGCTTATATAATGGTTGTTTCCCATCAGAAAAGGTTGTGTGATGGCAACGTAAATCCGTGAAAGAATTCCAAGAATTGCCTGCTTGCCCCGTGGCAGGTAAAATGTCATGTTGGGCTAGATAATCTAGTAACTGACTTACCCGACTAGGCAAGCAATTGTAAACAATTTGGTAATTGATTAATGGGTTTGAGTAATTTTTAAGAAAAAAATGTCTGAACATCTTTGGATTGTGAGCAAAACAAGATATTTGAGGATGTTATCTCAGGCTTTAGGAAACACAGATCAACACTTTTTACAGTTTTATGACCAAACAACTTATCGATCAATCAAGAAAATAATCAACAGATTAATAAACTGTGAAAATTATCGTTAGTTGCAGCCCTAAATTTGGCAGAAAATGCCTCTTAAACATGAAGATTTCCCACTTTTCTTTTTGTTATCATATTAAACAGAATATTTTTTGGTTTTGGACCGACAAATGAGACATTTAAAGACATCACACTATTTTCTGACATTTTGTAGACCAAATTATTAATTGATGATTAATATGGAAGACAATGGGCAGATTAATAGACATTGAAAATAATCATTAGTTGCAGCACCACATTAAACATGACTTTAGTCTTTGTTGTTGTTTGATAACAGCTGAGAAAAAAAACACACTTGGTACATGGGCAAGTAAAAATTGACTTCAGGCAAGTAGATTTACTTACATTTTACTGCTGACCTTGTTCAGAGCAGTATACTGAAGCTTAACTTCTCAAAACTGGGAGCATGCCAGCTGCCATCTACTGCAGGTAAAACTCTTACTAAGTATCTCATATGATGCCGAAATCTGAACTATCACTGCACTATTCACACACATTCACATGCATGTTTTTTAAGCACAAGCCTGCACATGCAGTAGTGCTGGTGTTGTATTAACAGCACACTCAAGCGAACATGCAGCCCATCTCAAGCCCTCTTGACCAATACCGCTCCTTCTTTCCTGCTCCTCAGTCTAATGCACCAGTGCAACAGCAGCCACTTGCACGTTCTGCACCGATACTTCACCTGCCTGAGACAAGTCTTTGTGCATGAGACAAATATTCAGCCTTTTCAGCTTTTCATTAAACCGTTTGCTTCATATATTTTACAACAATGTATACTCAGGCCAGCAGACAGTTTTATTTTTCGTCATAGACTGCAGTAAAATTCAAATACCCCATTACTGTTACTTACATCAAACTGTATGCTGGTTCCAGTCAGAGTGAACAGTTTTTTACTGCATGCATGTACTGCAGGCCCTTGTTTCTGAGACGCTGAGGTGTGTGCAGACCGCAGAGGAGGCTATATTTCACCCTCAGTGACGCATGTATTCGTGCAGTGTGCTGTATGTTCTCTGTCTGTTCTGCACAGGTAACATATAGTTGCACATAACACAGACTGCATTGCAGTAGTCTTCAGCCTCCCTCCCCGTCAGAGTCTTTGATATTCATTTCATGCAAGGACTTCATTCACACTGATACCTTTTTTTCACATTGTGTCTCTCATTTGTCTTTAGACTTTTTGATTTTCCCATCCCCTTTTTTTTTCCAGCTTCACTTGAATCTTGAAAGAGCTCTGCACACGTGATAATAAAGTGGTTGTTGATCGTTTATGTTTATGTTTACGAGTCTCAGCATGTAAAAATCATGGATCATGTAGAGCGCCGGCAGAGATGGAGGAAGGAGAGGTGTCTTTGGGGTGATGTTCCTGAGGGAGAAGTGAGTGATGTAGATTGTAAAGGAATATAAATGATGAGAAAGGTTGATGCACGGTTATTTCCAGTCTGTGTGATCACTCTGCAGACACGGCCTGGCAGCTGGCGTGGGCTGTTTGACAGCTGAGAGTGTGAGTATGTGTGTGAATGCATTCGTGTCAGTGTTTGTGTGTCTGTGCTGTATGTATGTTATCCAGGTGTCAGGTTCTCCTGTACGATACAGGCCTACTTTGTTTGGTATTTTAAGCTCAAAGGGAACTTAACTGGGTCCTTTTCTCCTGTGTCATCATCTCCCTGCCCTGACCGACAGTACACTTCTAGAAATAAAGGCGCAAACTAGAACCACAAAGGGTTCTCCAGCTTGTTCCCACAGGTAGAACCTTTTATGAAGGTTCACCTGAAACCCTGTCAAAGAGATCTACCTAACTCAACATAAAGGGTTATACCTAGAACCATCTGTGGAGGGTTTCACACACAGAGCCCTCTCTGGGGGTTCTATCCAGAACACTTCCACCCTCTAAGGATGCTAAGAAGAACCCTTTTTATATTCCAAGGGTTTTATCTAGAACCCACCCAGAGTGTTCTACTGAGAACCCTTTTATATTCCAAAAGTTTTATCTTGAACTCTCCTGGGCTTCTGAGAACCTTTGATATTCCATGAGTTTTATTTAGAACCCTCTCAAGGGGTTCTAATGAGAACCTTTTAATATTGCAAGAGTTTTGTCTAGAGCCCACTCAGGAGGTTGCACCAAGAGGATTTATCTACAGTAGAGCCGACTTGGGGTCGTTCGATATCTTCGATAGTTTTATAAACCAGAGCTAAGACCCTCTTTATAAACCCTTAATTCAAGGTTTTTATTTAGAAGCCCACTCAGGGGGTTTTAACAAGAACTTTTTTATATTCCAAGTGTTTTATCAAGAGCCCACTCAGGACGTTCTACTGAGAACCCTTTTATCTTCCATGTATTTTATCTAGCACCACCCAGGGGGTTTTACCGGAACTCTTTTTATATTACAAGGGTTTCGTCCAGAACCCACTCAGACTGTTCTACCAAGAACCCTATTATATAACAAGAGTTTTATCTAGAACCCATCCAGGGAGTTTTAACTGAGAAAGCTTTTATAATCGAAGGGTTTTATCCAGTACCCACTCAGGAGGTTGTACTTAGAACTCTTTTTATATTACAAGGGTTTCATCTAGAGAGAGGGTTCTACCACAAACACTTTTATATTACAAGAGTTTTATCTAGAACCCATCCAGGGGGTTCTACTGAGAAGTCTCTTATGCTGTGGCACAAAGAACGCTTTAACAAAAGAGTTCACCAAGGATCGCAACAATCCTTGAAAAAATATTTCTTCCAAAAGGGTTCTTCACATGCAAATGGTTCTAGAACCTCAGCACTTCAGGAAGAACCCTTTTGGAACCCTTATTTCCAAGAGTGTGTGTGTGAGTAAAGGGTTGTGTGTGCAAAAGCAGGTATGGTGGAGATATAAGAGTTTGTTTTGTCCCAGAATATTTTTCTCTGAGTGTCTTTGAACCAGCAGCAGATAATATTCAAAGACACATCAAAGCATCGCCTCGTTTATTTCTGCTGCCAAACAAACCTGAGCTTGTTTTTTTAACGTCCAAACCATCAAACAAAAGTACAAAAAGTATTCATTCATATAATACGGCACGTCCTGTGCTTGGAAATATTTGGACATCACTAATCTTGCAAAAATAGCTCCAGCTAAACCAGCTTGTACATTTATATGTCTCTTTTTTTTGACTAATAATCATGGTCAAGCGCATCAGACAGCAACATGGCCAGATGGCATACACCAGATGTTCATGATTACTGAGAATACAAAATGATTCCGATTTCAACATCATTAGCAAATAAAAAAAAAAAAGGAGGGAGAGATGGGGGAGGTGGGTGAGAGAAATTCCTGTTTCTGGCTCGGAATCAACAAAGCAAATAGGAATGCCCTTCGTGTTTTGATCCCATAGGAGAAGAGAAAAGAGGAGAGGGATGGACGAGCTGGTGTTGATGTAATCACCACTGCTTTACAAAAAAGATGGGCTGGTCTCACAAGGTCCCTCGGCCAGATGTTGTTGCGTAATAGCTCATTGAAAATGAAAGCTCTGTTGTTTAGTATTGGCTTCCAACCTCTGGGAGCAGCCGGCCAGCTTTGGCTGTATGGAGCTGAGCCGATGCCCATTGCCAGCCGCTGGAGGTAAAGCCCCGGCCATTGACGATGAACCGTCATGTAAGCCAAAGGATGGACGGGCGCTCAGTGCAACGTTTGTAAGCCACAGATATTAGACAACTACAGCCCCAGCTCCGTACACGTTTAGCACAGATCACGTAGCTATCATAACGTGGATTTAAATCAAAGAGGATTCACTGGACCTCGGTGGGTGTTTTGCGTCAGTTGGAGCAGGAATTCATTGACGGATATTCGAAAAATGATGAGAAAGAATGTGATGCTGATTGGCTGGCCTCACTTTAGGATATCAGACTACTGCTCAGTCACGCTGACAGGAGCAGGCTGGGGTTTTTTTTGTCAATGCCACCCACGACTCTGGCTTTGGCAAGTAGCATCTACACTGCAAAAAAAAATCATACAGGAATTTAGTGATATCTTTTCTCTTTAACTTAATATAAATATACATTTTTAAATTGAAGTTACAGGTGAAATCTAATGTATTTACGGTAACAAATCATAAAATGTCCACAATATGTCAACAGAGATCAAGGAAACATGTCAAGCCACACTGCAGTCACAATGTCCCCCCTTTTTGATTGCTGTTTCTATTCTGGGCTGCTTGGAACAACTGTGTTCATATCCTTGTTTCACATCAAGTTGAAGAGTTCAAATTAATGCTGAATGGTCACCGAATGAGTAAGTGTCTGTTTATGAGTTGTAAGAAATCATTTATCATCTTTAACAAGGAGTAGGTCTTTAAAACAGTTAAATTGAGCATTATGTTAATGGAGTTTGCTGGCAGTGAGACAGGCAATGACCTAACTCAAACTCCAGAGTGTGTATTTTCGGAGCAGTGAACTTTTGTTTTCAGGATAACAAGCTTCTTATTAACAGCTGATCAACTTACAGCGGAGGACTCGTCCTCACTTGTTATTGTCAATTTACAATGTTGCACCTGTCTTGTACTCCTGCAGTGTTCCTGCAGCCTGCCCGAACTTCCTGCCCGAACTTTCTTCTGAAGAGGAGGGGGTGCACGGAAACAACTATAGATCGTATATTTTAATTAAACTTCATATTTTAGGAATTTAAGAATTCAGTCAACTTATTAAGATTTTAAAGAAACATGATCACTACACTAACAGACTTCCCACCATGCATTGTTTGAGAGTTAAAACTTAAAGGAATAGCAATTTCAGTCATTAATCATGCTGATTGAAGGTCAGGTTTATTTTGTTGTAATCTCCCAAACAGTGGAAGTGAATGGTGAACAGTTTTCAAACGTAAAAAACAACTGGAAAAAAACATAAAATGCCTCCATACTGCTCGTCTGGTGTAATCCAAGTCTCCTAAAGCCCCAACATACCATGTTGACAAAAAATGTCATTTACACCATGTTTTTAGCCTGAATCTTCACTGTAGATCCTTTGCTTGGAGCCATGTTCACCTGCACACGCACACCATCTGAACTGGGCGTGTTTGGTGTGACAGTGTGCAAACAGCATGTCGGGACTTTAGGAGACTTGGATATTCTGCAACACTGTTTTCCTGTGAAACTCCAGCAGCATTTTGCAGACTAACAAAATAAACCCGACCTTCAATCAGTCATGAGGGTGAGTAGATAATGACTGATTAGATAATGATTTTCATTTTTGAGTGAACTATCCCTTTAAGCTCATTGAACTTTCTCAAGTACAACTAAATTAATATCAAATTTATTTCACAAGATGTTCACGTTCAACTTGTCTTTTCAAATCCAGTCAACTTAGAATTTTAAGGCAGCCTGGAGACTAACTTTTTAAAGTTAAATCAAATAGTTTTTTTTTTTTTTTGGCATAGATTATTTATTGCATAGATGCCTAATTTGAGAGAATATTTCACCATGACTTTCAACTGTCCAAAGACTCCCAGAATGCCCTGAATTATGACAGTTTTAACAAAAAGACACAGCAGGAGACACTTTTCACAGACTGATGCTTTTATTGTCCTTTCCCCTCCAGCGCCGCATCCTCAGTGACTCATTCCCTGGTTCTCTGGGATAATAAAAATATCCTTTACCCTCTTTAATGTCAACAAAGAAATACGAATAAAATAGTCTTTGTGTATAAAGTTAATTTCAATAGGCTAAAGTAAATTCTAAAGCCACCAGAATTGATATTCAGCGCTCCACGCCACTGTCCTTGAGTTAGAAGAGCCAAAGTGGTGCAGGGCCAGAGGAACATCTCTGTTCAGATGAGATTAGTCTGATGACCCACATAGAGAAATTAGATTGTAGCAGAAGTAATGGTATTGAACGGGAAAAGATAAATATAAATACAGTGTTCTGTAAATGTTGCAATGTCAAGTTCATTTGAGAAAATACTGGCAAGGAGTGACAGAGCCGTTGTGTCTCATGTTACGTGGTGATGAGTCACTCCTACTACTACAACTACTACCAGCGTTCAGGCTGACTGTGATGTAGGTGACACATTGACCATATTCACACGGCGGCAATTTTAATCTGCCGTCAAATGTCGCACTGCTGTGTTCCAGGTTACAAGCTGTATGAAAATATAGAAAATCTGACAAATCACTGCCTCCGGATAGATCAGCGACTGAAAAGATAATGGAAAGTGAAAATCTGGAGGGACGTTCGGACGTATTTCAAGATGAAGCAACATATTTGACACATTGGCGCCGTGAGACAACAGCTAACGTTGGCATTCAATCCCCTCCTGCCCACTGAGTGATAGTGTAGTAGTGCTGGGCCGTGTATAAATTAATTCTGAAATATCAACTCACATCTTGGACACATTTATTTAAGCCTCAAAGTAAAACACCCCCGATGTAAACAAGCTAAAGCAGGCTAACATTAAGGTTAACCATCGTGCTGTCTCTTCACCTGACCTCAGAAATATTCTGTCAGTAACGTTATGCAGATTATATCCTATCATATATAAGTATGATAAGGTAAAGTGTAAGATCAGACTGTTATTTTGTTCTAAGCTAACACACCGCTAACCCTGTTTTAGCTGCTTAGCTCACATACTTGGACAAGAGACACCAAGACAGTTAATGTTAACATTAGCCTATCATTATTAGCTCGATTACATCCAATGTGTTTAACTTCCAGGCTGTTGTCTCATGGTAGCTAATGTGTCATCAAATATGTTGCTTCATCTTGAAATATGACCTAATATCTCTCCAGATTTTCAACATCCATTGTCTTCTCAGCCGCTGATCAATCAGAAAGCAGCGATTTGTCAGATTTTCAAGATTTTTACACTTTTCCTATCGTACTCATGTTGCATGTAATCTGTGTAACACTACTGACTTAACCAGAAAATTTCTGAGGTCAGGTGAAGAGACAGCAGGACGGTTAATTTTAACGTTAGCCTACATCAGCTTGCTTTCCTCTGCTATGTTTTACTTCGAGGCTTAAATAAATGTGTACCAGATGTGAGGTGATATTTCAGAATTACTTTACCCACTACCACTACACTATCATACAGTAACGTTAGCTAAGAAGGGAATGAATGCTAATGCCAGCTGTTGTCTCATAGTTGCTAATATGTTCCAACAGCCAGTATCCATCGTCTTTTGGGCTGCTGATCAGACTTGGTTCATAGATAATGTTAAAGGTATAATCTGCTACAGTTTGGTCTCAACAATGATAGGGACACAAAAAGCCATCAACTCCCTTTCAGGCTATCAAATGCTCGCACAGCATGCCTTAAGAGGTCTCCTGAAGTAACTAAAATCAAAAATGTCAACCTAAATGTGGTGCTACATGAAAAGTTAAATGTCTGTCCATCTAATAATTGACATCATGCGGGCTCAAAGTGGTGGACGCTGGCATCCCTTGAGCCACGCCAAAACTTAAAAATAGCAAACCATTTTAAAATTTAAAAACCTATCCCAGTTTCAGAGTCCTCTTTTGATTCATTCCACGAGAGGTCCAGTAGTACGAGGAGATTGTGTTGCTGCTTCAGACGCTGTTGCATTATTAATCAGAGCAGTCTGACCAGATTCCCACCTACTGCCACTTAAATCCTCTTTAAGTCCCTTGACACACCTCACCTTTTCACTCCAGAGGCCATTCGAGGGGAACTACAACTAAAGAGTGAGTAAGAAGTTGCTAACAAGTGAGCAACACCTGCTCAGTCATTCTGTGTGTGTTTTTTTTTTCAAACAGGAAAACTGAAGTAGATTTTAGACCATTTCTACAGGGATTTTCTTAAAAATTGTTTATACGTCTCCTACAGATAGAAAACACATGAAGTAACATATTTTTGTAAACCAACTAAACAAGAAAGATATGTTAAGATAAGCCAAAGATAGTGGTGGATAATCAGGAATTAATAAAATATTATGTTCCAAAAATGGGAGTTGGTTCTAAGTGCAAATATTCAGGCATGAAAAACAGAGTCACTGTTGTTCTTCATCACATTCCTTGTAGGTTTCAGGCTGCAAATTAGCTCATAAATAGTTAAATGTTTATGCAACTTTGATTCAAACTTTGCTTTTTAAGTGACTTTTACAATAACTTTTACCTGAGGCTGTATTTTCAAGAAACTGTGGCCGTGAGAGGTAAAATAAATCATCGAGATGTTCTTTCTTTGATTTTGATTAGAAAATTGATACTCCTCTTTGCTCTTTGTTAGCATTATCATTATTTTCATGTTAGCATGTAGCTATAAACTGCAATATGCTAAAGCCTCATACAGCCTCTTGCATGGCCATAATTTAGTTAGTGTGTTTTCAGACAATGCAAAAACAAATTTTAGAGGTGATTTCATGTTAATTCAGCTGGGTTAGTGTGAACTGACAAAAGGTGCGTTGGTGCACGTTCAAAATGTTAGGGTTTGGGTTAGTTGAGCAGAAATTCACAGATATGCTGCGGTGTCATGACATTGTACTGACAGCCCATTATTCTGAAACTCCAATAGTCCCAAAATTGTCCCATTGGACCAAAACACCATTTGTGAGACAACCCAAAACAACAAAAAGACATCCCAAACATCCACCACAACAACACCCATTGCTCCAAACTTATGTATGTAACTGAACTGATGGAACTATTAGACTTTCCAAACCATAATCTTTGCCTAAATGTAACCAATTATTTTGGTGCCAAAACCTAACCAATTAGTTTTTCTTGCCTAAAGCATGCCAAACTATGACCATCTCATGATGTTAACCACGTGTTTATCATCGTTACCTTGACGATTAAGGTCACCTGACTGTGATCAGACAGACTGCAAAGCAAATTTTAGTGCTGATTAGACACAAAGTCACTTAGATGGTGTGAACCAACACAAAGAGGTGTTCATGTGATTTAAAATGTTCAAAAATGTTTTTAAAATTCACACATATGCTGTGGTGCCATGCCATCTCTCCAAAACCCCAATAGTCTAAAAAACGTTGGACTGAAAACCCAAAAGCTCATTGCTCCAAAGGCCCAATATTCTGAAACTCCAGTAGTCCAAAGATTAGCCACTGGACGGAAAGCCTATTGTCCTGAAAACAAAAGTCAATCACACCAAAGGCCCGTTATTCTGCCAGCCCATTACCCCATAAACAAAAGCACATTGCTCCGAAGGCCCATTATTCCAAAGCCCCAGTAGTCCAAAAAATTACCCACTGGACCAAAAGCCCATTTGTCCGACAGCCTGCTATCCTGAACGCAAAAACCCACTGCTCTGAACTTACGTAAGTCACATAAATCAAGCAACTAATGTAATTGTTTTAACCCAAACATGATCTTAACCTAACCAAACCACGGCCATCTCACATTAGCCACATTTTAATATCATTACCATCACCATCACCTAACATTTGCACGTCAAAATACACTAATATATGAAGGGGAAAAAAACTCCAGGGAATGTATTTTTGAAACAATGAGCATTCGGAGCAGTGGGCTGTTGGACAGGCTGTTGGACAAATGGGCTTTCAGTCCAACTGGACATTTTTCAAATGATTGGGGTGTTGGAATAATGGGCTGTTGGAACAATAGGTTCCTCTCTATCCTGTGGCTTCATGAATCTGCTTCATAAATGTACAGAGACGAGAGGAAGCAGGAGAGACTGGAGGGAAACAAAAGAAAAAGGAGGCTGAGTTGAACACAAACAAACAGGTGCAGTTCCACAGGTGTGTCTGTTGCTAGCTGGCGTGCAGCTAACATATATAGAGTCGGTACATGGTCTGTTTAGGTGAGTGAATGCAAACGGTTCAGCAGTCAAATTTTGTGTGAATGACATGAGACACTTTGTTTTCTGTGTTAATAGACCTTTACTCTTGTTTAACTCTGTCCAAAGTGTGGACAGAGCAGGCTAACTGCTTTCAGTCTTTGTGCTAAGCTAAGCTAACCACCTGCTAGCTGTAGCTTCATATTTATTGGACAGATATGCTGGTATTGATCCCAGCCTAGAAAGTGAATAAATGTATTTTCCAAAATGTCAAACTATTCTGTAGAGGTTTTCTCTTAAGCTGTGCAGGCTGATACAAGAATTCCCGTTTCGTGAACATTAAATCAGACTTAAGGCCTTTCACCGTGTCCTCGGCTTCTTCCTGTCGTCTATCTGGCACTTATCACAACAGCCTGAATGTCAGTTGGCAGGCAGGCAAGCAAGTCCATATCACATCACCGACTGAAACCGTACCAGAGTCTTAAGTGTCTCTGAGATACATGGGTCACACACGGCCCGTCCTGTCCTGTAATAAGAGACGCGAGGGTGCCAGTCAGGATACTCGAAGCAAGCCCTGAGCAGCCCAGGCACACATCACATCACCGCGTTACCTCAGCAATTCATTGACCCGCGCCCAAGTGCCCTTGTTTTCACAGCAGCCCTCGTCCCGATCACGGCGTAGATGAAATGAGCTCCACTGATTTTTGGAGGGGAGCGGAGGTGGGGGGGGTGAGGAGGAAGTGGGGGCGGGGGATCAGGTGACCACTCACTCCTGTGTTGCCTCAGTGAGACTATGTAGGTCACACCCTCCTTTGACTAATTAAAAATTCAACATGGAGAGACCTGCTTTATTCTCCGGAGGCATGAAAAATATTTTACTACAAATACAAATAAAATGTTTTTTGACCTTTTAGTTCAGTCGTGTTTTTTCCCCAGTCTGCTCTGAACCAAACAGGTGACACTCAGGTCAGCACAATCACTGTTACACTCTTAGAAATAAACACATAACTAGAACCATAAAGGGTTCTTCCACTTGTCCCCATCACAGAAGACTTTTTGGTTCCTGGTAAAACCATTTATAAAGGTTCCACTTGGAACCCTTTTAAAGGGTTTGACCTAAATCAAAATCTTAAGGATTATACCTACAACCATCTGTGAAAGGTTCATCCCAGAACCCCCTGTGAGAGGTTCTACAGAGAACCTTTCTATGGTGTAATGGCTCAACCTAGACCCCATTTTTGAGGTTCCATCCAGAACCTTTCCATCTCTTAAGGGTGCACAAGAATCCATCCAGGGTGTTCTACTTGGGACAATTTAATATTCCAAGCGTTTTACCTAGAACCCACCCAGGTAGTTTTTCTGAGAACCCTTTTATATCCCAAGTGATTTATCTAGAACCCACCTAATGGGTTCTACTTAGGACCTCTATATCTATATTCTATATACTATTTCTATATTCCAAGGGTGTCATGTAGAACCCACCCCAGAGATTCTACCGAGAACCTTTTCTTATTCCAAGGATTTCATTTACCAAGAGCCCTTTTGTATTGAAGGGGTTTTATCTAGAACCCACTCAGGGGGTTCTACTGAGAACCATTTTATATTCCAATAGTATTATTTAGAAACCACTCAGGTGGTTCTACTGAGAACCCTGCCATATTCCAAGGCATTTATCTAGAACCGACTCAGGGTTCTACTGAGAACCCTTTTGTATTCCAAGGGTTTCATGTAGAACCCACCCAGGAGATTCTACTGAGAACCCTTTTTTATTCCAAGGGTTTCATGTAGAACCCACCTAATGGGTTCTACTTAGGACCCTTTTTCTATATTCAAGGTTCATGTAGAACCCACAGGGATTCTACCGAGAACTTTTATAATCCACCAAGATTTTTAGAGAACCCATTCAGGTGGTTCTTTACTGAGAACCCTTTTATATTCCAAGGGTTTTATCTAGAACCCACTCAGGGGTTCTACTGAGAACCCTTTTTTCCATGTATTTTAACCATAGGTCATTCATATCTAAGAACCGACTCAGGGTTCTACTGAGAACCCTTTTGTATTCCAAGGGTTTCATGTAGAACCCACCCAGGAGATTCTACTGAGAACCCTTTTTTATTCCAAGGGTTTCATGTAGAACCCACCTAATGGGTTCTACTTAGGACCCTTTTTCTATATTCCAAGGGTTTCATGTAGAACCCACTCAGGGGATTCTACCGAGAACCCTTTTATAATCCAATAGTATTATGTAGAAACCACTCAGGTGGTTTTACTGAGAACCCTGCCATATTCCAAGGGTTTTATCTAGAACCCACTCAGGGGTCTACTGAGAACCCTTTTGTATTTGTAAGGTTTCATCTAGAAGCCACACAGGGGGTTCTACAGAGAACACTTTTATATTCCAAGTGTTTCATCTAGAACCAACCCAGAGCATTCTACCAAGAATCCTTTTCTATTCCAAGGGTTTCATGTAGAACCCACCCAGGGAGATCTAAAAACATATTTTATAATGGTTTTGCCTATAACCCGCTTGTCCTCAGAGGGTTCTATGAAGAACCATATTGAATTCTACAGATGAATCAAAACATTATTGAATCCCATACATTGTTTACTGTGATGATCCATCATTTTAATAAATAATTTTACAGTTGTAGTTAAATTGAGAAAACATATTTAAACAAACATACTTTAAAACAATCCTTTTATAACTTCCTTCCAAAGAGGATGAAACCTCTATGAACTCTTGATGAACCCTTTCTTCAAAAAAGGGTGACTAGACCCTTAGTCCTTCAGGAAGAACCCCTCTGGAACATCTAACAGTGTACCTTTTAAATCTCTCCTCAACAAAATTGCCAATTTTAGTTGCTGTTTTGCTTTATTAGTGCACCAGTACACAATAATCTTCTATTGTATTCTCTCTTAAGCAATTTTAGGGCCTCATAACCTCAAAGTGCTTTATTTTATAACAAGATTGTTGCTTTTTGTCGTTGTTGAAATGACAATTTAGTCTATAGACGAATGCCAAGAAATTATCTGTATACGTCCGTCTCTCTTCATAGCCACCCTTTATTGAGAGCTGCAGAACAAGAGAGTGTGCGGGGATAAAAAACATTTTAATCGAATGACTTTGCACTTTCCTTGGTGTTATTGTAATTTTATATGGACATCTAAAAGATAATGGGAAGTTCAGCGAAGCAAACTTAATTCTGTTGTTTTTACGCCTGAGGTTATTTTTCAAGGCAAAATGATTTCAGATGTTTACGAGATAGAAGAGGATAAATGTCGACGTGGTGATATTCGACTGTGTTAATGCATGATTCTGTTCATAATACAAGTAAAACACATGGAGAAAGAGGGGAAGCTGTTCTCACATTATTATTGCACCTCTTACAAGCACCTAAATGCAGAAATACCATAAAACCATTAGTTTAATATTTAAACTCTAAAGTCTTTCCATAATATAGGCTATAGAGTTCAATTACATTTAAAGAAATTAAATATATTACACGTGGGCTGGATTCAATATTATTTTTACACACTGAGCAAATACTGAGTTGATTAAACCACAGTTACATGTATTAAAGAAGTCCAGTGCTCTCTGAATTATTCAGCTGGACAAATTATTCAGCTGGGTGAGTTTAAAGTGGGAGCACCAGAATTTCTTGCATGTCCCCTGATGACACCGTTTAAAGGAACAGTTCAGCATTTTGGGAAATAATCTTGTTGGCTTTTTTATTGCTGAGAGTCAGAAGAGTTACTGTTATAGAGAGGCCACCATGGGACCTTATTTCGGAAAAGATATGTACACTAGTTAACTCAAAGACGAGAGGTAATTTTTTTTTTTTAATCTTGTTTGCATTGTCATCAATTACACATTGATGTTTTTTTTTAAATCTAATTTTAAAAGTCAAGAAAGTTGCAGCTTTACTCTAAAGCTGTGCCAGTCTTACATGGTTGTTTAAGACTGTTGTATAAACGACCTTTTCCCCCGCACAAGCTAACGTTAGCCGCTGAAGCTATGACGCCCGTCTGTTTTTGTACGGGGCTGTAGTCACACGACAGCGGGTCTTGCTCGTTCTTCTGCTTCCCAGCTGATAAAAGCATCGGTAGTCGCTGGATAAAACATTTACAACAACATAAGCAACATGCCTCGACTTCACCTCTCTATAAGAGGCTAGAGCCTGTTAGCTTAGCCTAGCATAAAGACTGAAAGCAGGGGGAAACAGCTAGCCTGGATCTGCCCAAAGGTTACAAAATAGCCTCCCAGCATGTCTAAAGCTCACTAATTAACATGATTATATCTTGTTTAATTTGTACAAAACTAAAGTCACAATATAGTAAGTTTGAAGTTTTAGCTGGGGCTGTGTGCTGGACTATTTTTTGGCTGAGAGATTTCAGGAAATCACTGCTTCCAGACAAGAAATAGTGCAGCACATAATCCCAAGTAAAACCATAACTTTGCATTTTTACAATTCAGTGATGGCACAGATTTAACAAATTAGATACAACATATTAATTAGTAACCTTTAGACAGGGTGGTGTGCATTTGTCACCTTGGATTAGAGGGCAGGCTAGCTGTTTCCAGTCTTTATGCTAAGCTAGCTTTAGCATCATATTTAAAGGACCAGTGTGTGGGATTTAGTGACATCTAGCGGTGACCTTGCAAATTGCAATCACTGTCCCCCTTAAGCAAGGAGAACCTAAGGTGGTCGCAAAAGCCAGTGTTTGGTTTGTCCATTCCGGGCTACTGTAGAAACATGGCGGTGACAACATCGGCGGAAGACGGCTCATTCTAAGGCAACGAAAACACAACAATTCTTTTTTTCAGGTGACTATACACTCAAGAAAACATACTTCCATACTTCCATATGCTGTCAACAGACCCCTGTAAATCTTAACAGACAGATATGACAGTGGACTCAATGTTCTTATTTAATTTGTGGCATGAAAATATTTCCTGAAATGTTAAACTAATCCTTTAACATGGTAACGCCATACTATCATCTGCCTGGTGATGACATTGTTTTGGATGCAGATTAGTTTTATCTAAGCTCAGGAATGTGATCTCTGCATAACAAATGACGGGAAACTCATGAACTGCACGATCATTAATTAAAATTCATATTAACATACACTCACTTTCACTGGAAACATGCTGCACTGCTGCCACAGTACTTGTGCTGGATTGCTCGCATGCAGTGCGCTAAATTATTATGTCAACCCCCCACTTTCTCTCCACGGTGCTGACTTCATTCATGTAGCCCTTCACAACAAACAGACATCCTAGAGGATTGCTCCCTATGATGCAGGTCACGGATCAACGAAACATCCTGCAGTCTCGCCTCACACAGCGGGCTTTCCGTGATGTGTGATGGATGCAAAAAGTCGGGCGAATCAGGAGATACCCATGTGCCTCTTTGAAACTGAGCAAAGGCATTTTTTTGGGGAATTGCAGCTGCGTTGAAACAAACCTAGGTGGCCTAGTTAGAGTGTTGACACGCGAGCAGTTCTTGTTTTTTAAACTATTTTATGATGCAAACGAAGGCCAGCTGCACTTATTTGACCGCGACTAGAAGGAGATGCCTGCGTGAACGTTACTCAGGTTTTAAAAGGTGTGTTAGTGAAGTAATTTGACCACATGGTGTTTGTCATCCAGTACGTTGTCGTCAGTTTGTACGGATCAAATTAGCTGATTGGGAGAAACGGGGTGATTACAGAGGGGTGAAACAGAGATTAACTGACGGTGATATGCATCATCAGCTATACAGGATCTGCATGTGTGTGTGTGCTGATGATCTCTGCTTATTCTCAGTGCTCCCTTGAACTTACTTTGAGCAGCGCTACATCTAAGTGCAACACCCAGACTGCCCTCCTGTGGGAATAGGAGGTATTACATATTTATAACCAGGTCTGTTCTCTCTTATAATAAAAACTAAAGCTACCGTAGTCTTACTGTACGTCAACAGTATTGATCTGCCACTCCTCATTACTATACAGCAAAGGTTTTTGCAGCTGCAGGAATATTATATATGTCTTCATGAAATATGAATATTACAGTAAGGCCTCGGCTTATATGGTTTATGAGTGCTCGGGGGTTTCTGCAGTAAAGTGATTAAATACCACTGACAGAGAACGTGCTAATTAAGATGCAGAGACGGTTCATTTTCAAAGTCAGCTCAACTTTTACCTGCATGGGCAGTAAGTGGAATTGGTGCACTTACTGCTATAGAGAAATGCACTTTTGCACTTCTTTTAAAATGCTGTATTTTATTTGATTTTATGAAGTCTGTGTACTCTAGTTTTAACTTTAAAAGAGCAATACGGAGAAATATCGCGTGCAAAAATGAGTACAGCAGTCCAAATAGCGAATTGAAGCCATAGACCTCCTTTAACTCAAGGAGGCTCTGCAGCCTGCAGGAACGCCGCAGGATTGCAACACGTGAGCATCGTCGTAAACTGACAATAAGAAGCAATGACGAGTCCTACACTGTTAAGCAGCTTTTTATAACTGTCAGTTGTCTTTTAATGTGAAGTTAAGCCTGTTATGCTGAAAACAAAAGCCCACTGCTCTGAAAATACACTGCAGTTAGAGTTAAGTGACTGCCTGCCAGACTCCATTAACATTTGGCTCAATTTAACTGTTATAAACATTTATGGCTGCTATAAGATTATTAATGATTTTTTATGACTCATAAAAAGACACTTACTCATTCAGCAAACATTCAGCATTAATTTAAACTCTAATTAACTTGAAACAAAAACATATTATTTACATATTACAGTAAATATATTACATATAGATTATACATAGATTTCTTCTTTCTTCTTCTTTGTCGGTTTTATTTTCCATTGCATTCTATTTTCATACTTTTTTATTTTTTATTTTATTTTGACTGGTATTGTGACGTATGTTTTATTCTTTATCCTAGTTTACATTAATTATGCCTTTCTGTATATAAAGTTGAGTTTTATGTCATTCTTACTATTATTATTATCAAGTTTGTTTTATTTTGCATCTTATTTTACATGAATTATAGCATTCTTTCCTATGTTTTTTTATGAGGCACTTGGTGCATGTAATGTTTTTTGCTGTAAAAGGCTGCATTTCTTGTATGAAAGGTGCTACACAAATAGAGCGTATTACTGTCGTTGTTATTCAAGGCATGGGTTCTTTTTGTAGAGAGTTCAAAGTTCCTTTCAGGATCAGATAATCCCTTTTTGGCAAAGAGGTTTAAACGAGATTTTGGACATGATATTTTTGTTCGTGGTTGTGTTTGCGTGGGTGGATCTACATGACAAGTCAGTGTGTGGTAATGTCTTCTCCAGTCTCCCTAAAAGACCTCCGTGTCCTCATGCATATGCAGTGTTATTTAAATAGAATAGACCTGAATTCACACCTGCATCACAGTAGAAATAACCGGTAGACTCCAGGCAGAGTAATTCAGCTGTACCAAATACTTGAAAACAAATTCCTTTTATCTTTTTTTTTTTTTTCTCCTCGCCTCGGCCTTTCCAAATCTGTGTACTTGTTCGGTTGATGGATGGACGTTATATTTATACCTGGCGAGGCCTCTCGTGAACCAGCGTCCCTCTCTCAGCTGCAGGGCTGCTGCTGACTGCAGGTTGAATTCTGCCTTACTGGCCACAGCGAGCGCGCACACACAGGGAAACAGATGGGTAATAAGGTCACAGCAGACGTACCTCTCACCAGCACAGACAAATTGCAGACACACCAGCTGTGCTGACTCAGGACAACATTAGACTCAGGGGAATTGAATTAAGATCTCTTTTTGTAATAAGGGAAGTTGTTGCTTTGTGTGTTATTTGCCTTCATGTGGTAAATGGAAATGTAATAAAAAAAAAAGCTTAAAGCTGAAAATCTATTTCTTCAGTCAGCTTTTTAAATATAAATGCTGCTTTTTTTATGTAAACACACCATTTTTTTTGCCAAAGTTGTAACAGTTTTTCACCTGTGTGTGTTTTTCTGTGCTCTTCTCGCTGGTTTGAAGTGGACGAGGCTCCGCTGGAATCAAGATTTAACCATATTTAAATCCAAATATGATGAGAGTTGTGTGGTTGTTTGCAGATTATGAGTTTTTGAAAAACTTTCACAAATGATTCTGATTATTAGCTGATGCTTTTAGTGTGGCTCTAGGGAGAGCAATGTCAGCCTGTTGGTCACCACTTCGGTCCAGACATTTTCAGACCTTCGTAGTCCCCAGTGGATGAATCCCACTGGCTTTGTCATGATGATGTTGTGTTTTCGGGTTGTCAGCCTGACTGTATGTACATCTGTCCGTCCCATTCTCGTGAATCTCAAGCACCCAGTGAGGGGAATTTCTTCAAACTTGGCACAAACGTCCACATGGACTCAAGGATGAACTGAGGTCAGGTGATATCTCAGGATCATATGACGGGAATTTCATAACATCTGGCACAAATGTCCACTTGGGCTCAATTATTAAGTGATTAGACTTTAATGCTACATTAGGTTGACATTTGTGAGTCACAGTGAAATATCTCGACAACTAATAGATGGATTGTCATGACCTTGGTCCACCAGAAGATCAAATTTTTCATTTATTCAGTGAAATATTGGCACCAAATTTTGCACATTTTGTACATTCAAGGTTTCAAGACAAAATTCAACTGACTTTGTTGATCCCCTGAGTTTTCCACCAGCAGCCCCATGAATTTGACATTAAAACATCTTGACTATTGGATAGTTTGCGATTAAATTTGGTACAAACTTGCCCTCGGGTGTATTTTTATTGTTTATTGGCAATTAATAAAAAATACTGAATGTCAATATGCTAGAATTATCAGTGTGAGCATGCTGACATTAAAATGTAGGTTATTGCATATGATGTTATTACAATCAATAAGATCAACCAAACAAATGTGTCTTACTTTTGAGTAATTTTGGGCAGTGGTAGCAAAACTTTTGCCCTTTGCTTTTTCTGATAAGGGAGAGAGAGCACCTTCTTTAAAAAAAAAATCTCCTTAATGCACCCTTTGATCTCTGATAATTCTGAAGAACCCTAACTTTGGGAATAGGATTTAGAAAAGTTGACAGACTACAACATCAGAAACTGTTTAGATTTCTGTACTAAACATAGAAAAACACTTATTTAAAGTTTAGAAAGCTCTTTCTGTAGTAAGGCGTGGTGGACAATGTTCTGCTCTGATTCTGTTTGAATGTTCTCAAATCTCTGTCACAGTCGATCGGAGCCTCCTAACTGATATTTGATCAAACACACTAATCTGAACGGAATTTATTTTTATCATTGCTCTTGTTTACAGTGTTTTGTATTGATATTTGTAGATGTCAACTTCTATTACAATAATGCTGCTAAATGACTTACTGCAGATACATACAGTATTACAAATGGTTTCTTATTTTTCATCATGATTGGAGATATGAGAATGAAGCTCAGACTTACTATCATCCAAGAAATGTCCATTCTCTCAACCTCAATCGATCGTTTCTTCAGTGTCTTTCCAAAACAACACACCAGAATCCTTATTTAAACACTCTTTATTTTACAATAATACTGTCTGTGTGGGACAGGTCATTAAATTATTACATATTTTCAAACAAACAGGCACATTAACTCTTTTATTGTGGCTTATTGACCTATATTTTTAAAAATCTTATTCTGCATCCCTGTAGTTTTTGATTCAGAGTAAGCACTGCAATAATTACAACACCTTGCACAGTTGGAAAACCAAAACTACACGTATCTTTAAATCAACCAACATATAAACAGTACACTACCATACAGGTTTGGCGAATAAAAATCTGTGTTCAGTGCATAATGTGCATGGCAATGGGAGAAGTTACATTCATCACCCTGTTGGTTGCGGAGGTTGGCTGCTTCAGTCCTCTGTGTCGGAGCTGTCTGCTGGGTCGGTGTTGTGGGTCAGCATGTAGTTGTCCATGTCGATGGAAGGGCAGTTGTGGATGGAGTAACGCAGACGCTCGGCGAGGATGGCCTGGCTCGTGTACGGGGGCAGGCGGAACAGGAAGAAGCAGGTCTGAGCAGTGGGGAGGCCGTTGACGGGCTGAAGGAAACAATGAAGGAAAAAAGTTTTGTTTGTACTATTAAAGGGATAGTTTGGATTATTTGAAGTGGGGCTGTATGAGGTACTTATCCAGTTTATTAGCTACAGTAAATGACAGTTGACACACCCTGGTTTAGAGAAGCAGTGAGGAGCACAGGCATGAAACTATGAAATGTACTGCTGTGGACAGGGTCAGCAGCAAAATGGAATTTAGCCACCTAAAAAAATCTATATCAGTTCAAATGCACGCTATGTTTAGAATATTTTCACCACTTTACTTTGCTGTTAGACAGGATTTCTTATGGGAAACAGACGTTATATAAGCCAAATATTGCTCTCTCTCGCTTAACCAGACTCCGTTGGCAAAATCAATAATTTTACCTGGTCTACCGCTGCCTCGATCGGTTGTTATTGATTTGTTATTGTGTGACTTTGTGAATTCAAACTAACCTTTTAAAACACCAAAGTAGCATACACAAACAAATTGAAGAAAGTTTTGCCTTCCTATAATCATTTGATGAGACTTTTTATCTTAGAAAAACTTGAATCTCTGAGTTTTGGAAACAAGAAAATTTGTATTTCAAAAATTGTTGAGTAAACTCATTAAAGTTAAAGTGAATAATGGTTAATAATTTAACATTTTGAATTGCTACCATTTTATTTTCAAGCACCTAAATAATGACAAACTGGGTTCAGAGCTCTCAGTGAACAATTTTTCAAATACAGAATTTTTTGTGTGGTTCTAAAAGTCAAATATTCAAGTTTATCTAAACAAGAAAAGTAAATTATCTCAGGTTGCATTGAAATTATGAGTTTAGTTTTCTCAACTCTCTTTTTTACAGGGTTATAACACAAACAACCCAACAGTTCAAGGCAGCAGGAGACCAACAACTCGTGTTCTGTGAGGTAACATTACTGATTTTGCCAATGAAGTCTGGTTGAGTGACAGCGAGAAATATTTTGCTTATGTAACAGCGGTTTCCCTTCAGAAAAGGCCCTATAACTGCAAGGTAGTGCAGTGAAAATATTCTTAATATAGTGTACACTTTAACTGATATTGATTTTTTTGGTCCATTCTTTAGGTGGCTAAAATACGCTTTGCTGCTGATCCTGTCCACAGCTGTACACTGATTAGCTTCTAAGGGATGTCACGATTCTCCAAATCCTCAGTTGGATTTGACTTTCAGTTTTAAGGTTACGATCAATTAGATTTTTCAACTTAAACTTTTTTTTTAAGGACTAATACCTATGCCATTATTAAACTACCAAGTCCTGATTTGTAAAGATCAACAGATCATTGATTTTATGTCCTGAAAACTGTCATTTACATTTTCAAGTTCTTTAGAAGACATAAATAAATAGACTATATAGAATGGCAAGTGTGACATAATGGCCAGTGAGCTACAGTGTGTTGTCTCCGGAGTGTTGTTTTTTCCTTCGGATACACAGGAGATGCTGCAGTAGGCAGGGGTGGAGAGAAAGAACAAAATACTGGGAGTATCGTGATTCTACCTTTGACTTAAATTCCATTTTGCTCATTTCAATTTTCATTTTCGATTTAATATTGAAATTGTGGCACCTCTAGGGCGAACATGGAATACGCTGACTATCATTAAGTACCTCATACAACCCCGCTTCAAATAATCTGAACTATCCCTTTAACATGTTTTTGAGAACAGGGTTTGTACTTTGTTAGTGATGTTCTCACCCTGTCAACCTTGATGATCTGGAACTTCTGTGTGATGTCAGCGGGGTTGGAAGGCAACCTGGACCGGCCAGAGACGAAACGTAGGAAAAGCACTCGCTCCTCATTGGTGAACTCCTCCAGGCTCTGCCAGAACCAGCTAATGAGCTGGTGGCTCTCTGTGATGTCACGGTAACGCACCAGCTTCTTCAGCATCTCGACGGAGACCTCTGGCAGGCCACAGACCAGCTGCTCCAGCTGCTGCGCTGTCAGCAGGGAGAGGAGGGGCACGGGGATGATGGTGGACATGCCCTCTCTGACTGCTGCCACCTGGACACAACAGAACAACGTCAGCTTTGATACTTCTGAGGACGAGATAAAGGGAACAACAACAGTACAACAAACAAACAGGCTGTCTAGTGAGCACTAATGGAAACTGGTGGGCAGACTGCCTGTTTAATATGGATGCAGAGTTCAGATACAGCACAGAAAAAATCCACACCACAGTACAGTAATATTACCTGTGTGGGCCTGGTCTGTTTGGTGAATTTAGTTAGAAGACGTAACTTTAAGGTGTTTCTTTTAAACCAGCCACGTTGAGGCCTTGAAGGGACAGCTTACTTGCAGAGGGTTTAAGATATTTGTTTAGGTTTCTACCACAGTAAAAAACAAATCCAATCATATTTCACCAATTTACTATCAAAGATCATGAAAATATTCACAGTTTTCTCTAGTCTTTTTACACTTTGAGAACCCGGAACCAGTGATTTTTTTATTTTTATTTTACAGTGACTTAAATAATTAATTGATGAAAATCTTTTCATCTTGATTGGACAAATGGATTGATCGACTAATTGCTTCAGCTGTAGTTTTTATCTCTACACCAATGTAGAGGGGATGACTACAATTTTGTTTGTGGTGCGCAAAGAAAATGAAAAAAATGTTGCAGTCTTTACACAGGCCTCACTGTCAGTGTGTTTTGTTAGGAAATATTTAGGCATTAAAACACACTATAAGTGATAACTGACACGCCTCATTTGACATGTGTCAACTGATGCTTCTATGATGCACCACAGGCATCAGATTTGAAATTCAAACACCACGGAACCAGCAGTATTTTGGGAAAAGGTTGCTGTGTGTATGGTATTGGTATTATTATTTTAAATAATTTATTTCCTTGAATAAAATATTGTCCTCTAGGGTAAAAAATCCTCACCTTATTTCAGGTCAGTCTATATAATGACTAAATGTGGCACCATGATTTCAGGCAGCCAGGATAACTTTGTTTTTAACAGCAATTTACAACAGTTTGATAACATTTTACAGCAGACAACACCAGCATACACTGAGGAGGGAGAGACAACGCCTGGACAGTTCATCATAATGCAGCACAGTGACAGATGTTTCATAGGAGCCGAGAGTATATAACACAGATCTGTTAGTCACTGTAACAGAGACTCCGGGTCTGCAGTGTATAAACCAAAGAGCTGTGCAGTAACATCAGGATTCATGATAAAAAAATAAGTTTTATGTCATGTCGACATTTCTGTCCATATTTACAGCTCTCTCCTCTCTCCCTCCCTCCCTCCCTCTCTGCTACGAGTCTCTGGTACATTTTTTTAGCCTGGTTTTAGGTGGTGCAGATGCCTGTCAGCACCCACTTCTCAGGTTCAATTCCTTTTAGCGCTTTCCAAACAGATAAACAGCTACAGAAAAAAAAAAGCTATGGTCCTCATTTGATGTTACCTTGCCAGGCAGCTGGATTTGCAAGATCATGCAAGAATGGCTCAAAGCTATCTGTTTGTGTCTGCACTAGAGGTGGTGCGAACCAGTCAGCGTCCCAGAGGGACTACTGGCAGCTACAGGTGTGGTTTTAGGTGTGCCGATAACAAAGCTGCCCCAAACAAAGTCATTTTTCAAACCCTACTTGCTTTTAATGCTACTTTGAATCTTTTTACTATATAATTTAATTAAGTTTTTGCAGTAACAAACATGAGTTTGTATCTAAACAAACTGTAGACGCCTGTACTGTGCTGTGTTGCCAGTTTTTATGACTGCTGTTTTTGACCTTAACTGCTGAAACAGTGCTTAGCATAATGCAGGTTCAAAGTAGCGAAGGAGTTTCAGTTTGGGAATGGCTTTTTGACTGCCTCCACTTCACTGATAGAGAGTATAATGTTCTTTCCTCCAGACTCTGTCACAGCTTGTGTAATAATAATAATAGACAGTATGAGCTACTAAGAACTGCAAGATGGAGGCCAGGGGAGAGCTAATGACACATGAAATAGACTTATTACTTTGGTGATTCCTAAAGAAATCATTATTCCCTGATGTTTAAATATGTAGCAGTCTGCATGCTCACTGATTACATGGTAGCAGCTGAATACACCCAAATCATTCTCCAGCAGTTCAACCCTTCGAACCTGTGAATCCATTTCATGCAGCCTGTAGTCCAGAGCTCTCTCCACGTATTCGTTCCTGTTGGCAAAGGTCAGGGAGATGTTCTGACCTCCAGGAACCACAGGAACCAACCTTCCATCTGCACTGTGGGCCATAAATGAATCCAGTGGGATCATCTTCAGAGTGAAGGACAGAGATTGAAAAGGTAGTTGAACATCTTTCAGCTTAGAAAGTTAAAGATCTACTGTCATCATTGAACTCTGCAATGAGAAAATTTCCACAGCATCTCACCACATGGAAATTATCCTCCGTGATTCCGCTGTTTTCCAGGTGAAGGATGCCTTGGAGGGTGCGGTAGGTGAGCAGGTCCACCTCCTCCAGGTCAGGCCCTCCCAGTGGCATCGAGCAGAGCTGTTTCCACACCCAAGGAGCCAGATGTAAGTCCAGAGGTTTCTTGGTGCGGATGGCCACCGCCATGAGGATGCCCAGGAAGCGGAACTGGACCATGTGATCCTCTGAGAATGCCGCTGGGTTCAACAGGAACCTGAGCAACCAGTGCCAGAGGTAAAGATTTTTTTTTTAGAAAATTTGATGTTATCTTTAAAGAGATAGTCCGGATTATTTGAAGTGGGGTTGTATACGGTACTTCTCAATAATCAATGTATTTCCTACAGTAGATGGTGGTCAACATTCACCCAGTTAGGAAAAGCAGAGAAGAGTACCAGCACACAAGCTAAACAATGTATTGCTGTGGAGAGGGTCAGCAGCAACACTTAGTTTAGCCACCTAAAAATCAATCTGTTCAAATTCAACAAAGTCACACAACACAAAAAACTAACTGACTGAGGCAGCAGTAGACCAGCAACTCTCATGTTCTGCAAGGTAAAATTACTGATTTTGCCAATGGAGTCTGGTTAAGTGAGAGAATATGATATTTAGCTTAAATAACTGCCATTTCCTGTCAGAAACACCTGTTTGCCAAGTCTGCAAGCAGTGAAAATATTTTAAATAAAGCTTATACTTAAACTTATCTTGATTTTTTAGGTTGGCCTTTTTTTTAAGTGATTAAAATACATTTTGCTGCTGACCCTGTCCACAGCAGTATATTGCTTAGCTTCCATGCAGGTGCTTCTCCAAACTGTGGATGTGTCAGCTGGCATCTACTGTAGGTAAGACGTGACAATGGATGAGTACCACATACAACCACACTTCAAATAACCCAAACTATCCCTTTAAGGGTACTGTTTTGGTTGGTGACTATCAAAAGATGACAAACTGTGCACCTGTCAGTGTTACTGCCCACATCTGCAAAGCTGTTGGGAGTATGAATCAGAAGATCCACCACACCAGACTGCAGCTCCTGGTGAAAAAAAAAAACACATCATAATTTGTCAATTTACAAAAAGCATATAAGAGAACAGAGAATATTAGAGAATATTCCTGGCTGCAATTTTAGCTACTTCTGTTGCTCTTAGACCTCTTCTGTGTTTTATCCATCCTACCTGGCACATCTCAGTGATGGTGTCATCAAACACTCCTCCGGCATCGTCGGCTCCCTCTCCGACAAGCTTGACCTTCCAGGCTCGCGATGGAAGCCGCAGCTCCAGAGGATTCAGGCTCACCACCTGCTTTGCGATCTGAACAAAGATGGGCTTGCTCGAACGCCCTCTGTGGGAGTGCAAAAGTTTTGATGAACACACAGGAACAGATAAAAAACTAACTGAACTTTGCATTCAAAAGACAGTAGAAAGAAAACATGAACAAAATAACCAAAGTGCCAAGAGCCCTGCTGGCCTGTTTGGAAAACAGGTTTTTCTGGTTTTCTCCAGTTTTTCCATCAGTTGACCCCTGAACACACACATTCTGACTGTACATCATGGACTGAACATCACAGTCATCCTCACCTTGTTGAGATTCGCTTCACTGTGATCTGTGGCCCATATGTTTTGCCCTGGGTCATTGTTCTGCCAATGGAGCGCACTAGAGGCAGAGTGTTGACCTTGGGTGACAGAAGGCCTCTGAGCTCACCCCGAATGATGGCGGTCGTCCCTGAACTATAGCGTGAAGTGCACACCTGGATAGAAGGGACGGACAGGGAATAAAGAGGAACTAAATGAGGCATTACAGTGAAAAAATGATAATGAGGTAGAGAGAAACAGCCAAACAGCAGCAGGTGCATGATTATTAGCAGGAATTCAATTAATTTTTTCCTATCATTTGTTCTTTTAATTTAGGGGTTTCCAAACTTTTTCATCTATTAACTACAGATAAAGAGCACAACAACCCATTAATTTAAAAAGCATATGAAATGTTTATTCATTTATTTATTTCATTATAAAATAAATTGAGGTAAACAAAGGCCTTGGTCTCTATAAGAGGAAATACAGTATGCATTTCACTCGACCCAATAAAAACAAGTCTGTAACTCATTTTGGGCTGCGAATCTTTGAAAGTAAATTAGCATGAAACACTAAGATTCATCATTTATTAAATTGATATTTGTTTCTGTATGCATCTCGTAACAGGGACAGTTAAGTAATATCTCAGAAGAAGATTGAGTTGTCTCCAATTGCCAGGCGCTAAACATTCTTCTAAGACACCCTTGAAAAAAAGGCATCTTATTTTTGCAGGCCCCTGCTGTGGTCATCCTGTAGATGGACATGTACGTTGTAACATCTGACTCTTGGTAGAACTATTTTGCTGAAATTACTTGGACGTATTGTCCTGTTGAAAAGCTTTCAAACGCAGCGAGTTCTGCCTTCACAGAGAGACATTTCAACTCAAGATTCTGTATGATGTCTGTCTCCATATTGCACACAATATATATTAAATCTTGCGCTTGATATTTCCATGGCAACCCTAATCTGGGAAATGTTCCTTTAATGTATTAAACAAGGGCAGAAAAAGGGATCAAGGATTACCGGATTCTTGGCGTCTAGGTTGAGCAGCCTCCAGGACTTGTACATGAGATCAGAAAAGTTGTAGAGCACCCTGAGGCGCATGCTGAGGACATCAGGGCTGCAGTCTTTCAGAGTGTTGTACTGAGGAGGGACAGACTGGGGAAGGCCGAGCTGGAAATTTCCAGGGCCACCTGGAGATGAAGGGAACAAATGGGAGTCCTGAGTGAGTCCTTTCGTGGATCATAGCTGCAAAGAGTATCTGTAGGAGTGTGTGTGTGTACCTGAGTTTTTCATCGAGGTAGAGGGGGTGGTCCACGCAGAACTGTGGCAGCGGCCAGCAGAGATCTGTCTGATGTTTTTCCCCTGGAGGGCTGTGATGAGCGTGGGCTCCTTCACTGGGTTGGAGTGTCCAAGGCCGAGCTGGAACACACACAGATAGAAGACAACAAAACAGGCTTCTGATGTGCAGGCAAACTTCAGACCGTCAAAGTCTACAGTTTGATAATAGAGGATGTTGCTTACCTGTCCCTCACTGTTGCAGCCCCAGGCATAGACGTCTCCGGTGGAGGAGGAGAGCGAGCACATGTTCACAGCCCACAGCAATGTCTTCTATGAACAGCCCCTCCAGAGACGGCACCACCTGCGGGTTGGATTTATTCTTCAGCATGGAGTCCGGCAGGCCGATCAGACGCTCTGAACAGAAGGAAGCCAAGATACACAATGGCAAATACAAATGTGCTCAAAAAACAACAAAGTTATACATTTTCCTTGCAAGCAGCTTTAAAATTTGTACCAAGTAAGTTGGTGAAATAAATCAGAAAGCATTTGAAGAGAACATTCCCCCTGTGTCAAGCATCAACACTTTTTTGATTTGTTTTGCAAATTTTGCATGTAATGGCACATAATAGCCATCATCCAAAGAAACAAATTAGATTTTAACTTTTGACTTGTTTTTAACTTTCCATCTAAAGTGTCAGATTTAAGTGGAAGCATTAAAAAAAGAAACTTTGGCAGACAGTAATGGAAGCCATTTTACAGTAATGAAAGGTGCAAGAAGCAGTTCTGGAGAAAAACAGTTGATTGTTGCAGCTCATCCCAGGTAGTCAAAGACTTACTTTTTGGGGATTAAACTCAACAATCAACTATCTTACAGACCAGTGATTGGCTCAAGTCTCTCATCATCGCTGGATTTTCTAAAAACCGAAAACAGAGCCAAGAGGAGGAGCAGAAGTCTAGTTTTCTCACAGACCACTTGAATTACATTAATCTTAAATGCTATAATTAAATCTTTGCCCAATGGCGCCAAAAAATAAACTGCCAACCTCAGCTTTAATACAGTATACAGTGCAGTATGTACAGTTTTTGTAAGAAACTAAGGACAGTAGAGTACAACAATAATATGCATGACAAACATTGGGGCCAATAAATTATCAGTTATTTTTTATTATTCCAATAATTAAATTATAGCCATTAAATATGGGCTATAATAGTATCTGATTTGACAGATTATATCAAAGCATTTAATTTGAATTCTTGGGCAAAATGCTCTATAGAAGCTAAAGTATATTTGTAAAGGTTTTTGATGTACTTTACTAGAAAAAATAAATGAACATTTGAAGAGTCAGAACTGTTCTTTGTTTTAGTTGTAATAGTGACATCAGTTAGATTTGGTTCGGTCAGAGCTGTGGACCTTTAAATCGTCCATCATTGCTCACTACATCTTAGCCTCTCTTACACTCCTGTGTGGATAAACTGCAGATTATATGAACTTCTTTTTAAAGTACAAGAATTGGAAAAATTATTGGTTATCTTATCAGTATCAGCCATGAGAAGCAGGAAGTTCAAAAAGACAAAAACAATCCATATCGTAAATCCCTACAACAGTATTTCAACTAATAATGCAGACATTTTCACAATGCACTTTCACGATATAATGTACCTTGTCCAAATGTGTAAACATGTCCATCACAGGCCAACGCCACAGAGAACTGAGTTCCACAACAGACCTTCTTGATTCCCTTGTTGCAAAGCTGCTCCACTTTCTGAAATTAAGAACACCCAAAAATAATATTTCATCAATACTATATAAAAGCACTCAATTAAAGAAAGTGAATACTTAAAGCAAAGGGCACAAAGAAGGTAATGATGAGCATGACTTCAGTATTCCCCAATGGAAGCAACCAGGTACACAACATGAGGATTCCCAGATTTGAGCCTTTGTCACCATTAACTTACTTGAGGATAGTATTTCGCTGTCGAGGAGCCTGTTCCCAATTTGCCATAATCTCCATCTCCGAACGCCCATACCACCATACCATCAAGGGAGACCACAAGTGTGTGGTTCAGACCACACGACACCTGAGAAAGGGAACCAAGTTAGCTTTGTTTAGTTATATATTTTATTAATTTACCTTATGACTAAAAACAAACAGTCTGTGTCTTACCTGTCCCACATGATATCCCTCCAGGGCAGCCACCCTCTCAGGCAGCATCTTGTTGGACGTTGACCTTTGACCCAGACGACCAGACTCACCGCTGCCAAAGGTGAACAGTTTCCCGTCTGCTGTGACCACAGCTGAGTGCCGGAAACCACAAGCAAGCTGGGAAGAGGAAGAAAAAGCAATATGAAAGCTTCAGAAAACGTAAGAGTTAAAATGATTTGTCTTTGTCTAACACATCAGTTTTAGTTCTGATGCCGTCTTTAACACTTTGTTTGCTGATTTCAAAGAAAGTGTTTGTTTTTTTTTACAAAGAAAAACTGCGAGACATTGCAGACGCATCTTTTCGTATAGACGCCAAAGACACACTGTTGTTTACTGGATCAAATAGGTAATCTGAAGGTCAGTAAAGCTTTATATTCTGACATCAAAAAGTTTGAATAAAATACATTTGCCTCATTATTAAATATTGAACGTACTGATTAGTGGTCGACCAATATGTTTTTTTAAGGGTCAATACCGATATTGACTATTAGATCGAATAAAAGATCATTAGAACTTTTGAACATCTTAAAACAAAAAGAGCAGGGAGGTGCCAAAAAACAAAATAGCTCCCCAAAGTTTTATGAAGTAAACAAGCAGAGAGGAGTGGCTGCATCAGAGTCAAAGTAGCATTTTTAAATGAATTTATCTTATTGGAAATTGCATTAAAAAACTGAGATTCTGGTAATCTTGAAAATTATTCAAATAGAATCCTAATCCTAATACTGACGCACTGAATGCAGATTGAAGACATATATTGAAGAGACAAAGGGGCATCAGTGTCTGGTTCATGTCTGAAGCAGTGGTACTGTCTGTCTAACGCCAGTTAATTATTTTACTACTAATAACTTTCTTAATTCTTCCAACAATACAGCATAAAAGCACAAAACTGTCCCTCTCAATCTCAAGGGAGGTTTGTCTCTACCTGAACAACATCCTCTCCTTGTAAGGCCTCGATCTGTTTGGGTCTCCTCTGTCTTTCACTGTTGCCGTGGCCCAGTTTTCCGAAATCCCCGTCTCCCCAACTGAACACCTCCCCGGTCTCAGTCAGGGCCATGGAGTGTCCGTCAGATCCGCAGGACGTCACCAGCTGAGTCACCACATACCCTGAACAGAGACCAAAGAGTCAGTGAAGCTCAATTTATAAAAAATAAAAAGAAACAAAAGGAATGATGAATGAATGGAAATAGTTTTTAGTTTTGCTTGCTTGAGGCAAGAATGAAAATTTGTCACAGCATCTAAAAGCAGAACAGATTAGAGTGTGGGTGCTTCGGCCCTGGATGAATACTGTACCTTGAAAAGCAGAGATTATAGTGGGGACATAAAGATCGTCAGAATTCCCCTGGCCCAGTCTGCCATATTGTCCTTCTCCTACAGCCAGGACGGTCCCGTTGGACTGGACCAGGAAGGAACAATTCTGTCCACACACAACCTGAGTGACAATGAAAACACCCACAGAGAACAAAGAAAAATTAGAAAACAGTCGCAATCAAGGGCAGAAAGTCTGTGCCCTGAGTGGAAAAAGTCATCACCTGTTGTGTTTGTAACAGAGAGGATGCAAGTGTGGGCAGCATGAGGTTGGTTCCCATCCCTGCGAGCTGTCCGTAACGTCCGTTCCCCCACAAGTAGACCTCACTCTTCCCGCCTTGTTGCCAGTCCTAAGAAACACAGAAGGTAACATAGGAATCTATTATAACAGTCCAACTAAATCCCACTGTGCAGACAGAGGGTAACTGAAGTGTTAAGTCTGATATTTTTCAATCTGGACCATATTTTCCTATGTTTTTTGTGAGTGATGCCTGTGCCTGAGGGCCCTTCAGAAACTAAACTAAGCTACAATTAGCAACAATGATAAAATTACCATTTCTTTAAATTGAGTCTGGTGGCTTTGGCAAGAGCAATAAAACTGCTGTATCTTATGTAAAGAAAAAAAAAAGAAAAGGTCTATCTCTGCACGATCCTTTCCATAACGATGTCAGACACTTACAATAATCTGTGCATGTTGGTGGCAAAAACAAGCACTTCTAGTACTTACTCAAACTTACTTTGATGGTGTGCAGTTGCCTTTAAGGTCTACGTAGTAGCTTAGTTTCACTTCATGCTCTCCCTCAATACTGGACCAATTTCAAAAGTTGTTGCCCCCATTAAACGGTTGGTACCACTATATGCAACAAAGAGCTGAAATGCTAACCCTGCGTCTACCAGAGAGGAAAAGGTATATAACCAAACTCAGTACTGCCAGTGTATCTCAGTGCTCCTTTTCTTTATCTTGGTTTTCTTGAAGAAATGATCCGACTGAATGGCCAGAGGTTAAACACTATTTGCAACTATTTGATCGAATCAAGATCATCATTTAACCTCACAAAGATAAAAAACTGACCTTTCATGATTAGTTAACTTCAACTTCTACTGTTCGTCTGGTCAAATAAGCAGCTGTAACTACAGCTTGGGTACACAGTGTCAGGATCTCACAGTTTTCCTGTTCTTCCTGCTGATGCCTCGTGTCTGTATCCACTTTTGTCCTCTTAAAGGCTCGGTTTTTCAGTCTAGCAGCTTATAAAAACTCAGTTGGGTTCTTTATCCTGCTGGGTAAGTTTTTAAACATTTTTATGTTGTTTGCTAGCAAAAGGAGAGTGATAGAGAGGCACCTTCATGCAATACAAATCAAAGGAGAACGATGAACTGTTTTCCCCTCTGGTGTGTGCAAGACTTAATTGCGCTCTGTCTTTATGGGGCCCAGATCTTTATTTGCTTTTTATATATATCATATATATTATATTATATATATATAATATTATATGTAAAAGGTGTACTGTGTACTGTTTTAAACTGGCTGTTCTGTTACCTCTGGCCTGGTGGTTGCCCATGACATCAGCTGTTCATCCATCCTGAAGCTCCACTTACTGTTGTCCTACAAGACAGAGAGGTGTCTCAATAAATGCCTGCATTGAATAAACTTGAGTATATCTCAGTCAAATCCTGAAAAATATTCAACCATTTCCCTAAACAAACAATAACACAGAGTACTGTCACAACTCACCAGCGCTTTAGAGATTTCACTGTCATCCACGTCTTGAAATTCTGTAATAAATGAAGGATTCTGGGAATGCAGTACCGCTGGCAATAGCTTCCGCACTGCGGACAGTAGTGGCGTAGGTTGCGAGCCAGCTCCATTCTGACGGGCAGGAGTGAGCATCAGGAGTGGTGTTGTGTGGGGGACGAGGGAACCGGCACAGATGTTTCTCTAAGGACAGACCAACAGTCAGGGAGGCGAGGCTCTGCAGGAAGGCACTGTGGACGAGCTGGTCACCGGCCGCCACGTGGCTCTACGTTAAGACCAGAAATTTAAAGTCACGCTTCTGCTGAAGCTCACAAAACAAAACAACACAAAAACAACTTTAAAACATAGTTTCAGTAATGACCCGCTCATAGCTGTACTGCTCCTGCAACAGCAGCGGCAGCCTCTCCAGGAAGACGGCCAAACAAGGAGCCAGGTGTAGACCCAGGATGTTCTGGCTTCTGAGGACCATACGACAGGATGCTAACACGTGATTCTGACTGATCCAGTCAGGGGTGCAGCAGATCAACAAAACATCCTGCAGAAGAAACGAAGACAGAACAGAACTGTAAAGTGACACAAGCCTAAATGTGGGCACCTTTTTTCCATGAGCTCATATAGTAATAAAAAAGTAATGTGTATATAAACATGAGTTTTAAAAGATTTTAAAAAACTGAGCAACTGTCCATAGAAATCTATACATCTAAAATGTGTGACTTGGCGAGCAGGAATATGTACAGGCAGTCAATAAATAAAGTATATGAGAAGACTAAATAAAGTATATAGAAGATCATGAAGAAAAGCACTGTGATATAGTTCGGCATTTTGGGAAATACATTTTATTGCTTTCTTGTCAAAAGTTAGATGATTAATACCACTCTCAAGCCCTGTTTACACCTGACTTTAACATGTTGTGGGTGATCTGATCACAAGTGAACAGTTCTGAGTAGGTCAGTTCACACCTGATATTACAATCCATCTCCACATACGTGCCAAGCGACAACTTGTGATCTCATGTCTGTGCACTGTATGCAAATAAACACGTACATTATTCCCATTTGCAAAGGCCGAATGTACTGTTGTTTTTAACCGGCGGCCCAGCAGCAGGAGCCAAAATGCTGGAACAAATGGACATGATGTTTTTCAAACAAAGACATGAATAAATAAATTATCAAATGAACAAATTAAATAACATTTGCCAAATTTAGAAGAAGGCCCAAGTAATTAAGAATTTGTTGTAGACAGCATTTCACAAAGTTTATGAAGTTCCTGCTAACTGAACAACTCACAAAACTGCACAATTTTGAAAGGAAGTCTGTTAATAAAATGTTATTAACAGTAAATATGTTGAAGGCACAAATTATTAAGAATTTGCTGTAAATTCTTAAGTTTCTTCTCTCAACAACTCTCAAAATTACACAATTTATAAAAGGGGTCTGGGGATATTGTGGTTACTAGATCAATGATGAAACCAGTTGAAACAGTGTATTCACACACACCTGCTGCTTATCTTGGCAGTTTCATGTGTACTTACAGGAGTTGGGTAGACGATCCTTCAGTGTGGCCAAGGACACACATGTGGTTGCATGCTGTCCAGATCACTTCCAAATGTGGTCTGTGATTGGATCTCAGTGCGACTTGGGTGCAATGACTCCTTTACTTAAAGCTGTCCACTTCTGATCACATTACCCTAAACGCATGTTAGTGCCAGGCGTAAATAGGGCCTAAGAGATTGATTTTCTCATTTCCCTCTCAGCAGGTAAACAAACAAATACATTTCCCCAAACGTCCAACTATTCCTTTCATGTTTGATGCAAATTAAAGATATGAGTTATCCAAATTACCTTTGACCTCCCAAAGCAGGCGCTACACCCATGTTTGGTATCCAGGTAGTATTGACGACTGCACCCAAACCTGTAACCGTCTGTGTGACTGAACCATCCTGCAAGATGAAAATGGAATGAGACTTCAGACAGATTTATATTAGAGTAATACACAATATAACTGCTAATGTTTACTGTTAAGTAAGTAATCCTTGGTCAAGAAGTATCAGCACCAACGAATGTTGTTTTCTGACCTGTAAGGACCAGATGTTGAGCAGTCCGCCGATCCCCCCAGAGACCAGAGCAAGCCCACTGGAGCAGAATGACAAGGACTTCACTGCTGTAATGTGGCCTTGAAGTACGAAGACACACTTTGCACCCTCCTGCCAGAAAAAGAAACAGAACTGGATGATTACATTAGCTAAAATCAGAGACACTACTTCTTTAAAATCAAACTAAATGAATAACTGGCACATAAAATCCTGATAAGATTTTATTATACCACAATGTCAAGACATTGGAGGAACCAGGGCTGCAAAACGGAGCTCAGCAGATCCAAACTGACCTTCATGTTAGTGTTTTTATCCTGGCTTGCAGGGCTGTTCAGTATGTTGGGTAAAGATACAACAGTGCCCCCCTGTGGCAGTGTCCAGACATGCACGGAGCCATTCTGACAACCTCTGTACAAACATGGAGAGAATTACATTAAAATGAGAATTCCAATCTCTTTCTTTGTACTGTAGCATTGTTAAGGTTTGTTGTTGTCAAGTTAAGAGAGAGAAATTAAGAATTAATTATGTAAACTCACGCAGCCATCATGAGCCTGGGATCAGGTGCTCTGCCAGCGAGGGGCACCATTCGGCGATGTTAACAGTGCTGGGGTGAAGGAGGGAGTGGAGGGTCACCCAGGTGCCTCCAGAGCGCCCCAGTATCTTCACCACCTCAGACCTCCCCAAACACAGCAGCAAGTGTCCTGTGGGGTCCCATTTTAGAGAGCTCACAGCATCCTGTAACGTGAACGCAGCATGAGTGGAGTAGCCAATAAGAGAAAATCGACTGGAAAATGTTTCTGCATGACAACAAAGTCACATATGTAGACTGATTTGGGTCTTTTATGTTGAGCTCCACATGCAATGAGTGTGGCATGCATTTTGCAAACAAACCTGGAAGACAGACAGCACTGCAGGCTGCTCATTCTCATATGTCTCAGTTAAGGCCAAAAGGATCTTTCCATTGGGGTAGCCCACTGCAAATGGCTTGTCCTCACTGTGCCAGGCGACACACTGGGGAGCTAGCAGAGATCAGAGGAGAGAAACTGCCTCTAAAACAAATAGTTTGAAAAATACATTTATTTATTTCTTGCTCAGAGTTAGATGAGAAGTCAAAACCACTTGCATGTTCGTACACAAAATATGAAGCTACAGTTAGTTCGCTTAGTATACTGAAAAGAGACAGACTGAGAGCATCATCACAAATATTTAATCTCCTCACCCTCTTTCCTGTGGCAGTGGGTGAGTTCGGTGCTCTTAACATGCAGGTCGATCTCCTGCATCGTGACCTGCAGCCAGCAGAGGGAACCGTCCAGCCGTCCCACCAACAGGCTCTCAGCAGGTCTGTTTTTACCGGCCGCTGGCTGGTCCAGAACCCACAAGCTGAAGGCCTGAGCCCAGCAGAGGGCTGTGACCCGAGACATCTGAGCCTCCACATGACAGTGAGATCCTGCAAAGAAAACAGAAAAATTAACATTTTTTACAAGGTAACAAGATGTGAGACAAAAATTGTTATTCAAAGCAGAGTATTTTAGATGTCTTAAAATCTGTCTGGAGGGGATCTTTATGTAAGTTGAAGTCTTAAGCCTGAGAACTCCTGTGGGATGAAAACGGTGACAGTTGTTTGCATTTTACCTTTTCAATGTATTGGTGCTGAGCCAAAGTTAAAGTAGTCATGGACAAGGTTACAAAGATGAAGTTCAGCAACATTTCAAGTAACAGTACAGTTACAGTAAGTTACAGATTTTTACAGACCTACTTATGGTACACTCAAGATACAAGTAGCGCATATGATTACACAACTTTGAATGACTCATGAAAGCTGCAAGGCCAATGTTTTCATTCATCAGACGTGCAATTTTTATAAATATTTTTGTTAACAGATGTTGATGTTGCAGTGCCTCACTTGTTTCTGTTTTTCTTTCCCTTATCTTTTTCTTATGTGTGGAATACAACGTGACAAAATGTTGCTGTCAATTATCGAGAGACACTCCCACAGGAGAATACTCTCCCTCACCTGTGCACACAAACTGGGGCGAGCTTTATCATTATCAATAAATTGTGACCTCAAGCAAGAATATTGTGCTGGATCTTCTTTCCTCAAGACTTAAGTTACAGTAAGCAAAATCACTCAACTAGAGTAATTTTCTTTTTATAGAAGTGATGAAATAAAAATGCATCAGATCAGTAAAGAGACAAAGAGCCAGACTCACCCCTGATGTTCATGATGTTGATGTGTTTGTTCTCTGGGGCAGCCAGAAAGTTTCCCCCTGTACTCCAGTATACAGGAGACATGTGATGACATCTACCGGCCCTCTCACTGCTGGATCTATCAGTCTTACTGCAGACAGAGGAAGGAAGAGTTTTTAACTATAAGTAATCTCAGTTTTTAGATAGCATAGATCTTTAGAAATCTCTAGGTCTGTAGCTTCATCTACAAGAATGCAAAAATTAACTTTTCATATTTTGCACTTTGCAGTTAAAGATGGAACGTGTGTTTCTGTGTGCAACTTCAGAATTTAAGACTTTCTAAATCAAATATTCTCAGACAAGTTTTGACACTTAGCCTCTAACATTGCCTTACACCCACTAGCTAATTGTAGGATCAACTATAAAGATCTTGTTTTAGGTTTCAAAACAGTTATTGTAAGCCACAGAGCAACGATCAACAACAACAATAAACAGTGAAACCCTCACTGGATCAAACACTACAGAAACAAGCAGACTTAACCTGGTAATGCAGGAGAAGGTGGTCTGTAGCTCCACAGTGCTCTGATTGATGCTCCATAGCTGCACCACCTTGTCCTGAGAGCATGTAGCCAGTAAACTCTGATCACTGTTCCAGGTACAGCTGGCCACCTGAACAGAACAGAAATAATGGAATGCTTTTTTTTTTAACTTAATAACTTAATATGTACTCTAAAAACTTAAGACAATACATTAAAACAAACAGAAAAAACTATTGATAACAGACGTCAGTAAGCCCTAAAGTGACGGAATAGTGATGTTGTAGGTAGTTTGGCTATTTTACAAGGTACAAGGTTCATTTATTTGATCATTTTACAACACACGGTTGCAAAACAAAATGTTAGTCTGTAGCCCCTTTATGCAGCTTGCATATACACACAAATGGATGAACAAATGTCATAAAATACAAGATTCATTTATTATTTTATAACACAGCATTATGTATTGAGATGCTAGTTGTAGTTCCTTTATGCTGATCATAGAACAAAAAATATATAAATAGATGAATAAATAAGTCATAAAAATAAACATATTTCAAGGTAGAGTGCCTGAGACTTGGGATGTGCCTATAGCCTGAGGAAAGGCGCACACAACTGAGAAACAACATGCACAAATCTCAGGAGAGTTTTGCAAATCTCGCTACTCTAGAGTCCCCATCCGGACGCAACTCTTCCACAAAGGCTGACGTGTTTCTACCATACACTGGCTCTAATTAGCATTTTTATCCACTTACTGCTGTGTACACTAATCATTGGTGCTGTCATGTGAGGTACAAATTATTAAATTGCCGTTTTACAGAGGAAGTGAACATACATGTCGTTTACGTGGATAGTGGATGGCCCTGACATTAGAAAAGTTTCTAAGTTAACTTAAGAACTTTTTCTGAAAAACAAACCAAAAAACATTTCATCCTTTTGTGAGAACAAAATGATGAAAGGAGTCCCTCACCTTGTTGTAATGTCCCTCCAGTCTCTTGAGAGGACATTTGCGCAGGTCTCCAGCCAGGTCACTGTATGTTTGAGGCTGATTAGGACCGTCCCTTCCTGTGGCAGCCAGGGCCTGCACCAGCTGCTGAGCTGCCCACTGGCGGTGTTTGCTGGTCAGCCTGGCAGACAGGACACAGGCTGCCAACGCATTAGCCAGCTCCAGGGGGCCCACTCTGGCACTCAGATGGGGTAAAGGGGAAGGAGGCAAGGACGAAGAAGACACCCCCTGGTTTCCTGTGTCTGGGTCAAACAGACAGCTACTGTGAATAACAAAGTCAAATGATTTTACACTGTAATAAATAATTACTCATGAATAACTGCTTTCTCTCACCATTAGCCTCGTGGTCAGCTCTGTCTGGGCTGTAACAGTGAACACCCTTCTCAGTGAGCAGAGACACCAGACTTTGTGTGACCAGGAATGTAGGGGGTGTCTGGTCGTTGTAGTCCTTCTGTTGCTGCGCTCCCTGTGCTGTTAGACTGGAGTTCAGACATGCTCTCTGCTGTGGGTCACTGATGGCTCCAATGTTCACCCCTGTAGCTGCTGCCATCAGGTCCTACAGGTAAAAATATTAATACGATATTCAGTTTTTAGATGTTCAATCCATTCGCTAGTGGTTACATTCACTCTCAATTCAATAATTCTGTAACCTCTCCAACACCAACATCCAAGGCCAACAATACCATGCTGACTTGTTAGGAAGGGGCTAAAAAAAAATGCTCCAAACATAGGCAAAATTTGGGTGAAGGAAAAATGGCCTGACACTTTTCAGAGGGGTCCCTTGACCTCTCACCTCCAGATATCTGAATGAAAAGTGGTTCTGCAGTTACCCGAGTCTCCCCTTTACAGAAATGCCCACTTCATGCTAATCCTATGCTGTTTTGGGCAAAACCTTGCAGTTTTTGCATGCAGTTTAAATTTGCAGTTTAAACGGATGGCAGCACATTTTCCTAAAGCTGAACAGGGATTGTGGTTGTGAGGTTTATAATATAGGACTGATATAGTCATTGTGCTACAAATTTTAGGCCATACAATGATAGCATATAATTAGTATACACAGTATTTATAAGTCATGTATTGACAGAAGAAAACGGACCTGAGTGCAGATCTCCACCAGCTGTCTGTAAGCAGCAGGGCTGTGTGACACCACACTGCCGATGGCTGAGGAGAGGAAGCTGAGGCAGGTGGAGTTGTTGCGCTCTGTCGCCACCCCCCCTTCACACCTGGCTGTCTGTCCACACAGGTGTGAGCCCTGCCTCCCGCTGCCAGCGTCATCAAACGAACCAGGATACGGATATCTGCCAGACCCAAGGACTCCAGTCCGTTAGACTGGCTGCACACCGACGCACTGCAGAGGAAGACGAAAGAAGACTCTTGAAAGCACAATAAATTAGTGAAAAAACAAATATATCAGCTAGGCTAAATTCTGGACTGGTGTACCTGGAGGCAGTCTGAGACAGCGCTCTCATCACCATGCTGTAAGCGAGCAGAATCTGAGCTGTGGAGGTGACTCTTCTTAAAGCTTTTAGTCTATCATGAAAGTCCCTCAGTGATACCGCCTGCTGTCCAAGGTTCAGAGATGTCTTCTGTTCAACTAAAGCATTCCCTGGTGAGGAAAAACACAAATCAAAAGTCATCTATTATGCTTTATTATATTCTATTATGTCTCGCTAAACCCACATTTTTCAAGCATGGCACGCTGATCCATCTGGTGTGAGCCTGCAAAATAGTCAAAATACTGGATCCAATGGGACTACTGGGAGTACTGTATGTGTGCTTCAGATGCCCAGCTATGATAAATGAGTAATGAGTCACTGTGCTGCAGTAAGTTTGGCTATGGTTGGATTCTGCTGCTGCCAGCAGGCACAGAGGGATTGTGGGTGTGTGTTACAACAAGTGGGCTAAATCTTCCATCAGAGATAACATTACAGAGACATTCATTACAACATGAACAACAGGACAGTGAGCTGGTGAGTAACTGCAACCTAATGCTCTCTATATAATTTAATATTTAGAGCGTGCGGATGATAGAATTTTAATTGTCTTTGTGGGTGGCTGGTTTGGTGTCACACTGTCCTGGAGATCTGTCAGGTGGATCTGCAGAGAAAGGGACTGAAAAAATCAGTTCTGAAGTGGCTTAAAATCTTGAAAACTTCAACAATTGTTTAAAAGGGTTGCATGCTGAGATCATGTCGACTGCAAACGTTTGTATTTATGTTGCAGAAAATAATTTTCAACCACATTTCTCAGTCTAAAAAATCCTTAAATTTCATTTTCTCAACATCAATTTCCATTTTCAACTGACTCGTATTGAAGAGTGTGCACTCTGAGGATGGATGTATATACATATATTGGCAATAAGGGGGGTCTCTCAACCATCTCCAGAGCAGAGGTGCTCGCCATCCAATCGCCAAAAAATGCAATTGTTGCAAAAGTCCCCAAATGTCAAGTGTTTTTGATATTTTGAATTCTTCTGAAGGTCTTGGTGTCTTAATGTGATCTTTTGGGGGGATTTTTGACCATTTCTATAAATTCCTGATGGGTCAAAAATGGTTAAACTGTGTACAAAATCTGTGTAATAAAGCATATTAACCCCCCAAACTTGCTGCAAAAACTCATGAGACATGATAAAACATGGGATTTGTCATCATATACTTCAATCATAATGTTCTAAACCCTTATACACTCTAAACTTTTAAAATGTGAGCAAACACATAACCAAAACACAATGCTTTTTACTGATTTCATTTTTTAGAAGTGAAAAAACTTCTAAAAAAAATGACAAAAATGGGTTTATGTCAGTGAGGAGGGAAGTTGAAGAGATTTTAGCCAGGATACAGCTGTTTTCCTAATTTACAAGTTTGCCTGGAGCTGTTTTTTTGTCTTCTTTTTTTCTCTTCTGCACTTGTACATCATAATTATCAAACTTCACATGCACAAAAGTCAAAGGACATCATTACTTTTTGTGTTCTCTTTAGGAATTCTGTTTAACTTAAAAAATTTTCTGAATAAAATATTTTGAGACCCTCCTTAACTCAAATAATGCATTCAACGTAGAACAGGACTTGGTCTTTCTACACCAAAACTAGCTCAAAAAACAAAACAAAACCCCATAATACCTTTAGGAGCCACTGCTCTTGTAGGGTCAGCCGAGCTGTAAACCAGGGCTCCGAGGGGATCTGGCTCCGTGAAGGCAATGGGGTCTGGCACCAGCTTCTTTTCAGTCAGTCCCAGCGGTCTCAGCAAAAGCCCAAAGTCCTCCAGTCCTGTCAGCTTATCGGAGTCGCACTCATCTTGGTGGCTCATTTCCCAATCATCTAAGTAATCAGAGGCACCGTTCATAATAGAAAATTCATTGTAAAATCCTTTAAAATAATTAAATCAACCTGTGGTAGTGATCCTACCATCTGACGTGCTGTCCAGTTGGCCAATCAGATCAGATGTCAGACCTTTAATCCTGAAGCAAATGGAGGACAACAATGATAAATAACAGGCTATATAATCAGTTTATTCACCAAGTATTTACAAAAGTGTGAGAACAAGAAACAGCCTACAGTAACCACTGTTGGTTGCTATGTGAAGTGTGTTGCATTGTCTCCTGTATTTTCTACTCTACCTCTCGTATTTGGAACTTGGGTCGTTCATGTTTGCAGCCAGATACTTTTCCCTGCAGGAGCTGCAGAGGAGGTAGAAGGGGAAGTTGGAGCCACACTCTCCTTTGAACCAGACGTCCACGTAGGCCCCGGTGCTGTCATAACCCTTACGCGCCGCACTCTGACCGCAACCCGGGTGACGCGCTTTATGTGATTGTTAAATTGCAGCGTGAGGGTGTTGCACAGCTCACACTTCACCATCTGACTGTGCTCCTCTCCAGCCTAAAAGAAAGAAAATAAGATGGATCATGATATTTCTAGTAAGAAGCATAAAAAGTTTCAAAGATATTATCATGACAAATTATATTTTTGTTTTGCCCATGTCATGCAGCCATGCAGGCACTCAGCCCAGCGTGTGTCACCTCCACTATCTGGAGTGTGTCTCTCTCCAAGCTGAAGAATGAAGGTGTGAGCAGGTCCTCATAAGATTCTTCATGGTATGGATCGTCCATGTAGCCCAGCTCCGACTCCTCCTCAGCAGAGTAGGGATGAAACTCCACCTGCTCCGGCCAATCACTGACCGATGAGTGCTGTTGGTACAGCTGCGGGAGGGGGTTTGGTGACGGCAAGTCTGAAAAGATGATGGTGGCTCCAAATGAAAAATGCATGGTAAAATAATAATAATAATAATGACAATAAACAGAAAAGAAAAGCCATAGAATTAAAGCTAAATAGACATCAAACAAGTATGTTAATCACATTAAAGTAAATAAAAAATTGTTTCCGGTCTCTGAGTTTAGGGTAACCACCCATCAGTGGTCGTATCATGCTGTGTGTCCCATAACTGGGGCTATGAGAGGGTTTTTTTCCACTCAGAAAGGAAGTATGTTTTTCGGGTCTGCAGGTAAATAATCAAGAAAAGGTGTCAAACACTCAGTAACAACTCATCTTTTCCTTTAAAGTCACCTTTCATGGGGGAGGGTGTATTTCCCTGCACCAGAGGGTAACACTTGGCAGGATGACTTAGATCCAATTGGGCAAGATGCACTTCTGAGCAATTAAAAAGAGTTTCTCAAGACGTTTGCAGTGTGATGCAGGGAGATGCAATTCTCTGGAGGGAAGGCCTACGAGGAAAACACCAGTCTCTTCTTTAATTTATGTTTTATCCCACTAATTACCTTGGAAATAAATGTCCAGAATCTGGAAATTAGTTTATGCTCCCAGAAGTAAAAGCAATACTTGATACTTCATTTATTTTGTGCAAGGTAAGGGCTAACAGGGGTAATATACAGCCTATGAAGAATCTTGTACTGAGTCTTCCTTTGTCTGTTACTTGTAAACATAGCAATACCAATAGCCAATTATTACGAATATATACGTCAGTACCTAAATCGCTTCCTATTTACAAGAAATATTTGGCAACTTGTGTCAGAGGAACCGAGAAGTGAATAAAATGATACAAAATGTTTTCCATTTTGGCACTCCAAGGGAAATTTTGCTACGTCGCTACAAGGGAGGTTAGCAGAACAGGAAGTTATTTGCAGAAATCAAAGAAATGTTGCTTGGGGATATCAAATATCTCCCATAACTGCTGGAAGGACAATAATGCATAATCTTTAAATAACGGAACATGATAATAATACATGAACCCCCTTGTCAGTGCAGAGAGCAAACCCAGAAATCAGCAAAATAAAGATTTAATCACGTTATTTCAATCACATAATGCCTGCATTTCCAACAATATGTGATTTAACACAGCTTCAGTGTTGTGACACTGACCTGCCCTTCGGAAGGAAGTCCTCTGACTCGGGCCTGAGCGTCGCCGCCGTGCTGGAGGAGGCCTGTTCCTGGTGAGGTGGACGTCCAAGAAGTTCTCCCTCTCGATCCAGTCGAGCCCTGGCAACAGGCTGTAGACAAAATAACAAACAGTCCGTCATTCTACTGGTTGTATTTAAAACAGTGATAAAACCATAATGTCAGTGCCAATTGACAAATGTCAGTATTTTCCTCAAATCCCTGACCTTTCACTGGGTTGACTGGTGGGGCGCTCAGGACATTGTACCGTCTCTGGGCCATCTGGCGACGGGGTCTCAGGAGCACCCTCCGGTCTTGATGACTCAGCTGCCTGCTGCTCCTCAGTCAGGGGGTGCTCCAACATCCAGCTCGCCAACACCTCGATGGTCTGAGAGTCCAGGTCACCTGCTACATCTGGGAGGGACCACAGGGAAGTTGAACTGTCAGAGAAAAGATGGATCATGGAGTGCTGCATCGGTAATTCATGTCGGACATCGCCACCAGATGATCATGCTTCTGTGCGCTGCCTCGGGTCAGGCTGGCACATCTGCTCTGACGGTACAGAGTGTGTGACGACGGGTAGCGTGGGAAATTTGTGAAATCATAAGTGAGGGAAGGCCTACAATTTCAACAATGTGGAGTTTATTTGATTAAAAGGGTGATGCAAAAACATTACACTGTGTTTTGGTGCAATGTGTAAACGTGTATTCATGTTCACATTTTCTTTTTTACTCGTTGATAACAGATATGATATACATATATAATCTGTGCCATGCGTGAGCAAAGAATCTGAATTTGTTAACTTTTACCATTGTAGAAAATGTAGTCTTAGAAGGCAACAGAAGGAATTTGAGACAAAATGAGAAGTAAAATCTAAGAACTATCCAACAAATTACATAATTCAAAGAGCTACAGTCTCTGACGTACACGTTGTTTTGAGGTCTTTGAGATTTTTGAACACCCTTTTAATAATAACATATATCAAATACGTGACAAATGTAACAATATGTACTGTCTAATACAACTGGGAGGCCTCAGTTGTTTTCTACCACAAGTAACAGCATCAGGGTTCTGCAGGTTTCAACAAGTCCAATTTAAATTTGAATTTTAAGACTTTTAAATATCTTTTAAAAGAAGAAGGGAACTCCAGACCTATTTCACATCAATTCTAGCAAAAAAAATAACGTTCTTAGCGCAGAGTGGGTCCATTGGTTGGTTGGGTTTGTTTTGTTGTTGTTACAGCGTGATCAACTTTTCCCAAAAACACCTTTAGAAGCGAGACTGTGCAGTTAATGCAGCTTTATAATACTAAGGTTCATAAGGCAATCATTTTTTCAGACCTGTCAAAATCATATTTAAGATATTTTAAAGCCTAAAATTATGATTGGATTTGAGACTTTTTAAGGCTTTTTGCAGACCTGCAGAAACCCTCATCATGTTTATCCTTAAACTGTTAACTTAAAAGTCTTCCTTCAAAGAAATATGACGCATAATTTCATTCAAAAACTAGACTTTTCTGTATTCTAAATACTACAAAACGGCTGCAGCACACGGTGAAGGACAGATGTTTTAAAATAGAAAGCACATGAAACATAAAGTTTAGCGATATCAGACACAATCCACAAAGCAGTACCTGCTGCCTCCATGGCCCAGTAGATATGTCTCATAGAGAATCCCATTTCTAGCAACCGACTGGTGACAAACATTTGTGTCCGTTCTGGTGGTTGAGGAGAAAAGGAAAAGTACACAAAAAACAGAAAACAAAAACAAGCCCACAGCTCCATTTTGAAATTCTCAAATGTGTAGTGAAATTTGTGAAATCAATAAAATATTTTCACATTTTGTTTTTTTTCCCTTTAGTTCATCCTCTGTGTTTGTAGTTTATAGACTCTGAGAATCCACTCTATTTCAAGTATTCAACTGAGCTTTTATATCCAAAATGAATAATTAAAGCTACTCTTTTAATCCTAATGTATCCTAGGATGTCAGAGCAATGACCTTCCCAGAACTGTTCAAAAATAACACCAACATAACTGATGATGAAACAAATGGTGCCATTCAAGCATGTGAGTGTGCAAACTGTGTCATGCATGCATTTGATTTGAGTTTTAATATCGTATCTGTTCAACAGCAGAACAAAACACATGCTGTTTTGAGCAGATCAGTTGTGACAAATAGCTTAACAGATAAGACCATGCAAGAGACAGACAGTTCCCACTGAGTCGTCAGAAATCTACTTTACTCATTTTATCATAACTTCATTTATAAATTATATTAGTAGCAGTGTGAATATGAAGCCAGCATGGGGAAAAAGTTAGTTAAAAACTGAACTGACCTGCAGGACTGCAGTGATTAGCAAGGCTATTCTTTTTTCTAACAAAGCATGTTGTTTATCACTCATTGTAAATAAGGAGAAACATTTAAATGAGATGTTTTTCTTTTCTTTTATATGGACTAACGTCAGTTTTTCCCCCCATTACCGTCTCTGCGCTTGTTCTTACCCAGGCTGCTTCTGGCCTGTGTGCTGCAGGGGCCTGGTTCCATGAAGCTAGTCTGCTGCTCTGTGAAGGCATCACAAGAAGCAGAACTGGCCAGGCTGAAGCAGGGGTGCAGCACGGGGGGCGCGCTAACCAGGCCGGTAAGCGTGGGAAACCGAGTTAAGACCATGTGCCTGGAGGGAGTGAAGATACAGTATATACAGTGATAACACAGAGCAAGTGGTGCTACGCTGCCACTTTTCAGTCCTGACCACACATTTGAATATAAGGGCGCGTTCATATCTAACCTATTTCGTCCAATCAAAACAAACCCTGGTCCGTTTGCCAGGTTAGTGCGGTTCATTTGGGCTGGTGTGCAAGGTGACAACTGAACCCAGGTGTAGACCAAACAACCAGACTGAGGCTGCTTGAAAAGGTTGAAAGCAAAAGAGCCAACCACAGGACTTTATCATAGCAGATATGAGATTTTAGAATCTTTTCAAAAGCTAAACTACTAATAAATTAATCTGCTGATCTTTAAATCTGTGCAGGAAACTGGCATATAATTGATCTGTATAAACCATGTGCAGGATTTCCCTTTGATTACTGCAAGGCCAGTGAATGACAGGGCCTAAGCATCAGGAAATTTTATTTTCAGGGGATAAATCTTCAGAATATAATGGTTGGAAAGCTCACCACCAACATCTGCACAATAGAGAGGTGAAGATCCATGCCTTCCGATGTCTGCCCCTGGGATCTTATTTTGGAAAAATGTCTACGGTAGTCAACGATGAGAGACAAATAACTTTTTGATCCAGTTTGAATTGTGCCATGAATTCTACTATAGTTGTTGATTTTTTTTTTAACTGTGGTGAATAAATGACTGTGAATGAAAGTATAAGTATAAATCTGTATTCTGCATTTATAGCCGTCATTATATCATCACAGAAACTATAAGGCCCTACCTCAAAGCTGCCATCAGTCTGTCGCTGGCCCACGCCAGAAAAACCACCACCACCGACCACCAGTCCATGTCGAATGATACTTGCCACCGGGCCTTACAACTTTGCTGGGGGAAACGCTACATGTATATATTTGTGCAAATCATCTATTAACATGTTTGCACGTCAGCACGGGTATTTTCCCTGATTAAAAGGTCAAAAGCCGTTAAAGCTGCTGTGCTTCTATTCTATTCTGTGTACTTTGTCAGGTCATTAAGTTCAGTAAAAAGTGTGTGCTAAGCCACAAATCATTACTCCATTATAAGATTCCTCCTTTTCTTCCTGTCTCTCCCTGTTATCATTATTCATGTGGTCAGTTTCAGTCTATTTAGCTTGATTTAACTCCACGGACAAGCTGTCAGTTGCATTTCCCTTTGCACCACTGGCTCGAGCTATAGAGAGTTCCAAAGGGATGATGTTTAATGATGACAGGATCCATTTGGAAATCCAGAGTTCATCATGAACATCTTTTGGTGACTGTCAGGCCTAAAAGCAGAAGTTTTCTCTGAGATCTGTTGACATTAATTACTGAATCATCATTTTGCAGTCTAGTTACACAAATAATGGTATTTCTTTGTGAGCTCTTTGTGACACCAAAGAACAGAAATATACACATCAGGAGCGTTGAGGTGCTGCATAAACTTCTGTCAGTCACCAGAATTTGATTTCTCCTCAGAGGTCTTGATTGATGCAGGGTGGACTATTGCCAAAACTGTCTAACCAACAAGTTACCTGTCAGTCTGTATGACTTTTTACTTCTCTTGGTTGGCCAGAACTAAAATGCGACAATGTATGATTTTGTTTCCCTTGTTCTGAACCAAATTAATCAACTTACAGGTTTGAAAACACCCTAAAACTATCTGAAGGAATGAACTGAGCTTCATTCAACCTCATAATAAAGCCAGGCATGTATCCTTATATATCAGCTATTTGGATCTCAACATTACGCTCAAGCCCCGTATTTGTTGCTGTGGTATCGACACATATTCAGAGACGGTGGAACAATATGTGTTTTGTACTGTGAGAGAGACTTTGGCAAAAAGCTTGGTACTATTCTTGTCAAAAATCTCCTCCCCGCAGGGCTTTGATTTTATTTTCTGCACTGAAGCCGTGTGTTTCTTTGCCTCTTGGAGGCAGGAATAACACTGACGCTATCAGCTGGCTGGGTTAGGAGCAGAACAAGCAGGCAGAGCTGCAGTGTAAGTTAAAAGACGGTGCAGGCAGAATCCTCACTCTCTGATTTCATTTATATCCTAACTCACCCATTCCCTGGACTTCAGAAAAGCTGCTGCTGCCAAAAAACACACGTCTGTAGTATCAGTGACAACATAAGAACTGACCAAAACTCTGGTTACTGTGTCCAGTTAAACCAAACCATTTATTATTAACTCATTCTATACTCACTGAAGGAGGCTGATGGGAAAGAAAGGATTGAAGTTTTCAAGGCCATCTGCCTGCAGGTTTGTTGGCAGAGACGATGCCAAGTCAGTGTTAGAGGATGAGGCAGAGGCTCTGTTTGATTGGCCGAAGATGGCGGTGCCTTCTGACCCCGCGCTGTACAAGGACACAGAGCTGGAGGACTTGGAAATGGGCTGAGACGAGTGGTGGCCAGATTCTGCAAGGACAGGGTACAGAGGAAGGTCAGATCACACACAATACTTAGTATAATACTGCATATTTTATTTTGAGCATGAATACAACAAAACAAAGCTGTTTTTAAGTCTGTCAGTCCAACTCTTTAGTCCACAGGACGGGTTTAAGTCAGGTCTCAAGTCTTTATAACAAAGGGTGAGAATCAGAGAGAGTGACCAAATGAAAGTTCTTGATGAGCTCTTTCTACTGAAAAAAAGTAAGTGTAGTTTCGTCTTTTTGGACAATAGGGACCCAGGCACAGGACACAGAGACTGCAGGTACAGAAAGGCAAAGGAAAACTAATGAAGAACTCGGAAGTATCTCCTTTCACATCAATCTGAAACTTACATGATCTGTTTGAAATACGCTATACCTGTTTTATATAATTATAGTGCTATATTTACCATGCTTGATCTCTGTGTTTGATAAGTTATTTGACCGAATGGCTATTTGGTTAGGATTAATGTAATTTTTTGGTATTCAGTGAACTAATTATTAGATCCCTCTTGATAGATATTGTATAGATTTTGTAGCTTGTAGCTTTCAATTGGGTATTCAGCAAAATGGTTATTAATATTTTAACAGAATTAAAAACATTTAATGAGCTAATATGATAAATTGATAATTTTATATGACACTATAAAAATGGATTACCGTTACTTTTTAACTCATTAATGTAAAGATTTTTTGTTTTTCGTTTTGGCTTTCCTGTAAAGTTTGTCAAATCGCCTCCTGAAGTCAAGATGCAAGTTTTTCTGAATGTTGTTATTAACATGTCACAGCATTTTAACATTTTTCTTTAAAGTTGTGGTGTTTTTTTACGGACCAAATAGAGCCGCAACGTCAATCATTAGAAAATGAATTTGCTAATTTGACAGCTGATTGGTTCCAGCTTCTCCAATGTGAATATTTGATGCCTTTGGTTGTCTTTACATCACTTGTGAACCAAATATCTTAAGGTTTTCTAGTGTTGCTCAGGCAAAACAAGACAGTTACAGTCATCACTTTAGGCTCTAGGACATTGAGATGGGAATTTTTCATTGTTTTCTGATGATCTGTGGACCAAATGATTAATCAACAATGAAAACAATCGATAGCTGCAGCCCTAATACCAAGCAAGTAATTTCAATGCAAAGGCCAAATAATTAAATATTAGTGGTGTGTGGCTAAGCAAGGCCTCCGTGTCACTATTGTATTTATTTCTTAATTGTTTCTGGACTTTACAAGGTTTACAAAGTTTATGACAAGTCCAAGTCCTCATCTTTGTGACTTAAGTGTGACAAAAGTCCATAAATCCATAAATCTCACTACCTTTGTGTTCTTTGTCCTGCAGTCTGCTGATGGCTCCTTTGTAGATCATGATCTGAGCCCTCTCCAAGTCGACGAGGGACACGCTCTGTTTGATCGGACAGGGCCTGACCGCCCACTTCACCATGCTCTGCACCACATACTGCAGCACTGACCTCAGCTCAGCACTCTCGTCCCACTGTTTGCTGCCGGCCTTGGCCTGGTCGGGGTTTGGGCTGGTCAGCGGAGTCATTGCAGAGTTTGGAGGGTCGTGTTTAGGCACTAGGAGCAAATCTGACAGTTTGTCACAACTAAAAATGACAGTTAGGGATTTAAGAGCTCCAATAAGAAGATATGAGACTCTAACTGCTCTCAGCTCGAGGGCAAAGGCTTCAACTTTGGAGGGGTGGGATGTCTGGGGAGTTTGGGTTGACTCCTGGTGGTCTTTGGTTGCGGACGGTGATGGGGAGGGGTCTGACTCAGCCTTCTGCTCTTTAGACTTCCTCTTCTCATCTTCCGTCAGCAACCTGACGTCCGCGGACACATCTTCATCCTGACAGCTTTGTGTCTCACACCCTTTCATGTTCTCCTCTGAGTGTTTCCGTTTGGGAGCCAGATGAGCTCCCAGCCATCCCTGCTCCTCCAGCAGCCCATCAAATAAATCAGATCTAACAACACCGTCGGTTTGAGGCCTCCGAGCGGGGTGACATCGCAGCAGGATATGTCGCAGGGCTCCAGCGAGATGATCGGCGTGTCGCTGGGTGACCAAGAATTCATGGAGCTTAGTTATTGGGAAGGATGGGAAGTACCCACAGATACAGCATGGAGTGACACCAGGACGGATTCAACAGGGATTAATGGATTTAAGAATGAGGAGGAAGAAGCAAGAAGAAAGTAAGATCAGGAGGGTAAATGATGAAAAGAAAGTAAAATGTTAGACAAATTACAGAGGAGGAAAAAGAAACACTAACAGAAAGGAATTATACAGAGTAATAAACATGCTGAAAGGACCAAGACAAGAAAAATATAAGAATAGTTTAATGGAAGTTAATGAGAATCATCACTCAATCTTAAAAAAGTGAGAATATTAAAATATATATGTGATACCTGACAGAGAGGTCTGCTTCCTCCCACTGCAGCTTGGCCAGGGAGCTTCCTTCTTTCAGGACTCCCAGCAGAATGGCCCTCCGCCCGCTGGGCTTGTGCAGGCACAGACCTCCAGCCCGGAGACCGTTGTCCACTCCTCCGATCAGGGCCAGTACCGGCCACACTTCGGCGCAGAGAGCGGCGAGCTTGGCGTCCGACAGAGAGCGACGATGTGCCAACACTTCCCCCGTGTCGTCACCGTCTCTGTCGTTCTCCTCCTTCTCAAAGTGTGGGCCTGAAGGACAATGCGGGACAGAGACGCAAACAATAAGTACAAAGTAACAGCCATGAAGGGGAAAAACATGCTTTTTAAGAATAATACATTTCATAACCTTCATCCATTTCCTTCAATACAGATTTTCTAATACTAGATACTCCCTAACAGTCAGTGACAGATGCTCCAGCTTCAGATGCACCGAATCACAGTTTTCAAATGGTTTTCATCCTTTTGTTCTTTACACTGGAGCCTCATTACAGACATGTCCTAGTTTAAAATCCTAGCTTATCTCAGTTGAGGATGACATCTTGGATTTTTGGCATTACAGAAACATGTTTCCTGACTGAATTTAGTCAGTCAAAGCTGATGGACAATGATGTGGAACTTTTATGTGAAAATATCGATCATATTATCATCACCACCTTGTTCTTGCTGCTGCTGTTAACATTCAACCTGACGCAAATTCAAAAAATGTATAACAGAATTATTTATTGTGTATTTATGTGTATATGTTGCTTTATTTTATTTAGTTTTATATTTGAATCCTTTCTATTCTGCATTTAATTAGACATCTGTTTTGCATGTATGTGTAGCATGAAGGAACTACAACTCCCATTTCATTGTGCAACCCTGTGTTGAATAATGATAATCAATTACCTTGATACCTTTATGATGATGTGCTACATTGATCAAAGCTAAAATCTTTTCTTGTCCATTATAGCAAGCTAGCCAGCCAATGACAAGTGAAGTAAGACAGCTGTTGTCATGGATACAGGACAGAGTCTTGTGTATTGATTGAAGAATCAAGTTTACAGTCCTAGCTCGGATTTCTTAAATTAAGATAAGATACAGGTCTGAGATAGAATAGGACACAGCCGAGAGTTTAGGAATCTCTTCTGTAAGAGGAAGACAGGATTTTTTCCTATTTTAACTTCAGATAGAACAAGCAGTTTTTTCTGTAATGAGGCCCCAGCTGTTCATTCTGTGCTCTGTAGCTGAAGCTGGATTGTGATTGACAGGAAATGACTCCATTACTAACTTCATCTCAGTTTCACATAATTGAAAGATAATGTGAAACCTAATTTGGTCAAAGAGAAAATTAAACTGCATACCTCAGGGAGGGTGCTGTATCTATTATCATAGAGAAGCTGGTAAAAAAAAATGGCTGAAATTTTTGGGGGTTATTATTACACCAGAGTAATTATAGTTTTGTGTTTTTGTTTTATTTATACTGTCATTTATTTTTTTGTTTGTTTGTTTTGTGTTCAATTCAGTTTAGTTTCCAGAGCAGGTCTGCTCATTTCAATTTATTTAATTTAATGTAAAAAATGTTTATTTATTTTTTATCATAACATGGGAGGTATTTGACAGGGGAAAGTTTTAAGAAGTTAAGAAGAGGTATTACAGTACAAACACACTTTGCTTTACTTTGTAAAAGCAGCTGACTCACAGTCATGTAGATGTCCCAAATTCAGTGAACACACAGGAAGCACCAATGCCTCCTCATGCTTGTTGTGTTGATAAATCTGACCAGACTGACAAAAATTACAACTAAAGACATTGTTAAGTATACAATGTCATTTCAGTTAGTTAGCATTTTTCTCTAAATCCCAATTTTTTATTTTGAAGATTTTATTTTTCACACTTAGTTGTATTTTAGTTTTAGTTAATTATAATAACCTTGAATTACACAAATCTGACTGACAAGAATCAAGTTTACAAGGTTCTACATTAGTCTTTTGAGGAATCCTGAAATTACAGTGCATTGTTTTAATATATTTAGCATATTAGTTTGGTGGATTTATACTGTGATCCTGCACAAACAGAACATTGGAGAGTGCAACTGCCAGGATGACCAGCAAGACTTGCGGTCTCAGAATTCTTATGTGGATTACTACATTGTACTTTGTAGGTCAGGTATCTGCTCTCTCCTCGGCCGAGTACATCTGCACAACAAGGGTGCAAATTGAGAACAAAGCTTTTTAACACTCCGGCGCCCCTGCGGCAAAGGTGTTAAGACACAGAACATGAGCTGCAAATTCCCCCTTTCAAATCTGGCCGTGGATCTTTGTTGCATCTCTGTCCCTCATTTCCCATCATCTCTCCGCTATCGCTATGGAATAAATGCATTAAAGTCCCCAAAAAATAACAGTGAAAAAAACAACTTTCTAATGCAGAGGTGCATGCTCATGAGTGATTGTTGTGTATCACATGGCAGCAACAGTGAACACAATCTTCTGGCTTCAATAAACATTCAGAAAAGCTTAAGTAACACCACTGAACCCTTCCTTCAATATTAACAAGTCTATTTAATACCTCACTGAAAAATAGATGAAGATACAAAGTTTCCCTGTTCTAGCAAAGGATTTAGTTACAAAAGAGCAGGGTTAGCGTGCCTATAAGTGACCACTGCTGAAGCTGTGTCTGACCTAGATTGAAGCTTCCTAAGTCCTCGTCTCTCAGCAGGGGCCCAATGAGCTCCAGGTGGGTGTGGATGTACTGGTTGATGTGTGAGGCCCACTGGTCGCACTGGTGGAGCCTGCGGAGGAGCTGCACCGTTGACTCCAGCAGCACCGTGGTCCGAGGGCTGCAGAGAGGCTCGCCTGGCAGTAGATTACTGGGCATGCCTCGCATCTGGAGGTCACGCAATGCCACCTGAGACAGACACAGAGACAATTTTGTCGCACTAGAAAATGTTTTTGAGATAAAACTACTGAGTGTGAAATTTCAGAAAAATTGTAATAATTCATAACATTCCTAAGTGCAATATATATGTATCTTTTTTTTCTTGTGTGTGTTACATGTGCATATATGATATATTTTTGGGGGACTTCATTGTCTATTTTCAAATTAATTATGTGTTTTTCATATATTACAAATGTGCTGATTAGGTTTAACTCCACTAGTCTGCAGGCTTTTTCCTCTGAGACTCTGTCATGGTATTTAGGTGGTTTATAATATATTGCACATAGAAAGGGTCTGTGTGATGAAGGGCGTTTTCCTTTTTTGACATAAACTTATGTCCAGCATCAAGAATTTTCAAGTCTGGATGTGTGCGCTTTTGTAAACACTGTTCACAAATTTCAGAAAATTACCTGGAATATCCAAGAAAACCTATCTTCATCTGTTTTACACATTACTAAGAAATATATAGACAGATTGGTAATGTTTCCTCACATTCACTCTGCAGTTATTTCACTGTATGGGTAGCCAACTGTCTGTTTTGCTTGTCTTTAATTTAAGGTGAGTGTGTGATGTTCCTGGGTCCTACTATTAATGTCATGCATGAGGATCTTCTATAGCAGAAGCACACTAATGCCCTCACAGGATTCAAAGTTGGGGGACATGAGTGCCACTTGTGATATGGTGCAAGCGCCTATAATATATACAGTATATCAAGTACCTTCTCTCCAGGATTACTGCTGTAGAACAACACACACGGGTACAGTTCAGAGGCCACAACACCTTCAAACGCCAGCTTTGGCTCCTAGCAGTAAAACACAAACACATGAAAAAACACTGCAGAAAAAAACACATCAGTCAATGAGAGTTAAAACCTCTGAATACTGACTGTGAACATTTGGTCAGACCTTGTCATTCTTAGCAAATGAGATGGTGTGAGCCTCCATGTCCAGGATGCAGGTGATGGTGTCTCCCTGGGTGAAGGGGAGGAGCGTGCGGACCAGCTCCCCTCCGTGGTACAGGTTGCCACTGTAGGCGCGATACAGCCACATGTCGGTGGTGGTGTGGTGGTTGTGATCTCTGACTGGCCAGCGTGAAACACCGATACAGGTTCCCTCGTTGCCTCTGTTCTCTTTGGTGATGTAGAACTGAGGAGAGAGGTTATAATGGCACGTATCAGGTTATTACACATGCTCTATCAGCATATTTTAGAGTCATAGTAGTGTCATAAGAAAGAATAAATCTGTAAAAGAATAAGAAAATAAATGTGGAAATATAAAGAGCAATAAGTAAAAGCTAAAAAAATAAATGCATGTAGAAATATAAGGATAGAAAACAAAATATAAAAGAATAACATTTTCATTTATTTGTTCATTTATTTCTGTATATATTTTTAAAATGTATATTTATTGTATATAAATGACCTGATGATTCTTATTGTTTGTTTTTAATATAATGCCACTTATTTATTGTTATTCCTTCATTTTTGTTTTTTTCTCCTATTGCTTTTGTTTTTCCCCTATTGCATTTGCTTGAATAAACATGTGAATCCTGTCAGGATATTAAAAAAATAGTAATTTAAAAAATATACAGAAAAGAGTGATTTATCTGCATTAAATATTTTTTTTTAAACATATACAGAAATATATACAGAAATATAAATATATACAGAAATAAATGTAGAAATAAGTGAAAATGCTTATTTCCACATTTATTTAGTCTTTTATTTACTCTTTTATTTTTACATTTTATACTTTTATTTATTCCTCTTTATATTTCCAGATATATTTCCTTATTCTTCTACAGATTTATCCTCTTTTATGGCACTTCCATGACTCCATAAATTTCAGGCAAAATCAAGGCACTAAAAAATGAAAAAAAAAAAAAAAAAGAAAATTATCTGCAGGAGTGTCTTTATATGTATTTATTAGTGTTATCATCACTATTATTATTAACATATCCAAATACTATTCCTTACCTTCCAAATGAAACATCCAGATGTGATGGCAGTGGTTGCCAGGCCGTAACCTTTGCCTCCTGAGCCATGAGAGAGGATGTTCCCACTCTCCAAAGAACAGCACATTATCTTGTGTGGGTCAAAGGAAAAATCTCCAATGGGAATACATTCATCATAGCTGCCAGGATTCTGCAGAACATGAAAAGAGCAAAGTTTAACATCAATGTTCATCAACTGATAATATGTAATGTAATAGCAGTGGGTAAACGTAAAGAAAAATATAAGCCTGATGTGATACAATGTGGCATCTTGCAGTCAAATGTAAAATACAGGTGACATTAAGAGCTTTACTCAACATAACCAGATGCATGATTAAAATTACAAATGCCACAAAAAAACAAAATCCTGAAATTGCAAAATCACATGAAAGCTCAGAAAACTACAGATGCATGAAAACAAATAGCTGCCAGAGTTCTACTGTAAATATCTTACCAGCGATTAGCATCTCACATTGTCAAATCATCATTATCATATTACACTGAAGGGTCACATTTTATATCCTTGCTCTCTGTAATGTGACACTAATTAAATTTGTTGTTATTTTTCTGTCCTCTCCCACCTCTCATCCCACCCCCATCATGGAGAACAGGCCCATCTGTTGTATCAAGCAGCCCTGCTGTTTTCTGTTTATTACTGCCAGGAGTGAGCTTCCTCCTAAGCGCAGCATTTTCTGAGTGTCAGATTACTGAATTCATTCACTATTTTCAATTTTCAAGAAACATCAGCATCTCTTCTGATATTGTTATGAAGATTATGAGTGTTAAAATGACTTGAAATAATTTCTGCAAATCAAGACACCGGGATGAATAAATAAGAACTAAGAAATTAAGTTGAAGGGTTTGCGAGAACATTTTGTGTAACTTTTACTCTGGCAGGCACCAGGCTATAGTACAGTTGGGACAGCTCAAACCTTCAAAATGTTACCTATAAACAGTTTGTTGATTCAGTACTGCATGAAGAAAGAGAATCACTGTCTTATTTTTCACATACAATAGGTCAGTGGTTGTCATATTTTTTGTGCCTAAGACACAAAGAGCGAGCCAAAATCTCAAGACACACCTGTTCATATATTCATGCAAAATAGTGTCTATAGCCAACCTAACAATTGGAGGCAATGAGACAATCATAGGCGGAGTTCCCCCTATCCTCACATCCTATCAATAAAAGGCCAAAAATATATATAAAAATCAAAAATAAGGTGCCAATTTTGCCTAATAACCCATCCTAAACAACATGGATCATCCACTGCATAACACCTTGATGGACCAAAGAAATAATGGTGGTGGAAGGCTTCTCTCTCTTCGTTGTAGGACAGAGAGATACAGAAGATCTTTCATACCAACTGCCATCAGACTCTACAATTCTTATACAAATAGATGAGACCACAGACAAATGAATTTCCCCTTGGGGATCAGTAAAGTATTTCGTATTCGTATTCGTATTCGTATTCGTAATTTTGTTTTGCAAGCAGCATATCAGTGGCTGCAATGTGAGAAAGCACTTATGTGCATACATATCATGAAGCAAGACATGCCATGTACTTATAAGTTGCTTATATAGAAGTACCACATATTAAGAAATATAGTATACTAAGAATATGTACATATGCCTTCAAAATATATATTATTATTAACGTAATACTGCTGTATTACCGTCTTGTGTTTTTCAGGCGTCTCCTCGTGGTTCTTCTCAGCTAGTGGTTCCTTCCACATATAAACAGACAAGAGCTGAAAGAGTTGTTTAACAATCTGCAAGAAAAAAGACAAAAAGGAAACACCTTCATTATCAAATTCCTCTTGAGCTACTTCTTCACTTGCACGCTGCATTGACACGTTTTACCTGTTGAATTTGAACCGGCTCAGAACAAGCAGGTAACAGTCTTTCTAAAACATGGAAGGCCAAAAGCTTAGTGCGAAGGTTCTGGAAGCATGGAGATCCTGAAAAGAGGACAGTGAGGGTGAACAGGGGATTAAAATGAACCTGCATAAACTGGTCTGCACATGTAAACAATATGAATGCCGTTTTAAATTATTATCTTTAATTGTCTTACCTAAAGAGCACTTGTGTGAAATAATGGCCATGAGTGGATCAATCCATTTGACAAAAGTAGAAATTCTTTTCATCACTCTTAATGACAGAACACGCCTCAGAAACACCAAGAAATCTGCCAGCTGAGATTCAACCACTTTGCTGTTTTCTACCCCTAAAAAAAAAAAAGAAAACTATACTTAAAAACAGACAGACCAAAAATTTTTTTTACAAATATCATATTTGTCATTAAAAAGAACATATTTATAGAAATAGAAGAAAATATTTCAGTGAAGTATTTTAATATAGCAGGCGAAGTTTAATATGCAACACCAATGAGATTGCGCTCTTGCTGCTGGAGTCCAGATCTGTTTTCTCAGCTGTCCCTCTCTCTGCTGTCTGCTGCTGGTGGAACATATGCAGGATATTTTGGAGCTGCTCACACATCACTTCCATCAGAGCATGGGACACTTCCATGGGCAGCAAATCCTCACAGGAGCTGAAAGCACAGGTGAATGTGCTATGCTAATGCAAACACTAGAGTGTATTTTCAGTTTGAATTAATCAAATAGAAGAAGTAATGCACATTCCCTTGCAGCTGATTACAGTCTCTTTTTTGTTCTCACCTTGCAGCCACGGTCAATATCTGAAGCAGACGAGCGCAAGCTAGTTTAACAGCCCCGCTCAGCAGCATGGCTCCAGATGTGGAGGCCGCAAACCAGCCCTGGTTCATCAGCGCACAGCTGTTGTTGGTCAGCATGGACAGGATTTCCAGGATGCCACATTTGATGACCAGCACCAGGTCCACCGGTTGGTAGCAAAAATTCAGTGCAAACATTGTGGCAAGGAGAAGGTGCTGGCAGGAACCTGGGTAAGGAAAACCACAAAACCTCAACTACATGCAAACCAAAAGGACACAAGGAGTAGAACAAGGCAGTTAAAACACATGAAATAATCATGAACAAACCTGGATGCTCTCTCTCCAACAGCACTCTCTGTTTGAGGACACGCACCACCTGCTGGTAGAAGGTGTGGGCTGCAGATTGTAGTCTCTTTGTGTATCCATAGAAGCTGAATGCGTACCAGACTGCATTAAGATATGAGATATTGGAGAGTAATTTATACAACATGTTAATACAGAAGAAACATATCAAATCAATACAATAGTCAGCATTTCTCCTCTCTCCGTCTGACTTGAATTAAATATTTATTCACTAATTCTCTCCATCCTTACTGATCATAAACATCTGCACAAACATTGTGATATCATGATTACTGGATGTACCATGTAATGCTGCATCTCGTAATTAGCTCCGGAATGAGAGCCAATGATTTGTGTTCCCAGAGAAAAGCATCCGGAGAGGAACTGAAGCTGCACAGACTGCAACAACGCAGGAAACTGAGGGGAGACGGTGAACCCGCTGCTCTTTTCCTCCATCTTAGACAGGAAGGATGACATCTGACACAAGGCCTCCAGACGCAACTGATAACAACAAAGGGAATAGTTAGGAGTTAGTTAAGCCCTTCAAATGCATTCACAGAACAGATGGATGTGTTCCAAATAATCTCCAGCACTGCATTTTGCAAATTTTTGTTCCAAGTTTTAAAATTATTTCTATCAACACTCAGGCTGATTGAGCTGATGAGCCATTGTAAAATATAAAAACATGGAGTTGGGGAGAGAGGTAATATTAAAATAATAAAATAAAAGAAAAATAAAAAATAAAAGAAAGAAAGAAAATAAAAATAAAAAAATAAAATAAAAATAATAAAATAAAAAAGATTAACAGATTAAAGTCGTAACTTTATGAGAAAAAACTCAGACATTGAGATTAAAGTGGTAAATTTACAAGAAAAAAAACTCACAAATTTACAAGAAAAAAACACACATTTATGAGAAAAAGAAATGAATATTTTCTGAGATTATTAAATCATAAATTTATGAGAAAGTAACTCAAGATTTACAAGAAAAAGCTTGAGTAGTCTCAGAAGTTAAGTCATATATTTACAAGAAAAACGTATAAATTTAGGAGAAAAAAAAGAATATTCTCGGAAAATATTAAGTCACAAATTTATGAGAAAATAACCACATATTTATGTGAAAAAAAAGAATATTCTCTGAGATTATTAAGTCATAAATTTATGAGAAAAAAAAACACGTATTTTTGAGGAAAAAAAACACAAATATTCTCTGAGATTATAAAGACATAAATTTACAAGAAAAAAAATACAAATTTATGAGAAAAAAACTTGAATATTATTTGAGATTTTAAAGTCATAAATTGTGTTTTTTTGCCAAGGAACCACATTTTTTCACTTTACAGGTTGGATCGAGATCACACCACAGTTGCTGCTGCTCACGACGTGATGTAAAACTTTCTTTGATCATGAATCCTAATGTTACTCTACAATTCTGTGGTTTATAAATGACCGACACTGCAGACTTTTAACTCTGTTAAAGATTTTTTTTTCTTGTAAATTTACCACTTTAACCTTGGAAATTCTTCTCAGAATATTACTCCCCTCCCTCTGCATTTTTTTTTTTTACCTGCAATGGCCCTAACATGCCATCGTATCACATTAATGACACATAAAAACACACAAAACACAATCAAACTAATAAATGAACACATAGCTGCAGGTGTTTCAGTGCTCTAATTCCTCAGCAGTAACTGTTTGCTTGTACTACCATGTTAAAGAGAAAAATCTTTTACCTCCGCCCTCTGTTGCTGCTGCAGAATAGCAAATGTAATGGCCTTCGGATCTGCCTGACTACAACTACCGCCTGGCAGCGTTGGTGAGGAGGACAAGTGGATCAGGCTTCCACAGACGAAGTGGAACACCTGGTTAAGAATTGGCAGAGGGTTGTTGCCATAGTGGGACATAGAGGTGGACGGGCTGATACACTGCCGCAGGCGATCCCAAGCGTCTTTCATGATGCCCAGAGAACACAGAGGTAAACCTGGAACAGACAGTCAACAACAGTTAAAGACAGGATTGTCTCTGTCTTGATATTATTTTTCAACACCTTTCACTGTTTCAATCATTCAGTGTTTATTTCAATATGAAAAAACAGTGGTTTGATTTTTTTAGAAATTAAAAAATTCAAGTAGGAAATTTCCAATGAGAGACTCATTTAAAAATGTTTATTTATATGCATTCTGTCTGTAATTCTAAAGTATCTTACAATGAAGACAAAAGGAGAAAACTCGACTACCATTACACAACAAAGAGATTTTAAACATTTCAGTATTTAAATTAGGATTACACACTATTAAAGTAATAGTTGAACATTTTGTGAAATACATTTATTTCTTCCTGAGCTACAGTCAGGCTGTGGCTGTTTCTCCCTGCTTCTCTGTCTTTATGCTAAGCCCAGCCTTAGATTTAGTGGAAAGATATCTTCTCTCCTCAGGGGTTGTGAGCAACAGCGTCATTTTTCAGTTTTGTTCCCGATGAGGAGAGAGCATATGCAGCAGCACGTGGCTGCCTAAAGAAAACATGCTGCGCCCGGCAACTTTTTTCAGAGCGCTCAAACTTTTTTTGTCTGAGTGCTTGTAGTTGAAAATTTCTCAACTTTTCAAAAAGAACCTAGTAGTGTAACAGACTTTTTTTTCAGGCAACCAATTATACATTAGATGGAGACTTGTCACCCCGGTAACCAAGAAAATGGAGAAGCTTGTTCTGTCTGTGCCCGTCTATATGTCAGACAGACTTAAGGGACCAGACACTGAGTGTTGCTGGTGAGTTGCTGTCTTAAAACATAGCATTAAGTTAAATATCTTAATGCCACATGTACTGTTTGTTTCTCTCACCATACATCTGCTTCATCCCAGTGCTCCCCAGCGCCCTGCTAGAACTTCTTTACCAGAAAAAACTGCTATATGGATACAAGCCTCTCTGCAAAAAATGTGAACTATTCCGTTAATACAGGGCTGTAACGTACGTACAAATTCTTATGAGTAAACTTAATCCACCTACCCATTTTATTCCTGGAATGTCCCAAGGAGGTTTTAGACTGGTCAGACTAAATGAGACAAAGACAGCACATTAGCACTGATAAGGAGGTGCAGGGCCACATTTTGGTACAGCACAAGTCTTACCTGTTTTCGGCCATCGACAGACATCACAAAGAATTCGTTTGTTGATTTCCTAGAGGTGATATGATGCAGACAGTTAGTGCACAAACAGCTTATACCAAATAAACAAACACTTGTCGCCTAAAACAAACCCTACCTTGCTCCTGTGTTTATCGTCTGACTGTTCTCCCGCTCGCTGGGTTCAACCCAAGCGGGCCTGACCCCCAAGAGGAGGAAGAGGCAGCGGGACACCACCAGATGACAGGCGGCAGGGAAAGACAAGCTTTCCTCACATTCCCTCTGCTTGTCCCACTGCTGTTTGGGATCCAGCTCCCTCTCTGGGCTGACGGGGCTCTCCATGCTGCTGGGGAGGGTGGAGGTGCCAAAAGATTCGTACACCGTCACGTTCTGCTGTACCTGCATGGCCTCCCGGGTGGCCATGAATGATTCCAAGACTTCTGCAAGAGACAGGATAGACGCTTTGAGGATCAGTGCTTGTGTCCATGTGTGTGTAATGTGTATTTCTGTCTGGGTCTGCCTTCCTATATGCGTAAAAAAACTTTTTTAAAGTCACTAAAGGGTGGGCAGAAATAGAGATACACATTTCTAACCTGACAGGTACATACGACTAGTGCCAAATGTGTCGTCCTCTGCAGCCTCCTCCTGGTTGTGGTTCGCTGTGGGGGTGGGCGGCACCTGCACCTCCCTGCTGCAGTGACCTCTCGGCTGCTGCTCGTGATCCTTTCCCGCCTGCTCCACTGAGGTGCTCGGTTCTTGCCTGTCTGCATCAGGACTTTGAGGAGATTGAATGGTCTGAAATTGAAAATACGTGGTAAATACAGCTGTGTTTTTTTCCCTCATTTGTATATACACAATGTATAAATGTCAGGGTGCAATAGTTAACACAGGCTAGCATAATTTTGCTGTAATATGTACAGTACAAATATTAAACTATATACAGAGTTTCCCTGGGTCCTTAACAAGTCTTAAAACATCTAAAATCCAATAATCAGAATTTTAGACCTTAAAAAGTCTTAAATACAATTTTAACAGCTCTTAGAACTTGACTGGATGATGAAACTGTTGCTTTTTCATGTATTTTGGGGAAAAATTGGTATTGTACTGTAACTACAAAGCCAAACTAGCATGGACACACTCAGCCCTAACAAGGTTAACTCTTGCAACACCTATGCAATGAAGACAACAGGCGAGCAGTTTCAAACCATCGCTTTTATAAATCACTGTTTTGTTCTGCAAGCCTTTAACTTGGTCAAAAATAGCTGCATTGCATATAATTAATTATGACATAAAGTCATTTTAGTAATGGTACCTGTTTGGCAGCAGTCTGCACCTGCGACGTCCTGGGAGAGTTTTTATGGGCCAACAGAGTGCTTCTGATTTTATAAACTGTTTCGTAGACGTCTAACAGCGTCTCACAGGGCTCGTATCTGTCTCAAAGCAGAGTGGAGAATTAGCAGTGCTCTGCAATGCAGTATGGATCTTACACACCTCATCTAGAATAAGAGTTTAAAACACATAAACCTTAAAATAATCACACAGGAGCAGGCATTTCAGAAAATATTACAGTTGTGTTACTGACCTGTCCTGCCAGCAGGCCTCATTCTGCAGCCCAGTGTGTTTCAGAAGAGCAGCCAGACAGCAGCGACAGACAGTCTGCAGCAAACAGTCGCCTGAAGAGCCTCCACTCTCCCATTCTGCTCTCACAGCGAAACAGCACAATTACAACAAAGTCACAAAAAGGAAAAACACACAACCTAAAGACCAGAATTCAAGAATGAATCATGCATTGTGTTGTGCTTACAGAGCTGCATATTTATCATTTCTCTTTTCAACAAGATTTTAGGTAGTTAGTCCATTATCATCTGGATATTTATATTATAAAGAGGTGTGTACTCATACACACAAACAGGCATGTCAAAATCAGAGTACCTTTGCTGTGAGCATATTCCTCCATCTTCCGCCACAGTCCAGCTGCAGTTCCTCTGGAGGATCCCAGTGCGAGTTCCAGTAAAGTCCTGGTTTCCTCATTCAGACTGAGCTCTGCCAGCCTGGCATCACTACTGCCCAGCAGTACCACCTCAGTCAGCCACGCCAAGCTAGAGTCTGCAGGACAGAGCAACACATGGGACATAAGACAAGTGAACAAGTGACAACTACACACAGCATTTAAAAAATTACCATTTATTTCCACTTCTGTATAATAAGGTAGTTAAGTTAAATATGCCCTTAAGGTCATCCCTGTAGCTGAACAATATTTTGCACTTTCCCTGGATTTTTTTTTCTTCACTTTTCCAGGACAAATATTTTGCACTTACCCTAGACAATATTTTGTACTTTTCCATGGAAAATATTTTGCACTTTTCCAGGACAATACTTTGCACTTACCCTAGACAATATTTTGTACTTTTCCAGGACAATATTTTGAACACTTCCTGGGCACGCTTTTGCACAGTCCTTGGACGATATTTTGCACTTCCCCTGAGCAGTTTTTGCATTCTCCCTAGACAATACTTTGCACTTTCCCTGGACAATTTTTGCTCTTTCGAAGAAACCTTATTCATCACTATTAGTGGCACTATTATTTTTGCACTTTCCTGCATAAACTGTACAGCTTCTTCATTTAAATAAAGGCAATTTTATACACATTTTCTAGTATTTTCTTTCTGTGTTTTTCCATTTTTTTTAGTTATTGTAATTTTTAAATGTTTCTATTTATGGTTCTGCCTTCTTGACTTTCATCTTTATTTATTTTTTTATGTTTATTGTTATGCATCAACATACCACACAAAATTCCCTGTATATGTAAACATACTTGACAATAAACCCTGAGTCTAATTCTTTGCTTGCCATCCCCTTTGCACCCATATCTATGTTTTTTGTGTATTGCTACTAAAAATTGTAAAGTTTCCTCTTTACTCATTTGTTGTCTCTGTAACATCTTCTATTCTTTCCCCTCTGGCATTAAAAATATTTACCATACTTCCATGTACTGTTGCTAACACATGGTTTATTTATTAGTGCTTCCAAACAGAATGCTAATATTAATCTGTATTCAGTTGGTATCTATTTGCCAAAACATTGGTACATATGAAAGCATGAGGACAAGCAGTAATGTTTTGTACCCAGCTGTTCAAAATCCATCTCAAGGCCGTTCCTGAGGAGGACATTCGATAGCCAGAACTCTGATGTTTTCTCCTGAAGTGAGGGCGGTGGGCCTTGCAGCATACCACCGAGGCAACGGCCGACTGCCAACGCTACAGACCGTTCCAGATCCAGCAGCCAAACCCACGTGCACTCCTCCTCCTGTTGCTGCTGTCCAAGGCATGAGTTCTCTTCGCTTTTATCTGTAAGGAAGATCCCTTCTCATTGTGAAACCAGTCTATATTTTATTAAATAAAGAATCCTAAGTGTAAACATGTGCCATCGTTTTTTAACATAAATTATAGCTGTCACACACCGCTGTAAACACTAATAACAATTAAACAAGGATAAATCTACAGGTCAAGCCGGTAGATCAAAATTCCACTGACCTGAACAGGTCTTCAGAGCCTCCAACCCGAGCTCCTGCTCCTCCATGAGGCCGGTCTCTGGCAGCAGCCTGTTGAAATCATTGATGTGTTCCAACAAGGCCAGTAAATGTCTCAGGAGGGGTTGGACTGTGCCAAGGGGCAGCAGCAGCAAGGAGTACATTACCTGGCACAGCAGGCTGCCAGCCACTGAGTTGTACAACACCACTGGGATGAGAGATGAGATGGGGGGATAGAGTGAGTGATAAAAATATCTGAGGAATACAGACAGACAACAAATAAAGCGCAGAAGCAAAGTAAATCATCTTCTGACCCCACTGCCCTCTGGGTGCAGAACACTGAGGTGCAGGAGGGCCTGCCTTGGGAGAAGACTAATCCCAGTAGCCACCATCACCTTAAATAATAGGCCTCATTGAACTTGCCTGAGTGTAAACTGTTGTCTATTATGTTGTCACTGTGTGTTGTTTGTTGTCCGATGTGTGCAGTGCTGTGAAAAGGAATTTCCCTTTGAGGCAATTAAGTTCAAGTCTAAATCATGATCAGAATCATCTGACACGTCACTGATGATTGATTCCACTGCTCTAAACCTATGGAGCTCAACATGAAATTATATAAATAAGTAAAGACAGGTAATTGTCTTTGGTATACAGAACCCTTCCCTATACTGTAAATATGTTTGAAACCAATGGCCACTAGTACATAAAAATAAAAATAAAAAACAAAAAGAAACATTGTCGGGGAAGTTATTTTAATTCTACAACCCCGATTCAAAGTTGGAACGCTGTGTAAAACATAAATAAAACAGAATATGATAATTTGCTAATAATTTTGGACATATGCTCAATTGAAAACAGTACAAAGACAATGGGCCCTATTTAAACAATTTATAGCCCATGGTCTTGAAAGCATGGCGCAAGCGCATTTAAGGCGTGTCCCAGTTAAACTGCACGTAATCTAGGCTGAAGTAAGGCATAAGGCACAAACAGGTTGTATTTAGTCTCATGGGTGTGCTTTGAGCGTAAAATTGATTAAACCAATCATAGTGTCATCAAACATTTCCTTTAAAAGCCAGACGCACCTGCACCTGGCAGACTGCTATTTACGTGCTGCTTTCAGCAAGTTGGAGAAGCGGAGAATGGTTTTCTGCTGAGGAGACAGATCAGCTCGTGAGCAAACTCAGGGGATGCTTTGAATGACCCATTTGCAAAGAAATGCAGCGCAGGAGTGACGTGGATCGCAACAGAGAGTGTAAATGGACGGCTGACACTGATATCCGAATCATCTGACAGGTGTTAGCATCATGATTCAGTATGAAAGGGGCCTCCTCGAAAGTGTCATACATAAGCAACGATAGGGCCAGTTTCACCACTTTGTGAACCACGATTGTATAAAGCAAATTACTACATGGGAAAACTTTATAAGTTTATTGTACATAAACACAGCCCGTTTGGAAATGATTGCATTCTGTTTTTATTTACACTTTTCATAGCGTAACAACTATTTTGGAATCAGGGTTTTTTTTTTTAATAAAAGACCCATCAAGATGTACAAACAACTGACATAGCAATAATAAATATGTGCTAGAGTTGAGCAACTAGGTTATAAAGACACACACTTAACAGCCATTATTCTTACTGTGCAGCTTCTTGATTATTTGTTTATCCAGGGAACTCTCCTTCAACAATTTGGTGGACCTCCTGAGTGTCTCAGCAGCACAGGGAAGCAGCAGGTAAAGATGCTCTCGAAGTAGCGTTGCACTGCTGTCATCCTGCAGAAAAGCACAATCAGTGTGAACATAAATGCAACTACAACACTGCAGAGATCTGGGTGTACATATCTGTAGTGTACCTCAGGGCTGGAATGGATGTAGCAATGGGCAAGCAGGTGTTTGTGGAGTCCACATAGCAGCTGGTGGAAGTGGGAGGGAGGATCAGTCTGTCCCTGACTATCACTTGATAACTGCTTGTCACTGTTTTTCTCCAGTTCCCCAAATGCCCGCTCCTGTGTGAATACACACACACACACACACACACACACACAGATGTGGAGAAGAAGGAACGTCACTCTAATGTTACAGAACAATGTGCACCAAAAATATCCAAGCATTTGTGAAAACAGCCAACAAGGTTTCACACAAAAAACAATGCACCAGTAGTTAAAGGGACAGTTTGGAATATTTGAAGTGGGGCTGTATGAGGTACTTATCGATAGTCATTGTATTAGCTACAGTAGATGGCGGTCAGTCTGTAGAAGCAGAGACCAGCCCAGAAGCTAAGTAATGAACTACTGAGGACAGGATCAGCAGCAAAATTAATTCTTGCCACCTACTTACAACCAAATTCCTACTGGAGAAATCAGTTATTTACCCCACACAACACAGGAGATGCTATCTCATGCAACCATACATCAAATAATCTGCACTATCCCGTTAATGAAGAAATTCAACAAATGTAAGACACACAGTCCCACACAAACACACAAAATCTTCTTCTCCATACCGTGTAAAAGCCGATGCTGAGGAGCAGCGTTCTCAGCAGCACCTCAGCCAAGTGCAGAGGGTCATAGGACTCGACAGAGCTGGAAGAAGACGGCCGGACAGACATGGCAGGCGTCAAAGGGGGTCCCAGGGCTGTCACCTCCCCAAAGTTGCTGTAGCCTAGTAGAGAGGCTACATGGCTCTGATCCTGAAGGCTGCTGAGGACCATGTCCAACTGCAGACGCTTTGAACAAAACAGAGGAAGAAAGAAGGCAGAATTGTCTAATATTTGATAATTTTGTTTTGCATATGCTTAATATCTTTCCACTTGTATTATTTTATTTTATTTTAGGTTTTATGTTTCAGTCCAGGTCATGGTTAATCTGTATCTGTTTATGAATTCTTAATGGGTTGGACAAGTCAATAGCACTTCCACTCACGGTTGTGTTTCACATCTATACAAAGATGCACTTAGTGGTTTCTTCTCTGGATCAGCATTGACTAAATATCTAGTAAACAAGCTTAGTAATAGTGTTTCAAATTCAAACCTGATTTCTTATTATCTTATTCTACCTTCTACCTGAAATCCTCTTCTGAGTCAGTGTTTTGGTTCATTTTTCAGAAAAAAATTGAATGAAATCTTAAGCAAAGAGGTAAAAATAAAACATGAAAGCATGATTTACATTTTGTACTACCTTGCGATTTGCAAGAGCTTTCATCATTTTCAACTATCATTGTAAAAATTCAGTTTCATTTACATGTGAGATGAACAAAAACATTTCGGCAGAGAAAACTGCAGACTTTTCACAACATTCAAGCAGTCTTCGACACATATTGCCTAGCAACACTCCAGGTTGGCGCTAGCTTCATCCATCCATCCATTTTCTCGCCAACTATCTGGAGTAGTTAAAATGAGGGAAACCCAGCAGCCAAGGCGGAATGCATGTCATTTTAATGGCAGTTGTTTTAAACCAACATCTTTAAAAAGCATATTCCCGACTGATAATTTATTGAAGCACAAAAACAACATTGAGTCACGATTAATCAACACTACTATAACAACATATAGACAGATTTTAAAATGACACAAAGGAGCTGTGCATACCTGTCCTTTGGAGAGGACGTTCAAGCTCTGAGGGCCCTGAGGAAGGAGGGACAGGAGCAGTTCTGTTCTTTCCCTCAGTGGAGGCAGCAGCAGGGATGCACCGATGGACAGCGTGTTCAGAACTGCCTGAGGTGTCAACACAATATGAAAAGGCACATTGATATCAAGGGTTAGCATTTACTGCGCGCAATAAATAAAATAAAATTAGCAACAACACAATTCACACTTAATTTAGATACAAAACTACTTATTATCTTTTTCTTACAGCATAAGAATATGCCGAAAAAAATCGAATTAGTGTCGGACTGTTAGTTTACCTGTTGTATGGAGTCTGGCATGTTGGTATCTATGAGTCTGAAGAGCAGGTTCCTGAGGGGCCTGCCCTGAGCCCCCAAAACCATGGCACCAGTGCCCCCAGCGTGGGCCAAGGACAAGTGTATGGAGAGCAGCTTCATGCACAGCAACAGAAACTGATGGTGGTCCCTGAGGAGCGCGCACACACACGCGCACACACACACACACACACACACACACACACACACACACACACACACACACACCACACACACACACACACACACACACACACACACACACACAACACCACACACACACAGAGCATTAAGAGTGTTGGCTAAGTGGATAGAAGAGAAGTGAATGTGTGGTAGTCCATGTGTGCTCCTGTTGATGGTGATGTATTGCAGGATGTATCTTGAATTCCAATTGCCAAACATTATGAAATGTAGGAACTGCTTCCATAGAAAGAAAGCAGTTCCTACATGAAACTGCTCACAGCAAGGTCTGTGGATTATCTGGGGATTATCTTAAGGAAATCGGGTCATGATTTCTGTTGAGTTAAAACACATTTTTTGGCACCACAATGCTGAGCACAATATTGTTCCATTACATTCAAGAGAAAGCAGATATCTCTACAGCTGTGTCTCTGAAAGTACTACAAGCCAAAGAAAAAAAAAACACATTTTTGATTTTGGGGTGAACTGTCACTTTAAAAGAAGTGTGAACTAATCACAAAAAATCCCAGTGATGACTTGATCACTTGTTAATGTTAAGCAGTACATCCTGCATTAATTTAAGCATTAAATCATCATGAGTCATGCTTTAGTTAAGCACTGTTTAGGTTTCATTACAATACCATTATAATACATTTAGTATTACCCAATCTTCTAGTTACAGATTATATAATCATAATGGTTGGAGTGATGTTAATTTCACACCTTTTAGATAAGAATGGGGCAGGGGGGGTGTCATTCCCGATGCCATCACAGTAACTTTCCAGGAAGTTGCGTAGGTAGGTGAATGTGCTCTCCTCCAAGTCGACACAAAAGGGCCTGTGCCATGCCACCAGTTGTCTGGAAAAAAAAGACCAAGTCACTTCAAAAAAAGAGCAGTGCCAGCACAAATGCGTCTGAAATAATAAGGTAGAGCCAGCGATTTGACAGAGGAGGAGAACAAGAACAGTTCAGCAGTATAAAAGAATGCTGAACACTGAAATGCTGCAGCACAGAAATGCCAATCACAAATGTTTGGAGTGGAGAGGAACAGAAAAATATCTTTCGCAAGAAACAGCCAGTACAAAAAGCAGAGGTTAAAGGACTCAGCTCACTAAGTGCACTGTAGACTGGCTTAAGAAAAAGAAACACTTAGACGTGATGAGGCTTTACCTGTCAGTTGGAACTGCAGTCCAAGCCAGACTGTGAGAAGTGCCAGCAGTGATTTGCTGGATGGACACCCCCTCTAGACCGAGCACTTTCTTGGGTTTGGTAATCGGTGTTGAGGTGTGGCCTTGCCCGCACTGGCCCATGGTGTTGTTCCCCCAGGCATACACTTCATTCTCTGATAAAATGGGAACAGCACACATTCACGATTTAAATATTCTTATTACAAACAAAAATTTAGAAATAATTCTGAAAGCAACATTACTGATTTTCTCTTTACACTAATCATCTGAATAACTGACAATCAAATGCTGTCCTACCATGGGACAGAGCCAGACAGTGGCTGTCCCCACATGAGATATCGATGATCTTGGTGATACTCAGGTCTTCAATGAACCTGGGTCTCAGAGAGGTGGTCTCAGAGGAGCCACATCCTAAACACGAGCCACAGCCCCATGCAAACACCTGAACAAATAAGAATAAACACAAATTGATACATTACTGACAAAATTCTCTATATAGTCCTTTATTTATCTTGTTTGTCTTCATATTTCATGTCCGTATTTAGGATTAATCAAATACACATATATTATTTGGGCTAAACATATCAAGTGCTGATGAAGAACAAGAATTGCGATTGTTAAGCTGATGTTAGTATGCTCCTTCAAAATAAAAGCTTTCCACGAAGAGAAAGTAGAAAGAGCTGAGTTAATTAAAGGTTTGACAGTTTCACTGATTTTAGACAGGAGTTTTTTTCAAAGAGTTGTTGGTGCAAACTTTGGTCTTAAAGGGACAGTTCACCCCAAAATCAAGAATCTATATTTTTCCTGCTACCTATAGTGCTATTTATCCATCTAGATTGTTTTAGTGGGAGTTACAGAGTTTTGGAGATGTCTGCCTTCTCTAAAAACAACCAAAAAAGCATCTGAAGGTGAGGAAAAACTCAACAATGTCTCTTCCTAAAAACCATGACCTGGTTACTCAAGATAATCCACAGACCTCACTGTAAGCAGTTTTATGTAGGAACTATTTTCTTACAACCGAACTACACCACCAACAGTATCACTGTGCTAGCTTGCTCAGTGGTACTTATGTTACAGCCGAGGAGGACACCATTAATGTTTACATCCTCTGTAATCACGAGCCTTTTGTCCATGAGCAGATGCACACTTAATTCTGCACAGTGATATAGTTGGTAGTTTGGTAGAAAGAAAATCGTTCCTACATGAAACTGCTCACAACAATGTCTGCAGATTATCTTGAGTAACTTGGTCATGAAAAATACCATTTGGTACTAGCCACTTCTGACAAAAAAATCCATGTATGATTCCGAATGGTTCATCTCACCTGTCCTGCAGAGGTAAGGGCCAGAGATGACTGGCTGCCAGCACACACTTTCCTGATGATGAATCCATGCAGGGCCTCTATGACCTTGGGGCGATACACACGATTGGTGTCTCCATGACCTAGTTTACCTGCAAAGATGAGTCATGTATGAGTGCAGCATTAGTTCACGCCAGCTCAAGACATTTCTGTTATGAAATCAAACCACTATGGAACTGTATTTTAGGTTTTAAAATGTATATAGTGTGTGTTATTTTCATAAAAGCCAGACGCTGCATTAACTGTATGTCATCTGTCAACACACCATTGTCCCCTCCTCCAAAGGACCACACAGTGCGTCCATCTTGCGCCACAGCGATGGTGTGGGAGCTGCCACAAGCCACCTGCCCGACACCACTGATGTCCTTCACCAGTGTGGGCACGTTCCGACTCTGACTGTCACTGTGACCTGTGCAGGGGAGAAGCAAAGGACAACAGAAGTTGTTTTTAACATTTAACATACCAGATGAAGGATTTCACTGAAATTGCTGAGACAAATAAGCACAAGCTGCTTGAGAAATAATGTGTGTACCAAGTCTGCCAAAGTCGCCTTCTCCCCAGGTGTAAAGCTCTCCATCATTAGTCACTGCAGCACTGTGTCTGTAGCCAGCAGACACACAAACGACAACCTGGCAGAGGTTAAAAAAAATAAAATTAAAAAAAAAAAAAGTACATATGTGAATGAAACTAGAAGGCCACCTACACGCTGAATTTCCAAACCATCTTTTCTCCAACAAGCAGCGTTATCGGCATACTTACTTTGCCGAACAGCGGTCCTTGTATGATTTTTGGGTATTTCTGTGTTGCACTGTTGCCATGGCCCAGTTTCCCATATTCTCCATCACCCCAGCTGAACACCTGAAAGAAAGATTTTGAAAATTTTACACTTCATGAGAATGAAAGCAAAGAATTTACAGAGGAATTAGGTCAAAAATCATGACTGGCACATGCTGTTGTTAGTTTGAATGATTTTACACTATTTACACTATCAAGACTTCACTTCTTTCAAAATCTTTTTAGAAAATAATGGGAAACAAAGGTCTTAATTGATTCATTAATTAATGCTCCATGTTTTTTAGATCTAATTGAAAATCTGGCAAATCATTTAAATAATAGAAACAAGGGTTTAAACTACTACTACTTATTTTCAAGATTGATTTAGTGAATTAATCAATTAAATTCCAGAGACTTTTCAACAGATTGCATTGCAAAAACAGATGCATAAACGTTCTTTCTCTAGTTTTACATCTCGGAAAGTTTGGTGAATTATCTTTGGAAATTGTATGCATCATTACAGATAGAAAGTAAGGATAAATGTAAAAACCAGCTTCCTTGATTTGATACTTGTAAATGGGAAATATATTCTTTAACAAATCTTTGGCCAGGTATCCTTCCCTCACCAGATCTTTGCCCCAAATCTTTAATAGAGTTGTGAGTAGTGGCCAAAATTTCTTACCTCTCCCTCTACAGTGATGGCCAGTGTGTGACCATCAGAGCCCTTGGAGGAGGACACCTTCTTCATGTTCCTGTGTGGCTCCAGCACAAGTTTCTTGGGCATGGACTGGTTGTTGGAGTCCCCCAGGCCCAGACGGCCATAGCTGCCTTTTCCACAAGCTTTCACTGAACCATCTGCAGATACTGAGAAGGTACAGTACTGGCCTGCCTCAATCTGAAGGAGAAGGACAATGTGGATAACAGTAAGGACATTAAGAATGCAGAGTGATAATATTCTTCAAAGTTTCTGGCACGCTTTCAATTTTTACTACACTTATGCTTTCAACACAACAGACTGCAGTGATTCTGGACTCTTTTCTTCTTTTTGTATGCGGGCATTTCTTTGACAAAGAATGATAAGGATGTCCCATAACGTCACAAAATTATTTTTAACAATTTTAGAAAAGCTGTAACCGACCTCAGACCTGTCACATATGTGATTTATATTACAACCAGCACAAAATGTCTGATTATAAAATTACTACATATGCCCATCTGATGCAGGAAGTACAAATGTGACTGAATGGAAATGACACAAACTAGATGTCATGAAAATGACATATGTGTATTTTTGCTGACAGAAAAAAACAGACTTGAGATGGACATGAATACAACATTATATGTTCTAAAAAATACATAATAAAAGCAAAACAGATAAACACGATTCTTAAAACGAACAGATCAACACAAGGTTGTTTGATATTACCTTCAGTGCAATGACAAAAAGCATGATTTATCAAAATTTCAAAAAACCCAACACATGCTTTATTGATATTCCTTGGAGTGCAGCAAAAAACTCTGATGTAGGAAAATAAATCAAATTGAGATATCTGTTTTTGCAAATTAATCCTTCAAATATATATGGGAATATATTTAAGTAGAGTTTGTATGATTGAGAATTTACTTTAAACTGATATGAGAGAAAGAAAAAAAAGGAAAAGCTTCAAGCAAATGCAAAACAACCCTATGGAATTGTTTAAAGTAATGTTTTTATATAAATTATAATATAATATATTAAACATTCTAAATTGTACTAACGATAATGAATGAAGTAGAAGGATAACTAAACCTGTACCATGGAAAAATAACAGTCCTGTCTTTATGGGCAGCCATACCATTTGGGCATCACTGAAGCCCTGAGTCAGCTTTGGCAGCAGAATTTTCTCCAGAGTTCCCTCCGCCAGTTGGTGGCTGCTGTTGCTGCCCCACACATACACCATGACGGTGTCGCCCTCTGTACCGGGAGCAGCTGTATCAGTGCTGCAGGAGCACAGGCAGTAGGATGCTAGGTTACATATCTGTCAAAAGGGAGGAGGGTGAAGTCCATAAAGTCATTCACTGGAAAGTGTAACAGTTCTTAAAATCCAGATGAAACTGCATTTCGAGAGATTTGCGAGTGCAACAGGATAGGTAGGAGGGATTGCCAACTAATGACTCTTAGCTCTGTGACACTTAAAGTTGAAGATTGATTGATGTGTGGTTTGCATGGTTTTGTTTGAAATTGACTGGTTCAAGTCTGCTCAGGCAAAACGTCATATTTTGCTTTAAAGGCATATATTGTTGAATAGGTGCAGAATATGACTGGGGGTGTGATCTAAAGGGGTTAAAAATGCATTTTTCATTCAATATTGACTTTATTGGTGAGTACATATTGCAGTATGTAACTAAAATCTCTCTCTTACCTCCTCAAACAGGCAGAGAGCTGCCTGGGAGAGTCGACAAAGTCCATCAGCATCTTTCTTCAGCACCTGAGTATTGACGGAGTCCCCGCGGAAACCCTGGGAAAAAAGATTTATGTTTAGCCTTCAACACAGCTGCAATAACTTGCAGTTTTTATGTGCACATTTTTTCCAAGCCAGCAGAGATGTATCAGAACAAGAAAAGCTGTAGGGATGTGTCACTGCATGATCAGGCAGAAGACGCAGTCAAGCAAGCCAAAAAGGAAAAAAAAAATAAAATTGAGATCATAACCCTATAACCCTTAGATGCAAATCTTAATCGTGTTTAAAGTTGTGTGGTCCCTCAGGGTACTGTTACAGAGATCTAAATTATATGTAGGATGTGGATAAAAGGCAAAATCAATCACAGGGTTGTTGGCAACACGCAGTCCTGGTTGTCAATTGTCCAGAAATATTGCAAAGCTGATTAGCCTGCTAAAGGATGACTCAATACGCATATCTAGAGAGGGCAGGAAGACTGACTCAATCTTAATCCTTATCTGCACACTAATGCATCACTGCCAGCTTCAAATAAGACTGTTCAAATAAAAAGGACAGGCAGCAGCAGGGATGGATGTGGCAGTGAAGAGCCATTTTCCTGCTTTGCAGACAATGGGCCTCATTTATCAGAGTGTTCTTAGACGCTTATGTAAGTTACCTCATATAATTTATGAACTATCCACTGCTGCCGATGGAAATACATTATTGTTATAAAGCAACATACCAAGGCAAAGCAGAACAACCACATGGGTGATTTCCAGTTGGCAGAGAACAAGCTCTCAGAGTTGTGAACACAGATCTGAATTTCTTCCACCGACTATTGTTTGTCTTTCTTTATGATGCATCTATATCAGAGAACAAGCTCTTTTAATAAATAAGTTTCCCATACAATCAGAACTAAGGTGATTCCTTTAGATGATCTCATGTAAATGCCTCCAAAAATAAATAAATTCTGATGTGATGTCAGGACAAGCTAATTTAAAGTTAAAGTTAGTGTGCAGGCAATGCAGGCACCAGTGGTGTTAATAATAACACTTATGGCTGAAAAGAATCAATGGAACATACTGTAAATGTAAGATTATGAGGGATGCACCAATCCCATACGAAAATCTCTATTGATCCAATACTGGATCAGATACCAGGGGTAAAAAAAAGGAGCCTAAACTATCATGTAAATGCTTAACTAAACTTTGATCAACAGGACATAAAAAGAGACTACCTAGACTGTCTGGAACTGCACTTAGAATAATATTGCAATTATTTTGACAGATATTGTAATTACATTATTTTTGTATCACAATTTTTATTTTAACTGAAAAATACAACTATTAAAATCACGATGATGCCAGGACATCTTGGCAGCACTACAGCACTTAATTAAAATGCTGTTTTGTCGCACATTTTTTCCTTTATCCAAAATTTGCAGATTCTGCAATTTGAATATTGTACTTGGCTATACTGTGATTTCGATTGTGTTTTGACTGATTGTGCAGCTCTTGATGTGTCACAACTAACACAGATGAGTAGCATGTGTCATGTGACGAACAGCTAGAACGTGAGTGAAGCCTGTCAGTAGTGCTGTCATCATGTCAGCTGTGTGGAGTTATTTTCAGCTCAAGAAAGAAAAAAGCTGAGTGCAGTTTATGCATTCATGCAATTTATTTCAATTTAATTTTGAGTGTTTAAATGGCGCTGACCAATCAAAAGTTCTGCTAAAAGTCCTCCGTGTGACAGAATTAAATACATAAAAAAAAGGAAACCATAGTATTGTACAACTGAGCCATGTTGTGGGCTATGTATTTCTTCCTTCATGGGAGTAGAATATTTATTTCACAGTTTGTGCATGATGATTTTAGATTGCTAGTTTAAACAAAGAGCATCCATACAAATGTATTATTAACAGCTCAAATGTTTTAGAGGGGGAAAAGTCAGCATTTGTATTAGCGGATTCTCAAGGTTGTGGTATCAGTATCAGACAATGGTGGAAAAACCTAGAGAGCAACAACAGACAAAAAACAAACATTCAAATCTGTGGAACATGTAACGTACCGAATATTGCCTCATTTGGAGAAGTGTTTGATGGATCACATCAAAGCCCACACCAGCTGACTGCTGGGAGCTCAGCGAGGAGGAGGAAGACAGTGTAGAGGTGGATGAGGACATCGAAGCAGCCAAGGCTACCTCCACCCACTCCAGCAGGAACTTTAGAGAGCCTCTCTGCATGGCCAGTCCGAGCAGCAGCTCCAGCGCCAGCCTCCGACCGGTCGGGTCCGCCCCACCGGTCCCGCTGCTCACCGACGTCTTCTTCAGGAAGTCGGCTACCTGAGCCAGGCAGTCCAGCCCCACTGACGGGATCTTATTCTCATTTGCCAGAGAGAGCGGCGGCAGAGAAGTGAGCACAGAGGACGCCGTGGCGAGCACGTCATTGCAAAGCACCGACTCGGGATGCACAGAGGCTGCGTACCTCCAGTTCTGCTGCAGCAATGAGAAGAGCAGACTCAAACCTGTCCTCACACCCATCTCTATCAGAACATCTGTACCTGACTTGATTTTGGATGCCACCCCTGGCAGGCAGGGCTCTGAGGCCAGCTCGAGTTGCCCACATTCAGTGCCACTGTCCGTGGACTGGGAGGGCAGCTGCACGCGGAATTTGTCATGGTATTTGCTGTGAAGTGCGTAGTAGATCCTCTGCAGAACTACCAGCCTGTGGTGGAGGCCCAAGGTGTAGGAGGTTTGCGTCAGCATGCGGTGAGCCAGCCATCGCTGGCTGTGAAGCAGGGATGACAGGTACTCTTCCTTCTCCGCCGAGGCACTGGACTCGCACTCGAAGTCTGGCAGGCGTGGGCCGACGAGTTCTTGAACAGGTTGAGCCAGAGTCACCACTTCCTTGTTGTTGAGGAGCTTGTTGTATAGCGCGGCAGCTCCATGCCTCCTGGCTGTCTGTACGCTGTCTTCTGCTGCCCAGGAGCTATTGAAGTGCTCCTGCCACTTCAGCAACACATGGGTCTGACAAGGCACCATGTCTGAGCATTATCTATACTCTGATGAACGCCTGAAAAACACAGAGGGAGATATGATTAAGAGAGTTGCTGAGGCCTAAAACTAGCTCAGAGTGTAACGTGATAACATTGGTCAATCTGCTGGCATGTAGATTAATACTATTAAACTGGAAGCAGGTAGCAGACCCTTCTCATGCAAACTGGGTGAGAGAAGTGATGATGCATTTTAAATTTAGAGAAAATTAAATTCTCATTAAAAAATAAGAGAGTAGGTTCTATAAAATGTGGTTGCTTTTATAAATTACTTCTACCAGACCAGAATCTGAAATAACAAATCTTCATCACATCTGGATTGTTTAGTCAAGCTCTACTACACTTTGTAAGGCTTCTCATGTGGAGAGTCGTGTTTTATGTTTCAACTGTTAAAATCTCAATAAAAACAGTGTTAAAAAACAGAACCAACTTGGCCTTTAAATTGGCAGATTTATAAATTCACACATATCATTCCCCTGCACTTCATTAACATAATGAAACTGCTCTTTTTTTCTTTAAATCTCTGTCATCAATTTACAGGAAACACTTGCTGCTGAAAGCCAATCTTCTAATGCGTTTGCCTGCCAAGTAAATTCAGCGTAAAGGTGTCGGGTTTCTCCTTAGTGTTGGCACTTCTCCAACATACAGTACATTCAGGCTAGTGGCATAGGCCCGGTGGGTATCACTGAAATAGGTCAGCTCACCCTATGATACTGTAACAGCTAATCAACACACCCACACTAATGAGCGGACTTTTGTCTCACAAGCTGCGATGTTACACGATACAAAGGGATGCATTCGGTTTATTTATAAGTAGACTATTAGTTTCATAAGTCAGAGTATGAAACCTGCTTTGAGGGATTAGACACACGAGTGATAATAATCTGATCCCCGTGCTAACTCATTCATATTCCCTGTCTCAGTCAAAACGCTGTTGTCACAGTCAGCGTCTCGCTCTGAAATACAATCCGATGCAAAGACCACCGGAGCTCCACTTAACCCCCAGTCTGTCTGCCTGTCTGTCTGCATGCTATGGCTGCTTTCTAAACAAATAAAGGGCAAATCTGTCATTGCTGTTGAGTGGGATTACACTTTACATTTCCTGACAAAAAAGAAATACAGATTTTGATTTCTCGATTCCCTTCTGGCATTTTAACCATTTCCCTCGTAACCGTGTAATCCATGTCGGTTAATGTGACATTCCCCATGACAGTCACAATATTGACATCGGCATTCATACATGACTGGGTGATTTCATGGGAATATCAGTTGCGTGACATTCCCATGGCATTAGTTAAAGCACATTCACCCTACCATTTCTAAACTATGAAAGAGTAGTTCGGATAATGACTAGACTAGTACTAGAAATAATTATTTACTTCACTTGATTATGTATTTTTCTGACAACTTTTTTCTGTACTTTCTACTACTTACATTTCAAAACAGGCTTGTCACTTTAGTTCTAACATTTGAGTGGAATTATTGCTAATTAATTTTTATTTTGCACCATTGTGTGCCACCTTCCCAGCATCAAGAGTGATTTCAACCTAAATGGATAGAACAATAACACATAAAAAAGACGATTCTTCGGTTTATCTATTAGTGCACATCTTGCATACCGACGTAGCAAGATGAAAACAATGTAAGGGACATAACAGAGTACTGAGTACATATTAGAACCAGTACTTTTTCACTTTTACTTGATTAAAGAAGTTGAATCAGTCAGGGTTAAACGTTAATGTTTTTTTTACTTCCAGTCAGTAAAGTGGGTCAGAAATCTACTTGCCCAGTGTAGATTTTTTCCTTTCCCTTGTACAGTTTTATTTTATTTATTAGCATTTGTCAAATAACAACAAAGACTAAAGTTAATTGTCATGTTTAATCTATGACTGTAGCCTCTATAAAATGTCAGAAAATAGTGAAAAATGTCCATCCCAGTTTCTCAGAGTCCAAAGTGATGTCTTAAACCCAAAGATATTCAGTGTAATGTGATAATAAACAGAGAAAAGCATGAAATGTCCATATCTGAGAGGTTGAAAGCAGCATTCTCTGCCATTTTGAATGAAAAACTTTAACAACTAATTGATTATCAAAATAGTTTAATAGTTTTTTACTTCTTGCCCAAGTGAGCTGCCAGATTTACTAGCACGACATGGCGCTTTCACTGCAATCCTTATTGTTGAGCCTTTATCAGAGTGTTCCTTTTGCCTAAATACAACTATCTGTATTTCTACTTGAGTAAAGACTTTTTTACTTATGCCACCTTTGATTATTTTAGGAATTAGGCTCAAGATAAGTGAGTTTTCATTCCTGTTGAGCAATACACCAGGTATTGAAGGTAAACTAACTGTTGAAATCAGCTGCTGAGTTTGGGTTATGACTGAGACTCCTTCTATGATTAAAACTTATCAAAAACAAGAACATATGAGTGAGAAACTGCTAGTTACAGGCTATGAAACATGTGAGCATAAAGCGCCACTTTGACCATAGTCCACACAGTCATCTCTCTTGCCTTGCCTGAGGCCTGTGTGGGGCTATATGGTTTCCACTCTGGCCAAAAATAACAGCAAGCATTGATATAGTAATAGGCTCTTCGCTCAGACAACCACCAGCAATGTTAGACGCAACCATCACTGATTAGGTAACAAACTAACAGGAACTGTGGGACAGTTAAACATTCAGGACACCTCAAGATTTTAGTTCTCCTTTTTTTCAACTAGCCTCAGATTTTATCTATCATACACTACAGAGTTCACTAATTTCAGTCAATCTAGAGTATTTACAATACAAAAACACTTACTTGTAATTATTTAAAGATAACAAATTAAGCCAAATATTGCTGCAAGTTGACATTATAGAGCTATAAAAGCTAAATAAAACAAAAAATGTAAAGGCTTGTAGGCAGGCTCATGTGTAGCCTAGATGCAACTGATAAAACTCTTCATATTCCAAAATGCAAAATCAGCAACTGACTTTGAATGCATGCAGCAACATGTATGACCAGAGGAAAGGTAAATGTCAGTGATATTAGGGAGGGGTGACTGTGAAACTGGGTCACATTTTACACTACACAAAGTTATGTCAAAGTGTATCGGATTGTATTACATATTTTAGACTGTTCTTTTTCAAAAACAGACCGGTTAGTAGAATCAGTTGACGTAACACATGCTTTTATATAAGATCTTGACAATGATTAAAACAATCTCAAATTTAAATCTTGGCTGCAACTGACCGTTTCGATGTTGATTTATCTTCTCTCTAAACGTGGCACTCGGAGCAGCTCAGCATATTTAATAAAGCTGATGTACATACATGACTTCTGCAATTTTTAAGTTGTATCCACATGGTTGAATGCACTTATTGTAAGCAGCCAAATAAATGTAATGCAATGTAATCAAGTATAAAACGTTAGAAAATTAGTCTCCTGATACAGGTTTTCCAATGGCCAATGCTCAACGAGAGCAGGACAGGTGATGGCGGATATATAATGCTGATATCAAACAAATAAAATTCATATAATTCTATTATTTCATGCACATTAGAAGCTAATATACATGGATATCTAAGCCAGTAACATTTATTTTAGATGGAATTACTATTAGCCTAATCAATGAAATACTTTGGATTTTGCTGCAGATTTCAGATGGTAACTGGTATTTAAGGGAGAGCGGGGTACAGTGTGTCAGGAGCAACATCATTCAACTGCATTACTCTACAGCCCTACATTATATATCTAATGCTAGCCAGAAACAGATCAAAATTAGATTTGCTGTGATTTAGGATGGAAGAAATGTGTTAACATTTAGAAAAGATGATGGTGACAGAGGACACTTAAGCAAACGTTTACAGCAGGATGCAGTACATCGTTCCACAGCATCCTCACTGACAAGGCTGCCTGCAGAGGTGCAGACATTTTTTGTTTATCGGCCTTGTGACTGCAGGCATCAGCAGATGCCATTTATCTGAAAATGCCCTATAATTGGAAGAATGACTTATCGGTCTATCACTAATTTTAAGTCACTAAATAAATGTAAAGTAATAATTCAATTGAAAACATATAAAACCCTAGCTAAAAAATTCCCAGAGCTCTATCTCATATTGTCAAAAGCCCTTTTTATGTCTCACTATTATATACGACAGAGAAAAACTCTAAGCTGTGTCCGGGATGATGAACTCTGATTAGTTAATGCAATAATGACAAAATATGTGGTCAACAAGATTTCTGCAGGATAGCTGGCCTCAATCGAGCAGACAGTGACTGTGTTATCCTATTTTTGATCATATTCAGGAAAAGTTGTTTACATGGAACATGAAAAACCTGATTTTTCATTATCCCCGTTTACATCACATAAGATTATCTACGTTTCTGATCATTCTGTACCAACAAAGAGCGATGAGAAACCAGGATAATGCTGTTTACATGCCACAGCAACCTGGTTTCTGTCAGAGTAGTCTATGTACCATGGGCTTCTCAAAACTGGAATACAATGTTTACATGCGCAACATATAAGTAGGACACTCCAAAAACTAGATCATAACCCAAACCAGACCAAACAACCAAACAAACATGTTCTAGCATCTAGTTTAGTAGACCAGGGCATCTCTGCGGCACTACAGTACTTTGGATATTGCACTTGGCCACACTGCAATTTCAATATTTCTTTTAATTGTGCATCCCTGTATCACATCACCGAATTCTTTCAAACAAACAGGTTTACACATTGGTAATCCTTTAAATTAAAATGTTAGAAAATAGTTTAACATTTCCCAAAGCCCTATTTGACCTTGTCAAATCACTTTTTATTCCCCACCATCAATCCCCAAAGCCTTTAACTTTACAATTACAGGATATAAGACGGGGAAAAGCTCACCTGATATGATGAGCTCTGATTAGTAAATGCAAAAATGTATATGATTTCTGCAGGATTGCCGGCCTCAGTATACAAGACAGTGAAAAGCTCAGCTATTTGGGCACACCTCTTCCATCCTGCTTCACCTTGGTTGAAGCCAGTCAAGGTGGCACCTTGGTCACCTCAATGAGACCCCTATTACTGACCCAAACCCTGCTGGGGGGTGTTATCCCCCCCCCCCCCCCCCTCAAAGTCATCCAGAATCAGCTGGAGGAAGCTGTTGGGCTGCTCTGTTGCCAGGACAACCATGACCACAATAAGCAGTTAAGACAATGGATGTAGGGACGTCTGTTAATTAAAAGCGTCGGCACTGAATATATGACATTAAAGGCTGTAAGCTCACCACAGTCTGAGCTGCATAATGTCTAATAACAACATGCCGTTATATGTCAGTCAATTTACAATCACGTTATCAGAAGTTCGGCATCGAGTTGTGCGTTGATGCTAATGACATTAGCCGACCGGATAATTTAATTAATTCACATTTAACGACATCATCCAGCCGTGCTGTCTGTCCTCTCACTTTGAAGCGTCTGTAAACGTTTTCGCACCATCAACGCTGCGTGTTTTCACCTCTCACGACAGTTAAGCTAAACCCTCACGTTTCAGCCATAACGCGGCACCGACGTCTCTCACAAACACCGGTAACGTTATTCTGCGTCCGCGGTGACAGCTGAGCTAAACGCTGGCCGGCTGCAGTGCAGCTGCTAGTCCGGTCCGCGGCTGTCAAACCGACCAAGCCCCTCCGCTTGTGGGCTGACAGCTCTCGGTTTAACGCTCTACCGATATGTTAACGAACACATATCGTGAAAATTAAAAAAATAAACCACAGACATGTAAGTTACCTCGGCTGTAAACCCTCGCAGACACGACAAAACGGTTTGCGTTACCTGTCCCGTCCCGGTGAGGTCTCCCTCGGACGTGAATATCATATCAACCTTCTCCTCTTACCTCCTCTTCTTCTTCTTCTTCTTCTTCTTCTTCGTCGGCTTTGGTTTTCATCACCAACGGCTGCCGTGCCGCCATCTTGTGTTTGGGAGCGTGCACTGTTTTTATTCATTCTATTAAAAAAAAAAAAATATAAATAAATAAATAAACATGCCCTTGTATGAACCAAAAATAATATTAAAAAAAACAAATGTGGGCATCAATATATTTATCAAAATAGACATGGTGATATTTCTGTTCTAATTTGCCTCTAAATTTATTTTCCTTTTTCACTGCAGCAAAATAAATTCAGGTGATAGGCTCTGTTTAAGGCATTTACGCATAGGACTATTAAAGCAGTAGCCTCAAAACTGAAACAGAATGAGATTAAAAATCAGAACAGGTTATTTAAAGGAACAATCTGCTTATTTTGCACGTAGCTTAAAGGGATAGTTCACCCAAAAATGAAAATTCAGTCACTATCTTCTCACCCTCATGCTGATTGAAGGTTGGAATTAGTTTTTTAGTCCACAAAACACTGCATAAAAAAAGTTTAAAAAAAAATGCCTCCATACTTCTCGTCTGGTGGAATCCCAGTCTCCTAAAGCCCCAACGTGCTATTCACTTCCATGCCCACACAGTTCAGACAGTATGCACATGCACATGAACCGGCTCCAAGCTGAGAATTTAAAGTGAGATTTAGGCTAAAAACATGGTGGAAATGACATTCAAGTCAATTGAATTGAATGTCAGCTGTCTGAAATTGAGAAGGATGGAGGCATTTTATGTTTTTTTTTCCCCTGTTTGTAAACTGGTCACCATTCGCTTAGATAGTTTGGGAGATTCTGTTTTTCTGTGAAACTCCAGCAGTGTTTTGTGGACTAAAAAAATAAACCGGACCTTCAGTCAGTATGAAGATGAGTAATGACTGAATTTTCATTTTTGGGTGAACTATTCCTTTAATGTCCCCCTGTGTCTCTGGAGGGATCTTTTGCTCTGTTCAAACAGACACAGAAGTCGTTTACATGACGTCGTGAACTTTTCAAGTTTACAGTGTCATGAATATAACATGAGGGGGGCGTTAACATGGACTCATCTCGTAAACACGGTAAACATGACTCAGTTTGAACACACCATCTGTTAAGTGTAGCCTTGATGTTGTTGCATTGTGGGAAATATAGGATCTAGTCCCCCAACTTTATGGAATTCTGATAGTAAATTACCTCTTTGAACTACTTAACATTTGTGCCGCAGTTGTGTGTGTTATCTAAAGACTGGGCTGTTTGTCTCTTTTGGAAAAGATGAATAAAAGCGCCTTTACTTTTTTAAAAGGAAAAAAGAAAAACAAAACCAAGTGGCATATACCGGTGTCTACAGTGGCGGTATACCACTTCATTTCCTAACGCAGGTGACAAACTCTTCTCAGAAACTTCAGCACATTTAACTTTTGATGGCATGTTTTACTTTTAGTCAGTTAAAAGATAAAGTACCCTCTTCAATGCCCCATTTTGTAAGAAAACAGTCTCTCTAAGTGGCCCTTCTAGTGCAGAAATGCTCCCTCTAGCTCAGCGCCAACGGTTCTGAACCGGAACTTCTTGAGGAGGCTCCCCAGAAAAACTGTGAATATTTAAATTTCACTCTTATTTCACTGACTAGAAGTTAGCCCAATTAAAGAACGTATAAAAATGACTATTATAGATTTCACACTGTTCACTGTCCAATCTGTCAATGCTATAGAATAACTAGACCTAAATCTTATCAGATCCCTGAGACTACATCTTAACAAATACTGGTCTGCAGCCTGATGTGTATCGTCTGGGGGTCCTTGACACCAAAAAGGTGGAGAACCACAGTTCTAGGCTGCACACACAGCCGAGAAAACATGATGCAGGGCCTTCAAGGGTCTTTTTGCCCCTGACCGTCAGACAGCCTGAGCACGCAAACTGGTCACTTCTTTCATTCTTACTGTTACAGTGATTAAAAAACAATCAGAATGACTTTATTGATCCCCGGCAGGCAAATTGCTTATGTCACAGATCATTCAAAATATATAGCATAGAGCTACTAGAGGAAAATATAAAATAGGTGGTGTAAATTAGGCACAATCTACTACAACATACAAGAGACAAACTGGCAATAATAGAACAAATTATATACAACAAGAGCATGTAAAGATATGTGCCTTAAAAAAGTTTAAATAATATAATAAAAGACAAGAGTTCACCTTAGTTAAGTGTTATAAAATAGCATATTTTAAGTGTTTTCCCATGTAGTCCATGCCATGTTAAATTGCTAAACATTCATTTCATCCTAAATTTTACATCTTCAGTAAAGAAAATCCCCTCTTTCGTTTTGATGTGAGCCTATAGAAATTAATTTATCCTATTGTCAGTCAGATTTCCAGTCATAGGATGTTGTGACTAAAAACATCATAACATTAATGTAATCCTCCAAAACCCTCAGCCGGTCACGACAGACCTGCTGCTGGAGGTTTGGGGGTGCCAAACACACAAAAACAACCCAAAGATAACTTATGACATCAGGTCACACGAATTTCAATTCCTGGATGGCGCTCCAGAGTAAATCCCACTTCCAAGCCGGATCTCTAAAAAGGGGACTGACTGACAAAAAAAAAAAGGACGACAACACCGGAATGAGGAAACTGACGAGGGCAAGTCATGTGCAAAACAAAGTTGTTCGATGCTGATAACCATCCAACCTGATGAACCAGAGGTCACTCCACTCAAGTCTCCCGGAGGTGCTCCCCGCGTCTCTGTCTCAGTCTCTCCGGCTCATCCTGAACCAGACAGCAGCCTTTTTCTCCCACGGAGCGCTCCTGACCGCATCCAGAGATGTCTTTTCTCCTCATCACGGTCTTGTCCTCACTTCTGGTGAGAGATGCGGAGTCGTGGAGCGCCAATGTCAAGTACGCGGTGAACTGCCCGGACAGATGCAGCGCGGAGCGGTGCGGCGGGACGCAGCGCTGCACACGGACCGTCCTGGATGACTGCGGCTGTTGTCAGGTGTGTGCAGCCGGCAGAGGGGAGCACTGCTACCGCACGGTGTCCGGCATGCACGGGGTGAAGTGCGGACCGGGATTATTCTGCGAGTTCTACAAGGATGAGGACGATTATGGAGACGAATACGGAATCTGCAAGGGTATGTGTCAACATATGAATGTGCATATATTCTGCCTGCATGCTGCATTTTGAGTGTGTGATGCCCTGCTGCACCAAATCCCATTATTGTTTTCCCAGTATTTTTAGGCTCTGTTTACTGAATGATCACATTCATAAATAGCACCAATGCTGTATAATGCTGCTGCATAACTAGTGGTTATGGAGGAACATGTGCAGACCTGCATTATTGCTTCAAAAATGAATTAACTTGATGATTAGCCCTGTGGTTTTCAAACTGGGGTCCGGGGACCAACAGGGGTCCTTGAAGAGAGTTGTAGAGGGTCCGCAGCAAAGTGAGCACTGGGATACTTTTATCACATTTTTTGGAAGTCGGCACAACAAGCGAAGAAATGGGGTTGGTTGTTTTCATTAGTGTTGCAAATTTTGTGCATTTGCTTACAATTTCTTAATTAATAAATCATTAATAATTAATGAAATACAAAATGCACATTTTTTTCTTCCTTTTATTGTCATTTTCATTTTTTCCCCCATTTTTTCTCGTCTTAAATGTAAGTGTAAGTCTCATTATTCACAAATGTGTCCACTGGACAAAACAGTGTCAAATGAGGTGTAAATACTGCAATTTCTAGACAATGGGTTCATTATCTATTAATGCATTCTTAATCAGTTAATTCTTTATGGTGATTAATCGATTAATGATTGGCAGTATAAGAACAGAAGCCAAACTGTACAACCAAAAAAATCAAGATAAAATTAAGGTAAAGTTAAAACAAGAAGACAGAAAGGATGTCAGAATGTCAGAATAAAAACAATATAAATCAGTGACTATACGATAATAAAATAATTGCAATAAAACACTAAAACAATAAAATGAAAAAGAATAAAAGCAAAATAATTAAAACAATAAAGCAGTAAAAAGCAATAAAATATAAACAAAAAATATAAATTAAACAATAGAAGCAAAAAGACAACATCACATAAAATCTAGTCATTAAAATGGTTTTGAATAAAGTGATTTAAAAAGATGTCACTGATTTTGTAAGCTTTAGGTCCTCAGGCAGGTTGTTCCAAACACATGAAAACTTTTGGGAACTCCTGCATTAGCCTATTAGAGGCTTGGACTCTGCATATTCAAATGGTCCTGCAACTTTCAAATTGTATTTTTTTCCTATGTCCATTTCTCTTGATCATAGATTATCATTATGTTGACTGCAAATAGTTTGTAAGATCATAGAATAGGGACCCATATCAGGTCCAGTCAGGTGCACTCATTGTGAGACAAAGTAAACTACTCTAAAATGCTTCTTTTTTTTCCCAGACTGCCTGTATGGGACCTACGGGGTCGAGTGCCGTAAGACGTGCAACTGCAAAAGTGGCATCTGTGACAGGGAGACGGGAGCTTGCCTCACCCTCAAATTCTTCGCCAAAATCGCCAGCAAGCTCAAGACTGAGCCGCAAGCAGGTAAAAATAACAATAAAGATTGTTCACTCTGCTTTTTTTAAACAAAATGTTTATTTATAATGATGCACATTTGAGTTATCCACAGCTGCTTTGTCCGGAAATAACAAAAAGAAATCAAAAAATGTTTCACTTTCTGAACACAAAGGTAATTTTTGGAAAGGAACACATGCACACAGAAATCAGAAAAAAATCCAAGGTATGTTAGACCTTAAAACAAACAAACTTTCAGCATCATGCTTGTGATGGGTTTGACTCACTACAAAAATAACTTCCTATTAATTTACAGCCAAACACATGTAAACTATGGTCAAATTAACAACAAGTCAGCACAGCATCTTGTCACTCTATAGGTCTCTATATGACCTGTATAACTTAACTAGACCATCCACAAGAATATTGCATATTTCTGTGAAGTTATTCTTAATGGCTGCCACCAGGTCGGATTCTGTTTGATTCTGTGCTTACATTTTCCCAGTCAAAGTTACAGTGAGTAGTACGTGAGCCAGTTCGAGATTTTTATTTAGATAATTTAATATTTGAGTTATACTTTGTGGTTAATATGGTGGGAAGACATGCTTTTGTCCACAAGGGCCTCCAAAGTCAACACAATATGAAAGTTCCTTACGCACACATTTAACCTTTTGGTGTCTGTTTTAAACCAAGATGAATTTATCATCTTTTTTAAAGAGGGTATACAGCAAACAAGTCTTTCTCTTATCCATAGTTTCACCAGGTATTGCTCCAATAATATAATACAATGGATCTAATGGTCAATTCTAATTTACCTAATTGGAAATCTGTTCGAACTTCTGTCATATTTTGATGCAATAAAAGAAGTTATAAAATACCTCAATCTTGATTTCCAGTTAAATTCGTTCCATAGTGGGATATATTGGTTACTTTATGTTGCTGTTTAAAAGTCTTTTTAAAAGTGCTTCTCTTTGTGTGATTGCGCGGTTGCATGAATTGTCAGAGTTGTTTCTCTTGTGTTTTCAGTTGGAGAAGTCGGCTCCGGAGAGGTCAGCAGCGCCGCCCAGAGCACAGATCAACACACGGACAGATCCACGACTCCGAAGCGGCTCAACCCTCGCTGACAAGTGCTGACCAGGCTGAATCCGTTCAGTGTAAATGTAGCATTAACTTATAAATGAACTGAAAGATATATTTTATTAGGTATGTTAAACGATGAAAAACTTTTTTACAGCATTTGGAAGTTTTCTTTGGTCCTTCGCCGCCGCCATCATCAACTTTTCTAATGAAATATGCAGATGATGTTATTCTCTTCAGACTTCTCTTTATCTGTTTCTAGTAAAGTAACTTAATAAAAATGATCCTGTCGTCTGCTCACATTAGCTTCAGTGTAAACCTGATTCTCTCATTTAGTGTGCCTTCATTCATTACTGTTGAGAAAACGGGAGTTAATGTAATAAGAAAGGACCTTGCATTTATTTTCAAACTGGATGCAGCAATATTTGTCATTGATTCACTGTAGTTTTCCATATGATATTTTATTTGTACTGTATAGACGAAAAGTGGACGAGGGAAATATCATGTATATGACACCAGCTGATGTAAAGAATGCTCTTACAATTAAACCAAAGTTATCACAGAGTGTTGTCATGGGATTCTTTTTGTTGCTCATTTATCTATTAACTTTATTACTGATGCATTATTTGGTACAATAATTGCATTATCTAAAACCTTGACAGTGATGTGGGCTAGTAATCAATAATTACAAACAAAGGTTAAAAAAATGGTAATAGCATCCAAATAAGTAGAATATACAGCAGTAAATAGATGTCATTCAGTTGTTTATACTGTGACTTATACATCTCTGTGTAGCTAAACAAAAGTACTGTGAATTAAAAGGAAAAAAGACAGAGGCCCCCACTGGATCTGGGCCGAGCAGAGGACTTATTTTTGATGAACCACTTGCTTCAGAACCTGCATTATATTCCATTATATTTTGAATTGTCACCAGGTGCCTGAATTTAGTGTTTTTCTCTACAAAAATAATGTTATTTCTGCTATAAATGGGAAAAATTGGTGCACAAAAATCATCATAAGGCAGTAAATGATGTGATTCATGCTCAACATGCTTAATACGCGTCCTGTCACCTCGCCTAATGTTGAAATGAAACCTATGCCCTCGGATCCAGTAAAGAAAAAGTAAAGTTAATTGAATCAGCATAGAAGTTTAAAAAAATAAGCATTTAGCATCACAGTTTGTCTTAGCTTTATACTTCAGGGTTTGTTTTTTGTTTTTGTTTTTTTGTCATATTGCTGTAAAAAAAGAGATCTTAAAGCGTCCATGCTGGAGTTTCTTCAAAGAACACTTTGTGAGTTCAGTTAGCATGTAAAAAATAATGAAGTCAAGAGATCATTTTTCATGTTAAAAGAATATCTCTCCTTGTGCTCTGAGTGCTTTCAGCACTAATGCTCCTTTGTTCTAAGTTTTAAATGTATGAACGTTGCAACAGAGACTGAGGAACCTTAAATCTATTACAGTGGCATGTAACATAATATAATTACAATATTATATCCTCAGTAAAGAAAAAAATAAGGAAAAATACTGTTTGTGATTTAAGAATGAATAATCAGGTGCTCTTCCAAGATAGGGCCAGTGGTTATTCACAGTGAATAAATATAAGATTTTTTTTCAGATTTTCTTCAGATTTTTCCAGACTGCCAATCAATACCTTGATTATTATTGTCATTAGACCCTCCACTGAGCTGGACAGTTGCTGTTTGTTTGAGTTGAGTCAATGTGAAGTTCTGTCTGGGATCAACGTTCTCACTTAAACGTCCCATAAATTAGTGCGTTTTGTTGACCCATAAATACATGAAATCAAATCAAATGCTGGATGACTTTCAGTAAGAGTCCTGAAGACTGAGGAGGATCTCTGACATGTAAACTTTAGAACTTGTGTACACTCCGTACAGTATTTCTAAAAGAAATTATTGCAGAGATACCAAATAAACATTGAACAATGTGTACATGACTGAACATTATACAAACCTCTTTCTTTTTGCACAGACTTCTATACTTTTCTATCACAACTGTTTATCATCTTGTCTACCTCAGTCATCTTTCTCTTTCTTTTTTACTTCTAAATATTTCTATATTTGTAAATAAAATAATTGACAGCAGCACGTGGAACAACATACCGAACTAAGGAATGATAACTTTTATTACAATAAAGACTTTGAATCCTTTGAATTATTGAATCCCTGGTCCTGGACCCAGAGACGGAGGTAAATTTAATTCTGAATACGAGTTCTGTGACAAAAAGAGGAGGAGACGATAATATTCTCAGGCTGACGTTAGAGGGATTTATTTATGGGAGGTGCATGAAAAAAACTCTGAACATTATAAAAATGCTAAGAAGTCTGGAGAGAAGTATGTCTTTTGAGTAGCAGGGATTCTTGTTTCCCATAACAACATGATATATTCAAAGTGCTGAGAATTTTTCAGGCATCCTTGACTCTTAAGTCGTGGATCGGCCTACTTTCTCAACTTCCACAAATGGCAAAATATTCTTTGTTCCCATGCAGAAAACATTTCTCAGCCATGGAAAAATACTTTTAGAGCATGAGAAGGACTGAAGAGCAAAGATGATGTTTACTGGCTTCATAAGAAGACATTGTCCCTGCCTATAGAGCTATACTTAAGTGTGGTCACTGCAGACAGGATACGATGGGGGAAAAAAAAGTCATGAATGGAAATGATTCAAGTTATGAGAAATTGTGTGAGGTCTTTCTTGAGAAAGGTGTATAATATCATTTCCTTCCTGGAGGAAAACATTCATAAAAGTCTTACAACTGTTTTCTCAGTCCTACTGAGAATTGCAGCTTATACAGAGAACTGAAATTAATAATTTTCCTGACCGAACAGACTAAAAATATAAGTGAGTGGCATATCAATATCCAGGGCTGCTTTACAGAAAGAAAGAATAAAAAGAACTGTGTCTTCATAAAGAATAAATTATTTATTAAAGCCTTAAATCATTTGATTATTTGCCAGAGAAGAAGAACAAGAACAATACTTGTTAGAACATTCATGGCTACAAATCCTTGAAACCTCATTAAGTTTAGAACAAATGTCTAATTCCACAAACACAGCACTCCCTCCTACAACACGTGGAATTACATCAATATAACCTGCACTGATTAAAAGAACACAAGCACCAAATCAAGGCAAGTCAAATTTTATTTATGGCCCAATATCACAAATCACTATTTGTCTCAGGGGGCTTTACAGTCTGTACAGTGTGCAGCACCCCCTGTCCTGTAGACCCTCGAAAGAGTAAAGAAAAACTCCTAAAGAAACCTCAGGTAGAGCCACGGAGAAGAAATCCCACAATCCTGAAGTCCTGAAGCAGATTACTATCTCATCAGACAGAATTTTCAGTGCAACATGTTCATGTGTATTAGATCTAAATGTTTGTATGTATATATAAGTTACTTGCATAAATAGTGCAAGTGTGTGCATGTTTATAACATATACATACGTGTGTATGGGCAAGTGTATGCATGTGATATGAGTAATGTTGCTAGTTGCTAGCAGTTGCTTGTTGGTAGTTCAGCTATATATCCAAAGTTGCAGAATGAATGAACAACCTTTCCCAGAGCATGAAATGTGGAAAAAAAAACAAAAAAAAAAAAAAAACAACAACAAACAAATAGATTTCTTTTGAATTAAATGTGAAAACTAGCAAATACTGCATTACAATAAATATATTAAATTACTGCAGATGCATTTCAGGTCCAGTGGGTGACTCTGACCTGGGGAACATATTGGAACCAGCAATATGGGGAAATGCAATGTTGGGGAAAAAAAGGTGTGGCATACATTTAATAACATATATTAGTTTGTGATAAATGCATAAATTCATTGTCTTTGTTATTTTGAAATTTGTTGAAGTGTTTTTTTTTTTTCTCAAAATGATGAAACATGATTAGTGACCCTTGATTACTTGATTACAGGAAGATGCTTGTTCTCTCAGTTCTCTTTTAATACGTCATCACGCAGCGTTTCAGTGCAAAACATCACATGGAGATCAGATTTATATCAAACATTTGGACCAAAACTGCAAAAATAGTCCCGTCCCAGCTAAAAATATCTCTTATGAGCCTCACCCCTGACTCTTGCTGGTACAAAAAAAATGTTTTCCAGTATTCAGCTTGTTTATTTCCTGTGCTTCCTGACACCTGTGAAAATGGCCCTTCTTCCTGTTGTTGTTGTGTCTGCCCGGCACAGGAATTTTAAAACCAAGAGACACTCCGAAAGCTTGGAATTTAGAAGTGACACACAACCGGAGCGCTGGAGTTACAAGAGGACACTTCTCCCCCACTTTATTCAAGTATTATTTAAGTGGAAGTTCAACACCTAAAAAACCAACAACAACAATCAACCAACAGGCTGTCCTGGTAAAAAGGTTTAAATAGGTTGGTTTATTTATGTACTTATAAATCAAATAAATACGAGGGATAAACTGTGACCCGTGTTATATTTTCTAGTTAAGAAAAAGAAATTTAAGAATCAAAAATAAAAATGTAACAAGGAACGACAGTTTTTGCTTTAAGCTACAAAATCTGTCCATTGCAGCCGCAACATCAAACTCTGAATTAATTTATGACCCTTAAACAGAACTGAATTCACTGCAGAGATCTATCTCCTCAATCAAACACTGTAAAAAAAAAACATAGAGGAATTTAGTCAAATCAAGACATCTTTTCTTATTAATTTAATGTAAATATAAGTTTCATCAAGTTTTATTTAAGTTAAAAATAAATAAATTATATAATAAATAAATGAATAAAAATCTCCTCTTGCCTCTTTTTAACTGGTTGATGTACTACTTAATTTGGCTGGAAAAATGTAAACGCAGACTTGTTTCATCTGATTTCACTGAAATCCTGGTTCAGTGGCCGGCATTAAGACTAACGATATACAGGGTTGAGAGGGTCAATTTAAAAATATATTCTGATACAGTTACTAATTACCCGTTTAAAAATGTAGTCAGTAACGTAATCCAAGTATCACAATATTCAAGTAATGTAACTTGATTTACGATACTTCTTTCAATATAAAATATGGTGAAATTGTTTAGCCTAATATAGTGTTTTTAGGGCTGCAACTAACAATTATTGTCATCATCATTAAGTGGCTGATTATTTTCTGAATCAATCGATTAGTTGTTTGATCCTTGAAATGTCAGAAAATGGTGAAAAATGTTGATCAAAGTCCAAGATGTCAACCTCAAATGTCTTCTTTTGTTCATAACTAAAAAAAAAAAATCAGTTTACTGTCAGAGAGGAGTGAAGAAACTAGAAAATATTCACATTTAAATTGCTGGAATCATTTTTTATTATAAAAAATGACTCAAAACGGTTGGTTCAACTTAATATTTTAACCTTATTGAGCACGTCTCTCAAGTAAAACTGAGTTAATATCAAGTTTATTTAACTAGAAAAAGTTTTTTTGCTTTGAATCATTACAAAATTACCTCAACTTGTCTTTTCAAATTCAGTCAACCTAAAATTTAAAAGACAACCCGGACGCTAACTTTTTTTTTTTTTTACCTTAACACAATAGTTAATTTTTACAGTGAAGGACAAGGTGACAGGGACACACACACACACACAGTGATACAGACAGGTATGAGAGCAGTCTGCGTATGAGTGTTCATAAGTGCTTGGGCCCGAATGTTCCTCTCATTCCCCTGAGAACCGACAGGCCGAGGTCCTCGCAACCAAACAAAGGACCCTGGAAAATAACAGGAAAGCGTTGGTGAGAAATACCCTTTATCTGACTCCCTGAGCACGTCACTGCCGCCTCCACAGAAACAAAGGTGCGTGAACGGAGTAGTAAATAACACTGATTTACTGCAAATAGATGTTCTGGTATTTACAGTTTGGCCCGGCCTCAACAGGTTGTTTATTGTAGCTGTAGAATGACAAGAGACAACACATAAACAACTGTGAACAAGGAAATTAAGTGATCAGATTGATTACACTGATAGCTTTAACTCACAGGCTGTCATGTCGCTTGATACAAAGTGGGATCCAGTTTGATTAATTAATAGTTTGGCTCCTTTAACCCCCTACATTTTTTTTAACAGTTCCCAGGAACATGTTGTAGTAAACTGGCAAAACAAGCGTGTCGAGCCTTGACCTCAGTGACCTGACAGATTTCTGACCCCTATAGACACGTTCTCTCTTCAGCGTGACGTGAGGAGAAGCATTTCCCAGCAGGTTTATCGTCACACCTCAGAGTCACGGAGAGCCTGAACTGTTGTTCTAAAAAAAAACAAACTATTACCGTCAGATAAAAAGATACAGAGCCAGCAAGTGTAAAAGCAACTGCTTCAAGTTTTCCTTCCTTCCAATGTCCATTACACTTCTCAACAAAGAACCTGCTCAATCCTCACTGAGGTAGCGTTTTTATGCATTATAAATTATGATTTTATGGTTTCTATGATCTCATAAAATATCTATGTATTTATATTTTGTCTCTATTTTATCTATATTTTATTTTACATGTCTTTCTTTAAGTTGTATGTATTTATTATGGCACCTGGGATGGAACAGCTAATGCACCAATTGTGCCTATTGGATGTATGTTTTGTATATATTTATTATAGCATAGGCTATCTGCATCCAGGGTAGAATAATCAATGGGGCCATTTGCACCCAGGGTAGAATAATCAATGGGGCTATTTGCACCTGGTGTCTCGCCCACTTTGATCAATCATTACCAAAATTTATGCATTGACTGAGTTGATTTTTGCACAAATCCATGCAGCCAATAATGAGATATAAGCTTTATGCATTTGTGGCGCCCCCTACAGGTGAAATGCAATGTGCTTTAATGGGTTAGCTTATTGAAGACTCCTGAACATGTGCCAGTTTTCATGCTGATATCTCTGCATTGATGAGTTATTGCAAATTTTTGAAAATGAGCTATTTTGAAATTAAAAAAAAGAAATTAATTTGCTAAGTTTAGATCAACAAAGTCTGTAGATGATGCTGACTCATTTTCAGTATGACTGGCCCAACGGTCTAAGACGAGTTCAAATTTTTGATTAAATTGAGAAAAAGTCATAAAAGTTGACATTTTTAAAGCAGAAGACTAACTGAGAAAAGACGCAGGTGATTTGAATGACTAAATAGTGAGAGAATTTTTAGTCTACGCCAAGCCATTTCCAAGAAAAGTGCAAAAGCACAAACTTTATCATTACAGAACCATCTTGAGGTCAATGAATGTTTTTTTGCCGGAGTAATGGGTGGACTTTTCATCGCTCAGTTTTTGCACAAACTCTTTTAGTGGAGAGAGAAAGAGAGAGAGAGAGAGAGAGAAAGAAAGAAAGAAAGAAAGAATGATCAGAACATTTAAGTTGTAAGCAGCGATGCAAGCACGTCGGGACAGGACATGGAGCAGCCGCAGCCTCGTTGCTGGACACCGGCAAGGGCAACAAGGGTCTTAATTTTTATGTGTTTTGGACACAGCAGGAAGAAGTTCATTGTCACTTCCTGTCTCCACTATGGTGCTACAGAACACCCACACGTCATGTTCCAGTATGGTGCAAAACAGTCTGGCTGCAGACCTCCACTCTCAGGACCCTTCCTTGCAGACCTGCACTGTGAGGTCTCCTCCACTCGCAGGACCGGACGTTTATTCGAATCCTTTCAAAATAAAAGCGAGTATACCGGAAGCACGCATTTGTCGTTCCCCATGTGAATATACTTTATTTCTTGGGGCTTTATTTTATGTATATAATGTAAATATGATTTAAAAGCGAGTATACCAGAATTAGCCTACATATTTTCTAGTTTTCTGTGTGACCATACTTTAATTCTTGGGGCATTATTTTATGTCTAAATATGTAAATATGATTTAGGTGTATTCATGTTCAATTAAAAAGATTTTAAAAAATAGTAATGCTTAATGTTTGCTTAATAGTGTTTGTAGTATGTTCTTACCTTGTGCTGTCAGACCACATGGATTTGCCAATGGAGGATGTAAGGGTTGATTAACTGTTTTAACTGTTAATTGTTTTGTGTATTCAATTCATTGAATTACTGAATACCTAATTACATGACCCACATAGCCAATAACCTCTGTTACAGGAGAAAACAGTAGACACAAAACTAACTTTCAAACTTTTTATTTCTCTTTGAAATCGCAGTATGCCATGTACCCTCTCTTGTCCATAATTTCTTCACAGAAGAGACACATATCTTCAATGTTATAAAACAAAAACTTGAAAGGCTCCAGAATTAACTCTTTGTCGTCATCATTTACATCCAGGGTGGCATCTTGACATATGCATCTGTAAGAGACAAATTATGTTGTAATAATTAAAACAAAATTATAAAAAAAAAAAAATGGTGGTGGCACATTTAAGTGAGCACTATCGCGTGCACAAGACGACTTCAACAACAAGTTATTATATAGTGGAGATATGGTTTCTAAATGTGAATGTAAACTAACAAAAAGACGTTATAAACAAGCCATATTCATGGCAACATTCCCACAAACCGCTTTAACTCGTCCAAAAGAGTTTCTGTCATCAGGCTGTCAGTCGTGAGTGCCCTAACACTCTCCGAGCCGGTGAGGGAGGGGGCGGCCGGGCGGGTGGTCCAGTGACATGACGCTGCGTTGCGCTTTCAAAATAAAAGCACGTGAGTTAAAGATTTAAAAATCAAATATTTTTCTCCTACGCGGTATAATTTTTGGGTGAGAAGAATGCGCCCGTCTCTAATATTGGAGGGGACACGTCCCTGCCCCGCCCCCGTTCCTACGCCTCTGCCCATATATCTAAATAATAGGCTACATAGAGTGCTTATCCTTAAGTTAACCTGGGTAGCGTTAGCCACCGTTAGCCTAACTACGATAACAACGCTACAAACTACCGTGAAGTCCAAAACTCGATTCTTTCAAATTAATATAACTTAACAGGGCGATGTATAGTGTGCAACGTAATGTTCTAGTGAATAAAGGCTGTTTCTGTTTCTTCGTATAACGAAAAGTTGTCATTTGACTTTTACTCACCTTGTTGTCTCCACACTTCACAGGGGAAACGATAAATACGTGCTTCCGGTATACTCGCTTTTATTGTTGAAAGCTTCGTATCAACTTCCGGTCCTGAGAGTGGAGGAGACCTCACAGTGCAGGTCTGCAAGGAAGGGTCCTGAGAGTGGAGGTCTGCAGCCAGACCCCTCTCGTATGGTGAGATATTCAAGTGTTGACTACTCTAGGAAATTGTAAAATAAATCAAATGATGATTGTCACACACTGTTGCCAGTGGGTGGCACTATAGCTGTGACTTGTGACTCCCCTCGTCATGTAGATTTCTTGAGGCTGGGACTTTTTTCAAACATGTGAAGTTTGGTGACAGATTGGTCATGTATAGTGAAATTACACCAACTTCATGTTACGAGCACACCATTTGTCGAACACTGAAGCTTTTCATAACTTTTCATTACGAATGTCTCTAGATTACACACACGGATTTTGGAGGATGATCTGGTAAATTGTCCCAGAGGAGTCGGTTTGGACATCACCAAAACTGACCACATAATTTAAAAATGTCCAACTTCCTGTTATGTCACTGTGAAGTTGACCTTTGACCTTTCGGATAACAAAAAATAAATAAAAACCTGCGGCAAGGGGGCGCCGAACCCCCAGCGGCTGCCTCAGGAGGCGCCCTCGAGCCGCACTCTGCATCTGATCAGAACACAGTTACAGTATAAATACAGAACGCAGGTTGTTTTTTAATGTGCAGGTGTTTGTTGAACAGGAAACAGGCTGCAGCTCTGATACTGATGATAACTGTGAGCCTTCAGTAGTATTAATACAGAGCACACGTGCACAGAAACAAAGTCCATCAGGAGTCTGTACAGCTGTTAAAGCCGACCGACAGCTGATCCAGCTGTGATCGGCTGCCACTGTCATCACAACTGGACACTGCTTCATGTGATGTCTCATGTCTCTTAAACAGATTTCCTCATGCATAGATGGAATCTGGGATGTACTCAAAGTGTCTTCTTAGTTCTTAGTTTCTCTAAATTGCATTCAGTTTACTGTTATTTTCAGCTCACCTTTAGTTGATCATTCATATTTCAGTTGTAAGTACATTGCTTTAATTTTGTTAACAAATACTTTGGTTGTTGTAGCCAGTTTTGTTTTCCTTATTTCCATTTTCCGCATTTAATAAATAGTAATAATAATAATAAAGTTTACTATTTATTGTTACTCTGCACTGTTTGGATCAGTTTCATGAGGGTAGTAGCTGTGAGTTGCTTACTGCTGAAGCCAAATTCCCCCTCAGGGACAATACAGTATATCTTAAATGTTAGTTTAAGTAAACAGTCAAAAGAATAATCCACATTTGCATTAGTGTCACATAGTCTCTTCATGATCATGTTCACTTGGAACACTGTGTTTGGGTTGAAAATTCCATTTTCTAACTGTGACTTTGTTCTTTTTTTCTGCTTCTCTCTGCAACAGAAATAACATAAATACTTTTCTTTAAACCACCACATCCTGCTATTTTCACCACGTAGAAAATATTATCAGAGAAAACACTGAGCCAATGAATATCTGAGACCAGAGTTCCCATCATGCCATGTGATCATTTCCACTGAGGAAAACTATGATTCCTGATTCTACTGCAATCGAATCTATAGTGACAGAATGTTTTTAAAGAAAGTAGTGTAGTTTGGGAAAAGGTATCATAGGAGTTAATTGCTCAATTTCTCGTATGAATTTATAAATTAAAAATATACAGTGCATTTAAATCAGTGTTTTCCCAACCCTGCTCCTGGGGTCACACTGCCCTGCCTGTTTCAGATGTTTCCCTGCTCCAACACACCTGATTCAAATGATCAGCTTGTCATCAAGTCTCTGCAGAAGCCTGATAATGACCTGATCATTTGAATCAGGTGTGTTGGAGCAGGGACACACTTTCTACAGGGCAGTGGACCCTGAAGACCACTGAGAAAATTTGTTAGTCTTTAATAAAATTGAAAAATTGGCTCTTAAAAGAATTTAATGGCACACAAAAAAATGTGGCAATGCAAATCACAATGCAAGCAAATAAAGCAATAAACCCATCACATCACATCACTCTCTCTGCATGATCTCAGTATAATAAATTACAGTGTAGGCACTGGTGTTTTGTTCACTATATCGTGAGCAATCATGCCACAGCACTGTATGACTAAGACATCTGCATAGTCTGAGGAAAGTGTGAAGCAGAGGCAGGCAGCACAAGTTTTGCTGAGTCACGTAGCTGCTGAGCTGACTGTTTAAAATTGATTTTAATGCACAAATATGTATATCAACTGAAGGTTTCAGATTTTTACTTTGTAATGCAATTTGTATATTTGGTATTTACTGTACCATTATCACACTTCAAAGAGTGTTTAGCACTTGCAAATTAAATAGATTACATACTTCATACAGTACAATGATGAAACAAATGTCTTTTGGGGCTGTATGATTAGTAATGCAGTAATTTAGAGTCTTTTTTGAGTGTCCTTTGTGCTGTGACACATGGACCTCTGGTGGCTCCTTGATGGTACTGTATCATACAGTTATTTTGCATTATTTCCCATCCAGTTTGTCTTGAAGCTCTTGACAAATACTGCAACATGAGATTTTACTTGGCTTGTCTTTATTTTGTCTTTATATTTTAATAAGTCTGAGAAGATTTTTTCAGCACTGATCCAATGTTAATAATAGGCAACTGTCATAGTTCCATTTATCATAATAAAAATCATTTCTTTAAATATAATATTAAAGATATAATTATTAATGTCTGTGTTGAACTTTAAAGATAAAAAGAAACAACTATAAATAAGCTTGTTTAAGTTTCCAGTCCAGAAGTTTTAGAAGTCGCCACCAGAGAGCAATATTGCATCAAGAAAAACAATATGATGTTTGGTGTGGAGAGTTTACACTACCGCCTCTCTAGAAATGTCAACTTTATCAATCCCTGATGGAAAATTAGGGTATTGCAGCGATAAAGAATAAACCATCAACAGGAGAAGATTATGGAAGTCATATTAACTGATTTTTCAGCGTAATGCAGACAGGATGAAGGAAAAGTTCCCCAGGAGAACACGTCTTAGCCCGAGTGTTTATGTTTGCTGACCCATTAAAACAACTGTCAGCAAGATAAAAGAAGGAGATGTGACCTTACAACAGCAGTTTCCTGTCTCCATTGAGGTCAGGAGACAAACTGAAACAAGCAGTGATGTGTATTAAATAATGCAGGGGGGTGACCTTGAACTTGACAAAAAAAAAAAAAAAAAAAAAAAAAAAAAAAACACGCACGCACACATAGTATACTCCCTCACACAGAGTTGTGTATTTACCTCATGGATGTTGATGACTTTCTTAAACTTTGTAAAACTTTTTTTTTTTTTTTTTTGCCTTTTATAGATTAGAGAATCAACAGTAGAGAGATGACAGGAAACAAGGGAAGAGAGAAATGCAATAAAGGTCAGGACGCCTCCAACTTTAGGTTTTTATTCCCTACTTTGGATTGTGCAGGTGACAGTCTTGTGACTTTTCACAGTCACCTTCAAATTAAACCTGCAATAACAGATTTTGGGTCAAATGGGACATCGAAGTACATCATCATGTCAGATTATTTTATTTTAAGTAGTTCTTGTCATGTTGATGTATTTGGTTATAATTAGTTATTTGATGCTATTAAAAGGGGGGGTTCACATGATGATTAACAGATTTGCTTGTGACTGAGCTTGACAGCTGTAAAGGCAGGACCTTGATAGCGGAGCCTCAACCCTGATCATTACTGTGCAGACTGTAGCTCTAAATGATGTCACCACTGCAAGATAGCGGCGCTCATGTCTGAGATATCTGGCTTCAGTGCAAGGACTTTGAGAGCCTTTTTGCCATCTTTATCTACAGTTAGTGGTGTCCACCCGATTATTCTAAGTCCTGTGTTCATCCTTCTTTTAGCTCTGTTTTGGTCTCTACCAACGGCTGAGGGAAAAACTGATTCTTTAGCTGCTCCACCATGTTCACCAGCTAGTTTCTAACTTTGCCTGCGTGCCGTTTGGTGCTAAGTGGGTAGAGTAGAGTGAAAAAAAATCTGCCAAAAACAATGCTGATATTAAAATCAGTGACAGTGGACCAAAAACAGTAAAGTTGCAGACCTTAAAACCAAAACACTGAAACTGAAATAAGCTATCAAGCTCCACTTTGGTACTGCAGTGTCATGTGATAAGTATATATGGGTTCATCACAATGAGAGAGCCCTTTTTAACTTAGAAGTAGTCATATGATCCTTTGTTAATGTGAAAATAGTGATTAAATCCACTTTAAATCCAAAGCTGCACAGTCCTTTCCACTACATTTAAACAAAAATGGAAAATGGAAAATCAAGAAGGGAATTATAATTTGTGTCATGATGCATAAAGGAGCTGTTGCCATGACCACACATTTGCCAACAGAGGTCGTGCATGACTTAATGTAGGGACACTGACTGATAGATGTTTAATATGACTTTGTTCACCCATTTCTGCTTTCATTCACAGTTTAACGATTTATGATACACAAGAACTGGCCAATATATTTAACTAGAGCCTGAAATACAAAGCAGTGAGAGGACAAAAGTGAGTAACGCATTAATAGAAGCCCTACAATCATACAATCAAATGATTTCTAGTGTCATCTCAGTCCACTGGGAAAAGCTTCTTGTCTCTCTGCTGCAGGCCTCCAAAGATTTTCATTATCTTTCCAGAAGTCAGCAACTGTCCAAAACCTCTGACTGCAAGGCCATGAGAACGGCAGAACCCATTGAGAACATTTGAATTCCCAGAGGCTTCCTCTGCAAAGATTCATCCATTCTAATCTCACGAGTTATCTCCTTATCAGATAAGGTCCCCCGGAGTGTCTCCGGGGAGAAGATGCAGTCCCAGTTTGTTTACAGATGGCCACTTCTTACGTCACAAGGTCGCAGTGGTGTTTCATGTTCAGCATTCCACGTCCTGCAAATATAATAAAACATGCTGAGGGATGGCTGAGGACAGATGGCGCAGAGCCCACTGTTGTTTAGCCTCAACATATCATTTAATCTTTGTTTAATGTAATGAGGCTTTTCATGACACCTAGGACAACTCACCTTCTGTGTGCAGATTAGATTTTATTGTGAAGAATGGGTTTTACTATATTCTCACTGTCGACTGTTGAATATAAATATCTGCACACAGCTGCAAATGAAAAAATATATTCTTTTAATGACATGGCTATTCAATTTCATAATGTTTCATGCATGGTAACAAAACACACACAAAGAGGACTCTGGAGCAAAAAGGGTTCATAAAGTCACAGCAGTTGAACCAAAGTGATCATTTTTTCGGCTGTGCTGTAGCAACAAATGACCACCCACATTGCAAATAACCACTGCTACACAATAAGTGACATTTAGGGTGCAAGTCTCATAATAATGTGTGCAGAGGGCAGGCACATTGACCTGAGTTAGAGCCAAGATTGTCTCGATCATTAGCTGACAAACTAGGGTCAGGACCATTGACTGTAAATAAAGATGGACGCTGCATCTCCACTCCCAAAATATCCCCAGATACAAGTGATGCCATCTTGAGCTGATGTCATTTGGCGCCAGAGTCTGTGCAGTAGTGATCAGCGTTAGTGCCGCAATATTGAGGTCCTGCCCCGTCTAACCGACTCAGTCATGAGCTGACCTCAGCTGTCAATCATGACGTGAAACCCAGTTTTTATACATAAAAAAAAAAAAAATTAAATCAAAACTTATCTGAAAAACAAGCACTTGAGAGACATCTTTGGGAGAAATTTATTCAACATGAACTTTTTTAGTTTGGCTCATGTCCCATCTGCTGACATGGAGGGGGCGGGATTTATGACCTATACTGCTGCCAGCCACCAGGGGGCACTCAGGATGTTGTGGCTTCATTTTTAGGGAGCTGTCATGTCATCCATCTTTATATATGTCAATGGTCAGGACCCCCAAAAGAGTCCCTGCCTCTAGTCCAAAAGGTCCATGGCTAGTCTACCCTCCTGTCACTCAAAGCCGACAAGCCGTTTTTTGTTTTTTTTTTTTTGCTAATTTCATTTTTTTCTTGTGAAATACTTGATATTTCAGATCTCTACTTCAAATGTAACAAACAAGTAACAAAAATTACTCTTTAGTTTTATACATTTTATAACCACCATCAAGTGGACTTTGCACTGTTTTACACATTTGCACTGTTTTACACATTTCACATTGTATATTTTATTGGTACATTTTGTTTATTTGCATTATTTACATCGTTTTACACTTTTTACACATTTTATATTTTGTTCAATACTTTATTGACATATATGATAAACCATCTTCTCACATTAGTTTTATTAGTGACTTTACTCCTTTCTATTATGTTGTATTGCCTAGCTTTTCCTTATGTATCATTCTTTTTTCCTGTCCCTGCTGCTACCTACCTACCTACTAACTGATCACAACACACGTCCACACAGCACCATCAACTGTGATGAGGTGTTGCAAGTAAACAGGATTGTTTTCTGAAGGGTCAGAAGCCAAAAAGGTTGCTGAACCACTGGTCTACATGGTGAGAAAGACTGTGGTATAACAAAAAAAGTTGCAAATGTTACTGCTGTGAATATGCCATCAATGCAATATCCTGTAAGGTCCCAGATTACTTATCTCAGGTGCACCAGAGAACCAGTATAGAAAATCTGATCATGGTCTGTGCATTTAGAAAAGTGGCAGTTTGAAGCTTTGGACAGATTTATGTACTGCTGCTGCCTCTTTGATCAATCATTTGACAGATGCTAATAGAAGCTCCAAACGTGACAGCAACCTCACTTCTGCCTCACCGCTGCTTAGAGTCCACCTATACATCAACCAGATCAATACGTAATGTGTTCAGCCTGACCCAACACTTCACACTCTAACACCTCAATAACCCTACCAGGATCACGTTTGTTGACATCACCTCCTCCACAGTCAACACCGAGGCAGTGAAACTCCTCTATCACCTTATTCCACCACCTCTTCTACAATCATATAAACACACTAACCCAGTCAGATGTGCCCCCATTCACATATACTGTATTGTAAATAAACTAATTCTCATCCTGCTGATTCGATTTTGAGGAAGTAATTATTGTTGACACATCAGCTGCCTCCCTCATAGATTGGAATTTCCCTCCCTTATTAGCACAGAGGACATTAGCAGAGGATGTGGCTGGCACGTGCCAGGGATACATTAAGATTTGTGAGACAGGTTCTGTATCTGTCATGTGGTGATAATATAAACTGTAGCCTGCGTGGTGGCCATTTCAGTATATTATAGATAGGGAAACAGACTGAATGGAGCTGCCCAAGGATGCTAAATGAATTTCAGTTTATACCGACAATAAAGTGTATCGTATCGATGTATCGTATCGTCTCGATCATATCGTATCGTATCGTATCGTATCGGACCCGCAAAAACACCATGTAACGGGTAAAAAATAGAATTCTATAAATTCATGGGAGCAGGATTGAGTAATGTCAAGCCTAATGAGTCACCAGGGTTTTATTGTGAAAGTCTATGACACAACCTTTGACCCACATCCTGCCAAACAATGGGACATCACTAACTGATCTAACAGCGATGAAAGCTTGCTGCGGGTTAAACCAGATGACATAAAGGTAAAAAGAGCCAGTGGAGGACACCAAATTTTGGACAGTACATTGTCAAAGACCAAGTCAGATGCTTGGGAGGATTTTGGTGTGCTCAAAGACTGTGAGAATAATATCGTCAGACATTTTGTTGTTTGTAAAAAGTTTCAAAAAGTATTAGTTTTTGATGGCTGTAGTCTAGGTTCTCGTCACTATGGAAACACATGAACAGCTACACGAGCACAGGTGCTTCACCAGTTGAGAACAGAAGTGTGTGATTGTGTATGTGTGTTTACTTACAGGTGCAGGTCGGGTCACAGGGCTTCCTGGTTGTGGGCGGGTGCAGATTTGACTTGAAAGTAAGTGTGGGTAACAAGTCGGTTCTGGTTCTCAGCTTTGCAGGTGCAGGTGGGTTTGCAAACCTGGATCTGTGCAGGATCTGGATCTTGCTTGGTGTTCTCTAGGAGCTGTATGTAAGCAAATGGACTCCTGTGGTATGGTACAGTATGGTATGGTATCTTATCATATCGTCTCGTATCGTGTCTAGAGCTGTACGTAGGCAACTGGACTTGCTGAAATAAATTGTGAAATAAACCCTGACAGGGTGGTGCAATTATGACCCACTCACTGTATATTATCCTGCTTATTACAAGGTGAGTAGCAGTGTAATAAGCATGCTAAGAAAAAAAGAAGAAAAAAATAATAATTTGACACAAAAGATTAATTTAAAAATTATTTTATTGGTTTATAAAGAATTTTATTGTTCCTCCAGAGTCTATGATCACTGTAAACTGCATCCATAGCAACGGTCTGTTATCCATAGCAACGATCTGCTTCTAAGAAATGACAAACCTTACAATGCTGTTACCGGCCAATCAGAATCAAGTTAACAAAGCCATGTCATAATGATCCTTTACTTACTTTTTGCTTTGGTTTTGCTTTCGCCCTTCCATCCAGCTCATGTAATTACACATAATCATTTAAATTTCATTTTTAGTGCTTGCATGACAACCATGCATTTAAATCTGTGTGAGAGTAAAATATTTTCTTTTAACTGAGCCTGTTCTCTTGTCATAAATCAATACTCTATGTCAGGTGATTAAGCAGGTTGTGAGGAGTCTATACAGAGCTCAATGATTGCATGATTGAGCCCAGGAATGTACAGTTCATATTAGAATTCCTCAGTTTGTAAAAGCATACGAGACACAGTAATCTCCTGAAACCATGAATGCCCCACAGCCATAACTATAACAGCTTTACCTAGCTCCTTTTTATCATGCACAGTCCACATTGTTATATATTACAAACAAAATGAAAAATGCTCTGCTTTACTCGAACAGACAAGTTCTTCAGAAGGAACCACTGTGAGATAACGGAATGGGAAGAAATTTCAGACCACTCCCCGGTAAACAAGATGCACTTTCCACTGGTGTGTATACAGCTGGGCTTGCACCAAAGTGAGGATAGTATCACTGAATAAATGTTTGTCGAGCTGCATGCACGCAGTCATTTGTATATGTCATCTCGGAGACACCTTAAAACTGGAGCAGCTCTCTGTGTTTGTTTGCTGATTTACTCACGGATGATTTATGGGAAATTCAGGATTTGGATTCCACTTTATGAACCAAGGAAAAGTTTGACTTTTAAAGCTGCCAGTTGCTTGTGTAGAATCTGAAATACAAGAGAAAGTCAGCTGCACTGCTGGAGCACCGCTCAGTCAGAGCTCTCATCTTGAGACTTCCTAAAACATGCTCTCTCACACACACTCACACACACACACACACTCCCCCCTCTCTTCTCTCCCTCTCTGTAACCAACATACACACATGCTCCTCTCAGACTGAGTGTGAGCGTCTCACCAGCCAGGATGACTGGAGGAGTTAGGACTGCATAGGCTGCAGAGAGAGCGTGTGTGTCTGTGTGTGAGTGCGTGTGGGTGTGTGTGTGTGTGTGCATGTGTCTACTCTGGGCGGACTCCCGCTGTAATGGTGCCCCGTGTGTGACTGTTCTGACCGCGACAGCCATCCTGTCCACAGCGGAGACTTTCTCAGCATGCAGATGGTGTGAGCAGTCAGGGGAAAAGTTTATAACAGCTCATCTGAGGCTCGGCTAACTCAATCCAGTCTCTGCTGCACACACTGAGTGAGTTCTGGAGGGAAGAAGAGGGAGCAGGAGCTGAGCTGGACTACAACTTCAGCTCGTCTCAGCTCAGGATATTTCTGTTGATGGTGATTGATTACTTGTCACTGGATTGGATACAATAGTTGTACATCACCACACGTCAGACTGAGGGATTCAACAAGGCTGTTTGTTTGGAAGGTGAGTCTGCTGTGTGAGGTTGTGCAGCTTCATTGTGTGTTTGTGCCTGAGGTGTTGTTATGCTGGTGATTTTGTGGGAACATTCCCATTGTTCTTGAGCCACATTCACATAGGATGTAACAATATATTGAATATTGCAATATTGCAATGAAAAAACATCTCAATACCATACTGGACTATGATGATATCTACTGCAATATTTGATGGTTAACTTTTATTTTATTAATTTCATTTTATTTTACAACAGGTCTGCTACTAACTGATGCTTTGTTTTTTTCTTTGTTTTTAATATTGCGATAAATATCGCATCATGGGGTTTTTATTGTGGAATTATTGTACAAGTTTCTGATATCATTACATCCCTAATAATTATTAATCACTTCATTGTTTGTCAAGAGTGAAATAAGCATTAACTAAAGTTTAGTTAGCAATTCATTTACCATTTATTAATGATGGTTATTATAGAGTGTTGCCCAAGCTTCCGTTATGTGATGCCATTTTTCTTTTTGCTTGTTTTTGTTTTTAAATATCACAATAAATGTATAATTGTGGACTTTTTATCGTGATCTTATCGTACTTTGAGCTTTTGGTATGTTTACATTCCTCACATTCACACATCTCTGCACACTTTGGTAATAAGAGCGTGAAGATGCTGTAGACAAATGCTCTATCTGATGGGTGCAAATTTAGTGGGGCTGAGTGACATTTTAAGTTATGTAATTTATATTTCTGTTGCTAAACTTTAAGATTGTGGTAGTATCATCACACTCTCTAGCATAGCTGTATGTGACGTCTGGTCATGTTTTTGGGTTCCTGGATCTTATTATTTTGCATGAGTTTCATTTTAGAGCTGCAATGATCAATTAACTGATTAGTTGATTGGAAGAATATTATTTTGATAATCATTTAAGTCATTTTTTGAAGCAAACACTTGTTGGTTCCAGCTTTTCTTTGTCATTTATGGTAGTAAGTGAGGAATCCTTGGGTTCTGAATAGTTGGTTGGACAAAAGAAGCAATTTGAAGATGTCACTTTGAGCTCTGGGAAGTTGTGATGAGCGCTTTTTACAATTTTGTTGACATATTATGGGCTCTACTTATAACACATACAGCCCACAAAACAGAGGAGGTCAACAAGTGGCTTCAATTTACTGAACCACGGTAAGATACATTAGAGCTTTTGGTGACTGGACATTTTTTCAGAATATGCTTTTCAAACAAACTTCCAGCATCACTTAGTTTCTAATGGATTTTATCACCAGTTAAATGGTTCATAATTGTGATTATGTGTTAAACTTGTGACACAACTCATCCATCTCTAACCGTCATACTGAGAGTGGAGTAGAAATGCATGAGAGGAACTAAGTGCAAAACTTTCAGTTATATATAGACATGCAACATCTGTGTGGGCCTGATAGGACCCTGTGAAAAATGTTGTGAAAATGACTTAACACTATAATATGTAACATTTCCACTTTAAAAAGTGAAGAAAACAACTCTCATCATCCCTCATCCCTTCACGACATCATCAAACTACGTCATTTGTGATTGTTTTAAAGTGAGAAGTTAGCAGCAGAATTGACATATTGTCAAACATTTAAGCTACAATCTTTGTCTAAACCTATTAGCTATTAGGCTGTAACAGCATAACAGAGATGCCATTTTACCTAATTAACAATGACAATGATTTTTATGCTTCTGTACTTAATCATGTGATAAAAATAAAGTGTACTTACTGTACTGTCACTGTCGTTTAAGCTCTTGCTAATTCTGGTGCAGGACATACAGATGGCGAGACCGTTGCATATGCTATCCAAAACCCTGACCCCCTGTCTGGCTGTCGGCCGGCCAAACAGAAAACTAAATCATGTCTGGATTAATGTGCTAGTGGTGCCGCATGTGCGAGGTCTGTTACTGTCATGATGCTGACTGCATGCAGCTGACTACTAGCAATGTAATAAGGAGAATTAGAAAAGATCTCAAACAATAAAAATGAAAGGATAAGGAGGGCAGGACAAGGAGGATAAATGTTGATAAAATGGAGGGAAGAGACATCTCTGACAACTTGTTTCCCCCACCTGCTGTGTTAATGGAAAAGGACGACGTGAAAGCAAACAAGTCACGAGCTGAGGTAGAAGGAGGGACGATATGATGACCCTCGTGTGCCAGGAATGTCTGCAGTGCACAGGCTGTGCTGCTGGAAAGCCCAGGGATCAGGTTCCCCGTGTCAGCTGCCGCACTCGCCTGTTCCCAGGTCTAACTCTGTGATATCTGTTTATTGAGGGACAGAAAAGGGATGGAGACGAGGAGGACTGAAACTGCAGCAAAACTGGGTTCGGAAAATTCATTGGTAAAAGGTGTTTTGAGAAATATTCTTAATTGCTTTCTGGCAGACAGATAAGAAGATTAATACCACTGTCATATAGGATATGAGGCTACAGCCAGGAGCTGGTTAGGTTGGTCTAGCTGAGTACAAAGTCTGGAAACAGCTGGCTTGCCTCTGTCGAAAGGGTAACAAAATGTGTTTGCCTACCAGCACCCTACAAAAAAACTTAATGGTTAAAAACAACTCACCATCCTTATTTTGGTGCAAGTCACAGTAACTTCCTGGAATCACAAGTGGTTACCTGGCAACTGCTTAGAGGCAACAGTCTGACACATAAGCCCCCATAAAATGCTGATTTGAGGTTTTTATTCTTTGGTTTTCATATGAATTAAACAAACAGAATATTAGTCAGCTTTAGCTGTGCTGGTAGGTGAATTTTGTTTCCACTGAACAGAGTCAGGCAAGCTATTTACCTCTGTTTCCACTCTTTATGTTATGCTAAGCTGACCAGCTGCTCACAGCATCTTCTACTATACAGACAAAGTGGTATCAATCTTCACATCTAACTTTCCTCTGGAAAAAGAGTGTTAAAATGTCAAACTACTCCATTAACATGGGTTAAATTAACTTGTTTCCATTCTTTATGCTAAGCTAAGCTAACTGACTGTTCATAGTAGCTCAGAATTTACCATACAGAGATGAAAATGGTATCAGTCTTCTTATCAGAATCTCTCAGTAAGCAAGTAAGTGTTAAAATGTAAATCTACCCATGTGACATCAGTTAAATTAACATATTTTTTTCACTTTATGCTAAGCTAAGCTAAGCCAACAGGCTGCTCACACTAGCTTCAAATTTACCAGACATAAAAGTGGTGTCAATCTTCTCATCAAAATTTCTGCCATAAAGTGAGTAGGTGTTCAAATGTCAAACTACTCTTTTAACATCAGTTAGATGTTCCCCCTCTTAATGCTAAGCTAAGCTAACCGCCTGCTCACAGTAGCTCAAAATTTACCATACAGAGATAAAAATGGTATTAATCTTCTCATCCAACTTTCTCCCATTAAGCAAATAAGTGTTAAAATGTCAATCTACCTACATAACATCAGTTAAATTAACATGTCTTCTCTTTTGCTAAGCTAGGCTAAGCTAAGCCAACAGGCTGCTCACACTAGCTTCAAATTTACCAGACATAAAAGTGGAGTCAGTCTTCTCATCAGAATATGTGCCATAAAGTGAGTAGGTGTTTAAATGTCAAAATCTTTTAACACCAGTTAGATGTTCCCCTTCTTAATGCTAAGCTAAGCTAACTGCCTGCCCACAGTAGATCAAGAATTACCATAAAGAGATGAAAATGGCATCAATCTTCTCATTAAACTTTTTCCCATTAAGCAAATAAGTGTAAAAATGTCAATCTACCCCTGTAACATCACATGAATTAACATATTTCTTCTTTTTATGCTAAGCTAAGCTAAGCTAATTAGCTGCTGACACGATTAAAGTGGAGTCAATCTTCTCATCTAACCTTCTGCCAGAAAGTGAATAAGTGTTGAAATGTCAAACTACTCCTTTAACATTGTTTAAATTAACATGACACAGGCCAGTTCACCCAGACAGTCTACAGTAAGGTGACATTTATGAAGGTTAAAATGCAGAGTCAGCTTTCCCCCAAACTGCTAGAGCAGGAGCAAACTACATCTCTGGGGGAAATGACTATGATCACAGGTGTGATTTTCAGCTCCCCCTCTCGCTCTGTGACCGCTGCATCACACATCTTATTTTATCTGGCGAATATCCCCCTGTATTCAGTGTTACAAAAGGCAGCCACATCAACAGTATCACTCATTCAGTTCTGTCAAAAATATGTGTAGAATGAGTCAGCGGTCAATTTGAAGTCTTCACCCTCGTTTGTCCACGGGGCTGCCGCTCAGTTCCCAGACATGCTGTGACACATGGCGTGGAGGAAAATGCAGAGGGAGGGGCGGCGATGCTCGCGGGTGGGTAACGAGCGTATCATACCAAAAGAGCTGCATTGTAGACTATGAAGGGGGCTGCATATGGCGTCTAAATTGGTGCGTAGACAAAATAGACACTGACTCATCACATTGATTCATACAATAAAAGCCAGGGAGTTTACGTATATGGCATCTCAGCAGCAGGCGCAAATCGAAATTTTATCTCCAAGAAGAAATCTTTCTGTTTGTGATACATTATATCGCCCACCTTCACCTCCTGTCCTCCTTCCATCCACAGTGACTCACAGAGTAGGTAGTGACTGATCTTGTACTTAGGAAGGGTTGCTTCTCTCTAGCGCTAAATCATGATAGACCTCACTCGTGTGCATGTGTTGGCTGGAGTAATGGATAAGGGCATGTGAGTACTTCCATCTGTGACCGCTCTGAAGCCCTTCCTCTTTCACATCCTCTCCAACGATTAACACAGCGAGAACCGTGCCCTCCTCTCACCTCTGTGACTTTTCAGCAGGAGTCTAACAGAAACAGACTGCTCTCGAGGTAGTGGCTTTGGTAGTGAGGGATTATATTTGTCTTTAACACATGTGGGTCGTGGAGGCCCTACTGTGCAGACTTTGGGGGGGTGGGGGCTGCCTGGGGATATTTAAAGGGTCGACAGCACTGGCTGGCAATGTGGAGTTCATGTTTCCTCTGTTGCATGTTTTATGGTGCTTTTTGTCGGTAGCAGGGCGAGATGGTAGTTTGTGCAAAAACAAATGAGAATCGTAGCCTTTTTATGAAGTGAGAATGTCAGATCTTTTGGCTTCGATCTGAATTGGTTCGACTCCGCCTGCGGCCCTTTGCTGCGTGTCATCCTCTCTCTACCCCGTTTCCTGTCTACTCTCTGGCTGTCCTATCAAATAAAGGCAAAAATGCCCTAAAAAATAATTTTAAAAAAACAAGATTGTTGATGTTAATGAAACACAGACAGAGTTTATGTCATCGCCAGGTGGACTGAATCAGCTGTCAAACATGCTGACTTGCAGATGCAGTGAAGTTTTCACATCCTGTCTGTCCACCAATCACATCAACTGGCTTTGTGGCGGAGCACAGAGGTATCGTGAAAAAGCCGACATGTCAGAAATAGAAATAGTTTAACTGTTGCTATATGGACAGACAGATTTGATAAGACTAAATAGTAGCACTATTTTGACCCTCCATAGTGACTTTCCTGTTTAACGCTCCATTGACCTTTGCATCATCCAACCAAAGTTGGCACTTGGCACAGGCTTCGCTGGCAGGCACCGGGGCCAATGTGGTGTGCAGCAGCTGCTGAAAATGCAAAACTGAGGACTGAAGACAGACAGATGGTATTCGCGCTGTCTGCCACATGTTAAAGGACACGAATAAAGAATTCACGTCTGCTATTCATCACTGAATCATTAAGGCAGGAAATTATTTGCATCACTGTGATCATTGATAACTTCTCATGTGAAAACAAAACGCACATTATGTCTATGAGTTTTCATCAACAACATGGCAATTGACTGTTATGGCTAAACCCATTCTTCATACTATAGCTTAGCCACCATGAGTGCTTGCAGGCCTGTCGAGCTTTGAATTTATTCACCTATTGAAGCAGTGTGCATGGGGCTGGAAAGTAGGAGTGATACTCTGCATTTAGAGTTTGCAGGGCAGTGTCTTTTTTCTAGACCTACCAAAACCAAAAATTTTAAAAAAGAACTCTAAATTAAGCTGCAATCATTAGCATGCCCAGCTAACTAGCTTACTAGCCACAGTAGCAGCCAAGCAAGTGCTACTCCCAATGCCAAAGATCACATCATTAACTGCATTAGTTTGCTTTAAAAGGTAACATTAGTCGATAGTGATCATCCTAAAATGTTTACGACAAGCTATGTTGCAGTGTGAGGTGGAGATGAGATTGTTTTTTGGTTTTTTTTTGCCGCACCACTTGTTATTTTTCCCTCTGCAAATGAGTGAGTGTCTCAGTTAGCCTGTCAACATTGCTTTTCACAGTTGTGTGTTCCTCTGAAACTCAGCTAGGTTGGCACTTTAATATTATTTTGCTAACAAGCAGCTAATATTAGCATGTTGACTACTAACTAGAGGGGGAACAGAAACAGGGAACTAGCTTGTTTGCTGATGCACCAAGCATGTTAGGACATCATCATAAGCAATCTTACTGTATGTTCGTTTGTTCTCATCACTTCCGGTTAGGAAGCAGTGTGAATATTTGTGTTAACACGAGTCAGCTGGAAAACCTTTAAGTCGGTCAAACAATGTTTTCAGCCAACCCATGGAGCTAACATTAGCAAGCTAGCAACAGTTGATGGAATCTGCTAGCAAAAGTTATCATTTCAGCTGAAGAATCAACATTTAAATCAAGGACAGGCTGTTTCAAAACTTAGTAAAAAATTTCAAGTGATTATAATGTTACACCATTTGCATTGTAAACTGCATGTGCAGTGCGAGAATGGGAAGCATTGCAGCAGTGAAATAGGAGGCAAAGTTTAGCAAATGGTCAGCAGTTTGAAAACTGAAATCATGCCACAAGATGTCTGTAAAATGCACTTAGCACATTCATGTTTACCATTTCAGCCTATGTTTCTTTATAGCGACCACAGGATGGGAAAAACACTAGATCTAAGTTTGTTGAGTCCAATTTTCTCTCGACAAAGTGCTCCCTTGCTACTGTTGTGACCCGCCACTTCCTGTGGTCACAGACGATTTCCTGCCGCTGTCCCTTCCCAGCATCAACATTTTTGGCAATTTAGGCAGCAGTTTGTAAAGTCTCAATTAGAACGCTCTTCTTTTTACAGCCCAAAATGTATCATTTAGGTCACTTTAGGTTGTATTTTTACCCTGCCAAAAAATCTCCCAAGCACAACTTTAATTTCCCAAAAGGATGAGCCAGACTGTGAAGTGAGGCCTCAATCTCCATTCCTCCAAACCGGCTCAATTCAAACAAAGACGTGTCAAACAGCAGTTCAGGCTTTCTGTGTGCTCTGAGCTTCAGTGCTTTCCCATATGGGGTACAGACATTGTGCAAGCACTGAAAATGAGCAACATCCTGATGGTGTGAGCCAGGTCCTGTATGGACAAGACGGGCTGCAGTATCACATTTCAGAGATCTTACAATATCATCAAACTTCATTCCTTGTTTAGCTCTCCAGATTCGTCTTGTGTATGAGTATAATGTTAGTCATGATGTAACCAACATCTGACATCATTTACACATGAAAACACACTCACTGATGTGTAAAATGCTATCACTATGTTTAAAGTTCCCACGAAACAGCTAGCAAAGTGCTTATTGCTTATGTGCGTCCTGTAAAAGAAGCAGCTAGGGAGGGACTTGTTGCAGACATTGATAGGGCCGTGTCCCGCCCACCCACCATGCAGCTAAAGTGGTCCATGGATGGAGAGCGGCATTAGCTGACTCAGAAAGGGACCAAAACAGCCTCCTAGACCAACAGTGTCTGTTTGACAACAGGGAATACACTACAGTACCAGGATGTTTTTCTTGCCAGGTTTGGCTGTCAGCACCCAGGGGCTGAGTCACGGCTAACCAAGCTAACGGCAGTTACTTACTTTGGCAACAAATAAGGGTATCTTTACATCAGGAATCTCTGTAAATGACTTCAGCACTGTATTCCCTGTCGGTCTTGGACGCTGTGTTTGTTTTGGTGACTGGTAAAGTTCACTGGGAGGCTGCTGAGCCTGGTTCTGGTCTTGAAACTGAGCAACCAGAAAACAATCAGAAGGAAAACCAGAGAATATTTTCTCTATAAAATAGGATCTAGTTTCAGCCTTATCAGCTAACTAAAGTTATAAAGTTGTGCTTTTGTAATGGGTTGCCTGTTCCTATAGATATACTATAATGAACTAAATAGTGAATGCAAAGGTCATGTCCATTCAGTCCAATTAGAGTTGCTCACCTGGCGCGTTAGACGAAAAAGTTTTCTAGCCTCCGGGTTTACTTCTTGGTTATATGGCTCACTAAATATTAACGCAGAAGTTGTTCTCCCCCTGCCCCCGGCCGTGAGTTCCCACTCGGCCAAATATAAATACTCCATAGATCAAAAATTCATAATAGAGAAAGTCATTATTGACCTTGTTTGCAGTTTGAGGTGTTGTGTCAACAGTTTAATGGTTGCATATGGGGGAAAATCCTTTTTGGGCCAGTGGGGAATTTTTTGCTGCAATACTGTGAGCAGCCACTGGAAAAAAAAATTGTCAGGAAGGCTGAGCAACAATGCCCTTTCCAGTCTATGCCTGATCCCCAGAAACACTCCAGTCTACTCCAGTAAACAGATGTAAACAGATGTAGTCTCCTTCTGTGTTCCACTGCATCATAAGTGAGAAAGCATTTAAATGGTCGTGAATTTAGTAACGCCCACAAGTGCAGGATGAGTCATCAACTGTACCTTCAGAAATACCAGAGAATATACACAAAACTACTTGTTTGACCAGGCACTGGCATATAGGTAAGGTACAGTGAAATACATATGGGATGTGATAAATTTTTAAGAAATTATAGCAGGCATATGATGAATTATCTTCCCATAGCACTTGACAAAGCACAAAACCCCTTTTTGTTTATCATGCATAGGTTCATCATCACAAGTATCAGTTTACGTCCAATGTTTGTGTCCCAGGAAACAAATAAAAATGGTTTACTGGACAATTCAGTGCCCTCTTGGCTGCTCTGAGACAGCTTTCATCACTAAAAACATGTCCAGTACCTCTATTTTATGATTTCACTGACAGACACATATTTTTAAACCAACAACAAGGCGTCCCTGATCCTGAGATGGCCTGGCTCAGAATCCATTTTACTGATGGACCCAGACAGACAGAGAATACTAATACCTCAGTGCCTAAATGGAGACAAACATTAATGGTGGTTTGAAAGATTTGTAACCTTCATAGAAAAGTCAGTCCATCCCTTTTCTTTTCTCTTTTTCTTTTGGAATTTATTCATTTCTACTCGACTGCCACAGAGCCACAAATATGTTGCATCCTGCTAAGAAATTATAGTGCATGCCACAAAACCCTAGGGGGCTGATTCGTGACTATCTTTGTGTCGTCCTTCCAAGTGTACAGTATGTGGTTGTGGTATATGTGTGTGTGTGTGTGTGTGTGTGTGTGGCTGTCTGGGCTGTACACTGAGCCACTGTTGTTTATAGTGAAGGTCAGGGTGTCTCTTCCCACTGACTGGTCAAAGTTCTCTGACGCGCTGTGAGAAAATTCCTCAACTCGAGATGTGTTGGATGTCACTAGACAGTTGAGACAGAATCTACTAATACACATGAACAGATGGTGATGTGGAGTGTTAATTGCCGCTTTGGAAATTAAATGTTCCATCATACTGCTGTGTTCATTATTCTAGAGATCAGGCTTGATATCATCACCAAACTTGGACTTCATGTCAATCTAATTGGAAAACCTCTCATTGGTCCAACAACATGGAACCGGCCCCATTCCAGTTCAAGCATCTAATTTCACCAAAAACAAATGGGGTCAGAACCTGAAAAATAGCAGGTTTTTTCCTGGGAACCAAAGTAAGCGTGTCATATTCTACAGGTTGTTGCACATTGTGCAACACCCTCTGTTGATAACATGCTTGATTACAATGTTCCACTGGTGGAAAATGCAGGCTGGTTCACTAAATAGTATCAAGGTTCCAATGATCTTGAAGGGAACTGATTCAGGAACCACAGCTAATGTGATGAATTGGGCCCCTTCAAATAGGCCTTTTGCACCAACACGGAATTGGCCCTGTTTCGTTTCAGGCACCTAATTTTGAACCGGTGTGAGGAATTCCACCAAAAAGAAACTGGTTTGGAACATGACAAGTTGGTTCCCAGCTGGAACCAAAGCACAGCAGGTTTTTCTTAGGAACCAAAGTGGGCGTGTCATATTCCTCAGGTCGTTGTACATTGTGCAGCGCCTTCTGTTGATGAAAGGTTCCACTTACAAAGGTTCCACTCAAAACTGGTGGAAACACAGGCTTGTCCATTACCGCTGTTCCAAGGATCTTGAATGGAACCAGCTCAAAAACCAGAGCTCATTTAGTGGAAAAGGGCCCAGAGAGTTTTACCTAGAACCCAACATATAGGAATATGGGATTATACCTGGAACCATATGTGAAAAGTTCCACCCAGAACCTCCTATGAGAGGTTCTACAGAGCATCTTTCTATGGTGTAATGGTTCCACCCAGAACCCTCTCTGGAAGTTCCATCCAGAACCTTTCCACCCTCTACAGGTGCTTACAAGATCCCACCCACAGACCACCAAGTGTCCCTGTTCCATTTTAAGCACCTAACTGCGAACCGCTTAGAGCATTTCTACCAAAAATAAATTGGTTCGGTACCCGAAAAGTTGGTTCCCAGCTGCAACCAAAAAATAGCAGGTTTTAACTTTGGAACCACAGTTTATGGTTCCGCTCAAAACTGGTGGAAAACATGGGCTGGTTTGCTAGATAGCACCAAGGTTCTAATAATCTTGAATGGAACTGGTGCAATAACCAGAGCTGTTGTGGTGGAAAATGGCCTTCCTAGACCTAGAGACCTAAAAAGAACCCAACATAACGGGTTACACCTAGAAACATAAGTGAAAGGTTCCATCCAGAGCCCCCTACTTTATGAGAGGTTCTACAGAGAACCCTTGTATGGTGTAATAGTTCTGCCCAGAACCTTTCTCGGGGAAACACCCAGTTGAAGAAGAACCAGAGCTAGTTTGGTGGAAAAGGGAACCCTTTTATATTCCATGTTTCCAAGTTTTCATGAAGAACCCACCCAGGTGGGTATAAAAACATGTTGTATAAGGCTTCCACATAGAACCTCTTCTGAGGTTTGTTTGAAGAAAAAAAGGGGTTCTCAGTGGAGCACCTATAGATGCCTGACAAATCCGTTCTTTAAAAACCCATTCTTAAGAAGCAAATGGTTCTGGGTAGAGCCTCAGCCCTTTAGGAAGAACCCTTTTGGAACCCTTGTGTATGTGAAGTTTCATCCTAAAATTAGTTTCCTCCAGCCTTTTTGAATACAAGTCTGACTTAGTTTGATTTATACCTTTTCCAACCTCACTGTGATAGTTTGGAAAAAATCATCAATATTACGTTTCCAGTGTTCCACTGCTTTTCTCAGAGACCGAGGCTCAGAGGACAGAGACACCACTGCCACACACAAAGATACAGTAGGCTCCCACACGCACCTGCGCACACAGGTGTTCATTACAAGGACACATAACGCACCTCTGGGATGCAGTTTTCATTGTGCTGAATGGACAAAACAGTCAGGTAGTGATGTGTTTCTTGCAGAGATTTTGCAGTAGCATCATAAATGTGCTTACAACCACGCCTGACACCATCAGGGGGGTTCGCTGGAGAAATGGGTGCAAAAAAAAAAAATGGCTCCACATAAAATCTAGGTTTGAAAAACAGGTCAGTTATCCTGCCTTTAACCCTCATTGCTTCAAAGAGATTTGGTTTGCTTTGCCACCTATCTCGTTGGGACGCTATAGCATCCAGTGTTATGGTTTATTTTACAACATGTGCTAACTTTCATGCACATGCGTCTGTGAGAAGACTGTGATAGTTGTGCAGGAAACCAAACAGTATAAAGTCAGCAAACAGTCTGAAGAATGAGTCAATGAGGAAGTGATCAGTCCCCTATCACACACTTCTTGTCTGAGTCAGCAGTCAAACAGCAATAGAGAATCTGTAAGTTTGAACTCAGATAGATAGATAGATAGATAGATAGATAGATAGATAGATAGATATTACATATTCGCCTATGCCATTAAGCACAACAATGCTTTGAGGTAAAATGCTAACATCAGCATACTAAAATGCTCTTAATGATGATGGCGCTATGTGTCACAGTATTGCAGTTTAAGTACAACACTGGTCATGGGAACTTTATGTATACTGCTTGCCCTGTAATTTTAAGTTTAATTGCCCTTGTATAGTTTTTATTTGTATTTCTATTCCCATTCTCATTTTATATACTTATATATACAATTTTTGTCACTTTTGTCTGTTTATGCATGCTTATTTCTGTCCTTGTGTTGCTGCAACACATACATTTCTCCTTTGGGGATCAATACAGATTCTTATTTCTTATCTTATAAACAAAATATTGGAGCAGTTGAAATTTTGGTCTGCTGATGCCGCTAGAAGAAGTGTGATAATCCATCCAATAGTTGTAGTAGTTGAGACATTTCACCCCAAACCAAATATTAACCTCATGACCTCATGAATGGGCTAGAGGAGAAGTTAGGGGATCACCAAAGTGATTAGGATTCATTCTCTTGGGACCATGAATACCTGTTGAGACACTTCAGTCTGAACCAAAGTACTGGACCAAATAACCAAAAGAGCAACTTCTAAATTAATGTGCATGAAAGTACTTACTGATTATTCCACCGTAGTTTATCTTCATATTGTGCATAGAACATAGGATTCATAAGTTTATGGCTCTGGTTAACACATTGTTCCCCCTTGATTCTGTTAGATACTATGTCTGAGAGAACCCACAAACTGGCTTTTAGCAGGGGCATAAAAATTAAAATTAAAGTCGCCTCTTAAAGGTCACAATTCATCATGCTGTTCTTGCGCAGGCTGAAGAAACACTAACTTTTCCACTAATCATCCTCCATTTGTCTGTTAATTTATACGTTTAGTCATGATTATGCCTTCTATCCCTGTTTGGCAATTTATTACCTCTGGACGAGGCCGCGGTGTAATGTAAATTTTAAATAGTGTTCCTGCTCTCAGCCAGCAGCAAGTCGCTCACATTCAGAAACCCCCGAGTTATTTACCATTTCAATTCGGAGCAGCACAGGCCAGTCCCAGCAGTGCTGTTAACTAGGCCCTGCGCAGGAGGCATGAAATTGTAAAGGGGCTGTGGCACCAGACTGGCAACACAGCAGGTTCAACAGATGGGTGTATCCACCCCATACAGTGATTTACGCTGAGTGTGTGTGTTCATGTGCGTACTTACACATTGTTTAAGCTAAGAGAATCAAATGTGTGGGAAGCAGCGGTGATAGAGGTTATTCCTTTCAATATTAGTGTTAAATGATCCCACACAATGAAGAATTTTCCCTTGAATGAATTTCAGAGTTCAGATAATAGCTTTCACTGCTGTAAAAGTAAGACCGCTGCCCACTTTTTTCCCCAGCATGAAAATATGGGGAAAAATATCCCTATGGCATGGTAAGTCATTATTGAGATAAACTGTCGAAATGAACAAATAAGATGACTTTTTAACTCATAATTTTAACTTTATTTATCTCATTAATATGACATTTCATCTCATAATTGTGACTTTTCTCTCGCAATGTTGAGATTTTATCTCATAATAATGAATTTTTATGTCATCATTTTTACTTTTTACCTTATAATGTCCAGAGATGGAAGCCATTTTTTGCAAGTCTAAAGCAAGTCTCAAGTCTTTAAACTTGAGCCCAGGTCAAATCTCAAGTCTCTTATGGTTGAATGAGCTTTCTATCATCTTCTGCTATCAGCATTGATCAGTTGTTTGATATATGATCACTTTAAACAGGCTATTGCTAGGCAGTATGAAATGATGCCAGGCATAATGATGCATCATAGCCCCTATGAGCCCCAGCTGTACAACACAGTATCTAACTTTGTCCATTAGAGGATGAAGGCTGTGAATAAATAAAGCCTACTGCTGTGACAAAGAGGAGAGGAGGAGGAAGTTATTTACCGTAAAAGCCCAGTGAGGAGCAGAGTAGAGGAAAAAGGCACCTCTCTGACAGGCAGCAGAGAGAGTGCACAACCAAATCATCTGTAATCGATCACAAAATTCTCAGTACGGAGTGAGACATAAAAGACATCCAACAGATAAAAGCAAATGAAAGAGCAGGAGAAGACCAAGATGCCGCCATCACTCCTCTGTGAAAAGGCAGGTAAAATGAAATTATTTTACAGTCATGGCACTGCAGCTTTCTATGTGAACAAGTGAGCCGAAAAAACATATTCTTTTTGAAATACTCAGAGTGCCATCTAATCGAGCAAACAAGCTAACTTAGCTGAAGCTCAGCTAATGGTGTGTTGTGAGGTGCCTGCTAAAATTTGACATGATCGATCCAGCATTCTTTATCCGCATTCTTTATTAGTGATTCTTTTGTTTGGGCCTTGTGCAAAGTTATATTATATGACAAATGTCTCAGTAGCTGCAGGTGTACTCACTGTGTGTTGTTGCTGCAGCTTTCAATCATCATGTGGCTGCGCACACCTGATCCATCGCTCAGCTCATCATTTCCTTAATGTTAATGCAACAAAAAATAAAAGAATTGACAAATTGTAGTCAAGTCTCCAGTCTCTGTGTGTGCTGGTCTGTCACATCTGCAATCTGCATTTTTAAAGTCCCCTAGAAACAATAGCAACCTAGGCACAGAAAATGGTAAATTAGCACCTGGGTTGCCAATGGTCGCTAACAGATGTCGACAAGCTAGCAGCTGTTACCTTTTCTTTTGCTGTCACTTAGAAATTTTAATCCAAAAACTTGCTTCCTCACATGCAAATGTTCCACCAAAACAAGTTCCCCCTTGACACTATTTTCCCGGGGCACAGTCACAGCATCCTAGGCTTAGCGCTTCCCAAGATGATTCTGACAGGTTTAGAGAAATACAAACAAGCCAGAGCATTTTTTCCCTTGTAGCAGAATGATCACATGTGGTGTCAGACCTTTCTCCAACTCTGAGCGCTGCAGAGAAAGGTCGGGCTGTGCAAGGCTATGTGGGTGGAAACTTAAGCACGACTGCAGTCCAAGTTGCACGCTTGAGTCCTCATCTCTGATCATTTGTACTTTTCATTTCATAATTATGACTTTGATGAGAACTGAGACTAACAGGAGAGGGTCAGATGTGTTTATACAGGTGGTTAATTAATGAGACACAGGCTATTTTGATTTGTGAGATGCACAGGTCGTTGAGTTAGCAAGATGCCAGTGTTTGGGTTTGCAAGAGATTGGTGTGGTCTTGTCCCTGAACATTAGTTACATAACTTACATAACATAATAAATTTATGACTTACCATGGGGATATTCTTTTTTACTACTGGAGCAAAGATAAAGTAGAGTGAAGTTATGGCTACGTTAGTGCAAAACAAGAGGGAAAACTGCTGTTTTCTTAAAGGAATCCAGAGTGAGGTGGCATGTTTGTGCTTGCATGCATATAGGACACACATACTTGGACTGTATGGTTTTGAAATCACCACAGCAGCCCCGCTGCACTTGCTCCACTGCTGCTTGGAAACACTGCTGGGCTGCATCTGGTCCTCATCTGGACCTGTGGGCTGTTTGGACTTCCACCAAGGCAAGCTCAACCAGAGCCACTGATAATATGGCAACGCTTATAGCTGACAGCAGCAGTCTCCAAGTAGTAGCATATGTCACCGAATGATGCAGATGTTTAAACAATATATTATGCTTATGGAAACAATATGCGTAGGGTGATTTATTGCGTGCATTGTGTTGTTTGTTGCTGCACTCATGTATGCGCCATATGTATTGATGTGTATGAAAGTTTTAAGTCAAGCCAAGGATATTTGTCGCATTTGTTCAGATTTTATCTTGAGAGAAAAGGGGTCTGTCATATTAAAACTTCAAAACAGTCAAAAAGACTTGAGGCTTGAAGGAGAAACAAAATGTTGCAGTGAGAAAAGAGAAAGACTGGCAGGCCAACATATGTAGGTGGGCGACACAAGAAATAGATGAAAGAGATTAGAGGTTTTGGCCTGTGGTCCTGTTATCTGCTTTATGAATTCCTCCTCCCACATTTCCCCTTCTGCCTTTTTCACCTTGCAGCACTCAACTCTGCCTGCCTCAGATTCTACAATGCTGCATGACACGACACAAAAAAAAATCACAAAAAGTCCAGAAAAGTGGTATCTATCTACACAGATATTGTAGTTTAGGTGTTATTCGCTGAGGTTTTGAGAAAAACAGGTGATGCATTTTGTTGAAACTGAAATGGAAAAACCAAACTCCAGGAGGGAAACTAATCCACAGACTCTACTGGAAGAAAATGGTTTCCATTAAATGGACTGAATGAACAGTTTAAATGAACAGACTTGTTGCTGTCATGTTTAGTGCTGGACTGTGGTGTCTGCAATTATTACAGTCTCTCTATCGTGCATGAACATTCCTCTATTGGTTGAAATCTTGCAGAAAATTGGTACTTTAGGCTTTAGAGTCATTGGACTTTTTTATCATTTCCATTCTAAATACCCATACTGAGTAAGAAAGAGAGCAATTATAAATTCAGCACCATCTGTTTGTAATATGTTCCAGAAAGTTTGTCTGTTTACCTATTTGCCTAGTTTAAACTTGCAGCTTCTTGCAACTGTTTTGCCTTTGTTTTGCAGATTGGAGTTGCTGTAATGGACGACCAGTGTGTGTCGCACAGCAGTCCCCAGCGCAGCGGAGGTCAGGCCGGCACAGAGATCCAGAAGCAGGGACGGCCGAGCGTCATCAGGTGTGGGTGGCTCAGGAAGCAAGGAGGTTTTGTCAAGACTTGGCACAGTCGCTGGTTTGTTCTGCGAGGGGACCAGCTCTACTACTACAAAGATGAGGAGGAGACCAAAGCCCTGGTAAGGCTGCCAACACACTGAAAGACTAATCCCAACTCATTTTGAAATGATGGTATCACATACAACAGATCTCACAGACCGCTGTGCTTCTTCCTGACAAAAATGATCAGACCCCAAGTCCTTAATGCACAGGTCACAAACTTCTGGAGGCAGCAAAACAAACTATTGTAGTTTTAACAAAGAAGCTGGGCAATAATTGGCCTTTTCCGATCATTCTGTGAGCAATCATGATTTGATTTTATGCTACACTCAGCATGAGTCTGCAAACAGCAGGGCACAGTAAAAGGAGCTGGTTGCCTTGCTGAGAGGTTTTCGGCAGCTTTTCATCTAACAGCTCACTGTGGCTGCTCCTTCTTGTTCCATCACTCCCTGCAATGTTTCAAACTGATCTGCTGTCAAAAAAATGAATCCCAAAAGTGACTGTTGTCAGGAATGTAGCCACAGACACTCAGGTCATAACACTGCAATATAGAAATAATGAAGTTCTCAGTTATCAGTGAACCATATGGTGACTTATCAGACATTTATTTCATTGAAAATCTTTGAAATATTACTTTAAAATCATGCAGAAGCTTACAGAAGGAGGTATTGTATGATGATATTTATTATTAATTTATTGTGCATCATTAAAGGGAAAATTTGCCACGTTTTCTGTTGATGTCAAGTCAGAGTTGATGGTAAACGTAATCAGTTCTGACACCTACACTCATGTTGCCATGTATCACCACCCTAACCTATAACTGTTAATTTGCTGGCTAAAACATAGTTTAGGTGACAGAAATACTCATCTACTACACTGACTACATTTACCATCAACACTGATTGAATATCTGCATAAAGGATGACAAAATTTCCCTTTAAATGCCAAAAGAAAAAGAAATTACACATAACTCAAAATTGAAAGATTTGGCCTGAAACTATGTACTGCAGTGAGCTAAATCAACAAATGAATTTAATCTCTTCTGAGCTGATCAATCCAGTCGTCAATGAACTTGTTAGCTCAGGAAACCTGAACAACATGCAGACGCTGGCCGCAAACAGCTGATGAGATCAGAGGTGAGCACTGCAGGTGTAAATATTTGGGAATTATTGTGATTCCTATGTGCTGTGCCAGCTGCTGCACCTGTTCTTAGTCAGCTTAATTGATTTGGAACAAGTTGCTTGCTTGTTGGCACACGGAGAAGTAAGGAAGAGGGAAAGAGTCACATCTGGTCACACAGCTCGCTGGCCAGTCCATCCAGCAGTGAATGTGAATAAATATGTTTTAGGAAGAGCTGCAGTAAGTTATTAATTACAACAATTAATTACAATTAATTACAACATGATTCCTGAATTAACCTTTCTATTATTGAATATGTGAATCCCACATGGCTTAGGATATGTCCAGACATGAGTTTAACTTACAAATTTGCCTGTGTGAACCATCAATGAAAAATTTCTCTCAGATATGTGAGACTCACACATCTGTTTCTTAAAGTTAAGTTATCTTCTGTATCTCCAGCCAGTGTCACCCCCTTCTATAGCATATAGGCTCCATGCTAGGGGTCATTGTCCATCAGCTAGATGTGTCAGAGGGCCAGACAGAGAAAAAATACATATTTAGGCTTAATTAGCCAATATGCACTTACATCGTCATTGTGCATGTGACACCTGTAGTTACTGGTAACAGAAAATGTGGTCAAAGAACTCTGGAGACAGCAAAGTAAACCACTGTCGTTTTAATAGAGAAGTCAGGCAGTAACTGGCGTTTTCCCATCATTCTGTGAGCTGATTTTGTGCTGCGCTCGGCATGAGTCTGCAAACAGCAGGGCACAGTGAAAGGAGCTGGTTGCCTTGCTGAGAAGTTGATGTGCACCCTGTCGCCTACAGCTCTTCATCTAACAACTCACTGTGGCTGCCCCTTCTTGTTGCATTACTCCCTGCGATATTTCAAACCGAAAATGACTGCTGTCTTGTTTTAGACACATTTTTGATGAACAATGAAGTGCTGATTAATTTACAAACACGCTGCAGTTCCTCTGACTGCTGATGATTTGTCAGCTGAATGTTTTTAGTATGAATATGCAGCAGTAGGTTTGCATTAGCAGTGACTTTATACAGCATTTTTCCAGGTAATTTGCCAGTTCGTTAACTGCAAATATATAAATAATGCAGTATTCTGTTGGCCGGATGGGAAGCTTTGGAGGGCTGCCAGTTGACTCTATACTCTGGATTTAATGAAAGCAGAACACAGTTAAAGATAAAAGTGATTGTCATGAGACAAACATGGCTAAATGTGCAGATATATTTCTGTTTTATATATATTTTGTGAAGCCAGGACCTTTAAGCTCCAAACTAACAAACAATCCACAATAAATGTAAATAGTACAAAGCTTGAAGGTTTTATGTTTGTTCAAACCGTTGCCAAAGCCCAGAATTCATAGTGGTTAATCATCAAGTGTTCAGCTAATGTCCCACTTTCCTGACTTGCTTATTTGAATGTAAAATTACGCTGCTGTACTTTTGCAAACAAAGGGACCATTTGTCTCTAACCAAAGGTTCAGTTCCTGCAATTATGTTGTTTTGAGCAGTTTTCAATAGTTCCTTCTGGTTTCAAAAATACAAGCGAGTTTGCAAATGTTTTGTCCCTCGCAGAAACAAATTTACTTCTCAAACATTCAAAGTGCCATCATGTCTCTGAAACAATGGACACCTGGGGTCCACACAGCAGATGCATCGTTCAGCCAAATGAGATGAGAAGATCCGACTCTGATTCAAATGAGTAAGGTTGTTTTGACTGTTTGACTATAAGTCAAAGTAAACGGTTGTGAGCTTGTTTTCACTGAAGCCGACACACACACACTGAAAGAAGAGGAGACAATGAGTGATGCAGACAATAAGACCGTCTCTAACGTTACTGTAACCAGGCAGCCTCCCTCACTGAGCATGTGAGGACCGAACAAAGAAGCAGAACCAGACAGACATTTGATTCTCATTACCGAGAAAAATCACAGACATGTGGAAATGTGGACGAGGACGGATAAATAATTAATTCCGCCAGGTCAGATCGATGAGGCACTGCAGGTTTTTAACAAACTGTCTTTGGTGAGGTTGAGCCGACAAGAAATTAGAATCTGTTGTCATTGATTTACTTCTGTTTCAGGGCTGCTCAGGGATCAGTTTGCTGGGATTGAGTGTCAAGGAGCCAGAGAGGACAACTGAATACAGATTACGAGTGATATTAAAGGAGTAGTTTGACATCTTGGGAAATATGTTTGTACAATTTCTTGCTGAGAGTTAGATTAGAAGGTCGATACCACTTTCATATTAGTCAGTTATGAAAGTGGTATCCAGTTAGTCAGTTAAGTATGAAGCTTTAGGCAGGAGGTGCTTCCTAGTTTAACTTAGCACGAAGACTTGAACTGAGGGGAAACATAGTGTGACCATATTCTCATATCCCCAAACCGGGACCTTTAAGTGTACGATCAAGTATTACACATGTATGCGCTTATGCATGCACCACAGGGATTTTCATTAGGACGGGAGACAATTATTTTAGCATTTACAACACCTACTAAGTGCACCTTTCAACACCACAGAAGAAATAAAGGCAGCCTTTTCATTGCCAGGTACTTTACAAAGGAAGAAGCAAAGCTGGTGTTATTCTTTGTGCATCTGAATGAGTCTGCTAGAGTCTAGAAATTTCACTATCAGAGGGTGTACACGTACGTTTTGTACGGACAATTGCGAACCCCATTTGTTTTGACCACGCAGACTTGAGTGGGACAGTCCCTGACAAACTGGGATGTCTGCTCACCACTGGTATTTAATTTTCTTTGTCCACAAGAGGATGTGCTGGGGTCAGCATGATGTAAGTATTGTCATCAGAGGGTGTATATGTGCATACCCTCAGTTTGTCGTGACTGTGCAGACTTGTCCACGTGATCACTACAGATGCCCCATGTGTGTAACGTGTCCTCCAAGTGGACTCCAGGAAGTAGTGCCTGCCTCTCTGGGAGTAGACTAGGCCTTAGCCCAGGGGTCAGCAACCTTTAATCTCAAAAGCAGACTTTTTTTTTTTAATTTAAAAAAAAAAAAAAAGCCTGGCGCCACAACTATTAAGATTATTAAATGTTGTTTTCCTCAGAGACTTTTCTTTTTTTGGATGTGGCATCCATAGCTAGCCCAGGGAGACTTGAGGCTAACCACCAGCAAAATTTAGATGTAGGCTATGACGCACATTTTAGTTGATGAAATTTTAATTTTTTTTTTTTATTTGGTGTATAGGCTACACATTTTTACAATTAAAGAATGTAAGAATCACTGCAGACCAACAAAAATAATGAATAAAAAAAATAAGTTACTCATATTCAAAGTATATCTGTCAAAGCTACAGGGAGGCACAAGTTGCAGACCCCTGCCTGAGCCTGTATGGCGTTGGAGGGGATGTGATTTTTCTGGTTAGGTTCTTAAAAAATCTAGCAAACTCTTCTTCAATGTTACCAACCCTGTCTTTAATTAGCATTTCCTCTACTCACTCATTGGTAACCACTCACTTATTTATTGTGAAGTTTATCCTTTTGCATTTCCAGAAGCCAGCTGTTTCAAACCAGAAGCTTTGTTCTTTGTCTGCACAAAAAATACACAAAGGACCACAACCTTTTTTTTTTATATATCTATTCCGCCCAAACAATATCCTCTTTTTCCAAGGGAAACTTGAACATTTGAGCACAATTGAAATCTTCATTCTGCTCCTCTACCCACACTCCTTTGTCTGGCTGATTTCCCAGCAAGCTCGGCTCAGCCAAACCCAAGCCACATCAGCAGCAGAAGCCTCTGAAGGTTAAAACTCCAGACCTGAAGGTGGGCCACCGGCCAGACACAGGGAGAGGAGATATTCTGCACTGCTATTTCAGGGAAGCTCTGCTTCTTAAGCATGAGTGTGGTCTAATATTAGGAGCACCAACGGTTTCAGTTCTTGGTGCTGTGAATATCCTGAGGGAATGATGCAACTTCTGTGGAGCAGTTCTTCACAATAATTTACAAAAAATGACAAGACACAATTTGTTTCCCTTTGAAATATACTTGCCATCTATATTTATCCTCCTGTTATTCATTAATGTCCCAACAACTTCTTTCCTGCTTCTGAAACAAAGCCAACATCAATTTCAGATACCTAAAACTGTTACTTTTTGCAGGGAAATTTCAATAAAACTAGGTCAGGCTCAGAGCAGTGCGTTCAAACTCTTTAACTCTCTGTGACCTCCAAAGCGGAGCAGGGTGGAATAGCACAAAAACAACATCCTAACATGACACAGTACCCAACAGAATACAAGATAACTAGTCTAAAGTTTTCAATGTCCTGAAAGAAAGAACACAAGTAGGGCAAAGAGGAGACAGAAGTTGTTCTTAGCGTCTAAAACTGACGTTCAAGATCAGGGCACCAAGACGCGCACAGATCTTAACATGCAGCTAAATCTCCCCGTCCTGAGCCGTGAACCACATAAGACTGAGGTGTGAAGCCATATTTAGAGCAGCTATTAATTAATTCTCTGACGTGTTCTGAAGTCTCCATTTGTTAACTGTCACATTTGCCTAATTGCTGCCTCCTCAGTGGGAGCAGGAACATCTGGTCCTCTCTGTTGCCTATGGAAACACAGACGCCAACAAAGCATGGACTGATGAGACATGAACAGTCACATTAAACACAAAGAGAAAACTTTCCCTATTAACTACTTAGTGCACTGCATTTATTTATGTGATTATGTTCATGCGAACACAAAAGGCAAAGTGGTTTGACATTATTATAGCACCACAGACTTTTTCTCTTCATCCCACAGAGGAGGCACACATGTCTAACTCTGATACTAAGCCCACTGTTCTCATCCAATTTCCTACCAACAATTAAGTCTAGCTCCCCTTAATCCTGACCACAATCTTTCCCTTACCGAGTAGTTTTATTTGCCTAAACGTAATCAATACTTAAACCCGCAATAAGCGACTTTTCCAGCACCTTCCTTATACCTACACAGCAGAAGATGTTGACTGCCAGTGTCTCCCAAAACAACATATTGTGTTTGAATATATCTGGCAAGTACCAGAGACAGATGCACCAGCCCTTTAGTATGTTAGTATGTCAAGGGGCATAAGTCAAGTGATGTTAAACACTTGGTGAACGTTGTGAAACAGCAGTAGTTTGGTTAAGTTCAAGCAGACTAAACTACTTGTTTAGGTTTAGGAAAAGATTGTGGTTTGGGTTAAAATAAGTATGTTACATGATGGAATTGATGTGACAGAAGTGAAGTATATAACATAAGTAAAACTTTAAATAAGTCAACAGTGACATTTGGCTTCACATGAGACTTAAACTCCAGTCTTTTGGGTGGAATTTCTGTGTTTGTTTGACCCGTTCATCCACCCCAACCACCCACTTATGTGGGCTTTATATACTACGTCACCTGACTTCCTCCTTTGCTCTTGTCAGAATTACTATGACAACAACGTCATCGCCTAACAATAAATGTGTATATGGGTTGTAATAACTTTCTTGTACAGTCAAGCTATATGCATTTGGTGAGGATAGACCTCTATGAAGTAGTTGAAACAAGTTTCAATCACATTCAGTAATTAGCTCTCAAGTTAATTCAACCAACTTCTTAACACACAGCTGCACATTTACAAACCCAGAAACTTTAGAATTCATCTGGAGTCATGTGGCAAATGTTAACCCAATCTCCTTTGAGCTGTGTTTTTGGTCCCCACCTACTCCCGAGGGAAGCAAGTTGCAAACTGTGTCTTCTTGCTGTTTAGCACCTGGCAGGTAGTGGTTTTTGTTGCTTTTTTGTTAAAAACAGCTGTCTGTTGCTTCCCAAAACAAAGTCATGAGAGTGGTTAAGAGGAGTGACCCAAAACTGTAAAGGTACAGGTGATACAGCCAAAAGATTGAGCTGAAAGAAGCTTTAAACCTTGTGGAGCTGAATCAGGTGATAATTCTCTGTGACCTCATCACTACTAGTGACACTGTCAATGTTGTTTGATCCTTTGTTACTTTAAAAGAAGATTATAGCCACTTTAACCTGAACTGCAGATCAGAAAATGCTCATATGAACTGTTTTTGTAATGGTTGTCTGCACTGACAAATTATTGCTAACAGTGGCGCTAGATTAGAAAACACTTACAATGGTTATAATGGGTAACTAAATGAATTCTGCATTGACATAGACCAATTTATTGTGGCAATATTTGACGCAGGACTGTTGCAGCAACTGTTGGGTTGCAGTTGTTCATCATGTTGTTGTATCCACCTTTTGTGTGTTTGTGTGTGCAATACACATCACATGGTAAACACACTGTTCTGAGCCAGTCGGAAGAAAATAAATGCCAGCACTTTATGTTTGTAGAGAACATTATTAGGAGGAACCCATCATTACTGTCAGTACAGGGGACCATGTTGTGTCCTATACAGTCGGGCCAAACCTCTCTGAGCAACGTGTGGAATCTGAAGAATGGGAGTCAGATGGAGGTGAAGGGTCACCGACAAGCATGCGTAGGGTACGGCACGTGTGGGCTTAGCGACAACATGCCATCTGCCTGCCCTTACTCGTCCATGGAGATGTATGCACGCACAAGCATGCATGTACCCGCTCACATTCTCACACACACACACTCAGACACACACACAGACACACACTCAGATTTCATCTGGCTGAGCCGTAAACAAAGACAGTATTCATTCAGTGGATGAAATGGTATGATTATTGTAATTTAAACCACTTAGCATCGGATCTGTATTTCAGTGAAGTAAATGAGGTAACATTATGAATGAATGAGAGAATTGTGAATGAATACATTGAACTAATTTTATTTTATTATAATGTACTAAGAAATGAGAGACATATTAAAATTTAATTAGGATATTACGATTCCAGCCACAACAAGCCTAATAAGTTAGTTTATTAATATTCATACCCCAGGGGGCCGCGTCTGAACTCAGACAAAATGATCAGAAGAAAAGTAGTTGGCTTTAATGAGAAATTGCATTAAATCAATAATGCAACAGTGCAATAATGCACTGAAAATCCTTTGTTTTCCCTGCTTGAGCTGGAAAACGTTTGACCTTGGCATTTAACAGGAGTAAATAAAATGCCACTGCAGTTCTGTAATTATTCATACTGACACAAGACTGTCATCTCAAAACATTAACAATGTACCATTTGTCTGACCTTCACTGCTACAGTGAGCCTGCAGTCAGTTTTGACAAACAAAGATGACGGCTGCACTTGTGATTTTTACAGCTCCATCCAACCATAGCAGAATGGGTAACACTTTATTTGAAGGAGTGTGCACAAGGCTTAATTTGTGCCGGATCCTGCCAGAACAGGATCTGGCACCTCCGATATTTGGACGGCACCTATTTGATTGGATTGGGTACATCCTCGTCACTATAAAATTTTTAAATAAAGTTTGTATACCATTTAATGTTACCTGATGATTACTGTACACCCCGCAGCTAAGCAAGATGTCATTTATGCCATGAAATGGTAAAATAACTTTGGCTAAATTCAGACGTGTAGAGCTGTTTGTTTACCAGAGCACACCTATGATGCACTGAGTGCATAAGACTGTCATTACACTGTCATAACCATGTCATGACACCTGTCATGAACATAAGGGAGTCTCCCTGAATGTTGATGACTGTCTTTATGTGTCATTTGGTCAATTATTGTGTCATTTTTAATGCAGATTTAACATTGTTTGAGATGTTTTTGTTATGACAACTTGACATTAATCAAGCCAATAATGTCTTTGTTATGACAACTTGACATTATCAAACATTATGAAACTGTTTAGCTCTATGTTTTAACATTACATTAAACTGTCATATGGGGTTGGTTTTGACATTGGCCATCATGAGGCCGTTATAAGTGTGTCATTAATATTGTTTAAGTTGTACATTTTGTCATAAAGATGTCATTAAGTTTTATTACACTGTCAAATGCTTTTGTAATGTTGTCATTACAAGGGCGTTAATGTCAGGTTTTTATAACAAAGACATCTTTGTCTTGGTTAATTTCAAATTGTCATAACAAAGATATCTTCAAACAATGTCAGCTTTGCATCAAAAATGAAATAGTTGATTGAATGACACTTAATTACCACAGTCATAAACGTTCATATAGACTCTTCCATGTTCATGACAGGAGTCAGTGCATTATTGGCTTAATTAAGGTCAAGTTGTCATAACAAAGACATTTCAAACAATGTCAACTTTGCATTAAAATGGCACAATTGACCAAATGACACTTAATAACAAACATCATAAACATGTTATAGTTATGACAGTGTAATGCACACACTCAGATGAAGTATTACAGCAGAACATATACTTGTATGTATATTTATGAGGCGTGAGGGCTCGAGAGAGTCACATCACATCCAGCTGTGATGTGACTCACATTGTATTTGAGTGTCAGAGGAATGTGGACAATAATGTGGACATTATCCAAACACCCACAGCTGAATACGTCATTAAACGCCTCGCTGACATCATCCTCGTCTTACAGATCCAAACACAGACTTTGTGAAAATTCTTATGGGTGCATGAGTGACATACCAAAAGCCAATTCCTGCACCTGGTCTTATTCTTGACTTCATTACTTTGATTTACATTTAAGCACAGATATTTTCTTCAGCAGGCTCAGTGCATTAGAGCATGAAAAAAAACATGAATCATTAATGAAGGACAGTTCTGGATCGGTATTCCTAGTGCGCACTCTAAATACAGAGACGCTACCCTCTGACTTCTGTATGGTGACTGCATGTCTAATAAGCTCTGTATTGATGGATGGAAAAGTCAATTAACTCTCACTGGACTTGCAACAAGTTCCTGCAAGTTCTGTTTTTTTCTGAACACTTTCTCTGTCTCCAGTCCCTCAGGTGGCAGGTGGTAACAGGGTACTACTGTGAATTTTAGGTATGTGCAGGTGCAGAAACATTTGCACAAGTATATGAGCATATTTCCTCACAAGAGGTGAGCGTGCAGCTGGTGCAGAATGGAGGCTGTATGTAGTGTTGCATCATATCAAAATTCTTCACACACAACAGGAGTTTCAGTTGGTTTCCCCGAGCAAAAGACCTTGTCTGACTTAAAATACTTTGCAGTGGTTTCATGTATTAGCTTCTGTACTGTCCCATAGAACAGAATCATAAGTCCTGGTCCCGTAAGTCCCATTCATCTCCGTTTTACAGCGTCTTTGAGCTTATTGTTTTGACTGTTTTTGTTCTCCCCATGTATGATTTTCAGCCACATCAGGCAGCTGTTTGAAGTACACTACCTGTTCAGCATCAAACAGCAGACAAACACAGTTAGCAAGTAGCTGGTGAACATAGTGGAGCATTTAGCAACCAGATATTTTCCCTCAGTAGCTGGTAGAGACCAAAACAGAGCTAAAAGTGGTGTGAATATTGAACTTCATGGATTAATCAGGTGACCAGAGACACAACTACAGACAGGGTCTGTTGCTGACCCATGCCGGTGCTAGACCCCAGTCAAAAAAGACACTTGGCCGGTGGCCCCCATCAAAAGATACTTGCCACTGGGTGTAACAACTTTGTTGGGGAAAACACTAACAGATGAACGTTGCTCTACCTGTGTAAAAAGTCAATTGTTTGCTAACAAGTTTGCCATATTAACTTTAAAAGTGGTGGTATGTTGTTTATTGCCAATACGTTGTCACTTCCAACTCATCAGATAGCTCGTCAGTGGTCCTACGCTTCAAACTCTGACGCTGTACCTTTAGTTTTCTACAGTTTTGCCATCGACCCCACCTTCTCCATATGTGGACTCTCTCTTTGTCACCTGACTTCAACAGTAAACATTTTGCTAGAGAGGCGCCAGCAGAAATAATGTTAGAGGGGTAACTAGTGTCACAGTTTAAAACACGGGGGCACTGACCAAGCTGCCGTATTTGACGTGTTGATTGTGAGAACAGGCTGTTTTTGCAGATTTAAATTTAAAGAGCACCTCTTTTTGTCATAAGTAACTAACCTCTAGTGATACTGATAAATATTCTTTTCGCTGAAGTTGCGAGTCTTCTAATCCATATCCAGCTGGTGGTTTCCCAGATTATAAATGAGCAGCTGCAAATGTGCACAAGCTAACAGAGACATTTTTAAAGGTCCTATATGCAGACAAGGTTCTTCTTATTTTTGTGTGCCAATTCCCGGCTCAGTCGGTCTCCAGTCGGTAACAGAGGTGACCTGTCAGACAAATATGTGCATCAGCAGTATCAGTTCATGGCATATAATCCACTCCGGTGAGTCCTCTGAGATGCCCTGGAGGGAGACCTGACAGCAGAATCAGGTGACAGAAATACACAAAAGATGTCTGCTATTGTGGATGGTTTAAATATTTTTTCATGCTATCTTATGGCTTAATCTATTTCTGTTAATTCAGCCCTGATTGATAATGTCCATTTTGGACTGTTGGGACATTTCAATCAAAGGTCTCTCAACCCCAGCTGAGCATCAACATGACAACTGCTAAATAAGTCAGACCACCTTATGCTAAAAAATAGGAAAACTAGAGTGGAAAAATTAGAAACGATCACATTCTCTTTGTCTTTGGCTGTTTGTGGAAGTCAGCCACTAATGGAATAACCTATCATATAATTATCACATAAGTACTGCTTTTAAAGTTTGACAGTAAATCCTAAATATGAGATTCTATATCTTATTAATGCAGTGTTATGCTTAGAGTTAGAGACGATACAATAGCAAAGGTGATTTCTTTTAAATAGGGTTGTAAAACCATGAATTCCCGTATCCTGTCACTTAATAAATAAATTTGTGGTGAACTTAGGCCGGTGATGTCTTCACCAGATCTCTATCTATGAAACAAAAATAGCTTAATTTCTGTTTTTCTTAAGTTTGTGGCGATGAAAGTGACCAATAAATCAAAGCCATGCTTGAGATTTGGTGCTAACCTTCATACCATGTCTCAGTGAGATATTCCACATCAGAGAACTTGTTGGGTAGCAAGAAGGGAAGAGCTCACATCACCACTAAGGACACATTAAGGTGGAGCACACGGCCTTGCTGCATTGCAATACGCTGGTAGACTGTTTATCACACTGATGCAAGTACTGGATTATAAAGCTCCTATTTTTTATCTGAAATGTTTTTTGATATCTCTGTAGCAAAGGGATTACATGTCCACTGCAATGGCAGGACTGTAATATCACTACTGATGCAAAGTACTACATCATGTGTTGCAATATTTGTACAGCAATTATGTTTACATTCACTATTTAAGCATTTTTAACCCACAGAGACCAACCAGATTTTTTACATGGTTGCACACATGCACTTTATTTAGTCCTGTGCAGGTTTATTCTTGTTTATGTTGTCTTGTGTGGGTCTGTGTAGCCTCCTGTGGTGTTCTCTAGCACTGTGTACTCACTGTATATGGTTGAAATAACAATACAGATTTTATACAGTGTACAAAATTACTGCAGTAGCTTTCTGGGATTTTGTTGCATCCATGTTTTCTTTTAAATAAAAATTTGTGCCTTAAATAGTTTTTATTGAAACTATGAATCTCACTGCTTTGCAAAATGGTCGAATAAAAATGGTGTGTTCTGTCTTCCATGCACAGATATTCACCGTGGCCAAGACTGTGGTTCATTACCTGTAGGTATTAATGCTCCCAATTGAAAGAACTCCTCATTTTTTTGTTTGTTTAATTTTCTAAAAATCTTCTGATTAAAAAGAAAACATACTGTTGTGGGCAGACAGTCGTAAATTTCATGCTTTTTTATTCACATATTCATCTGTGTTTCTGGGCACCTGGTATCCACATGACCATATCAGGGGTGTAAACATTTAAAGCTTTACTGTATTATTTATTTATTTTAGGCTCAAACCTTTTTTTTTTTTAATGTGGTGATGGGATTAGTATACAGGGTGCAAACTCCATTCATATAACCTACAAACCTTGTTTTAATCTGTGTCATTTGCTTCCTTTTGGTATAGCCAAACTAAATGTCATCATATTATCACTTTAGAAGATATGCTGTATATCAAGGCTTTATAGGCTATATTTTTTCTTGGTTGTCAGTTATCTTCAAGTCGCAGGGATGTTTAGCGTCTGAGACTCCAGGCAGTCTGCTTTTTAAATGTCTCCCTGTACTCATCTGTTCCCCTGTCTCTCTCTGGCTTAATAAAACAAAGCTGTGACAGTCAAGTTGAGTTTCTGGTCCACTTTATTCTTTGTGGACTCATTTTAAATGTATCCTGTGAGATGTCGCAGTCTTATTTATTTATCAACATATGCTTGGATATTGGTGCTGTAACTAATCACACGAACAGTACGGGACGCAACACAACTACAGTGCAAGAATAGTAAATGAACAGCAGTATGGTTTCTCTCTGCGCAGCTGTGCTCTAGTTTTAAAGGTGGGACTTTGTTGTAACAGAGAGTCCAGCTGAACTACTGTAGCTGCAAACTAATTTCACTGGAAAATAGTCGATGAGCAGGAGTATACCTCCCGCCTGTCCTGTAGTTGGTTATTTGTATACTTTGCAAGCCAAAGTAGTGATGCCTCCTGCAGCTGTGCTCTACTTTTATAGGTGTGGATATACTGGAGCTCAGAGTTCAGCTGAATAAGCAACAAACACAGGAAATATGTCAAACTCGTATCTTGAGTTCAGAGCATGTAGGTGCAGTATGTGTCCATAATATACTGCACCAAATTGTATTAGCTGTGCAAAGGATTCGCAGTATTTTTTAATTAAAAAAAAAAAAGAAGTCTTATTATGTTGGTTACACATTACCTCATATCGAAAAAAATGAGGACAACTTCACACCAATCTATCAGGGCCAATGCTGGCCATTTGGGTGCCCTAAGCGTAATTGCTTTGTGGTGCCTCCCTAGTCATAAATCGGTAATAAAAGTTGTGTTTTGGTCAGGAGCCTATTCCAGTTTTGAAAGTTTAGAGTGTGTAAGGGCTCAGAACATTTGGATGGAAGTATATGATGGCCATCAATACTGAATTACGTGTTGCAACAGTTTTTTGGGGGGGTTGATACCATTTATCACACAGATTTGGTGCAAAATGTAACATTTTTTGTCCTCTGGAGAACTAATAAAATGGTCAGAAATCCCTACAAAATGCCACATTAGGACACCAAGTCCTTGACAAAACCCGTAGAAGAATTCATGCTGTGATTTGGTATCAAACCTTTAGCACTTCTGTTCTGGACATGAATCCAGTTGGGCTCATTGAATCCACACGAGTCTCAACTTTCCAGTCAAATCAGTTCATATAATTCCAGTACTGTTCAGAGACCCCAGTTTGCAGAATTATTCAAATAGAATAGGTGAAAAATAGCACATTTATACTGGATGCAAAAAACATGGTTTTTCACAATCAGATATCTTGTGGTGAGAGGCCAAGGAGCTTCTTTGAAAACTGCTATGCCAGTTTTTCACTCGCCAAAATTTATCCAAACCCCTGAAACCCCCTAACCTGACATGGTCGGTACCGATGGATTTGAGTGCGCGACAGCCTCTGGGAAGACAGTAATGTCGGCCAATGATGAGGGCATCTCTGCTTTATTATGCAGTAGGTAGAGCTGTTTGAGGCTCTCTTGTAGGGGTGTAACAAGACATCAGTCTGGATCAATATATTGATTCAGTGTTCAACGATCTACGGGTCAGTCTTCGTTCCTTCTCTCACCTATGGTCACGAAGGGTGGGTCATGACCGAAAGAACGAGATTGCAAATACAAGCGGGCAAAATGTGTTCTCTCGGGAGGGTGGCTGGCATCTCCCTTAGAGATAGGGTGAGAAGCTCAGTCATCCGCGAGGGACTCAGAGTAGAACTGCTGCTCCTTTTTGTGCCGAAAGGAGCCAGGTGGGGTGGTCCGTGCATCTCATAAGGATGCCACCTGGTCGCTCTCTCTAGGGAGGTGTTCTAGGCACGTCCAGCTGGGAGGAGGCCACTGGGCAGACCGAGGATTAGGTGGAGGGATCGTATCTCCACCCTGGCCTGGGAACACCTCGGGATCCCCCAGTCAGAGCTGGTTAATGTAGCCAGGGAAAGGGATGTCTGGGGGTCCCCTGCTGGATGGATGTTCAACGTAACATATGATCATTATCAAGTGAAAATATCTTCAACTTTAAGATATGTCTTTATTTGAAATTCCATGGTCTGTCTGTGTCACAATGTCTGGAAGAGTTCAGTCATAAACTGTCGAATCATAATTTTTTTGTGAGTATTGAATCGATATAATATTGTATCATGATAAAACTTGTGTTTGGTCTGTGATGTGCGTGTATGTAGCATCAGCTCTGATCAGTGCAGAGTACAATGACATAGTGCATCATGAATCTGAACATGTTTTATGTATTATTAGCCTCAGAAAAAGAAAGTCAAAGGCGCACTCTGGCTTTTCTAAAGGTTACTTAGAGATATTACTTATATATATTTAATAAGGTTAAATAAAGACATCGAGAGACATTCTGCACTGCAGAAGAGGAACCTTTACAAGATGCATCATTAGAGTTTAGTTTTTAGTCTTTGTGATGCTTGCTAATACTTAATGAACAGTATGAGCATATATCCTTGTGTATACATGTGTCTCACAAGGTCAAAAATCATCTAATTTTCCTCATAAGAATTGAAATTAGATTGTTGAAACTTCAAGTTATTAACAATCTCAAATCGTTAAATTCTCCCTCTTAAAGTTTTACATTTTGACAGAGGACTTTGTGCCCTCTATCCTTTTATTTTTACAAGATCTCAAAGTAATTGCTCTGACATTTTATATCCTCTGTCCTTACATTTAATGATTTGAGAAATCCTGCTTAGGGCAGAAGATATTTTATGAAACATTACTTTATATATTAGAGTTCTTCTTGGATGAAGATAAAAGGTCTCTGAGTCAGGCGGTGGCGGCAGCAGTGACAGGTACTCCTGTAAGAAAGTGACAGGACTGTGTGTTTTCCAGCTGCGTGCACATAAATCACTGTAGGCTTTTGTGCTTTTTTGTCTTAGGGATCTTGTAGTTTGTGATGGATTTGCTAAATGTGTCAAAGAAGCATGCGTCAGACCATTCTTGCTCTTGTTGTCTGCTTCTCTAGCTCTCTGTCCCAGATCTTGCAGCATATTACACAGTTATTTTCTAAGAGGTTCAGTGTTTTGTTCGCATTTAGAGTGATTTTCATAAAGTCTGCTTGCATGCAGTCATCATATCAGGTAATATAGCTCCAAACAGGGTTGAATTTTCCCTTTTGTCTTTGGTAAACATTTCACATACCCTGTTTAATGGTTACAGCCTTGTTTTGTGATTTTCCCAACTTTTAATTTCACTCTTTTCAGTATCATCTTTTCTTGGTTAATCATGTCCAACTTCTCACATCATTCACCCGCAATTAATCCACCAAGTAAATAAAATTTAATGGCAAAGTCTTCTATTTTTTCCACCCCATTGAGTTTGACTGGCATATTAATATTTTAGTAAGTGTTATGCAGCCGCAGCTGTGGATTTACTGAGTGTTTTACGGTGGCTTTTGAACAAGGCTCAGCCAGTTGGAGCTGAAGACCAGAACTACCTGTTTTATAACTGTGAAATAATGATGACATTTATTGGATTGATGGACTCAGTGGAGCGATCGGAGCAGAACAGCCGTCAGTAGCTCTTTGCCACTTGAATAGACAGGTCGTATAGCAGGCACACCGGCAAAAAATAGACACTCGCATGGTGAAAAGAAAAGATTACACTTGCTATAGTCCACACAGGCAAAAAGTATACATACCGTCCCCCACTGAGTTTGACTTCCTGCGTCTGAGAGGTCACTGACGCTGCAGAAGAGTAATTATTGGATAAAAGGACGACTGATCAACCAGCCAAGCTTTAATGAGCACTTAAATGACCTGTTACACCAATAACTTCTGCTTAATTGACTTCAGTGTGAGCATTTATTTCTTTCTCAATCTGAAATCAATTTCTAACCCATAATATACTACCCTGCATTTTATTATCTTGCCACATGTCCTGTTTTCTGCACTCCTTCATCAAACTAGATCATTATTTAACAAACTAAGGTTATCTCTTAACTTTAACTTTACACTTGATTGATGTTTTACCAACACTGAGTAAATTTAGCTCATGCCAAAGACACTGTCTTCAGGAAAAATCACAGTGTTTCTTCTTATTCTTATTCTTAAAGCCAGTAGTGACCCTCAGAGAATCACCCAACTCTGCAATAAACTCCAGCTCTCTGGGGTTTTGTGGCATATTTTAGCTCAGTGTTTTCCAACTTGCAAACTCACTGTTTTGGTTTACTCTTGCCAATCTCACTGCATCACTTTCTGGCACAACATGTAGCTGTTTTTGGTCAAAAAGCTCAAAAAAACTACCCAGCCCAACCCAACAGCAGAATGACAAAGTTAGCAACTAGCTGGTGAACGTAAACAAGCATTCAGCTGCTAAAAAGTCAGATATTTTGTTCTCGAGTTGGTAGAGAACAAAACAGAGTTAAAAGAAGAGTAAATATTGGACTTATGGTATAAATGTAAACAAGCTAACAGCTCTTTACTTTTACAGTCTTTTTAATGCCAGAGCTCACCTCACAATGTGCAAATGTTCTACCAAAACAAGTTCCCCCTCAACGCTATTTTGCAGCAGCACTGTCGCTGCATCCTGGGCTTAGCTCTGCCCAAGACGTTTGTGATTGGTTTAAAGAAATGCAAACAAGGCATATGGCCACATACCTTTCTCCAGCACTGAGCGCATTGGAGAGAGGTCTGGCAATGCGAGACTAAAGCTAAGCAGCCATCAGAGAGGAAACCAGAAAATATTTTCTCCATAAGATATGATCCAATTTTCAATGGATATATACAGTAGATAGAGTATGCCTATATCTATGACTTTGGTGGTGCCATAAGAGTGTTTCATTGGATGCAAATTTACTATATATATATATGTTAGTATTATATATTTTAGTGAAATTCATTGCGTGTATCCTGCCCAGAGTCTCAGTCCACAGCTCGTGTGCCAACAGCCCCAGGGTGTCTCCGTTTCCTTTTGTGTCGTGCACAGACAGTCAGTTACGTGTGGTGAATCGGGCAGAGGGCTCCACTCGCCACAGGAGTTGGAGTTCTCACTCTTTTCCTATGGATCTCTGGATTAGGGTGTTCCTATAGCAAATAAATTGTAAGTACGTAAATAGTTTGTTTGAGCCTGTAAATAAGCCTGTTTAAACAGTTAATGTCTATCTACCTTTTAACATCATATGGGTGATCTCTCATTTGTTGCAACCAACAGAACCACTAAGCTTTTTGCAAATAATGTGCACATTGACGTCATCAATACACAAATGAGCGCATGTCTTATCTGGCAACTTTTAGCAACTTTTGGAGCTGATGCTAGCTACTTTCATTGCAAAGGAATTGGCAACACTGGTGATAAACATAGCTCCAATATTGTGGCAATTCTGATGGGATATGCTAACTCCTAGCCTCTTAAAGCTTTCCAAATTAATTTCAGTTTTATAGAAGTCATCACAAATGCGTGTTGCAATTGAAGGTGAACACAGGAAGTGGCCTGATAGATCAGCGGGATTGACTCTTGCCAGCTGACCAAACCAGCTGCTCATTCTCATGAGACTTAAAGCAGTTGTAGAGGACACAGTTTCAATTGTATTAAATCATTAAAACAACATGTCGACATTAACAATGGAAAGCCTGTCAGATGCCATGGCGTAGGAGCTGCTCCCACAGTGTCTTCCTGTCCTGAAAGCCTGATCTAAGGCCAAGGCTGCAGGAAACAATGAGGCACACTATTAGACATTTACCCTATAACTGTCAATATACTCCAAACAAATCTGAACCTTCCCAGAGGTAAATGTTTGTTTTATGACCAAAAAGAAGGTCACATGTGGGTTTAATAGCTACAGTGTGTGTGTGTGTGTGTGTGTGTGTATGTGTGCAGCCTGGTCAGACAAACTTGTGTCTAGATGCCATGAAATGAATGGAGCCGGAGTCCCCGTCAGTATTCTGGTATTTGCTTGCAGTCTGAGAAAGTTTGATTTCATTTGGAGCATACTGTTGGACAGAAACAGCCCCCCTGGCATGCTGAGCTGCTTCTGCTTACAAGCCTGAGCCTCCTGCTGTCGCTTCCCTCAAACAGATTTCTCTGAGACTTTTCCTGTCCCATATGTGTGTGCGTAGCTTTTTGGTCGAGAACAAAAGATAATTGGGTTTGTGTCATTCCAAATAATGACCTCATCCTAGTTAACGACAATATAAAAATGCAGCAAACAGCCCAAAATAGGTTGGGCTTTTTTGCCCTGGGTTGGGCCGGGCTACCGTTCTTTTTGCAGGGTAAATATTACTATGTCTGTGGTTGGGCTTGTCTGCAGTAAACAACAGCCCACCAGGGAGGATGTCAGTATGGAAAGTGTGGCTTTCGGCGTAGAAAAAGAGAACAGGAATATCAGTGGCGTTGTGGTTTTACAGTACGGAGGGATTACATGGGTCCTTTTCTTCTTTTTTAAGAATATACTGTCCAAAAGGCACATATTTATGAAGTCTATAGCGCCCACACACCATTCATTTAAGTCCTCTCCTGTTTCCCTGGAATCAGTACAATGTGCATCACAAAAAGATCTGTGTTCCCTGACAAAAAAAAAAAACTTCTCAAAGAAGCTTTTAATCCCGAGATACTGAAGCTGAGCAGATTCTCTCGCTGACAGCCACATCAAACGAGCTCCCTCTCTGTCCCCATCTTTATAACCCTCTTTAAAGCACTTCAGCTGGGGCCTCAGGTAGGGTTTCCACCTCCTGGTTGTCACAGTTATGGCTCATTAAACAGCTCTCTCGCTCAGGGAAGGAAACCGACTCCCCTCAGATCCCGCTAATGTGCGCGGGTCCTTAATGCTGATACTGTCACCGACGCACATCTTGTGTGCGTTAACACTGACCCAGATAGAGGGCACTCTAATGACTGTCAGATGCTGCGCTGTGGCCCCGATGTCCGAGCTGTTAATCAAGTGAAAAGTCGCTGTTTGACCCGCAGCTGGTTTTTGCAGGCCTAATCCTTTTTTATAGTCACCTTAATTAGGCAAAAACTAAGTAAGTAAGTTACTCAGTGAGGATATCAAACAGTCCTTTTTCACAGCAGCCATTTTAACATGACATAGCAGGGTAAACACAGGTGTTACCTATGATACTTCCATTAAATTCAAGTCAAACAGAGTCAGCGTGCTGCTTGGCTCACTGAAAAGACTCTGCTACACTAATTGGAACCGTAAACAGTATAACTGCCAACACCTGTGTTAACTCTATTCATATCAATATGGCTGCCGTGAAAAAGGTGCATTGCTGAGCACGTGGTGCAAGCAGTTTAAAACATGTAGTCTCAGACTCTTCACTTCAGCAGAGTTGCAACTTATGATTAGTTGCTGATCAATTTATTGTTTGGCCCATAAAATGACAGAAAACGGTATTTAGTTTACAATCATAGAAGACTAAGAAAACAACCAAATATTCACATTTGATCAGTTGAAATCAGTGGGTTTTGGTATTTTTGTGAAAAGGACAAGTGTGTAAGATTTTGGGGCATCTAGGGGTGAGCATGCAGATTGCAGAACACCTCGTCTCACCCTCCCCTTCCGAGCATGTAGGAGAAACAAAAGGCAAAAGGCCATATCTGGAATTAGTGTTTGGTTTGTCCATTCGGGCTGCCGTAGAAACATGGCTGTGCAACATGGCAGCCTCCTCTGTAGATATAAATGGCTCATTCTAAGGTAACAAAAGTTCTCTTTCTGTTTATATTCTGTCTTACTCACCAGAACACATTATATGAGTCATGGAGATCCGTGCTGTTGAAATATACAATGCCCTTCCTCATAAAACATTTGCAAAGCCGATTTTTCCTAAAAGTTTGAAACCAGCATTGTTTACATCAGTGTTAACGAGCTTGTACACTGTCTTTTCTGGTGGATTTAGTGTATTTCAGTGGAAACCTGTGACACCAATGAAGGAAAAGTACTTGAGTAAAGTATAAGCACCTCAACTGTATACTTAAGTACAGTATATTTAAATGCATTTGCTTTGTCTCACTGTTATCACTAATATGACCCACAAAGTCAGCCTGCAGACACACACTGTGACCCGTCTGAGTCCAGCTGTATTAGAAGTAAATATGATATAATATCCTGTGTTGTCACTGATAACAGTATCTCTGGTCTAATCAATGCGTGTGTCACTGTCTTATGATGCTCTGTGAAGACCTGATACGTGGATCTGCCCTACAGCATTTGTAACAGAGTACGTCTCGACTGTCCTGTTGCTGAGAGGTTGACTCTGGAAAAAGCTGATGCTGATGCTCCTCCTGCTATTTAAAGCAGAGGGTCTCTGGCCTTTAGTGTCACACAGATGATGTATCATTGTGGACAGAGCTGAGCCGCAGAGATAGTGATCGTCCATAACGCTGCCGCTTTGCCACATTTTATAACGTCTCAGCTCCATCATCCAGGGCCCCCATCCCCCGGGACCTACGCATACGCCACCTTCTCAGCCAGATACACATGACAGTGCAAAATCCTCTAAAGCAAATGTGGTCTTAAATGAGGCAATTTTGACATGAACTCGTAAAAATTAAACATTAAAAATGTCCTAAATACTGTTTGGGATATTGCTTCTGACAAGACTGTTCTTTACCCCACAGGGAACCATTTTCTTACCTGGAAATAAAGTTACAGAACATCCGACCAGCGGCGATGATGGGGGAAAATTTCTCTTCGAGGTCATTCCAGGTAAGAAAAGATGAAAACCATTTAATCACTTTTTATTTGTACTGAGGGCAAAATGACGATAGCAATGTTGAGCGGAGCACGAGCAGGATCAGAACCATAAGGTTTGGATCACTCTTGTCTGCAGCAAATCATCTGGAGAAGAATTTTGCCATTTCCTGGCGATTTCTACGGGATGTTAACCATTTGTTTTCCTGCTCTTTGTTGGGATTGCACATATGAAGAGTTCTCCTCCTGCCTGTTTTTACACCAAATTATGAACTTTAACAGAGGAGGAAGATGAAATGTGCAATAAAGGTTTGGTTTCAACCGAACCAATAAAGGTTTGACTGCACACCATTAAACAAAATGGATTATGTATCAGGCCGGTGATGCACTTTGTGCTCAAGAGGACCTACAAAACTCAATGGGAAGAGAAAATGTCAAAGGGAAATGTCCTGGAAAGAGAGTAGAGAGGGAAGTCAAAGTTCTTCCTTTCTTACTTTCCAGTTCTAGAGGAACCTTTTTTATTGCTGCTGATTATGAACCATTATGCTCAATGAAGAGACACTGACTTTGTTTACATGCTCACTATTTTTCCACTATTATTCCCAATATGACACAGGTCAGTTAAACAGCAATTCTGTTTCGGTTTTCCTAATTATGCCGTCTTCCAAATGCTTTTTCCGATTAAGACATGTGAGATTATGCCAATATTATTCAGGTTTTACCAGACACAAAGCTACACAAACTTTTTAAGTTTTGGGAATGGTTGTGACATATTCTCATTTGCTTTCTTGCTGAGAGTTTTATCAGATTATCTGCTCTAAATGAAACTTTAACAAGCATATGATTAGCTTAGCTTTAAGACTGGAAGCAGGGGGGAATACATAGCCTAGCTTTGTATAAAGCTAAAGAAAAACCTGCTTAACTAACAGGTTATATCTTGTTTGTGAAATCCATACAAAAACCAAAATGTCAAACCGTCAAGTTTTGTGTTTTACGGGTGTATAACATCTGTATAACCCCTGTTTCTAGTGTTTATGCTAAGCTAACTAGCTGCTGCTTGTAGCCTAATATTTAACAGACAGATATGAGAGTGGTATTGATCTCCTTAACCTGCTCTCTGCAAGAAAGAAAATAAATATATTTCTCCAAATGTCAAACTATTCCTTTGAGCGTTGTACCTATTATTGTGTAGCCTATTTCCAGCGCACAAAGTTTATACACTCATAATCGCCACTGATTGATGAAAGTTTTTATACAGAAGAAGCAAACTTAATTTTCAACTACTTCCTGTCTTTATGCTAAGCTAAGCTAAGCTAATTATCTGCTGGCTGTAGTTTCATATTTATCATACAGATATGAGAGTGGTATCAATCATCTCATCTCAGTCTCTGCAACAAAGTGAACGACTGTGCTTCCCGAAATGTCAAACTATTCCTTTAGCTGAGAAGCTTGGCTCAGACTTAAACCACTGACCACACGTGCATACTCCCACACATAAACTTCAAGACGGACACATGCACAGACGCCAGCGGACTGTATGGAAACATGTTGGAGTACAACACAAAGGAATCGCGGGGTATTTTCCCAGGCGGAGTGATGCCAGGAATGTGAGTGTATGGAATAGATATTAAAGCACACATGCACACAGGGGAAACAGAGACAGCTGGTAAAAGACACAGTAGCAGAGTTCATCAGCAGCACCGGTTGATCCAACAGCAGTAAAACCCTGAAGAAAACACAGGATGTGTGCAGCAGATACTTGTGTTTTATTTATCTTTTCTTTTCCCTGGTGTGTGTCCACGACAGCCTCTCTCAAAGGAAAATATAAGAACCAAGACATTTTCTCTCATGATTTGTGGCTCTCTTGTGCCTCTTAAAAACAGCAGATAAGGGGGGATAAGTTCATCCTAACATTTTGTCAGGCCAATTAAAGGCTGCTCAGACTGAGCCAAAATTAAATTGGTCATTTGGGCAGCTGGCCAGAACTGACAGATGAGAAGTCCAGGTGAGTCACAGGTTCGCTTGAAAGATGGTGTTGTTGTTTTGGATGCTAATGACCTCATTATCTAATAGTTTCCACATCAGACGAGGATTAACAGTTTCCTGCAGAGATCATCTTGTGCACTTTCAGTTTTTCACCGCAGTCACTCCATGTTCACACTGAAATGAAGTCGGATGTGTCAGATTGTGATTGATGGCCTCACAGTTGGAAGTGATTGTGTTAAAGGAGAAATAATACAACAGTTTATTTAACACATTAGTTTTCCTTATGCACGGTGGCTTACATTTTGATGCATCAGCATGTGTGCTGGAACAAAAATTGTTTTCTCAATATAAGTCAGTCCCCCCAGGAAGTTGCAGTCACAACAGTTAACGCAAATTCAACCAATCCCTGTGAATTCTGCACCATCTTGCAACTTTGTACAATCACCGCAACCCAACCGCAAATTTGACCAATCATCATAGCTTCCTATGTTCCACCAACCATAGCAAGACCCCGTGCAACGTAATACATGTACGTACCAGGTTTGTCACTGTTATTGTCATTTATCAATGCTCTGTGTGGTTTTATATTATAATTTGGTGCTTGTTGTTTTGACTGAGTTTGAGCTCCAAACAGTTGTTGTCTCTTGTGGAATCCCCCCAAGGTATTAAGAAATAAAACACATTTTGTTAGCATTTTTGAGCCTTTTTGGTAAGGTTACTTAGAGCACTAAAACAAAGTGTGGTTTTATTCTCCCTGGAACAAGAGAGCTCTTTTTCTTTGCAACTTTCACTTGCTCCAGCAATTACATCCAAAAAATGCATAATGAATTGCTACGTTCATAACAAATTTTCATAAAAGCTGCCATGAAATCAGGCATTTTAGGCTGCAACAACCTCCAAAACAGCCTGCGAAACCCTGGAAGGACTGACACAGCAACATTCAAAGCATTAGCCTGCAGATTTATACTTATGCCCCGCACACAAAAGTGATCTGGATCTATCTACCTAACTCTGGCTTTGCTCGTGCAGCCTCACTTGGTCTGTAGTAGCTTACAGTGGCTAATGCTAGCTGATGTTAGCAAACTATAGCTGACATTGCTGCAAAAGTGACATTACTGAGTGAGTCTGCTGACTTTGTGACTCCTCTCTACTTGTGCTACTGTTACACTACGCTTTAACATTTACCGTCATCCCATAATTGCAACTTGTGGCAACAGTCTCTCTATGAAAGTCCACAGAAAACATGACATGTATAACAAACTACTGCGCAAACGATGTAAAAAGATTCAAGTTTTCCACTATAAGGAAAGTTTTTGTTTTGTTTTTTAAATAAAGTCTAAATCCTCTATATGTGTATTATATAAGAGCACTTTATTTAAAATAAACAAGCACACCACAAAAACGATGAAAATGTTACATACAGTATACAGTGATGAAAGCCTCATCAGTCAATGACGACCTCGGTTTCAAAAAAACAGAGATCTGAAGGTGAAGTCATTAATTATTTTGGGCATCCCACTGTTACCCGCCCCTGAATTTTGAACTTGAACACACCACAAACATTTAAAGATACGAGCTAGCAGGAAAACATTTGGCCTTGTTTATTCCCTAATGATGACTAATATATTATCATGCCTGCCTCTCATGTTACAGATCTATTACTAAACTGTCTCTGCTGTCTGCTGTAACTGCACCATGTTAGCCTGTCCTTGAAAGTTCTAGCAAAATTTTTCCTGCATTAAAGAATAAAGTGAAACAACTGTAAGCATTGCACTGATGGCAAAAACTGAAAATGCTTCATATGGTGCAACATCAACATGTCAACATTTGCTTCACAGTAACTTTATTTTGTAGTAGTAAAGTACCCCTGTGGCGAGGTTGAAGTCACCCAGCAGGTTGAAACTGCTCCCTGACAGATATTTGACCACATTCACCTTCACAAAAGACCAAAGTGCCACAAAAGACACAACAACCTTCTTTATCCAACATATGTGACCACAATGGCTCCAACAGCTGACGTCCTTTAGGTTTGATTTAGTGGAGAATGGCAGCTTGGAACAGCATCCGGTGACTTGTGGAAAATATGTTATGACTGCTGTTGCAGGTACAGAAAATTGCATCACTTGATTTCAAATTTCCTCTCCTCTCTTTCAGAAGGTTTTTACAAAAGTTAATACAGTCTGTTCCCGCCGGGGAGGGAAATAGATGAAAACTGTTTATAGTGGTGGAGACCGGAAAACACAATCACTAAGCCTTGTAAGTAAGGAGAAAATACTACACACCACAAACTGGTAATAATTATGTCTCAACAACAGACAGTATGATTTCACAGTGTGCAACAGCTCGTACTGTAACACCTGCAAAAGGGGAACTGAAAACTAAAAGGAGGCACAAAGGGTCAGTGAGGCATGTGATACTTTATTTTCAGTATATATTATTATATTATACCATGGAAAGTCTTACCACAAAATACAAATTGCATGGGTAAACAAACTGATGTTACCTGGAAACCTTTCACAGATCAGAGATCACATTCAGCAGTGTTTTCAGTGACTGAAAATACTTCACCATCTTTATTTTTCCAGACAATAGTTGTCTAAATTGTATCTCAACACCATGCTGCCTTTTCTAGATGTCACCAGTCCTCTGTGACTTTGAACGCTTTGCTCTGGTGATGCATTTCTCTAAGAAATGTTGGGTGTGAGACTCATCAAAAGCATAAAAATACCAGTCTAAAAACAGACAACTTATTATTTATATGCTGGTGGTTTTCTGCGTGAGAGCACAGAAATAATAACAGAGAAGTGAAAATATAAAGTTTTGTCTTTGAGACTTCCTTTTTCTTCCTACTAGTGTACCAGACAAATTAGCTTTATGGTGCAAAACAGCTTCATCAAGCCATCTGACAGATATTCAAAAACGTAACTGATTATTTTTGACACGTTTTAGATCCATATGGACGATGTCAGTCATATTATGGAGATAGAGCTCCTGTCCCATGACTGAGATGTTGCAGGTTGAAAACTAACAGCAGTCAGTCCGTGTTAGACACAGATCTGTCAAAATGTCTTTGAAGCACTCACCATAAGATCAACAAAATGCTTAAAATACATCATTTCTGATACAACCCCAATTCCAAAAAAAGTTGGTTAGTTGTGTAAAACGTAAATAAAAAGAGAATGCAAATCATTTTCAACTTGTATTCAATTGAATACTGTATAAAGACAAGATATTTAATGTTCAAACTGACAAATTTTATTTTTTGAAAACATACACTGATTCTGAATTTGAGCCCGAACAGGTTCAAAAAAAGTTGGGATGGGGCAACAAAAGATGAGGAAAGTTGTGGAAAGCTCAAAAAACACTCTTTGAAACATTCCACAGTAAACAGGTTAACTGCTAACAGTCATTGGGTATTAAAAGGGCATCCGCTTTCACTATGTGTGAGCAAATCGTCCAACAATTTAAGTTTTTCAACAAGAAACTGCAGGAATTTAGGAATTTCACCAGCTACAACTGATAATATTGTTAAAAGATTCAGGAAATCCAGAGCAAAACAACTGTGAATGCCTGTGACCTTTGATCTATCAGGCAGCACTGCAATAAAAACCAACATGATTGTATAAAGGACACTACACAAGCTCAGGAACACTTTGGAAAACTGTTGTCAGTAAACACAGCTTGTTGCTGCATCTACAAATGCAAGTTAAGACTCTACCATGCAAAGAGACATAGACAAAGAGACAGACATTTTTTTCAGAGATGTCCCTGCTTTCAGCAACAATGTCAAGACATTCTGCACATGTTCCAACAATGTGGCTTCATAGTAAAAGAGTTCAGGTACTAAAGTGACCTGCCTGCAGTCCAGACCTGTCTCACACTGAAAATGTGTGGTGCATTCAGAGACCCTGGACATGCTGCAGGCTTCAATTCAGAATGAGTGTATATTTACAAGCAATTAAAAAAAGGCAATTAAGTTAACCAGTTTGAACATTAAATGATCTTGTCTTTGTACTGCATTCAATTGAATATAGGTCAAAAAGTTTTTTATTTAAAGGTTTTTACACAAAATCCCAACTTTTTTGTAATGGTGATCATAAGTGTAATTTCCAAAATGTTAAATTATTGGTCTTGGAATTATTGTGTAGTTCCAGAACACAGTGTTAACACTTCAGTCCACCGGCCACAATGTCCGTAGTAAACTTTCCTCTTCAAACTTTCAAAGGCTGGACTTGTTATGACTGTGTCTCAGATGCCGTAAAATTACTCACCCAGACCAAAACATGTGGACTAGAAGATGACTACCCGCACGTTCACTACGAGGCCCTCGACTTGAAGAGAGTTTCAGCGAGTCCCACTAATACTACTGAACTGTTTTCCCCATTCTGCAACGTCCACCACTCCCTCATTCTGGCGGAAAAACATCAAGAACAAGGCTTGTTATGAGACAGCAAATAAAGAGCTCTAAGAGAGGCAGAGAGAGAAAATGAAAGGAAAACACAACACATATATTCCACTGGGCTAAATGAGGCTCTGCAGCTTGAACACAACACACAGACAGTCTCTAACAGACGGGAAATGATGTGGGGGGGCAGTCAGAGTTGTACAGAGAAGTCCGTTGTCTTGTAAAAGAGGTGATGAGGTTCGAACACGAGCCGCTATCAGGCCATGAATAGCAGCATCAGGTCATCTGTACGAGGACTCTCAGATTAACACACAACTCTGTATTTTTAGCTTTTCTGGAAAGTTTTTACGTAGCTGCTTGAAAAATGTGCAAAATAAGTTCAGAAAATATCTCCGGAACTTTTATTCACTGATGCTTTTTCTGTTCCTCTCTCTTGTTCTCATGTCTCTAGCCTCTGTGCACATCCACATCTGGATGTAAACCTGCAGAAAGAGTTACTGAGGATCAGGGGGGCGAGGGGCTTATGAAGCAGATTCACCACATGGCTAACAATATTTAGACTGGAATCGTGGTTACGTCTGGCAGAGGCACACAGGTACAGACACAATAGAGCTTTTGTTTTGCTCACTCGAAGCAAAGACTTGAAGCAGCAGTGACGTTGTCTTCCATCACACTGACACGTTACAACATGTGCAAGCACACATGGGCCTGAGCTGAACGCAGGAGGAATAACAACAAATATGCATCAATAAAGCTGTCAGAGTATCGGTTTCTGCCATTAAATGTTTATTTTTAACATGATTTGTGCAGGACTTTTTGACGCAAGTGATGGTTCAGATTTTTTGAAGTGGTGCTGTATGAGGTACTTACCTGTATTCGGTGTATGACCTGTAGGGCAGAAGCAGTTTGCAGAAGCAGCTCATGGAAATAATGAATGTACGCAGCGTGCACAACGTAGTGAATGTGCACATCTCCCAGCTGAGCTGATTGATGGCCTGACGATGGTCGTTTGCAAAATTTCAACATATCACCCCACTCTACTTTGCATTACAAGTATGTCATCAATATTTTCCTTGATCTCAAGTAAAGTGGTACATTTTGGACTTGTGCTAAAGATGTCATTAAGTTTTATTACACTGTCAGGAAAAATTTGCTGGACAGAGTACAGTAGTTTACTGATGGACAGCTGTAGCTGGCTTTTGCTAATTAGCTTGATTAGACGTGGAGCTAGCTGTCTGATTAGCTAAGTCAGTCCCGGGGTGCCAGGAGCCAAACCCAGCAAGAAAAACACCACAGCTCTGTACTCCCTGTCGTTAAACTGGCCACCATCGGCTGTGTTCAGCCAGACTCAGCTAGACGCTGACGACGCTAGCATAGCACGGGAAAGTGAGGATCGGTACTGTGCATGTGCAACTCTGAACAGAGATGAGAAGGAAGCAAGACTGTCAATTGCAAATAAAGTACTACCAAAAAAATTTACATCAGTTTAAGTGCTTAGAGGCCAAATATCGCTTCATCCAAAGCAACCAGACTCTTTTGGCAAAAACAGTAATTTTTGCAAAACACAATGAATAGTTTGTGTTGTTGTGTGACTTTGGTGAACTCTGAACGGACCCTTTAAAACACCAAAGTCGCACAATAATACAAGCAGAGTAACCAACACAGGCAGATATTTGGCTTATATAACAGCAGTGTCCCATCAGAAAAGGCTGCCTGAAAATATTCTAAATATAGCATACATTGATATTGATTCCTCCATCTGATGGATAAGTATCTTATACAATCCCACTTCAAAATAATCTGATTACATTATGACATTTTCTGTTTGGCTATTTTGGATGCACCTGCAAACTTTTCTAAATTCTGGTATTTTTCAAAGGATCACAGAAAAGTAGCCTCTTATGTGTATCTCTCACGCGCAGGCGGCACTGACAGAATAAAAACTGGATTTCTCTCAGTCCATATATCACGAACACATATCAGAACATCCCGCCGCTCAGGATTAGTGTGCAAGTTTTATCTGATGCTGTCGAATCCTCCCAAGAATGTCAGGTATGATCTGAATACAGCTGTGTGGTGTAACATAGCTCTGAGCGGCGGGGATCTGGGTTTTAAGACTTCAATAAAGTGAGCAAGCAGAGGCTGCCTTCTGCAAATTATGATGATAGACAAAATGGCACACACTCTTTTTTTTTAAGCTGTCAAAGTTGCATGAATATCTGTAGGTAAATGTCACTCCCTGTGGTCCAACTGTGATTAATCATTCCTCTCCTATTAAACAAGAATCAACACAGGAAACACTCCCTGCTGTGTTTTTGATGGAGAAACTGTGTGCTCCTCTTTCCCCAAGCTCTAATAAACACAGGGCCCAGGCTCCAGTATGAGTTCAGTATGTCACTCTGTCTCTCTGTGCCCCGGGCTCACTCTTTCAGTCTTTTGCTCCCTCCTTCTCCTCCTCCAGCCCGGCTGGAGTAGCCGGTCACAGGCCGCGGCAAGTCACCGCTGCTGAATTATGGGAATATTTCTTTCCCGCTCATCCCCAGAGGCCACCATCCCTTCATTCATGAGAGGACCTCGGAGATCATGTTGCCGTGAGCAGGTGGACGGCCTCCAGCAGAAATGCTGTTGACAGAGCAAAGCCTGCAGAGTCTATAATACATACCTGAAGAGAAGAAAAGTTTCCTCTTCAGAATAAAAGGTTATGTTTGGCTTCAGATTAAAGTTTAAGCTTTGAAGTAAAGTCCGTGAAAGCATTTTCTCATTTTAAATGTGAGCTGATACAGTGCTGCAGTGGAGTTAAGGAGGAGGAGAGACTCAGACCTCAGTCTAAATCAAGGTGATAGTGCCCTCATGTGGTTTTTAAAGGTATTACAGTTCTGCAAAAATCCTCAAATACAGTCCTGTCTGTCCAGTAAATAAAAAATAAATAAATAAAATAAAATAAATAAAATAAATAAATAATTGTAAGATCCAGTCTTGCCTATGTTTATCTTATTAAAATAAAATAAAATAAATAAAATCCTAAAGTCCAGTCTTATCCATGTTTGTCTTAATAAAATAAAATAAAATAAAGCTTTAAGAAACAACAGAAGCCAACTTAAGCATAAGAAGCATAAGCATTAGAATTAAGCAACTATTTGATTCTATCTTCATCAGTGCACCAAAACATTTCTGGATTTTGAACAGACATTTATTTCACTATAAATAGAGATCTGCTTTATTTGAAGGTTTTGTTTCTTTCACATTTGATTTAAGAAACAACAGAGCTGCTGGCAGGTTTAAATTAGTTGTGGTTGGTGGATGTTTAGCTCAGTTGGTAGAGCATCCGACCCATGTATGGAGGCTGTTAGTCCTCTGCAGCGGCCGCTGGTTCGACTCCCGCCTTCGGCCCTTTGCTGCGTGTCATTCCCTCTCTCTCTGCCCTGTTTCCTGTCTACTCTTCAGCTGCGCTATCAAATAAAGGCACAAATGGCCAAAAAAAACCAAAAAACTTTAAATTAGTTGTGGTGACATGATTGAAATTTGCCATTTTTACCTGGTGATTCTGTTGGTACATTTAGGTGGTTTAGAATATGTTGAACATATCGAATTATACTTACAGGGTTCATTATATTTGCTGTACTTATAGTGTTCACTAATCTATGTATTTCTTTTTCTTTTTTGGCTTACCATTTTGTGATCACATGACCTGTCAGGTGACCCCTTGGACAGGCTCTTGTTCAGGTGTGTCTCTGAATTTGTTTCATATCTGAAGGCTTACACCCGAAACGTCACATGGTGGGATACAAAAGGTAGAATAAGTAGCATTTGTCAGTTGTGAACGCAGCAGTTAGACAGTTGATTGTTGAGTCTCATTCCCAGGATGTCAAATACAGACGTTTAGTGCTGCCCCGAACACAGAAAAATAATGAGAAAATAGAAGCGAGGTCTCTGCGGTTGCAGGCGCTGCCACTCACTTCTGGTGGGTCGTGGATGATGATTGAGAGGAATTAATTTTGTATTTCATTGTTTTTGTGGAAAATCCTGGATAGTTTGGCTTAATAAATATTACTGGGAGCATTATCTTGAGTGCGGACTCTATTTTTCCTTTTTTGGTGTGCACTTCAGCACCCAGTATTTATCACATTTGGGCGTACATGCTTTTGTAAACTTTTTGCATGACTGAAAAGGGCAGAATTTGCCGAAGTATTAATTTAAACTAACATTTGCTCTAGTTTCAGCATAAAAAACACTAAAAGTAGTGATTTATTAAGTTTGCAAAAGCTCTGTTTGGATTTCTAACATCATTATAGTTGCTTGTATTATATGTTTGTATTGTAGTTTATTATTCAGCATTTGTAAACACTTACTTAGTAACATTAACAAACTCTAGACATTGATGAAGATTGTGAGATGCAATGTAGAGAGCGCTGGTAAAAATCTACTGAGTGGACCCTGAGTTAATATTGTTTTAGAGTCGTCAGCTGGTTAAATGCCAACTATTTTGATAATTTGACATTTTCTTAAGGAAAAAAAGTCAATATTCTCTTATTCCATCTTCTTAAATTTAAATGTTTTCTGGTTCCTTTACTCTGCTACAACAGTAAACTGAATATCTTTGGATTTTACACCATTTTCTAACATTTTATAGACCAAACAACTAATCAATTAATTGAGAAAATAATTTGTCAAGATTAATCACAATGAAAATAGCCAAGACTGATTTGTCAGATTTACTTAAACTCTTTAAAAGCTCCGCATATTTGGTTTATTGCAGTTCTTTACACCCTGGTTTTACTTTGCCATCAGCACACATGTCGTCAGTGATAAAATTTAACGAGTTTCATGTGTTAATTTTTATGGTTTCCTGTTTCTGATTGAGCGCGTCTGTGATTAACGCTCCATCACGATCCCGTTTGACACGTGGGCCTGATGGGTTGCCTCAGGTCCCCACCTGGGTGACCTCTGCAGTGACTTATGGGAGTCATATGTCACTGAGGTGAGTGTCTTATTTGCACACTGCGACGTGCGTGATTGAGTTATGATAATCACAGAGTAAACGTGGGCAGGCAGGGTGGGAGTAAATCAGACTGGAGATCGTTTTTATTCTGTTTAATGAGAATACATTGAGTACAAGCTGTAACTGTATGATCAGTGTAGGAATGTGCTTCATCAGGATGACATGCTAATCTCACCTAAACCTCCTATATAGTCAGACTTTTTATTAAACAGTAATGACTGACTAGTTACTATTGGAGAGTGAAGACAGACGTGTAATTTTAAGACTGTACTGTTCATTATGAGGAAGCCAGAGGTTACCTGTAAGCCTGCATGTGAACTATAAGCACCTAAAAGTTGATGATGGAATGATGGATGGATGAATTAAATTTAAAAAAAAAGGCACAAGCCAGCAGGCGGGGTTTGATAACCCAAACAATTATTCCACTTGTTCATGGACGGTGATAAATATGGCAGGCTGAGAATATTACCCAGCAGGCATCGGTGTTTAAGGTTAAAGAAGCCCCAGCAGAGTAATCGAGGAGGCATATTAATCTGTGGTGCTGACGTTTCAGTGTCAGGACGTATGGAGGTGGTTTTCAAATAGGTCCCCATGTCACATCAGTCATGGAAACTTCTGCTGCTGCCATTTGCTGAACGTATGTGTGTGTATATGTGTGCACCGCCTTTGCATAAACTAAAGGTTCAGTGACCACTGGTGCAGCTTTAACTGTACTGTAATCCTGTTTATTTCAGAGGGTTGGCTGAAGCACTATAATCTATTTTTATCATCTTATCTGCAGCTCTACTGTGTACATATTATAACAGTGTTTATGGAGTGAAAGACTGTGGACTATTTTAATCCCACAACAGGCTCACAGCTTCATGTGCAGGTCAATTTAAAGGAATGATTCAAAGAAAAGCGACTGGTTTGCACATCTTTGACGTCCTCTTTATTGTACTTATGTCCACCCAGGAGGTTATGTTTTCACTTGGGTTGTGTGTTTGTTTGTTTGTTTGTTACAGGATTACAGAAAAAGTTCTGGCCCAGTTTTCATGAGACTTGGTGAAAAGGTGTAGCATCCTTTAAATTTTGGAGCGATCTGAATCACACACAAATTATTTTTATCTTTTGTCGACATTGTGATACAATTGTAACACTGGTGGCAAAATGAACTGATCCAAATTGACGGTCCAAGGACAGAGGGTGTCGTAAATTGTACAGATTGTAAATGAGTATAAGTAAAAACTGCACAAACCTTAAACGTAAAGTGAAAGTGAGCCGCGACAGCCGCTTCAAACATCATGTAGAAACAAATGCTGCAGGACTGCAAGAACTGAGCAATGTCTACATTAACCTTACTGTTTTTTTTCCAAGTCAGTAAAATAAAAAATAAGATTATTTGAATATATCCAGACCTATAGGGGTTGTGCTTTCAGATCTGCGCATCATAGAAGTCTGGACTACTTCACAATGTGTGATTAAGGTTTGTGTAGTGCCTTTAAATCTTTATGACAAGAAAGTCAAGTGCTTAAGACATAACCACAGGATAAAAACACAGGACAATATAAAAAGACACAGAAACGATTTTAAAAGAGTCAAATAAACACTGGCTTTATGGACATTTCTTATTACATTTCATACATAACAATAACAGTACAAAAACACTGACAAACTGTACAGTGAATCACGAGACGTTTGTGTAAAATGAGCAATTTGGATGAATTTTTAGCAGAATAATATATTCCTGTGAATGCTGCATCAGAGATGAGGTTTCTTGTTATTTTTAGGAACTTTTTATACAATTCTGTCTGTATTATGAATTTTTTTTTTCTAACAACCATATATACTTAACAGGCTTCCTTTTTTTTGACAAATTCATTGTTTTAGGTCTGTACTTTGCCGTGGAGTATCATACAGAGAAGACTCTGTGAATGTAGTTTGTGTTCAGGTCTTCACTGTGCTTGAGTCACTATCCTGAGAGACAATGCAAACTTTAAAAAACAACAATTTTTCATCTTTCTTCACAAAAAATTAAATACTGAGATACAGGATACTGTATTTTTAAAAAGTTGTTTTATATACGTTAAAATCAAAAAGGCCTCATGACCGCCCTATGAGGCTTTGGTGACCCCTAGTGGGGGTTGGGACCCCGAGGTTGGGAACCAGTAAAATAGAAGATACAATAAACTAAAATCAAATAAAACTGATGAAAAAGGAGAAAAGGTGCTAACATTTAAAACAAATCAAACACTGTCATAGTTCACAGCCGGCATCATTTGTCAGAAGGAAAAGAAAGAATGAAGGTAATAAATCACAAATCAAAAACAAATATAAGAAAAAAAAAATAAAAATAAATATATATATACAGAAATATCATAATTAGAGTAAAACACATACTGTTTCACAGCAGGCTCATCTATTGAACTCCATGGAGCCCTGGGAGAGAGAGAGCCCCACCCTGCTTTAATAAATTAAAAACCTCCAGGAAATAAAATTGTTTCTCCACCCGTCACACATACGCAAACGCCACCTCCTACACCCACTCCACTGAACATATGATAATACACACACAAGTTTGATCAAATTAATCTGACACTCAGGATATAAATAGGCAGCTCTCCGCTCAGACTATACGTTTTGATGTATTGATTTAATTAGCGGTTGGATGTATAGTGCCCACGCTGCTTCTAATGCATCATAAATCCAGCAGGAATAGAGCAGCAGTATCAGGGCGTGCATTAAAAGGGAAAGCAGTGAAATTGATGTTATGGATATCACTGTGGTAAGAGAAGCATGAGTGACAGGATCCCGTTTTGCATATAAAAGCGTCGACTATCTTAATTCAGTGCCTGTGTGTGGTCGGAGCCCGTGTGGGATGTATTATCAGTGTCCGTTCTCTCTCAAGAATTCGCTTTGTGACATGACATTTTCACAAAGGTCACGAGCAGGACTTCTCTTTCCGCTCTGTGTCTCCTCCTCGGTGAGTGTTTGTGTACGTGAGGGTGTGCAGACATGTGTGCGCACGTGCATGTTTTCCCAGAGTGCATGTAAAGTCAATAACCTGCAGTCTGTGACACAGCGGCATGTGGCCTCCTGGAGGACTGGAGTCCTGACAATCTGCTGCTGCTGCTGCTGCTGCTGACATTTCTCACATGGAGCTTCTGAGAGTCACATTCCTTCTTGTTGTTCTCTACACTCTTAGAAATGAAGGTGCTAACTAGAACCATAAAGGGCTCTTTGGGTCGTCCCAATTGGTAGAGAGTTCCACCTCGGACCAATCACATCACATGTTAATACTTAGAGCTATCTGTGAAAGGTGTCACCCAGAACCCCCTATGTGAGGTTCTACAGAGAACACTTCTGTGGTGTAATTCTTCCACACAAACCCTTTCAAGGAGTTCTGTCCAGAATCTCTTCACCTTCTAAGGTTGCTAGGAAGAGAACCGAGAACCCTTTTATATTCCAAGGGCTTTATCTGAAACCCAACCAAGGGGTTCTACTGAGAACCCTTTTATATTCCAAGAGTTTTATCTAGAGCGCAAACAGGGAATTCTACCGAGAGCCCTTTTATATTTTACAGGTTTTATCTTGAACCCACCCAGTGGTTTTACGGAGAACCCTTTTATGTTCCAACGGTTTTATTTAAAAACCACCCAGGGGTTTTACCAAGAACCCTTTTATATTCCAAGGGTTTTATTTTTAACCTGCCCAGTGGTTCTACCAAGAACCCCTTTCATGTTCCAAGGGTTTTGTCTAGAAACCACCTAGGGCTTCTAAGGAGAACCCATTTAAATAACCAGGATTTTACCTAGAACCCACCTACCGTTTTTTCTATAATGCAAACAGGGAGTTATAATGAGTTTTATATTTCTTTGGTTTTTATTTAGAACCCACCTGGTGTTTCTACCAAGAACCCTTTTATATTCCAAGGGTTTTATCTAGAACCCGCCCGGGGGGGTTCTACAGTACCATGAACCCTTGCATATTATGGTGAAAAAGAACCCCTGAAGAAACAGTTCTTCGAGGATTTCAATGGTCCTCGAAGGACTCTTTTTTCCAAGAAGTGTTCTTTGGATGAAAAAGGTTCTCAATGTCTAAACCTTAATCTTCCAAAGAACCCTTGAGGAACCCTGTCTTCAGAAAAAGGTTCTTCAAAAGCAAATTGTTCTGGGTAGATCGTCAGCCCTCCAGGAGGAAACCTTTTGGAACCCTTCTATCTAAGAGTGTTGATAACAGTATTTATGAGCTCATGAGCGCTCAGCATTACAAAGGGGCAGAGGGCCTTTCACACACACACACATATATACAGTACTACAGTGGATATCAGAGTCCTGAAAGCATGAAGTGAGAAAACAGTCTATGAAAGCTCTAAAAACGGTTCAGTATCAGCAAAAGATATCAGCTCAGAGTGTATGTGAATCTATTTTATGCCCATAATGTGCGCCTGATGTACCACAGTCATTTCTCGGATTGAATTAGGTCATGATATCATCCAGTTTTATGTTCCTTAATTTTCTAAACCCCAAAATCCAATAACTGCAGAGTTCCCTCCTCTGACGGAAAATTCAACATTGAAAACAGTGAGCCACCCACTGGCTTCATTAGTGACATTTCCCCCAGGGAGGATCTCAAGGGAGGATGTTTGTGTTTCACATTGTGACAGTTCATTTGGAGCTCGGTGATCTGGCACAAACTCCAGAATTATGAAGCATTTAATGGCTTCGTATGAAAGAGACGTTTTCAAATAGGAGCCTAAATGCATCATGTTGACATCACACTAAACATACACCATGTCTCTCTTTCAAACAGAGATGTGAAAGAAATATTCATTTTTTTAATGTGTTGCGATGTTGTCGGCCCACCGCTTGTTCCAGAATGAAACAGTGAACTATTGGACAAATTGCCATGAAATTTTGTACAGACTTTGATGGAACCCAGGGGATGAATGAATCCTAATAACTTTAGTCATCCCCTGATTTTTCATTTATCGCCTCCATGAGGTTGACATTTATGTTTTTAAGTGAAATGGCTATTGAATCAATGGATTGCCATATAATCAAGCACAGTATTCAGAGTCTGTAGAGGATGAGTTCTATAGACTTTGCATGCTTTTTCCATGAAGCACCACAAACAGGTCAATTTTTCTACTCAACCTGTGAAATAATACATCTATAGCTATGACATGAACTGGCTTAAAATTATGGTCGTACATTCTTGTTTTCCAGACGATGAATGACGATGAAGCTCTGCCTCAAGGTCGCTATTCGTGGTTTTGAGTGAAGGGTCTCGGCATGTGTGGATGAATTTTGGTACACGTGTGCCCTTCATGATGGTTTGTTAACTTGATGAAATTTTAACTTTTATCTAGACTACCATCATGTCCAAACTAAAGTTTGGTTTATGACTAAATAACATGCAAAACATTTCCATCAACCTCAGCTGCACTTTTATGCTAATTAGCAAATGTTAGCACACTAACACACTAAACTATGATAACAACGTTATAGATGCTAAACTTCAGCATATTAGCATTGTCATTGCTAGCATGTTAGCATGATTGTGTTAGCATTTAGCTCACAGCACTGCTGTTGCTCACAAAGTCAGTTTCCAGCCACCTGTTTCTATGTGCATTTTTATTTTTCGCGCAAACCTAAAAAATTTAAAGCAAATCTTGAAATATCTGTGATGGCAAAGTGTGAAGTGAAGCAAAATGCTACAAAGTGCAAAGGCTAAACAGGCTTTGCAAATGAATAATGACACACATGAAGAATGTGACTAAAAAATAGTAGGAGACTCACATCAGATCTGTGACAGTAACGTTCATCAATATAATACATGAAACAAACAAATATCACATTTCCACTGTGTTTTCTAAGCTGTTTTTCTTGTTTGAAGTTTGACTGGCGCTCATTTCATTAATAATCATACCTAAGAGGGGAATTGGCTCCACCTACTGTTTATTTTGTTGAACCAACTCCCAATAATCACAAAACAGTTGCCAATTTTCTCGAAATTTGTGATAGATTTGGATGGAAACCGAGCTACAGAGCCATTATAATGACTGTAAAATCTTAGTCTGGTTTAAATATCTTATCTTCATAGTTATACAGACCTTGATAAAATGTTGTCATTGCAAAGATCTGGATCGTTTGACACTGCTTTACAACTAAATTCATCATAGCAATCATAAGTGGCCAGCAGTACTGCAAATAAATCCACACTTCACTCTAATTTTTGAAAGATGCCAACCAAAATGTCTATCACCATCTTCCTGTTAAAACAACTCTGTCATGGAAGCGGTTAATTGGCGTTGAGGTGAAAAGCTAGTTGGTGATGGCAGCTCAAAGTCCTGCTGGCTGATGCCAGTTAAGACCAGTGCTATCTCTGGACCCAGTTGGTACTCCTTACAGTTATTTACAGTATTGCCAGCAAGGCAGCGCTGCCTAGTTGCCAAAGCAGAGGCTTGGGCTTGGGAGCTGATAATAGAGGCAATGGAAAATGATTTTTACATATTCTTTATCGAGTTCTGGAAAACTATTCAGTGTGCCAGAAGGCGGGGGCAGGACGTTGCTTAATGTGTGATTGCAGAGGCATGGAAATGCTCATAGCGACTGGGGAAATAGTTGGCAGGTGTAAGAAGCAGTTTGAGAGAGAAAGCCCAGAGGACACATCCTTTATTCCAGAGTAAAGGGGGAAAAGTCTGGAGTCTGAGAAAATGTCCTTGGCAGAGGTTGCTGAGATAGTTAGAAAACTCATCAGTGTTAAGGTAGAGGGCATGGAAGATACCTGTCTGGGTAATGTTGGGGGTTCTGTGATTGAAAAGAGTCTTCAGTGTCATGTAGACTTTAGGAGCAGCTCCGGTGCTGTATTGGCAGATGTGGGAAGCAGAATATTTTGGAGTATTTTGTGCTCAAACAAATCGCAGACAACTCAAACTCCCTTCCTCTGAAAGCCTGTGACAAGGTGCTGGAAAGGAAACTGGCTGACTGTCAAATGGATTTAAAAGTAACAATGCAAACTCTTGCTGGTTTTCTACGGAGAGGCAACATCTTTTTGCCCTCTCGCAGATCACTGGAAGGTCTGGAGTTTGCTAAAGCCTGACAACATGTGGCTTTGTGGATTAGGAAAAGGTCACCGACCAGGTTTCCCAAGGTAACTTGCAGGAGGCGCTGTGGGAGTCTGAACACCCAGAGGCGCAGCAGCAGGCTGTTCAGTCATTGCACACTTAGAGATTCTTATAATGATCAGGTTTGTTAGAGCGGGCATTGGACGCTCTTACAAGGATGCCTCCCTTCTGTCTGGGATTTACACAGACTGCTCATTAAGGCAGAGGGTCTGGAGAGTGTTTAGTTCAGCGATAGCAAGGTGAAGTCTGCTGTTTGTGGAAAAAGTGTCCTTTTACAGTTATCAGACTGTTATATCCAATGTGCAGTGGAACATGTTGTGTGCGATGGCTAACATCTCTGAGTTAGGAGCAATGGTTGTTGAGAAAAGAGATGGACTGCTCAGGGAGGAAAATCTGACCTAAAGGGAGGAAGCAGCAGTTTTTTGGGGTTTATGCTTTTAAGGGTGAGGCTAAAATCAACCCTTTTGTTTGTTAAAAAGAATTAAAAGTTCAACATTTTGGGAGATACGCTTATTTACTACCATATTAAAATTGAAGATACAGCTAGCAGCTGGTTAGCTAAAAGACTGATTTCTTGAACAGGCAATATGACATGAAGTCTTGTTGTAACCAAAGTTGTCAGGCAACCGGCAAAGTCCCAAGAAATCAAGGAAATCACTGTTGCTGACAAGCCTCCAAGCCTGTTAATCTTGGACAGGCCTGTTTCCCACTGTTTCCAGTCTTTATGCTAAGCTAAGCTGAGCGCCTAGTGGTGATAGCAGACACGTACAAGAGTGCTATTAACCATCTTGGCAAGAAAGCAAAACATTTCCAAGAATATTGATTTTTTTTTTTTTTTTAAGATGCAGTTTATATATTTTTGCCTTATTTTAGCACATGCATACAAACATTTAAATTAAATCAAAGGAGAGATTGCCAAAACAACCACAAAAAGCTGAAGAGTGGCAGGAAACTTATCTACTCTTTCTCCCCTCATTCAGACCCACCAACACCCTCATTTTTCATCTCACGTCTCACATTTCATGGCCCTTTCCCAGCGCTCTCTCATTTTGTTGTTTCTGAGAAACTCCCCAGTAGCTTCTAAGGCATCAGTTGATTACCCTCCCCCAGTGTTAGCATTAGTGGAAACATTGTAGACATTCAATCATACATGTTTGACCATCAGTCAGACCCAGATGAGGAATCCAAAATCGGCAACTAGCAGACATGACATACTGGTAAGTGTAGTTAGCATCGTTTATTAGTTGTTTGTTAGCTTGACAGTTTGTAAGTGGCAGTGGCTGACACAGCTAATGCCAACTCTCCCTCTCTGTACTGACAAGTCCGCTCTTCACTGGAGGTTTCTGGTTTCTTTGCCGGCATAAAGTATGTTAGACAGCAATTGGCTTTCAGATTGTTACGTAGCCAATTTCGCTTGTCTGGGGTTTACAGACGCGTAAGTGTACAGACATCTAGTGACAAACTGCACAGATACAAATCTTTATAGTCAAAGTTAGACACAAGAGAAACACATTTTTGAGTGCATGGAATCTTTAACAAAACAGTTTGTTTTTAAAGTGTTTTGTAAGTACAAATATGATTGATGTTTTTATATGTTGCCAGTATCTTTAACAGCAGTCTGATCAGTGGTTACAGTCCTCATATGTTTTTCTGTAACAACTTACTGTGCGGTTTATGTATTTTAGTGATGGGACCACAGCCCGTGGGAGCTCACATAATGGCTCAGACTGCAAAGTGAATGATGATGCCCATTTTTCATGAAACCATGATTGATCAAGCACTAAATGGGAAAAGGCAGCTGCAATAAACAAGAGGATAATGTGTAGGATGAGTGGACATGCAATGTTGCCTGCTGCACTTTTTATATTGCGGAGACGTGTTTCTCTTAATGATGCATCCTCCACCAGCTCCAAACAAAGCTGTCATATCATGAAAAGATGATAAACTAGCAGCTTGTGGTGGCAAATGGTTTTGTGTCTGAACTGTGAAGGACAACAAATGGTACAACAAAACACAACTTTGTCTTTTTACACACATTTATTTGACAGCCCATGCACACCAGAAAAATGACCTTTTTGGTCATCTGTGAGTCTGTTAGGTGATGACTTCTAGTGGCTGTAGTAACTATGATGGGAGCAAAGGAGGAAATCAGGTGACCAAAAGTCAGCATCAACTTCTAAAGGTCCAGCTGGCTATGTAAGATTTAGCGGGGTCTATTGGCAGAATATAGCAGAAATGGAACATAACATTCATAAGTATGTGTTCATCAGTGTATAATCACCTGAAAATAAGAATCACTGTGTTTTTCGTCAGGTAAAGCTCTTTATAGCTGTAAGCTTTAAAGGTAGAAACACTATGATTTGTCCGAGCTATTCGTAAACACACCAGAAAGAGAGTTTATTGTCGTGTCTCATTCAAGGGACATCAAATACTGACAATTTGGGATGGAAAGCATCTCAAGTGCAGCAAAATAAAGAGAGAGATATCCACCACCATGCACTTCTAGTGAGTCATAAGTGATGATTGAAGAGGATTATGTTTCTGAGTCCATAGATTGTTTTTTTAAGGAAAATGTTGCATATTCAGCCTTTAAGATGAGATTCATTCTGTTCACCGGAGTCTTGCACTGTGCGTGCTGCAAAGTGAGATATAGTTGGCCTAATAAAGTCAGCGATCATTCAGTGTTAAAAAGCACAACTGTCAAAAAGCTCTCACTCACGGTGTGAGATTTCAGATGGATTCTTTGGGAGATTGTGACCGCCTTTCTTCAGTTCCGCTCTGAGATAGCCTTATCACCATAGACTACTGTTGATCTCTGCCAGTACTTTATACTATAAAGTGTGAATCCAGTGTTCTTGTGCTATTTTATCTTTCACTTGGAATTTTGTCTGAGAGTCCAGATGATGAACAAACCACTTTTTGATCCTTTGTCAACACTTTGCTCATCTAAATGTTTTTAAAAAGTTGTTCCCATTATTATATTTCCCAGAAAATGGGAATTAGTTTGGTTGGGTATTTCCAGGAATTCCGCTTCCTGTGATTTCACCTTATCCTACACGCTTAAGAGGAGCAGTATTCATTTGGTTGCAATCTACAACCTCACCACTACTAGATGCCACTGAATCCTACACACTGGTTCTTTAACTTACATCTCTACATTAACATAGCATACTTAAGTTACCCAAACCAAACCATGGCCCTAACCCTAACCCTAACCCTAACCCTAACTGTTTCACAATGTTTCTCACATGACAATAGCGGAGTGGTACTATGAAGGTCCAGTGCACTTGTTGCTGGTGCTCTCCAACATGAAAAATGGACTAGAATGGTCATATGTTGTTTTGGTAGTCATTTAGGTATGAGGACGTGTTGTTATTTGATCTATGCACACATTCTTCACATCATAACCAGACACAGACTCTCGTGTTAGGAGGTGTTGCATTTTTCAAAACACTGCCCCGCTGATTCAAAAAGGTATCGTGACAAAAAGCAGGAGACTGTGGAATCCAGCATGTCCAAACAATAAGCTGCATATCTTTAGTATGTGGTAGATGTTGTTTGAAATATCCGCCTCATTCTCATCCATCCTCCGCTAAGAGAATTCCAGACCTTCTCCTTCCTTCTTCTCGTGTCTTGTGCGTTGTTATGAGAGTCTGCAGCCGTGGGATCCTCTGGAGGAAACGCACCGGGGCCTGCAAACAGGCCGAGTCTCAGGCCAAAGAGGGAGGACAGGACAGGAAGCTCAGATTCTTACGTAACAGCCCTATTGAGGGGATTGGTATTTGACATGTCACATAGCAATCTCCTCCATCAGCCTCGCACTCTCACCCCTGTCCGCAACCCCTGCTCTCGCATGTATCAGGTTGGCCAGGTCTCAGCGAGGGTGAAGTTCCTCCTGCTACTACAGCATGTTTGTCTGATGGGGACACTTGACTTGAATGTTCAGACCAGTGGTATGTAAACTGATTTCTGTCTGGATAAATATTTAGACTTCTCCTTACTAGCCTTTTTTTTCCCCCCACATCCAACAGGTAGTATCAGTTTTTAATTTAATCACCCTCAGAGCCCAGGTTCAAAGGGCCATTTAATGGAAGCCAATGATGTGTGGTTCGCCTTTAAGTCTCGCTGAGATTGAAAAACGATAAGGAGGCTATTAAAGACCTTTCTCCTGTAGGGAGAAACCCCCGTGTTACAGGGCTTCTTGGCCACCGGTAGCAGCAGCCTTGTCGACCCTGCGCGGCTGTATTTATAGAGCACTGTGGATGAGTCATTTGGCCTGGTGCCCACTCTTCGTTCTCCAGATTTACAGGTCCCCACTTTGGGGAGGGCTGCCTGATTTACGATACACCCCCTCCCCCCCCCTCCACCGGCTCCCACCCCACCCCTCTCACTTCCTTCACAGACAAGCAGACACACCATCTTGCCTTCGGCTTTGCTGTCTCACTCGGTTTCATTCGGCCGCTCTCTCCTCTCACTTCTTTCTTAGAAATATGCTTCCTCTGGTCTTTCAGCTCCTTTGTCAGATGTAGAGGAAAGGCTTCCTGAGAGACCGGCCGTGGCCTGACCTTGCCTCCAAGTGCTGCTGATTGCTGTGTCACATTGACCTGCCGTTGACTTTACAAGATGAAGTTTTAGGCGAAAGTTACATGAGGTGGAGGAAGGCAAGGAGCGAAGGAAGGAGGGGTAGAAAACTGAGAGAGTAGTGGAGTGTGTTCTAGCAGAAACAGAAGGATAAATCTACCTGTGGCACAGAACAAGAACAGATGAAGGGGCCGGCGGTCAGCAGCGACAGCGTGGCTTTTGCTCCCTCAACCTCCAGCTGAGACAGGGGCACGTCTTCCTCTGCGCCCCATGGATCTTAACTCCAACCCAGGTCTGTCTCTTTACATAACAGTAATGAATACTAACATGTTTGCATCTGGTTTGGACCGTTTCATTACGATGGCAGCGATATTATTAGACTTTGCACTGGCTTTAGTTTCAGTTACGACTGACGGGAAGGAGAGGAAGGAGTTCTTAGGCAGCTTTACTTGTCTTAAACTTAAGACACAAAGCTTGCAGATGAGTTGCAAAGTGCTCTCTGTTGTGTCTTTTCCACGCGTGGTCCATTCATCATGTCAGCAGATGAGTGTTTTACAAGTTACAGTTCAGAGCTCATGTTTATTGCAGCTGTGATCTCAGATAAGCAGTTTATGATGCTTACATTCCTGATTTTCCTGCTGTTGTGGAGACATTGTCGCAGCTTCCTTTTTATTTGTCCTCTCGACCAACATCTACAAACATGCTCTGTGTGGATAATGGAGTTACTTCTGACAAAATGTTTTCATTTCTTGTGCAGTGATGTCTTTTCATAGAAACTCTTTGTGCTAAAGTAAATCTGTTGGAGCTTGATGAAGATTCTCCTTCATGCTAAACATGCCATTCATGTTCATTTTCAATGCATTACATGTTCTGCATGCTACAGTTTCATTTACTTAAGATTACTCACAGATGCTGTGATATGATGTGGCCCATAAGTACAGAAACAGTTCTTCTCTCAAAAACTGCATGCAACATATAAAAAAGGAGCAAAAAGTTCAAAGCCTTAAAAGTGCACCACTGATTCTAGAGTATCTGCAAACATGTGGACCTCAGCGAGAGCAGGTCATGTCTGGAAGGGAACCTTTGATTTGTAAAACTCTCTTTTTTGAATTTGTAAACCTTGTTTCTTCATTGCACACCTTGCCAGCTAATTATGTTTTATACTATAGTGTGACAATGCTGTGGGTCTGGGAAGGGGAAGGTTTAGGGACAGAAAACACTCAGGGTTGGGAAACATCATGGTTTAAGTTAAAATGATCTTTCACAAGTCTGGGATTCCTTTCTAGACACAACAGAAAGAGCATGAGCAAGAAGCATCTCTGGAGCAGAGTGTTTACTCTACAAAAACACAACTTTGTAACTTTATTCATTGATTTTGGTCAAATCTGATCATGTTTTGCAGAGAAAATGTTTTCTGGATTTCTCTCTTTTTCCTGATGGACAGATAGCTTTACTTGTTTCAAAAGTAGCTGACTTTAACCACTGGCTGCTGTTAGCTCATTAGCTCAGTTTGTTGTGCCGCTAACATTAGCGCTCAGCTGAGACTGATGCCGTCACCTCCTCACCTTGCTTTAGTGCTGGTGCCCATTCTGGGCATTCTGGGCACCATATTCACATGGTGGCCATTTTCTTCTGACATCACACTCAGGGCGGGAATCTGACAAATCGTTATCATGTCACTGATCTGATTGATCAGCAACTTAAAAGACAATGGACAGGGAAAATCTGGAGGAACATTTGGGATACTGCAAGCTAAGAGAGCATATTGGATAACCCATTAGTTACTGTTAGACAGAGCTAACGTTAGCATTCAACCACTTCATCTACTTTCGAGCTAACATTACTGTTTAGTAATGTTACATGAGGCAGTAGAAAAGCCATAATTATTATTTGCATCGATATTTCAGAATTAATTTACACCTCAAAGACATTTTCTCCATAAAATATGATCCACATTCTTCTTCTTCTTCTTTTGTTCAGTTCTATCAAAGAGCTATCTCTGGTTTCATGGCAGCTGCCAATTTTCTAGAGGTGCCTTTTACACATGCTCTTGGATGTTTTACTATAACAAAGATGGATTCTCAATGGACTGTGTCATTGACTGTACCATATTTATTCTGCGCATTCACCTTCAAAATCTGAAACTTACATTACCCACAATGCAACTCAACCACCAGCAGTTCTGTGAAGAGATGTGGGTGTGTTATGCTAGTTGCGGCTAATGTAGCCTTGAGACATTAGCCTCAAGCTAAGATGAAGGGTGGCCTACAGAGGTCTTGTCTTGCTTCTTTCTTACTTCACACCTCCAGTTTTTTTTTTGTTTTTTTTTTTTTTTTTTTTCCTTGTAGTCTTCAGCTCCAACAGACCTCAAGTGACATCAGCTGAGTCAGATTTTACAGAGCTCCCCAGAGCCACAAAGGCTTTATAAATATATATATATCTCCCCAAAAGCAGCAGCACTGCTTAAGATGTGTACAGAGACTTTACATGTAAAATCAGTGGAGTTCCCCTTTAACACTGCTCAATATTCCAATGAGTGTAAAACTGAGGAAATATAAAACCTATGGAGCATCTTATTTTGTGCTTGTGAAGTTATTTCACCTCCTAATGCGCTGGAAATGCCGGCAACCATTTGGGTAATGTGATTGCAAGCAATTTGCTGAAATGAAAAGCAATTGTCAGCCAGACAGGTGACTCAACAGCAGAGTGCAGAGAGCATCTGCAACAGTAAATGTTCCATCTTTGTGTTTCAGTGCACTGAAAATGTCATATTAATTAATAAGGAGACATCACATATTTAACTTAAAGAAACGGAAGATTAAATATGATGTTTAGCAATACCTAAATACACAAATAACTACCACTGAAATGGTGTGAAAAGGATTTAACCATCGGAGCCATTTGAAGTAACTTGGATAAGAACATAAGCTTCAAAACCACATATGTAGTTTAAATGCCACCCAGGTGTGGTTGTACTTGATACGTAGCTTTAAAAAAATCTTGCCAGAGGAAGGAAAATCATGCTTAGCAGAAAAGCATTCTCATAGCTGGGTCAAATTTCACTTTGCTTGGCTGCTTGAGGCAGATAACAGAACAGACTCCTGAATTCATGGCTCCCAGCCTGCCTGTAAATCCATCCCAGCGAAGCTGTTCTCATGCAAAAAATCTGAAGCAACAGATGGGAGAGAAATTGGACAGAAGAAATACTGTATGTGTAGAAATGAGATTTCAAGAACTGCTGCTGGTGGTGGTGAGGAGGGAAGAGAAGAGCGGTGTTTTATATGTTTGAGATGTTGAAAACAGTTCATAATTTTTAACATGACCACAATCATAAGCCAAATCCCCTCTGCATCTGCTCGTCTCTGCTATTATTAAAGCCTGACTTTAACTGTCACATCCTGGATGGATCACTGTGGACTGTCTGCGTAAATCCAGTCTATGTGATGATATGAAGCATATTAGAACTAATGAAACAACCACCAACTTAGCCTCTGAGGACCAGACGAGGTGTCTGTGAAACTCATTGTCTAGCAAAGCAAATGCTTTGGACGCCAGTTTGTTTCATACTGTAAAATATTCTGGTTGAATTCAACACATCTCTCTCATGACTTGCTTGTGGGGCAGCATGTATTATAAACATGTTATTTTACCAATAATAACAAAAAAAAAAAAAAAAAAAAATCCAAAACACAAAACTTCAGTGAGCTATAGGTGCTGAGACACAAGGTGTTACATCTGTCCCTGGTCTACTTTCTTTTAATTGTCTAATTAATTAATTATTTGTATTTTAATGTCGGGAAATTTGAAATTAAAACCACTTGTGAAGTTTAATTGACAGAGACGATGACAGTTGCTGAGCAACCAAGATGCATCTCCAGCTGTGCAAAAAGTAACAATAGAATTTTCAATTTCAATAGAATTTCTTTGTGGTAAGTATGACCGCACATGGCTTAAATAGGTAAAAATAATCTTTTTTTCTGTGCCTTTTGTGTAATTTATATAGAAACTGTTTAAAATGAAAATACAAACACTTTTAGGAAAAGTCAGGTACAGCGGCATTGCATTTTTTAATTTGGTCGAAATGACCACCTTTGCTGTTCTAGTGTTAAAAGGCATTTGGCGTAGCAGCTCCCCATAGAACAGAACAAACCAAATTCCATTAACAAAATCTGTCACTTTATAGGTGCCTGTGCTTTATAATCCAATGTACAATGCGACAACACAACTTAAGATCTTTTACGAATCACAAAGAGTTACATGTCAGTATGGCCGATAGTAATGAGAAGTTCATTCTTAATCGATTGCAGTTGTGTTTCCAGCTGATTAGATACACATTCACAGTGGATAGAACCACTCTGTGCATGTCAAAAAAGTTGTATTCTGAATGCTTTGGCATATGTAAACACATATTTTACTGGATTACATTATTTAGGTTCCATGTAAACAATGAAGTTGGAATGTCTGATCAGAATAATTTCAGATGGATTGTAGGAGGTGCAGGAGAACCTATGGTGGCACCAAAACTGGCAAAAAAAAGTGCATTCTGTAGATATGAGCAGCTCATTCTAAGGTAATGAAAACACAACTGTTCTTACTTTTGGTGACTATACGTTAATGAAAACATTTTTTATGGATATTATATTCTATTTCTGCCATATTCTGCCAATAAATCCCCTTAAATTTCACATACTGATCATGTGCGGCACCACTGACTGTAGTTAATGATGCTTTATTTATAATAGGTTTGAACCTAAAGAGAACTGAGCGAACAAGATCAGCAAAAGTTCAGCGATGCACTCTCAAACACACAAAGAGCCAACCTCGTGGTCAGCATTTCTCTGTCTCTGCACTTAGATCACCACCAATCTTTTTCTTTGACCCGGCTCGCCTGCACTCCCCCTGCACTGCGGCCCTCTCCGGCCGGCAGCGCTTTGGCCAGCTTTGTCAGAGAAAACAACGAGGATGTGGAGCGGCAACGCAGACAGGACTGCTGCGACGGCCAAAATGAAAACACGCTTATCTTGCCGAAGCTGATGGGCGCTGTCCATTGGCTGTCCAAATAATTGGGCAGTGAGTCAACAGGAAGTTTTATGGTCAATGCCTTCTGAGTTCGGCCGTCACAGGAACACACATCTACGAAAATAGCTGGCACAGACGGACACAAGCATTAGTTTATTCAGTCCATTCTGTTCATTGCGTGTACAAATAACACAAATTGGACAAAAATTTCAATTTTGCTGCAGGCGATGCACCATTAAAAAAACTGTCAAACCAGGACTGTCACACAGGAATCCAGGGTTTTTGTCCACTGTGAAACAAAAAGTCAACATTATTTCAAGTTTTAAACACACAGTACGTAAAAGATGTGGTTTGAAGACATTGTGAAGTAGTGTGGGAGTCGTTAACTTCACTTTTAACAGCCACCTTGCAGATTAAAATCAACATGACTGTCAGAAATCAAAAAATAATGACCAAGGTAATGCTAAAGTTTTATTCACAATAAGTCAGCAATAGCAACTAAGTAGCTAGCAACAGCTAGCAGGAAATGTTCTACTACCTTTAATAAATTACAGTTTTCTCTAAATTTGAACCGCTGACATGTGTAAAGATGGACGACGTGTCATCACTTCCTTCCAGTGTTCAAAAATGAAGACAAAATATCCCGGATACAAGTGCTGCCGGCTTGCACTAGCGATGTAATTGGAGCCAGAGTTTGCGTTGTAGTGGTCAGGGTTGGAGCTGTGATTTTGACTTCCCGCCCACACACCCCGTTGACTTAACCCCACGCTGGGCTTAGCTGTCATTATGATGTGAAACCACCGTTCTATAGCATCAAATAACTGATTTTTAAAAAGATATTATCGGAAAAAAGAACACTTGAACACACAGCAGTATGGTAAGAACAACTTAAAATGACAGAAACCATGTTACAGAAAAATTTATTTGCAATTTCCTTGATTTGCACTTTGTTTTTTTAGTTTGGCTTTTGTCCTGTCTATTAAAAATGAATGGAGGATTATTGACCTATACTGCAGCCAGCCACCAGGGGGAGATCAAGATGTTCTGCCTTTTTTTTTTTAAAGGGTTCTCATGTTGTCAATCTTTATGTACAGTATATGTCAATGGTATAAACATTGTTGGAAACATATGGGAAAATGTAAGCGCACAACTCAACAAAATATGACACATGTCTAGCGTTGTTTAGCCTTTTTTAGGTCACATGACATAATGTAATGTAACTTAACCTAGCATACTTATTTTAACCCAAACCGTGATCTTTTCCTAAACTTAGCCAAGAAGTTTTATTGCCTAAATCAAACCAAACTGCAACTGTTCAACAACATTATGTTTAATTTTTGTTACCATGACAGCAAAGATCACCTGACTCTGAATGACAACAAAGGTCGACAGCAGTTAATGGGAAGTTTTAGCATATGACCTGCATGTAAAATTGGATTTTTGGCGCTGAAATAAAGTTGTGTTATTTGTACACAGATTGATGAGTTATTACACAGAGGCACAGATGCTTCTTCTCTGGGAGCATATTCACTATTTTTACACCAAAATGGTGGCATTCATCTCTGTCCCACCTCATCAGTCACTAAGTGGAAATATGAAGTGGCTCATGCAGGGTGATGATTGATGGATGTCAGATTTATCTCTACTTTCTATCATAATAATGTTCACCTCTCTGACAGGCCCTTCAATCTCCTGAAGCAATCTAGCAAATGAAAATGTTGATTAATGCTTCTATGACACATGACCAGAGTGAATTCATTTTATAATGAAATTACTTCATGTGAATGGAAATCATGGGAGGCAATTTTTCTTGAGATCCAGCCGACATGATTTTTCTTTTCTTCACATCTCTCTGGTCAGAGATCTTCCTCACCAACAAAATATCCAGAGCTCACATGCCTAAGTCCAGACTCAAGCTATTTCTGTTTCATGTTTTATTCCTTTGGTTCTCATGGGGAAAGACTGACTAAGTTTGGTCTGCCTCCAGTTCACACAATAAACCAGAAGTCAGGTTTCTATAACCCTGTCTGGAGAGTTCAAAGGGCTCTCCCAAAGGCCAGGCTGACTCAACCTACCAATTTCAGCTGTGGGGAGTGCAGGTGTGCATCTGCCCTGAAGCCCTCATCAGCGCTGAAAGGTGATATTAGGAAGGTATTAGTGAGCAGAGCAACAGGTACTTTGTCAAGTCCACTCCTTGTTTCAATCTCTGGTGTGGATAAAGGGAGGTTCACTCCCTTCTCCAAAGACCAGGATGTTTGTCTACGTCTTTTCCTTCCAACATGATTGTTACTGGATGTTTTATTCTTTTCTTTATCTTAGCAATTAAGATGGAGGCTGTAACATCGCAAACATTTGTGAGCAAAGATGTCGACTGGACTGAGGTGCATGACATATTATCCTGCAGAAAAAAAAAAAAAAAAAAAAATCAACCTAAATCTCATGTCATTAGCATGCTCATATGCATCTGTGTTTATATATGAGGCTGTTCATACTTGGCATTATTTCATCATTACTCACTTCCCCAGGCTATATGCAAGTAAACACCAGGGCTATTTTATCAGTTAAGTGTCCATTACAGTTCATTTGCCTGTTCAATACAAAAATTTGGCTATTCTTTCCTTTTTTTTTTAGTTCAGTGCCACACTGAATTTCTCTATCAGCCCACAATGAGCCTTATGTTTTACCTGCGCTGTCAGCAGCCCAGCAGGAGAGACATAAGTAGGACATACATTTACTTTTTTGACTGTGTGGAAATTGGATGTTTATAGATGATGACGAAGAAAGACATTAATGAGAAAGTCCCACATGCCAGCACACCACGGAGTGTCTCTCCTGCCTGCTCTTGCCAGCAATGTTTTTGACAAGGAATAAATGTCCAGATTTACAAGAAGGCACAAATGATTAATAATTCGCCATGGCTGTTTAACTCCCCTGCTGTATATGCAAATAAACATGTTTGCAAAAGGTGGTGTTTTTAACCATTGGCCCAACTCGCCACACGGACGAACAGACACAGTGTTTTTTACGCAAAGAAAAAAATAACTTCATGTGTAACATTTGCCGAATTTACAAGAAAACCCCAAAAATTAAGAATTTGTTGTAGACCCGTTTCAAAAGATTTGTAAAGTTTCTCCTCATTCAACAACTCTCAAAATTGCATGTTTTTTCAAGGGAGGCTGGGGATATTGCCTTTAGGGCTGCAACTAACTTTTATTTTCATTGTTGATTAATCTGTTGATTATTAATCGACTAGTTGTCTCGTCTATAAAATGTCAGAAAATGGTTAAAAACGTCCATCAGTGTTTCCCAAGTCCCAAGATAATGTCCTCAAATGTCTTTTGCCTACAACCCAAGGATATTCAGTTTACTGTCATAAAGGAGTTAAGAAAGCAGAATAATAATCACATTTGAGAAGCTGGAATCAAAGAATTTGGACTCACTCAAACCAATTAATAGTGTGTTAACAAACCAAACATCCATTGCTTATCTTGGCAGGTAAGAGAGCCAAAAAATGTCATTTGCATTTCATTGAATCAAATGATGAACTTACAGGACGTCAGTTGAGTAGGCGGTTCTTCAATGTGGTCCAAGACACACATGCGTACACACTGCTAAAGGAATGTGGTCACATGCGGCCCAGACCGCCTCCAAATGTGGTCTGAGCCATCGGATCTCGACGCGGCTTCATTTGGCTCAGAGCTGCCCACTTGTGATCCGATCACCCAGGAAGCGTGTTAATACCAGGTGTAAACAGGCTCCGTGAGGCTTAGCGCTGACAACATCCTGTGTCTAAATTGAAACAAATTTGGATATCAGGCAAACATGGTGGGAGATCATTTGTTTTGGGTCTCAGAGTGCACACAGAGTGTGAATTCCTATCATGCACAGCATACAGATTTACAGTCTCTTGGCCATGAGACTCGTCGAATTGGTGATTTGTCACAGTGAGATATGTTTACATAGCCGTAAGGATGCCTACATGTTTCACACAGACACACAACATCACGTGCATGTTACAAGACACACACGCAGCATAGAGATGAAAATACAAACACTCATTCTGTCAAATATATTGCCGCCCAACATATAATGTATAACTGTTTACTTTAAGTGCATCTGGCTGCACATGAAACATAAATTCTCTGACAATATGGCGATGCTACCAGGCTAAAAGCACTTTAAAAACTAGTGTCAGGTTGACTTTAAAGAGCTCTGCTGTGGAGCCGCTTGAGATTTTCCTCTTGGATCCGTGTGTGCTGCACCTTTCCAGAAGCCTCCTCTGAAGTATCATTCTGCCTGTATCACTGATGTAACGCTTCAGCCTCACAGCATTGCGTGCAAGTGTTCAAGTGACAACAGCTGCCAGCGCTCACCAAAACTCAACACTCCTAACATTTTAATGGGATATTAATCCCCCCCCCAGTCGGTAGTCGCTGGAGCTGTCAGTGGTCTAAATGGTTCACTCGTAAGGATTTTGGTATTTTAACAAACCTCAAAGTGTTGTCATGCATGGTTTAAAGATGTTTGGAATTAGTCTAGAATTAATCTCACGTTATACTGCGAGTCACCCCTGAAATAAATAGGTTGAACAGAATGTTTGTGGTTTCATACCAATGGCTGAGAGCTTCCATAAATGTCATTTGTGATTTATATTTACCGTCGTCGGTTTTTGGCTTTAAAACCTTTAAAACCAGGTGAAATATTTTTTGGTTGTGTCTTTGGGGTTTTTTTGAGGGGGGCTGTTTTTTTCACATATGCTAGAACATTTACCAAAAAATTACATGTAGAAAATCATACAGGAATTTAGTGTAATCACCATGGAAAACCATGATGAAGGTTGGTATTTAGTTAGATTAAAAGTTATAATAATATATATAATAATAATAATTGTTATAAATGAAGAGTTATTGGTTCAACTTAATATCTTAAGCTTATTGAACATGTTTTCCCATGTACAATTGAATTAATACCAAGTTTATTTGACTGAAAAGTTTATTTGTTTTTGAATTATTGCAAAATTACCTCAACTTGTCTCATCTTTAAAATTTTAAGGCACCCTGGACACCAACTTTTAAAAATTTTTTCAGTGTACTCTACACTCCTTACAGCCATTTTTCAAAGCAAAACATAGTTAATTTTAGAGTGTTTGATTCAGATGTCCTGCCCTGAAGGTTGCCCCTGGTTTCTATTTCAGTGAAGCATGAACACCAACTTTGGGAAACTTGAAACTCTCCCTAGATACATAATCCATCATAGTAAACATGACGTGGATGTACTGTATTTTCCTCTTGTTATTGATAAAAGAAGACAGCATTATTAGAAAGACAGTGTGTTTGTGTTAAGTGGGCTCAGACTTTTAAAAAAAATGCAGGTACAATCCTTCAAAATGCACCAGCCGAAACTGTACAGGTCATTTTTAACTCTGTGTTAGTCACTAGCCTTTATAATTATTTTGTCAACTTATGTTCCAACAGCCGCTCTGGACTCTAAGTGAAGTCTGAGCCGTGTTTCCTTTTCCTAAAGTTGAAACTGATTCCCCTTACATAATGGTATATTTACAGCAGCTTTGGCAGGACACACAGACATAGCTCTTTATTTAGTTGGCATGAAATCAGAACAGAGACACTTGGCTTTTTGACAGCCCTGTGACCTCCATGAACGGACTGACCCATCGCTTCCCCGACTGTCCTCATGACAACTCATTAAAACTCTGCTCGCTCATACTACTCAACAGCTGCCTTTGACCGGAGCCGTTCGCTCCCCTTTGTGTGAGAACAGAGGAGCAAATGTGCAGTGACTAAATCACCTGTTTTTATCAAGAGGGATGTTTTGAGATAGATTTTTTAACTTAAAGACCATAAATGGTATAAAAGAAGTGGACGTAGCCACTGTGAACGTCACTTATTGGCTTGTGGACTACCCTTTTTAAGCTTCAAGTCTGGCATTTTCATGATCTTGGTTTCTTTGGAGCCGGAAGTAACCATGTTTGGACAAGAGGGTAGAGCTGGGGAGGAGCGAGTTGTGGACCAGGTTACCAGCCTGGTGGGGTGATGTACCGTTAGCATAGCAAACTCTATCACCTATGACTAGCACTAGCTTGGGGTCACCATATTTTCAAACCCACAATCCATGATCCTTACATGTACAACAAGTTCACGCGCCCGCACATATATGCACTTACGCACGCATCAATAGACATTTCTATCAGGATTGGGGACGATTACATTATTTCAGCCCATAGCACACATACAAAGCGCAGATTTCAACACTATTGACAAAGCATATTGATCATAGCATTTTTGTTGCCAGATACTTTATGAAGAAAAAAGTAAAACTCCTTGAACTCTTTGGAAAAGACTGATTTTCTCTTCAGCAGGGCAATGAACCGTTAGCTAGCTAGCTTGGTTGGTGCATCAGTAATAAATGTTAATTGTGATAATAATTGGGATGCTAATTTTGGGTAGCGGAAAAAATTAACAGCCAACTGCTTAAAGTGTCTTTTAGTACAACTTAATGCTGAACAAGACATTGCTAGCTACCAAAATGTTAACTTTCATGAACTGAAAACAAATGGTGAAAGGGTCAAAGTTCAAAGACAAAAACACGGACAACACCCAAAAACATGTTCACAGCTATTTAAGTGTCAAAATCTGGCACCTGCTTTACCCGTGCAACCCAACAGCATTAACAGTTTGGTCAAACATTTGGGTGTGTTATGCTAGTAGCAGTTAACGTAGCCTTGAGCCATTAGCCTCAAGCAGATGTAAGGTGTGGGCTACAGAGGTCGTGTAAGCTCACTTTTTTTCAAATTTTTTGTTTTCATTTTTAGAAATGTCGTTATTCAACCCAACTGACTGACTTACTTTAACTTTATCTTCGTCGGCACCAAAAAATAAGTATTCATCTATTTAAATGTACACAGTTCCATGAACACTAATTAATATATCTGTATCCTGATTGACAGTCAATATAGTAGCATCTTTTTTACTCTAAACAACACCAAAATTTACAAAATGAACATTATGCTAGCTTACTATAGCAAATGAGACCATTAATTCATCAGGAAACTGTTTACTGAGTAATGAATCAGGTGAGAAATAGGGTAATTTCCTATAAACTTATTTACAAACAGACTTCTTTTTGCAACCAGTGGATTCAGCCCCTGCTGGCCATTAGAAATAATACAATTCTACATCGGTTTCACTTTTCAGACCCTGAAGCTACATAAAATTCTTTTATACAGACCATGTTCACAACCCAAGTAGTCAAGGTATCATGTTTGCCTTTCAGCACAGAGAATTTAGAGCTGATGTGGCCATTATTCTCCATTTTTTGGTGCTATGATTACCTTCTCCCCCATGGGCGCCTGTAGAGGGACAGTAGAGCCAAACAAGCCTCGTCCCCTTTGACCTCCCCGCTCCCATTCACTCAGTTACTCATTCAGCATCAGATGGTAATGGATAGCCATAGTAACTCTATGGAGTCTGTGTTCTCCACCAGACAATGTCTTTGGGGACTCAGGTGGAGGCTAATGTTGTGGTGTCTGCCTAAAGATTATGTCGATTGACAGGCGAGGACCACCGTGACACCAGGAAGAGAATTAGCCAGCGATACCTTACAGGGAGTTAGGGTGAAACGGGACACCCACCACAGATACATGGGAAGATATAGCTGCAGACATACACCAGGAGTCTGTGCAGCATGACGGGTTTGAGAGTTTATTGGCGTTTTGGATACCATTTTTGATACCATTTTGATTATTCTGTCTTTTAACATTTTTATATCATCAACCGTCATAATATGATGGAACTATTATTTACTTTCATTATCAGTTAAAATGACTGTTTTGAAATGCGCACTCTTTTGGCATGTAAATTGTCAGAAAATGGTAAAAAAAAAAAAAAAAAGCTCAGCCTCCAGGTCTAAGGTAACATCTTCGGATTGTTTTTCTTTGTCCAACCAATAGAAGCCTACAAAAATCAAAGATATTAAACTTCCAATAATTCCAAAACATCCTCACATTTGATAAGTTGATTTAAAAATTAATGAAATCAATCAATCAAAATAGTTGCAGATTAACTTCCTAATAGACTAATACCCAACAGTCAGATAGTAATCACCCACATTCCACCCATCTGGAGCTTCACTGTCATGCAGCTACCTGTTATTCATTATTGACTAAAACTGTTGATTATGTTTTTCAACTAATTAGGTATTTTTTTTAGTTCATTAAAATCCAGAAACCCTGAAAAATGGCCAATCCAATTTCCTAAAAACTAATGTCATGTCTTCATATTGTTTGTTTTGTTCAACAGTCCAAAAAGAACAACAGCATTCAATTACAACTGAATCTTTTGTTCTATAAATGACAGTAATGAGGAATGAGGAACACTAATTGTGGTTATTTAGTTTGCAAAGAAATGTATTTTGTTATCTTGGAAATTTCCTGCAGCTTTTAAGATATTTCTTGGTCAATTATCATATTATTGAATATCATTATATATTTTTTACATTATTGTTGAATTCACAATGGACAGTGAGAGATATCATATTTTCTGTTCCATGCATTTGTCTTTATGCCCTTCCGTTAAAACCTGGCGCCTACATTACCCACAATGCAACACGACAGCATTGACAGTTTGGTTGAGTGATAGTAATGTAGCCTTGAGCTGCTAAACCTAAGCAGCGATAAGGAGCAGCTAGAAAGATCTTTTTTTTCCTTCAGCTCCAACTGACACTGACTCAAGTGACATCACTTGAGGCACAACAAATTTCAGTAACTTAAAGATACTTTTTTCCCCACTGTTTTTTGTTGATACTTTATTTCTAATTAAGTGTGGCTGCCTTTTTTTGTAAAGAACAAGTTGCAAAGGTAAAAAAAAAAAGACTTAAACAATTGTTCGTTTCCCTAAATTTCTGTGAGTTAATTTTCACTTAGTGAACTGTTTGACTGTTTATTTGATTTAGTACTATTCTCTTTAGTCTAACTTTGTCTACATTAGTTTCACTTTACTTATTTAAGTCTGCACAAACAGTTTGATAGTTTAAATAAATTAATTACTTTGGTTGATAAAAACAAAATATTACATCACCAAAAAAAATAAAAGAATAATAAAAGTAATGTAACATTGAGGCTGACCCTGACAAATGCTCTTGTGAGCTGAAACACATCAGTTGGTCTGTGATTTTTAACTTTGTCCAGCCATGGACCAATAAAGGTTTTTTAAATTTTTGGAACAGATCAGAATGGAAACTTTTTATGTTTGTCCACCAACACTCTACAGAGGTTTTTTTTTTCACAGCAGAGACAAACATATTTCTTGTCATTGCTTCACATTAAGGCTTATTTGATTCTTATTTGATTCCTCATGCATTAAGTCAACATTACATCATTATTTTCTGACCAGTTTGTGGCTCAGATGTGAATAAAGCACTGGTGTGTGAATGGGACATCTCATGTTTGCTTATGGGGTCATGCCCCGTGTCAGACCAGTGGCCTTTTTAAACCCAGGCCTTCAGAGGGATCTTTCTATTGTTCCCATTACAGTGCTGAAGAGAAGTATGTGTGGGTGTGTGAGTGAGTGAGTGGGTGTGTGTGTGTGTGTGTACTCCCCAACCCCCTCTTCAAACCTCACCTCCCTCACCTCCCTCCCCTCCTTCCCTTTCTCTTTCACACCCGCTCAGCTGTGCTCACTCACTCATTCTGAGCCAGGCCAAAAAACTGGCAGTCAGGAACTCCCGTCCTCAAGTTAACCCGCCGGGACTTTGTCACCCATTCAGGGAGCTTCTTTTTCTGGAGCGTGGAGGAGACATGGAGATGGTTCATCACGTGATTCATAGTTTACCTCAGTATGGATTATCTGACTTGCTATCCTCACATCAAGGTAACAATATCAGTGCTTTATATGATTATTCGGAGCCTGTCGGTAGTGTTCTATGTGTATTTCTACTACAATACAATGGATGTGTTTCTCTAAACGTGGACTAATGTCTTAATTCAAACTTCTTGTTGCACAGCTGCATTTCGCAGAGGGATTAGATCATCTGGGGATGATATCACTCATGAATGAAACTCTGTGAATGAGGAAATAGTGATGATTTGTTTTTCCACTTTTAATCCTCGTCATCATTCTGTATGAATTGCAGCTCGGCTTGTCGCTCTGTGAGTGTCTTCCTGTTCTGCTGGAGGTATTTATGATGTGTGGACTTCTGAGAAGACTATCATTAGACACAATATTGAATCTCAACTTGCCCCTGCTTGCATGCAAACAAGAAGACTCTTGCAGACAACAGAGAACAGACACTGATGTATTCATTTAATCTTCCACCGTACACACTCACGCACGCACACGCACACACTGGGAGAACTATGACACATATTTTTGTCATTTAAAGTTAAACAAGGTAGTTACAGTGTCCGCATTGTTTTCGGGGCCAGCAGCAGCTGCTTCCTGCACTTGGCAAGCAGCACAATCAAAGTCTGGAAGAACTTAACATTTTTAACAGCAAGTCTCCCACAAACTGTATTCCACTTTTGAATGTCTTATTTTTTAGGTCATATTTTAACACTTTAATGCCCACTCCCTTTTGGGCAATGTCTGCCTAAATAAGACCAACGGATCATTTTTCATTGTTAAATCCGTGCAATGAGGTAAACACAAGGTTTTCATGGGTTTTCACACTGTTGGTCTGCATTGGAGGTAATGAGACGCCCTGTTTTTTAAGGTATAAGTTGTATACTGTGTACTGATCTAAATTACTTTGACAACAGGGCATTTTCTGTTTGGAAATGACCACATTCAGGGAATATATTTCCGAAACACACTTGTTTACTTGTTGAACAAAAGTTAGATGAGCAGACTGAAACCATTTTCATATCTGTTGTTTTTAAAGTAGAAGGCTCTTGCTACAGCCAGGATGCAGTTAGCTTAGCTTAGCATAAAGATGGGGAAACAGCTAGCGTGGCTCTGTGTTTAAACAGAAGTTTAAAAGCAACAACTTGTACCTTTAAGGTGATTTCTATCCCAGAGTATTTCTTTGTGCTAAGCTAAGCTAACCATATTTTGCTTGTAATTTCATATGAAGTGCTGCAGGGATGATGTATTTATGTAGGTCAACCTGGAAGTTATCATCATTCTGGTTCCCTCCACAAAAAGCCAATGGTATTTTTCTATTGGATTTTGAATTAGTGCAGAAAATAATGTCTGTGGCAAACAAAAGTTTAGGATACTTACACATTTTATTCAGCAAGATAATCTTCACAAATTAACAACAACAACTTTTATGATTTTTTTTAAGTGTCAATGCTATCACCAGAAGGAAAAACGTTAAGTTAGGATATAAACAAACAACATCAAGGTCACATGACTTCAACATCCACCACCATTAAGTTTGACGTGATGACAACTCTGTAGTCTCATTTAGCCACATAGCAGCACATTTTTTAAGACATGTAAAAGCTTCAAAATTCAACTGGGGTATTAACTGACAAAATGTGAACATCTCTTGAGCTTATGTTAACCATATATGTCATTTCAGGCATCAAGACAAGAAAAAATCATAAAACCAGCTGAATTTGAGACAAGTGAATCAGAGGTGCAAAAATACTAATTCATTTCTGTATTTTAGGACTCCTACCTCCAACACACTAGATGAATCTACAGCCAGGAGGCAGTTAGCTTAGCTTAGCATAAAGACTACAGGCGGGAGGAAACAGCTCGCCTGGCTCTGTTCAAAGGTTATAGTGTGTTAAGGCTGTAGTTTCATATCTAAAGGCCCAGTGTTTAAAAACACCTGGATCTATTGCCAAAATATGGCAGAAATGGAATATAGTGTTTAATCACCTGAAATTCATTGTGTTTTTTTTATCTACAGAGGGCACAGGTCCTCTTCCAGGGAGTCTGCAACATTGCACCACCATGTTTCTACAGCAGCCCAGAACATACAAATAAACAGGCCGATACCTTTCATGTTTTTTATAAGTTTCCTGGCCACTATATGTTCTCCTACATGCCTGGAAGGGGAGGGTGAGATGAGGTGTTTGCAGTCTGTAATATCACCACTAGATAAATCCTCCAATCTGGTCCTTTTAACAGAAAGATTTGATAGTGGTTTCAATCCTCTTGTCTAACTCACAGGTAGAAAGAGAATAAATGTAGTCCCCAACTATTCCTTTTATTCCTTTTTATAATTCTTTTCAGTAAAAACTCACAAGTCTAATAAATGCATACAGTTTATACTCAATGTTCATAGTCCCATAACTTTTTATAGTACTGGCAGTCTACGAAATTTCTACATCCTGTGGTGACATTTGATAATAAACGCTTGATTCTCTTATATCCATAGAATTAAACCATTTATTCTGTGATCTGTCATCCAACGCAGCACTATACATGTCGTTGAAAAGGCTGTGTGTTGTTTTACAGGACTGACTCACAGAGGTACAGGTTCAGACTGAAGAGTATCGGGGCTCCAGGTATTTGTGAGCAATTACAGCACAGTGGGATCCTTTGTTGTCGCCCACCTGTTTTGAGCCATTAGTTAAAGGCTGGTCTGCAGCTGGGTTTGGCCACTTATTAAGGCTGGTGGTCAGAACTGGAATGAACAGTTGTTAGCTCTTTGCACTCAACCCGACCTGACTCACATAGTAATTATGACACGCACACAAAGGACGGTTATAAATATTGGAAAAGTTAAGAGATACTTTAATATGATGCAAATTATAATCTCAATTACTTAGAGGTGTGTTATTAATATGCTTTATGTAATAAAAGAGGATGCATACCGTTCGTTTTAGCAATGTTTATCCTTTGTTTAGTGCTGTATAAGGTTTTGAGGTTGACTGTCTAAATTTATATCAGTTTAAGTGTATGTTATATTTAGAATATTTTCACCACTTTACCTTGCCATCAGACAGTCTTTTCCCACAGGAAACCACCGTTATATGAGTCAGATATTCTTCTCTCCAAATCAACCAAACTCCATTAACAAATTCAGTCATTTTACCTCTAAGAATACTGGAGTTGCTGGTCTACTGCTGCTTTGATGTGTTAGTTTGTTTGTCTTATTGTGTTACTTCGGCATTTTAAAACGTTAGTTCAGATTCACCAAGGTCACACAAAGACACAAGCAAAGTAACCAATTGAGGCAGAAGTAGACTACCAACTCCTGTATTCTGAGAGGTAAAATTACTGATTTTATCTATGGAGTTTGGTTGGTTTGGATAGAAGGATATTTGGCCTACTGTATATAATAGCGGTTTCCTGTCGACGAAGGCTGTCTGACAGGAAGGTAAAGCAGTGAAAATATTCTAATTCTAACATGCACTTCTAGTGACATTAATTTTTTAGGTGGGCCGTGTTTTAGGCGGCTAAAATATGTTTTGCCGCTGACCCTGTCCATAGCAGTAAATATTCCTGCTGCGTCTCCAAACTGGGATCGTGCCAACCTCTATCTATCTCTATCTATCGGTAAGAATATCAGACAACCCCACTTCCGATAATACGTACTATCCCTTTAAAGTACAGTGTTTCCAGTATGTAAATAGCAGAAGTTAATAGAAATAAAGTTGTCGTTTTAGTTGGTGTTCCACCAAGGAAAATATTGTCAGTGGAATTACAGTTGAGAATTGACAGGGTGTGGCGTTTTCTGTTCTCCTGAACTTTTTTTTTTAAATCAAGTTTCAAGGTGAATAAGGAATCTCGATCTGTGTTCCTCCTTTAATACAAGCTGTCCTCTGAAGTCTGCACGCCTCTGTAAAGCTGACAATTGTTCGCCGCTGAGTTTCTAAAACTTTGGAGCAGTGGCTGGAGCGTGGCGAATCGGGGGAATTGTGACAGCTGTCACGGTTGTCTCTTCAGGTACAGTCGTGCTATTCGTGAAGCTGCTCGACTGTCTCCGGCAGTGAAACTCCTGCTAGGATTGGTCTCATTTAAGAGGCGTTGATTGAGGGGATTTTTTTTCCAGTCACACTATAAGCAGTCTGAGAGTTGTGTGCTGAAGAATAATACTTGCAGGAAGTTAAAGAATCTGCTGTAGGAGAGCCTCCAGTTATTTTATTCACTGGACAGATAAGTTGAATTTACCCACTGGTGACAAGATGATGTTTGAGCGTTTTATCTTTCTGCACTTAATGCTTAATTGGCTAAAATCTTTACGGCTGTGAAAGTTGCAGACCAGGGACTTGGAAAGCTAATATTTGTCCAATTTTCTCTGATTATCTGCTTATCTGGTGTTGTTTTAACCCGGAGACAAATCATTGACGGGACCTTTATTTGTCAGAGATCAGGAGACAATGCTACGTTATCTGGGAATGTTGTCTGTTTGTGATTGGACTGAACAAAAGTCTCCAAACAATTACCATTTGTGCAATAAAAGATTATTATTGCATTTGGCTACAGGAGAGGTCCCATAGAAAAAAATAAGACTTAGAAGAGATCATCTTTGCCAAGTATGCAAATGGTACACCATTCATTAAAGCTCAGGGCAGTTTACAGCACTTATGTCATTCACTAACTAATGATTCAATCATTGCAGCTGCTATTCGTGTCTGTTCTTTATAAACCCCTTTGCTCTTAGTCACAAACATGAGGCAAGCCACTTGGCTGAAAGCTTCCTGACACATTTCTGCCAGACAGTAAAAGTAACTGTCTGGAAATGCACACAAAGACAGACGGTATTATTTTGTTGTCACTTGTATTGTTATCCTCTAAAGTTAACTCTGGATTCAGTTTGACATGCAAGTCAAGAGCCTGAGAAATGATGTTTATCCATCTGCTGCTCCTGATATTTGTCTGTTTCAGCAGAGGTGATTCTGTCACTATATTTGCATAAGATTTATACTGAAAAGATTAATAATAATACAGGTTTCAGGGTTACAGATAGGTACATAGATAGCAAATAATATTACTTCAGTTATTATAAACAAATGTCAGGACCAGCTCTCTCACTAAATTGTTAACTAGCTGGCTAAAAAGTTAACAAATTGTCACATCTTTTCTAGCTAGCTCAAAGCTTAATAAAACATTATATTGTTTGCAAGCTCGCTAAGAATGTTCCATTGTTCGCTGTTTAATACCCGGTAGTTACTTTGGTAATGACAAAAAATGCATAATAGGAAGATTCTGCTGCTAGGGGGCTCTGACACATTAAAACAGTAACAAAAGGCGTAGCTTGATGACGTGAAGTGGCGTAGGATCATTATAGCTGATGAAAATCTATCAGTCGTGACTCAGGCAGGAATCATGTTCATGGCCGAGGGAATATTAAAGTTATATTCACGTTATGTTTCGTCACGTTTGCTGACTTCCTTCCTCACTCTCTGATGTATCTTGTGTTTTCCTGGAAGTTATAGCAACTAGCTAGCAACAGCTAGTAGAAGACACACCATTACCTTGAATAAATTATGGATTTTTCTGTGTTTGAACATTTTAGTGAGAGTGACTTAATTTTTGAAGTGGTTCACCTCTCATTCTCATGGTCTTCTCCCTCTAAAATAGTGCAGCTAACCAGTAGAGGCTGATGTCGGGGTGGGGGTGACAAAATCTTTTTGCTTTAAGTTTGTATGGATATACAGTTTTTGTTAATGGATTATATTGATGCTGAATTGACAAGAAGACAGTCAACATTTGACTCTTTATCTTTTGTTTATGTCATATATTTTTATGGACACATAAGAAATTGTTCATGTCATATTTCTTAAAGGGAGTTTGGCGTAATATTTTCCACAGAGAGTGATGGAGTTTTAGTTTAATTCAAACTACTAATACTGCATATTGTATTGCATTTTGTAACCGCTACAGAACCACTAGGTAACTGCTTAGGTATGATAAGGTCGACATGGTGTTGGTTTGATTAATGGATTAATAATGTCTAGTCTACTGATGGTGGCTGATCAGGCTCATTATTAGCTAACTGTACTTACTTTCTAGCGGCGGTATGTGGTAAAACATAGCCCTTGTGCACGTCTTTCACTGCTGAAAGTACAGAACAGCTTTACTGGTAATGGTTTCAGGCTTGCAGTAAAATGGGACTTTCAGTTGAAAATCTTCTTGCCATACGAATCTTGCAGCCCCACTTTTAAGTATAGGCGCCCATGATGACAGTTTCAAGGGTTTCGTCCAGAAAGTGTCCTTGTGCTAAGTGAGTTTGACATATCGCCTGTCTTTATAAACTAAGTGGCCAGTCCAGCCACTGTGGAAGAAAGCGGAGCATCAACAGGAAATGGCAGGAGGAACAGGAGTGTGTTGTAAGAGCCATGGTATGCTGTATAATCCTGTTGCACGCTTGTTTAACAGCTTCACAACCGTCGTTTCCAAAAGGAAACGCTGTCTCTCCATGCGAGTAGTGGAAACACAGGCTGGATTGATTTTAGACGTGGACAAAAGCACTCACAGGGGAAGCAGGGAATCACAATTACTTTGCATGACAATCAATGCAAACAATGCTGTCAGGGTGGAGATGCCTGTGGCTGAGAAACATTGGCGTGCCAGATTGGCCAGTGGGACTAATTGGTGTCACTGGTGTCTGTGTGACAGATTCACTTCAGTGGTCATCACACCAATCAAAAGTGTACATAAGTAAGATTTCTATGTAAAATGCAGAACAAGAATTCCAAGAATTTCATGTAAATGTAAGTCATTTTCTTGATACTGGTGCAATATTATTATTATTATTACATCAGAACAGGTCAAATCTTTTTTTTTTTCTTGTGCTTTATGATGAAAATCAGGTTGGTTGTGTTTGTATTAGAATATTTTCTGAGCATGTTCTGATAAACACTGGAAATAAGACTGGAAAAGTGCATGTTTTGCAGCAAAGTGTATTTTCCCACGCACTGCCTCGTAAATTACTGCAGAAATAGCCTGCACCTGCTGTGACATGGTAACCTGAGATGTCAGTTGTAGCTAAATAGACAGAAGGCTTCCTCAATGCAGGACCACAACATTCAAGCTATATATCATTATTTTTTTTAGTTTGATTGTTGCTTTTTAGCTATTAAAGTGTGCATACACTTTTTAAAAGTTACATTTATGGCTTTTATTTTATTTCTTGTCAGTAACTTTCATAATCTAAGTGTTTGAATTGTAACAGATCACTAGCTCCCTGTTAGAAATGAAATAAGTAATGTAACTATATCAATTGCTTCATCAAAGTAATGTAACTTATTACATTTGATTACGTTTTGATCACTGTTGAAAAAAAAAAGTTTTAAAATGGACAAGAAAGCTGAAAAGTCCTAAAAACATCAATTTAAACCAGGCAGCTCACAGCTTAATTTTATGTGACTGCAGTTACATTAACTCACCTTTAGACAAACAAACAAGCATCACACTGCGCTGTAATGTTAGAGCCCTTTTCTTATTTTATGAGGAAAATATTGTTGAATTTCCAGCACCAAAAGGCACCAAATTTGCAGAATTTCTTTTATAGTCTTTTTATTTAATTAGCGACCCAAATAAAATCTCCTGTGACCCACCTGTGGATCCTGATCCAGTCTCTTGGAATGACTGGACCAGAGCAGTGCACATTGGTTTAATTGGCAGATTAGAGGTGATGCAAATTCAAACAAGAGAACCAATCAAAAACAATGCTCAAAATTTGAGCACATACATGCCCAATAAATGGAGCCTCTCTAGAAAAAGAAAGCTCTTATGAGCCATCCTACCCTTGCACTCCAAATTTTCCCAACAACCTTATGGCTAAATTCCACCAGGCGCGGCTTCTACGGCTGTGCCATGTCAGCGGAGCTGATTGCAAGCCATTCTACATAATGATCCTTGTAGATTCCACCAAACAGCTCTCGCTCTGCTCTAAATACACGCCGAGCTGTTTTTGATAGATGCCGCGACAATTAGCACAGAGCAGATAAACGGGCAGGAAGTCAGACACAGAAAAAGCAGGGAGAATCAGGTTAATTTTCAAAATAAAAGACTCCGTGCAAACTCAGATCATAAAAGACACACGTAGCCTGCTTATCCATGGCAGAAGCACAAAAAGCAAGGAAAGAGGACCTAATCAACAAAATCTCAGCAAGTAAACATAATCAGGGCCCTGCTGCTGAAACGCTTCTGAAATGCTGCTGGTGGGGCTTGCAGCTGCGGAGAACGGATCAGAACTGTGGCACAGACGTGCCGTGCTTGGTGCGATATTATAAAGGCCAGTAGAGGCATTCCTGTATGGCAACAGATACAAAGCAACAGAATGAATGTATATTCATATTCATATATGCTTCTTTACAGTGATGCATGTGTGCACTTTTACAGGAAACTTTACTGATCAGTTAATGTCACTTCTTTTAATTTGAGTTTAATTAGAGTCTACTTGATCACTGTTTTCCACGTATGCAAAGTTAATTTTAAAGTGTTTTTGTTAAGAGGAAAACAAAAATGAAACTATGCCTACATATTTGTGAGCCATTTCTAAAGATATACAGTACATTTTCAGTTGGAAACAGGGGCCCGGGGCTGACTTACTCGGGACCCTGAAAAATTTTGGCGCGGCCCTGCGAGTCCCGGTCTCCCACTCACAGTGAACACACCAACACATCGATACTCTTCGTCCTCTCTCTCTGAATTAAATCATTATTATCAGCCGCTGTGAGGACTTTGTTATTCGCAGGACTCGGGGGTTAAAGATAATCTAAACGTCTGTCTCGAAGTGTTTTTTTTTTGTTTTTTTTATTTGGAGCGGAGGAGCTGAACAACAACTCACATGTGCGAATGTAAGTGAGCTGCACGTTTACCGGCTGCTGCTCAGCGCTTCGGCTCGTTTTGTTGACAAATTGCATCGCTGAAAATCTGTTGCACGTCGCAGCTGAAATGACACGGAGGGTGTGATTTAAAGGTGAGCTGAAGCTGCCTCTTTGTTGATGTTTTTTAGTCATGAATGCGTTATTGCAAACGTTTAAATTTTGTAGAAATGCTTTCAAAGGTTTAAGGCAGACTGCGTTGTTTTGCATGTTCAAGTCTAAAGATGAGGGAGTGATTGAAGTGAATCAATGGTGTGTACTCTATGTGAAGTGTAATTAATGAGAGCTGTAAGGCTGAATCAATAGCGGGTAGTGACTAATCACTGGATTAGGAGCAGAGGGCATTAAGCCTGCTGTTAAAAGGAAGGGCTTGTTTCCTGGACATAGATCACAATATGGGTCAAAACCTCAACTGCAAGCTTTAATTAGGCATCCTCACTGTTACTGCAGGCATAGGGTGGACGGACTGTAGTGGCTGCAGTGATATTTGGAAACCATAAAGGCAACTTTCATCTGAATTTTGCAATATTGTGCAATGTATGAATTTTCACATTTTAAGGTCCAGTGTGTGAGATTTATGGGATTTTTATTGACAGTATAGCCGGAATGGAACATAAAGTTCATAAGCATGTTTTCATTAATGTATAATCACCCGAAAATAAGAATTATTGTGTTTTTGTCACCTCAGACTGAGTTGTTTATGTCTACAGAGGGCGTGGGTCCTCTGACATGGAGGCTGCCATGTTGCTGCACCATGTCCAGTAGCCTATGGACAAACCAAACACTAGGTCTAGAAACAGCCTGTCATGTTTTTCAGAAGGTTTGCGGTCACCAAACATTCTCCTACACTCTCGGGAGGGGAGGGTGAGGAGAGGTCTTTGCAATCTGCAAGCTCACCACTAGATGGCTCTAATTCCTGCTCACTAGTCCTTTGAAAATAATCTCATATTCATAATGGATCATGGTGCAGAAAAGAGATCACAAGTTCTACTATATTATATATATATATATAATATAAATATATATGTAGACCATGAATTTTATATTTAATGTCTTATTTAAGGATGCAACTAATGATTGCTGTCATTGTTGATGAATCTGCTGAAAATGTCAATTTATTATCTAAATCTACAAAATGTCTTCTATCTAATCTAACATTTTACTTATTAGCATGTACATTAGCAGCATATTGGCTCTTTATTAGTCAGTATAAAGCACTTATTAAGTAATTCTGCATGACCATATTCTACGACTATTAGGTCATTAACGTACAGTTTTCCCTTAGTAACCTTCTAATTATTGATGGTAAGTAAAGAAGTTGTTGCATGAATAACAAGAATAGTCATTCTCCCATAATAACACTTCATAAACACGGTCTGTTCTTATGTAACAAAACTACTTGAGCTGACTTAGTTCTTCTGGGAAAACCTTTTCATCTCAATATAGACCTGTTTTCTTCCCTTTTTTACCCATTAATTAAGAACAGCATCTGTTAAGTGCACTAGATGTGCGTTATAATGGACTACTGAACTAGTAGTGATTTATTTGTGAACAAGACCTGACCTTAGAATGAGTAGATATAATTTTAAGTTATTTGGACACTAAATACACTTGTAGTTTTGTGTTTGTGTATAAGAATAGACCGATTTATTAAATGTTATTAAGGGAGAACCTCTTTATAAGGCCTTTACCATGCACTGGCATATTAAGAACAATAAACAGTTGGGAAATGTTGAGGATAGACAGAGCAATACACTGAATATAAGGCAAGCAAACTTCACTAAACAGGAACAAGAGTGAGTTCATCCAGACACAAAAAACACACTAAATCACTACCTGCTGACACGTTATTAAGCCCACGAGTGAGGTACAATGCTAGAAATAAGTTGTTATGGATTTCAGCCTAAAGTGATAATTTTACCTGCTTCATGAGGTGAAACTACAGACCATAACAGTACACTGTGCAGTCCACAGGGTTTTTATGTTGCAAGAGGAAGCAACATGACCCCAAATATCTGAAATTGGCTCCAGTTACACTTTTACTGTATAATGACCTCTTTTTTTTTTTTTTTTTTTTCACTCTTTCAGACATATCGGCTGCATCTACTGCAGTTTCGTTATGATGCACATTTAGATGTTTGTAAAGGGAGCCCAGTGGATAAACATGAACATGTAGAATGCCACACAGGGCAAGTACCCCCATCTGCTCCCTGCTAATGAGATCTCATCAAGACTGACAGAGAGCATCAATCTCACTGTCAACGTTTGGCTCCAAATATACAAATACAGTCTGCTGTCCAGGGCCCCATCCCTCATGCAGCGTGTGGATTTAACTGAGTTATATGAAGCTGGTATAAAATCCATCTGTTGTCAGGGTAACATGTCATTAAGCTCATTAACATTTGGGTTTATTGACGGTTATCTGGATCATGACAACAAGGTTTTCGGGTGAACGCGTTGCATTACGTTCATTTGACACTTTTGTCCAAAGCAACTCGCAAGACCATTCAACCCACTTAGGAACGAGATCTGGACATCAACCAAAATTGGGTGTATCCCTGTAAAACAAATAACTAAAAACATGCCCAGCACTATGCAGTGCAATGCTTCAGTATCTGCACGAGTGCTCAGAGATGTTCTTTAGAGAAACAACTTTGTTCCCCACTGTTGGTGTAATTATCACTATTTAATTTTCAGAGCGAAGAGTCACATATATTTACTGTGATGAAATATGCAACAAAATAAAAGTTTGTTTTAGGTCTGTCTGGTTGGCAGAGGCATTTTGGTCCCATTGATAACATCCCTTTGAAATCCAAAAATTAACTGAGGGATGCCCGGAATTTGTCATTTGAACATTAAAAAATATTGAATGGGGGATAAGAGGATAATTTACTGTTATGATCATATGTCCCATCAGTGCTGGTTATTGTACACTCTTTGAAAATAAAAAGATGTTGAAATACTTTAACTTAAGCCCGTTAAATGATTAACTGTTGAACTCACGTTTCTGAAAACTGTTCATGCAATTAAAGCTGCTTTTTTTTTTTTTTTTTTAGAGGTTTTATTATGGTTTCATTTTCATCGCAGGCTCATGATTATCCCTGAATCTTTCACCAGCCATGCACCGACATCATTCATCACGGTCTCACATATTCACTGGCAACATTTAATCTTTGACAGCAGAGCCGGGAGCAAGTCTCAAGTTAGTGTGGTGAGAGTCGAGCAAGTCAGGTCAGGTTCCTGCTATAAGTCGAAGAAGACAAGTGAGGTCATTGCTCAGGTCAAGCTCGCACACATAGTTTAACTGATTATATGGATCTGAATCAGTCCCTCGATTGTCTTTTACATTCACAACGTCTCAATAAAATGATTGATTTGAAGCCAAGTCTAACTTAGCTTGGACTTAATGTTAGCTTTCTAGCTAATGTTTGACAAGCCAGTGAGTTAAGCTAAAAGGACACATTCACGTACCTTTCTTTTTGGGATTTATAGTAACAGATGAAGCTGAATGTTTTGGTGATCCTGTCCCTAACCCTGACCCATCATGAGCAACTTAAGCCAAATCCATAATCCAGATTTTATCATTTTTGACTAGCCTCCCTCCATGATAGCTGGCTGCCTTGTACATTGGCCTCTGCTGGTCTGCCGAGTTCCAGCAGGTTGCCAGGTTTAAACACACGTTGCACTTGAAAACACCCAATCATCTTTCAAAAACAAAACATATATCTAAAAACGTTAAGCAAATTCCAAGTCCTCCAATTTGCGACTCGAGTCAAGTCACATGACCCGAGTCTCCCACCTCTGTTTACCAGTGATGGGAGTGTGGAAACAATGGAAACATTGTTAAGCTCAGTGTAGAATAAATGACACCCAATACAAAAACACTCATAAAATGAGACTAATTTATTGCACCAGTGCATCCTGGGAAGGATCCCAACACACCTACTGTACGTAATGTAACTGCAATCAGCCAGTCATACGAATGATGATCATGCTTTCAACTCTCAACTCAATTGGCCTTAATTTCAAAATAAAAGTGCACTGGTATTATGGCTGAACAATTTTGAAAAAATCTCTAATTGCAATTACTTTGAATGAGCTTGCAATATGATTTGCAAATGATGTGAGGCCAGAGATTTCTGCAGCCCAATATTTCATTTGAAATGGTAGTTCGCCACGCATTTTGCATTTGGCCTCCTGCGATTTGCAAATTGTCGTAAGCCATATTATAATTTCTGTTAACTGTTAAGCCCTAACTGGTATTTTAGATAACTTAATCCAGGATTTAAAAAGCGATCTTAAATTTGCTTTCAGAGAATCAAATTAGCCAGAGGAGAATAAACAGGATTACTCAGCCCTAATTACAGAATGCTAGCCTGGTTTTTACTAAATTTATTGATTAATTCACCATAATTGAACAGTTGGGCTGCATGATATGGTAATATAATAGTATTATTTCAACAGATTTTGAAATTGCGATATGATTCACTATTAGTGGGGATGATTATGTTTGCAGTTTTGAAAAAGAAAATATAAAAATCACGATGTGACATTTGTTGGCGTCCGGACCAAACTTACATCTGGAGAACAAGATTTGTCGGCCAGAGCATCTCTGCAGCACGACGGTGCTTCATTATAATGCTGTTTGTCACACGTTTCCTCTGTCGAAAAATTGCAGCCTCTGCAATTTGGAGATTACACTCGGCCATATTGCAGTTCCAATAATATTTTGATTAATTCTGCACCCCTGTTGTACAGCATTCAAAATGTCAACTGTCTCTAATTCATGATAGTTCCATTGATAATAATAATCTCACATTTTGATCATTTGTTGACCGAGTGGAGATGAGAATATTCCTGGAACAAAGATGTTTGCAAATGAGGTGTGTGTCTATGTGTGTGTGCATAAGTGTCTAAAACTGTTTGTGTTTTTATTACCATCAGGGATGTTAGTGTAATCTCATTTGGTGATTTGAACTTCACTTTAAAAATCTAATAACTCTCTTCGTTGGTATCGTAAAAGGATTGATTCCTGCTTCATTTTAAGTCATTAGGCCTCCACATTGGTAAACCTGATCCCTTTCATGTTGTGTTCTAGCAGTCTATAAATAATTTTTGTATGCAACACGCAGCTCTCAATCAATGGAGCAGGATCCCCGGTGGTCAAAGTCATGAATAATTCAGGCGTTGTGTGACACGCCATTTGTCTCTTAATAGCTCATCCTTTCCTACGACAGAGCAGGTGCGTCCCTGTGAAATGCCACGAGTCCTTGTTTGTTCGTTTCATCTTTGTAAAGCTGAGGTGCAGCGGGGCAAATGGTTCTGTTGTCATAGCGATCGCTGCAGCTAGATACGTCATGTGAAAGAGGTTCAGACCCTCCGCTCAGATCAGTCCCGGTGTCTCATGACAGCAGAGTGCTGATGGACATCATCCGCAAGTTGAATCAGGACATCCGAGTCTAGTGCCTCTAATGGAACACACACTTCTGTCCACAGATCTAAACATTTCTTTTGATTTATTACAGCAGAGGAGTCAAAAGGCCAGTGTGTGTGTGTGTGTGTGTGTGTGTGTGTGTGTGTGTGTGTGTGTCCAAAATTGCCATATTTTTTAGAGACACCTAGTGGTTAGGTTGGAGTAAATTACCCTGTCATCCAAGGACATTTAAAGTCGGTGCTATGTTGGTCACCAGGAGGTCAGACGCAGCTTGAAGCTTCCACTGAAAAATGTCTTTTTTCCTTCTTGTTCTTCACAAGAAGAACAAGAAGTCCAAGCTTCACTGTGCAGAAGAATTTATGTTCAGAGTCTGATACTAAAAGGATGTTTGTCTTTGGTCATCTTTTGTCTGAGTCTAATGGTTTCAATCAATCAGCCACTGATCATTATTGGACAATATTTGTTCCAAATAGTTTGATCGGTGGTCTCTATAAAGACCAAACGGATAACGAAAATATATGAAATTAACACTGAAATGGTAGGGTTTTGGTCAAATTTATGGGCATGCTGCTGTCTGTCTGAGTTTGACACACACACAAGGACAGACTTCATGGTGCATTCAGGTGCACCCCTTAAACTCCTGAATCTACATTGCTTTGTACAGCAAAATCTATACTTGAGTGGCCAGGAAGGTTCTTTAAAATGGAAAAGTTTCTATTTTTCTCATATTTTCTTTTGTTAAAATACATATGCCAACATCTGTCATTACTTACTTGTTCTTTCACTATAGCATTTTTGAAAATCAGATGCTAAAATCATAACAATACCTCATTCATTGCTACATAGGCAGATTTAAAATTTCCTGTAAAAAAAAAATCTTATCAAATTGTTATCAGGAGACTCAACCATATTCTTGTTCAGCAGGTCCCGAAGTAGCTCTGATAATTTTGTAGTTGTTATATGCTTATACTTAATGTACATATCATACCCAAAAACCCTGATTGGAGCACTCTTAATCACAACTAGTTTTTCAGCCAATCAGAGTCCAGTATGCAACTTGCACAACTGTAATGTGGAAAACTTGGAAGTCTTCAGCACACGTACACTTAAAATGAACAATATTTGCATATTTAAAGATTCTGGACTTTTAGATGTAATTTTATGAATTTAGAACTTTTCTGGGGAAAAAACATATCAGACCCAAGTTGTTATTCCAGTCTGGAAAACATGTCTGGGGGGGGGGGGGGTTAACTTCTGAAATGTTTTGAAAGTTTTTCAGTCCCCTAAATCTTGATTGCATTGAATAAAATTAAAGCAAGGTTTACCACTAGAGAGACTTTGGCTACCATCTACAGGATATTTTTTTAATCATCTCTGTTTCTGTCTCCTGTGTTTGAACAGGGGGAGACAGAGAGCGGATGACAGCCAACCATGAGACCTACCTGCTTATGGCCAGCACCCAGAATGACATGGAGGATTGGGTGAAGACGATCCGCAGGGTCATCTGGGCGCCTTTTGGTGGAGGTCAGTGTACACACAAACTTTGTTTTTATTAGGTGAATAACCGGTTACATGTTTAGCTGAATAAGATTTGTGTCATCAGTTTTGTGTATATCTGGATGACTTTTAAAGTTTCCGGTGGGGGTGCTGAAGGATGAATAAGAGTCTGTGAGCGAGTGGCCATCTCACTACCACCTCTGCTCACGACTCAACCCCATCACACTGCTGACTGTGTGCTCTGATCTCACTGACAAAATGCATCCTTTACATGCAGAGATGGTATTAAACTGTGGACTGAAGGTTGCCTCGTACACAGTGATTATAGTGTGATCCAAATCCCCTTGTGTGTGCATGATGGAGACTGGACTGTGCAGGTGCAGTACCACATTTATTGCCACCTAGATATGCATGCATTACCGTTCTGTAATACTGTGATTACATATTACAGGTTTTACCTTTTAAATAGAGGACAAAGGAACATTTGTCAATATTTTTTTATCATAACTTTTATAGTACAGTTCCTTCAGATTAATTGATCAGGCAATATTCAGTAGTAGTAGCAGGCCTAGAAGCTTCAGCAGCAATTATTTGATTGAATAATTTCATTTCTCATGCTGGCGGTGTTTTGTTGGTCTGCATCCAGCTCGCGTTGACGCTACTGAAGCGGCGCCTGTGAAGCGTCGGGCTACACGGCACGGGAACCCACCGAAAGAAGCAACAGCAGCAACTTAAGCTTAAGCACAAGCTTGACACAGACCAACAAAACACCAGTCACACAGGCGACACCAAGGCGACCAGTGGGGAAAATATTTTATATTATATATAATATATTTATATATATATATATAGTATGTATATATTATATATTATATTATATATATATATATACTCTATATGAATAATCAGATATTAATTGTGCCATTCAAATACCATGGCAGCGAACAAAGCTTTGAAGTTTTCGGCATGGCCCTACGATTAATGCTTCACCTCAAGTACTTCACGCTAAAATGATTTCTATATCAATTACTCACCCGTGTTGCCTAGAATTCTTGAAGAATTTGTTCCCTCACATGCCAGTGCCTCTATGCAAAGATCATATGAATCTGAAACACACCATCCAGGCTTGTTGATGCAAAGCTATATCAAAACAGCTGTCTAAAATTAACTCCTGCAGTGTAATCCAAGTCCTTGCTAATGAAAGCCCTGAAGATTAACACCTGTGGTTAAACACTCGCCTCCCACTTTACTCACTGTGTACAGTCACACAGGGTTTGTAGCTTAGGTTACACTGCCACCTTGTGGAGATCCCAGTGCACTTCAGAGCAGTCAAACTGGCGTAATATTGCAACACTGCTGCACAGCTGCTAAACAGCCGCTCTATCAAAGAGAAAATGGTATCAAGCATGTGTCATCAAACTCCTGCCTCCTTTTTTCCTCATCCATGTTTAATCCATATGATTGTTGCCTCATTACAATACTTGATTTCATCTTGACACGATGTATAAACAGCTTGAGTCTGAATAGGAATATTTGCTCTGTCTTTATGTGAGATTGTGAAATCCAAAACACCAGCAGATTTGTGCTGCTTGAGTCTCTACTCTCATGTTTGTTTTTGCTTCCTGTTCCAGCCTGTTTGAGCTAATATACAAAGGAAATGAATATGATAAAATCAATTACAGGAGACAAATAAACAAAAAAAAGGTGTTCAAATACACTGTGATTCACAGCTGAAGTGCACGATGTTCTCATGAAGTTGTTCCTGACTTTGGTGGGATCAGTGTGCCGATTACTGGGTCTCCTACTGCGCTGCTGTGGCTTGTTATTGACTTTACTGGCAGACATTGGCCTACATTGTGTGCGAACGGGGCACAAGCGCGGCGTTTGTGACCGGATGGGCAGCTCAGGCCGCTCTCAGTGACACAGTGAATAGATGAGGCTGAGCTGGCCCCTCTGTTTTCAGTGCAGCGAGTTTGATGTCTATTGCAGTTGACTGCTCTTCAAAAGGACGAGCCATTTGTCAAAGATGCCACAAGAAAGGTGGCTCCAAGTTGGAGCAGAGCCGGGCTTTTCTCTGTCTCTCGCACACACATATGCACACCCATATTCCAGCCTTTCACATTCTGCAGTAGCAGCAGAGACTAGCTGAGCCCTGATTGGCTGGTCCGTGCCCCTGAAGTGTGATTAAAAATTCAGTTTCAGAAAGTGACAGGCGGGGAGGGAGCTCCTGTGTTTGACCCACAGAAGAGCCCGGAGCCCCCGATGGGTTCGCTGTCATGTTGTGCGCAACACTTGCTATGATGTTGAATTAATTAGTGGGCAGCTTGAACTAACAGTTGGACAAGAGAAAGTTTGAAGTCAGACCTGTGAGAGATGTGCAGCTGTGGCCTCTCCATCTGGATCTTTGGAGATTTATTTCATGGTAATTACAAATTGTTTATTTAAGAGTAAGATTAAGAGTTTGCATTTTAATTTGAACTGTTGTAGAAAATTAAAAGATTATTTTAAACATTCCTTCATGTTAAAACACTACAGTGTGCACTGCTTATGTGGGAGATTTAGGGACTGATTTTGTTGATTTCCTCCATTTTTGTGTCATTTTTGTACTGCAGTGACATAATAGCAGACGTCATGACAGTCATTTCCAGAATAGACCTGCAATGATTAGCCAATTAATCAATTAGTCAATCAAAAGAAAATTAATGGCCAACTATTTTGATAACTGATTAATTGTTTCGGTCACTTTACTCAAGTAAAAATATCAAACATTTGCTTGTTCCAGCTTCTTAATAATGAGGATTTGCTGCTTTTCTTTGTCATTTATGATAGTAAATGACTAGTCTTTGGGTTTTGGACTATTGGTTGGACAAAAGAAGCTATTTGAAGACGTCACTGTGGGTCGGGGAAATTGTGATGAGCATTTTTCACAATTAATCAGTTACTGGACAACATTTTTCACGGCACACAACCTTAAATTTCTGACACGAGTCATATTGGCTTCAGTCTGACTTTAACAACATTTACACGCAGCATTTTCAACTAATTTACAATTAATATTAACTGTAGTTTAGAGTAACACCACTTCACAGTTCTCACTCACAGCTCTCTTCATCAGACGTGACCTAAAAATCCTCCAATCAGAAGTGATGTGATCTTGAAAGCTTAGAAAAGTTCTTCAGTCTGTCAGTGTTTGTCAGACAGGTGTTGATGTGATATTTCACTTCAGCTCAAATAGTCATTACCTGCAATTTATATTCTGCCCCAGAGCTCCAAATCAGAACCGTCTGTTCTGTGGAGCTGTGATTTAGCCCTGGTGGAACTCATCTCAGAAGTGCTTCATTTTCTGTCCATATCATGAATTTAAACAAATAGCAAGCAGAACACTTTATCTAAATATTAGGGCTTGACGGATACTGGATTTTTGAAGTAAAAAAACAGTTGTTCATCTATCTGCTGCCTTTCTATAGAATATCTACATGAACATACAGTTTTTTTCAATGATCCCTCAAACTGATTGACACTTGTGTCAAACATATGTTACGGAGCCTGGATATCTTACAGTTTAACAATTAACGTTATTGTCCAAAATGACATCAGGGCACTGAAACAGTAAACTTTCGCAAGTATATTTAATAATTTATATTAAAAAACACTCAAAAATAGAGCAAAATATATGTATATATTAATCATGGCCTATAAAGCTGACAAATCAAACAAAATCAAACAAAACAATCTCCATTATTATTATTTTACTATTAAATTTTTATATAGGCGCATATTGGACAGCATACATGCCAATAGACCAATATAGCTGTGATAAGCCAGTATTATCTGTTTCTACAATTATACCAAACCAGACTGCATTTAGTAAAATCTGTTGTGTCAATTTTCTTTTAGGAGCAGTGGCAAAAACTAAAGTAATTAATGTAAACTGATGAATATTAGTTTATGCCTGAGATTTATGCAAGTTCACGCAAGAGGGACAAATTATTCTGTGTTGTTTCCTGCGAATTAAAAGTAAAATTAAAATTATTCAACATAGAAATGCTGCCTCAGCGTGCTTATTATTTTGTTATTTTCACTCTAATAAGGTCACCAGAATGCAGGAAACAGAGTCCCTGAAACTCAAAATTTTTGGGTTTCAAAATTGGCCTTATTTTTGAGGTTCAAGGCTGGCAAGTATGGGAGCTCTAAGAATGTATGAGCATTGAGTAAAGTGAGGTTTGCCTTATTATCAGTGTCACATCACATAGTTGAGGAGCAGTCATCCACAACACCACAGAGGGAGAAAGACAGACAAGGAAGAGGAGATAGGAAAAGGAAACATCAGGCTGTGTTGTGTCTGGACCTGTGGACCCTGTGTGTGTGTGGTGTGTGTGTGTGTGTGTGTGTGTGTTGTGTGTGTGTGTGTGTGTGTGTTTGTGTGCAGTAGTCCGTGTGAGCAGCTGACAGCAGGTTCCTTCAACACTCTCAGGCTGAGTGTTTGCAGAGTGCAGGTGGTTCTCCTTATGTGCCTCATGTGTCTTTGTGGTTGTGGTACAACTCAGTCCAGTGGGAGCAGCAAACATACATACAAACACGTGCACACACTCTCCATAAGCCGGTCCACACACACACACACAGTTACATGTGACCGCGGGAAAACATTCCTAGACTCATGACCAGAACGTCTGGAGGGATGACCTCGTTTTCATCCAGTCACTTTCTCCTCATTTGTTCTCTGATGCTCTTTTGCGATGCGTGAGGATATTCATCACTCTTTTCTCTGGGGGAGCTTGTCTTATCTTTATTTCACTCTGATCCGTCTAAGATTTGGAAAATGGATACACAGCTTCAAATATTTCTTGGGGATTTGTGGCTGTTTGCTGATTTGTCTTATTTGGGTTGCTGTTAAGATTGAAGTCCCTGAAGTGACTGAGCCAGAGGAGAAAGAAAAAGAACACAGGACTCCACTGTTAAAGCTTCTTTTCCAATATAAGATGATTAAAAAAACATTTTCTGAGAGATGGAAATGAAGACAGCTTGACTGACCTAGTATCAAATTCATGCATCCCTTTTATTTCTGCACCTTTTTCTTTTTACATTCTATCATAACTACAGAACCTGAGGCTGCTTTTTGGAAAATGCTAGAATGCAGGCACTTCAAAGTCTGCACCTCTGGTATGTTATCTTATCACAAATTTATTAATAGGAGTTTCTTCCGGATGCTTACGAGTTGTGTCAGTTTCAAGAGGGGTGAGTATGACAACATACCATCATGTTAGTGGTGAAAAGGCAGCTGTATATCACTTCATCCACTTGTGTGTTTAATGAAAAATGTTCTGAGTTTATGGTATGCACTAATATACAGTGCTTAATAACTGATATAAACTAAATTTGACATTAAAGGGGTAGTTTGGATTATTTTAAGTGGTGTTGTATGAGGTACTTATCTATAGTCAGTGTATCACCTACCTAGATGGCGGTCAGCACGCCCCCAGTTGGAAAAGCAGCAGGTGTAGAGGTGTAGGAAGCTGAGCAATGCACTGATGTGGATGGGTCAACAGCAAAATATATTTTAGCCACCCAAAAAAGGTCCATCTAAGAAGATCTATATCAAGTTTATGATATATTTCCCACTGTACCTTGCTGTGAAACAGCCTTTTCCGACAGGAAACCATTGTTATATAAGTTAAATATCACTCTCTCCAAAACTACAAGACTCCTTTGGATCTACTGCTGCCTCAATCTGTTAGTTTGTTCCTATTATTATATGGCTTTGGTGCTGTAAAATGTTAGTTCAGATTAACCAAAATCACATAATAACACAAACAAATTAACTGATCGAGGCAGTGGTAGACCAGCAACTCCTGTGTATTTTGACGTAAAATTGTTCTTTTTTTGAATGGAGTTTGGTTGAGCATGAGAGAGCAGTTCTTGGCTTTAATAATGATGGTTTTCTTGTTGGAATGGGCTGTCTGACAGCAAGGTAAAGCGGTGAAAATTTTCTCCTGATAAATACAGCGTACACTATAGCTGTTTTTTTTAAGCCTGCCTTTTTAAAGTGGCTAAAATACATTTTGCTGCTGAATCTGTCCACAGTGGTACATAGCTTAAGCCCCTTTTCACTGGACAAAATTATCATTGGCTTATGTCTTCAGCAAACATGAAACAGTCAAATAAGGCAGACACCTGAAAGTACAAACAGCGACGCCAGAAAGAAACTGAAGTTCAAACACAGAGATTCAGTTAGAAGCAACAAAAGTCCTGAGAGCTGAACACGGAGACACTTTTTAAAACCTCCGTTTCTCCTGCACAGACATCTCAGTCTCTGTTTTCCAGCACACATCAGAAAAAAAACAAAAACCAAATGTAAAAAACCTGGATATAACTGCTAATTTTGGTGAAAAATGGTATTAACTATTGTGCTGGGACCTCTCTCTGTTTCTCCAAATTCAGGACCTGCCGACCGCCATCCACTGTAGGTAATAAACTTACAGTGGATAAGTACCTCAGACAACCCCACTTGGAATAATCCCAACTATCCCTTTAACACCAGTTGTTTTTAAACTACATTTCTTGCTGCGTCAAATGCTGTCAAAAGCACGAGGATCCTGCTAAGCTCCGTCTAATTCAGCCGCCGTACGGTACCTCGTCGTACCACGTGTGTCCATGTGTGTGAGTAGCCTCTGTCTGTATCTGGAGACCGGAAAAGTATGCAGATCCAAATCTCTCAGGAAGGCTGCCTTAATCCCCTCTTGTGTTGCATCCACATGAGACGGCTGCAAATGGAAATCAGCCCTTTTCTTTTTTTCTTTTTTTTTTTTCTCTACGGCGACTGCCTCAGACAAAAGGCGAGAGGTGCTCAGCAGGAAGTTAGAGATTTGATCATCAGACTAAAAAAGCTTTGTGGGTGTACATATTTTTTGCTTGGACCGTCTAACCGGCCTTATCAGAATTTTTTTCTTCTTTTCAATCGATTTAACTGCTCTCTTTGAAGTGCCTTAAGCTGCACATGCGAGGCGAGTGTTTTTTTATATACCTTTCTGAGAAAATGCTCTTTTCACGTTGGGAAAGACACTTGAATAGTGCAGGATATTAAACAGTTTAAATATTTCAGAGGATAAAATATAATTTTTGTCATTTCTGAATCTTACCCTAAATAATTTAGCTGTAAAATGAGAACTAAATAATATATATGTGTGATAAAAACATTATTAAACCATGGAGACACCGCTCTGAGCATCTTGAACTCCTGAGCTCCTCCTGCATGCTACGAATAAATGTTCAAATATCAGGCAAAAACAGAATCACCCAATGCTGGTTTCTTGTCGCATTGCCTTTTATCAGTCTCGTATTTTGTGTTTCAGGGATCTTCGGCCAGAAGTTGGAGGAAACTGTGCGGTATGAACGCCGGTTTGGGAACAAACTCGCCCCTATGCTGGTGGAGCAGTGTGTGGACTTCATCCGGCAGTGGGGCCTTCGGGAGGAGGGTCTGTTCAGGCTGCCAGGACAGGCCAACCTGGTCAAAGAGCTGCAGGATGCCTTCGACTGTGGAGAGAAACCCTCTTTTGATTGGTAAGGATACACAGGAGCGTACCGGCTGCTTGGTTTTCCTCCTCAGTGCATTTTAATGTGAAGGTGATATGTCAAGTTCTGCACCACTGAAACCTCACAGGTGCTCCTGTTGGCCTGGAACAAAACCACCAGGAGTTTACAACAAAAAAAAAAGACTTGAATGATGGAGGTTTTCAGTATCGACTTTGCATCAGAAACCTACATCACACAACAAAGACATTAGGAAAGATCCCTTGTGACAAACCATGAAACTTTGGAAAAAATATGAGAATGAATCAGGCTCCAAAGCAGAAGAATAAGAAAGACATTATAAGGGACATTTTCTCACCTACTTTTCGTTCTGAAGTGTAAAAGAAGTATCTTCTACGCCTGCATATAATGTACATTCAGAAATACATATAGAAAGAAGGATGAGACCCAATTAACACCTGGTTTAAAATGTGATCAGTACATGTTAATGCAAGGCGTAAATGCGTTGTGATCAGAATATGATCGGATCGGTATGACCACATCTGGAGGTAGTCTGTTTGGATCTCGGGAGGTGTAAATGCAATCCGTGCAACATGCTGACGTCCGCATGCATCATCCCATTGATACAGTTCAGTCAGTCAACTCACGCCTTTTAAAATGTATATTGCAGCAGCAGAACATCAATACAGTGTGGCGTCTATGCTCTGACCTCATCACTCCACACAGATTATGTTTATATAGAGAAACTGAGGAGCGATGAGCAAATATCTTAAACCCCCTGTCGGAGCCTGCAGGTGGATGCTGAGGCGGTGGCGGGGCTGAAAGAACGGCCGGTGATACTGATGCAAGGCAGCAATGGCATCGACAGGCAGAGTGAGAGATGAGAGACGCTACATAGTTTAGGGTTTTAGCTAACTTTAAGTATAGATGCACCTCTAATCACTGATTACACATCTATTCTGTGCTGCACTGCATGAAAGAACCGCATGAAAAATGAAAGCAATACAGGTGGGAAATGAATGGTACAGTAAAAAAATAACTCTTTCTCTCTAACTCTCTTTGTCAACTCCCACAGGTGTTTTCACCTGACCTCTTCTCTGGGCTGTGTGCATTTAAAAAAAATCATTATTAAAAGGGGGGCAAAAAGCTCTCTGACACAGCTAGCTAGCTAACTATCCAAGACATTTGTACCATCTATGCCCGTCTCATAACTGTCCAAAAACGATGCTAAACGAAGTTTATGTGCTTCTACAGAGGAGGGGGTGGGGTGGGTAAATAAAAGTGGATGGTGATGCACAGCTAATAAATTGCGATTGTTTCCCCCCACTTTGGACTCTATGTCCTTCTGTTCTCTCACTGCTATAAATATGTTTTGCTGTTTGGTGTTAATTCTCATGTCAAAGTTAATCATAGTGGAGCTTGATGTGAAAAATTCATGTAGCTTTTCTTCTCTCTTGCATGCAAGTCAACTGTTTTTGGTGATTCCATTGAAAAGTCACATAATACCATCACACTAGTGGTTTAAATGCTGTTGTGACCAGGCATTTAAGGCAGGACAGTTTACATTATTTTACACCTTGGGCAGAGGTCTAATCAGTCTAAACAAGTGAAAACACCTGTGTAAGTGTTCATTCATATTTGTGCAGATGTTAGTGGGTGAAAAAAGCTTTAATTTTTGGTAGGATTTTGAAATGGAGACAAGAAGGTAAAATCCTAAACTCAAGTTGTAATCTGTCAGTACAAATTCTCCACAGTCTTAAAATTCTGCCGGCAACTTGCACTCTGCCTTAATATTATGTGGCGCGTAGGTGGCTGCACTGAAAGACTGAGAGCCGTTTTATAATGCGACAACCTTCATCCATAACTGAGGATGACAGAGAGGTGCATGAGCGATGGCACGCACCACCTTCACATCTCCTTTTCTCTGCTCTTCCTCCCTCTTTCACTTCATCCGCCTCTCTCTCCATGTCCTCTGATCGCCATAAATAAAACGTGGACAGGTCAGGGTCCGATCTATATATCAACACTTTACCACATCCTGACAGATCTCTGCTCGCCTTCTTCTGCTTCAGCAGCGACTCCTCTGTCTCTACCTGTTTGATTTTTGTTTCTAACTGTCCCTCACCGTGCCGATCCCCTCATTAGCTGTTGTAACCTCCTGCCTGCCTCACCGGCTGCCCCTCGTTGGCTCATTAGTGCCAACAGTTGAAATCCTCTTGCCTTGTGGCAGATCACCTACATGCTCTTGTTGTTGTTGCCTTTCTTGCTTTTGTTGTTACCTGTCTGCTTTTCTGTTCTTTATGTCCTGTTTGCTTGCTTTAATTTGCCCAATTGTCCCACATGAAGTTCTTTAGTGACCTCAGATAGCTAGTGATAAAGCCTTATGAAGCTTTGAGGTTTTCTTTTCTGCTTGGGCTAAAAAAGATTTGAAGTTTCAGGGCTTTAGACTCAGCCAACACATTGACATCTGGTGGTTTGTTAAACTTATAGCAGCCCTTCAAGACTTGGACTGAAGCACCACCACACCCCGGTGATATTAACAGTTTTAGTCTCATATGTGTGCAGTAAATGTCCAAAAAGCCTGTGTGTTATTAAATTTGTATACTTCTGTTCAGAAGTGCTGGAATAAATCTAGATGATATTGTGCAATATGTTGCAGAAAAATAATTCTGCGTTGTCCAAAAAGCAACACAAAACAGGCTCATATTTTTATTATCTGATATTTATCTGATGTTATGTACTGTCTATGAGTCAGATGCATATGAGACGGATGACTGAAAATGCAGCAAAAACACCTCCCATGTACACAAGAATACTTCTGAACCAAACACAGCTAAGTGACAACTTTTCTCTCGCAAATCAAACCAAAACTCGCTGAGCAAAGTCGACAAAGGCCTGAGGAGTCCAGAGGGTGACGTGGAAGAAAAAGAAAAGTAGAACCAAGTGAGGAGCAACTTGATTAAATCCAGCATTATTTCAGCAGACATATGATGTGAATAGAGAGTGATAATTACCTGGTTTCATGAGGAAATGTTCCCATCCTCATGAATGTACATTGCCAAATTTCTCAATTATTCTCCTCTCTTCTTATGCCACTAATGTGCCAACCACATTGTTTAGCTTTAAAACTTTCAAAACTCTCAAACCGAATGAAGCACTTTCCAAAGCACCAGTGATGTGTGAAGCTTCGTCCGTCATTAGTCAGCGACTTCACAGGAATGAGACTTCAGAGCTTCAGTATCATCCATCGATCTCTACAAAGTTGAGTTGATTAGTCATTAAAGCAAAAGTTCAACGTTTTTGGAAATACTCCACTCACATATCTGTTAAATATAACACTACAGTCAGCTGCCGGTTTGCTTAGCTTAGCACAAAGGCTGGAAACAGCTTTGATCAGTAACTTTCTGACAAGGGATAGTATTAGAAATAGTACATAACCCAGTGTAAAGTACTAACACATTAGCGAAACAAGATTTAAGGTGTTAATTAGTGAGCTATAGACCCTTTTAGAGCCGACGTCATCGAAAAGCTGTGCACGCATTTTGGCAACAGAGGTAACGGTCTCCCCCAGTCATCCAGACGAGTTATCAAGCTGCAAAGGTTGAATTAAAATTCATTTTATCAGCAGCAAAATCACCAAAATGTCTGTTTGATGAGTACATGATACTTCAGAATCGATATTCTAGCTGGTCGATACAAGTTGTTCAAAATTCCAACAGGATTATGACCGTTTCAGAGCGAACCGATGGCGTATAAAGTGTGTTGACTGGACTGAGGACGAGATCAAAACTGCTCGTGTTTGCAGCGGCCCATTGACAAGCTGTTGTGGTCCGCCGTACTTCCGTTTCTAAGTTTCGCGCATTGCTTTCTCATTGTTTTAGTGCTGGACAGAACCAAGCTAACTGTTTCCAGGCTTTGTGCTAAGCTAAGCTAAATGACTATTGTCTGGATGCACTACAACAAGTTTTTGTAAGCCTTGAAAAAGACTAAACTGGATCCAGGCAATAAGACATGAGGTGTCAGAAGGAAGAACGTTGAAGAAGGTTGAAGCTAACTAAGCTATGAACAGTCTGGTTTTGATCTTTTTTAGTTTGATTTGATTAAATTGTTGTAAATATCAGTGTATTTCTTCTGTGTGCTTTCGTGTCATTTCTAGCAAGCTAGCTAGATAAGTAAGGTAAGGAGAAGGGACACTGAGACGTTGACAATAATGAGTTTGTCAATACAACTTTTTTTCTCTGGTAGACATAGGTTGCTGAAATAATCCCTTGACATGCTGAAATCAAATGTTTTTCCGCTAGCTACAGGCATTGTTTTCCCTTCCGTGGGAGAGAATGACACGTTGCACTCTGTCTCTGTTCCTTTCACAAATTGAAGTGCTTTGTTTTCTCTCATTATGGTATTTGCATTATTTTTCTTTTCCCATTCCACCCACACCCAACGGTCCTCTCGCTGCAGGAGTGCCGATGTTGATTTGTGTTTGCCTACGTGCCATCTACCCATAATAAATAATAACCTCAACCCTCCCACATTTTCTCCGTCTCCCCTGTCTCTCCAAGTAACACAGATGTGCATACAGTAGCCTCTTTACTGAAGCTGTATCTCAGAGAGCTGCCGGAGCCCGTCATCCCCTTCCACAAGTATGATGAGTTCCTGGCCTGCGCCAAGCTTCTCAGCAAAGATGATGAAACGGTGAGAAAGAGCACTGCCTCTCACACACTTTATTCCTCTTTTTTTTTAAGTTTTTAAAGTTCAGTTCATGTGTCCACCGAAGTTAGTACTGAAAAGCTCCACCAAGAAGTCCTGCTCCGTGGCAATAAAAGTGACCTCTTGCTGTGCAGTCATCCATGCTCTGCTCCGCTGTTTCTCTCACAATGATTTTGTTGTGCCTGTCTTGACTTCTAACATCTAAATAGGATTTCTTTCACACTATCAGACGCGAATCACAGCAGGAGGCGAGTCTTTTGCTTTCTCACAGTGTTCAAAACATCTTTCTTTCATTTTCACTTAAAGGGATAGTTCAGATTATTTGAAGTGGGGTTGTGTGAGGTCCTTATCGATATCGACTGTATTACCTACAGTAGATGACGGTTGGCACGCCACCAGTTTGGAGAAGCAGACAGGAGCACCAGCACTGAAGCTAAGCAAAGTACTGCTGTGGACGGGGTCAGCAACAAAACATGTTTTATCCACTTGAAAAAACAGTTTAAGTGTATGCTATATTTAGAATTTTCACCACCTTATGCTGTTGTCAAACTCTCTTTTCCAATGGGAAGCCACTGTTTTACAAGCTAGATATCACTGTCTCCAACCCAACCAGAGTCTATGGACAAAATCAGTAATTTTACTTCGCAGAACTGACAGTTCCTCATCTAATCCCTGCCCTGATTGGTTAGCTAGTTTGTGTTACTGTGTGACTTCTGTGTTTTAAAAGGTTAGTTTGGATTCACCAGTCACACAGTAACACAAACTGAGTAAATGTTTAAGGCAGCAGTAAATCAGCAACTGCAGGGTAAAACTGCTGTTTTTCTTAAAGGTGTCTGGTTGCCTTCAAAAGAGCAATAAAGGCTGTCTGAGAGCAAGGTGAAGCAGTGAAAATATTCTAAATATAGCTTACACGTCAACTGATAATGCCTTGTGTGTTCTTCTATACAAGTCTAGACATTTGTTTTAATACCTCAAGTGTAGATTAGAGGTTTCCTTGAAGAAGAAGGAACACAGTAAGCAGGATTCACAATATTCTTGAAAAAAAAAATGCTGTTTGCCAGTGGATTTCCACAGGTTTTTGGTTGTGAGTAATCCCAGAGATAGAAAGTCTATAAATCACCATATTGTTTAATAATTACTAATTTATTTCCATTTGATTTAGAGTAAACATACTTTTATACACACACATCAGGAAGTGAAAGGAATAATTTCGGGTTCTTTGTTTTTAAATGAAACATGATTAATCTTTTTAGTCAATTAGTTGAGCTCTCTGAAAAAAATAAATCGTTGCTTTCATAAAAATCTTTTAACAAGCCTGACGAATTGCTGAGAAAAACATGTTTTCTGACTTAATGTTCATCTTGTAGTTGCCAGTTTCTCAGGCTCTGTTGAATATGTGTTTTTTTTTTTTTTTTTGTCTCATTTTCACTGAGTGAGTCACTGAGCTTTTCTCTATGGCCTTGTTCAGACAGCCCAAATCCATTTTTTGGCACATCAAGCAAAACAAAAAGAAAAAAAAAAGAGAGAGAGAGAAAAAAAAACAAACATGAAATGCAATTTTTGCAAATCAGATCCCAGCCTCATTTGGAGGTGGTTTTTTAAATGTGATTCCAAATGGATTTCTACAGATGCGTCTCAGGCTGGATGCTCCGGTCGAGCACATCTGATTTCAGACTGTCCTTTGTGTCACTCACAACACAACGCGCAATGACAACGTCAAATCAGAGTGACTGAGCAGAACTGATGCTGCTGCTGGCAGAACAGTGTGAATGACAACAGTCCTTGTACAGATGCTGAAATAAATTGATGGAGGAAGAGCTCTGCACAGACATGACAGCATGATTGCATGGAGGGTGAGATGATGGATCCACATTTCTTTTGCCTCCGCGATGGAAAACCACATCCCCGGGGTAGTTACTGATGCCTTCGTTGTTACCACAGCAACCATGCAGTTCGGTCGGTGACGTCTGGACACACAAATCTGATCTGATCACTTGCAAATAGCAGCAGACGGTCTTCTTAAAGATTTGATTTGAGAAACTGATATGCCCGCAGTCTGAACGAAGCCTGTTTGTCTGTAGGTGTGATTTGATATATGTATGAATTGATACGATTTATTGTTCCTGTTGAATTCATGTGACCTGAAATGTGTCCGTCTTCTGCAGGGTTTGAAGGAGTTGAGAAGGCTTGTTGAATGTCTACCTCCAGTGAACTACAACCTACTCAAGTACATCTGCAGGTATTTATTGGTTGTTGGTGTGGATGGATAATATTTCCAATTTGTGAGTTTTATCAAACAGTAAAAAGTTGATTTGTGTTTCTCAGATTTCTAGATGAAGTCCAGTCATATTCAGGAGTGAATAAAATGAGCGTCCAAAACTTGGCCACAGTCTTTGGGCCAAATATCTTGAGGCCGAAGGTTGAGGATCCAGTAGCCATTATGGAAGGTCAGTATTCATGCTAGTTGTGTGTGTGTGTTGTGTGTCTTGCTTTCTGATATTTCTTTATGTTGAGCATAAAGGGCAACTTCAGTATTTCTCAACCTGGACAGTGTTTCCCATGTTTTTGTGCGGAAGTGACAAACAGGGACAACAACTTTTTAAATTGACCAATTTTATCTCTCTGGTCTACGGCTGCCTCAATCGGTTAATTTGTGTTATTGTGTGACTTAAATGGTTTGCACCAACAAAGATTAATTTGATCTAAGAGTAGTTCCAATCAAAATGTAACGAAACTAGGTTTAAAAATTTAGATCTGTTGCACAGTTGAAACACAATCTCAGTTGAGTAAATCAAACTTTAGTGATGTAAACTGAAAAGAGTTTAATCAATATGGAGATGCTTGCTTACCCAAATTGAAATTCATAAGTAAACTAGAAGAGTGCACTCAGTAGAGTGCAGATCCCCACCAGGCAACAGGTGGTGAAGCACCTACTGCAATACCACCACAACTGCCAGATACAACCAGCAGAGAGTCATCAATATTAACATGACCCCCAACACAACCAAAAAAATGTGTTTAGTGAGGTCGCTGTGACCTTTGACCACCAAAATCTAAATCATTTCATCTTTGGGTTTAAGTGAACATTTGTGCAATTCCCTAAGAGACATTGTGTTCACAAGAATGGGATGACCTAAAAACATAAAGCCTCCGGCCATTAAAAAAAAAAAAGTCATAAAAGTTACTAAAAAAAAACAGGTTTTTCAGGAATTCTGAATCAAAGACTACCGTCAGCATACAGAAGCAATTACGTTATCCCCTCCCAGCTTACATCAGGTGGAAATAAAAATGTATTTGAGTGCTGCCGGGACCTAGTAAGTAAGTAACTAGTAAGTATAAAAGAGGTGAGGAAACAGTGAACTTTTGGTTGCTCTATTCCTTAACAAAACACGCATTGTTTGCTAGCTACCTAAAAGGTTTAAAAAAAAGTCACACTGGTTGCTTGGTAAAAACTTGGCGTAGTTAGCCTATTCATGATAGCTCACTAGAGAAGCTCTAATTTCCCCTCCTTTGAGAAAAACCTGATGTTCAATTTAGAGTCTGGTCGCTTTAAACGGAGCAACACACAGCTGTTTCTGGATAAACGAAAAGGTCTCTGTGGCGATCCTTTCCATAATATTGTCAGACACTTGTAATAACTGTCTGAGCTTGAAAGCGGCAAAACAAGCACTTTTAGTGGATGTACTTTGCAGCACTCTCGCTCAATACTGGACCAATTTCAAAAATTGCTGTTCCCATTACTTCATCACTTTGACAGAGAAACATTGGAAAATAGGGTCCAGGTTAGACAAAACTGAAGTTACAAAAGTAAAGATGATAATTTATGCTCTCATGTTGTCAGGTACTGTTCTGGTCCAGCAGCTCATGGCCGTTCTGATTGGCCGGCACGATGTGCTGTTCCCTCGGGATGAGGACAGCCCCACGGCGCTCGAGCTCGTCAACAACAACAACATCGAACTACAGCGGCGACAAGCCACTACAGCTACCTCCGCCATCACCACAGTGTCTCAGAACGCTGAGAACAACAACACGCAGGTGGTGCGGCAGTGTGTCTGGGAAGCACCTGAATCTCCTTCGCACCGGCAACACGTAGACAACAGTGGCTCCCCGCGATCAGCCAGCCCTCGTAATGGTGTTATAGGACGGTTTGACATCACCCGCAGCCCGCCGCTGACTGTTAAAAAGAACCCAGCTTTCAGTAAAGGCAGTGGGATTGTTACAAACGGCTCTTTCAGTTCCTCGCCCTCCTCAGACCCCAGTCAAGACAAGAACCAGACGCTGACTGGCGGTGGGAGTTTACCAGTGCGGCGCAGCGGGACGCTCAAAGGCTCTGGCACGAAAATGGGCACCAGCGGCGTGACGAGTGCGAACACCATCGGAGGGAACGGGACTGGAGTCGTACGCATGGGCATTTCCAGCACCGATGTGGTCACGGGGGGTCTAAACAGCCGCAATGGCCTCTGGGTGCCAAACGGCTGCGTCACGTTACGCGAAAACAACAAAACACGCGACTGCTCCAACGGGGATCAAATGACCAATCAGAACCGCCTGTCCACGTACGACAACGTCCAGTTAAACCATCAGAACCTGCAGCAGCAGAACCAGATCACCAGCACGTGTCTGAACAGCAGCTGCGAGGACAAGCAGAGCGTCGACAGTGCCACCTGGTCCACCTCCTCCTGTGAAATCTCTCTCCCCGACAACTCCACCTCCTGTCGCTCCTCCACCACCACCTGCCCTGAGCAGGACTTCTACGGAGGACACTACGAAGACCTGGACGGACCAACGCAGGACAGTGAGCATCCTCAGTCGGGCGGAGGAGGAGGAGGAGAGGGGGAGGGCAGGAACAGCAACAGAGAAGGGAGCGGAGACGGAGCAGGGCGGAGCAGTCGGGGCACCAGCAGCAGTGATAACAGTGAAGGTTTCACGGTCGGTAACGGACCGGGCAGTCACAGCGCTCTGCACAGTTTAGTGGCCAGTCTTAAACAGGAGATGCACAAGCAGAAGAACGAGTACGAGGCCAGGATAAAGAGGTACGATGTGGAAAAGTAATGTTTTATGATGCCATGAGGTGGACTTTTGAAGCAACCTTCAACATATTTTATAGTAACTTCTGCATTAAGCGCAAAACATTAAACAATTTCTTTAAAGATGACAGAAAAAGGGAGTCTCATACTTAAATCTCTATGGTGCTACACTGTCATTTGTCATTACCTGTTCAGTGAATCCTGCCTGTTCTCCTAACCCGCCTAACCTCTTTTGCAGCTTGGAGCAGCGAAACCTGGAGCTGGAGACAGAGATGGTGAGCCTCCACGAGGAGCTGGACCAGGAGAGGAAGAAGTACACCATGGCGGAGATCAAGCTGCGCAACGCCGAGCGCGCCAAGGACGACGCTGAGAGGCGAAACCAGATGCTGCAGAAAGAGATGGAACAGTTTTTCTCCACGTTTAGCGACCTCACTGCAACCGGCACCGCGGCAGCCACAGACCCCCGCCGACCAGATCGCAACAACCCCATCTGGATACAGTGAGGGAAGGCGGGGCTGAAAGACTGGAAATGGTTTATTATTATACGATGTGAACGTTACGAGGGCTCCAAACAGGATTTGGCTGCTGGTTGTAGAGGGCAAGTTGGGAAGTGACACTGCAAAGGTTAATGGCATGTTTTAATTTAAGAAACAGGAGGTGTAAGGCTATAATGTCAGCCGTCTGTATAAATGTAGACATCACCTGGAGTGATGCCACACTGACATTATCTGTAAATACAGATATTATCTGTAAATACAGTGTTATTTAAACAGCTCACAGACACTCTCCAACCTGCTCAGAAACTGTGGTGGGAATCACTCATCTGACTGGGAAGTGGAGTAAAGACAGTTCACCACAGTCTTGATGATACACAGTACTACTATTGTTTTACTTTAGCCCCGGAGAGCAATATCTACAGAAGCCCAGAGAGGCAAGTGTGATCCATTTTTTAAGTCTGGTCTAAATTGTTTTCTCTCCTGTATTTATGAGAACAGGTGAAAAAAAAAGGTTTTGCCTTAAATGAATTAAATTAAAGTTCCTTAAGTGTTTTTTGTCATCTGTGAAACAGTCGGGGAATTAAAAGTTTTGGCAGATAAAAAATGTCATGTTTTCTTTCAGGGGAGTTCATGTACATGACAGTTAAGTTACATAACTTGTGTGAACCTTGTGTTTTGAGTTGCGTGGAGAAATTACCATGGTGACTGCAAATGAAATTTACAACTTCTGACCTCCAAGTGTTCCAGGTGCACAACACAGAATGAAAACACAAAAAACATGTCTGACCGTGACAAATTTCTTTGGCAAAAGTTCACACAAAGGAACTCTCTGCAGTGCAGCATAAACAAAACAGAGGAGGAAACCCTGACGAGCCACCCAATAACCTAGGTGTCATATTTTGACATGAATTTACATGCAGACGTGTTTTTACTATAGAATAGTATGCATAAATTTAGTTAAATACAAGTAAATATAATTAATGTTGCTCTTTAGTTGATATTTTTCTATTTACAAGGGTGCTGCCATTTTTGTGCAACATCAGGCAACTTCTTCTTCATGAAGTTTGGATAGATGGATTTTGATTTGTAGTTGCAACTCCATCTTTGAGTGGCGTTCCATTGTACTTTTCCCGGCACGAGATCGGAATTTTTTGACTTCTGAATTGTCTGGAATGCAGAATTGAAACTCACCTGGAAGAAAACATGAAAGCTTTTAGCCCTCTTCACAACACGGGCCGTGGTGCTCTTCAGCCTCCTGTGGTGGAAATGAGTATTACAACAACAAACACTTTAAAAAAATGACACCTGAAGTTGGTCAACATCCTCCTGGATCCCCATCTTTACATATATTTTAAATTTAATGAAGAAATTTTGTCAACTTTTGTATTTATTGTGACTTTGCTGTTCTGTTCTGTACACACATCTATCGTTGTCTATCCATTGCACCTCCTCTGAAACTCTCCCAGGGTTTCTTCCATTTTTTCCCTGTTAAAAGGTTTTTGGGGAGGAATTTTTCCTCACCCGATCAAGGCTCTAAGGACAAAGTGTGTCGTACACTGTACATATTGTAGAGTCGACTGAAGCAAATTGTGATTTTTGATATTAGGCTAAAAAGAAATCAGATTCACCTCTTTCACAGATGAAGAACAAGTTAAGGAGCTTATATAGATTATCCCGGCAAAACCTTTTTTTTTTTCCACTTGTTCTTAAGTCATAAACAAGCGGAAAAAAACAATTTAGACCAGACTATCTCAGACTTTTTCTCATTTGCTTCTCGGGCTTCCGTACGCACATCGGAACAAAGTCAAAACATTTAAAAAGGTTGTATTCAGAAAAAAAAGAAAAAAAATACCAACCTTGGATTCATAAAGACAATGAAAAAACTCCTCCTTATCTTACTTCACTTTAAAATTTAACCAGAACCATCTTATTGTTCAGTGTAATTCTGTATCTGCTCGTGTACATAGAGGGAAACAATGCAGAAAAACAGTGTCATATGTATGTAAAAAGAAATGAAAGTTAATACTTAAATGTTTATCTGATATTTAAGCAAAGTTATCAATGTGTGATATTTTATATTAAGACTTCTCCTTGCACTTACATGTTTGTTTAGTCTCTGCAAGGTGGTACTGAATGTTCTGTCGTCGATGTGTGTGCCATTTGAATTGGACAATATAATGTATATGTGCCTGTGCTTCTGTGCTGTTTTCATTTACCCCATGACCAAAAAAAAAAAAGAAAGAGCCTGTACTGTAAATATTTTATAGATAATCGTAGACACTACTTGTTAGTCTGCACTGTGGTTTGACGCATATTCAGACGGATGTGGCACGTGTTGAGTTGATACTGATTGAAGAATGTTTTGTAGCTCGTAAAAAAAAGTGAATTTTAAGACTTGCACGATGGGTCAGTGTCGTAAATCCCAGATAAAATGAAAATGTCATGAATTTAGAATTTCAGGTGACAAAGTGTACAAATTAAAGGGATAGTCCGGATTATTTGAAATGGGTTTGTATGAGATACTTGTTGATAGTTTAGTAATTTATGATGTATATAAAGGTTTTTGGCCAGAAATCTTTGTCCAAATCGATTATGGGTCTGCTTTAGAAAAGTAAGTCAGAGAGAATTTAATTTTTCCTGAACTAGAGCGTGCATTTCTTCATTTAGAAGCTTTGCCTTTCTGTCAGACAGCCTTTTCCCACAGGAAAATCCAAATGCTCTCTCTCATTCAACCACACTTCATTGACAAAATCAGTCATTTTACCTGACAGACCAGAGGAATTGTTGGTCTACCACTGCCTCAATGGTTAGTTAGTTTGTGTTATTGTGTGACTTTTGTGTTTTAAAGAGTTTGTTCGGATTCACCAAAGTCACACAATAACACAAAGCAAACTGAGCGATCGAGGCAACAGTACATCAGCAACTCCCAAGTTCTGAGAGATAAATTACTGATTTCACCTTTGGAGTCTGGTTGGTTTGGAGAGAGCAATATTTGGCTTATAGAACGGAAGTTTCCAGGTGTGAAAGGCTTTCTGACAGAAAGGTTAAAGTCATGAAAATATTCTAAATAAACTGATATTGACTTGGCCTCCTTTTTAGGTGTCTAAAATACGTTTTGCTGCTGATCCTGTCCACAGCAGAACACCGCTTAGCTTCTCCAAACTGTGGGTGTGCCGACCACCAGCTACTGTAGATAATACACTGACTATTGATCAGCACCTCATACTTCAAATAATCCAAACTATCCCTTTAACAGACATGCAGGTGACACTCTGCCTCTGAGAATATGAGATTCCAGTTTTAAAAATACTCTCCTGTAGTCTTGTGACAATTTATCCACTAGCTGACACAACTGGTTTTCTGCACAGAATAACAAGCTGCAGCGACAAAGTACCGACACTGAGTTGCGTTTGTGGGTCATAACTGTGAAAAAAAAAATGGGATTACAGCATCAAGTGTGCCAACATTGAGGACATTAACAGCCTGGATGCCCGATTCAGTAGCAAGCGGAGTTTGCATGATGGTGCATGAGTCCATGAGGGCCGGTGTACAGTAAATGAATGTCTGTAAAGTGACTGCATACTGATGATGAAGTGTATTTATGTAGCTTAAACCAAAATGTCTACACCTGATGTGGATTTGCTAATGGGTACAAAATCTGAGTGCAGACCTGAGCTCTGCTGGCGACTCTTCCTCTGAACACCAGGTCCCTTTTTTAACCTGCTGCTGGTCAATGCAGGACATCTGGAATGTGCACATGGAGTTTAAAATAAAAAAAATTTAAAAAAGTGCCTGAACAAGTGAAGGAGGGAGGGAGGGGAGGCCGAGCTTCTCATTTTGCACCCTTCACCGGGAAGTAATAGGCTTAAGCCGAGCTGACAGCGGCACCTCGTTCTGTGAATTCCACACAAAAGAGCAGATTATGGACACAGGGCAGGACGGAGAGAGGAGGAGGACTGGGATAGTGGAATATTTTCATGACATGATACTTGATACATAAAAGAACTTTAAAAAAAATGACTTAATATGAATAAAAATGCATTTTCATGTGAGTCTCCTTTTGTTATTTACTTTCTGAGCGCGCCTTTAAGGTTGCAATATTTTGATCCCTGTTAGTAAACTGAGTTACATTACAGCAGTGGTTCCCAAACGTTTTCTGGCATGTACTACTTTTTTCAGGGGTCTGCAGTCCCTACCCCACAATTTTGATCAATTATTAACAATAATTGGGGATGGAACTGATAAAAAAAAAGGATTCAAACATTGAATTTAAGTGAAATAAAGGTTAGAAGGATGGAATCAACAAACTCTTGTTTGTTTATTTCCCCTACATAGATCATATTCATCCGCGCCAACCTTTGCAGTGGCTCCACACCCCCCAGGAGGGCCGCCCCCCCAGTTTGGGAACCACTGCACTACAGAACAGATTTATAATAAGAGAAATAGAAGTAACAAGTATGTAGAAATGTGTGCATTATATTACAATATCTAACAGTAATAAAATAAAGAGAAAAACTGAAAATAATATATTAAAGTGACAATAATGCTGAAAACTGGGATCAATAAATAAGTTAAAATGCAAGAATATTATACGTTTGTGTATTAGGTGAAATGTGTGAGTGACATTAGGACTAGCCCAATTCTGATTTTCATTACAGATTATTTCTCAATTAAAAAATTAATAGTGTTTATAGTTTGTCAGATAATGATGCGCATTTTTCATGCTACAAACAGCCCAAAACTAAAAGATATTCAATTTACCAATGATATAACACAGACAGAAGCAGAAATTTAAAAAACTTGAACCATCGTTTTCTGCCACACTGTTGTGGATTCATTTTCTAATGCAGATGTTCCCCAATTTTTTGTCATTAATCCGCACAATAGATGCACATTAGACCACGGACGTCCAATTTGAGAGGATTTTGTCTTAAGAAATCCCCTCTGAGTGTTGTTTTTATTTTTAGGTTTGAAGATAATTAAGATCAAAATAGGATAATCAGATTAAATCAGGTCTTGACAAAAAGCAGTCCTGCTCAGGGACTTGCAACTTTGCCTACTATTACATTACACACTCATAACTTTGCCCGAGTATAAAGGTTACAGGTGAATCTGTACTGGTATATCATCTCGTGGTATATACGGTCATATTGCCCACTTCTAATATGAAAATAACGCTGAAGTGGGAAAAGGTCAGAGCGCTGGCTTTCATCTTGCGCCACCATTTGCTCTTGAACGCCAGCCTTCAGATGGTGAACTGAGAAGAGGCTGAAGCTGAATGAGAGTGTGTGTAGGTGGGTCTGCGTCACTGTGACAGTTTGGACAGATGGTTCCTGTTGAGAAACAAACACTCCAGGCGCGCAGAAATCAAACACATTGAATTGCAAATCACTGCAGGTGAAAGAAGAAAAAAAAAAAAGCACGCTGTCATCCAAGATCAAAGGTTTTGTTTATTTTCAATCACATACATATACTATTTTTACATACACAGTTCCTTTAAAATGTTGTGTTTACAGTAACAGCTTTCAGTAATTTTTTTTCATTTTCTTTTGCATTTGTTTTTGACTTTATTTGAAACGCTATAGCCTGAAGCTTTTGAGATCAGCGTGAAACAGATACAATTTCTCTTTATTTTATTTTTTTAAATTTTTCTTCAACCTGACAATGTCAAAAAGAATGATTCATTAAAACAGCACGGAGTAAAAGAAAACAAGAAGAAGAAGAGAAGGAATCGTAAAAGAATCGAAGAACAACATCACCTGATTCAGATGAGCTATACAGGGTTTTTCATCATCAGAGTAGAGTTCCACATTTAAGACTCTAAACATTTTTAGCATCACCTGACCCCTTTTGCAGTAGCTTGCCTCCCTGTCTGAGTGCAATAAAGTGGTTATTGCATTGTTGGATTGTTGTTATTTACAATGACTTGAACGAAAAAGAGGTGAAAAACAATAACGGTGGGGATCACAAGTACTGAGTCCAAAGATTTCATGTTGGCACAGCTGAGTACGAGATGTATCCTAACTTCATATTGGCAATAATATCATGGCTGCATGATGAGTCAGCCAAATAACAGACTGACACACAGGAATTTGGTTCCACTAGAGATCATTTTTAAGTCCCTCGTGGCACAAATTAGGAGCAGGATCGGTACTCGACACATTTCTAATTCTAAGCTTTAAGTGACTGAACATGAATACACACATGAACTACTTCCAAACACATGACTGCACCGACTCTTCCATCAAACATTCTTAAATAAAGCGAATCCCACAAAAAGTCCCGATCGTGTATTGAAAGGAAAATCCGTACCGACCTTACAGACAGTTTGTGTTCAGTGCTGGTTAATCTGAAGTCGCACGCACCACACACACACTGATGACGGAGCAGAGCAGCAATGATGTGAGTGAAACAATTCTTTTCTACATTCAGTGCTGACAACCCAGCTAAAATTATCTCCGCTTCCAAAAAGCACCTTTTTTTTATTATCACAACAGAATTGTCTGGAGGGATGTTTTATTTTAAAAAATATCACATTCAGAGACAGAAAAAAAAAAGAGAATCTCAGTATTTGTACTCAGTGACCAGAACATGTAAAAGAGAGGAAAAGAACAATAATGTAGTTGAGATGGTTAAAAATGCCCTGTATTGTAACTGCAACAGTACTGTGAGTATTTGTGTTGTAGGAGTCGTTTCAAACAGTACAGACCCCTTTGTGAGAAATTCATCAAAACACAAAGATTTTCAAAGTTGCACCCTGTTTTTGAAGGATTGCCCTGGCCAGACCCTGAACAGAAAGCCAAGCTAGCCGTATAGCTTATTCTGGAGACGCCGCCCCTCAGTTACCCTCTCTTAGCTCTGTGAAGGTACTGTTAAGTCTGTAAGTGTGTGGTTCACTGTACACAAGCCACAGGCATGAACGAGTGTTAACAAAGTAGCTAGACGAGGTTATGGATATAATCTTGGTGGATAGATGTTGAGACGTTGCATGTACAGCGACAGCAGCGCTTTCAGTAGACTCCATGCACTAAATACTGCGCTGTAGCAGAGATACAGTAGACTGAGTCGCACCAACAAAGATTATTTTAATCTAATATGAGTTCTAAACTAGTAAAACTAGTAAAAAAAAAAAAAAAAAAAAAAAAAAAAGCTGAAACGTTAATTACATTGCGCTGTTTGCTAGTGAGCTAAAACTTTATAAGACGTGAAGTCTGTTTGCTAGCCAGTAAAAGTTTTGACAAAACATTAAATTGTTTGCGAGCTAGCCAAGCTTTAAAATTTGGTGACAAATAAATTTAAAGTTAAACCAGGCTTTAATTGGGTTTAAAAATAATCCTTGTTGGTGCAACCCAGCCTTTGACTGGTAAATGACCTGTTAAAAAACAAATATGTAAACAGTGCAGTCATCACATCTCCTCAAAGATGTTTTAACATCATTTAAATGACTGTTAATTGAACCCTTATTCTAAACTTTGTGGACTTACTGTGTGAGCCATGCAAGTTCCATTAATAGGAAATGTGTTGATATTCATATAAACTGTTGTAAATGGTGTTTTTGACGTGTTAGAAACAAACACAATGTCCCACTTGGTTTCACTGAGGGACATAGAATGCATCCTTGATTGTGTCCTTTGTCTAGAAACCATTTTCCTATGTTACCTGATTGTCAAGTGATAAACCACCATGAGACAGGTAAAGTAAGACAGATAAAGTAAGGCTGCAACTTTCATTATTCTCATTACTTTCAGTATCGATTAATCTGCCAGTTATTTTTTACAATTCATCAATTCATCATTTAGTCAATAAAATGTCAAAAAATTGTGAAAAACACTCATCATAATTTCCCGAAACCCAGCATGATGTCTTCAAGTCGCTTCTTTTGTCCAACCAACAGTCCAAAACCCAAAGACTCTTGTTTTATTATCATAAATGACAAAGAAAAGCAGCAAATCCTTACATTTAAGAAGCTGGACGAAGCAAATGTTTGACTTTTTTTGCTTGAAAAATGACTGAAATGATTAATCGATTATCAAAATAGTTGGCAACTAATTGTCTTATTTGTTATTCATTGCAGCTCTGAAGTAAAGTGAGAAGTAGTCTGTTTGTTTTGCTCACACAAACACGGCCCACTGTTCCTAAAAGTTTCAATCCACCAGCAGAATTATTGCAACAGAAAGAATTTGTTTACTGAGAAAATCTGATTTCTTGTTAAAGGTTCTTTGCCTGTAAACCCACCAAACCTGCATGAGAACATGAAATATGGCAGTGGAAACCAAGATAATAAGAAATTCCTTTCTGAATTCCTTTCTAACTAAGCATAAATAATATTTACACAAACCAACACCTAATCGATCACCTACTTGGTTTCTAGTTTGAGCATGAAAGCATGAGAAAAATCTATAGTATTACAATCAACCATTGCATATTAACAACCGTAGCTAAAAGTGTTTCGAGTGGTGAAGATAAACTATGTTTTCAAAGGGATGGAGATCAAATGGTCCTGGTTCTGGGTACCAAACATACTGTACATGTTCTTTTCTTAATTTTAAAGAGAGAAATAGAGCTGCCGTGCCTTTGCCGGTTCAATGCAAACAATGCATGTAAGGAGTTTGTGTGTGTGTGTGTGCTGGTGTCCCAGTTTGAGAAACTCTGGTCACACTATTTTATGGAGATTGATTCAGCTTGAAGGTGAAAATTAAATGAAATCAATATGCAAAATGGCAGAAAACCATTCATGTTATGTAAAATTAGCATATTAAGAGCATAAGTATGCCTTAAGCCATACAATCTGAGGAAAGCCGTTTGATTTTCACACCACAAAACTCCACAATCAGTGGCTAAAACCAAAGTTAAAAGCGCAACATCATCTTTTTCTTAAATATTCCCACCAAATTTGGTGGCCTGCGGGGGGAGGGGTTGGATAGTTTTAAGGCAGAAAAAGAAGAAGAAGAAGCAGAGGAAAAAATACCAAAAATAATATAAGTTCTGCACTTTGCAATGCTTCATTCCAAAAGGCACTTGCCATATTCAGGTTCCATCTATCAAAATAAATAAATCAATAAATAATTCTTCCAGCTAAGAAATAATGTCAAAAATATAACTGTTGGAAATCCTCTGTCCAGTTCCTGTTTTATTTATGGCATGAGCTATTGTGTACACTGTAAAAAAAAAAAAAAAGTTGAGAAAAACTCATTAAAGGCAACAGTCTTCATTAGATTTTTCAGCTTTAAACTTTTAAATAGTTTAATATTTTCAGTTGCAGCCATTTTCATTTTGAAGCACTCAAATCAGGCTCACAGCTCGCTGCGAACAATTTTTGAAATGCAGATTTTTCGGGTTTCTAAAACTCAAAGATTCAAGTTTATCTAAAGAGGAAAAGTAAATTATCATAAGAAATACAGGTCAGCAGAACTTCTGGTTTATTTCAAAAATTTAGTGAAGCCAGCTGTCTTGAAATTATGAGTTGTTTGCTGGCTAGATAAGAAGTTAGTTAGCCCAGAAACTTGTCAAAACTAATTTATTTCAAACATAAGAGACTGAGTTTGACTTAGAACTCAAAAATTTAGTGAAGCCAGATGCTTTGAAATAATGAGTTTTCTCAACTTTTTTTTTTTTTACAGTGTAGTGAAATGTTATACACGAGTTTACGTTGCTACGTGGTTAACACTCATCAGCCGCCTTTAAACTACCAACTGTACCGTTCGTATCTCTTTCTAGAAGCCCTCTGTGTTTCAGTCAAATAAATAAGAATAGTCTCCGTGGTAACGCCACAGTGAAACAGACCAACCTCCCGTGCCTATGAGGGGTTAATGGTACACAATGACATGCAGGGCTGTGGGCCAGCCCGTGGGGTGGTGGAGGGACCGATCATACACTGCCAGGAGAAATAAAAGGGACATTACACACAAATCAGACCTTTTAAAAGTCTGAGCACAATCAAAATAATTCACTCTACTGAGTGTACTGACCCTTTAAGTCCCGAACTCAGCCCTGACATTTACTCAATGTCTTAATGGCTTGCCTGTGGTTCACAAACACGCACGCACACACACACACACTCTCTTACACACACACACACACACACACACACACAGTCCTATCCTGTGACCAGACCCCACATGTCTGGAGTTAGTTTACATCGTATATAAACAAAAGTCTCTATACAGACTCATTTTAGCATACAGTGAGATTAGCATCGTTTTAAATCTAATCATGCAGGACTACAGCGATAGGCAGGGGGGCAACTGAGGTGGAAAGCAGTGATGTGGCAAGGTGCGCTAGTCAGAAAAAAACTCCCAGTGTACTGGCCGTCAGTCCCACTCTGTGTGCCCTTCAGCTGTACAGAATTACAGTATTTACAGGTAGCGCAGGGGGCGCCGCTCGGGGTGGGAGCGACTACGTATCCCTGCAGAGTAACCACATAGAAACACACAAATCAGGCAACCTTACGTCGGGGATTGTGTCGGGGAAGCCTAGAGGTTAAAATACAGCAGTGTCATCGTTACATAAGGGTTGGATAAAGGGGGGAAATGGTGTACGGAGAATGTTATTGTACAGAAGTAGCGATGAGCAAAATGGCAGCCCACCTTGCCACAATGATTGGAGCATAAATGCTTTTGTAAGGATTTGGGAGACCAGCAGCCAGCCAATATGCACTTTTACAGGAGATGCAAGTCTAAGCATTTGGTCGTTTTTGTCTGGATGCCATATACAAGATATGTGGGGTAATATAAGCAAAGCAACTAGAGGATCATTAACATATATCTCAGCTCATTTACTTCAGTTTATATACCACCGCTGTTTTTGAATGACAATGCACAGGCTTTAGATTTCATCATGTCAGATTCTCATGTTTTTGTTCTTAATATATTCGTTTTGATCTTTACTCTTTTTTTTTTTTATATTTTCAGTTGGGTGTTTCAGGTTCTTCAGCGTCGGAAGAACATGGGGTTGCGCAGGCAGGCGGCTAGTCACCTGCAACACCCCAGGGGTCCTGCAGAGGTCTCCAGGCTGCTGTCAGTGTCTGATGCCAGGGTCTGGTCGGTGGACATGGAGGAGATGTCGTTGATGGAGGAGGAGGGAGGGAGGCTCTCGCTGCTGTTCACGGCTGCACCTGTGCTAAGGGAATCAACAGCAGCAGGGGGTTACAACGTAAAAGAGTCCTGGACAAAGACAGGCGCAGAAAAACAACCAATCAGAAGAGACATTTTTGTGAGTGGCTGAGTTTGTTCCATGACATCGAGACGTCAACAACATCAACATCACCTGTGAGACAAAACAATCATATTGTGTCTGTGAGGAGACAGGCGTAAAGAAAGATTTGGGTCCAGTGGATTTCACAGGAAAGATCGTCAAAGGCTGCCGTGTTTCACCCGTAAGAGTGGAGTCCAGACGGAAACCAGACCCAAAATGGCGGCCGTCTGGTCACAATCTTTCTCATACTACAGCTAATCAGTATTTCATCAACGCTGCCTTTGATCTGCGTGTGTGTTCAGATGCCATTTCCTTTTTTTGACTTTCACTGCCAAATACCAGCAAATAGCTACTTTATAGTGATGCATTTCAGTCGTTCTAAGATAGGTATGGTTCAGGTTTTATGGCGTAAATCAAGTTATTGCGTTTTGATGTCATAAACATTGTGTCAGTATGGCAGCATTTATGATTTATGTATCCCAAAAGTGGTCCGCTATGTCCAGGCCTGGTGGAAAGCAACACCTCTGGCATTTACCCTTTGTTAAATAACAATCCGATTTTCTCATATTGATCGTGTTTTGAAGTCAAAGGTGGAGGCGGCCGGCAGTAAACTTTTTGAGATTTCATTACAGAACTCTTAATTCGCTCTACTCAGCTGCTATTCTGTCATTAGTAATGAGATTAACACTCCATTAAAGACCCCGTTTGATAGCTTTCTTGCACAAACTGACTCTCTCTCTCTATGCGGAAGGTTTTTGAGTATTAATGGAGGTTTGGAGGCCGACACATCCCTTCAATGTTGCGTGGATCTGGGGACGACCCTTGGACTGGCAGACGTTTTCAAAAAAAGAAGGAACAGGAGGCATCAAAAAACCACGCAGCTCAGCCTCTGTGGGTTTGATGGCACTTTCATCAAACCCTCAGCAAGCGGGTTCATTCTCTTTGATAAGTTTATGAACTAATCAATAGAAGAATGAGCAGGCTGCTTTAGCCATTTGAGCTGGAAGAGTAAAGCCTAATTAAAAAGCATAAAGATTAGAATACAAAGGTATTGCCAATATGAAGAAATCGCTTAAACAGACACTTTTACTTCCAAGCGGTTGTCCTGTAATTTCCACAGAGGACATGTACAGTGCAGGCGAACTATAAATCTGCTGTTTGTGTCTGCTCCCTGTGGGAGGTAATTGCTTAATGGAGACTGGTGGGCACTCGAGCTGACCCAAAATAAAACAGAGAACAAAGCAGGATTAATGGCCGGCTTTAACTCCAGCAGCCACTTCACTTTAAAGTTTACTTACAGTAAACACATGAGAAATATCTGTTAAAAGTCACCATGCGAATGCAGCATGAGTCTAAATCTTGAAAGATGATTTGAACATAAAGTAATTTTAAGAAAGATGACTAAAATGGGAGATTAATTAAGCTTTTAAATAATAAATGAACTAATCTTGGGAAAGAAACTCTGGCTGTGATGTCGGATTATAACTCTTGTGGTGTGCTGCTTGGCACTAAACCAGTTCTCAGTCTTGTGCTGCACAGCCGCCTCCTGCACTCAGTGAACTACTTTCCCGTCTTTTGATATTTCCAGAGATTTTAAAGGTTCATGTGTAGGCTATAGAGTGTGGCAAAAAAACAAATCCTGTAGCGCTGGCCGGGAAATAGCTCTGTAAATTATAATTACTGGATTAAGCCGAGGTAGCACCGACAATGATTGATTTTTAAGACTGATTAAATCATCTCTTAACTGAAATTACGTTGCATCAAACTTTCAAACTAGCTTAAAATTAAGAATGGTTCGATTTAAACCTCTCTTTAAACCTCAGTTTAGTTTTTACTCTAGAATGTGATCTAGTATTAACTTTAAACTGACTCTTGAATAGGTTTAACTTTTAAAATGGCTGAGATTGATTCAGCAAAATAAGCATTAGAAAGTTAAGGGACAAACTCAACCCAACAGAGTTTTATGATGAGTTTTGTAAACTTTTTAACAAGCTAGGTTTACAAGCCTTTTTACTAGCTAGTAAACAACGTAGCATTTTGTAAACTTTACAGTTAGCGGGCAAACCATGTAGCATTTTGTAAATGTTTTATTTAGCTAGCAAACAATGTAAAGTTTTGTTGAGGAGTACAGAGCAGCTGGAAGTGAACGGTTTTGTCCCTCTTTTATACTTACTAGATCCTGACAGCAATCAGATTTATTTTTTAATTAAACAAGCATTTCCATATTAATTAAACTCAATTTACATCAATAAACTATTTACAAAACAGAGATTTTTTTCAATTGTGCAACAGAAATAATCACAAGATTGGTCCCCAGTTCCTCCAGTCTGCATTTGGAAGTGTACTTTGCGAGATACCGAACCCTACGTTGCTCTGGAATCAGTGTGTGATTGTGTGTGCTGCTGATGGCTGAATATGACATGTAGCTGTAAAGTGCTTTGAGTGGTGGATAGACTAGATAAACACCATGAATAATTCACTCCATGTAACTACTTTTAGATTAAAATAATCTTTGTTGGTGCAAAGAGGTTAAAATCTCCAACACCGCGTAGCAACAGAAAAGGACCTGGCTGGTTCTGAATGAGGCATCATGTGTGCTCTCAGCCCTCTGTTTTTTTTTTGCTGCAGCAGTGTTTGTACTGCAGCTCCTGCATTGCACCGTGTCTGCTACACTCAGCATCAGACACTGGACCAGTCCATCTGCTTAATTACTACTGGATCGCAAAAAAAAAAAAAAGGAGAAAGACGGAGGTGATGAATTATGTGACAGACAGAGTGAAGAAGAGGAAGCAGCTGTTATGCAGTATTACGTGTTAAATTTATCCTACGAGCACTTTTGCTGACTATAATGTCTATAAAGTCTCATCCTTACTCTGCTTGAAGAGATGTAAACAGACAGATAAAACTGTTTGTATGCTGTCTAAACTAAACATTGTGATAGCTGCTATTTTTGGCCGAGATGAGCAAAGCAGACGGCTCATAAACGTTTTTACAGAAGGAGGGTTTCTACACTGGTTCGTCCAGAGGTGATTGTGAGAGACAATGTCCAAACTTCATTTTATTTTTAATGCACCTTCATTTCCCTTCACATTCACATGCAGCAGTTGCCTTTCCTGATCAGCAGCTACCACTTTCTCTGCAAAATTTGGGCTCAGTTTGCTTTTCTAATTTTCAAAATGCACCTTTTTGGTTTGTTTGTGTTCTAGTTTTTGTTCTAAACTATATTTCACATGGATCAAAGTGGAGTTTGGATGCCCTGGTCCTTGTGTTAACGTGACTCCATACTGCCTCTCTGTGGCAAACTGTGGAAACAACACTTAAGTGCTGTGATCCTCTGCAGAGAACAGAAATGTCAGCAATGTCAGCTGCAGCTGAGGACAGAAATTTCCTGTGATGGACCCCAGAGGACCCAAATCTTAAGTCATGACATGTTATACATATACACACACACATACACACATAAAAATACACACACCATCTGCTATTAAATATTATGCACTTAAAGGCAATCATAGCAGTTACTGATTAGCTGTCCTGCAATGTCATTTAACAAATACACCAAGCACAGCACTACACAACACTGAACTTGTTCAAAAACAGGAGATGCAGGACACAGAGACACATGGTCAACGACACAATGGGTTTGTCTAATTACAAGTAACTCCATTAAGGTTATAGTAAATTCACTTACAGAGCGATTAGGGTTATGCACTGAGAGTACCTGAAGGTGAAGGCTGTCCCTTCACAACGCCATTCTTCGTTCTCTCCTCAAAGTTCATCACCTCTTTGTAGATTAGTTCTGCAGAGGAGCAAAGTTAGCACAGTCATTGAAGCATATAAAGTGGGAAAATATATATATTATATATATTTACAAGACGAGGAAAATAAGAAATTTATCCCTTTTGTTCCCTGGAGTTTTAAGGTTGCCTTACAGTGTTGTCAAACAGCAGATAGAAAACACAGCACAACAAGACATCGGGAAAAAAATATATAGATGTTTAAAATATAACAGCTTACACACAAAACTTTTAATGCACTGTAAATAATTTTGAGCTGGCTCAGCTTAAAAATGTAAGTTGACTGAGCTTAGATTGTTATTTGAATTTTGTTAAACCAATTGCCTTCAGTCCACTGAACATGGTTTGCAATATTTTCATTATTGGTGATCTATAAAAAAGACGGCTTTCAGGAGAGTTTTAACTCACACACAATGCTTTCTGGGAAGTCTGCTATGCTGCACCTGTGCTCTAAAAATAAATGTTTTACTAATTTATGTGTACAAGAAAATAATAAGGTGCTAAACACACGGGAGTTTTATGTTAAGAAAATAAAACATCTTTGTATTCAGCGTAACACTGAAACTCTCGTTGTAACAACGCATTTTCTTGTGTTAAGTGAACCCATTTTTTTGTTTTTACAACCATTTTTTCATCTTCACTGAGCTTTAAATCAAACTCAGCCTCTTTCGAATGTGTATTTAAAAAAATGTTGAGTAAATTCATTGAAGTGAAAGTGAATAATGGTTGATAATTTAATATTTTTAATTGCAACCGTTAAATGTCAAGCACCCGAATAATGACAAATCGGGTTCACAGCTCACTGTGAACAAGTTTTGACATACAGAATCTTTTGGGTTTCTAAAACTCAAAGATTCAAGTTTATCAAAAGAAGAAAAGTAAATAATCACAACAAGAGATCAGAGGTCAACAAAACTTGTTTTAGTTTATTTCAAAACCTAAGAGAAAAAACTAGTGCAGCCAGCTGCCTTTAAATTATGAGTTTTCTTAACTGTATATTGCATTGTGTAGTGTATACTGATCTCATACATTTCTGTAAAATGAACTCAACAATTTAAACTTGAGATGAGCATTTGTGTCAAGTGTGTTCACTTAAAGACTCTCTCACTTAAAGTCCTCGTGTCATTTTGACAGTCCTGAACATTTATGTGGATACTCAAATTTTGTTTCATGGATGAATTGGGGGTTTTTACAGTGTAATAGTGTCAAATGACACTCTTTCTGTGATTTCCTGTTAAGATACTGTATTTTTGTATTTTTCTAGTAATTCTCACCTTTCCATTCATCAATGGAGTGTTCTCTTTCATCCAGCTGCTTGTCATAGATCTGAGGTGGAGGCTAAAGGGGAGAGAGCACAGCCGTTTTACTTACAGTTTAATTAAACAATCTGGTCAACAAGATTCACTGAACAGGACATTTATATGGCTGATATCACTGGATATCTCCAGGTGGAATAATAAAAGACTTACAGTACACACAGGATTTTGCAGTTTTACATAATGATGCATCAAATTTAGCAATATGAGACTGTTAACTATGGAGATGAGAAAAATATCTGAACATGAGAAACACATCATTAACATGAACTGTATGTACACAAAGACATGCTGGGGTACAAAGTAGTAGCAGCACATGTGGATTATGAAGAAAATAAATAATGTAAATGAAGGAAAATAAAAATTTGTTTATCCTTAATCACATAAAATGGCGATTGATTGGCATAATTTAAATATCAATACATTGTCCTCACACACATTCAAATATTTCAGACCTTGAAAATCAGGATTAGACAACTGACAGACAGTGAGACAAGAACAAATCTGGTGCATTGTCCAGCTAAAGTGTCTGTGTCCTTCTCCCATAGGATTGTCATTTCATCTGACAGGACACGAATATGCTGTCTGGCACCCAGCCAACCCCTCTTATCGCTCCGTCATAGTGATCCTGCCCCAGACTCTGATACCATAATCTCACTGCAGGTGACAGGACCACCCATAATAAAACCTCTCTCATATGACCTTGGAGGGACAGTTATAGGTCAGCATTCAGCAGAAGACAAAAGTGAGAGGTCTTCCCTCAAACAAAAGTGTATTAAACTCATTCTCTAATGGAGGGAGTTCTTCTTAACATCCTAAATATGGTTTACATGCAGCCTTGCAGCTCATTTACCTGCAGCTACACGCTAATGACATGTCAGTACAATGCCATATGCAGACTGTATTCTATTCTCTAGAACATATATATTATGAGTCTTTATTTATCATGAAATTGACCCAAGAATCTCCAAGAACTCCTGATAAATTAAGGTCCCACTGCATATTTTTCTTTGATGTAGGGCGGTTGTTATTTACCATGGATATTTGGATGAGATCTCTGGCCTTCATCAGCATGAGATGACATTAGAGAAAGGGAAAACAGCAGAAAATGTGTTGAAATGCCATTCACAGCCATATCATACAAACCACATCAACTCTAACAACAATATCATCATTAAAGGGATAGTTCGGAATATTTGAAGTGGGTTTGTTTGAGGCACTTATATCATTAGTCAGTGTATTACCTACAGTAGATGGCGGTCAACACGACCCCAAATTAGGGGAAGCAGCAGGAATACCGGTGTAGGAAGCTAAGAAATGTACTGCTGTGGACAGGGTGAGCAACAAAATGTACTTTAGAGGCCTACGGCTCACCTTAAAAAATACTATATGATATTATTTTTGATTATCTGACCGCTTTACTTTGCTGACAGCCGTTTCTGATGAGAAACTGCAGTTATCACTCTTTCCAAACTAACCAGACTCCATTGGCAAAACCTCGCAGAACACGGGAGCTGCTGGTCTCCTGCTGCTTCGTTTAGTTTATTTGTGTTATTGTGTGATTTGTGAGTAAATCTGACCTAATCTAAGTCAAACCGTAACAACAAAACAGATTGAGGCAGCAGTAGACCAGCAACTCCTGTGTTCTGCAAGGTAAAATTACTGTTTTTGCCAATGGAGTCTTCTAGACTAGAGCACGATATTTGGCTTATATAATGACCGTTTCCCATCAGAAAGGCTGTCAGACAGTAAAGTAAAGAGGTGAAAAAGTTCCAAATATAACGTACACTTAAACTAATACTGATTTTTATAGGTGGGCCTTTTTTAGGTGGTGAAAGTACATTTTGCTGCTGACTCTGTCCACAGCAGTACATTGCTCTGCTTCCCTGCTGGCGGTGTTGTGTATGAACACACTAAAAAAGAGCGGTGCACATGTTTTTGGTGAACAGCGAACTGAAGGGCACTCACGCCATCAGCTGCTTTTAAAAAAGTGTGATGCTGACTCACAGCAGAGAGAGACAGAGAGTCTGAATATGGACGGAAATGTCAACGTGATATAAAAACTTTCTTTGATCATGCAGGATGAAGTGTATGACCTGGGCTACACTGCAGACTGGAGTCTCCGTTAACAGTGACACACAGACGGACAGATCCGCATCATATTTACTCAGCTCTTCTTCTCATTTCCCCTCCTCATCTCCTTGCAGTTCTCATGCATTGTGGTGCGATTCAAGTTGAAACTGTTAATTACAATAGATATAAGTAATCTTGACCCTTCAAATTAATGCAAAAAACTTTAGTATGATGTCATTGTCATTGTCATTGATGTCAGCCGTCAGTGTCCCAGGCAGGAGGAGATACATTTTTTAAAAACGGAGGAAATGAACTGGTGATTTTGAACATGAATTGGTACATTTTAATCTCTGTGAGCTGAACCTTGAGCTAGCTCTTGTGAAGCGTGAACTTGCACAACACTGTGTGCTGGTCCTCCCCTCTGCTTCTCCAAACTGGGGGGAGGGCGTGTCGACCGGCACCTACTCAACTTAACACATTTACTATGTTTAAGTGCTTCATACAACCCCACTTCAAATAATCCAAACTGTCCCCTTAAAACCATCAACAACTAGACAACGTAGACAAGTGCACAGTCATGAAAATCCTCTGAAAATGACCTAATAAAAACTACAATGGAGGTGTGTTACTATTAACCAGCGGGATATTTCACAGGTCAAACAATAAGGCTGAAATTCATCAGCTGGTCATGCACTCATTAGTGTATTGCTGCAAGTAGAAGTGGTATCTATCTGTACAACTTAATGGAGCTGCAGATGGCTTTTTCCCAATCTCACTGTCACCTCATACTAATGAGGTGCTGATGAAGAAATTAGACTTCACCAAATCAACCAGAAACACCACCACTATTACATTACAAGTACAGAACAATGCACTAAGTCACTCCTTTATAAGTAGCAGCAAAAACTGACAAAAACTGGGTTATTTTACTAAATCTTAAAACTTTAAAACTCAGTTATAAAGTGTAAAAGCATAAGTGAGAGAAAAATGAAAATGGGATGTGAACCAAAAATTTAAAACACAATCATAAAAGCACTGATGCAGCAATTCTCACTGATACAGATCTACTAAAAACTGGTATTTGTGTTATAAATCACTGTAAATGTGAAATAAAATGAGCAATATTTCTTGTTCGCCAATACAAATACAAAGTAAACAGTGCTGACCATTCAAAGACAGGAGGAGAGGACTGAGGTTGGGATAGTAATCAATATACAGCTCTACCAAAGGCCTACTCACCGCCTCCACCTCAGCAGGATCATACCACACGTTGATGTAGGGGTGCTGTAAGGCCTCGTCCACCGATATCCGTTTAGCGGGATCGATGATCAGCATCTTAGACAGCAGGTCTCTGGCCTGGCTAGCTGTGGTTTGAAAAAAAAAAAGAAGAAAGAAACAAACAAAACATCTGGTTGAGATCACAAGGAAAGAAAATATAATACGCCAAAGGCAGATTTGAACACAATAAGGCAGAAAGGGAGGAAGACAGACAGAGAGAGAGGGTGAAACAGCAGGGATTAAAGAGAATAATAAACAGCAGCAGCTTGTCAAAGGAAACCAGAATCTCACAAAGCCTCAATCACATGTGGGTTAGCAAATAAACAGACCACTTTTACAGAGTCAGAGCCCTGGAAAACAGTATTTTCTGTTTTTTTTTTTATCATGAATTATGTGGGGCAGAATTGTCCTGCAGTACCTTCATAAACCATCCGGATCTCTCTTCCTTTTTTGACCCCATTGAAATCGAAGTACAAATGTAGAAGCTAAGTAATGTACTCAGGGTTTCTACACCTTTTCCAAAGTCAAATTCAATTCAAGCACTTGTCAAGAATTTTTTAAGTTGCAATTTCAAGCTTTTCCAGCAACTTACAGCTGTGGTAAATTACATATTTCACTTCTTCATCATGTTAAATCAAATGTTATTGTGCTATAAAAAAAAAACAAAATTATGTTTGTGATAGCATTTTACAGAAGGGTGACAAATTAAAGGAGAACACAACAAATTTTATTTTTCAAAATGTTCCACCTGCCTGTACGTAAACATGGCATCCTGTATAGCCGAGCTGAGCCAATATCCGACTCATTTTATTTTTTTAACCGAAACACGACCTACTCAGACAGAAAGCAGTTTATTGTAAAGTAATGAAACTGCAGTTCTAAGCAAGTTTAAGCACTTCATGGGAAAATCTAGGCACTTCAAACATTGAAAACACTACATTAAAATTCAAGTGTTTTCAAGTATTTCCAGCACCTGTATGAACCCTGTGTACCGCTGTGGACAGGGTCTGCAGAAAAATTTAAAAAAATCAATATCAGTTCAAAAGTAGGCTATATTAAGAATATTTTCACCACTTAACATTGCTGTCAAACAGCCTTTTCTGATTGAAAATGATACATGAGCCAAATATTACTCTCTCCAAAGCAACCAGACTCTTTTTGCAAAACCAGTAATTTTACAGGAGCTGCTGGTCTACCACTGCCTCATTCAGTTACTTTTTTTGTGTTATTGTGTGACTTCGGTGTTTTAAAGAGTTAGTTCTGATACAAGAAACCGACAGAGGCACGATAGACCAGCAGCTTGTGTGTTCTGCCAGGTAAAAATGTTAATTTTTTTGGTTGGTTTGGAGAGAGTGACATTTGGCTTATATAACACTGGTTTCCCATCTCAGAAGTCTGTCTGACAGTGAAGTAAAGCAGTGAAAATATTCTAAATATAGCAAACACTTAAACTAATATATATATTTTTTTTAGGTGGGCCTTTTTGTTAAGTGGCTAAAACACGTTTTGCTGCCACTCCAAAAAATCTATCCCTTTAATGCAAAACCTATGTAATGTAATGCAAAATTGTTGAGTCAGTCAACTTGGTCTGAAATAATGTATGAAATCTTAGAAATTACCTCCTCCCACTGGTATCTTTCTAAATGTAGTTTTTATAAGGGTGTCAGTATGTAAAAAATCAGTATTTTTTAAAACATTTGGCTTCTCAACATACATAAATGCTGTCTGTATCAGCTCAGTTGGACAGTCTCTCTTCCCTCAGGCAGTCTTGGACTGATCTGAAATGGAGAACCCTTGAACCACACACCGTCCCTCTCCTACACACACTGACCTCACTATAAATAACCCTACAGCAGCGAAAGACCGAAGAAACGCAACTGAGAAGAGAGAGAGAGAGACAGACGAGCGGGCGCACCGTCTGCATTTCTCCTCAGCATCGACACATCAATAACAAAAGGATGGTGGATCTGTAAGATGACTCCTCTATCGCTCTCCTTGCACCTTTCCTTGCTCCTTATCTTCCCTTCTCTTCATCCTACAATGCTCTCTGCCTGCCTCGTCCTCCTACAGTTCAAAAACACCAAAGCCCAGGGGGATGTCTGCCTCAGTTCCTACCTGTGACAGAACAAAACATACAAAACAGGAGCACTTCAACCCGGCCTCACACCCATCCCACTCTCTCTGTCTCTCTCTCTCTGGGTGCACTTCCTTCAACGCTGTCAGTCACAGCAGGAGGCAGCCGGAATACAAAAGCGATTCATGAGAAATTTTACCAGACGGGAGCTTTTGATGGAGGAGCGGGGTAACAGAATAAAGCTTTTTTTTTTTTTTTGCTATAGCTCATTGGAGGGAATTTCCCCTTTTTTAAAACGCTGGGATGAGAGATTGCAGTTCTCAGCTGAGACAGACGGAAATAACTGATGTCTTGGTTATCCTTCTGCATAAGAAGAGATTAAATTCACCAAGGCTCACAGAATGGGGTTCAAAAAAGTACACTTTAGTTTAATGTGTAGGCCCAAAGGCAAGATGTAAAATAAACTTTTTCTGAGGTAAAACTTTAACCAGAACAGTTTTATGTCCTATTTACTGCTGTTGGTTTACAAAACACTGAGGGCCAAAATACATTTCTGATCTGCTGGCACGTTATGACCCATCCAGATGTTGCAGGTCGTCTGGAACAGGTCAACTTACAAAGTCAAAATGAAACATGGAGCAGCAGCATTCAGTTTTTATGCACCACATATCTGCAACAAACACCCAGAAAACTGCAGGTCTGCTGCAAACCTCAGTTCGTTTAAATCGAGGCTGAAGACTTTCCTGTTTGCATCTGTCTTTCATAAAACAAAATCTGAGGCTTTTGATTTAAGAATGTCTTAAACTGCACTGTAGCTTTTACTTCCCCATTTTATCTTATTTCTAATTTCTATTTAACTATTTTAATTGTGTTGAAATGTCTTTTTATATTGCTTTTATGTTCCTTTTACACTTTGTCTGCTTTTTATGTTTTATTTAAATCATTTTGAATTGCCTTGTTGTTGAAATGTGCTATACAAATAAACTTGTCTTGCCTTGCCTTTATATCAGAGATTTTTAAAGTCTGAGACTGTGGGCCTTCCCTCAGACAAAGCTTGGAAAAAGGTGCCCCCTCAACAACCCTTAGTTTACTTGTTTAGTTTTGCTTAATTCCTGAATGCCTGTGGGATCAGGATGATGTTATATGATCCTACAGCCACTCACCAACTGAGTCAAGATAGCCTAATATTGCTGTCTGACATAACTTCAGTAAATAAAAAATGTCTATCCTAAGGCAGTTAGTGGTTTCTCACTCTGGGAAAGTGGGAAAACAGTAAAATTCCCTGATCCTGCATCTCTGATTTGTTTAACCAAATCACACACGTTTAAGTTATTCTATGTGATCTCCTTTTGATAACTGATGTAATATTTTTTCACTTTCATTCACTGATTCTCCCCTGAAACTGTTTGGAATCCCCCTAAGGAACCCAGCCTCCCACTTTGAAAACCTCTGCTATGTGAAATAAACAAGACTAGGAGTCCACAGCTAACATAATGCTGTGAGCTAAATGCTAAAATTAGCATGCTCACAAAGAAATAGCTAACATGATGCTTAACAGGCCTAAAGTTTACCATGCTTACCATCTTAGTTTAGGGTGTTAGCATGTTAACATTTGCTAATTAGCATTAAACACAAAGTACAGCTGAGGCTAATGATATGTCATTATTTTTGCAGCTATATAGTCATAAACCAAAGTACTGGACAATTTACGATTTAAACCAGAAAATTAAAGGGACAGTTCACCCCAAAATCTTTTTTTTTCCTCTGGCCTGTCGCGCTATTTATTTATCTAGATTATTTTGGTCTGAATTGCCAAGTTTTGGCGATATCAGCTATAGAGATGTCTGCCTTCTCTCAAATATGGCACTCGGCTTGCGCAGAAAAAACCTCAACAGCAAATCATGACCCAGTTACTCAAGATAAACCACAGACTGTGTAGTGAACAGGTTCAAGTAGGGACTATTTTCTTTCTACTGAACTATTCCTGCCGACCGAATCACAACTCAAGCTAGCTCAGTGGTGATAACATTACAGCTCAGCTAAGGAAGACGCCATTAATGTTACATCCTGCACCGTCACAGGCACGAGCCTCTTGTCCATGAGTAGATGCACGCTTCCTTCTGCTGATACGGTTGGCCGGTGTAGTTCGGTAGAAAGAAAACTGTTCAAACATTAAACTGCATCACAATGCTTTTGTTTCCGGGGTGAAATGTCACAAAGTGCAGCAAACCTAAGGCAAATGAGAATATAATTATTTTTGTACCTATTTAGTCATAAACCAAAGTAAACCAAACCAAAGAGGATTTGCAATTTTGACCCAATGACCTGGTGCGCTGATTGAAAAGTTAAAGGAGCCGTCATGGTTTTGGATTTTAGTTTACTTGTTTCCTGTTTTATTTTTAAGTTCTTGTCTTTCCTTTTTTGTGTTGTTTTACTTTCTGTCTTTTTCTCTCCTTTTCCTGCCCCTGATTAGCCTCACATCTTCATCTCGAGTCAAGCATTCTAGCCTTTTTGTTTCACCCAGTGTTTCCTCGTTTTTGTGGACTTGCTGAATTATATACACCATGAATTTTGCCTGTTGATTTGGATTTGCATGAATTTGGAAATTTTGACCCAGTGCCAGCCTTCTCTCTGTAAGCTTTTATTTCTGACCTTGAATGTTGAGTTAAGTGTAATAAATATTTTGAACTGCACAGCTCTGCCTTCTGAGTCTGCATTTTGGGTCCATTTTTGGTATGTTTGGGTACATGGGTTTCTGTTTCATGTTTCATTTCACGGCAATCCTTCCGATAGCTGTGGGAACATTTAATTAACTTGTTGTGCGATGAAACATGCAATGCGAGGTAGTTAACACCGCTCCAAGATGAGCTATATAATTTATTGAAACATTTAATAGACAGACATCATATTTCTGTTCTGATTTACAGTCGACATTATTTTAACGGCTTCTCCCCAGAAACCAGTCATGTTGCCCTGCCAAAACATTTTATCTCTCACATGATTATATTTTGTGTAAATTATGTCCTACGTGAGAGATAAATTGTAGATTTATACACCTTATGTTTCATTGCTTCTGTAGTTAACAAAGAGGTTGGCATCAGAAGACATCCTGTGAGTGATATAATGGTGCAGGTAATTATGAATCCAGAAAAACTGCAGAGCTCTACAGAATCACACCACATGGATATTAGTATGTGTGACCGTCTATAAATAAATACAGACGTGCAAAGGTTTTAAATGCAAATAATCAATCAATAAAGTGGAGGACACGTACAGTGGATGATGCATGCGTGACAATGCTCCACAAACGCATCACTGCAGACTGACAACATGACTGAAAAACAGTTCAGCTTCTCACCTTTGAGTTTGTTGTGCTCAGAGTCAGCAGGGAAAAGGCAGTCGGGGAAGAGTTTGGGGAAGGTGAGGCCTGCGTACTTTGGCCGGTTCTCGACGTAGTTCCTCACCGTGGGCTGGAGCTTCTTCATGAACTCTGGTGAAGGTGTGCCCAGCTGCTCGATCACCTTGTTCCACTGGTCGATGTCTGGTGTGGTGGTCAGGATTAAGGGAAACACACAGCATCCTGTACGCCTCAGTGTCCTCTCAGGTACAGTACCACTCTGACACATGTATTATGTGTATTTAGGACAAGGAAAATCAGATATCTTCTGATTCTTTTGATCGTGAAACGCTGGATTAGAGCATCATCACCAAAAATACAAACAAGTGGACTGCTAAAAGGCATCATCACCAAGTCTAATCAAGTTACAAAGTGTTTCTGATCTCACAAACGTCTAACCCCAAAAAGAAACACCCATGAGAAATGCCTAAAGGTTGAAGTTTGTCCCGTTAAGTAAAATAAGATCATTTTGAAAATTAAAAGCCTTAAAATGCACCTGATCAATATTTTGCCAATAACTGGTAAAACCCTGATTATGTTCTATTAATGCAGCTTTTTATGTAAATTGTATGCATAGACACAGTCTGCTCATAGTCTGTTTGGAATAATTATGTGTGTCTGATAAGTTTTTTCAACAATAAAATGTATAATTTCCACTTTAAAATCCTTAAACAGGCATCTACTTCTTCTAGCTCATTAAAAATTAATGAATATGTAAATTTAGTCAATTTCTTAAGTTTCCTGCTGGATACAAGATGTCTCCTACTTCACTGTAAAGCCCATTCTCTGTGTATGTGCACTAGAGTCCTGCACCAGGTCGGGTAACCTCAGGGTAACCCACAAAAAAGTTGCTGTAACGGGTAGAAAATATAATTATAAATGGACAAGGGTAAAAATGAACTAATAGCAATCACACAGCAGGTGAGAACAATAATATAACACACACAATACTGTAATATGTTTTTTCCCCTGGAGAACTCAGAAATGAAAATGATTGTGCATTATTTTTGACATTTAAATCTGCTAATACAGTAACATCAAGTCTAGTAAGCCCCACATCCTGCCAAATAATGAGATGTCACTGTTTGATCTAAGCTAGCTGAGAGCTAAAATGGCTGACGTGAAGGCTAAAATGGCCAGTGGAGGAAACCAAATTGTGGACAAATCATCATCAAAGGCCAAGTCATGTTGTCAGTGACTTTGGTGCTGCAAAAAGTGTCAAAAAGTATTAGCTTTTGATGAGCTAGGCTCCTCATCACTTTGGAAACACATCAACAGGATGCGGAAATTTAAATCAGAGATAACTGTGGATAATGGGTTGGCTCTGGTTCTCAGCTTCGCGGATACAGGCGGGTGCAGGTTTGCAAAGCTGGATCCATGCAGGACTCTGATGTGCTTCAAGTTTCTACAATACACTTGTATAAACTGCAAATTGGATTGAATTTGACTTCCAAAATAGTTGTGATGTCACAAATCATGCACGTAGGCCCGCCCCTTAAAATCAGACTTTCAGTGAGCACAGATGATGAGCTGATGAAAGTGAAAATAGCCTTCTAGTGTCAAACTCTGCACACACATTCTGCACAGTGAAGCTCAAACATTCAACTGCAGGAACAAGAAAAAACATATTTTTGAGTGGAGGGGGAATTTAAGCTTTTCATCCTTCTATTACATTCATTTTCCTCAAAAACTGCGTCCAGTTTTGTGGTAATTTTTTGGCTCTGTGGGATGAGAACATATGCGTTTTTAATTAACAAGAGACATGTATAACATGTGTAAGTGGGTGTGTTTATAGTTTTGGGGTGTGTCAGCTTGTATAGATTATTAAATATTTCCTCTGTCACCCCTCCACAAACTCTCCCCTCCCCTTGTTCTCACAGAGGCTGCCAGTTGAGGCAGTTAGCTGCCAGAACCGCCAGAGATCCCCATTACTTCATCTTGCTGGAACGGCACACTTCCACCTCCTTTTTGTCTCCATTGCACATTGGCCATGATCCACACAGCGCTCAGTGAGACGATTTTTTTTTTTTTCATCCACTAAGGTTCTTATCCATGGCTCTCTGGCAAGTTTGTTTGATTCACTCAGACAGCTAGAGTGTTTTTTTCCACAGTGTGTCTGAGCCAAAATGCATGATGTGTGCAAACTGTGTTTGGAGTTATTCATGTCTGGAAACGGGGCATCACACACCTGAACGCCGCCGCTCTGAAGAACGCGCAGTGGGGTGTCTGTGATGTTCAGGTGAAACAGAGTGAGGTCAGAAGGATACGGTCAGTCCCAGGGAACAGCACTGTCCCTCTTATCACCTCTCCAAAGATGCAGCCCCCTGACCACATGTCCACTGAGGTCACACACAGGCACATGCACAAGCAAACACACACACACCCACATTACCAACATCTATCAGAAAGCATTTCATACTTCTACCCACTAAATGACTGAGACACACATATAAGTACATTCTGTTGTTCATTTGTCGTGTTAATTATTTGTCAAAATCCTCTTTTCTTTTCCTGCAAAACATAAAAATATTCGATGAGTCATCTTGAACTCGGGGGAGGTCACATAATAAATTTATCCCATCAACGAGCCAATGGGAAGAGAGTAAGATCCCAGTATATGAGATGCATCACCTGTACAGAATAATTAGTCAATTAACCAATCAGTCAGTCAAAAGAAAATTTGTTGCCAACTATTTTGATAATTGATAAATGGTTTCAGTCATTTTTCAGCTTCTTAAATGTGAGGATTTGCTACTTTTCTTGTAATTTAGGATAGTCAATGAAGAGTTTTTGACTCTTGGTTTGACAAAAGAAGCAATTTGAAGACATCATTTTGGGCTCTGGGAAATTGTCATGAGCATTTTTCAATTTTTTTTTGTTTTTTTTTTTTTTTACATTTTATAGACTTAATCACTCAATCATGAAAGTAATCAATAGTTGTAAAAGAAAGCATAAACCTCTCTTGTGTTGACACGCAATTCATACTGCCTCCTAAAAGTAGGCCAATAGGTTCCATAAAATATAGATATTAAAAATAAATACATATTTTCTAGTATTTTAAACTTTTCCCGCTCAGGATAAAAAGGTAAGGGTAGATTTACTTCATTAACTAACACAGGATTAGCATATACAACAAGCTAGCCTTTATAAGCACATTAGTGTCATGTTTTTGGGTTTTAGTTTAGTTGTTTCCTGTTCTTGCCTTTCCTTTCTGTTGCTTTACTTCCTGTGTTTTTCACACCTTTTTTAATTTCTGATGACTCTCACCTGGCCCCGAGTAACCTTCCTTAGAGTATTTAGTGCGTGTGTGTGTTTCCCTCGTGTCTTCCAGTGTTTCCCAGTGTTATTTTGGATCATTGCCGTGGTTTTTTGGACTCTGTTTTATGGATTTTGGATTTTGGACTGCACTTGTTGGATTTGTTTGCCCTCCTTGGACTGTTCAGTCTGGTTGCCTGCCTGAAAGTCTTGTGTTAACTGACTTTGCTAATAAATCTTCTGCACCGACTGTTTTTTATTTTTTCATATTTGCTTCTATATCTTTGTGGTAGAAAGTGATGCACATCACCTACGAGGACCCAACATCTCTTCCATGCATGTTACTTGACCGTTAGCTTGTGGGTAGCTAGCATGGTAGCAAGCAGAGCAACATCTTAGTAGGAGGTGTGTGTTTGGATTTCAGCTGGCAAAAAAACATTATATCTATGTTTTTGCTAATTTATTCATTTCATCCTCCTGACAATGTGGATGAGGGAGGTTAGTGAGGAGGCCAACAGTCCTCTCCAGCTCTGCATCATGCTGTATCCGTTAAGTCACGGCTGCTTTAAGCAATCAGTGTATGGGATTTGATTCAAATCCCTCTCCTAACTAAACCCCGACCACTTTACTAAAGCTAAAGACACTCTTAACTTTGACTTGGCACTTCATAAATTAATAACCGACAAGGAGGTGTAATATATTCCTAAAATTAAGTAACACTATACTATTTCTGCAGCAATATCTGAATTCCACTGCTGATATTTATGCACACACACAATGTGAGCCCACACTCTAATTCCCCTGCCATCACTCCAAAGCCACTTATTTAACACACTGCTGTAGTAAATGGTCATCGAACAGCCAGTCACCCTGAGGCTCACTGCGCTGTGACCTGTGCAGACAGACCGCTGTTCTATATCATCATCTGACAGACACTCAGCAAGGTGCAGATAACTTCAGCCAGGTCAATACCGCAGGTCGAAAAGTCTATGAAGTAAATTAAGATCAGCAGCAACAGGGTCCCCGTACAGAACTGATCTATAAGCAGCAGATTAACAAAAGTGTGCATGACTACAGATCATTGATCTACAGTGAGGAAGGATGGAGGAGTGTTAGATGATAAGAATTTCAGAAACTGAAGGACAGAGATAGTGCAGAGCTCATTGCAGGGGTTTTGTAGTTCGCCGGAGCATTAATCTTTCAGCGACTGCGTGATCAAGGATGTACAGACATGAGCACTGGTCACAAGCACCAGCAGACACACTGGTCTTGTGTCTCTTACTGCTTAAAAAAAACAACTTACAGTAAAATAATAATTTGGAAGTTAAGATCTAATGAAAATGCCTTTTTAACCCCTTTAGATCCCCCACCCCCCTGTAAAATTATGCACATATTTAACAACAGATGCCCAAAAAAATACAAAAAAATAAATTTCTTTGTATTTTTCATATCATTTTATATCACGTTTTCTTCCTCTAAAACAAAATATAATGCATTCTTATGCAGGTTTTAACCAACAAATTTCAACCAATAATATCATCATCCATCCATCGATCAATCTTCAACTTTTAGTAGCACAGAGCTAAGATTCTTTAGTTAGCTAGATAGCAAGAATGTGCTACGTCAGGTTATGACATGCTCACTTTTCAACATTCCTCCCAACATTATCTCCTGCCTGTTATCCTGTCTCAGTCCAAAACACGTCACGATACGGAGGCTACAAACTCTGGTCTAGTGATATTTAACATTTTTGTTATTGACGAAAATTCCATGAAAATACCCAAACTGACTAATGTTGTAATATTGTGGGACAGTCAAGAGAAACTATGTGAACACTGAACCTCATTTTAAGCCCGCTAAATAACGAGAGTAGCAGGTTGGATGCTGTCGCTTTTTGTGGAAGTTTAGACTGCAGTGCTAGCTGCGTTAGCTCTGTTGCACAGAAGGCGGCCAGTTCTGCTCTGTGATCCCCATCACCGGTGTGTTTGTGTGTTGCTGCTGTATGCAAATTTGCCTGTTAGCCATGCCCCAGTGTTAACGATATAGCTATTTGTGAAAAAGAAATGATCAAACTGCAGAAATTCACTTGCAACATTGTTAACTTTGACTAGCACACGGCAGCTAGCTTGCTTAGACCATGAATTTGGCCACTGGGCAGTGAGGTCAGATAAACATATGACAATGCACTTAGTGTTACCACACCATAATATGTAAATGAAGTAATTTACAATAATAAACAAAATAATGACGCTAATACTGCATTGCAGTCGCGCTGTCATGCCAACCTGGATAATCGCAGGGGAAATTCTGTCACCGTAAAAAGCCCTACATAGAGGGGAAAACAGTGCATTCATTGGGGTTTATTTCCCAGGATTTGACAAGCTAGTGAATGTTTGTGGCAGCAGGATGTTGTCTCAGAAAAAAAATGTTTTAAATTGTTTTCCATGGAATTGAGGAATTAGCTATATCAGGCTTTGGCTACACAGACATTAGTACTTAATAGAGGGATTAACTCATTGTTCTCGTCTTTTCATGGGATGTTTTGACAATAAGAAAAACATAAAGAAGGATTATCCTTTAACATGAAAATGACTCTACCTTAAAATTTGTACTTTCTTTTTTTTTAATTAACATGCGATCAATCTTTACTTTTAACCTCTGAACTTTCCTCAGACTGCTAGGTGAGTTCAACTAAGCTGCTATATCGACAGACGCTCAAACTGAAGAAATTAATCATTCATCATTATTCACTGAAGGCTTAATAACTACGTCTGACTCACATGTGTGGGCACCCTCAGATGGCAAGATGTACTTCACGTGTTCACGCATGTGCACGAACTCAGCATGAAGACTGTTTATCCAAATCCATCCTACTGAAAGAAGTCATCTTGTGGATGCAATTACAGCCCCCTCACAGCAGGAGAGCACACCAGGTAGCATCTCCAGAAACACTCTAAATAACACACACTCCGATATTCAGAGACGGAGACAGAGAGACAGAACCTCCGTTTGCCAAAGATATGAGACAGAATAAAGCTTCAGATCCAGACATATTTAGCTGAACATTTATGATGCTTATGTTGTTATTTCAGGTTATATCAAAAGCGTTAAAAGAAGATCAGTTTGCATTTATATGGACATGTGTTATAAAGACAGCCAGATGTCAGTGTGGTTTAGTTCACCTCAGCAACATACAGAGAACATCTGGCCAGGTGCAGTCATATTCAAAATAGGTTAAATGTAACTAAGAAATACAAAGTGATGGAATTAAAGCAAAAAAATGACCAAAATACCACATGAGAGGTGTGCTATTGATATAACGGCATAAATCAAACTTTTACATGTTTAATGCAACATTATGTAACAATTCTACTTCAAAATCATTCTGATGCTGCACTGACTTGTAATAGGGTGAATGATGCCTCTGCCATTCCCACGTTACGCCCGTATTATACAAGTTTGGTGGGCAGGTTGCAAAGTGTGTAATGCTTTACAGTCACACATTACAAACTATGCCAGTGATTTTGATGAAATTGAATTATATTTTGTGGAGAAATTGTTTTTTAGTTTTTCCTGTGTTGTCCTCCGGCTGTTCCGCCCCTACTGTCTGTGATTTACAGAGTTTTCTGATGGACACTGAAGTAAACTGCTGCTAAATTTAGCTGCATTAGCTCAGTTAGCCATACTGCCCAGACTTGCAGAATCGGAGAGTGTGGGTGTTTACGCCACTAGCACGGGAGCTTTAGACCATCAAGAGGCCTCACTGGCGCTAGTGTCATGCCACAAACTGAGCCCGACGAGTAGGCAACGTAACCGTAACCTGGTTCAGCCTCTACGGGACTCCTTAAAAACTTGGTATTTCACCCGGATGGGTGTGGGTTTTGCATGCATTTGTCCAGTGTGACGTTATGATGGTCAGTTTGAGAATTTATCACTAGTCAGGGAAAAGTAATTTGAAAATCTGCAGGGAAGTCAAGTCGTGGTTGCAGCCCTGCCGGCAGCACAAGGAGTAAAAATCTAAGTGTGTCCACATAAATCAATAATCACAACAAAAATTTAACAGCTTATAATTAGACATAAGCTCTCCTGTATGTTTAAACTTGGAGTTAAGGCAAAGATCAGGCTAATAAACAACTTTTTAGGTTATGTTCTTCTTAGCTAATCTTAAAAGTGACAAGACGACCCAATGTGAGACAATGAGAATGCGAATCAGACACTCTGAGTGAAATTCTAAGTTTTAGCAAAGTTTTTGACTCTTGTTTTTGATTTTAAGTAGCACATGTGCAGAGCTGTCCATATTTACAACAGCACTGTTTAAGTTCTAATTTCTCTCTGAACGTGTAAATAAATATTTAAATTTTAATATTATTTTAGTGCATTTAATGGTATATTTATCTATTTATTGAGTTATTTATGTATTTTTTCAGTCCTCTGTATACCTGTGGGTCCCAGATCCCAAAGTACCAAATCTAACGTAATGTAGCTTTAAAAGAAAAACAGACAAGATGCCTGCAGCTGCTGTTTCATTAATTCCAAACTCTTCAAACACTTGACTCTAAGAGTGTTTTAAAAGGCAGTTGAATCAATCTTGAGTCAGACACTTGAAGCCCAGCATGGATGGTGGCATTTAAGACAAAGACAGATTGATTTTTAAATCCATTCCTCATTATATGCAGCAGACATAAACCTATAAACAAAAACAGCGTTACCATCAGATGTGTTTTAACAAGGATACAGTCCCGACCAGGGAAGAGGATTTTGTGGCGCACCATTTCTCCCATAATGCACCCCACCGACCAAATATCCACTGCACACACAGAGGTGAGCAAAAGAAAAGAGGGAGGCAAAGGTTAGTGTTAGATACATCGAGCTTTCTGCGAGAAGAAGCGACAGTGATTAGAAAGTAGCTGTTATTCAGGGAGGGAGACATGATTAGCGAGGAGCATGTTGCACAGAGATAAAGTGGAATGAATTACAGATACAGAAAGAGAGCAGAAGAAGAGCAGAAGCAGAGAAAAGCAGAGCGTCAGAAACACTAACTAGCAGCAGGAAATTCAAAGCCTCTGAGCCACCAGGCTTCCATCCATGGGAGGAATATGGCTAATGAGTCATAACTCTTAGGCTGGCAGTCAATCACATGTCTGATGTTCTGGGGGCTTTTTAATCAGTGACTCATACCTCCAACACTTCAGTTCACTACAGCTCATGCAACAGATAATACGGTGATACTTTCATTTGGAATCATTAATGGATAACGCCTGGGTAATTGCTTTTTTTCTTCTTCTTCTTCTTTTTAATGTAGAAGAAAAGACAGCTGCATGTTCTCCTGCAGTCAGAAGCTGCTTCTGTCTGTTCTACTTCAGGTTTTACTGCAGGTAAAGTCATCGAGTCCCACTGGTTTAAAAATACATTACATACAGCTCACATAGACGTACTGCTGCTTTAATGTAATTCACTTCTTAAAATGACTTTGTAATGCAGTTGCTTCACAAGTTTCAGAAGTTTACTACAGGTAGATGCTGTCTCCTAGTCTGTAATAACTTTAGTTTCACCCCACTGCCAGAAAGTAGAAGAAAGTACCTGAGTGCAGTTTTGGGAAAACTGAAAATAGCTCCAATGACCTCTACTACACCGTATTAGCAAATATGGCTATAAACATACGTACACCAGGCAGTCTCTGTGAGCAGAGAGTAAAATATGTCAAATATGAATTTGATCCATGCCTTATTTGATTATCGTGAGTTCTCACCATTCTCTTTGTATCCCATGCCCAGGATCACCTCTGGGGCTCTGTAGTATCTAGTCACCACGTACGGGGTCATCATGAAGCTGGTGCCTGCGGTCCTGGCCAGACCGAAGTCCAGGATCTTCAGGGTGCAGTCTGATTTCACCACTATATTGCTTGGTTTGAGGTCCTGGAGGTGGGAAAGGGTGGCATGAGAAACTGTGTGTATTTAAGTAATTTAAAACCTTCTTTTCTGTCGTCAGGTTTCAACCAACAGCCTCTTTAAAGGATATACTTATTTCTTACCAACTGTTAGATGAGAAGATCAATGCCACTCTGAAGCGTCTGTTAAATACTATATTGTTAGCTTTAGCTTAGCACAAAGCTGAAAACAGGGGAAACGGTGTTTGATTTGCACCGTGGCTTGTGTGTGAGGGCACTGTAGGCATTAACCTGCATACCTGACCTGCACCAGCTGATATGCAAAAACATACTATCAACACCTCACAGTTAGTACAGAGAATATTTGGCCTGGGACAATAAAGACACAGAAAAAGTGTTTTTGCCCATATACGTTATATGAGTTTGTTTTTCACTCATTGTAGCATTCATTTGTTAGCTAGAAGACATTCACTTGAATGTAATACATGGAGCGCACCTCCATGTTTATTAGACACACAAATTATCAGAAATTGTAATGCGCAAATAAACATGCATGCTGACAAATACTTTACTATTAACCTATTTATTTCAGGAACATAAATATACAGGAAAATAAAATATTCAATGCACAGACATTTAACTTTCTGCTATAAAGCAAATGAACATATTTCCAAAAATGTCAAACACTTCAATATGTCTTAAATTTAACCCCCCAGATGGGGTTACATATATATTTTTAAGAAAATTCTAACTTTTTCCCCCATTCTGGAACTGTCATTCTCCCATGCACTGTGGCAACTCTCACTGTTGACCGGGGGCGGTGTAAAAGGCCATTTGCCGCCTTCAGTTGACCTGCCAGCGAGGAGCTTCACTGGGAAGAAGTAACACATGCTATATCCCCTAGATCCTATTTTCCTTTGTGTAGGTCCTCTGGCCAGTCAGTGAAATCTGCTGGTGCACTGATCCCTCCCAGGCTTCCCACCCCGTGGACGCTGCCAACAGTGTTGGCTGGGACATCCAGCGAAGCCAGCTGGACGCACCAGGGATTAAAGCCTGGTCATTACAGTGTTTCCTCTGTGCCACCTGGGCGCCTTTGTCGCCAAATTGGTGACCAAGGTGATCTCAAGGTTTACAGGAAGTCCACTCATGTTATACAGAGGAAACTTCACCTCTGTCCAGGTCAAATCGATCATTGTGAGCAGATGATCGAACAGAATTGTGTTGTTTTTCTTTATTTCTCATGCAGATGACTATCTAACTGACATTTGTATATATATTACATAAATAATAAAGTCATGTAGCGGACAGATTTTTTAATTTTTCCTTAACCAACAGCCCGCCCCGGGAGCATTACGTGACCAGGTTTGAACAACAGGTGCTTTCCCCACGCCCAGTCGTTATCTGTCTCCGTCACTATCAGACCATTTCTCATTGTTTGAATAGACTACACATGGTGCTGCTGCATCTCACTGGCTCATTTATAGCAGTTTTTCATAAGTTTTGAGGAGACTTTCTCTTTCCTGTCATGATTTCAATGTGCACGTAGCACCACTCTCACATAGCCAGCTGGAAGCAGATGGCTTACTGTGAGGCAAAGTATCATGGGAGTAAAGTAAACAAAAACAAAAAAAAGAAGAATTACTGTAGTGTTAAAATTCTATACCATATATTGGAAAAAAAACAAAACACAAATGACTATTTTATTACCATAAGCAAATTATTCAAACAGCATTTGTATAAGAATGATTCTGTCCCAAGCTTTAGTTGAACAAGAAAATTCAGGCGGCTTGCTTTCCTACCCTGTGAATAATGCCGGCTGAGTGCAGATGTTTGATACCACACAGCATCTGGTAGAGCAGGTAGGACATTCTCTCGTGGTCAAGCTCCATCTGAATCACCTGGCACAAGTTGGCATCCATCAGCTCCATCACTAGGTACCTGAAAGAAAAAAAGATTTTACTGATTTGTGAGAAGTTGACTGATGAGTTATTGGCATTTGATTGGTTAGTTGTCCACTAAAATAATTTCAAAACTAGTAGGAAAGGCATAAACTGAGCGTTTTGCAGCCCTTCTACAATTTCTGACTGAAAAAATGAAAAGTGCCACAAAGACACATGAATCCCCCTCATGAGATTGTTCTAAACATGAACACAGTCTCATTCATCATTCAGGATGAGAACAGGATACATCCAGCAGCATCAGATTACACCTACAGTACTTTCACTCACTACACTGCAGCGGTTGTGTTCTCACGACTGCAGGTGTGATGGAGAACACTGTGCATAATAAAATCAGTCCCCATCTTTTGTCATATCAGATTAAATGAAAATAAGTAGCCCTTCTTCACCCCTTACATGAGCTAAATTAAATTTCTTAATGGAAATGTAATTATGCAAAGAAAGGTTCGCTATACTCACACATCCTGGAATTCCTCTAATGATTTCTGTGGTGTGAAGACATTTAATAAACTGATAATCTGAAAGAGAAGAGCATGGAGAGGGTCAACATATAGCAGTGACGTGTACACTGAAAATCTGAGCTACAGCAAGAGACGGAGAGACGAGTCAGTAATGACCCTGATGAAGGACACTGCCGAGCGAGAGACAAAGTAAACCGAACAAGAAGTGAGTTGGAACAAAAGACCGGGGATAAATGTGGATGGGAGAAAAAAGAGATAGAAGAGAAGAAGAAAAGAGGACAAACTGCGGCACTGGAGATTACATTCATGCCTTGAAGTGCTCTCTGTTTCACTCTCCTGCCAGTTTGGTACATTTCTGGAGGCATGGAATTTAGCACGGTCACAACATTGCAGTCGCTCCTCTCCGTTTTGTAGCGAAGGGATTTATCGAGAACCAAAAATAGACACCAACTGGGGTAAAACCGCCTCATTCTGACAATAGATATATTTTCATTCATCCTGCATCGCTTCCCTCCTCAGCTACCCCTCAGCTGGGTCACTTACATTTTTGTGATTGACACATTTCATGAGCACCAACTCCCGGTACGCCCTCTTGGCATGGGTCTGGTTCTGGAAGGGTCTGCTCAGCTTCTTGATGGCTACATTTCTGTCCAGGACAGCATCATAGCCCGCACTGCAGAAGAAAAAAACCATAGAGAAGAACAGCGGAACAATTTAGTATTCACAGCTGCGTGAATCATTGTGCGTGTGATTGCATGACTTTGTGACAATCTACCCTGAAAGTCACTGGTCACAAAAAAACAAAAGGACTATTTTTCACATCTCCAACCAAACAAAGACTCATCAACACAGATGATTTCTCCAGATGTTTGGTCTTGTTAGTAAGAGAGAAACAATAAAACCATATTCAGACATTTTGCCAAGTTAGATGAGAAGATTTATATCGCCAGCAGTCTAAATCAAATCCAACATTAACACTAATATAATCCCTGTTCAGACCTATACACAGTTTTTATGTGGTTTTACTTGGTAATGAACACAAAGTAGCTCATAGAGACTGGGTTGCACCAACAAAGATGAATTTATTCTGAGATTAGCTCTCAGAGTTTAGCAAAACCAGGTTTAAAATGAGTAAATCCAGATTTAAAAAAGCAGAGCTCTGTTGCACATTTAAGAACAAATCTCTGTTTAGTAAATCCAAATTTACTGGTATAAACTGAAACTAAATAGAGTTTGATAAACATGGAGATGCTTTCTTAACCAAATTAAAATAAATAAATAAATAGATAGAAAAATAAATAAATAAATAAATAAATAATACTAGCTAGCTAAAAAGGTAACAACACATGGCATTTGGTAGCTGTCAGACTTGCAACTGGCTGACTGACTTTTTCATTCATTCCATTTCCACTTTTCAGTTCAGTTCCATCTCAAAAAAGCAGTCATTGGGACATACACAACATGGGAACATAGGACCATGTACCCTTTGGAACTTAGGATGCTGGAAACATTGGATGCTGGAAATAGGACCCTGGAAACATAGAATCTTGGGAACTTAAGACACCGGGACTATAAGACTCTGGGTAAATAGGAACCTGGGAACATAGGACCCTAGAAACATAAGACCTTGGGAACTTCGGACACCGGGAACATAGGACCCTGGGAACACAGGAACATAGGATCATAGACCCTTAGGAACTTAGGACATTGGAAACCCTGGATGCTGGGAATAGGACCCTGGGAACATAGGACCTTGGGAACTTAGAAAGCTGGGAACATAGAACACTGGCAACATAGGACACTAGGAGCACTGGGAACATAGATACACTCCCCTTCATATTTAAAGTACAGACATGAGATTGGCATTGATTTTCTCATTTAACCCTTAGCTAGAAAGCAAATTAGAGTATTTCCCAAAATGGCGAACCATTCCTTTAATTTCACTTAAAACCATTCAAATGCTTCAGAGCACAACAAACACTGACTCCTCCCATTTTGAATTATTAGTGTGAAATAAGCATTAATTTGATTTTACTTGAAAAACAAAGCAATGAAACAGAGAGAGAAATGATGGTTAATGGTTTCTTTTTCCACAAAGTGGCTCAACCCATTTTGGAGGTCATTACAGCTGAGTGAACTCCTTGCTGGCTCAACACAATCTCAACCCCTGAGAACCTTTGGGATTTGGGCTCTTTGGGTAGATTTATGTTTGCTTTCAATGAAAAGCAGTGCTTAGACGAGAAGAAACACCCATAAAGCTGCCACGCGCATCCCAGTCTCAGCTACATCTTAGACTGTGCCTTTTCTGACAAATCATCCCTAAAAGATGCTACAAATTGAGTTTCAAGGCATCTGTATTCAGGCTTGCTGCGAGCCTAATCAAGACGACGCCGTGTGTGGGTTTGTGGATGCGCGGCGGTTCGTCATGTCTCTGGAGACTGCAGGCCAGGGATGGTGTGTGACCATGGAAACAGAGGAGCCTTCATAAAAGCATTGATCCAATGGGGATTTGAGCCTGTCATCACTTTTCTAGCTGAGTGAAAGATGATGTCATGACCAGCTAAACTACTTAAAGCCTTCATCCCCTCCTAAGATGCTTCTGAAAGCTCATCCTGACCGAGCACACGAGTCATGAGGGCAGAGATGTGCGCAGATTGGGACGTTTGTGGGCGACAACACTGACAAAGCTTTGCCTGTCATTCCCATGTTCTCAGGCTTTACATGGCTAAGAGCCTCCTGATTGCATAAGAAAAGCAGAACACTTACTCACTGTGGTCATTGTTGATTGCTTTTGGATAACCGTGTTGTAAAAAAAAAACAAAAAAAACAACACAAATAGTCACTAAATTTTTTTAGCTTAAAGTCTGATTCAGACTTGTGCAAAAACTTGCTGACCTATAATCTTTTGTTGAGATAATCTACTTTCCTTCTTTAGATAAACTCGAATCTTTGCGATCAGAAACCCGAAAAAATCTGTATTTCAAAACTGTTAACATGGTATGTTGTTATTAGAATGCTTGAAAATAATTGCAGTTGAAAATAAAAAAAATATTAGCCATTATTCACTGTCACGCACCAGTTTACGCAGCAATTTTTGAAATATAACTTGCGAGTTTTTCTAAATGATCGTAACCAAAGATTACAAGCAGAAAAACTCTTTTTATTTCACAATTTCAGAGTTTGGGTTTGTTTCAAAACTCAGAATTTCAAGGCAACTGTCCTCGCTAAATGTATGAGTTTTTCTCAACAGTGTGTTGTATTTTCCTCTATGTGTAAAATTATTTTTAACAAGAAACTTTTAAGTTGACTGAATTTGAAAAGAAAGAAAAGTTGAGGTAATCTGAGAATGATTCAAAACAAGTAAAACCCTCCTAGTCAAATAATATTTATTCAATTGTACTTGAGAAAACATGTTCAAAGACAAGCTTATGATGTTAAGTTGAACCAACAACTCTTCAGTCAAACTGACAAATATTACAAACAAATCTGAATTCCTTTAACATGACTTGACTTGACTCTCAAACAATGCATGTTGGTAAGTCTGCGAACATGCTGATCATATTTCTTTAGAGACCTAAAGTAATAAATTGATTGAACTCTCTACAGCAGTCATTCCCAAACACTGGGTTGGGACCCACAGGTGGGTCACAGGAGATTTTATTTGGGTCCCCAAATAAATAAAATACTATGGAGGGAATTCTGCAAACGTAACATTTATATCTGCAGTGCACCTTTTATAAAGCATTAAAAATATGTATATTGTTTTACTGATGGGAGGAAAAAACGAAAGCCAGTTAATTCTGTCTAAATGCCCTTAATTTGTCTCATTTATGAAGTAGGCTAAAATTGATTTATTTTTCATTTATAAAGTTCAATAAAGCGTCAAGATGATATAAGGTGATGCAAAAATGGCAGTAAAAATGGGCAGGAATGTTAATTTATGCAAAAATTAACTATTGCCAGAATTTATTGATAAGGCTTATTGTGACTTGGGTCCGATGGTTTGCCCTTTCAAAGGCATTGAAAGGACAAACCTAGACATTTTAAGTTTTATTAAATTGAATAAACATAACATTTATATTTATGTTTCAAGTTAATACTGGTGCCTCTAAATGAACAACATAAGCAAACAAGACCATTCACAAGAAGCTTGGCTGTTTCTTGTACAGTAGTTATTCTTACTGCCTGCCACTGGGTGTTCATTGTTATTTATTATTTTCTCAGCCAAAGTTATACTGAGTAGTACGTAAGTTAGATGACTTATTTCTGAAGTTATATTTTGTGGTTAATAAAGTGGAAACACTGCCACTTTTGTCCACAGGGGTCTCCAAAAATTAATTTTCCAAAGAAAAAAAAGTCAAACTTCTTTGATTCAGCGTCTTAATGTGAATATTTCCTGGTTTCCTTACTCCTTAATGACAGTAAACTGATTATCTTTGGGTTGTGGGCAAAACAAGACATTTGAGGGTGGACATGGAACAAACAACTAATCCATTAATTTTAGTGTCAACAGATTAATCAACAATTTAAAAAAATGTTAGTTGCGAGCCCTGGTTATAACTGTCAGTAGACAGGAATTCAACTGTCTGTGCAAAATCGAACAGATGTTTTTGCAGATGTGATTATGTCATCCATTTCAGGATTAGGCTGTAGACAAAGCACGGTAAGCAAATCACTCATTATTTCATCATCATATTGTGACAAAACTACTCTTCCAATATAAATACACATGCCAGTGTCTCATGGTGTGTTGCTGATGTGCTTGTTAACATCTAAATGAGTCTATCTCCATAGTGTGTCCCATTTGATCTCGATAATCAGAGGGATATTATATCAGTCTTGGGGGTTTTATGTGGTTTGGTTGTGGTAATACCATCACCATATGACACCAGATGACAGCTGTGGGCAGAGCCAAGCAGCACACAGCAGAGCAGGTTAAATTAGATTTGCACTGTCTCCCTGCCATCCATCTCTACAATATCCTTCAAATGGGCACAATCCCAGCATTAGCGGTTACAGCCGGTCCAAGCTCCTTTGCAAATGCACAAAATTGCTTTGGAGCGGAAGGGGAGAAGGGCCGAGGGCATGGGAAGCAAAGGGAGGACAATGAAGGAGGGCGAGTGGAGGGCAGGGGGGTTTAGGGCACTGCTGAGAGCCAGAGATTCTTCAAACTCTATATAAGACTCTAAAACATGTCAGCATGGGTCGTCGGAGGGAGGGTCTCTGAGGCATGTGCTATATCACCGCAGTGACGCAGCATTAACATAAATATAACTTATGGATGTGTTTGGTCGTTGGAGAAAGACTGTAAGATGCATTCCTTTAAGTGGAGCCTTGGCAGTGGTTCCACTGCATTCTGACAGGGCAGCCGTGAGATGAATTACAATGAATACGAGCTCTCTCTGCAATCCGGATTAAGGATTCACTTAAGTGCCCATCCTGTTAGGCCCTTATAACCCGTTCATCCATATTCTAAACAGATATGTCATCAGCTCGTAGCACTGGAGAGGATATGAACCTGCCGTGAATCCAATAAACACGAGTGGACACGTGCTCCACATTTATGATAAAATTATGACAAAAATGCTCATCCTGGTTCCTTTACTAAATATAGTGATTATTTGTTTGGTTTTAACATGTTTTTAACATTTCTCAGCTTCTATTGATAAACACTATTCATATTTTGATGGCTAACTGAAGTAGCAGCAACAATTATTATCTTTAAAGTTCCCTTCCAGAAAGTATGGAAAAGTATGATTAATATAAGATAAGATAAACGTTATTGATCCCACAACAGGGACATTCACACATTACAACAGCTCAAAAAGTACCGGTAGAAAAGATCAAGTAAAAATATAATTAAAAAATAAAAGGATAAAAATATATTTTGTATAACAAACAAAATTCTGAAAAGGGGCTGGGAGCACATCTTCTCTTCCTCCCCAGTAAGAAATTCTGGATCTGGCTTTTCAAATCAATAGGCCAATTGGTGAAGCAGCAGTGTGCAGCCGTCACGTCTAGAAAGGAACCTTAGTTTTGTCAGACTTGCAAAACTCTCGCAAGATACACCCAAAAAAACTTCTTGGCTCTAATAAACATGAAGCAATATTTTTAAGTAAAATGTAACTGAAATATATTAAATCAACATTTATCTATTCAAAGATGCTTAATATAAACTGAATGTAAACAAATCAAGTAAACTTAATTTATTAGATCACATAAAGCAGCTGTGTGTCACACACTCCAACACAGTTTATGGATAAGTTTGTATTAACTTAATCAAATCTGACTTAAGGTATTTAATTTATTCACACTGACCCAATATGATAGAAAAACACCGTATTAAATACAACACCCTTACATTAAACTTATGTAACAAAATTACATGGAAAATTTACATGTAATAAAAATACATAAAGTCAAGTTTTTTGGGTTAATAATTTTTTTTTTTTTTTTTTTTGGAAACACACTGTTTCTTCATTGTGCACAGCTTTCCTCATCCCAAGTCTCTTATTGCTCTCCACCATAAAAAAAAATCGTTTATTTTTATGACTTATTTATTCATCCATTTATATAATTTTTGTTTTACGAGCAGCATAAAGAGACTACAACTGGCAACTCGTTATACTGGGGGTCTTTCCAGATTTTTTCTTTACTGGGGTGGGACAAGTGGGGCACTGTGTTATGCAGGGGTGGCATGAAGTATGTGTGTGCACACACACATAAGCACATGTGCATATATGCACACATTACGTTTTCCATTTCTACTTTAATTATTAACATTAAAGCTTTTATATTCCTGTGTTTTAATTTTTTATTTAAAAGATAAATAGTCAATCATTTATAAATAATGTCAAACAATTGGTTCAGCTGGTTCAAACTAAGCACCTCTCACTGGACAGGTAGCCAATCACACTTGAGGATAATGGGGTGGAACTTTAGGGTGGCCAATCAGATTTTAGGGTTGGCCAGTGTACCCCCATTCCTCTCCCTCTAGAAGCACCTCTGTTTGTCTTTATGTATAGTCTAAAAGATGTGTGTTTAGAGTAAATATGTAAAGCACTTTAAGGTAAATCAGACACAGACACAGACAACAAAATTAGTCTTGGCGTCATTCTTGCGTGACTGCTGATGTGCTTCAAACTTGGCGAGATGAGAATTTTTAGAAGCGGCTCCTATATCTGCCATTGCTGAGTCAAACGCAAACACTGAATCACTGCTGAATCAAACGCACATGCACGAGAGTTTTGCAAATCTAAGGTTCCCTTCTAGACAATGCCTGAGTGCGTCTAGAAGGCCAGCATTAGAGGAAACATCAGAGAGATTCAGCAACACGTTTGAGCCTCAGACTCAGATGAAGAGTCTTGTTTATGTTGTTTGTTAGCTTCTTGGTTTGTAACTGGCAGTGGCTAACACAGCTAATGCTAACACTCGCTCTCAGCACGGACATGTCCAATCTGCGCCGGATGTTTCAGGTTTTCTTTCCTGCATTACAGCGATCGGCTTCCGTATCTGTTAGATACTAAAAAGGATCTTTTTGAAGCAGAGCACCCAACTGAGAAGTGACCTTTGGCCTTTGAATCCAGTCAGTTGAAATTATTATTTAATTTAATTAAAATTCACCAAAATAATTAAAACATGAACAGATTCCTTTGTTTTTTGTTTTTAAAACTAGAGTGAGTGAGCTTCCTGAATTTGTTTTGATGAAACAAACACAATAGTACCTCATCACTTTGAGGTTCAGCTAAAACGTAATTAGTGCTTTTTTTTTGTTAAAATTCAAAGTGATAATTAAAGATGTTGACTTGTAATTTAAAATTATAATTAAAAATCTAGTATTGTTTTACTGTTGCACTAAAAACATCACTGATAAACATTTAGCCGCATCAGAAAACATGAATTATTTAAATTTATTTGCCCTTTTAAAAGAACTTCTACCAGATTAAAATCCAAAATATGTCCAAACGAAATATGTCCAAACGATCCTTTAAAGGAATAAAATACTTCTACATTCACACGTGTTCTTTAATGACATGATCTCTCTCTCTCTTTCATTACATTTCTGCAAAGATGAGTCACATGGCTGCATGCTGTGCTTCAGATGTTATGATTGGTTCGTCGTAATGGAACCACATCTGGGTTTTCAGGAGAAATGAAAATATGAGTTTCCACTTGCCAAATTAGACCATTGTTTATCATGGAAATTATAATCATACAGTTTCCTAAAATTACATTTTGTAGCCCGTCATTCACACGACAACAATAAGCAGATATTCTCCTCCCTTAATAATCCCCCATAGCAATAAACTGCAAGACAATTAGAAAAAACAACTAACAGCTAAATGAGATAATTGCACATTAAATACTGCATAAAAACAGAATAAAATAGCATGATAAGATGTAAAAGAGGACATAAAAGAAATGCACTGTTGATTGCTTACCAGACAATTCCCTGAGCTCCAGAGCCAATGGGCTTTAAATTCTGGTAACGTTTTAAAACTGTGAAGGTGGAGTCTCCCACTTCCACACTGTAGAACTGGTTGTCCACTTTGCTTTTGCTCATGTTGTAATGTTTGGCAATATATGACACATCCACTTGTTTTCCAAAACCCTGCAATGAAGTGAACACAGCAGAAACAACTCACAGTCAGGGATGATGATGATAGTAATTTGCGTGTTTACTTACCTGGCAAGTCATAAAACAGCTGGAAAGGAAGCGTCAGTTCATAAATAAAACAGTAAAAGGTTTTATTTATTAAAGGGATAGTTCAGATTTTTTTAAGTGAGGTGGAAGGAAGCTAAGCAGTGTATTGCTGTGGTCAGCAGAAAAATGTATTTCAGCCACCTAAAACAGGCCACTTAAAAAAATCAATATCAGTTTAAGTATAGCTATTTTTTCAATTATTTTAACGCGTTACCTTGCTGTCAGACAGCTTTTTCTGACTGGAAACAGTAGTTATATAAGCTAAATACTGTTCTCACCAAATCAACCAGAATTCTTTGACAAAACAGTAATTTTACCCCACAGAACTCATGTTTCTATGGTGTTTACGTATGCAGCATCCAAACAACAACAACATCTAAAGATAAGGTTGATTAATTGTCTTTTGTTAATGTTGTTAACATCAGTCCATCAGTTGTTTCTATTTTGGCATATTTAGGGCAGTGATATTGGATGTTTTTATCACTGGGCTGACATTGGAGACATTACAGTTGTAGATGTTATGCATGACTGTTACTGGTGCTGTCAATGTTGTTTTGCATTTCATACCTTGTATTTTTAGACTCTTGTTTCTGTACTAGCCTGGGCTATGACCTTTGATGTGTCGTTATGCAATTTTATTCCCAACCCGCTATAATTATCTACTTTTACCTCAGTCCTCCCTAACATTGACTAAAATCACATATGTTGAAGACCATTTAAAAAATGTTTTCTCATCTGAGTTCTTATGTTCCCACCACTTTTCAACACAAAGATGCACCCTTTACAATAGAACAAACTCACAGATTGAGGCAGCTGTGAGGTAAAATTACTGCTTTTGCCAAAGCAGTGGAGAGAGTGATATTTGGCTTATATAAAGGCAGTTTCCATCACAATAAGCTGTCTGCAAGGTTTTATATATATTGTTATATTATTATTATTTTATATCTGTGTATTATATTAATAATAATTATTATTATAGCTATTATATTGACTCTTTTAGGTGGCTAAATTACATTTTGCTGCTGACCCTGTTCACAGCAGTACATTGCTGCTTCCTGCACCAGTTCTCCTGCTGCTTCTCCAAACTGGGGGTGTGCCGACCGCCATCTACTGTTATACACTTACTATAGATAAGTAACTCATACCAGTGGTTTTCAAACCGGGGTCTGGGGGCCAAAAGGGGTCCTCAGCAAAAGAATGAATAGAATATTTTAACTTTTATCATGTTCTCTGGGAGTTGGACCAACAAAGAAAGAAACACGTTTGGTAGTTAGTAGTCAAAAATTGTTTAAAATGACTTGGAGAGAATTCTTTAAGACAAAATCCTCTCAAATTGGGGTATGTGGTCTTATATGCATCTATTGTGGGGGTCCATAACAGGGTAAAGTCATGCCTCAGATAACCCCACTTCAAAAAAATCTGAACTATCCCTTTAAGTACCATCAATATATCAGTTAACTGTCATTATGTTCTTCGCTGCTGCTTTATTATGGACTCCTTGTCTGCATTTAAACAAAAAAGTGTGTGCGGGGGCTAAAAGGTAAAACTGGAAAGGAGCATAAACAGGACAGGACGTACAGTACAGTTGAGTTTACACTGTTTCCATGCAGAAATCTAAACTCTATAACATCCATGTAATGACAGTAGTGCCACTAATGTCTTTACTGTATTAACTCGACTAAACACATTATTCTTTTATGAATGTGCTGGTAATAATCAGGCTATAATTACTTGGGCAGAGCAGTCAAACAAATGGTGCCACAACAAAAATATCAGTTAATTAGAGACTGGCTAATTACAACACAGCTCACAGACCAAACAAAGCTGTGTATTACTGAGGGGCACGGGTTTGAAAACACAAACGGCATCAAAAATTAATATATGTGATGTAATACGTTTAAATCCAACATGGCTGCTAAGTCATCCAGACCTGTGATCTAATTATTTCAATACATTAGACTGCAGCCTTTACTGTACAGCCAGCGGTACCTATAGTGGCTACTAAACATTCGAGCTACACATGCATGTGTAATGCAGACATCCAATGCAAAGCGGCTTAATAATTTGAGCTACAGTGGTACAGCCTGTAGCGAACCACGCCACCCTCACACACTCGTTATATAGGCCGCACAGTTTATGAAATAACATCCCCACGGGAGTTTTTCATTTACAACTCAAGAGGAGACGGGCGATTAAGCTTCAGTCAGGGAGTCACTTCTCTGTTTTTTGTCTTTAGCTGAAATCCCGCTGTCAGATAAACACTTGAGGTACTGAACTTAATGAAAAAAAATTAGGTCTACCTGAATTATTTTTAGCTTTGCATGAAATTAATTATCATCACAAGGATAGAAACTCTTCACTTCTTTTCCGCGGGATATTTAGACTAGCGGAGACCATTTTGCATTTCACATTAAAAATCTAACAGGATTAAGGTCCTTTTTTATCTTTATCCAAGTAAATGTTGCTCATGTTTGTAAACTCAAACTGTTATCTTTCTTTTCACACACACACACACACACACACACACACACACACACACACAAAAACAATACAACATACCACAACATACAGAGCAATGAAGGGGAAACGGTAGTGAATGAATACTGTACCTTTTTTACCTGTAAGGAACACACACCTGACAAAAGGCTATCTTCACATCCAGGATTGGTTGGCTGCAGTTATATAAGAAATGTCTGCTCATAAATACCTGCAAGACACAAGCAGAGGAGAGACAGAGTCAGAGGGTGAGTGTGTGCGACGTGGACATCAGTAACAGCTGCAATTTCTTGCATATAAATGAATGGAAATGAACTGACCCCACACATAAAGCCTAGCTGCCTAGATGAACACAGAATGTGGATTTATCACTTGCAACACACTATATATACAATAGTACGGAAACCTGTTTCTGTCAGTGTGAAAAAAGAAGATCTTGTAAGTCATAATAATGAGAAACCTTCACAAAAAAATGAGAAACTTTCTCAACATAAGTTTCTCAAAATAAAGACTTAGGTACTTAATATTTTGCAGTACTAAGCCATTATTTTGACATATAAAGTCATTATTTTGAGATATTAACACAATATATTGAGATTCTAACTCATTATTTTGCAATGCTCAGAATTATTTTGAGATACTAAGTAATTTTTTGGAGATACTACATCATCTTTTTATTCCTTTATTCATTTTTATTTCAATTTATTGATATTAACATATGATGCTGTCTTTTGTTCTAATTATTTTTATTTATATTGACATGACAACATTATATGATGTCATTTTTTTATTCTTTTATTTTTACTTGCTTATTTTGACTTTTTTTTTTTTTCCAGTTTGATTGTTGTCTCTTTTATTGTTCCCATTTGTACTGTGTTTTTGTACTATGCCTTTTGCTTTGTGTTTTGATTTTATCTCAGTTTTAGCTTAATTTTGTCTTGCTTTTGTTTGGCCTCACTGTTTGGCTTTTTGTTCTTATTTTGTCTGATGAGTACCCTATTCTGCTGCTCTGTAAACTCTGTTTTAAAAGGTGCTACATAAATAAAGTTATTTTTTTCTCATCACATTGGCAGAATTGAGCTTCCATACAACAGAGCAGTTGAATTTATCACAGTCTTTCTGAAGAAAAAAATAAATTCAACATGTGTACAATGATGGAATAGTTGTTTGGACTCTTGTATTTACAGCTCTGCTGATGTGGGATTGAATTCTCCCCTCAGAAAACATCCCAGCTTTGTTCTCTCTACTCTGTTCCCATCATTCTCAATAAAGGTGAGAAAAACAACAAGTTACTGTAGCACCACCCACTCCTCTGACCAGTATATTGATTCTTCACAATATAGCATGGCTACAGTGACCAATGTCTTTGCGTTTCAAGATGATGGTGTGACTTTGGGTTGAAAAATGACCTGAATATCTGGTGCTGTCGAGAAGTGAAAGACAATATGTTTGTTGATGATTTCCTGGCAAGCAGAAGCCTAATCTTCTCCTCCTCGCAGCCATATTTTTTAGGCCTGATTGAATTATCTCCCTAAAGGGACGGTCTGACATCTTGGGAAACATGCTAACTTTTTTGCTGAGACTTAGATGAGAACCTTACAGCTTGTTTCAGTAAAATGTGGTTTTAGAAACAGTAGACTTCAGTTCAGGTAAAGACTCCAGGAAGTGACTGCATAATTAAACAAACTACCTATAACAGGTTAATTAGCAGAGGTCTGGACTAGAGTTACACGGCAAATTTGATTACTTTAGACTTGACTCCACAAAATAAAACAGAATAGACTTGGACTTCACTTGGGCCTTGAGCATTTTAACTTGAAAATACTTGATACCTTCACCCTAAAACCAAAGATTAAAAAGTCTGTAATTTAAAAACTGCGAATCCCTTCATTTCCTGAATCAATCAACCTTAATGCCATTCATTCTCCAGATCCAATTTGTTTGAACCAATCTGACAGCAGCCAGCCACATTATGTCACTGAGCCCCATTTGGAATAAATGATACCGGGTAATTTCATTCATGTACAATAACTATGCAGAAATCAACAAAAAATGAATTACAGTTTGTAAAACGTGTAGGTTGAAACTTAAAAATGGAGATTCCAACTTCCAACTGTGTTCAACGTCCGAGGTAAAGAATGGTAAACCGAGGCTAATATTAGCATAGTTAGCAATCTAATGCTTAGCTAATGTTAGCTTTAACTTTAATTTTGTTAATTCGGCTGGAAACCCCACTTTAATATCATGACTTGTTTAAGACTCGAAACTTTGGGACTAGGGATTTGACTTGGAATTTGAGTGCAAAGATTTGAAACCTACTTATGAGATGCTGAACAATGACTTGACCCCACCTACAAACAGCGACGCAGCAAAGAAACTAAACTTCAAACCTCAGAGATTCAGTTAGAAGCTACAAAAATACTGCCAGATGAACACGTGACATGATTTGAATCTCGCAACACACACTTGTTTGAGGGGGAGAGCAGGGTCATCACAGGTAGGCAGGTTGGGCACCCCAGAGAAGGTCCACCTTGGACACAAGCACGACTCAGGACAGTTTGGTACAGTAAAAGTGGTGACAGAGATGTAAATCAGTGCAGCACAGTTTGACTTGGCACGGCCAAAAGTGCAGATGGGAAAGCCCCATAATCCTCAGCAAGAGAGCTGTTCTAAAAATGTTGACTTACCCCTTTAAAAGGCAGAAAGTTTTAATTTGTATACTGTATGCCTGATTATTCTTCAAAATAATGAAATCTATGACATTTGAGCCGTGCAGCTCCATTTGAATAATAAAAACATCAGCTTACAGTAAACAACCAAAATAATAAACATTTCTTCTGTCAACCTCTTTGACACTGTATGCACTTATCCACACTCACATTTTATCACTCTGACACTAATTAACCTCTTCGACCTTCGGGTTATGAGTTGGCGCTGAGCAGATAATGCATGCAGTTTCACAGGGTTGTTTTTAAGACTGCTTGCATGCATGAAGCAAGCTTTCAAACAGCTTGTACCATTGGGCACTGCATTTGCATAAAACTAGTGTAGTCATTTTTGGCCAAGTTTGGAGGCTTTTACTGTGAAGTAGCAGCTAATGGGTCAATTTTGGTTTATATGTAGATTTGCACGCGCTGGAGCTTTTGTCGTTGGCAGATCAGTCTAAAACATTGCAAGGGAGGAATAAAGAGGAAAGGAAGCTCGGAAACAATAGTGGCTCCCACATTAAGTGGGAGATAGGCTGCAGCAGCCATCGCCCACAATGACTCTGGCTTCATTGGTTTGCAGGTAATGAAGCTCCCAGTGTGCTAATGATCATGTCTTCTGAATAAATTGATATGAGATGTTAATGTTGGCTAATAGAAAAAAAAAAAGATTTGCTGCAAAAGTCCCCAAATGGTTTGGTGTATCTTCATCATTCACAAAATTGAGAATAGCTGTTGAAAGGAGGTAAATCTGGGACTTTTTCTGGACACTTGTGCATCACTCAGCTCTGAGCCGAGGTTTTAGTGCCTCCGCTCAATCCAAAGCGAGGAGGGCAGTGTTAAAAAAGAGATGTGGGACATAAAGGCGTGAGATTTCTGGTTTGGCCTATTTAGATTGACCTTTTATTTCAGACCCATGCAGTGAAGTGGTGGCTGACATTCCTGCTGTCTGCATGCTACTATTGAGAGTGCTGCGTTTGTATGAGCCATATGCCACAGCAATTTGTGCCCTCAAATGTGCAGCGTTTATGGACTGAATCACAATGAATTACAGGTGGAACCAGGATAGTCATTTACCAACTGAAATGACAGCAAAAGGGAAGAAGAGCGGAATAAAAACATGAGAGTGAGGTGTGATAAATTAAAGAGTTGGAAATAATGCACACGGTTCCGAATGTGATATTTGTGCAGTTGCAATCCTTTAAACTGTGTTTGACAGGAACGACACAGCTGCCACCCCATTAACCAGCACAATATTTGTTATTAATCTAACTGGTCAACACTGAATAAGCCCCAACACCTAGCTAGTTACATCTGTGCCGCTTTCATCTGTAGCCGTCTGTGTACATAAGATATTAAACCTCTCACATGGTCAAAATGTTTGTCCTCCAGCAGTATACACTGTAATAATTCAAACACCACCTGGGTCTTCTCTGGAGATAATATTAGTCTGTGTGGAAAAATGTAGCTTGCTAGTTAGCAAGCTACATATACACCAGTCAAACATAGTAGGTCTAGATTGTGATTTTATCTTTATTATAAATTGGATTATATCAGTGTAAAACAACAAAATGAAGATAGAAATAAGTCATAATGCTCAATAATGGCCACTATAGATTAGCACGGACCTCTCACCACCAACGGGGCAAATATATGGTTTCACCAGCATGAACCCTGCTTGAATGTACTCTAACACAGTCATTCCCAAAGACTGGTTCGGGACCCATAGGTGGGTCACAAGAGATATTATTTGGGTCCCCAAATTTAAAAAAAAAATATTGTTTGAGAGGAAAAAACGAGAGCTTGTTAACTTTCTAAATGCACTTATTTTGTCTCATTTATGAAGCAGGCTAAAATGCCCTGTGTTGTATTCCTGCTGAGAGGAAATGAAAACAAGACAGCATGTTAACTCAACCTAAATGAATTCATTTAATTTCTCATTTATAAAGTTTTAATATTTGTATATGTTTTCATTAACGCGTCAAGATAATATCAGGTGATGGAAGTACAATGCTCAGGAATGAATGAACTCTTCATGAAATTTAGGCTAATTGTGAATTGGGTCACAGTGGTTTATTATTTTCTAAAAGTGGGTCCCCTGGGAAAAAAGTTTGGGAAACACTGCTAAAATACAGTATAGTGGCGTACTATATAATATTGATAAAAGAAAATTTGACAGTCATTATTAAGAAAGAGAGAAAAACACAGATGCAGAGGAAAGAAAAACAGAATCATGATGGTATAGTTTTTCATTTTTGTGTTTAAAAAAAAATCTTGGGAGTAATTACAATATAAAATCCTAACTGCTTCTCCTATTTTAAAGGTATCATATGCAACATTATCTTTAAATATATAAATTCGTTTATACATAATCCCTTTCAATCATCACTTATGACCTACTAGAAGTGTGTGGTGGTGCCTGTATCTGCAGAGACTCTGCGCTCTGCCTGTACTTCCTTATTTTTGTCATTATTTTACTGTGCTTCGGACACTTTATCAACGCAAAACGTTGGCATTTAATGTCCTAGAATCTTTCTGGTACATTTACGAATAGTTCTGGACAAATCCTACTGATTCTACCTTTAACTTAAATTTCAAAAAGAGGAAAAATCCAACCTTCCTCTTACAGAAGCAATTCCTGAACTCATGACTGTGTCCTATCCTATCTCAGATCTCTTACCTTATGAAAATCTAACTAGAACTGTAAACTCGATTCTTCAATCAACACATGAGACTGTCTATATCCTTGACAACGACTGTCTTCACTTCAAGAGTCAGAGGCATTTGTGTCAAGGAAACCCCGCCTTTTTGGGAAGTTTTCTTCCCAATTATATCCCAGGATATTGATTTGAATCTAATTCAAAATTAATTATCTTTGCAGTTGAAATATATATGTATTATTACATGGTACAAGGAAATTTCAAGTGTCAGAGTAGCCTATTAGTCGTTATATTTTGGTGTTCATATTGTTCCCAATCTTCATCACATACAGACCTAACAACACTGGCATTTATTTTGAATTTAGGACAGGGACTATGCCATCCTAACTTAGGAAATTCTTTAGCTTAGACAGCTCTGTAATAGCTAAATTCCTATCCTAAGATGAGATAGTATTCCCCTAAATGCAGCTAGGAAAAATGTTTCTGTAATACCAAAAGTCCTACATTTCATCCTAAACTGAGATAAGTTAGGAGTTCTTAGGTCCCAGATTAATTATCTCAGATGTGATGTCAACCTTGTAGATTTTTGACCAAAAATTATGAAGCAGAACCATAAAATTAGGCAGCATCTTAGCTGAATAAAGACTATAAACAATTTACCTCGGAGCTGTCGTTTACACAGCTTAACGATAATGAGTTAGGAAGTGGCGGACTGTCATGTCATGCAAAAGATGAATTGATTTGTGTAATTATCAGGAACAGCTAATCATGAAGATGCGATGAAAATGACAAATCAAATCACGCCACAGCTATTTATTCCCTCTGTGTGGCCGACAGCGAGGGAAACACTGCAGCAGATTCTGAGCTTGTTTGTCCAACCCTCTGACCAGATTCTGCTGATAGTGGTCATGGTTGAAATGCTGCTCTGGTTGCAGCTACGGCAAGACTACACTCAGCACCATTCCTTCAAATGTCCATAAATCATTCCGACTATACAACAAGTCTCATCAGTACAAACCAACGCCAGGTCATTCAGAGGTTAATAAGCAAAAACAGGCAGTCTGACTTCAACTAAATTACAATAAACTTATCCAAATCTATCTAAATATACAATGTGGGCATCGTTTGTTGTGTTTTTAACCACATTTCAGCAAGCTTGTTGCTTTGTTCTGCCTTTAAGACTATGGACTGTACCGAAGATTGAGAGTTAAGTGTTTAGTGGTGTGAATCAGTTACCAGCAGGGGTGTGGCGTATGCTCTTAAAGGGAAAATTCACACTTTTTATGTGGATGTCCAGTCAGTGTTGATGGTAAATGTAGTCAGTCAAATTAATAAACTCCTCAGTGCATGCTTTATTAACCAAGAAAACTGAGTGATCCTGTTGTAAAATCTGTTGTTCTTCCTGCATCCAGTGATGTCACAGTGATGTAGTTGATGTTAAAGAAAACCTAGAGGCTGTTTCAGCTTGGATTTCTAGTCTCCACCTCTGGGTAGCCAGGGGGTGTGCTAGATGAGTGTTTTAGTCATGCAACATTATGTTTTGGCCATCTAAGTAAGAGCTATATGGATAGGCTGGTGATAAACAGCAACATGGGCCTCAGAAGCTTGCACATAATGCTTCCTGGTACATGCAGGTATCGCCGGCATGGCTGCACAAGCAGATGAAATCAGCTTTCTGATCAATACAGCAGCGCTGAGCAATTTATTGCTTCAATTAATTACATTTACGATCAACAATGACTGGACATCCACATGGCTGACTGCATCAGAGTGAAACTGTTGAACTATGAGTTAATGACATAGATTCAATTAATGAAAGCTGTGACAAAATTATTATGCAATACAGCTTCATGTGTTCAAAATCCCTAAAGAGTGGTATTTCTTAACTTCATGGGTCTTGTCAGTTCTAATACATTGTTTGTTTGGAGGCCTGATTGGTATTTTTGCTGTGTAATGTTTGGACCCCAGTATATATACTGTAAATATTACTTTTTGAGCTAAATGATCTCTGTACTTTTTTGATACCTGGCTTATTAATGGTGCACATTTAAAATAACCTCATACTGCATACTGTGGCCTTTTGCACATTGCACATTCCCATCGTGGATACTTGTCAGTTTTCTATTTTCTATTTGTGCCTCTATTTGAGTTGTAGCACTTGTTTTTTTTAATCTTTCTTTAGATTTTTCTACTTACTATGTTACTGCTATGCACCAAAACACACACCAAGACAAATTCTCTTTCCTATGTTTAAATCTACTTGGGACTGATTCTGAATCTGATTCAGACACAAACATAATGTGGTTTTACTCAAATAGTCCTGAGTGTTAATGTCCTCAAAAATGAAAAGATGGTGGCTAATCATGCCATGGCAGCTTGATCTTAAGCTAAGAAAAGAAGAGAATCAGGGGAAGGACCATATCAGATAACCATTACACAATGTGAGCATCAATCACAGTTTTTTAAAGTTTTCTGTCCTGCCTTTTGCTCTTGAGGACTTCCTTCATGGCGTGTTGCTCGTGTTGCAATCAGAGTTTAGAAATAACTGAGTGCTTCTGACAGGATATACAGGACTTTGGTCTCTTCAGTATAGATTGTTTAAAATTGCAATTTGTAGCAGTCAGTAGGATGAGCAGCGGGCATATCCTTCCTTGAATGTGAAACATCATAGTGTATTTTAAATTTTCTACCTGGCTTTGATCACAAAGGCGAACCAAGTCAGGCTGTGCCAAAGCATTTCATGCAGAACCGTTGAAAGCAGCCCTATTGAGCTCACTCAACAATGTATTTACTGTGTCGCATGTTTGGATGTGAACTGATCGATGACATCTGGTGTGAATCAATCATTTATCTTCCACCAGGCTTGAGTCTGGGGATCCAATCTGCGTGACCAAAAGACTGAAGTTTCTGCAGCTAATCTCGAAAACCCATGAGACCGAACAGCCTATTTTTTTTAGCACATTCATGAAGAATATCTGGGTGATCGAATTTTGAAGCTTAATCTTTTTTTATGGCCCATGTCGGCAATCTGTACACAGGCGATTATGTTTTTGGTCACATTCTGAAGTATCTGGTTCAAACGTTGAAACCTTTTTAGCTCAAGGGAACTGCTTAGCAGGTAGTTGGTCAACCATTTTGTCACGTTATCAAATTAATGTTGTACAAATGTCCACTTTGACTCAAGGATGAACTGTTTGAAATTTTGGTGGTCAAAGGTCATAGCTCATTGTTGTGCTCTCTCATAAATGTGATATTACAGGAACGTTTGATACAAACTTGGGCTGCACGATAAGTTTATTTTGACTGAAATTGCAATTGTGATATGCGATATGATTAGTGGGAATGATCATTTTTGCATCACAAGTTTCTTTTTTACTGTAAAAAAGATTAAAATCGTGATGAGGTGTTGTTTGTCATGGTCTGTACCAAACAAACATGTTTTCTTACATCAGGAGCACAAGATTTTTAGGGCAGGGCATCTCTGCAGCACTACAGTACCTGATTATAATGCTGTTTTCTCACATTTTTTTTTTTTTTTTTTTCAAAAAATTGTGATTTTGCTCTGGTTCTGTAATTTGGATATTGCACTTGGCCATATTGCACATTTCAATAATGTTGTGATTTATTGTGCAGCCCAAACATGAACGTCCACTTTGACTCAAGGATGAACTGATCAGATTTTGGTGGTAAAAGGTCACCGTGACCTCATAAAACACACAGTTCACACTCTAATGATGCAAAATTTCACACAAATGTCTAATAGGATACTAGCAGTGCTGAAGAGAAACAACAAGTCAATTACTTATCAAAATGTTGGTGATTACAAAGGGGTTATATCCAAATATTCTTTTTGGGTCACCTAGCAGAGATCTGCACTCTGCTGAGCGCTCTCTTCTGGTTTTATTTGCTGATCAACATACAGGAGCACAACACTGGCAAACACAATCACCAGATGGTTCTAAAAAGATTCTGAACGCTTAGAAAACACACACCAGCAATGACACACCGATTTCCTACCGATGTTCTATTTAAGCAAGCGTCTAAAACATACTGCACTACACTCAATTAGATTTCAAAAGAGTGATGATGGGCCTCTTACAAATACATGAAAAGCTGTTAAGTATCATGTCCTGCACAGACGTGCACACACATGCAGCTGAAACAGACTGAAGTCACACACACACTCATAGTCTCTGTCTTTCTCTCACAAACACATTCAGACACAAATGTATCGCACAATTACAAAAGGCTGGGTCTGTTACACTGATGAGACAACTGTTATTAAGAAAAAAAAAACCTCAAGACACTCAAGAATGAAAGAAAGAAGAAGACAGAGAGGAGGTTTTAATTATCTTGAATGGGCTAATGCTTATTACTGATACAGCAGACCATTAATCACCAGCGCCGGCCTTGCTGATGCTGAATTGTGGCTGGTGTGCTAAGTGTGTGTGTATGTGTGTGTTTGTGTGTGTGTGCTCTGCAGTTGTGGCTGGTCCTTGGTATTTGGATCCTGGGCATTCTGTTACATCCGCCCTCGTGGGCACAACAACGCCTCAGGCAAACCAGTGATCTCTCTGCAGACTCGGGAGGCAGGGGCCTGTTGTACAGCAGTATAGCTCTTAATCATGCCATGATCTGCTGTAGCTGTGCTTCTCAGATTTATTTCAATAATATATAATAATGTATATAAAGAGGTACACCAGAGAGCTGTGCCATCAGTGTCAGCTTCTTGAGGCCGATCTCATAAAAGCATATTCTTCCTGATACTGAAAGTATTTTGTTATTTTCACTTCTTTCTCTGTGTTTTCAGAGGTTATTTACTGCTACACTTCAACAATGGTTCCATTTTCTTGATTTTTGTCTTCCTGCTCATACTGAATGTGATTGTGTATGTTCTTCCCTTCTTCTTCTTGATGTTTTATGGCAATAAAATAGTAATACTGAATATAAAATGTGGTTTAATCAAATCTCATATACCCCCTACAGTCCTCTAAAGTACCCCTCGGGACACTAGTACCCCGAGGGAGTACTGGCTGTTTTACCAGCTACCTTACTACTTAGGATTGAGGGCAGCTACTATAAAAAAAATTCATGATGGTCTGATTAAATGTAATTAAACTGTTATGATCAAATTAATTGGTTTCCCAAAGACCCGCCTCCCCAAAAGATATGTGATTTGTCAAACAGGCCAAGTGTCAATCTATGTATCAAGCTAATTTGGTTAAATAATAAGTCAGTAAATTGAAAACAAAGAATTTCAAAGAAAGGTGAGCTATGGGCCTTTTAATGTTTATTTGTTTTAGCTAATAAATTATGTTATTATTTATGTTTGTTGGTTTGTCTGTCATTTTGCAAAAGTGGCCCCCCTGCAAAGCAAGTTGACTATCCCTGCCATAGATGCTGGCCTAAATTCAAAATAACTGCCAAAAATGGCAGCACCATTGTCTATATGGGAATAACAGTGATGATGAGGAACAACATTAATGCAGAAATATGACTGAAAGGCAACTGAAAATGTAGGATGACACTTTTAATTTTCCAGACCATGTATCAGTAAGTATATAAAACATTCAGATGATTCATTCTGAATTTGATCGACATGCTGTGACCATTCAAATCTTTATCCTGGGATGATAACTGAGAAGAAAACTCCCAAAAATGTGTGGTTTCATCTCCTCCACAACACACAAACGCCTCTGACTTATCTGAGTTAAGCTAACAAGCTAGTTAGCCGGTGACAAATGATGTGAGACAGCCGTTGTCATGGATACAGGCAGTCTTGTGTACGTTCCAAACACAGATACAGACATGACAGGATGAGTACTGATTTTGAAAAACAAGTTTACAGCTCTAGTTAAGATTTCCTAAGTTAAGATAAGAGGTCTAAATTAGGACACAGACATGAGTTTTGGAATTATTTTTGTAATAGGACACTAGGATTTTTCCTATCTTTGTAATGTAAGTTAAGAAAGGACAAACAGTGAGGAAATTCTCTGTAATGAGGCCCCAGATATATGATAAAGTCTCACTGGCACACCTAAACAGAGTTAACCTTAATGTTACGCCTGTGATATTTCTGTGATGATTAAAATGTTTGCAGAAAAACAAACAGTGATGAAGACGTTTCTGTCTGATGACATAAAAGGCTATAAATACCTTTAAATGATCACACATTTCCTCACAAATATTTCACGCTATTACATGATACATCATGTGCCATCTCTGTACTCACTTAATGAACCCTACACCTGATTAACCAAGCTGGATTAACCACAATAAGACGACAACAACAGAAGCAACAGACGCTGCAATACAACCACCCACATAAACATTTCACAGTGCCATGCACGTTAGCCAGCAAAGTCCTGTTTCTGCGAGTGCGATCAGCAGAAACACTATGGCATCTACGGCTGCAACTGAAGATTATTTTTATTATCGATTAACCTCTGTCGATCATTTTCTCAAGTATTCGATTAGTTGTTTGGTCACAGTTTCCCAAAGGCCAAGGTGACCTCCTCAAATGTCTTGTTTTGTCCAGAAACCCAAGGATGTTCAGCTTACTGTCATAGAGAACCAGAAAATATCCACATTGAATTAATGTGGTAGTTGACAACTAATCAATTAATCAGCTAATCATTGCAGCTCTGATGGCATCAGACAATAAGTATGACTGTCATGTTATATAAACTGGTAACGCAGCATGTTTTTTTATATCCAATTTATTTATAATATCTGACATGAAGTGCTGAGTGCAAAGGTGAGAGTTCTTTCAGTTTTGGCACAGCAGGTGCATGAACACATTCATCTGATGCAGAGCTTTTCTTAGTGCTGAGGTTAAAAACCTACACACTATTATTAAAGTACAGGATATGAGATATTTCCTGTGTGTCATGAGAGGCCATTTCATTATTTTTACTGTACTGAGAATATCTCTTCACCAAAAGATGTTTGACTAGAGATGAATTCCACAGAGACATTAGTAAAGAAAAATAAAATAAAAAATAAATCAAATGTTACACTTACAGGGGTTTATTGGCAGAAAATGACAGAAAGTGAAAGTATGTTTTCATTTGTGTATAATCAACTGAAAATAAGAATTACTTTCTTTTCCTTAGAATGAGCCCTTTAATTTAGTTAGTATGATTAATTTTTTTTTTCTGGTCTGCTGTAGAAACATGGTGGTTCAACACGGTTTCCTCCTTCCATACCCTCTGCAGATATAACGGCTCATTCTGAGGTAACAAAAACACTACAATTCTTATTTTCTGGTGATTATACACTAATGGAAATGGAGTCTGACCAATATATATATCGGTCAGCTAATATATCAGCCTGATATTGGTGATGTTTGGGGTGATTTAGATATGTCATAATGGGGAACTTTGACAAGAGGAGCTCCCTGGTTGGTGTAAATCTGCTTCTTGTTTTACAACCTGCCACTAATTGAATGACAGTATTAAAATATTAAGCAATTAACTGATAGTAAACAGTACTGATGTCTATTTAATTTATTATTTAATCTAATCTGAATACTTTTGGATTACTTCAAATCAGACATTGAAAATATTGCACTAAATATTAGTTTGGCAAATATTTTTTCTCTTGGACAACATGTGGGATGCTGTTTATTTTGTGCTAGTTGTTATCGCTTCTGTTTTTAAATTAAAGGACACACGCAGGACTTTTCTCTATAATGCAAAAGGAGCACTTACTCAAAATGTTCGTAATAAAGCCCATTATCAGTAAATCATCATTAAATAACAAAACCAAATGTTTCTTAAGTCACCTCTTACGTCAGATGCCTTTTTTGTGAGTTAATAGAACACTGGTTATCATAAATAAAGTTTTGAAATTCTAAAGATATGATCAAAAATGTAATCAAGGTTGATGGTAGTTATTTATTTTTGTAATATGTTTATGTAATCCTGATTATACATAATCAATAACTACCCAACCCTTGTTATTGGTTGAAGAAAACAGCCTTCTGAGTACCTTCGCACAGTCATATCACTGCTAAATCGGTGCACAATCCACCTAAAAAAAAAGGTCTATTTTATTTCAGCTCCAAAATTCACTTTACCAGCCGCCATATTTGTAAATTCTCCCCCTCTAAAATCGGTACTGCTCTCAAAAGTCTCATATCGGCAGGGCTCTAATGAAAACATGCTTGTGAATATTATGTTCCATTTCTGCCATATTCTGCCAATAAACCCCAGTAAATCTCACACACTGGACCTTTAATAATAAATAATGTTTGGCAACAGTGTTACAGCAGCAGATGTTTGAAATACACAATAATGAGGCGCATCTTTGAGCAGCAATTAAGTCCAACTATCATCCACTCTGCTTTCAGTTCACATTTACAGACTGTTTCTGACTCAGCGTAGCCCACAGTATCATATATACAGGAGGATGTGCCAGTGTTGTGTGTTTCAGTCACTGTAATCCTTACAGCCACATGGGGTTTAACTTAAGAGTCAATGTTTTATGTCTACATTAAATAGGTTGATTGACTGCTCGCACCAGAGGGCTGCAGATAAAGCACAATGTGCCTGTCTAAATGTCCACTACACACCAGTGTTATTGTTTCCTGTCGTATCCATCTTTGCCTCCTCTCCTCTCGCCGCTCTTCCTCCCTCTGTCATGCTTTCAGGCTTTCTGAATGTCACAAAATGTACATCTACGTCTTCATCCCCTCCCTCCATCCCCAACGCTGATGAGAGCAGCCTGCGTTCTCCCTTTTCCTGCCTCTCTTTTGTCCCTCCCTCGCTCCCACCATTCCTGCTCCCAGGCTCCCAGCAGCCTCACTGCAACCGTCTCCCCTCCCCCTCCCTCGGAGCTCCATTGTGAGTGCTTGGTTCAGCAGCCTCAGCCTCTCCTGCAGTATGCAGCCTTGCCTTGCCTTTGCTGCGTGCAGCCCGAGCCAAACGCAGTACAACAGCCTCCCGTTTGGGCTCAGGGGAGGGGAAGAGAAAGCACTTCAAACTGCAGATCCAGCCAGAGGAAAACAAGACAGCACACCGCTGACTCCCGGGCTCCTCTACAGGCTGTGAGAATCTGAATGTTCGCTGACATCTTATTGATTTGTTTCCTCACAGCTGAAATACACTTATCCTCCCTGTCTCTGCTCACATCGGTCGTCTCACTCACATCCCTTGATTCACTTTAAGCAAATAACAGACATGTTAGCTGAAAACCTGCTTACGCTGCAGTTTTCTGATAAGCCGCATGGTAGCAACATGTACAGCTTTTCGTCTGATTTACAGCTTTCCTTACAGAACCTGAAACACATTCAGTATCGGAAGAGGGCAGGACTGGAGGACTCCATTGAAGCCACTTCTGTAAAACAACCCCCTGAACACTTATCTGTAACACATAGGATGATAAAAATATTTTATCTGACATGATCATAGAGCTGCTGATGCCATGGTTACAGTAGGTAATGCTTTCTAAAATAGAACACTGCTGCAAAAGTATTCTCTCAATAGATTGCACCACACCTTGTGTTTGATGTATTAACATTTCATATGCCCAGATCACTTATATAGAGAATTTGGATCATGCATTTCTTCTGTTGCTGTGAAAAAGTAATGAGAGTGCACTGAAAAAAATGCGTTGATATAAGACAGGTTTCCAGTATTGTATTTTGACTAGAGATAGGCCAGATCCAATCTGATGCAATATCAGTAGCGGACATCTGTCACCAATCCGAATTCCGATCTAAATTCCACAATATCACGTGTCTTCTCTTTGTAAATACTATACTAAGCCATGCAAACTGAGAATTGAGTAGCACTTTTCACATTTATCCTACATTAGCATCTTATATAAGGAAAATGTGTTGCAACATTTGCATTCTGGAACATGAAACACCAAACTTAAACTCTCAGCAATGCATCATGGGAAGTCATGCAAATGAGGACCACGTGTTAGCCTATCTGCTGCGCATGTGAATGTCACGAGCCACAATCCCACAGCACCCCACAGTGGTTGGAGGACACCATTTACACAAGTTACATTACACAAACTAAACAAACATTCCAGATGGTGAAAAGTCATGTATTAACATTAACATTTAACATATGGCAAAATCACATCATCCTAATAACAAACTAGATTGTTAATTTCTTCTTCTGCTGCTGAGAAGAAGCAATGAGTGCGCTGAGAGAAAATGTGTTGATACAACGTAGTTTTTCTGTATTACATTTAGACTAGAGATGGTGCCGATCTGATCCAATATCAGTATCTGTGTTTCAATCTAAATTCCACAATGCCACATTTTCTTTTTGTAAATACTATGCTAAGCATCACGAATTGAGAATTGAGTAGCACTTTTCACGTCAGAGAATTAAGGAGTAAAGACAACTTTTAATAACCTTAATAAGTCCCTGATATGTAATTAGGCTTGACGTGTGGTTGACCTGAGAGGCCTCAGTGCCCTTCAGATTAGAATGTTTTGTTTTAGGAGAGCCAGCCTGTCTGGCACACAGATATCTTGAGCCTTGGATAACGTCCTAACAGCTTTTGTGACATTGGCATTGTTGCTTATGAAACGTAGTGCCCTCCCATCTAGTTTCCTGATGATATATGATTCTGTTTGACATGAGGCATACTGTATAAATATGAGTGCTCCTATTGTTTCTTTAAGCTTATGGTATGAACTGTGCCCATGTGTAAACACTTAACCAAAACCCTCACTGTGCACAGATACGTGTTGTGTTAAACTCATACATTCAAATAAGAACAACCGAGGTTCCACAAGTTTATCCTCTTGGTCATCAAAGTGAAGACTGACCAGAAGGACCGGAAGTTTTTCTTCATCAATTAGCATATTATATGAGGGAAACGTGTTGCATTTTGGAACATAAAACAGCAAACATAAACTCTCAGCAATGCATTATGGGAAATGATGAAAATGAGGGCTGTCTCTCAGCCTATCTGCTGCATACGTAAATGTCACAAGCCACAATCCTACAGTGCCCCACAATGATTACACAAATCACATTACACAAACTAAACAAGCTTTCCAGGTGGTGGAAACAACAGAACTTTTCACCACTAACCTGAAGTTCAGTTTCAGCTTCATGTAATCTTACACATAATATCAGTAATAATGATAATAATAACAATAATAATACTAATAATGATAACAATAATAAAGAAAAAAGAGTGCTAGTATCAATACAGTATTTGTATTATTCGGATATCTGAATCAAATATGAACTGAAAAAAGTGGATAACTGCATCTCTAATTCTGACTCTAAAATCCTTTTGATGGCCTCTGAGTTGCTACAATGTCTGACCCCTTAGTGACTCTTAATTCTCTTTACAGATGTGCAGCAGGGAGATTGGGACCAAATCTAACACAGCTTAAAGTCTTGCACTCAGCTATCTGCAAAAAGCAAATAAAAGCTGCATATTTGTCAGATCAAATCCAATTATGTAACTGTGCATCTCACTCTGCAGGCACATCTCTCTGTGTGTATACTGGTAAGCAACACTGCAGCCTGGGGGAATCAACTTTCGTGAGGCAAGAATTAAATTTTATTTATAAGAATGTGATAGAAATCTAAAAGGCTGTAGTTTCCCACATGCAGCTTTCAGATTAGATGTAAATATGGCCAGACAATGTATTAAAACAGTAGTAATGATTATGAGCAATTTAATGTCAGCAGTTATGATCACAGAAGCATTAAAAAGCCCATTTTTATTGACATAATGAGGGGTAAATAAAACTACATTGCATGAAAACATAATAAACTAGAAAGCTTGTGCAAAGACATCAGCCAGTCATACTTTAGGATGCTATTATTTCTTCCTTTTGTCTTGTTCCTGCCTAAATGACCTTTCCGCAGTCCCGCCCCCTTTACCTCTGTACTCCAATAGCAGTTAAGTTACCTTGGTAACCGGCTGAACTTCAGTCAACTTTTCTCCTTTCCTGTTTCCTGTAGAGACTCCTTAAAAACTTGGTATTTTACCTGAATAGGTGTGGTTTTGCAGGACATAGAAGTGCGCTCTTTGGCAAGCTCCATGACCATCTCAGCCTCTGCTTGTATTTACCAATATAATGCTGGTCAGTTAGAGAAGTAATTTGAAAATCTGCAGGGAAGTCTAATCTTACTGGCAGTTGCAGCCGTCCAAGCAGTACAAGGAGTAAAAATTTAAGTCTTTGTAAATTAAAAATCATCTCTGTTTGAAATTACAATGAGGCAATGAATGTTAAATCTTGGGTTTAAAGCAAAGATTAGGCTAATAAACAACTTTTTAAGGTTACCGTTTTGCTAGACGAGACGTCCCCAAAGGTAGCCGACAAGAGTGCACATCAGACACACAATACATCCTGTGTCACACACACAGGATGTAATGGTATGTTCAGACTATAGGCAACAAAACATCAGGCTACAAGTCATTTTCATTGGAAGCCGGCGACACGAAGCCAAAAACTGACGTCCGACACTTGTCACTGTGTGTTGAGCAGGCCTCAACTTTTCTCAGCGCAATGTAGCCTGGCACGTTCGGGCCATTTTGTAGCTGTGTCGCCAGTAATCTGAAAGTAAGGAAAGGCACCACCCCTGGTGAAATAGCAAGTTTTTTAGGGAGTCCCGTTTCCTGTACTTAGATGGCTGTGTGCTAGGCTTGTCTGTGTTGAAAAAAAAAAAAAGAAGATGGTTAAAAGATGTTGGGGGACGTGCAAAGTGACGTATAGTAACATCTTATACTAGCTAATGTTAGCAAACAGCTAGTTAACTAGAAGAGCAAAATGCTGGCTAACTAGCTAGCCAATCTTCATCAGTTGTTAACTGGCTAGTTACATCTGATAGCTAAGTAGTTTGCTAATCTACATCTATCATTAGCAAGCTAGTTAGCTGGCGTTTTTGGAGCATTAACTAACTTCAGATGTAACTATATAGCCAAATGTTGCTTTTAACCCCAGCACCATCTGTCAACCAACTTCAGAATGTGTTTTTGTTTTCAACATAGAGGACTCTAACACAGCATGCTACAGGAAACAGGAAAGGCGAAAGCTGACCGAGATTCTGTTAGCAAATAGGGGCCAGCAGCACCCTAACATCCATTTATTTCTCTCATACAACCTCTTTCTCAATCAAATTACCCATCTATCTTCTTGTTTCCTCCTTGTTTACGTATGTAGCATGACACAACTGTTGACTTAAATGTTATTATCTGAACTACAGTTGTACATGGAGGGGAGGGATTATCAGGACCACAGTAATACACAGCAGGGACAATACTCCGCCAGGGTCATTGGGTGATGATGAACTACGCCAGTGTTCCTCAGAAATCCATCCTCTTCTAATGGCGACTTTGACCTTCCATATAATCATAAGAACCACGGCAGAATGGCAGCAAAAAAAAAAGACTGATGAGGACATTTAAGTAATTGATGGTCAGCGAGAATTGTTGCGGAAAAAGTCCTGAACTTTTCACGTTCGGCCTCCATAAATCTTCATACAAGATCTGCTGAACTGGGCTGGATTTCCTCGATTGTTTACGCTGAAAGTTTCTAAATCTGCTAATTGCAAAGTTTAAATGGAGATGCTGACTGTGTTGCTGGTGCCTTTCAGGCAGTGCCACTATACCAGAATTCATTCAGACCCTGTTTCTATTGTGTTTTCTTTTTCACTAGTTAACCCATTTCACCCCAATTTCCAATACATTTAATTCCTAACATTTTCTCATTAAATACACATTTCTATGTTTCCTTTCTGAGCTGAAACAATTGTCGATTGTTAGTCATTTTTTAAAACAAAAGTGCCCAACATTCCCAATAACATCACCTTCTTAATGTCGAGGATTTGCAGCTCTTCTCTGTTTTACACCATTGGAAACTATATAGTGTATTCAACTGTTGGTTGGACAAAACCTAACCAACTAGAGCTGCAGCAAGTGGTTGAAAAATCAATTTATTGTTGACTATTAAATTAAAAGCCAAATATTTTGATAATTGATTAACTGTTATGAGTTATTTTTTCAGAAAAAATATCTATAAATTCTCAAATATGAATATTTCCTTTTTTTTCCAAGTCATCTATAACAGTAAACTGAATATCTTTGGGTTGGGAACAAAAAAGACACTGAATACGTCACCTTGGGCATTTTCTGACATGTTATGGACCAAACAACTAATCAAATAATCGAGAAAAAGACTGACAGATTAATTGATAATGAAAATAATCATTAGCTGCATCCCTAAACAAGACATCTGAAGACATATTGTTGCAATCTTTTTCACTATTTTGTGACATGTTACAGACCAAATAAATAACCGATTAATCGAAAAAAAATCAGTATATTCATTGTTAATTATAATAATCATTGGTTCCTCGCATGGTTGATTAATAATGCCTGAAATCCTGCCATGATCTCATCTAAATACTTTGCTTTATATTGTTACATAACAAAGGATTAGTATACTGATGCTCCCAAGTCTGCAAAACAAAATGGAATTAAAATGCAAGCATCATCTACTGCAACATAACATTAGTGTGCTGTTGGCTGTTTCCATTGATGATTTTCCATCGGATAAACAAGCTGCCCACCTAAAAATCAATAGCAGCGAGTATCATTTTGTGTAGACCTGCAGCACCTCAAATAAAACAGATTATTTTATAAACTGAAGCAACTCCAGCAGAGATCTTAAGGAACTATTCAAGACACAAGCTGATGATGATGATGAGGAAGAGGATGAAGGGAAGAAGTAACCTATTTATCTATTAAAAGAGAGCTGTCACCCTACTTCAGCCGCTGCAGAAACACCCATAAAAAGCTTTGTTTAATTGTTAAGCGTGTTCCCTGCAGCACTTTCACAGTCATGGAAGCCTGCTCCTGAATAATTCAGCACCCAAGGTCACAGCGCTAAAACCTCTCTCTTTTCTCACCGGAACATGGAGAGTTTGTTGTGACACCTTTAAACCTTCACCGACTCCAGTAATTAGTCTATGACCGTGGGCATGCACCAAACAAAGTATGAGGAAGAATACTAAATTTGAAAACACAAACATGACAAAAAAAAACAGTTGTTTGTGTCCATAAATAGCTGGAATATCAGTGTGATGTGCTCCTAATACCTATGCTTGAAGGGTTAAGTTGCAAAAGCAGACATCTCCATTTTTATTTATTTCCCTGAATTGTGTTTTTGTGCGTGCAATCCAGGAAATATCACTCAAACTGGTGTTGGTTTGTCTGTTTTTGCAAATGAACTCTTCATTTATGCATGGCACCAGCAAAGTAAGATGGGTTTACACTCAAATAAAATGTCTCTTTCAATAATATATGTGCTGAGGAATGCCCAAAACAAACCAGATTTGGATAAATTGCCTTCCTCTGTAGCTTCATCTCTTTTAATCCAATGTGTCCTGCACAGAATGTTGCCCATATTAGGGTGAATAACACCCCATCCCCTCTGCATTATGATTGCTCGGTGTTGATGACAAAGCCTCCACAAACACTATCACAAAAAAATACCTATATTAATGAATAAATCAGCCTGCTATCTGCTTTTCAGACACTTGTAATGGATGTGAAGGTGGTCCCATAGTGAAGTACTAGTGATGGTCTGCATAATGCACAAGGTGCGCAGCTGACTTCTGAGGGGGAGGATGGACAAACTCTGCATGTAGGCCTGACTGTACATTATGTAGCCCATGTAAGCCTGGTGTTTTGAAGAGCATCATCCATTTGCACCATCCCTGCACTTCTAATCAAAAATGCATTGCATGCAACACAAGAGTCAAGTCTGTTTAGATCAGATGAAATAAGATTTGCTCAGAATATGACAGAAATAAATGCACGATTAAGCAGAAAGTCAGAATATTAAGTAACAAAGAGAGGTAGCCTGGGTTATGTGATGTTATTCTCCACAAACTCCTGATTAAGCTGTGATATTTCAGCCCATTGCAGGATGTTTGTACGGATGAGGATGGAGAGCATTTTGCAGGTCAAGACTAACGTCATAATGAAATCCTACTTGTTATAAAACAACATCCTCGGCGGTGAATGTATCAAGATGGGGGTGATTTTTTTTTTTTTTCTTTTCGTCGCTAGTGGACTTCATTAACCTTCCCTTCCAATCAATATTCATCACTCCTCCACCCTCCTCCAGGCAGCTGGGGTCCAAGCAGCCTCGCATCCACCATCCACACACATTAAAACAAACCCACCCCGGCCTGTCTTACCATTCCGTGCCAGCTGATGACGAGCCCAGTCCGGTGACAGTCCTTTTCAAAACATCCCGACGGGAAACATTGCGGTGACCATCGCTGGAGGCTTCATTTAAAAGATGGCGAGGTGGTGGTGGAGGTGGTGTTTTGGGGGGAGATTTAAAAAAAAAGACCCCCAAAGAAAGAAAGAAAGAAAGAAAGAAAGAGGCGATGAGGAAAGGAAAAAGAAGCAGGAGGAGGTGGACGGAGCCGAGGTTCGCTGATGCTGAATCACTCTCCCCCAGCTCACCACCACCTTGCAACCATTGTGCTGCAAGATGCTGGCTGTACCATTGTGGACCTACCAGAGCCGAGCAGCAGAGAGAGAGGGAGGGAAGAGGAAGGGGGTATAGGGAAATATGTTGCCATAGCAACCGAGCAGGAGCACGTCTGACGTCAAAGCCCGAGCAGAGAGATGGCGAGAGAGCGACAGAGAGAGAGAGAGGAGGAAGAGATCACATGGAGGATGGGAGGGGCGTGTGGGAGAGCATCTCTGGTCTGATCCCATCCTGTTACAGTCCCGCCGCCAGTGTGATCATGAGGCTCAGTGAGGATATGGAGGAGGGTTTTTGTACTGGTTAGGTTTGTCTCTCAGAGCTCCCATCGACCAGCAAAGTCAGACAACAATGTCTTTTCAGAAAAAAAATAAAAGAAAAATAAAACAGAAAAGAAAAATACACATTGGCCTTTCACATTTTTTCACACATACAACATATACAAAGGAATATAAAACTACTACATATATACTGTATATTTGCCAGTATTATAATGCATATAGCTTTTGAATGCCATTTCTCGTTTAGTTGTATTTATATCAATAGATAGATAGATAGATAGATAGATAGATAGATAGATAGATAGAATTCTTTAAACCACTCCAAAAAACCCACGTTTATTTAAAAAAAAATTCAGGAAACTTCCTTTCTTACTCTCTGACGTATTCAACATATGTTTTCCCCCAAGTTAGCAATCAGTGGCTAGTATGAAACACACCATGACCTTGAATAAATTACAGATTTCTCAGGGTTTGGTCATTTTTGGCTAGTTTTATTTATTTATTTACATACTATAGCTTTAATAATTCTTTAAACACACTAACATATAATTCTAAAATGTGACAAGTTGATCTTACTTTAAAAAATCTAGGAAACTAACTAAACCTATTAGTCTTTAGTTATGTTTACTTAAAGTTGACCTGTTATGTTTACATTAAATTTTGTTGTATTTACTTAATTGTGAAGTTGTTCCAAATTAAATATGGCAAGTGAAAAAGTACTCTGTTTAAGTGTAAATGCTTTGGAGTTGTCTCTAGTGTTATTAAACAAAAGAGAGAGATGCTCATTGTTATATTTATGGTAATTTTTCATTGCTATTTAGAGATGTGCTATTCTGTTTTTATACTGTCAGCAATTCAAAAACAAAGGCATTGTTTAAAACAGTCTGTTAGTCATTCTGAACCTTCTGTTTTATTGTGTTTATTTATTCTCATATATTTCCTATTGCTACCTGGGATATTGCTATGATTCCTCTTCATTATTTTGTTTTTTCGCAAGTGAATGCCTCAAGTGCTCAGAATTTAAGTAATCAAATTTGCCATGATTCATCCTGTCTGTAAATGTATCTGGATTAACAGCAGGTCACATCTGTACAATTCAACGCGGCCTTGGTGTCCACCTGGTAGCCTGCACTGAATGCAAAATGTAATTTTGAAATGTAGATTTAAAGCTGCCATGACAAATGGGAACCATAACTAATGTAAGTAAAATTCTTTCTTTTGGGTTTGTTTTGCTCTCCAACACAAATATCTGAGTTTTTACCTGTTTGTCTTTCTTCACCAGTTGGTTGCCAACTTTGTTTGTCTGCTATTTGGTATTTAAAATGTAGCCTATATTTAGTCTAGATTTGGTTTACCAGTTTCTTTGCATTTATTCAAAACTGGTACAACACACCTACACTTCTGGTAACATGAACATATTATTTATTTGTGTTGGCAGGACGATTACAACCAGTCAAACTTGAATAACATTTCTCAGTGTCAGTGTCCGAGGAGCAGAGCCACCAGCAGAAGAGTTTTTTAATTGTGCTTCACCAAACTCCATCAGTCGGATACAGTAACAATACATTAATTAAAAGCAGATATTAGATGGCAGATATTAGCTTGAAGTGGGCTCAAAAGGAGGTGGAATTATAATTTCCTAAAGTCAGACTATAAGGTTTCCTGGCTGCTGTCAATGACATCTGTCCTGACCTCAGTTTCATTAGAGGATGATTAAAACATAAGACACTGTTGACCTCTGCAGCTCAGCGAGAGGTAATTGAAATAATTTTGCTGTGGATTTTAAGCTTAATTTTGCTCCTCAGGCTGCTGCAGGTAAATTTGTTTAAATTACTTGTTAAATGCTGCATATAAGCAAGGACCAGGGTCATGTATAATCTTTCTTGAAAAGTCAAAATGTTGCCAGCCGATATGATTTTGACTTCCTCAGAATATTGATTTTCAATTTAGATCATGATGCTTCTAAAATTCAACATGAGACTCTCTCTATTTAGGTCTCTTTTGCTGTTGCAGAATCTTCTGGCCAACCTCTGCCTGTGATAAAAAAGAATCATTGATACAGTATGTGAAAAGGTCAATGCCCCTGTAGTTATTCCATCCAGTGGTCTTTGTACTGCCTCTAACATCTACAAACCCTGCTCACTGGGCTTGTTATGGTAAAAAAGACAGAAGTCAAGACTATTAGATGGATAAAACAGATAGATAACTTTATTAATCCAACTATGCTAGGTTGTTATACAAACCCACAACAAATCATGATGGGGTGCAAAAGGTGGAATATAATCTATACAACTAAATAATACAATATAATGCTGATAAATAAACTAAGCACAGATCAAATAAAGCATACACCAAGAATGACAATGGTAAAAAACATATGAGCATTTTTTTTGGAAAATTTCCTTGCAAGATCAAGTCCAGAAGAAGCAATACTGAATTTGTTAGTTGCAAAAAGAACTCAGATCTCTTTGTTTCACTCCAGATTTTAACAACACTCTTCAGAAAACAAACCTGCTCTCGGGTCACACAGGCGTGAGCGCCATCCGGGATATGGTGTACCCCCCAGACTGGCTCAAATCTGCAATCATGTACCCAGACACAACCCCTGACTAAGCAGAAAAAAAAAGGTGTTCAGACAGCACAGGACCACCTGCCAGGGGTTCTTTCCAACCCAAACCAACCTGTGCTGGGAGGGAAAAAGAACCTCAGGTATGTCAGTCTGTGCCACTGGGGTTAACTCAGCCAGACATACTGTAGCTGTGAGATCATTAGGAAACACCCGCTACACAAATACACCAGTTCATTCTGCGCAAGGTAATTTAGAATGTGACATGTTGGCTATTTTATTATGTCTACCATTATATACACATACCGAATTATGTGTGTTTATACCATGTTTATATGGTATACATTACATTTGTGTGTTTATATTATGTCATTGGGTACAGTTTTCCTAATAATCTCAAATTTTGCACTATTTTGCATTTTAAGAGATAAGATAAGATATAAACAAGAGAAAATATAAAATTATGCATGTCTATATCATGTTTATATGTCATATGCTTAAATGTTGTGTATGTTTATACTCCATTTGTGTCTTTATAGTTTGTGCTTCTGTACAGTTTTCATAATAATCTTAAATTTTGCATTATTTTACATTTTAAGAGATAAGATAAGATAAGATAAGAAATATAAAACATAGGAACATATAAACAAGAGGAAAAATAAAAAGGTAAGAACAATATAAATAAGAGAAAATTAAAAAATAGGCACAATGTATATAATATAAACAATAAACAGACTCAAATGAATTTGCAGCACTGTAGGAAACATTGATATGGTGGATTGAAATAATAATAGACGTGATTGAAATAGTGATACAGCACAGTTAAAATGAGAATTTCACTGGAGTGAATACTGCTATTGCACATCCAGTACACATTAATAGCGCAGTCAGTTTGTCAGTTTTTGTGTGTGTGCGGTCTGTTGGAAGCAGTGCTGGTTTAATCCTATATCCTGCTTTAACTTCTTGAAAACATATATGTGACAAAGTTTGAATTTGGACTGAGGAGAACGGCCTGCAGAAGCCAGGCTCTTGTAGCAAAACACAGCTATATTTTGTTAGAACCACAGAACTCTCACACCCTGAACTGAACTGATGAATGTTGAAGCACTCAGCGTCTCTACGGGGCAACCCTGCAGTGAATCAGACCCAGAGGCTGCTGCCTTGTTCCAGTCTGCTGTAGAGTCATTCTCCAGTGAGGCAAGCCACTTGAAAAACTGGGAAAAACACACTGGTCAATAAAGAAAGCTCACCTAACGTGCCTCTGTGTGAAATTTAGCAACACTCATCATCAGAGTGGGAGAATGTCTCAAACACAGACGCCTGCTTGAAGACACTGTGAATCCAAATCAGCTTTTTATATGCCTAAATTAGAACTATTTGGACACTTAAAGGGATAGTTCAGATTTTTTTAAGCGGGGTTGCATGAGGTACCCATAGTCAGTGTACTGCCTACAGTAGATGGCAGCCAGCACGCACGCAGTTTGGAGAAGCAGCAGGAGTACTAGTGAGATATATATGTTGATTTTTTTGGTGTCTAAAATACGTTTGCTGTTGATCCTGTCCACAGCAGTGCATTGCTTAGCTTCCTACACTGGTACTCCCGCTGCTTCTCCAAACTGGGGGCGTGTCGACCGCCATCTATTGTAGGTAAAACACTGACCATGGATAGGTACCTCATCCATCTCCACCTCAAAAAATCTGACCAATCCCTTTCAGGTAGGGCACAAGCTTGAGAAAACCTTGGTAATTTATATGTCTGACCACCAGAGCTACAAACATCATTATTATCATTATTAGTCTTTACTGGACAAGGACCATGCACGAAAACAATCATCTCAAATGAGAGGAGATGATTTATGTCTAATTTAGCTATTAGCTGTTTTCCATCTGCAGTCCTTGGGCAGGTGCGCACAGAACAATCACCAGAATCTAAAAACATTCATTTACATGCAACACCATGACATACTGTTGCATCTCTATTGCAGCAAACCAAAATTAAAATTCATTACAATTAAGAATCTGAATCACAGTTAAATTAATGTCGACACTGCTGGTTGCTCAGAAGCCATTGTTTTACACTATGGGAAAATTAGCCATCTTGTAAGCGTACACTAATTTCTTATGTTTCTCTGACACTTCATTGCCAGATGTGTCAGGTTTTTATTTTAACTCTGTGTAGACTGAGGAACTAATTCCAAAGGCAGTGAAAAAGGCTCTAGGAAAGTTTTTTAATGCTCTCCAGCTGGACCCAAAGGCTAAACTCACCAGTCAGCAAGCATGCCTTCAACCTACCGGGTGCCCCACATTTCCAAGACCGTCAGGGCAGGCAGAGACGCTCTTTCAAGCCTGGCGTCAGAGTAAATCACCCCTGGGGCTCAGACCAGCACTGATGAGGAGGTATTAAGGGCAGTACTGACAGAAATAGAAGGAAAAGGAAATCCCAAATTCAGAACCCTTTGGTTACACTTCATGAGACATTGCTTACTCAGACCCTGTTGCCCCTATCAGTATCCTGGTGGGGCCTCTTTGCCTCAGGTAGCGCACCAGAGATTAAAAGCTCTGGGTAAAAGGAGACACAGCACCAGCAGATCACTCTGGCAGCAGTTTATCAGACACTAACAAATTTCCAAGCTTGCCAGGAGTGAAAAGAAACAGGTTGCCCAAGCGTTCCCTGACAGCTCACATACCAAGGAGAAGACCTACAACTATCAGATGACGCAACTTACTCCTCTTCCTCTTTCTTTGGAAATGTCATGATCTAGAAAACGAGGAGGAGGTTTACACACTATCACTGTCTGCACTGCAACATCCCCAATAAGTCTCGCTTAAAGCCATTCATGGAGCTGCTTCCTGTCTCTTGTAATATTTATTCAACATCAAACAAGGTAGTTAAATGCCTCGTAAGAGCTTTGGTTCATTAGTTTAGACTAGTTGCAAGTATTTGGACGAGAGTTGATGAATATTTTACTCAGTGATCCATCAGATGATGTTAAGAAACAAGGACTGTTCCAGGGCATCTGTAGCTAGATTTTACTCGCTAATGAAAAAGCAACAATCTAATTAAGCAATTAGCTTTAATGAAGTCTAGAATACAAATATTATCAAAAGGAAAAGTGCAGTGATGTAATTAAAATTGTCCTATTTTTTGTGTGCTCAACCATTGTATAACAGCATGGACTTCAGTGAAACATTAAGGTTTGTGATTAGATGAAAGTCAAAAGTCACAACCAGAATTTTATCATTTGTCTCTCAGATGAGATGGGCTCACATGTTAAGAACCAGGCAATGAAAATGTACAGTTTAAAATGAAGAATGGGTTCCAAGGAGCATGGGTGGGTGGCACATTAGAACCAACCGATATGGTAAAAAAAAAAAAATCTTACTAAATGTTTAGGCCATACCTTGTAATCTGCAAATTTGTGTTATATGAAACTGATATAATCTGGGAAGTTATAAAGTACTATATAAAATATGACAATAAATCCACATACAATGTTTTTTTGTAGGAATGTGTAATATTAAACTTACATGAGTTGAGCAACCATTAGTGAAACATAAATCTTGCAAGCATTGTTAACCTTGAAGGCGCGTAAGAAGTCACTTACATGAGACATGCACGTAAAAAATAAAACAAAACAAACAAAAAATTCTTTGTAACTGAGACATGGTTGAATATTTAGTGTAATTGTAGTAATTTTCCATGCACTTTACTTATAAACAACATACATAATGCTTACTTGATTCATACTTAATTCTTATAAGTATGTTGTATAAGAAAAATGCAAAGTGGTCACTCTCATGAGTAAATCATAGTATGAGACATATAAGTCTTAAGACATACAGTACATTTACAACATAAACAAATGAGAAGTGAGTCAAAAATAACTTTCTTCATGTAGGACAGAAAGGATAACCCATGCTATCTAGACCTTAAAACTGTACATTATTACACATTGTAAATCAGGGATCTTTAACAGGGGGTCCGTGATGCTTAGGGGACCTTCCGAGTTACTCCGAGTTGGGGGGGGGGGGGGGGGTCTCCAAATTATTGTCTGATAATACTTCAAAAAGATTTTATTAAAAAAAAAAAATTAATAGTTAAGCTTGTGGATTCACTTACCCTTCCACATGCATGTTTAAAATTAAAATTATTATTATTATTTATTTATTGTATTTTGAGGGTAAAGTCAAAATGTCAAGAAAAAAGTTAGACTTTCAATATCAGTGCCAGGTATAAGAAAAAAAAATAAATCAGAGGATTAAGATTTTTCTTATTTTGCATAATGAGAGTAAAAGTCAAAATGTTGAGAATAATGACAAACTGTCAAGAATAAAATCAAAATGGTATTTTGACTTTATTCTCACCGTTTCAACTTTATTCTCAAAATGCAAATAAAAAAATCTTCTTTTGATTCAGGCTATCTTATGTCTGGTACTAATACTGAAACTTCAACTTTGAAATGCAAAATAAAATAACATAAAATTATGGTCAGATGGTCACCTGTGTCTTGTTGCATAATTCCTGTTGCAATCTTACAAGAAATGGATGCTAGACTACATTCAGAAAAATAGCCCAAAAATTAGCATATTACGTCCTAAATGTTGCATGCTTATGCAAAAGCATGTGCACACACACACGCACACACACACACACACACACCACACACACACACAAGGTCATATCAGAGCTAGAATACTTCAGAGTAGGGCTGACATTATGTGCAGTAACATCAGCTTGTGTCTAAGAAAATGAATATCATGTCTCCATCTAAAGAGAAAACTAGTGTTAATCCAGTTTATCATTCCAGCCCATAGCTGTTGATAATAATCATGCCTTTTAGCACTGGCAGGCACAGCCAGGCAGAGATAAGCCTTTTACCACAGCTTTCATTTATATAAGGCAGCATGTAATGATGACTAACAGCCAGTAGATGGCACAAGACAGAGCATAAATGGGGGCAGCTTTGAAGTGCACCAGAGGAAGGAAGTACTCAGCAGTGAATTGCTTCCTGACTGCTTTAGATGGCTCCCAAACAACTTTGATGTTGTGGGAAATAGTAAAATATGGGCTAAGTTTGAATTTTTATTGAGTTTGTGAAATGTCAGCGCCTTCACATGATCCCAGTAGGAACAGACATCAGATGTCTGCTCTTGGATGATATTAAATTGCATAAATTGATCCACATTCGTGTGTAATTTCAGATTAAATTAGTTCATCTTTAGAGTAACACATTTACAGTGGTGGAATATAACTAACATTTACTCAAGTACTGTACTTAAGTACAAAGTTAAGGTACTTTACTTGAGTATTTCCATTTTATACAAGCTCATACCTCTACTCCATACCTCTGAGTGGTAAATAGTGTACTCTCCACTACATTTGTCTGACAGCTTTGAAAAAAAATCTGTAATTGTTAAAGTAACTAGTAACTAAAGCTGTCAGACTAATGTTGTGGAGTAAACAGTACTATATTTGCCTCAGAGATGTGGTGGAGTAGATGTATAAAGTTACACAAAATGGAAACACTCAAGTAAAGTTCATTTACATTTTTCCTCATAACTCAGACTACTTGAAATACACCAATCATCTTTTAATATAAGAAACATATATATGTGTACTAATTAATAATATAATTCATATATTTTCACTAATAATGAAGAAGATGATAATATTAAATTTAATGCAAGAAGCCATGGTGTTGTAGCTGAAAAAATAGGTCACATTAACCCATATCGTATCTCAAATAAAAACACATCTCAAAGTAATCACATTACTGCGGTAGTATCAAATAATGTCTTTTTGACAAAATTCTGCATATTTCCATTTTTGCATAAGAGTATAGGCAGTGATTATATTGGTAACCATATTTCAATTATTTAAACTGAGTTTAAAGTAATATTACATTTAAATTCAGAGAAATATTGCATATTTTTGGACAGAAAAGAAACACAATGTTACAAGTGTCCCTGATCTTGCATTATAAATATCTCATAGTCACGATATCGCGTATGCTAGCTAGCAACACTTATATTGACAGTTATAAGTAATTTTTAGCCAATAACTTAGAGATAAAATTGATTTAAGTGTCAATTTGCAGTCATCTAAACTTTAAACAACAGAAGAAAAACATTGGACACCCAAAAAAAGAATAATTTTGCCTAAGGTAAAATGAGCTGAGCTGAGAGAGAATCCTACTGAGCATGTGCAGAGCGACTCAAGCTTGTTTCTGATTGGAGTAAGTGGGTAAGTTACAACTGCCCCCTGACACAACTGTCCCAGGTCTCCTCTGCCACAAGTTCGTACAGTGCTGATATTAAATTACATAAATACATTCATCCACAGTTTTGTGTGTAAAACAGCTCATCTTGGGAGTTTGTCACATTTATACCTACAGCTGTACCTCAGTTCCCTCTTGAACTCTTTTTTGTGTTTAAGAAAATTTACTGAAACAGATTTTAGTTAAATATGAGCTATAATTTTTTTTGGAGTTTGTCGCCTACACAAACGCTAAAGAGCAACTTAGAAAACATTTAATAACAAACCCGAGCTTCACTGTACATTTTTACTCCCAGTTGTGTCGCGTTGCTATAGTAACGGCTAAACGACAGTCCCCCAGCAGAGAGAGAGCCAATGGACGGTCGTAGTAAGGTGTCTGGTTACTCCCCCAGGTCAGCCCACGCTAAGCTGGGCTAAAGGAGGGGTTACAGCCGCTCCTCGGCAGTAATGGTGACTGGATGAGGGAGCTCAGACGCGACTTCTGAGCAATTTAAGAGGAAGAAATTTCACTTTTGCTCTTAACCGAGGCGGCTCGGGAAGTTGTGCCCGCAGCAGGGTGGATTTTTTTTATAGTTGAAGAAGACGCTGTGGAAACCTGTTGCCTGTCTGCCTGCCTGCCTGCTGTCTGTCTGTCTGCCTGCCTGCCTCGCCGCTCACTACCCAAGATGTTGCTTTGTGGATGGGATGGCCGCTGGTCCCGCTTGTGTGCGCACTCATAGCCTCGTCGGAGTGCGAATAATTCCCTCTGAAGTGGTTTGGTAGCTCTTCTCGCCTGGTGAGTTTCGTTTTTAGAATGTTAGAATTAGAATTTAGAATGCTTAGAATGTGACGTACAAAAACTTTTTAACTGTTTGTTGATACTTAACGTTACTATGTGTCGACTGCGTGTTACCGCTGCTCCTACTGATGTTGTCACAGGGCATCTTCGACCGCACCAGTAACTGTGTTTTAAGTTTGGGAGGGAGGAGACAGACACTATAAAAAATAACAGGGTGTCTAACTGGCTGACTGCTTTCAAGTTTATCCACAAGCGCTTAGTTTGTCTTGGGGGAAATGAGTTTTTCCTCTTGTGTCAGTGCAGGCTGAAGGTTTATGGGGGTTGTAAGAGGGGCAGTTTGTACCCCCCTCCCCCTTCATTACCATAAATAGGTAGTAAAATTAAAGGGGGAGTTCACCCCAAAATTAAAAAAAATGCATGTTTCTTCTCTGGCTTGTAGTGCTGTTTATCCATCTAGAGAGTTTTGGTGTGAGTTGCTGAGCTTTGGAGATGTCAGCTGTAAGTCTCTGTATTCTGCCTTGAATACTATGTGCTCAAAACAACCAAAAAAAAAAAAACATTAGAAAAACTCAACAGCGATGTCATGACCCAGTGAAATACTCAAGATGATCTACAGACTTGTTGCGAGCAGTTTCATGTACGACATACTTAATTCATTTGTCTGTAGTCTCATCTATTTGTATAAGAATTATAGAGTCTGATGGCAGTTGGTATGAAAGATCTTCTGTATCTCTCTGTCCTACAACGAAGAGAGAGAAGCCTTCCACCACCATTATTTCTTTGGTCCGTCAAGGTGTTATGCAGTGGATGATCCATGTTGTTTAGGATGGCCTCCACCGTCCTCTTGTGTCTCTCTCCACAACTTCCTCCAGAGAGTCCATCCTTACTCCGATCACAGAGCCAGCCTTTTTCACAAGCTTATCCAGCCTCCTTGCTTGCTTTTTTTCCCATACTTCCTCCCCAGCAGACTGCAGCATAAAATAAATTGTAGGAACTAGGACTGCAACGTATGGTTAAAAAAAAAAAAAGTCATGTTGCAATTATTTGACTGAAATTGCAATATAGGTACAAGTAGTGGGAAGGATAATTTTTGCATTTCAATTTTCATTTCGACTGTAAAAAAAAAACTAAACAAAAATTGTGATGATGTGATATTTTTTCTTTCATTTGGAGAAAAAAGACTTGTATGCTAGGGCATCTCTACAGGACTACAGTATTTCATTATAATGCTGTTTTCCCACAGATTTTTCCTTTTTTCAAAAAATTGTGATTTGATTGTATTCTGTTTTGATATAAATTTTTGCAGCTCTAGTAGGAACTATTTTCTTTCTACCGCACTACACCCGCCAATCATATCATCGGGCAGTAGGAAGTGTGCATCTACTCATGGATAAGAGGTTACAGCTCTAATCTAGAAGGACACCATTAATGTTTATTTCCTACGCCATCATGAGTCAAGTCAAGTCAAGTCACAATTTATTTATAAAGCACATTTAAAGAACGATCTCAGTCGACCAAAGTGCTGTACAATAAAACCACAATATATCATAAACACTAACACACTAACACAGATAACACATAAACCTACGCCATCATGAGCACCATGAGTAGGTGCACACTTCCTTTTGCACAGTGATTCGGTTGGTGGCTGATAGAAAGAAAATAGTAGTGATGTTCCAATATTATTTTTCCCTTCATGATATTGACTCTGATACCTAATCTTTGCGTACTGCTCTGACAGTTGTTAAAAATATATATATTATTGTTATTTTTTAAACTGTATGATACTAACTCTGCATGAATCCAATATGATTGCTGTCATTGTTGTTTGGCCTGGCTCAGGTTAAAGAAATCTGGCGTACTAGACACTGCTGAGAAGTTGCAGTTTTGCATTTAATGAACCACGTGGTATCAGATTAGCGTGCAGACTGTCATACTTGCCGATACTAGCATTTTAGGCAGTATGGGAGGCACTTTCCAATACTGGTATCAGTATGAGAACAACCTTAGAATGTAGTCCCTATACGAAACTGTTAACAACAAAGTCTGTGGGTTGTTAAAGACATTGCTGTTGAGTTTTTAAAATGTGGCCAATTTTTTTGCGTGCTTTGAGTGCCATCTAGTTCCATTATATTGAAGAGAATGCAGACATCTTTATGACTGGTATCTCTAAAACTCAGAAACACACACCAAAGCAATTTAGATGGACAAAAAGCATTACAGGTAAGAGCATAAATATGTATTTTTGATTTTGGGTTGAACTGTCCCTTTAAGTTCAGGAGGGAGGAGACACCACTATAAAAATAACAGGGTATGCAATTCCCTGACTGCTCGCAATTTGTGTCATTTTGGGAAAAATGCTCACCAAGAAATAAATTTTCTCCTGTGTCAGTACAGACTGAAGATTTTATGGTGGTTTGGTAGGAAGGGCAGTTTTGTTTCCCCTCCCCCCTTCATTACCATAGAAAAGTAGTAAAGTTAACTCAGAGTCAAAGGTCATGAGGGGTTTCAATATGTCACTCAAGACTAAAGCTGAGGGGTGGGAGTCATGATGGAGATGGTGTTAGCATCATCACAGGAGAAAATTAGGGATGCATAATAATTACCTGCTTCTTGTAGCCAATACTGTTAAAATAATCAATAATTTCACTTTTTTTGAATTTTAAAAAGAATTTCATGTAACCTGTAATTTATGCATACCTGAGGGTAAGATAGGCTAAGATGTAATGAGCAAAGATGGATGATTTTAAGGTCCAGTGTGCAGGATTTGCTGGGCTTTATTGGCAGAATATGGCAGAAATGGAATACTGTTCATAAGTATGTTTTCATTATTGTATAGTCACCCTAAAAATAAGAGTCGTCATGTTTTCATTACCTTAAAAAGAGCCGTTTATATCTGCAGTGGGCGCGGGTCCTCTTCCATGGAGTACGCCATGTTGCACTGCCATGTTTCTACAGTAGCCCAAAACGGAAAAACAAACACTGGTACTAGATATGGCCGTTTGTGTAAGTTTCACGACTACCATAGGTTCTCCTTCTACATGCTTGGATGGGGAAGAGGAGAGTAAGCAAACCACAAAATCCTACACACTAGTCCTTTTATATTCCATAACTCTGACCAAACCAAACTCTTTGAATGTTCATTTATTTTTACATCTCAATGTATATCAAAATACCAAACACATATACTTTTGATTTATAGAGCATTTTGCTTGAAAATTCAAATGAAATTCTTTGAATAATCTGTTAAATCAGAGGACTATTGGCCATAGTTTTATTATTGGAATAATAAATAATACTATACATTTCCCAGCCCTGATATTTATCATGCATCCCTAGAAAAAAAATGGGGAAAATAGTCAGTGGGTTGGGTTTGTGTGTGTTGGGAAGGGGGGGCAGTTGGAGTGAGGTTTTGCAAAACCATGCTCTGCATGTCACGGTACTCATAGAAACCCTGTGATTAACAGAAATGGAGCGGATGAGGTTGAGACCAAAATGAGAAGTGAGGGCCCTTGGTCCAGAGCTGGGCTGATAATCATGGAATAGTCATGGCTCTCCTGGCTGAGCTGAAAAACAAAACACCAACATCCAGTGTGGCTTATTGGTTAGAGAAACCAGTCCGTTACTGGAAGGTACCACCAGGCCACTGCCTGCTGGTTGTGTCCATCAACAAGCCTGTGCTAAACTTATTGCGAGATAATTTGGGAAAGCATGTTGGCAAATTGACTAAATTGTAAAAGTGGGTTATGATTAATGAAAACCAACCATGGGTTTTCCCTTTTATTTTAGGTGAGTCACTGCTCCTGCTCCTTTCCCGCTACTGTTTCCCTCACAGAAACTTTCATAAGACACAGCCCTGTATCATCACTCCTGTCACAGTTTAGCAGTAAGGAAATTATTCATCAAGTACTATATATTCACAAGCATTAAAGGAGGAGCTTCTTTAACTAGACATCTTAAGTATTTTATCAGCGTAATAGCACCCAATCTGGTTTTGGTTTGCACTACGCATTTTGAAACATCAGTCCTTACATCATCAGTCATGTTGGTTCAAACGATACTCTCATCCAGGCCTTCCTAGACACCGTGTGTGTTTTGAATTTGAATCGTGTGCTTGCAGGCTGCATAATACAGTTATGATTCTGGGAATAGAGGTTCACTCAGAGTTTGTTGTTGAATTTTCCTGGCATGAATGACTTCAGGAAGATTTTCACCTCAACGTTGGCGCAGAGTGCCTCTTCTCACCGGCTTCTGTTCCAAATGTGTTTGCCAGCTGAGACCACAGTTCTGATGTTTGGAGGATATGAACAAATTCCTTCTCATATCTTATGTTACGAGTTATGCTTTTGGAAATCGAAGTGGAATCTGGTGTTTATATGGGTGACTACTTCAAGAGTGCTAGCTACTGCTGTTTTCAAAAGATATAGGATAAAAAAATGTTTTTTAAAGAAAGATGCGCATGTTTTTCTCATCTTTTTGTTCCTTGAAAATATGGAAGGATGAGCAGTGAAAGAAAGAATAAATTATTTGTACCTTTTTGGTATGAGTTACTCAAGCTGAAGTGCAGTTTTTCAGGGGATTGTTCTCAAATCCATTTCATGGGTTGTAGCTGTGTCACTGACAGGAAGGTGGGAGGAAAGGAAAAGCTTCACCTAAGTGCAGAGTAAAGAGCACTATCACGTTTCCAGGATTATTTTCTTTAAAATCCTTGTGACTGTGGCCAAGACTTTCAAACACTTAGCAGCAGTAGCGGGCAGGCAGCAGACTAAGCCTTGTTTAGGTTTTTCCTTCTAGCTATAGTGTGGGAATACCTGGGAACAAACATCCCCACTGTTTGAAAAAGAAAAAGAGAATGAGGCGCTGAAGTGGTGAAGGCTGTCTGCTCTCGCTGTTTTGGGCCGCTGCCTCCTAAGCCCCCTCAATAATGAGCAGGACCATAGTCCAATGCGAGAGGAGCTGGCCTGTGCAGCAGCCTCAGCGCGGATAAAAAACATTCCACTGTAGGTCTCTGTTGAAATAACAAGGGCTGCAAAACAATCAGTCTTCACAGCACCCGCTCTCCCCATTCTCATGGGTAATGAGCAAGATGGGTAGTAACCCACTTTGCTTCAGACTTCACGCCTCCCATTGACTAGAATGGTTAACCTGCATTCCTGCATAAACATTTAGGCCTGTGACATGCTTACTCATTAACTGTCTTCTACAAACTCAGATTCATAAAAAGGACTTTGTTTCACATGTTACTTTCAGAAATTAAGCTCACTAATGAGGCTGTTGACCCAGTTTGTGCTATGTGTAAGTGATATGTTCAAATTGAGCTTATAAGCCAAATCATGTCGTGGTGCACTGATTCTTTTTAAAACGTTTAGTCAACTTTGGTACTTTTTAGCCATGCTAGTAACATGGCTCTAAGGATGCCAAAGTTCATTTGTCGGTCAGTTGGTCCACCACTTCAGGTCTGAACTGAAATATCTTAGCAACTATAATTTAATACAGATGAATTGTTAGACAGTATATTCCAATGTCTTTGATGATCCTCTGACTTTTTCCTGAAGAGAGCTTGAGAGATAAGTTCAAACCCTGCTTACTTTCTCCCTCACCTGTCCAACTGCTACATGCCTATAACTATTAATTTGAGAGAGTTTTTAGGCACAGTCCCCAATTCTGGTTCTGGAAAGGGCAGGAATAGATGCTAGAATTTTAAGCACTGGCTGCACAGGCCTAAATTTGTGGCCAGAACACATTTTGTGGCTTGAAATCTTGTGTAACATTGCAGGAAAGGCAATTTAATGCAACTTAACACAGCCTTTTTTAGCTGTGACACATGGGTTGTCTGCTTTTCATATGAACTGTGATGCGCTGCTTCCTGAAGGCATTGTTTCCAATGAAAAACAAGCTAGGTGAGGAAATGGTGACACACACCTTAGTACATTATGTCATTAGATGTGTGAAAAACTTAATTTTTTGTTGCTCTTTCATTTCTTCATAGTCTTCCCTTTGTCGCAGGATCGCATTAACAATCACATTAGAATGCTGAACTAAAAGGCACAAAGGAAACAAGGTGTTTTTGGAATAGTGATGTTCTGTTAGCAAAGGCTCACAGTAAGGGGATAACACTTGGTGGCTACTTACATGGAATATTTGGTGGCCACAGAGTAATTTTTTTTGTGGACACTGGCCATCCGGCCATGGTTAATGTTGAACTGTTAAGAGGAGTTTCAAACACTGTCCTACCATCCAAAAAGGGCTTTTATTTGAGTATACTGGCACCTTAAGTCTTTTTTGTCCCCGTCCCTGTTACTTTCGTTGATGGCGAGATATCAGTTGTTAAGTTTTAACTTTGATGAATAAATGTAAAATTAATCAAAAACAAAGTCAGTTTCGGCCACATGTGTGGTCCAGAACCATGAGTCAGACCCACAGGTGCGTCACCGTCAGCAAAACGGCAGTATAGCAACATCACAGAGACAGACCACAGCCAAATGTCATCAGAAACATTAGGTTTGGGGATGTTGTCTCTTAAGCTCTTTTGTGTGTCTTTGCCAGATTTGTACACCAGCTAATCTCTGTGGAACAGACATGACATTTTGTCATGCTTTGTGATCAGGGAGAAAAAAAAAAGGCTTTTTGAGAACAGTGGTTCTATAGAAAATAAACAGTGATCAAATGCATTGTCATGTACTTTGGTAGGCACCGCAGGCATGAGTGATGTTTGGCTGATCTTGCATAGGAATTATGCCTCATTTCCTGTTTGTGTGTGTTTTCATCCCCTTTGTTTTTGTGTTTTTTTGATTTACAAAATTCAGTGTGAAAGCTGCGATGCAGAAAATCCAAATATACTTTGTGCTGTGTTTGATGTGGGTTTGCTCAAGTTTGTGGCAAAAAATGAAAAATGGGCCGAAAAAAGCTCAAAACATCACAATACATGTCAACACTGGAAATTATATTTGTTTTCAGTCAAGGAATTATAGGGGAAATTTTTTATTTTTCACCAGTTTTGACCATTTGGGTTAAAACCAGAGTCTCTTGTTATATTCTACCATGACTGTCTGTATCATATTTTGTGGCTAAGTATTTGGAAATTTAGAGGCTGCACTCTAAATTTTGAGTCTTTGAGGTCTGGATTGTTGGACAGGAGAAAAAGTGGAGGAAGAATAAGAAGTTAATCAGTAAGAAGTTTATCAGTAACGGTTGGTTTCCAACATTATTATGTAAAACAGTATTACCACATATAATTTTTCTAGTAAGGAGTAGGGGTGTGCCAAAAAATCGATTCACATAAGAATCGCGATTCTCATTTGCTACGATTCAGAATCGATATAAAATGTCCCAAAATCGATTTTAAAAAATAAAAAAAATCCGCTGTCCACCTCCACTTTGTAACTACGCGGGACGGACACGGAGCAGAGTCAGCTGCCAGCTGCAGACCAACGCACACTGCAGTGCTTCACGAAGCTCTCTGCCAGGCCAGCTCCGAGCGGGCAGCTAAAAGCCTCTATCAAGCATTGCCACCTAAACGAAACACAATTTAAACCACAAGAAATAATAGGGGCATTTATCAAAAACGTGAAAACAGCCCACCCTCCATTGAGTGCTTTTACTACTCTCACCACTTCAGGCAAACCACACAAGTGAGGTTCAAAAACCTTCACAGAATCATAAAATATGTCTTACTTTAGCTGTTTTGTGGCCTAAAGTTATATTCTAGCTTGAAAAAACACTGCTAATGTCTACTCCTATGACTCTTCAGGAGTTTGAAATGAATCGCGATGGTCCTGGTTGTTTTCATAAAGAGCGAGGGCTTTTTTCGAGCGGAGTAACGCATCTTCACTACAATACTTTATCTTTGGCTGCACGTCCTTCTGTATCGTCATTGGTATTGCTAAGGTAAATTTGGGTGGTAGCGATAGAACCTCCTGACTCTGATTGGTTTATAGAGGTGTCGATCATCAGAATTGACCAATGGGTTGCCGAGCTAGTCCCCTGGACTGCTTCAGTGAGTTTACAGGACGCAGCTTGTTGACACTTTCAGACGCTTTTAGCAGAGTGCTTATTATCCCCGGTCAGGATAAAACGGGAGAAATATACAGCAGAGGAGGTTCTCTGACTGTTTGAATCAGATAGCGGTGCTAACATACTAACAACACAGTGCCAAACGTCAGTGTGACTGATGCCCAAATGGCACATTTGGTGCAGTTTCGCCTGGATATGTCTGTGTTAAAACATCTGTAAAACTGTTCAGGTTCACTTTTTTAGCATCGAGTTTTGCACAGTTAACTCATCAGATATCACTTTACTAATTCCTAGATGAATCGGGCTACTATCCTATGATTCAAAAGTGTTTTTCACTCTAAACAGTGTGTGTGTGTTTTTTTTAAATAAATAGATAAAAATTCACATTTGTTTCTGTGTTCCAGGTGAATTTCCTCTGACACAGTAACACATATCTTGATTCTGACACTTCTATAGTAATCTCACATGTAGCTATTGTTATTTTGACACCAAGATTATACATACAGCCCTTGTAGTTGTGAAAATATCCTCCATTTATTTTGGGTAAGTCATTTCGGACAGAAGGTAGAAAAAATAGGCCCCCTGATGAACAGGTTAAGCAGTATGTGAAATTGCTTTTATGTAACAGTTCCAACAATTCCATCTAAGCATGGATAAATGTTTAAAACTTAATAAATGTGAAAAAGACACTTTAATGTCTTCATTTGTCATTCTGTCTTGCAAAGCAGATGGGAGTAGATCATGATCAGAAATCATTATGAATAAAATCGTTTTGAATCGAAAATCGATTTTAAATCGAATCGTGGCCCCAAAAATCGGAATCGAATCGAATCGTGAGATAGTAAAAGATTCCCACCCCTAGTAAGGAGAAAAGATCATTTCAGGAGTGACATGGACAATTTCAATGGATGTTCATGAATTGTCTGTGTCTGTAAAAGCGAGTATGATTGGGCCATGAAAACACAACAAAAGGTGAATTTGAGTAACCTTTTTTAATTACAGTGTATAGTAGACAGATGACCGTAAAACGCTATGAGCTCTAATGACTATCAGTCTTTTTTTTTGTAATTCAAGTTTTTATTAGTTTCTCTGTTTTATGAACAATGACTATCAATCTTAGTCTGAGCTGTCCTATTCACAGAACACTGGTCTCTAGTTGTGATGTGTTGCAGTGATACTCTGCAAATACAGCGCTTGTTTTTTATTATTTGTGTGGTTCTTTTTGCCCCCCCCCAATTTTTGGCACAATTACATCTGACTACAACACATGTCTGTATGTCCTCAGCCTTGTCTAGCTCTTTGTCCTCTGTGAATCCTTTCCCTGCACATTTGCATATTTGCACTAGAGCATTTACATTTTTGTATTTTTATATACTGGAAAATCCCATCACTACACACACCAGGCCATGCATGTTATTATATTACATATATTTAGATTTTTTATCTTATAATTTCTTTTTCTAATTTTTATTCTTTCCCATATTCAAATTATTATTCGTTTTTTTGCACACTAAAGCCTTTTTTCACAGCCTCAAAAGTATCACAACCTGCAGTTCACTGCACATACAGTATTGTATGAGCATTCAAGTAAAACTTGAATTTTAGAAGCATAATGTTTTAATTGCTGTCATCCTAAAATCGGCTTGGCAGACTTTTGTGAAATAGAAAATCCATCACACTTACTTTAGCGTGAGATGTTCATTCTCTGCTATTGTGAAATTATGATTGGCTTTTCACACACAAATCTCTACCATAGTACCTGGAAGTATTGTATTATTTGTCATTCTAGGCACACAGGATTTAGTTTGGTAACTCTTAGAGACCAGCAGAAATAGAAAACAGTGAAGCAGTCTGTCATAACTGGAGCTTCTGGTTTTATTAATATTTGCATCATGCCATGTCATGGATTGGGAGGATTAGACCTCATTGTCACTGCAGCACAGGAGCTGAGGGTTTAGGGAGAAACAGAGATAATAGAAGAGAGATAAACTTCACACGTGTCATTTCTCTCATTCAGGGTCCTGTATGGCTGACTTTCAGCTGGTTTATGGCATCATAAGCTCACAAATCCCCTTTAAAATTTGGACTGCTTGTTTACTTTGTAGACAGTTACAGCTGAGAAAAGACACTAAACCCTAAAAAACAGATGTCTCATCTTTAAAACATATGAAAATCAAAGCCAGCCTGTGGGTCACATGAGTGAATCAACATTTTGCCCTTAGGCATAGCGTGTTGTGGCATATGTGCAATAAAAATCCTGCAGATGTACTGTTGTGTGATAGTGTTTCATATATTCACATATATTCTACACCAAAACAGCTGAATTTACTGTATCATTGCCATCCACATAATGATATCGACTTCCTTGCTTGAGTTTGGCCCTATTATACTTTTAAGACATGTAATCAGGAAACTAAAGTGTGTTTTATTACTCAGTTGTAGAGCAGCAAGCAGCTTTAGGACCAGACTACTTTTCTGGATTAGTATCCTCTTAAGTTTAGAAGTTGCTATCTGAACTCTCAGAAGCTGCTAGAGGGTCCTCCGAGTAATAAACTGCTACTTTGTTGAATGTAACTTGAGTAAAGCAGGGTGTGTGTGTTTGTCTGTGTGTGCATGCGCACATCATGTGCTTGTGCTACCTCCTCAGTTGCAGAGGATGATAAGACGGCTTACATTTAGACGATGTGGGAGTTTGCCCAAGGACATGAGAGAGCAAAAAATGTTGATTAGAAACTGGTGTTAAATGCATCAGTGCTCTGGCATATTGTTGTGATATGACAATAAGGGCTCATTAGCTTTGATATTAATCTTTCAGGCCAGTCAGGACAAGTAGGGTGAGGATTCATTCAGGATTGGACTTGTGTTAGCATCATTATTCTCATCTGAATTAAAATGAAACATGAAACCATGTTTATTTTACTGACTGTAACCAAAATTTGGGACTTTCCTGGGAAATTAAATTATTGCTCTTAATAGCACAGGAGATGTGATGTGCAGATGCTCTTGTGTGTTTTCCGGCCTGATTTGACCTCGTGCCAGAGCCTCCTCTCATACAGTACTATCATAACAGGAAATAAAGCACGTGCCCTTTTCTCCAAATTATGGTTAAAGCCTGTATCTGCAAGTTCATTTTCTGTTGTTAATCAGTTGTCCTCTTTCTCTTCTCACACAGGGAAGATGCATGTGTCTCTGGCAGAAGCCTTGGAGGTTCGAGGAGGTCCGCTCCAGGAGGAGGAGGTCTGGGCAGTGCTCAGCCAGAGTGCTGAGAGCCTCCAAGAACTCTTTCACAAAGGTATGCACATGTGGAATTGAGTGCAGAGATGTTTCCTAGAAATGAAAGGGCGTGGGGAGCGTGCAAACCCGTTAACTGACTGACACAACTCCTCGCTTCTGCATTGCAAACTGACAGCCGTCATGGTTAATGTTATCCCAGCTCACACTTTTTATTTATGACTGGCATTCATTCAGCAGATGCACATGAGTCCAGTGACTGTGTAAGTCTACTTCATATGAATTAAGGCTGCAAAAAGTATCGAATTATCCGTATTTTTTCAATACCCAATACGTACGTGTAGGGTTGAAGTCTGTCCATAATTACTGCAATCAACGATGATCATCATTATTGATTATATTCATGATTATTCAATTGATTGTTTAGTCTATAAAATGTCAACAGTTGTTAAAAATTCTCATCACATTTTCCTAGAGCCTGAAGTGACACCTTTTAAAGTGCCTCTTTTGTTTAACCAACAGTCCAAAACCCAAAGACTCTTCATTTCCTAATAACCAAGAAAAGCAGCAAATCCTTACTTTTTTTTTGCTTGAAAAATTACTGAAACGATTAATCAATTATCAAAATGGCAACTAATTTTCTTGGCATACATGAAACTTGAAATATTCTTTTAATAACACCAATATGGCATAATTCAGTAACATAGATGAGCAATATTTTTTCCTATTTTTGAGCGGCTACTCTCTAAATCTGTCCTCACCACTTTTTTTAACTGAAGTGGTTGAATGAAAATCCCATGAATTGCAGGTGTTTTTTTGTGCTGACAAATTGATGGGATCTGTTAATCTCTCTCTCACAGAAATGTTACAGTGTTGGATTGATTACCCAAACTCATCCATTACATCAATGGCGAAATCAAAAGAAGCATCTCAAAACCAAACAAACGAGATGAGCGGCTTTTATACTGGCTAATTTTTGTCCTTTTTTCAGTCACACCCAGACTCTAAAATTTGTCACTATCAGTAAAATCAGAACATTCAGTCAGTGCTCTCATTTTGTTGTCAGTTTAATGCGTGCTGGTTCTGCGTCATTTATGTGTTTTAATAATTTTTGTGTGTCATTTGTGCCTGTAAGTGTCTGTGATTGTCCTTGAAGCCACAGAGAGATAAGACTGACAAATTCCACAGTGCCTTTGTAACCTAAGTAAACTTCAGGTGACTGACTAATAGAAGTATAACTCTGGAGACGCTGGCGAGGATGTGAGTCAGCAGCAGTGCTCTGAGTTGTTCAAAGGTTTGGGTGGTGCCTATTCTCATATGAAACTCCAGCGCACCTGATTATGTGGGCCATAATTGTGTCATCTAGACTGTTAATCATGGTTGTGTAAATTTCCATGAAGCGGTAACCAAGATTTAGTCGTGTGCATTTCTGCAGAAACCAGCTTGACCTCAACTTCCAGTTTAGCTGACTGGGTCCATTGCAGACAATCCTAGCATGCTTTTGGAATTCTCTCTCATCAGTGTGACCTGAAAATATGCCTTTAATGCTGAGGTCACATTTACAGCAAAAGGATTGTACTCTTGTACTGTATGTCAGTCATCAAGGCTTCTGAGATAAAATTCTGCACATTTTAAGGAAAAAATGCAAGGCTGGATACGTGGAGTATTTTAGATGATCTTACTTTAATCTCAGTTATTGTGCTGGAGTGATTGTGATTGTTAACACATCCTTCTCTTTCCTTCAGTGTGTAGTTGTATAGCTATATTGGGTAAATTGTGGCCTCTCGTGTACAGTTTTAGACTGCTGAGTGAAGCTAAAATTTGAAGAGCAGATGTTGGAACCAGCTATTATAGAGTCACTGAGCTATGTAAAGAAGTATGTTTACCACAGGAGTGGATTAATAACGTCAACTTTTTAGAATTAAATTTGTTAGACGATTCGTGACATGTCCTGAGGAGGAGTTAAGTTTTTGCTGGTTTATGTTAACAAAGCATATAGCCATTTGTATTTTTTTTAGAAATAGGTTTGTTATTGGCCAAAAGATGTGTTTTTAATATTTGAATATATACTGCCCCAATTTAAGTGAGAAAATTGTATTCAAAATGAAAGTCACATCTCTCAGTTGGAGTGTCAATAATTGGGCTTAATGTGTACCTAGTGTACTCTGGCCTATAAATGGCATTTGAGAGAGGTGTGACCAGCCTGTTTGCTCTCCAAAGGCAGAAAAAGCTTAACTTACTACATGTCTTCTTTGGAATGTGGCCAAAAAAACAATTTATGAACAAATCAAAACTATAGTGTGAATTACTCTTCCGTATTTATCTTTCAATATGTGTTGTCATTTGGTCTGTATCTTTATCCTATGGCGTGCTGTTGACATTTGAAATCGGCCAAAATGTCTGGTCCATCCAGCTGTTTTGCAGCAGTTTGCAGGTTCAGTATTACAGTGATCTTCTAAGGATAGCAAATTCAGGATTTACAATTAAACAGTAATTTTAATTTTCAAATCTCAATCACATTAAGGCTAGCAGTTTGAAAATATTGTAAAAACACATTTTAAAAGTCTGGAGGTGGAGCATGGGCAAATGGATTTCTGAATTATCTACAACTCTGCCCTTAGAAAAAAATTACACACGCTGTCAGTGGAAATCTAACATCTGGGGTACCCTCATAGGGAGGACAGACTTAACCCATATGATGGAATACATAAGCTGCCCTCTGCAATATTTAAATCTGTTTTTTTTTTTTAACATTTGAACATTAAGAAGGTGTACTTAGACTGAAGTGTATCACCCTGGGGGGACAGATTGTGTATATTGGTCGTACTGGAGATTTTGTTTATGTGTTGTGTATTTTTGTTCTTGTGTGCATAGATATTCTCCCAGTATTTGTTTTTGTCTCTGTCCCTGCCTACTCAAGGCATTCAGCGCATGTCCGAAGGAAAAAAAAAAAAAACTACACTTCGAAGACGACACAGCATAGCTTACTGGCTGTATATCACATGTGATTCCATATAGATCTTTTTAAAGAAGAACATTCAAATGTTAATGACAGTTGTCAGGTCATAAAACCAATGATATATTGATCTTAACAAATCATGACTCGATATTCTAATAATGGCAGAGCTGTCAGTGCTAAATAAAAAACAGTTTATTCGAAAATATCAGATCATGGATTTAGAGAATTGTGAGCTCCTTTTATTAATGTATAGACATATATAATCCAAAATGACATAAGGGCAGTGAAACAGTATACTTAAAAAACACAAATAGACTATCTTGAATTAAGAAAAAATGATCAAATATACATAAAATGCTGAAACAAAAAACAATCTGCATTATGTTCTGTAAAAAAAATATGCAACTTAGGCCTATACACCAATGCTGAGATATGCTGACAGATATATCTGCCTCTAGAGTTAAGTTAAAATCAATAAAGACATTGTTAAAAAACATAAAACCAAGAAAAGTCAATGTCTTTTGTTTTGCTAAAGCAGATTAAATGTTTCAGTAAGTTTCATATTCATTATAGATGTATTTTGTTTCTATCCATCTGAGGTGCAGTGAAAGTGAATGTCAGGGTATTTCCTATTGTATGGAGGCTGCCAACAAACAATTTACTTAGCAAAGCTTTCCATGACTTTTCCAACACTTTCAGACATTGTAAATAGACTCGCATTGTTAACAGCACAGTTTTTTTCCCCCCTTTGTGTAAACAGTAGTGGTTAGTTACTGTGTTTGTACAAGAATGACTGTTTGAACAGTCAGTGTGTGAATATTTCTGATTTGTTAGAGGAATTCCTCCTCATGGGCCTGCCTATAAAATATTTAAAGATTTCAAATAGAAAACAGTGTTTCCAAAATTGAGTGCAGTTTTTTTTGTCTCTACCTGCTCCTGTGTTCTGGTACTCTAGCGAGGCCATCCATCTACATCTGCCAGCCTGTCGCTCTAATGGCATGTTTGCTGAGGAATTGAATGCATGGTACTCTGTATAGTTTGAGGACAACCTCTTGGTATAATAGTTCAGAATTATTCCCGCCCCTAGCTCAGATAGCAGCTTATCAGACTGACAGACTACATTGTTAGAGGATAAAGAGCTTACAGTTGTACAATTTGCCATCCTTTGAAGTGAGTAGGGATTCAAATGGTGCGTGCCCAAGTAATGTTTTGAAATTTTTGCTTTCTATTAAGTTGAACAGTCAGCTCCCAGCTAGTATGGTTTCTGCTTATAGCTGCAGTTTAGATAAATTTGTTATCTGTCAGGAAGCTAATTTGCTCTGACTGAGTCATGCATTTCTGCCCGACTGCTTATCCAAAGTTTTATGTGGGATACACCTAGTAACCCAGTCTACTTTTTGAGTAAGATCTCCAAATGGTCACATGAGTTTTAAACAGGAAACTTATATTTACTTAGTAAATTCCAGCTTTTGAAAGCAGATATTTGGTGCCTCAAATCCAGTTCCTCTGTTCCTCTGCGCTCCTCTCCGAGTATCAGTCAAAGAAAAGAATTTTGCAGCGCTGCTCAAACATTCCTTTGTATATTTTTAAAACGTTCCTCTGACCATAGCGCTGGCTGTGGCTTTGTAGGAAAAGAGAATTACGCTGTGTAGCCATTCCTTTCTGCTCCTATGCCTCAACAGTTATTTTCTTGCAGGCTAAGAAAGCAACATGTGTTTTTGTTTACTTCAATAATCTTGAGTTTCCATAAACGCCAAAGCCTTAGCAAGAAACATTCAGTGTGGTTGAATATGTCTACAGTTGCTGCATTCAGGCTGTAAATTCTTAAACAAAATTTGATGCTGGTATCGAGTTTGAAAACACAGTATTAACAGTGTGTGTGTGCATGTGACAATGGCTGTGTATTTAAATAATATTGTTGTGTTTATTTTTCCTGTTTTTGCTCCTTATCTTATCTCCAGTGGTTGAGTAATTGTTTATTTCCCCTCCTCAGACCCTGCAGCCATGGGCTTCATCATCTCCCCCTGGTCCCTCCTGCTCATGCCCTCTGGCAACATCTCATTCACAGACGAGTATGTCACCCAGCAGGACTTACGAGCCTTCACAGCTCCAGAGGTCCTAGAAGGGGTGTCCCTGTCTTCCGTCTCAGATATAGAGAAGGTATAAACCTCAGCATAATCTGTGTGGTGACAAAACCTCACACTTGTTTAGTCTACATCTTCTAATGCTTCATGAGTCTGAGTTTAACCACCCTTTTCAAAATCTTGTGTTAATGCTCATATGTTTTCAGGAAGATCCTGGTGATAAGTTTTAGTTTAAACTTTGCATTCATTTCCGGTTTAACCACAGTCTTCTACTATTCCCTATTAGGTACCGTAAAGTAGGGTTGTTCCAATACCAGTATGGGAAAATGTCTCAGATGCTGGCTAAAATGTGGCATCAGGTATCGCAGGCAAGTACTGGATTATAGTCTGAACTGTTTAGGAGTCCTTGAGAAAACAATACAGACTCTTTGCTGCGTGGATTGAACTCTGCAATTTTTTTTTATGTTTTATTTTTTAAACCGCATTGGTTTCGGATCTGTAGTCGGTATTGGCTGATATACAAAGTAATGGAATCTGTGTCGGGATGTGAAAAAAATGGTTTTGGAACATTTCTGCCTGAAAGGTGCGCTGTGAAGTTCTGTTCTTAACAAAGTCATATTTACATTCATCATTTCTCACTAAAGCACACTGTGCCTGTGGGCTGAATGCATTTCCCTCCTCAATAAACAACAACGAAACAAGGCTAACCTTTTCTGTTGCAGGCCACGTTTTGATCTTTGTCATGATCCACTAAAGTTAGGCAAGATAGGAGATGAAAAAATCCTTGCCATCTTGCTGCTGTGCCATGTCGCTGTCTATGCGCCTGCGCTTACCATATTGGAGCATTCTGGTCCTGTTAGTAAACAAATGAAAGATGCAGATTATACTACAAAATCAACTGCAACTCACTTAATTCTGAACTTATTTTCATTAAGTTTGGTTTGTTATAAATCTGAAACCTTGAACATGATAGTAGTTACTTGTTACTTTAATTAAATTCAGTTACTAGGGGCGATCTAATCAGCTATTGGCCAAAACACTAACCTTTTGAATAGTTTTGTGTTCCAGTGATGAAGTGCTGTATCTGTATTTTATTTTTTGACACTAACTACAGCCCGTAAATTTGGTCATTATAGGTTTTAAATGACTATTTGACAAGAGGAGGGTATTTAAACCACTGTTGTTGTGACAGCTCAATCAGGTGTTTTATAAGAGCGCGTCCTTGCTTGAGTAACACAACACCACAAAGCTCTGTACATACGTGTTTATTGCTCGTACATCTGAGTTTGTTGTACAGTTGCGACATTCAGAACTGAAGTCGTGAGCAGCCACATTATCTCCTGCAAAGCCTGACTTCTTTTACGTCTGCACGGAACCACACCCCCTCTATTCGACTCTGCCCCTCTGGTAGAGGAGCTAAAACCTTGCATGACTGGATTCCCGTCTCTGGCACGGCCCCACAGACCTCAACACAGATTTGTGCTGAGTCAGTTTTCCAGGCCTGGTCCCGCCTCCCCAGCTGAGTTATTTCAGTGTAGAAAATATAATCTGTTTCTCCCATTATCAGAGACTGTGGGTAAACATACGTCAGCTGCGAGTGCCACGATTTTCCTTTCACTTTTTCAGCATTTGGGCTGGTGTTGCTGCTTTTAATGGGTGGCTTTTAAATTTCCACATCTTCTGAGAGTGTGTGTGAGTGTGTCTTTAAGTTTGTACCCGAGCTCTGTTCCTGAAAGACCTTGAAGGCTATGTTGCATTCTTTGGCAATCCCTGAATTATTCTTTCCTCTACCAAGCCCAACATTCAGGGGAAGTGATTTCTCTCCCAAGCAGTGAGTGCACAGTAATAAGGAGAGGGAAATGGAAAAAGGTTTTTGGATTTAGGCTGAAAGCCCCTGTCTTTTTCCTTTCCAAATAAGAATGAATTCAACTTTTATTACACTCCAGTAGTTATTGAGCTTTAGTCAGCCTCTATTTCTTTTACACAGGGCAGTTAAGTGCCTAGTTTATCTGAATGACACAAAGCCTTTATATTCCTCCTCTTTCTATGTGCTCACTGTTGCTTTATTCTTGTCTTTTTCATTGTTTTCATAAAATGTTTGTATCTACAACTTAGATTGAATGTATATAGATGCTTAAGGAGCTTAATTGATGTTTTTCTTCACAGATGCACATGTACTCTCTGGGTATGACCCTGTTCTGGGGAGCAGGACTACGAGATTCCCCAAAGTCAGGTAAATCATTACCAAAGATACCTCCTTGCAAATGGATATGGGTTATAATATCACGGGAACATGTTTTTGCTTGGTAATAAAGTGAAAGTGTGATTATTATTTTTAGTAAACGTAACAGATCATTTTTGACAAGCCTAGGAAACAAGATGTTAGCTTTTCAGCATTAAAGGGATAGGTCAAATTATTTGAGGTGTGATCGTGTGAGGTACTCAATAGTTTGTGTATTACCTACAGTAGATGGTGGTCGACACACCGCCAGTTTGGAGAAGTCGCAGAAGTACTTGCACGGAAGCCAAGCAATGCATTGCTGTTCACAGGGTCAGCAGCAAAACACACTTTAGCCACCTAAAGAAGGCCCACCTAAAAATAAAATCTATTACTTTAAGTGTACGCTATTTTTAGAATACCTCCCCTGCTTTACTTTGCTGCCAGACAGCTTTTTATGATGGGAAACTACAGTCATAATGTCACTCTCTATAAAGCTGGTTTCCCATCAGAAAAGGATATCTGACAGCAAGGTAAAGTACATTACCTAGCTTCCATGCTAGTATGCCTCTCTGCTTCCGCGAACTGGGGCATGTTGACAGCCATCTATTGTAGGTAATACACTGACTATGGATAAGTACCTCATACAACCCCTCTTCAAATAACAGGAACCACCCTTCTAAGTCAGTCATTCCCAGAGACTGACCCATAGGTGGGTCATAGGAGATTTTATTTGGGTCCCCAAATAAATAAAAGGCTGTGGAAGAAATTCTGCAAATGTAGGATTTATTTTTGCACTACACCTTTTATAAAACATGTAAAATGTGTGTATTTTACTGATGAGAGTAGAAAACAAGAGCCTGTTAATTCCATCTAAATGCACCTGTTTTGTCTCATTATGAAGTAGGCTAAAATGTCTACATTGTTTTGATGATGAGAGGATATAAAAACAATGAGAGGGTCTGTTAACTCAGCCTAAATGCATTTATTGCTCATTTATGAAGTATTTATTACAATGTGTATTTGTTTTCAACAACACACATCAGGATATGAGGTGATGCAGAAATGCCAGTAAAAATGGTCAATAACGTTTATTTACGCTCTTTCCAAGATTTATTGATGAGACCTATTGTGAATTGGGTTGCGATGGCTTGTCATTTTCAAAAAGTAGGTTCCCAGAAAAAGAAAAAAAAAATTGGGAAATGTTGCTCTAAGTGATATCAAAGATGGTATCTTTTTGCAGATTAATGTCATAATTTGACTGAAGACACGTATGACCTCAGTTGTTAAATTAGCACCCCTGGTGAGCACATTAAGAGTTGAGACAGATAATGATGTTAACTGGAATAGCTACACCCAAAGTAAAAAAAAACAACTTTTAATATTTTGTTGTTGATCCTGTTAATTTAAAGGAGATAAACATCTCAATCATGCACATTTTCAGCCCAAACGCCTCTTAACCATAATGAAAACAGACACTGTGTTTTTTCTGTAGGCTTTTAAAATGAGGTCCATACCTGAATGTCTCATCTGGATAAGAAAAGGTGCAAGCTGTAAATGCACTCTGGAATGTGTTGGAATCTGCCAAGGCATATGGAGATGGTCTGGCTCACAATGCACTCATATCTCAGGAAGAGTCAGCCAGGTGTAAAAAAACAATCCGCATTCACATTTGTGAGAAAGTACCGCCCACAGCTCAGAGACGCCAACCCCTCTGCTTCACTGAAGGGCTGCATCATCCAGTCTCATCATGTTCTTTCCCTCATCCATGAAGGAGCTCATGTGCTAATGTTTGTGGCAGGTGCAAAGTTTGTAATAAACGCTGGCTCAAAAGCAACTTATTCTTGTTTCCGATGCATGCAAATAAAATGGACACACTTAGAAAGACACTTAATGACCCTACTTCTACTGTGCCATCTCTGTACCCTCTGCTGATGCTCATTAAAATCAGTGTCTTATATCTAAATGACATCAAACACAAAATCTGCAAAATGTGCACTGACACTGAAATAACAAGTTTTACCTTATTTTTGTTTTTGATAGACAAAGTAAAGTATTTAACTTCATTTTGAGGCTTAGCTTTGATGTTTAATGTCCTGTTGTCCCCAAGGACAATAACGATCCTAAAGGGACTGACTGCATCATAGAATATCAATACCATTTTAACTGTGAAATGTTCAAATTTGAAACATGTGAACTCTGTCACGCATGTGCTTACAATGTCAAAGTGTTTAAAATAAACTGAGATACGTTCAAAATGTGTGTATATTAAGTGTTTGCATGTACATTTTCATTATTGTATACCTATCAGAAACAGGATTGCATTTGCTCTGCAGCTTGCACTGGTGCATTTATTGACCAAACCGAAATGAACAAGAAATAGTGAGTCAGCCTCTGATTAAAAGAACAATGAAAACTGATTGTGGCCAAACATGTAGGGTGATTACAGTTTTTCATTCAGATACAAGAGCAGGGAAAAAGTAGCAGAACTTCTATGGTGGACAAGAGTGCGTCACTTAAATGGTGTGAGTTACTGAAACAAAATTATTAAACTACATTATGTAGAATTTTGTTAAGTTTGGGGTAGATGAAAGGAATTTGGAACAGATGTAGGACACTGATGTGAAAAAAGTTGATTTCGAGCCCTGGTGTCATGCTGGCAAAGCTCTGCCTCCTTATCTGAACACAATGGAAGTGAACACGATAAGACAGATATCAGATCCAGAGACACCAGTAGAGCTTTGTCACTGCACAGTACATGCTGCTGCTGTCACTGTTGGTGTGTTAACTGTCTTCCTTCTTGTTTGCTGTGCAGCCTATGAAGTTGGGGGAACACCTGAACAGCCTGCTTCTCAACATGTGTGATGATGTTACATTGAGTCGAATGTCGTTGCGCACGGTGCTGGACATCTGCAGCAAACACATCAGAAACTCCAGTGGTGACCCTCCCTTCTCATATATCAGAAAACTGGTCCGGTTGGTACTGGGCAGCCTCTCCCAGGTACACATTTTTTTTTTGTTTTCTTTTTTTTTTAATGTGGGTCAAATCCAACATTCCTGTGTGTTTTCCTATGTTTTTATTTTGATGTCTTGCCAGAAGGCACTTCGAGCTTTATCCTAAGACTTTTATCTGCTCCACCAAAGCACAACAGATAGCAGGACTCATGCTGACTGAACATGATGTCGGGATGGATGACTCGCAGAATGAATGACCCTCTAAATTCTTGTTCTGTCCTGCTTTTTTTTCACCCCACTGCTCTTTGTTTTTCTTTCATTCTTACATCCACCCTCACTGTCTTTTTATTCTCAGTTGGACGGTCTGCTGACTGATAGAGAGTCTCTGCCAGAGCGGAGTAAGGAGATTCGGGAGAGATTGAGGGGCAAAGGTTTGCCCTCAGGTAAGATGAGCTGCACAGACACACAAACACATTAAACACAGAGTAACTCGAGCTGTATTTGCTTGGTGTCTTGTCAAAGGAACTTTTCCGAAGTGTAGAAAGAGTTATTTATTTCTTGGCCGCCAACAGTTCACGATAAAGGCGTCTGGTTTTTGTTAGTCATCAGAAACAGTTAGTGTTTTTATTATGTTTGCTATGTTCTGTGTTTGAGCGGCACAAGGTCTGGAACAAGGACAACTCACCAGATTAGATAGTAATGATGAAAACAGTTCTTATAATTAGGCCAAGTGAGCATGTTATCTGTTCTTACTTTCTAATGATAAACTGAGTATGGTTGGACGTAACGTTGGGAAGTTTTGTTACTTTTATTTCGAGGGAATTAGATGTAAATGCCTTCCCTGGTCGTCAAGCTATTCATCACTTACATCCTCAGTTTTTGAGTTTGTGGGAAAGAATCGAAACACTGCAACCTCGAATCGGATTTAATTCAGGAAAATATGACCAAATCTTCCCAGTGGTTTTCTGAGAGAACTCCGGCATTTTTCCAGGCCATGGAAGGGAGAGTGGGAGCACAAACATGGCTTCGTCGTCCCGATTATGTAAGCATGGCATGGCATTGATTACAGATGCATATTTTGGAGTCACCAGTGAAGCTGCCTGTCTGCTGTTTGTATCAGTGCTTTGTTTCCCCGGTTGAGCACCAGCCAGCCCTAGGGAAAGTACATGCAAAGAGTATTACTCAGTTCTTAAGCGCCTTTCTTCTCAAGGAGCAGCTCTCTTCCTTCTGTATGTCAGTACTTCCAAGTTCCAATTGCTGCGAGGGGAACTCTGTCATTGTCTCTTTTTAATGTTGGAATATCTTATATCACTATTTTTTTCATTGCTTTAGCCCATAAGACAGCTACTATACTAATATTCACTGAACAACTTGTGCCAATAATTGACTTCGTTGAAAAATAAAAGACATGCTGTTGAGGTTTTTTTTTTTTTTTTTTCAATTTTCACTCAATCTAGTCCTTGTGTGCTTCCCTGAGTTCTTGGAAGACAGCCTGTCGGCCTTTTGATGTGTTTCCCTGTTAAGACCGAGCATATGCTTTGTAGATTAAACCACCACATGCAGCGTTTTTACAGGACTTAACGTCTCCCTCTGCTCGCTCATTTCTGCGTCTCTTCCTCTTGTTTTTGCTCTTGCTCGTGCACATGTTTGCCTTCTGTTTATCTCTTTCTCTCTAAAACAAGAGCTGTCACTGGCCAGAGTTTATATACGGCACGTCTGGAAAGCCCAACTTGAAATTTATGGACACTCAAAGAAAGCAACATTCATTATTCCGTTTTAAGAAGAGACACAGTGATGGATGGAGCTGCTGGATGCCTGTGCCAGAAATTGTTTGATATTGTTGCACAGTATGTTTTACTGTTTGTTTTTAAATAATGGGGAAAAATAAGCTCCCGAACAAAACAGACTATTTGCAGAAATCATTCTTTACCCGTTAAGGTCAAGAGCAGCCATGTCATGTTTCTTAATTTGCTCTTACTTGTGCTGTTGTTGGTTCACTTTACAAATTAATTAGTTTTATTTGCCATTAATAGCTGCTACATGCCCCTGGGGCTTTATAAGAGAAACTTCCTATTGCTGCTACAAATTTTTTTTTAAATGCCATCAAATCTAACAAGTAACCATGGAAAATTCAGCTGGGGCCTATTTCAATTGTAAAGCCAGAGCGAAGATACTGGTATTATATGAAACTAGGAGGCCCAAGGACTCAATTGGTACCATGTCATGCTAGCTTGTTGGCTAAATAACACTCTAAAGTTAAGCTAAATTTTGATGAGTGAAAAACTGGCTTGCCTTTACAAACATGCCCACTTTATGCAAATCCCACGCAAAACCATGTAGCTTTTTTGAATGCAGCATGAATGCGTTATCTGTAAAAGGACTTATTATGACCCCCTGGGATAATCACAGGATGGATGACTTTCCTAGGTATATTGACAATGACGGGGTTTCTGAGCAATCGTCACAACAGAAGTGCTCGCCATCCAATCGCCAATTCTTGCATAAATCCCCAAAATGTCATAAGTTTTTGGTATCAAATCACAGCATTAATTTTTCTGTGGTGTTCCTCAAGATCTTGGTGTCTTAATGGGGCATTTTAAAGGGATTTTTAAAAAAATAATTTTTATCAATTCTTGGGTAGTCAAAAATTGTAAAATTGTGCGCCTAGTATGAGAATAGCCATCACATACTTGCACCATAATGTTGTACGCTCTTATGCTCTCAAAACTTTCACAATATAAATAGGCGCCTAAAGAAAACAGTGTTTATTACAGAGTTATGACTAACTTTAGACAGTACTGGACTGTATCTCATCTTAATCTTAAAGTGCCCAGCTTTTAGTTTCCTTGTGACATATACTGTTGACCTGCTATCTCCCACAAAGATCTCCTGCCCCACTCTAAAAATTACTAAAATGAGTGTATGGTAGGGAGGGAAGGAGTGGAAGAGGTTAATGAATTTGATAATGAATTTTCTGTAATAAGCCACCTGGTTGTAACACATTTTCTAACCATCTAAACAGCATTCATAAACATGCCGCTGTCATCCTGCACCAGATTGTCAGATGTTATGTAAGCACTTTCAGGGTTGTCAGTCACACTGTACATCTCTTATTATGACTGATTGGGGAATCTGAGGACATACTGTATGTCTACCCAATTATCCATTTACTGTAGTTGGCTGTCTGGGGCCATGAGAGGCCCGCTGCAGGTGCTCAGTCTGTTGAGGCTAAGCCAGGGATTCAGAGCAAAGGAGGGGAGGTCTACAGTAGACAGCCACGTTTAGTTGTCATGTCATACTGATGCTTTTAGAAGAAGATGCCAGGTTGGACGGGCACTTAAGCATAATGAAGCGTACTGTATTTATTCAAATCCTTGTTAATCCCTCTCTAGGTCCTCCTCTCATCATAAATACCACTTACTGTAATGAGTGCAGTGTTAATTTGTTATCCACGGGGAATATATGATGTATTCCAGGTTATTTCTCGTGCTGTCTGTATTATAATATGAAAAATAGGTGAGCTAAAAATAAATGCTATCAGTTTGCAATCAGGTTTATTTTCCTTCTGAATACCTGACGATATTCAAGATGAAGATTTGATGTGTTTGTTATTCTGTGCTTTGAGGCTTTGAGTTCTGGCAGACTGAGTTTCAACTCGTGGTTTAATAAAACTCTGGTTCTCTCCTGTTCTCAGGGAGGAGTGCCGCCCCGAGGGTTCTGGAGCGCTATCGAGCCAGGACTCAGGAGCAGACGTCTCTGAACCGGGGCCTCAGTCGCTCCATGGGCTCTCTGCCAATCCAGGACCTGTTGAAGGGTGACGAGGGTGCAGCCTTACACTATTCCCCATCTGACTATCACCGTAACTCTGAATCCCCCACAGAACTCTACCCCAAACCCCCCTCCCTTCAGCACCAGCACTCTTATCCCTACCTGCACCCCCTTCACCCTCAGCAAAAGGGCCGGCCCGTGGAATTGGACCGGAGGTCTTTACCCTTCCACAGTGGGGAACTGGTCCCCAGTCAGGCGAGGAAGACCTGGGCTTCCTCTGTGGACTTGGCTTACATCGACCCAGAGGCTCTTCGTTTTGGGGCTTTGGAGGACGCGCGGAGAGGCAGCAGTGCTATAAGTACCCACTCCATAGGCAGGCGCAAATCGCCCCTGCAGGCATCCAGGGAGAGGGATTCTCACTACACTGAGTTTGGTGGGCTGAAGAGTCGGAAGCCTCATCACCACTCAGGCCCTGTCAGTAGGCTCGGGGCTCGCCAATGCCTATGACAGGATAAAGGAGAAGCAAAGGAAGCTTCAGGTGCTAAGGCAAGCAGTGGATGGTGAGTTTACTTTCTGGTAGCCAGTATGCTTCATCAGAAGTGCTTGTCAGAAGGTTGAAAAGCTTTGTAAACCCCTCCCCCTACACCTCTCTGAAGTCTGCGTTTAGGGGCCAGTGTCCAACGATTTCTCTAACTTTCTGAAATCGACATCCACACCCACGTCACTCTGTGATTGGCCAGGCATGCCGAGCTGAAAAAGTAGTCAGGATTTGAACTGCCCTCTCAAGCTCTGTTTTCCCATTCTTTTTTACATGTTCAACCAAGTGCAACACTACGAATCCCCTCAAGGAGAGATTGTCTGAAAATGTGTGTGGTTATCCCCGTATTTAAATAACATCCTGTCTTCCATCTTCACCCTGCCTTCAAGTGTGGCCGGACAACACATTGTTTCAACTAGTTCTTTTCTTGCGTAACATCACCCTTCCTGTGCACATGACATATTCTGGCTATTCTTCACTTTTAAGCTGAACAAAAAGATCACAGCCTTCTTGGCTTTTACTGACAGTTTGAGAGGAACTCACCATTAACAAAGCATAATCTCCACTGATTGTCTTTTAGTACGAGGCATAAAGAGATTAAATCGTGATATTTCTAATATGATTGATTTGTTCAGTTTAATAGCTGTCTGGTTTGAAGTGAATCAAAGTCATTGATTGGATCACAGACATTCTTAACAACCTGGAAGTGAGAATAAATCACATAGTCACAAAGTAATTCTCGTAATGATGATCACTATTGTCAGCTTATTTTTGGTAACTGTGCTGATCACACACAAACAATACCAGGTGTCCCATATGAGACTAACACGCTACAATGTTTGTAGAACCTGTTTTTGCAGCTACAGCTTAATTTAGACCTTTTATCTCTGTCTTTTTGTTTTTCCTCATTGCAATAGATTACACACAACAACAATCACCTGGTCATAAGTATTGCAGGTTAATGGTATTTTGGTGACAGATCTGAGCTTGGTCAGGTGTCATTATTGTGTAATAATGCAGTGCTGGTACTTTGTCAGAACATGTTGTGAGCAGGATTCAACATTTTAAGATACTCCATTGATGTTATGTTGTGAGGTGACCCACGAGGGAAAATCCAAGCTTCAATCTGCTACCGAGATAATTAATAAAATCTCAAGTAAAATACAGCCTTTCAAAATACCAGCTGTGTTATTAAAGGGATAGTTCAGATTATTTGAAGGGCTGTTGACAGGGGAGCAAAACATATCTCAGCCACTTAAAAGTTTAAGTGTACGCTATATTAAGAATATTTTCACTGCTTTACCTTGCCATCAGACAGCCTTTTCAAATGGGAAAGCACTGTTATGTAAGGCAAGTATCTCTCTCTCCAAAGCAACCAGACTCCTCAAGGAAAAACGGTAATTTTACCTCACAGAACACAGGAGCTGTTGTTAGTTTGTTTGTGTTATTGTGTGACTTTGGTGTTCTAAAGGGTTAGTTCGGATTCACCAAAGTCACACAATAATACAAACACACTAGCAGATCAAGGCAGCTGTACACCTTCAGCTCTTGTGTTCTGTGAGGTTAAATGACTGATTTTGTTAAAGGAATCTTAAACCGATATTAATTTGGACCTTTTTTAGGTGACTAAGATACATTTGCTGCAGACTCTCTCCACAGCAGCGCATTGCTTAGCTGCCTACCCTATACAACCCAACTTCAAATAATCCAAACTATCCCTTTAAGAGATGTACGACATGTCAAACTGGATTGTAAAATGAATCTAGCCAGCAATAAAAGGGGATACCATACTGTGGATGAAAAGGCAGCAGGGAGCCATCAGTTTGACTGATCTGAGGGGTAAAAATGTGACAGGGATTGGATGACGTGAGCAGACAGACACCCGGACTAGTTGCAGGTTGTGTGTCCGTCTGTAACTACCATGTGGGATGGGAGCTGGGTGCTGGCTTGAATGAAGTATCGTTGGTGGTGGCTGTGCAGCAGTGTTTAGACAGAATGTATGAGTCACTGGTACAGAGGTTTCCAAATGGCTGATTCTAATTACAGGCCAGCTTAATTCTAGCCTGCTGCTAACTGTCATACACGCTATATGGCCAAGTCCCTTTACTCTTACTATTTTTTTTTCTTCCATGACTGTAAACACACAGATATAAGCACACATACGTGCAAGGTATTTAAAACAATCTTTGTGTAATCACATGCTTGGACCAAGCACACATAACACGATTGTTTAACACCTCGGCAGTCAGGCCCAAGAGCTTTAAGTTGCCCTCCGGAGCTTACTGAATTCTTAGTAAAGTCTCCATAGGCAGGTTAGTTTTCTGCAGAGTCACATGTGGCTATATGGGGTTGCTGCTGGCCATGTGGGGACAGTGGAGGAGCATGAGGGATGAATGGTTTCATATAATAAACCACTGTCTTCTACCTCTTCTTCCCTTTCCTCCTCCTGCTGGTTTCCCATACTCCCCACTCTCCGGCTCCCTCCAACCTCCAGCCTCCCTGCTTTTCTGGCAGCTATTTTTAATGCTGACCGAGCCACCAACCGACGCATTCTTCTCCTCGACTGTGGCTTTTTATCCCCCAGCAAGTCCTGCCTCCCTTCCCTTCCCTCCCCTTTTGCCTTTTGCCGATTGTAATCAGAGGCACTTGGCATTTTTTGTTTCATATGACGGTGTGAAGAGAAGAGTTGAGCTGCTCAGAGCAGAAGATTGGACTGGTGGGTAGCCCCTGTCTATTGTCCCAACTATCACACTGTGTCTAAATGTCTGTGTGCTCTGGTGATGTGGCTTTTACACAACACTGTACCTCGATGTTCTTAAGGCTTTTCCACAAATACAATGTATATGTTGTTATATGTTTTCTCTAAAATAATATACCTAAACATGATGATCTCGCTGAATACGATGCATTGCTGTAGATTAAACCTGGGCTTCCCAAACTTTCCTATGCCAAGGCCTCCCAAGTAGCATTAGCTTATGCTCCCTTGTGCAAGATGTCTTTAAAAACCCAAAGTCACTATTTTTTTTGGCTTTTTGGTGCTATATTTGAAGTGACGCTGAAGTTGAGACAGTTTTAACACTAATTTGAGTGAGTCTTGAAGCAGAGAATGCATTCTGGGCACTCATAGCTGTTGCTTATATGCAGTATCCATACACATAAACAAATACTCTATGTATGCCGCATCATATTTGTGAGTTTTACTCGGTCAGAAGTTAGATGTAGTTTTTGCAGCTGAGCATTTTGCCCCTACGTCTTTCCATTTTTGTGACTTGGCACTAAATTTCAAGAGTAGAGCAGCTTCTGATGTGATGAATGATGTTTTGATTGGCAGGCAATTAGAAAGAGGGGCACAGCAAATAGATTTGATTTTATATATTATATTTTATAATCATGATGATTTTTTTTTTTTTTTTTTTTTTTACATTTTGCTGAGGACCCCCTGGCACCACCTGAAGCCCCCCACTTTGAAAATCCCTGGTTACACGACCCAACAGTATTTAAAGTAGTTCGGGCTTGGTAACTTGGACAGTTGTACTTTCACAAAATAATGATCATCAATAATGTGGATATAATGACTAAGTGAGTAAAGGTAAATAATATAACAGCATGATATCCAAAATCTAGGATAATCTAGTCTCATATCACAACATCGGTATAATACTGGTATATCGCCCAGCTCTAGTGTGTGCTTGTGTTTCTACAGAGACGATTATGACGATTATCTTGTTTATATTGTGTCAGTAGATTCTGATTAATATTAAATTATGGTTGATGTTAAACACCACGCTGACGCAAAGGAATGTTTACTCCCATCAAAACCTAACTGAGGTCAGCTATGAAGGCTGAGCCAAAATATTTTTGTGCTCCATCCCAGAGCTATTTCGCTATAGTATGAATGGGTTCTAATTGAGCGCAGACCATTTGCAGGGCCTCGTGGATGTGTTACTTGGCAGAGAACCTCCTTTCCTTTCTTCTTCTCTTACTTTTTTCTGTTCTTTTCTGCAGGAAAGTGATGGCGCAGCAGTGGTCAGTGCTCTCATGTTTCACCCAGTCACACACTGCTTCTTTGCCCTTCTGTCTGTGTGTATTCGCAAATTGTGTCTTACGTGAATTTAACTAAACGTGTGCGTGTGTGTGCATGCCTGCGTGTGCATGGGCATGTTTATACCTGGTCCCCTATGTCTCACCCAGTGCCTCCACCATCCCCCCTCCCTCCTCCCTCCTCCTTTTTGGTGCCAAGGTGCTTCAATCAGTAGAAACTTTCCTTGCCGACCTAGAGGCTGTAATTGGAGTCATGCGTAGCGGATGAGGGAATTCCAAACATTATTGGACTTTTCCGGCACTTGGCAGCAGGTCATGTGGCTTTGGGCCCGGGCGGGTCCAGCTTGGACAACAATACAGAACACTGCAGCCTCAGGGGAAGGGGAGGTGTTCACCAAAGTACAACCCCCAAAGTTTTTGTAATTACATGACCACCGTTTAGTTTCATGACTCTCAAAGCTTCAGCAGGAAAGATTATAGTGTTTTCTAAGGCTTTTTAAAAAAGCTTTGACCATTAGGTTTATTTGTGATCCATTTTAATCAATTACCGGTCTCATTTCCTCTTGATGTTATGCTTAAACTCAATAACAAGTGCTATAAAAGTTCACAAACCGGGTAGAAATCTTGTAAATAGACATTTTTCCATCAGAAGACTTTTTTTTTACGCTGACAAAATCACAAAATCTACAGTGTTTTGCTTCTGAGCCATGTAAATTTGAGGGTTTCTTCAAGCTATTATCCATTTCAGCCTGTGCTTTAGTTGAAAGGGCGTTCCTTCTTTCTCCGTGGGACCACCAGACTTTGAATAACCTCGGGGTCTGGGGTTATGTCTCTTCTCAGCTTGAGCACCCCGACAGACCGTAGCCTATAGAAGCTGTTTGTGTACTCGCAGAAAGCTCGTGCAGTTCTGCAGGGATCAAGGAGAGGGAGGGGAAAACAAACATGGACGTGGGAGAGGAACTGAGAAGAATAAAGGGAGGAGAGAGAAGGAAGGAGATAAATGGAGGGTTGCATTAATTGTTGCCTGGAAACGATGCTTTTCCAGTTAAAATCATAGACAGACTGTTATTCCAGCAAGTGTGTGTGACTCCCTAAACTGAAAATGTCATGATAGAGCAGAGTAGGAGCATTAAAGGGTAACTTCAGTATTTTTTAAACCCTATGTTGCCATGTTTTTGTTTCCAAGTACTAATAGGGACAGCAATTTTTGTAATTGGTCCAGTATTGAGGGAGAGCGCTGCAGCTGGCAGAAGTGATACTAAGCTACATCCAGACAATTGTGCACCATCATGGGAAGTTCACTTGCTCGTTTTTGTCGCTGACAGGCTCAGATTGCTATTAGTGTCTGACAACATTGTAGTAAGGATCGCTTTTTAAACAGTAGGTTCCATTTTATTTAAGCAGAAACAGCTGATTTATTGCTCTCGCCAAACTAACCAAACTCACTCTACAAAACTGTAAATTTAACAACGTAAGCATCATCTTTGATTCAGACTTCACTGGAACAAAATAGAACTCACCAAAGACATATTGGCTCGTCTTTCCAGTGTTCCAGCAATCACCAACTCTGGAAAATTTGTTTCCCCCGGTTGCTTCTCTGATGTCCGACTTCCCTCTCGCTCATCTCAAGATATTTTGACACCAAAAGCTGTGAATTCAGGGTTCATTTCAGTGGGAAGACAAGCCAAGACATTTTTTGGTTTTATTGTGTTTCTGTCGAGTTTGAATAAAAATGATAATATCAAAATTAGAGTTTATGAGGGGAGTCTGGTTAGTTTGGTGAGAGCAATAAAAAAAAAGCTGTTTCTGGTTAAACAAAACATGTCTTACTTTTTAGAAAAAGTCTATCTCTCAAGGGACCCTTTCCGTAATGTTGTCAAACAAAATCTGAGCCCATCAGTGGCAAAAACAAGCACTTTTGGTGGGCTTGCACAGTCCAAGTATTATGTTTGTAGCTTAGTTTCCCTTCTGATGGCTGCAGCACTCTCCTTCAACACTAATTTCAATCAGTTGTAAAAAACTGGTGTTTCCATTAGTCACTTAGACACAAAAACATGGAAACACAGTGTCCAGCTCAGAAAGTTACCCTTTAAACTATGAATGAACTAACTTACTACTAAGTCATGCGGACAATGACTTAAACCTTAATTCTTTTCTTTCTTTCATGTCTTTTTATGAATTTATGCGTGGGCATGTTTGCTTCTCACCATTTGTACCCCTTAAAGGAAGGGATTCAACTGATTGATGCAATACATCTTTTGTCTTAATCAGTTTTATAATATTTTCTGGGAAATGAACATTAACATTCAGTGGGCAGGAGCGCCAAGAAGCTACGCAGTACATGTTCATCTGAGTCACCTGCTTACCAACCCTTCCGCCCCCTTTCTCCCGAGGTGAAACACTCACATTATCAGCAAGATATTGCTGCTGATCTCTCTAATTAGCTGCGAGCCTCTCCGTTTCTCTTTCTCCTCAGCGCTTCGAAGCATAGTGGGTGTTTTGAGGTCTCGATGAAATGTTGATCCCCAGGTTTATTTTGGATTTCTCTAAATATGCTGATTCACCCTTAGGTTAATTGTGACTGACCGACAACCACATTAGATGATTGTGGCTTGACCAGAAACTTGAATTTTGTCCACAGATTGTTTCTCTCAGAGCTTCACTCATAACATTGTTTTTTTCACAAGAGCTACACTTGTGGTTCTGTTGTGCTCAATATGCAATATAATACCCCTACACAATACATTGTAGGGTATTCTGGGTACTGTGTCTTTGAGCAGCGAGTGTTTACAACAGGATATTTAATAACAAGTACAAACTACAGCGTCAAAAATTACTTTTAGATTAAAATGACACCTCACAGAGTCTACAACAAATTGAACTCCAGCAAATTGTTTTTTGCATTTTGTTTTTTTCTGTTATTCATATCACATCAAGACTTTAACTGTGGATGCTTGTTTCAGTGGTGAGGTTAATATTTTTCTAATGCAAGATTTGTTGGAGACTGATGAGTAGACATTAATGCGTTAGTCGTAAATTAAATGTCGCTGTGCATAGTCCTGTCCCGTAAAGTACGTTACCGACTTATCATACAGTATAAGGACATGACCTCAATCATTTTTGTTGACCTCGATATTGCCCGTTGTGTTTACATGCATGTTTGTTTACATAAAAATGTCAACAACATTTTTGCCACATGATGCCAGAATTAACAGCAGAGATATTCTTAAAATTAAAGTTCATTGCTCTTTGAAAGGTTTTACTTGCATTATTATTCTATTATGTTCATTTCAGTTGCATAAAATAGTCTTAAAATGGTAATAATGCTGCTTATTTCATTTATTGTTTATTTATTATTTCTGGGACAATATGTTTCAGTAAAGTAGCTATTGTGACAGGCCTAGCTATACCGTCATTGTCATTTATGTTATGAAAAATGTACAGTGAGCTTCAAGGTGTTTCAAGACCCTTTCGACAGCCTGAAGGAGTTTATTTAGCAATAATGATCTACACTGCAGATTATCACGCTTATTACACTGCTACTTGCTAAAAAATCGTAATTTGACACATTGTATTAATTTAAAAATGATTTAATTGATTTAAAAATGATTTTATAACAGATGTTACAATGGTGTAATTTACCAGTCAGGATCAAGTGTTTAACAAAGCCATGTATTAATATCTTATAATACATTTTTACAAAAATAGCACAAGAAATACTTAAACTGACAAATGCTTCTCATGTTTTGGTTTCCCTTTCCTGCCTCGATGTTATCATATCATAATCTGTTCTAATTTGTTTACAGTTTGCCCATTTTGTAAAATCCTGTTGATAATAGTGGGCCTTTCTTGTGACAGAAATGTTTTTTTTTTCTCTGCATTATCTCCCACTTCATCCTGTAGGTCTACAAATTCATCGTAACTGCACATATAGCAACATAGCGGACAGTATAGGACAGGTGATCATGCATGTGTGTGGGTATCTGTGCATGTATGTGTCAAAGGTGTAAGTATTTGTACTTTACTCTGTGTAAACGGCACAGAGGAGACTTCTCTTCTGCTCCTCTGTGTAACTTTTTAATGCAGATGAAGCTGTTCTCTCATGACTCACTAACCAGCGGAAGATGGAAAGCTATTTTGGGTGACAAGTTGACCAGTCCTTCTCCTTGTGCTTTTAACATAAAACAGATTGTGTACTGTGAAACTCTTCTGAACTAAAATGCCTGAGTAATGACAAGGGAATGCCACTCATTCGAACTATGTAGGTGATACTGAAGAACAGGACTTTCAAGTTCTGTGTACCAAAAAGGGAAATGCAGAACATTTTAGGTCAGAGCTCAGACTGTTTTGAGTGTTGTTTATGTTTTTTTTTCCTGTGCTACCACCACAGATTTTCAATTTATTATAGAGTTTATGACGCATTGCTCAAAGAAAAGTAAATAACTGTGGTGAGCTGGTCTGTACTTGCTGTGGTTCATCCAGTCAAGCAAGACAAAAGATTACGCCCTCAACAAAAAGCTCTCTAACCTGACAGGAGGCATGCCTGCATACACTTGTGTAGGAGCTGCTTTTCAATGTAGTTACATATGTCTTTCATTGGGAGTGTTTACCAACAGCATGACTAATAACCTGCTTTGTGCGCCTCAGTCTACCAGTATGGGGTTACCGTCAGTCAGAGAGTCCCGTAAAAGAAAACAGTAGCTTGTTGGTTCACCTGATGCTGGAGTTATAAAACTTTTTGTGAAGTTCTGTGTCGTGTGATGTTGAAAAAGAAACAACTTTAACATCTCTCACAAACAGCAAACAAGTCCGTATAACCATTTATCAGTTGTCTCGTGCATGAAGTTTATGTTTGATCCATTTCGTCATTTTGCAGACGTCCGCTCGTCCCGTTTACTGCATGGTTGATATACTGTTGTTTATATAAGAAGGACTGATGGTCTGTCTCTTCCCTCAGACCCAGTCCACACCCACCAGAGGTACCACAGTGACTACAGTTCATCCAGCGAAAGCCCCTCAGTGACCTCATCTGATCCAGACTACAGGCAAGGTAAAAGATGCCTCTGAAGAATTCTTTACCATCATGGAGGCGTGTATGGTATATTATACCATACATGTGATTTGTGTGTGTGTGAGTGCATTGGCACCTTATGTATCTTTAGCAACAGGTGGTGGATGCTGCACACACATATCTCATCTTAGTTCTGTGAACGCAGCTTAAGTAAAACTGAAAAACCAAAGTATATTGCATTTTAAAAATAGCCCAACTCTTCCAGTCCAGTAATAACATGCCCATTATAATTGACTAAATTAGTCAGCCACAGTTGGACTACATGGTTCTCAGCCCTGTTCCTGAGGATCCCAGTGGCATAAACCACCTAAAAGCTACTACAATGAGTTTTTTACTGGTTATGAAACGGTCTCAGTTTATTAATGATGCCTCTACACGACCCCAATAAGCAAACAAGACCATCCATGAGCAGATTAGTTATGTAGTTATTCTTAATGCCTGCCACTGGGTCGAATTCTCTGTGAAATCAGATGAAGCTGGCCTGTGTTTACATTTTCCCAGGCAAAGTTATAGTGAGTCATACGTTAGTCAGTTAAAAGGATGCAGGAGGAGATTTCTGTTCAGATAAATGTATTTTTGACGTTACATTTTGTGATTATTATGTTTGAAACATGACCACTTTTGTCGCAGGGGCCTCCAAAGTTCCTTGTAGTAGCTTTTAGTTCATGAAAGAGTGTTGCATAAAGCCTCTTAGGTTGTCTCCTTGCCTAAGCATTTAGACTTTCATCTTTCACAGCACTCACTGTCATAATACAGCACACGTGCATTTGAGTTGCCATGGTTACACTTCACTTACATGTTTCTTTAATGTTACTACACAGCATTATCGTCAGTGTTTGCTAGTTTCTCCAAAAAGGACAACAAAGAGAATAGAAAAAGAAGACGTGATGTTGTTCTCCTCAAAGAAATGGAAAACAGTAGCACATAATCCAAAGTAAACGGCCAAAACAAATATGCACAAACAGAAGATATGGCAAAAAATCTACTGTGAAACAAACCTTAGATGAAGTAATGAGGAAAAGACTGGCGAGTTTCATTAAAGCTAACATAAATACATTTGAGTGTAGAGTTGGCTAGCTAGCGACAAAGATGCTAGTGCTAATGTCAAATCTATAATCTCTGTTGCGCATCGCTCATGGTACCTAGTGGGTTTTCTCTGTCCTGAAAAATGTGTCTTGGTGTCTCCTCCTCGTCAGCCATTGTCTTGTGTTCCACAAATAATTTCACTTTTAAGACACTGTTATGGGTCCTTCAAATTTTTCTGAGGAAAATGGTTGCTAAGGACCATCTAGCAACAAATGAGGGGAAAGTTAAGTAGCTAAGGGCAAACAGAGATTAAAGGTTTTTCCTTTACAACATCCTAAAGAAATGCTTATGGTGATTTTATACAACTTTTTTTCCCCCCAAAGGCCTCCTTAGATGAAAATTTAAGGCAAACCTTAGCCTGAGTGGTTTTATGTAACTGGGCACTGGAGCCCTGCAGATTTCCATGTTAGCCATCTAATCAAGGACTGATTTACACCTGGAACGGTGAGTGAATCATTTAATAAGAAAACCAGCAGTGGTCTAAGCAGCAAAACCAGGGATTGAAAACTACTCACATTTCAATTATTCTTTATCTCCACTGACTGTGGTCTGTCCTGCTGATTCCCTGCTGTCTTGTTGCCGTACAGGGCACATGTTGTAAGCTAAAACTGATGAGGTGTTACAATGTGTTCAGACCAAACACAGAGCAAATTTTTTTGCCTCACATTGGGAACATAGCATAACACTCTCAACTTCTGGAAGCACTGGAAAAATCACTTTTGTTGTTTCCAGGTAGTTGCCACTTCAGCTGTCGTCTGTCAGCCGTGTGGACTTAGATCACGTACTTAACTTGGTAGGATTGCACAAGGTAACAAACCTTCACTGTCGGTGCAAAATGAAATTGTGCAATAAATAAAGACTTCAATATCGTAATAGTGTGGGAAACTAGCTGACCCACATTGTTCAAACAAAAACTATGACTGCAGTATTGAACAAAACTCAGCAGCTCAGATTTAATCTTTCCAAACTGAGTTACAGAAATACCTAAAACGTGGTGTGAGTACCATGACAGTCTAGTACAGATTTAGAGATAGTATAACTTGCACATTTAGACTTAGAATATGTACAGACATTTATATATATCGGAAAATATCTATATAATATAAATAACTGTTCTCATACAGGCAGTTTTACATGAAATGTGGCTTCAGATGTGCTTTTGTTCGTATAATGATTTCAGAGGAGGGACTAATTAAGATGAATTGACTCAAACTTGTCAGTGCAGTTGGAGACAGAGCTAGCAAGCATATTTATTCAAGATGACTCAACACCCCTACTCCATTTAACACTGTATCCACAGGTTGCACTGTAGCACGAAAGTTTGACTTTGAGCTGAGACAGCTGTGGAGAGTTTGGACATACTTGTGGAAACGGTGCCAGTTGTATTTGGAAATGGCTGAAATATATTAAACATCATCCAAAAAGAAAGGGTGTTTCAAATACTTTGAAGTGAAACATACAATAATTCAGAACTTCTAAGGTATGGAGAGGCCCTTAATGTACTAAATTGGGCGGTACGTCACTCAGTTTACAGTATGTTAGTCTTGACACATACTGTTGCTGTAATGCAGTGATCTTTTACACGCAATTTGAACTCAACAGAGATCCCATTTGTGGTGCTGGTTTAACCTGATTTGGGTATTTTATAACTACTCCACCTCCTTCAATACATGTTCATGCAGGTACTTTTGCACCACAGCGTGGCATGTCTGTGTCTGGAGGGGTGTGTTTGATTTTATTGTGTACATCTGAAAACAAAATTACTCCTTTGTGTGTGTGTGTGCAGCTAATACTCCCATATCTCTTCCAGCTAAGAAACCAGGTGAGGTCAGGAGGTATGGCTCCCAGCTGGCACTTTCCTCTGAACACGATGCCCTCTCGCTGACAAGTCACAACACACACACAGACTCAGGTAACACACACACACACACACACAACCATATGTATACAAGTGGCAGTTTAAAGCTGTGGTAGGCAGTTTATTTTTGGTGTCATTTGGGGAAAAAATCCATAATAACCGTTTGGCATATTGCAGTTCAATTGGTCAGAAAGAAAACTAGACTTCTGCACCTCCTCTTGGCTCTGGTTTCAGGCTTTAGCTAATCTAACTTTTGATGGTAGACTTTGGCCAATCACAGGTCATTTCAGAGAGAGGGCGTTCTATAGGCTGTTCTGTTAATGCAAATGCATGCACACGTTCTTTCAGATGGTGTAAGCCTGATTCAATAGCAGAAGATTGTGCAGAAAGAAACAACTTGTGATAAATTTCAAATAATTCTATTGATTACAACAGTGTACAACACTGTGTCTATAAGGGAACTCCAGACCTGTGAAAGATCTCACAAGAGTCTTGATTTTAACTGAAACTATGAAAAAAATCTCTTGCAAATCTTTGGTTCCCTTCTAGACATGACCAGCAAACACCAAGGGACAGACACTATGACGTACCACCACAGTAATAGCTAATTTTCTCCTGAAAGCAGCCGACCTACAGCTGCTCTCATCCTCAAGCAATCTCCATCTTCATTCTGCAACTCCAGTTTCTCAGGGTGAACTCAGTTTTATTTTGAATTGGTTAAATCGCTGAGCCCAGAAGGAGCTGTGAGAAATGTTGCATGATTTTACCACCTGCCCCGCTGCATAGGAGTGCGTACGTCTTAAATCAAAATTGTTTGTTATATGTTTGTTCCATTATTCCCCTGAGGCATTGGTGCCTATTCTGCAAACCCTCCAGAGAGCAGGGAAGCCACCGATAAAGCCGTCCTGTTCGGTCCTCTGGCCACACACAGCTGGTGTGGCGCAGCAGGGTCAGGCCCATGCTTCGCTAGTGAGGTCATCCAATGTGACATTCACATTCAGCAATTTCTATCTCTCTAATCTCTGGCATTACAGAGAGCTGCCTGCTGTTGCTATGCCTGCAAACAATCTGCACCGCTGCACAGAGTATTTGTTTTCCCCTGATGCTAAAAGAAAACATCAGCTAGTATTTGGTGTCTTTTGTGTGTAAACACATCGTGTCTGACATATCCTCCTCATGTTGCTACTTTTAAGTTGTTCTTTTGTAGAAAAAGCAAAACAGGAAGTCAGCAAATAAAAGACAAATCTCACAAGGTATTACACAGTTTTGTTTCCGTTCAGACGTCAGACTGTTCTGACGCCACCTTCCTCTTCTCTTCCCCTTTAGGCAGTATGAGGGGGCAGCTGATGAAGGTCTGATCGGAGCAGAGCTGCTCCTCCAGAAGCAGGAGGAGGAGGTGCAGCGGCTTCAGGCCCACCTGGCCAGCAGGCTGTCCAGGGCCAACCTCTACCCCACAGACGACCCCATGGCCCCGTCTCGCACTTCCATGCTCGACCTTCGAGACCCCCTCTATCCTTCCTCTGTACCACTTCGCAAACCCAAGGTTTGAGCATCAACCCTGTCAACTTTGAGGATCATTTCAGTTATTTGGGGTCTTCTTTTCCTTTACAAACATTTAACTTGTTTACATACTAAACTCCTTCATCACTACAGAGTTGTAAACACACACGCACATGGCATTGCCAGCTCCAGAAGGTGCTTCAAAGACGTCATTTCAGCACAATCACTGCAGGGGAACTCCCTCCCCTGAGGTCTTATTGTTTATATTGCAATATTTGATGATGGATGTACAATTTTAACTCGCATGAGCTCATTGGCAACTAGTTTGTTGATGCTGTGCTCGCTCCTTCTTCTGTAAATAAAAATTGCTGACTGGAACACATAATTCACATCAGCGTCCCTATGGTAATTACAAATATGTGGGTTTGTGGCACATGTGGGATTTTTTTGGGTAGAGTCTAATTTATCCCACCTTCTGTCACAAATTTTGAGAGAAGTGGGAAAACATAGCAACAAATCTGCTGACAGTAAACCTCAAATACTCTAAATCAATTATATTCCTATTAGGTTAATTATACGTGCAAAGGCGAGACATATTTGCTGCAGTGTGTTTGTGGATTTTAAATTGATGTCATTTAGGATGTGGGGGATTTCCAGTCGGTACAACAATAAACTTTGAGCTGAAGCAAAGGAATCTTGCTCCTCCACTTCTGGTGTGACTAGATTACAGCAGAAAAGCCAGAAGGAAGTGTGTGTGCAACACTGACAAAGCATCACATGAGCTGTCGTCACTGAAATCTCATGATCAGAGTTCGCTATTAAAACAGGTGTGAATCTGCAGTGTAGAAAGTAATTGTTTGTTTGTTTTTGTATTGTAGATCATCGCTCTCAACAAGACATTACAATTTAAACATTAGTAGTCATAATATTAAAAAAAAAATGAAAAGAAGGCCAGGGTATGATCCTTTAAAGGGATAGTTCAGATTATTTGAAGCGGGTTGTATGAGGTACTTATGAATAGTCAGTGTATTACCTACAGTAGATGGCTGGTTGACACAACCCCAATTTGGGGAAGCAGAGATTTTAGCCACTTAAAAAGAGGCCCACCTAAAAAAAAAATCAATATCAGTTTAAGTGTACACTATATTTAGACTATTTTCATTGTTTTACCTTGCCATCAGACATCCTGATGGGAAACTGTTAAATAAGTCAAATATCACTCTTGCTCAACCAGGCTCCTTTTGCTAAAACAGTCATTTTAATTCACAGTACATGGGAGTTGCTCGTCTACAGCTGCCTCAGTCTGTTAGTTTATTTGTGTTATTGTGTGACTTTGGTGAGTCCAAACTAACACCAAAGTCATACAATAACACAAACAAACTATCCAGTTGAAGCAGTGGTAGGCCAGTGACTCTGCTGGGTAAAAGGACTGATTTCACCAGCGGAATTGGTTTGTAGAGAACGATATTTGGCTTATACAAAGCTGGTTTCTTGTTGGAAAAGGCTGCGAGACGGCAAATTAAATTAGTGAAAATATAAATATAATGTACACTAAAACTGATGTTGATATTTATAGATGGGGCTGTTTTAGGTGGGTAGATATGTTTTGCTGCTGACCTCCTGCTGCTTTTCCAAACTGGGAGTGTGTCCACCTCCATCCACTGCAGGTAATACACTGACTATGGATGAGTACCTCATATAACCCTGCTTCAAATTATCTTAACTGTCTTTTTAACATTTTGGTAAAATAAAGCTTCTCTCCCTGACAGTTGCTTTTATCTTTACTCCAATGGCAGAACTTCCACGGGCCTGAGTTTGTGAAGATGGCCAGTGAGCCCTGCGTTGCCTTATCTGTTCCCTCTTCAATAATGGTGAGGATGCAGATTTATGCCTCTTTTGAGCCACTGTATCCAGACGTTGCTTTATATCCTGTTTATAATCCTACTCCTTCCTTTTTTCCTCTCTCTCTCTGCCCACAAGAAACGTGGTAAGGTGGAGGAAGTGCAGAGGAAGGTGGGTGTGGTGCTGCTGAATGGCCAAAAACTGGAGCTGAGCTGTGACATCAAGGCGGTGTGTAAAGACGTGCTTGATATGGTGGTTGCCCACATCGGGCTCGTGGAGCACCATCTCTTCGGCCTAGCATACCTCAGAGGTACTGTATGTTGCTTATGTATGCAGTTTGAGTTGTGTGTGTGCGTGTGAGTGTCAGGTACATGTCTGGAGACAGAAACTATTTACTGCTGTGAACAGAGTCAGCAGCAAATTGTATTTTAGCTACTGAAGAAAAGGTCCAACAAAAGAAAGCAATATCAGCTTAAGTATATGCTGTAATTAGAATTTTTTCACTGCTTTACTTTGCTGTAAGACGGCCTTTTTCTGACAGCAAACCTTCACATATTGCTCTTTCAAAACCAACAAAAACTCCATAGGAAAAATTACAAATTTTACCTGCCAGACCACAGGAGTTGCTGGTCGACTGTTTCCTTGATCGGCTTGTTTGTTTGCATCATTTTGTGACTTCGGTGTATCCAAACTAACCTTTTAAATCCCCATAGTTACACAATAACAGAAACAAACTAACCAATTGAGCCAGCAGTAGACCAGCAACTTCTCTGCCCTGCAAAATAGAATTCATGTTTTTATTCACAGAGTCAGGCTGGTTTGGAGAGAGCATTATGGTGTTAACAGAACTTTCCCATCCGAAAAGTCAGACGGCAAGGTAAAGCAATAAAAATATACCTTAAACTGATATAGATTTTATTTTTAGATGGCTAAAATGTTTTGCTGCTGACCCTGTCCACAGCAGTACATTGTTTAGATTCTTACCCCTGTACTCCCGCTGCTTCTCGTGTCGACTGCCATCTACTGTAGGTAATGCAGTGACTATAGATAAGAAGCTTATACAGCCCCACGTCAAATAATCCAAACTATCCCATTAAAAACCTTCTCTTTCATATAAAAAAATCCAGGAATCCAGTCTTAACTTTTTAATTTATTCTAGAGAAAATTCCCCTTTCTTAATGCAAAGTGCAGAACTGTTAGATCACATGTCAGGCATATTAGATGAGCTTTGATTCATTTTTAGTGCGGAGGTTAATGGCTTTTTCATGTAAATTCATTTCTTACACATGATGTCTCATTAAACATGCAAAGCCTGTGTTGCTGCAGGCAGACAGACATTACTGATTACATCCTTCTCCTTCTGACACCTCTCACCTACCCTCCAACCCTCTCTCCATAAAACTCATACACACAGATAATGAGTTTTTCTTCGTTGATCCTGATGCCAAACTATCCAAAGTGGCCCCGGAGGGATGGAAGGAGGATCCTAAGAAGAAGAAATCCGACGTGCCTTTTAATCTTTTCTTACGCATCAAATTCTTCCTTGATGACGTCAACCTCATACAGTAAGTCTATATTATTGTGGCGAGAGCCTGCGTTGGCAGGTCACATGTAAGAAAAAATCCAAAATGTCTGTATTTTCCTCGTAACAGGCATGCTATGACCAAACATCAGTACTACCTACAGCTGAGGAAGGATATCTTGGAGGAGAGGATGCGCTGTGACACAGAAAATGCCATGATCCTGGCTTCACTGGCACTGCAGGCTGAATTCAGTGACTATCAACCTGAGGTATCAACTCTCTTTAATGCAGCCATGTGTTATCTGTCAGTTAACAACACACTAGTTAACATGCTCATTGTTTGCATTATCCAGTTTAAATCTATCTAAAATCAAAACCATAATAGTTTGAGAATTCCTGCTTTTTGCTTTTTGTCTTTTGCATCATCACGTACACTTTTGCTGACGTCATTAGATTACGTTATGCTGTGTCAAAGCACAGTGAACAAAAAAATAAAAAGCGTTTATGGCTGCAGATTTTTAAAAATGGTAGTACAAATAAAATGCTACAAGTTGTCAACCAGTCAGCAATGTTCAATGCCAAAAGACCCACCCCCAAAGTTCCTTTGCTTTTGGAAAGTACTACCTCCGTGAACAGGGCCTTTTTAGGGGGTAAAATAATGTCCCCGGGACTTAATTTAGACCCCGCTCCCTCAAAAGGAAACACAGTTGATGAGAGAAATGAGAGAAACAAGGTTGAATCAGTATTCTTGAGCTTAAGTTGTACATATTTTAGAGTTATGAAGCATTTTAAGATAATCTAGGAAATTGCATCACAAGAAACAAAAATAAATATTGCTATGGCAGATGAAATTATCAACACATCTTTAAACTCTGCACTGTATGTTTTTTTTAATGTTTTTTTCCCTAAAAATTGATGAAAAAACATGTCAGATTTTTGTATTTTTTGTACGTTATGACACAGTTTACACTTTTATCAATAATTATGGTTCAAAGGGGTCAAAATACTGTTTTAAACTTGTGAAATAGTGACTGACATCTGAACGTTTCATTTAATTTCTTTTTTTAATTTTGTTAATCTTTGTTTTCATTATTTTATGAATTGAAATAATTGCTGATTATACACACTTTAGGTTACAATGTGAGGTTATGTACTTAATAAAGTTAAATATTAGTTTCATTAACGTCTGTTTCTCAGCTCCACGGGAAGACCTATTTCAGGCTGGAGCACTACCTGCCCGTGTCGGTGCTGGATAAGGTGAACCAGACGACCATCAAGGAGGAGCTGCCCAAACTTCACAGCAACTACTACGGAGCGACTGACTCTGAGGCAGAGTTTGAGTTTCTCAAGGTCAGCAAGACCAGAATGTATAGGAGTCACGGTTTCAGATGGATGCACCAAAATAACTTTTGAATTATTGCTACACTTGACATGTGGCTTGTACTGATTTGGAGCTGAAGTGTTTGTTTTGTGACAAAGACGATGATAATTTGTTTGCACATAATGGCAGTGTTTACTTTGGCAGAAGAAGTAACCGTTCAGAGTTTATGTTTGATAACAAACCAAAGATTGCAGTTTCAACTACAAACATAAGTATCTGAGTCCAGCCACTGTATTTTATTCTGTCTTTGTAACACAGTGAAAACCTTTTATTACAGTGATCAACCACATATATGGATCAAAAAGCTTGGGGCAGAATAATTTCTATAAAAAAAATGCAAATGCTGTTTAAATAATTCACTTATAGTAATCAAGTAGTCTGTTTACATATTACACATATATTTTGTGTTTTTTCATACATGACAACATATGGAAAACAGTTTTAAAACTACAGAAATTAAATTTTTTTTGTAACTTAACTCCCATGATACTATGACTTTACCCATGGGTACCCCACAAATGACCTGCAAAAACATTGTGTAACGGGTAAAAAATATATTTATATAAATTCAGGGGTGCTGGCACGGGTAAAAAAAACACAGGCGAGATCCATAATATAACACATACAATATAATGATATGTTTTTTTCCCTGGCATAATCAGAAATAAAAATGATTGTACAGTATTTATAACATTTGTATCCACTAATCCAGTAATATTGTGCTTATAGGCATCATTTTGGCCCAAACGGAGGTGATCACTTCAAGAGGTTTCCACTGTATTTCTCCAGTCTTCTAAAGCAGCTCTATTTTCCTGATGCCACTGAACCAAATTGAATAATTTTATCATATTGTATGTAATTAGATGGAAATCAGTGCACTCACTGACTCTGAGAAAAGACCTCTTCTCTTCATGAAAATTTCCAGTACTCAGTGTTAATCTGTCTCAAAAGACATTCATGTCCCTTCTTTCTATCTCAGTACTGTGTATTTTTTTGAGATTTTTTATTGAGACTGTCTGTGTCTATTGCCTTAAAGGTGAGCCAGAGGCTGACAGAGTATGGTGTCCATTTCCATCGGGTGCTTCCTGAGAAGAGGTCCCAGACGGGCATCATGCTGGGTGTCTACTCCAAGGGGGTGCTCATCTTTGAGGTCCTTAATGGAAATCGTACCCCAGTGCTAAGGTTCCCCTGGAGGGAGACGAAAAAGATTTCCTTCACAGTACGTGCTCATGTATTTATTATCAAAAATAAAACAATAGTTTGTTCCCTCTAACTCGTCCACACTTACACTTAAAATGTTTAACTTGTCGTCCTGAAGAAAAAGAAGATTTGCCTTCAGAACACATCGGATGGGATTAAGCACCTGTTTCAGACAGACAGCAACAAGACGTGTCAGTATCTGCTACAGCTCTGCTCTGATCAGCACAAGTTCCACCTGCAGATGAAGGCCCGCCAGAACAACCAGGAGCTCCAAGACCTAGGTAGGACAGAAGAGAGCAGCCACACATGTCTGAGTGGGTGGAGTTCACATACAGTAACATGGCCTCAGGCTCAGACAGATGTGAATATCTGGCCAGCGAGGAGTTACATTTATTTTCACTGAGAGGAAGGATAACAAAAGTGACCAATCACTGCAAACCTCATGATGATGTCAATACTCACTACACTGTTTCCAGCCGCAGCATCTGTGTCAGCCTTCCCACATATCCTCTCCAGATAAAAGATGCTGCCCACTCACTTCCCTTCTTAAAATTTCAGTTTGTTTCAATTATATATTTTTTATTTGCCATAAAATAACATTTTAGCTACCACATTGTAACAGTCAATATATACCAGTACTCTCTGTTACAAACTTATTGCTACTATTATATAATACTATTATAAATTGATGATAAATTAAATAATTACCTTTTTGTTCAGCCTCCTTATAACTTTCAGGGTGTGTTGTTTTATACAATACAAAATAAATATCAAATGTTAGTATCAAAGTATCAGTCCTGCAGAATCAATCTGCTCATCCGTACTGAATTCACAGTCAAGTATTTATTATATTATAATTAGCTCAATTTCTTTCAGCACGAATGCATACTATCTTTTCCAATTCTGTGTCAATCATCATGTCCATTATCTGCCACTGTGCAAGTTTAATTTCTGCACAACTCTTCCAATTATGTGACATGTCAGTCAGACTTGTGTGGGTGAACCTGAGTTGTTCATTTATCTTTTCATGGAGCACTGCTTGGTTTCATTTGTTTCGCTTGGCTGAGCAACAAAACAACTTTGTCTGCATCACGCCCTACACTCCCACCAGATTGTTGTAGACATAAAGTCACAACCAAGCTGATGACTGCGAAGAAGACTGGCCAGACCGTTAGCCATGATGATTAAGATGTAGAGGACGTACGTGCGTTTCTGTCTAGACAGTAATTACTTTAGACTGCTGAGGGCTGTAAATGACACAGATTAACACTTGGAATTCCCCTGCTTTTTTTCAATTTTGTCTAATACCTTTTGTTATATTAAAGGGATATTTCACAATATTTAATGTTGTATGAAGTCTATCATCAGTACAGTCGATGCTGTTCGCATGCCCCCAGTTTGGAGACGCAGAGAGGAGTATCAACACGTAAGGTATTTTAGCCACTTAAAAAAAGACCCACCTAAAGAATCAAGTGTGTGCTATATTTAGAATAATTTCACCAGTTTGCCTTGCTGTCTGACAGGAAACTGCTGTTATGTAAGCCAAATATCGCCCTCTCTAAAGCAACCAAACTCCATAGGTGAAATCAGTAATTTTACTTGCAGAAAACAGGAGTCACTTGTCTACCCCTGCTTTGATCTGTTAGTTTGTGTTATTATGAGACTTCAGTGAATCCAAACGAACCTTTTACAGCACCAAAGTCACACAATAGCTCACACAGACTAATAGATCAGGGCAGCAGCAGACCAGTAACATCTGTGTCCTGTGAGATAAAAATGACAGATTTCACCCATGGAGTTTGGTTGGTGTGGAGAGAGTAAATAAGACAGGCAGCAAGGTAAACTGGTGAATTTATTCTGAATATAGTGGACTCTTAAACTGATAAGGATTTTTTTTTTAGGTGGACCTTTAAGTGGCTAAAATACATTTTGTTGCCAACCCTGTCCAGCAGTACACTGCGCAGCTTCCATGCTGGTACTCCTCTCTGTTTCTCCAATCTTGGTGTGTGTAGTCTGCCACCTAATATAGGTATTACACTGACTATGGATAAGTACCTCATACAACCCCACATTAAATAATCCGAAGTATCCCTTTAATAAACAAAAATGTCATTATTTTAACTATCCAGTCATTTTCTGGTTTGCCTGTCTTTTATGGTAATCAGAGAACTGCCCCTTGAGCAGTTTGCAATACCCCCTCGACCCTCGGAGCGGAAATGCAGCTGCGAGGACGGTGAGCTCAGGCAGCCTGGCCCCCAGCTTGTCGACACGCTCCAACCCGGACCACCTGAAGAGGATCTCCTACTCAGAGGTGGCCACTCAACAAGGCTCCGTCTGGCCCAATACTGGTCCAAGATGAGCTCCACTTTCCAGGTTTCAATCCAGTGGCCTCCTCGGTCCTTTCCAATCCCCCGGATAATGAGCCGCTCCCACCACAACCTCGGACCGCGGCCAGAGTCTCCAGAGCAGCCGGAGTCCTATCGTGGCCAGTCGCAGATCAGAATGAGTCAGCCACCACCCAACCAAGTGGCCTCTCACTTCCAGCAACACCAGCGGGCGAGCTCAGACACAGACTCCCTCTCACAGCAGCAGGACAAGTGAGTCAAAAGAAGTGAAATGTCAAGAAAAAGGCAGATTTGTTCCTAAATGCACTTGTAAAGGAGTAGTACTGACTTAAATTATAGTGAGTGTTAGAAATGACCAAGGTACTTTTACTGTTTGATTTTCGACTGAGATGTAGAGTGGCAGAAATGAGAAAACAATTAAAACAAGATGTTTGTTTTGGCTGCACAACAAATTTATACAACTTAAAATTTTGTTTTTACATGTGGGTGGGCTTGCTCCTGTTTTGTTACTGTGCTCTGTAAATTATTTTTCCACTTTGCTGCTTTCAAAATAAAAGTTTCCTATTCCCTCTTTGCTGGCAGGTTCGCAGCATCATCTAAATATGATAAAAATCATGTTTAAAGGCACCGGAGAAGATTGCATGATCATTGAAGAAATTAAATTTAGGCATTAAAGGGGAAATCTGTAATATATTTACTGTAATAAATCATACAATGACCACGATATGTCCTCAGAGATCAAAAAAACATGTTAAGTTGAAATACTTGCTTCTCTGACATCATCGCTGCAGCTTCGGTGTCCCCCTTTGAAATGTCTATTCCAGGCCGGAATAACTGTTTTTGTTGCCCATTTCATGTTAATTACAGTTCAAATAAATGCTGAATGCTCACTGAATGAGTGAGTGTCTGTTTATGGGCTTTTAGAAGAAGTAGATGTTTATAACTGTAAAATTGAGCGATATGTTAATGGAGTCTGGCAGGTAGTGAGACAGGCAGCCCCTTAACTCAAACCCCAGAGTGTGTATTTTCAGAGCAGTGAGCTTTCATTTTCAGGATGACTTAATTTCACATTGACAGACAATCAACAGTTTATAAACACCTGATTAACTTACAGTGTAATTTTATTGGATCATTGCTTGTTATCGTCACTTTATGTTTTGCATGTATCCTACACTCCTGCAGTGCTCCTGCAGCCTGCAGAGCTTCCCGAGTCAGGGGAGGAGGGGGACTCGCTTCAACCATGAATCGTATATTAAATAGGATTTCAACCTATTTAATATAGGATTTATGGCTCCAACTCGCTATTTGGGCTGTTTTACTCATTTTCATGTGCACAATTGCTACATATTGCTCCTTTAAAACTGTCAAATAGGATTAATTTAGATTAATTGATTTTAAAAATTAAAATAAAAGCATACAATATATGTATATTATTATTATTATTATTATAATTGTCATTGTTGTTAGTATTGTTATTGTTTTTATTTGTTGTTATTTATTTATCTATTGGTGTTTGGTTCCCATTGGTTCTTGTTTTTGTTTCTGTCCAGAAAAACAAGAAAACAAAGATAAGTTGTTTTTTCCTTTTTGCCACATTTCAGTCAAACATCAAACAGTTAAAACCTATCTTGGTCATAAAGGCAAACATTTACTTGTTTGCTATTTCATTACTTTACGATTCATGAGACTAAGCAGGAATTAGAAAGTTTTATGCATTTTGCTCCTTTGATTAGTCCTTTAAAGTTTTATTTCCAGCTCCGTTAAGGGGACCTTGTGTTTATAAGTTGGCCCTCTGTGAAGTCTTCAGAGTCTCCAAGCTCTCTTCAGTACAGACTAAAGTTACTAAATGAGGACTTGTTACTGGGACTCCAGCTCTGCCTAACACCACAGAGACACACGGCTCTACCTCCAGCCTCTAATTAACCCTCTGGGGGTCTGTGTGTGTGTGTTGTGTGGGTGCACATGCGCCCTTGTGTCTGTGTTTGTGTTTTTGTGAGATGGTGCCAACCAGTGTGTGTGTGTTTTTGTATGTGTTCCTATTTTAATTTGTACCAAACCTGTTTTTGTGCCAGCTGCTCCCTCTCGTGTTAGCTGCGTGAATAAATTGAGGATTGTGTTTGCATAAACAAACCTAATGCACATAAACATTTATAGCTGGTAAGAATGAAAGCGAGTGTCGAGCTTTTTTTCTTTCCTCTTTCGCTGAGGAAAGTTGACTCCTCAGGCTAAGTTCTTCTCCACTTCTGCTTCTCAGATCATTTGGCACAGTGACCCACAGCAGCCCAGCCTGGAGTCACAGCAGGTCCAAAAAGGAATCTGACTCTTCTTCCATAGAGGACTCTGGCAAGCGTATGTAGTAGGTAAGGATGCTGACCTGTGGAGGATGATGTGGCCTTTGGTAATGCATAAAATTACTGGACAGGATGCCTGTGCAGCTCCAGCTGTCTTCCATGAGATAATGAAAGAATGCAGAAGAAGTCAAATGCCACTTACTTTATATGTAGGCCTCAGCAAATTCACCTACATGTATAAAGACTTTATAAAAAAGGCTCATAACTAACTGCAATCTTGTAAGATTTGAAGATGATGACAATGTTCTTATTAACATCAGGAAATAAATTAATTACAATGATATATATATATATACATAGACCATGGTATGTTCTTAAGGTGAGAGGTGAGGTCTAAAAGAAGAGAATTGCATGGCGGCAAGTCAACAGTATGAAGGAAAAAACTGGTGGCACATTTTACATTTGATGCTTTGCATATTTGGTATAAAGTGTTAGCTGCTGTGCAGTAGGATGCGATTGAATTTCCTTTATTTTCCTATCATGCACAAAAAGTCACCAACCCTCGTGGGCTTACAAGACACCAAAAGTACCAGTTGCAGTGGTCAAACATTTAACTACTTTTCCTTTAAATACAATTTACAGGTTATTTTACAGCTCAGTTTTGAACAAAATATTCTGCCTTCTCTATTTTTATTCTACCACCTATACATGTGAAAACTGTTTTTGCACAGTTTATTACATTATGTATTTTTCACATACTTTTATTAGTTCTGTTAGTATCTTTATTCTTTTTTATTGTACTTGATAGCTATTCCTTATTTATCTTTTTTCTATTACTTACATCTTTCTGTTGCTGTGAGACTGAAAGAGCTGCCTCCCAAGCTCAGCAAATAAAATCTGCTACAAACAAGGTTTCCTTCTTGAAACACAACTCAAGTTTTTCATCATCCAGCCAAAAGAAATAAACATAAATGAAAGACATTACACTAAAATGTACATCACTTACATCCTGGTAGACAAGACGGCTAAACAAAAAATGAAACCCATTCTCAATTTCACCCGCTCATAAATCTTCAAATGGCTGTTGTGAAAATGCACAAAGTAAAATAACTTTCATTTATGTTAAAAAAAAAAAAAAAAAGTAATACACATATTGTTTGTGTCAATTCCTGGCTTGAATACTAATGAATTACTAATTTCAGATGTAGGATAATGTAGTAATCTAGGTTTTTCTGTCTATTTCCGCCTGTTCCAGCACAAAGGCTTGGAAAACACAGGGGAAGAGCAACTTGACATAAACCATCATCTTTTGTTGGCCTGTATTGAGGAAAGGGATAAAGTCATAATAACTGCAACAAAAGCTCTGTTTTAGACATTCATGTGCTGATCATCTCCCTTGTGGCTGTGTCAAAGTTTATTTTCTGTTTATTATATTAACATAATATGCTGTTGTATACGTATAATGGTCTGATCATGCAGGAAGCTTTTGCGTGTGTTCATTATTTATTGATGACAGTACATGTATCTATAACATTTTCCTTTATTGCCTATAACTGAGCAGAGAGCCATACAAGAAGTTTTCGTTGTTTTGTATAATGTACAGAGCTGATCTCTTGTGTCTTGTTCCCAGGTGTCAGTATGCACAGTTCCTCTGGGCCGCCCTCAACACCAGCCTCTGTTAATGGTATGCATAAACATTTCTACATACGTAAACACCAGATTTCCATGCTTTGTACACAGTATAATGTGATGGTGCGGGACATGTCTGACCGTTCTCCACCATCACTCATTTTGTAACTAATCCTCCTCTTCAATCTGTTGAACCATATGCTCACCACGACACAGCCTAGTGCGATATACAAACCAAAAACAAAAGTCTGAGTTCTAAATCAGAATTATATAATGCAGAATTGAGTCTGTGTCCTCTCAGCGCTGCCTGCCTGCCCGCCCGCCTGCCCTGCTTGTGGAACTGGCCCCAGTCCCACCATTTAATAGCTTCATGCTTGGCACTGAACTCATGACCTTCCCTTTCATCCAAGCTTAAACCCGTCTTTTTAGGCCCATTAGCCAACGGTGCTAAAGTAGGGGCCCCTCAGTAACACCGTATGCCTGCCCAGTCTGATTAATAGTTTCAGTGTAGATATACTAATGCTCTCAGAGTGGCCTACTGTGTTTATCCTCTGAAATTTCATTTACCAAAATCACCACAGAAATGACAGGGCTAATACCATGTACATCTACAATATATTCCAGTAAATGAAACAAATACCATCATGTGTCCTTGTCCTTGCTGCACAGACTCACTGAGGAAGAAGCTCAGCGCCTTACCATCTCCAGAGAGAGAAATCACAACTGTAAACCTGAAGAAAGATGTGAAATATGGCCTGGGTAAGGTTTATATATGCATTTTTTCCTAAAATAACAACTCAATTTCACACCATCTCGGCTGCCACCTCTCAGCTGTCAGAGTTGACAGTATTATAAATGTCTTTAAGGCGTTTGGTGCTCCCCTGATGTTTTGTGTTTAAATGTGTTTGCGCTTGTGTGTGTTCTCAGGGTTCCAGGTTGTGGGAGGGGAGAACTCTGGTCGTATGGATCTCGGCACAATCATTAGCTCCATCACTCCCGGGGGTCCTGCTGATGTCAACGGCTGCCTCAAACCTGGTAAATCAGTGTTTTTTTTTTTTCGACTCCTTCCTCCAATGTGGGCGGATTATTATTTCTTGTTGCTGTCTGCTGTGATTATGGTTAGCAGTTCTCTGTCTTGTCACATCTGGGTGTCTTTAATGTGTGTAACAGCTTTAATGTTATTGCAGGTGACCGGCTGATCTCAGTAAATGATGTGGACTTGCAGGGACTCTCACATGCCAAAACCTGTAGATATCCTCCAGAATGCTCCTGATGATGTTACTCTGGTGGTGTCGCAGCCCAAAGAGAGGCTCTACAAAGGTAAAAGCAGTTGTATGATTGTTGATGTGTGTAGATTTTTGCTTTTGTCATGACATATAGAGTGCATTACCAGCAGGGTTGGGTAGTAACAGATTACATGTGCAAATAGAAGAGTGTGGAAGAGTGTAGATCTCCACCAGGCAAACTGAAAAGAAAATCTGGATGTAGCCCCTTTTCAATCACCGTTTTGATTAGTAACTGTAATTAAATCACATTTTTTCTCAGTAACTAACAGATTATAATTACATTTGTTTTGTTAATTACATGTAACTAGTTCAGCGTAACTAGTTTGGATACTCTCCAACACTACTAGCTAGCAAGCCTTGTTTTTAGCCAAGCAGTTGCTGATGACTCGCAGCCTCGACCAGCCAGTGAAAAGAAATGAGGAGTCAGCAGTCAGTCTAGGTTTTATATAGGCTGAGAGGTTTGAGCATACAGTCATAAATGTGCACAAAAACATTTAGGCTGATGGGTCCAGTAGAATGTGAGATTAGTTGTGGACAAGCTCCAGGACCGTTGGTCACTCATGTACGTGCACGCACACACAACCAATAGCATGACTTCCTCCAGGCTTTTATTTGCGTCAAGAATGTTTTGACATGTTTAAAAAGAAAAAGGAATATTTGGGTAGTCAAATTTTTTTAACTGTGTCCATTTTTTAGTGTGCAGTTCAACATTTTCAATGTTTGATTTTGAAGTGGTTAGACTAGATTAAATTTTTTGTAAGCCAGTGGATTATGTTACTAGTAACAAAAATTGGCACGTCATTTGTATTCAGAAACTACATTTCACATTAATTTGACCCAGACCTGCTTACCGGTGTTTTCTCTTATTTCTAGCCTTGTAGACTAACATCACTGGTCTTCTCCTTCCTTGTTTTGACAGAATCTTCTTCAGGTTATGTTCCCTACCCAGCTAAGCCTGCACTGAAGGCACTTAACTCTGGCCAGAGACGAGAACTTGACTTCGACACCTCCTCAGAGGAGCAGGTGGGAACAGGAAGCCCCACCCCTCCTCTCAACAGTGCTGGCTCGCCATCTTCCACCTCCTCCCCTGTCCACCAGCACACCAGCGTCAGTTCTCAGGACTCCAGGGCGAGCAGCGGTACTAAAATCAGCCAACCCCCTCCTAATGGAGTTCAACAGTACCTAGAAAGAGCTACAGCTGCTGCCGCTGCTTTATCCACTGCCCAGCATCATAGACCAGAAACCATGTGGGCTCGGATCCTCCACCACCAGCTCTGCCACCCAAAACTAGAAAGCCTAAAGTGACAGAAGCTCCCAAAGTCTCCGAGCATTCTGACTTTGGGGATTCAGACATGGATGAGGAGACTTACTCCAGCAGTCAAGAGAAACTAAAGGTCAAAAAGGTGTGGACTTTGGCTTTATTCTTTGCTTTTATCTTCCTCCATAGTTAAGGGCACAGATTTTATCGGAACTTGGGGGAGGGCAGCGGTATACAGAGGGAGGGGAGGGTAACGACAAGCCAAGAGACGTAGAAAACGGCTCAGTTTTATTTCCACTTCCTACGTCACTTCATGCTGTTTACAAAGTTTATTATTTGAAGGTAGGTCAGCTCACATTAACATTAAAATACCCTCTGCTCCTGGTGGTCTTTCAAGTGGGCAGACTTTTAAACCAAACTCCATTCTAAAAGTAGATGTTTTATGAAAAGGTCATATTTTTTACATTAAAAAGTTTAGTTCCAACATCACTAAGATGCTTTTCTGATTCACTTTAATCTTAGGGCACAAGCATCTGCCACAGACATATATATGTATATGTGTATGTATTGACTGGCCAGCTGGATCCCACAGTTTGCCACTCATTCTGGCCCAAAGCCACAGTTTTCTTCTTTTACTGTCCTTTGCTCTTTGGGAGGAAAGGACAGTAAGAAAGAGGTTTTTCTTTATTGTTTGACGTGCAAACTGTGATGCAGGAGCTTTTAGGCCTGGTGCCACTGTATTTTCAACTTGGCGTTGGCACTTGGAGCTCTTGTTTTCAACCAAAAGGAAACATGGACGTCAGGAAAGTGACGCATGCCTGCTCTGCAACAGTTCAGACCACTGAGCAGGATACATAGGAGGAACATAAACAAAACCTTGGAAAAGTGTTGCGTTTATTTGCAAATTATCTGCTTGTATTAAAGCTGACTTTAAATAACATAACCTATTTAGAGATAACTTATTGGGAGGGGCCACTTCATGTTTTTCAGAATTTCAGTCCCCTACAGGATCTCTGCCCAGGTTCATAGTAGTTGTCCACTCAGGAGATCTGTGAATCAAAACTCACAAAAGGTGTTTTTATCCCAGTGGAGCAAATATAAACTTTACAGGATAAGAATGGTTCTTCCTCAAACAAGCATTATAAGTGTTATCTGTCAGATGCTTGGCAAAACTAACTGCCTGTCGTATATAACCTTGGCCTGTCATTGCACTTACAATGTCAATGCAAGGCAGTTTGTTACGTGTACACTGCATGTCCGTCCCTGAATGTAATTTTCCTCTCTGTGCTACCTACTTCAGCTTCCTCACTCCGTCTGCCTTCATCCCATTTTTTTTCTCTCGGCATGTTCCAGCTTGTGATAATTCAACTTAATACCCTGTTCTCTGTTTGCAGGAATACATCACGGAAAATTTAAATGGTAATGCCCCAGGGGTCAATAGTCTCCGTCCAGGAGAACTATTTGACGTTGAGCTGTCCAAAAAAGACAGCAGCCTGGGCATAAGTGTCACGGTACTGTTCGGCAAGGTTTTCACCCTCTTTTTGTTTTGCCCCCTTTCCCCCCCTCATCTTGTCACTGTTGTCCGTTTGGGGTTTATATGTTGCTTGGTTTGGTTTGCTTCCCTAACGCTGAATGTTGTCTGATCTGGACGTTCTTGTGGGATTATTGTCCACCTGATTCATTTTGCATGCTGACTTTTTTTTAATCAATAAGGATCTTATTTTTTAAAAAGAAGTCACGTGGTATATTTAGTACCTTCTCAATAGGAACTATAAAAACAGGACTGGTTAGTGTGCTTTCTTATGGCTTCCTACATGACTCACTGGAGTGCCACTAATATAATTTCTCTGTAATGGGATTTTGAACACCTTATTGATTAGCATGGATTCATTTTACTCCACAATAACACTCAATAACAAATCACTGGACTGTGTGTCTTCAGACCAGAGCTGCTTTCAAACATCTGTGTTTAGAATGATTGAGTGTTATGTTGTACGAGTAATACAAACACTGACATAACAATTAAATTCATCTTAACAAGAAACTCATCATCAAGACCATCATAACCAAATGGGCACTGAGTAGAAATTCATATCATCTCTGATCATTTAGATTTAACCTCTGGGTAATTTTGTCAATAACTTCACAATGGAAGGTTTTTTTTCATTTTCAACTAATTCATAATTGTGACATGATAAATGCTCTGTCTAACTTGCATTAGGAGTAATTTCAAACTTCAACCAAAGCAGCTAATGTAAATATGAAGAACATTATTGGGACACAATGAGGGGAAAAGCGAGCGTTAAGGTTGAATTGTTTAGGGTGAATTGTTAAATAATGAAAAAACTATACTAGTCTCTGTCATGACAAACGTATTTCAAGGATAAACTGTTAGAAATGAAAAAAAGTGTACTATTCTATTTAAAACTTAATGTGTTTAAAGTCACCTCTTACATGTAAATGAGAAAAAGGTAAAATGACAAAACATATCACTTAACAAACCATGGTATTAAAGGTGCAAAATGTAAGAATTTAGTTTAAAACATTCAGAAATTTGCTAAAATTATCATCAACGTGAAGAAATGACCGATTTTGAAGACATCTGTGTAAAATGTTACGGATATTTCTACTGAAGTTAGCATGCTAGCCAGCTAGCTCTGGACTGTCCTGTTTCATAATAAGATCTGTACCTCAAGAGGCGATAGTCTGATAGTCTGAAAAGACTCTAGTTTCTCGCCTCTCCTGTCTGCGCCTGCCATGTCTTTGTCATCCCCAGAGTCAAAGACTTGGTTGGAGCTGGTGTAAATCACCTCAGTACTGTATTGCCTGTTGTCAAACTGGCCTCCATCGGTCTTGGAGGTGGGGTTTAGTTCCAGTCTGGCTCCGCTAACTAGGTGACTTATGAGCCGTTCTGTTTGCCTCTTCACCTGGCACCATTTCTGGTGCTCATTCTGACCCCAATCCCTGCTGGATCTTCCCTGTCCCAGCCTGAAAACCTTCTCCCCCCCCACTAGAAGTGTCAACACCAGCACTCCCCAGATGCTCTGAACTCCCAGTCCATTCGAAAGTCAGCCGATAGGACCGCAAGCTGCACAGCTAGCTGAACCAACTCGCTGATGGCAGCTACATTTAGCAGCAGTTAGTGCTTCCTCTGGTGATATGCTGCCCCCTATTTGTTTGGAGCATGAATTCAACAGGTAGCCAATTCTTTCTTGCTTTAGGGAAGCTTTGGTTTGAATGTTTTGCCTTCAAATGCTTCTCTTGTGAACTTTGGTTGATATTTTTTATACGCATAACCTACCAAAATTATATTTCTGAATCCAGAATAAAGACAAAGCATTTATCATCTAACAATTACACTGGAAATGGAAAAAAATAACGTCAACACCTGCCATCAACCCCCATATAAAAGTGCACAATGAACTCTTTTCTCTCTGGCTGATGAGACTAAGAGGTGTGTTCATTTCTTAGGGGGGAGTCAACACAACTGTTCGACATGGAGGCATCTACGTGAAAGCCATCATACCAAAAGGAGCTGCTGAGCTCGATGGAAGGATACAGAAAGGTAAGCAATGTTAAAAATAATGAAGTAAAACCAAGAGACTTCTTTATAAACTGAGTTGTAATTATTGTAACAGACCAGAGTGTCTCTTTTCAAGTTTAGATTCTGTTTTTTAACCACTCTGTCTGTCCTCTTCTCAGGTGATCGTGTGGTGGCCGTCAATGGAAAAAGTCTGGAGGGAGCCACTCATCAGCAGGCTGTGGAGGCTCTCAGAGACACTGGGCAGGTGAGGGATGACATTTACCATGAGCGCCATGCTGACAGGCTGTTTAGCTGCGACCCAGCTGGCCACTAACGCTAAGCGAATCACCTTTCTCCCTCAGACGGTGCATTTGTTGTTGGAGAAGGGTCATCTGCCTGCAGACAGTGTCCATGCTCCCCTCACACCTCAGAGCACTCCACCATGTGCTGGCAGCGACCGAGACCAGACCAAGAACAAAGAGCAGCTGCTCGAGGTCAAAGAAAAACCAGAGTACAGCTTTGTTACACCAGGTGAGGCGACTGCATGCCACATAATTAAGGCTTCTTTTGGTTTTAAGTAGCCAAAACATAAAGCAATCCCCTGATGTGTCAGTTAATCTTTTCTGTCTGTTGTGCACCTGTTTTCAGGGGTGCACATTTTTTTATTCTGGTTGCAAAACAGTTCACAGTCCATGCTGTATAAATGTTTACAGTCTACACGGATGGTACTCAAAGTAAGCAGGAAAACACTGATCATTTAGGTCATATATCTGTTAACAGTGCTACACTAAGACACTCTGTTCTCTCTAAACCAAGCATCTTGCTGTTGGTAATTTCATTTGAAAGAAAATGGGCATGTGTGTACAATTTATTAGCAGCACATTGCTACAAATTTAGAGCTCATTAGCAGGAACGGATGTTCCTTTCCTAGAACTAGATGTTTTTGTTTTATTACAAGGGGAAATTTGGTGCTTTTCATGTGGCTGTCCAGATGATGATGATAAATATAGAGCACCCTTTCTGAATAGTGATGTATTATTGTACCATTTTAAATACAAAATCCACCACAGTCTTTCATGTCATGTCTTTCATCTCAAGTTACTTTGTTCATCCCACCATTTGTCCATCCATCCTCCATCTATAGCCTCTTAATCCGTGGAGGGTTGGCTTATTATCATTTTGGCAACTGTATTTGTGTCTGTGGCAAAAGTCAGACAATTACAACCACAACAACAAAGTGCCTCTTGGCCAAAAGACTCGGTAAACCCTGGCCAGGTTGCCAGTTTGTCACATGACAAGCAAATAAAAAATGTCCAGTTTACTGTACCTGCATGTCTTTGTCCCCACAGATAACGTCTTTGAGGTGTGTCTGCTGAAGAACACATCGGGACTGGGTTTCAGTTTTAGTCGAGAGGAGAACATCCCAGATGAACCCCACGGCTCCAGCATGGTGCGGGTCAAAAAGCTGTTTCCCGGCCAACCGGCTGCAGAGAGCGGCCGCATCAATGTGGGGGACGTCATCATGCGGGTCAATCAAACGCCCCTCAAAGGACTCTCGCAACATGTAAGTAGGATTCCTCTCCCTGCGGCACTCACACCTGGAAATCAAAATTTATGTGGAATTGTGTGTCCATTGATTCATACAGGAGGTGATATCAGCCTTGCGAGGAACAGGACAGGAAGTGACATTGCTCCTCTGTAGACCTGAACATGGAGTTCTTCCTGAAATGGACACTTCAGCTTTGGTGAGCCAGTAAATAAGGGTATTTTGCCTCTAACTGCTGTGTGGAAAAGTACCAGTAATTGTTGGAAACTTAATTTGTACTTATTTATTCCCAGACGCCAATGCCGTCACCCCGAAAGGAGCTGGTGACCCAGCCAGAGTCCAGCCTGACCTTCGGCAGGGCAACATCTCCTCCGGCTACGCAAGGCAAGAGGAGTCAGGGCACCGTGGAGGACGCCCTGGAGAGGCTGCTGAAAAAAACTCCCGGCCGACACAACAGCTACAGCGACAGCACTGACGGGGATGCAGAGGTGGAAGAAGCCTTCAGCCCGAGTGCTGTGGAGCAGAGCAGGCAAGCATGGGAGCGGAGTGTTTACCACACCCCAAGCAGCAACCTGGGACTCGGTCACTACGACAGCACCGGTCAGCTGGACGACACCATCCAGTCCGCTTTCTACTCCCCTAGCCTGTCCATGACGAGGTCAGATCTCAGCAAGAGGTACCTGGTTGATGTTAAAATAACACTCATATCATCTGAATTAATTATTTTGCCTGATATTCATAATTTTGTCTTTGTTGTTTGGACAGGGGTCCTTCATCCCCTATGACAGCTGATGTGGAGTCACCCCCCATACCTATGGTGTCCTCCCCCACTGCCCCAAGCCCAGATCCCCTGCCTCCTCCGCTGCCTCTGCCCTTAAACCTCACCTTATCTGGCAATGGACAGGACATGGAATTTGTCCCAGTAAGGACTGAGGAAGTTAGTGATCTAAAAAGTCTGACTTATAAAGGGGTTTCACTGGATCTTAATTTTTAAAGATTTGCTCAGACCGAGGGTGATTCCTGTGACTGAGATTCCTCTCTGTTGTTAGGAAGTCGAGCTAAAGGTCTCCTTGGTGAAGTCAGAAAAAGGCAGCCTGGGCTTCACCCTCACCAAAGGTAATGACCACGGATGTTACATCCATGACATCGTCCAGGATCCAGCCAAAGGAGACGGAAGGCTCAGGCCCGGGGACCGAATGATTATGGTACGAATGCATCCTTAATCCCTTATTCTGGTCACAGCCTACGACCTGTGGTTCAGCCCATGTTGCTGGTGAGATGCACCAGTTTTGACTGATTCCAATTTTTTTTCTTTCTAAGAACTATATTAACAACATACACAACCAGATTTTTTTTAAACTTTGGACAGAGTCAGGCTAGCTCATTACGCCTGCTTCCTGTCTTTATGCTAAGTTAAGCTAATCACCTGTTTTAGCGCTCAGTAAGAGACTGATATCCATCTTCTCATCTAACTCTCCACGAGAAAGCAAATAACTTTCCCAAATGGTTGAGCCATTCCTTTAAATTCATAATGTCTGAATCTTTTATTTTCTATCTCCAGGTGAACAACACAGATGTGAGCAATATGGGCCACACAGAGGTGGTTAACCTTGTGCGTGCAGCCCCACGCGTGGTTGACTTGGTCGTAGGGAGGGTCTTGGAGGCTCCAAAGCCCTCAATAGAAGCCCACCTGCTGCCTGACATTTGTTTTAAGGGCAGCCAAGAACCACTGGGTAAGAACCAACCCTCATTAACAAGATAAAACATCCCTCACATCTGAAGTTCAGACACTCTATGTCCTCTGTTCATAGGTCTTACAAGCTGATGCAAAAACAAGCATGTTTAGTCAAATCTAAATGGTTTTACTCCTTGTTGTATCGCCAGGTTTGGTCCTGGACGGCGGCAGTGACAGCGTGTACAGTGTCTTGTTTGTGAAAGAGATTGTGCCTGGTTCAGTGGCCTCTGAGGTGGGCAGCCTGAAACCACTTGATCTAATTCACTACATCAACGGTGCTCCCACCCAGGACCTGACGCTCAGTGAGAGCACCAGACTGCTGGAGCTCTCCCTCAACGACCTCACTCTCAAGGCCACAAGGTAGTCTTACAAATAATGACATCTGTTTTTCATGTTTAGTCGATGTTGTTTATTGATTTGGATGGAATTACCAGAGGTTATTTTTAGCTCAAGTTACTATACATAGCATCATTTCAAAAACTTTATTTTTCTTCTTTTTTCTCCGACTCTAAGGGATGGAAAGCCGGTTTTTCCTGGGCAGAAAAGTGTCTCTTTTCTTAACAACAACATCAGCCCCAAAGTGTCATCCAGCATGAACGGTACGGTTATATCTTAAAGGCAGTGTGCCAACTTTTCTCCAATTAAATTAGCTAGCACTAGCTCCAAAAGAGGATCAAATGAACTATTTAATTATTTATAAGATCAAACAACTATTTACATATATAAAATCAATAGAAACATGTAACCCATAGATCCAGAGAGAAACAGTGAGAGAGAAGATCAGATGAACTATTTATATATTTACAAGCTATAGGAACATCCTGATGGTCTGAATAGTCACTTTTTAGAAAGTTGCTAAGAGGGTCTGAATTCTTGTGAAAAAGTTGCCAATTTGGCAAAACTGCCCACGCTTAGTTCAGCGTGTCACCTGTGAAGAAAATGTTATCGTTTCCATTTTTTTTCTTAATATAATGGCAACATTGTTTTTTGTTTAAGGGTTTCTTAAAGGAGAAGATCCAAGAGATACAGAGCGTCTTGCAGCACTTTGTCCTCTAGAGGTAAATTAAGAAATATTTTTTATTTTCTATATGCCATTGATGTGCTTAAAAAAAAACTTGTACTGATGCATTTATCATAATTTCTTTACAGAATTTTCAACCAAACAGCTATAAAAATGTCAGTGTGTGTGTAAATAGTAAATGGCTACAGTGATGAGCAAGATGACCATGTATTGTACAAGTATTATCATCACAATAATATTTTAAGAGCCGTTTGTTCAGTTTAGCTTTTAACTTGACAAGTATTTCTTATCTGTTGCATTTTCTTACCTTAATTTTAGTGTACATAACAGTTTCTGTGATATTCTGTTATTTTTCCCTGTATATATCTTTATATTTTTTTTATATTGCTATTCCCTCACTTTTGCAGTTGCACAGTTGCAGTCTCCTTTCACTACTTGTTGTACACCTACATATATGCATGTGGCAAATAAATCTCTTGAATCAAAAGCATGATTGCTGCTATAAAAAATGAATCTCAAATTAAAGCTGATCACACGTTTGTTTGTTGAACTCGCAGGAGGAGATCATAAAGCTGGATTTGGAGAAGCCGCTCACAGGAAGTCTAGGTTTCTCTGTGATTGGAGGGGAGAGGGGGATCTTCGTCAAGTCCATCACACCAGGAGGGATCGCGGAGTCGTCCGGCCAGCTGCAAGTGGGAGACAGGCTGCTGAAAGTGAGTCATGTTTGACTGTTTGACTTCTCTGGATATCTTGAGCCTGCTCTTATAGGTTTTGATTATGACTGTGTTTTCTCCTGCAGGTGAACGATGAACTGATGACAGGCGTGTCCCACACCAAAGCTGTCACCACCATCCGTAAAGCTAAAGGCCTGGTACATCTTATAGTGTCCAGACCGGCAGACCAGAACCCAAACACATACCTGGCCTACCTGCCCATCAACTCTGACAAGTGCAATGGAAACACAGGTACAAACAGAGAAAAAATGGAATTTCTATGCTTTTATATGCTTTTTCCTGTTTTAATCGTTCACAAATATCTAATTCTTCTTATTTAAAATTGTGACTAGTATTTGTATTTGGTTTGTAACACTCTCCTCCGTGTTGTTTTCAGACCTGAGTGAGGACAGTGGAGCGAAAACTAAGCTGCGTAATCTCCACGATGATTTGAAATCTGGTGGCTGTCCTCTAATACCGCCAATAGGTAATAACATACAGGCTAGAAAATACACTTAAAATCTTAGTATAAAAATACTGAATTAATTTGTAAATCAAATAACACAGTTGTAACCTTGATAAACTAGACTATGTCTCCATGTTTCACAGATTATGACAATGGTCCACTAGAACAGAAAAGAGAAACAGAGAACAGCGCAGAGCTTTCAGAGGACACAGACTGTGATGGTTCTTCTTTACCTGAAGACTCCCCTGAGGTACAAATTTGACATCAGACTTAATGAAACTTTATGAGGGTGGTGTCTGATATAATATTGTTTTGTTTCTGATTTTTCCATAACAGAGTTCTCGGAAAGTGGAATGGCAAGAGGAGAGTGTTGACGACCCAAGGAGTGAAAAGTAAGATTTATTTTTCAGGACAGTGAATATATATTCGCAGCTCTTCTTCCTCTTCCTCACGTTTCACTGTCAATGTTTCCGAAACAACAGCTATCTGCAGATGAGCGCCGGACAGCCAGAGGAAGACGAAATCACGTGGGGAAGCGATGAACTGCCAATTGAAAACATGAACTCCAAATCAAGAGATGGTAAGACCGACTTTGCCTTTGAAATTTGACTCTAAAAATGTTAATTCTCTGTGACAAGTTAAAATGACTCATGATCCAGATGTGAGGATGTAATTAGTTAGTGAGAGCAGCGAGGATGCAGTCAGGAAAATGTTTTTCTAGGCCAGTCCATCTTTTCCTTCTCAGCATCAGTGTCTGTAAGGTCAGGTGTGTGTTAAATTTCAGATTTCTCATTTTATTCGCAGTTTCTTAACTGACAAATAAAAACACCCATTTCTGCCAGTGTGATAAGGGAAAAAATCCTGGAAGTCATTATAATGAGAAACTTTTTCCAAATAATGAGTTTAGTACTGAGTCTTAATTTTGAGAAAGTTTCTCCTTATTTGGAGATTCTCATTATTTTGAAATACTAAGTCAAATTTTCGATAAGTCTTCATTTATAAAAGGTTTCTCATTATTTTTGAGACACTCAGTTATTGTTTTGGGGCTAATAAGTCATTATTTTGAGAAAATTTCCCACCATTTTGAGTTAAGAAGTCATCCTTTTGCATACTAAGTCATTGTTTTGAGATACTCAGTCATTATTGTAAAAATACTAGGTCATTACTTTGAGATAATAAGCTTTATTTTGAGATATTGAGTCATTATTTTGAGACAATAATCCACCGCATTGGCAGAAATGGGTATTTCCGAGCCATTACTTTGTAGAATTATATTTGTAACTCTGCTTTAATCGTTTTTACCCCTTAATTCTGTCTTCCCCCAGATGGACCAATCATCACAGAGGATGAGCTGACTTCTTTGCCCCTGGTCAAAGTCGTCCCAGACGGCCAGTACACGGGTACAAAGCTCAACACCGTGGTCCGCATGATGAGGGGGCTTCTGGAGCAGAAAGTCCCGCTGCAGGAGTTCGAAGTGAGAATCTACTTTGAATTTCAGGACCTGGGAACTCCTCGCAGTTCATTACATTTTTATGAACATCTGTTTTCCCTCCTGGCAGAATCTTCAGAATCTGCAGCCTCTGGATGACTGTTTAATAGGTCAGACAAAGGAGAACAAGAAGAAGAATCGCTACAAGAATATTGTTCCATGTAAGAAAAGTCACAAATGTGTCGGTCCATATTTTGTACAGTGAATTATAAAAGGAAACCTAAAGTCTTTTTTTCATAAATGTTACTAAATCTGAAGTTGGATACAAATTATGTTGTTTTTCGTCCTCACTCTTACAGTTGACACAACTCGAGTGGTGCTCGGCAAAGAGGCGGCTACATCAATGCCAACTTCATCAAGATGTCAGTGAAGGATGAGAACTATATGTACATTGCCTGTCAAGGGTCCCTTACCCACCACTCTGGGCGACTTTTGGCAAATGGTCTGGGAGCAGAAGTCCAACGTGATTGCCATGATGACGCAGGAGGTCGAGGGAGGGAAAGTGAAATGTCAGCGGTACTGGCCGGACACGCCGAGGACGGCGGAGATGGTGGACGACAGGTTACAGATCACGCTGATCAAAGACCAGTATCTTGACAACTTTGTCATCCGACTCATTGAGGTCAAAGATGTCCAGGTTAGTTTGTATAGAGATTTCATGATCATTTTCTCATGTTAATTAAAACTTAAAGACGATAGATCGGATTATTTGAAGTGGGGTTGTATGAGGTACTTATCCACAGTCAGTGTATTAGCTGCAGTTGATGGCGGTTGGCACGTAAGAAGAGGTTTTTTAGCCACTTGCTTAAAAAATTAATTTAATTTTAAGTGTATGCTATATTTTCACTGCTTTACCTTGCTGACACACAGCCTTTTCTGACAGTAAACTGTCATTATCTAAGCAAAATATCACTCTACAAACCAGCCAAAATCAGTCATTTAACCTCACAGAACATGAGAGTTGCTGGTCTGCTGCTGCCTCGATCTGTTAGTTTGTTCGTATTATTGTGTGACATCTGTGAATCCATCCTTACCTTTTGAAACACAGAAGTTACACAATAACACAAACAAACAAACCGATTGAGGTGGCAGTAGACCAGGAACTCCCAGGTTCTGCAAGGTAAAATTACTGATTTTGCCAATGAAGTCTGGTTGGTTTGGAGAGAGATATTTGGCTGATATAAAGGCAGTTTCCCATCAGAAAAGGCTGTCTGACAGCAAGTTAAAGCTCTGAAAATATTCTGCATTTTGCTGTTGACTCTGTTGTCCACAGCAGTACATTGCTTACCTTCTTCCACTGGTACTCATCTCTGCTTCTCCAAACTGGAGGCGTGCCGACCGCCATCTACTGTAGGTAATTCACTGACTGCCAATGATAGATGATTGATGATAAATAAACCCACTACAAAAAATCTGAACTATGACTTTAATAGACTCATTAACATAAGAGTGTCTCCCTCCTCAGACCAATGAAATCCATCGTGTGACTCACCTGAACTACACGGGATGGCCCGACCACGGAACGCCCTCACAGCCTGAGCAGCTGCTCACATTCATCTCCTACATGAGACACGTTCATCGATCAGGACCCATAATCACACACTGCAGTGCAGGAATCGGTCGATCAGGGACCCTCATCTGTATAGATGTGGTTCTGGGTCTCATCAGTAAAGATGCTGATGTAAGCAGGCAATCTATTGCGCTTCTATTCCTTTTTCTTTTTTGTTCAGTTTGATCACAATCTAATAAACATTTTCTTGCAGTTTGATATTTCAGATGTTGTAAGGAACATGAGACTTCAGAGACAGGGAATGGTCCAGACAGAGGTGAGTTTTAATGTTCACTTTTAATATTAAGTAGCTTAACTTTTAAGATAGTTGCCGGCGCACACCCCAGTTTTGAGAAGCAGCAGGAGTACTGGTGTAGGAAGCTGAGCAGTGTACTACTATGAACACGGTCAGCAAAAAAAACAAACATATTTTAGTCCTTAAAAGCCCTAAAAAATCAATATCAGTATAAGTGTACGTATATTGCCAATGGGAAACTGCGGTTATATAAGCCAAATATTGCTCTCTCCAAAGCAACCAAACTCCATTGGAATTGGTTGAAATAGTAGTTTTACCTGGCAGAACACAGAGGTTGCTCGTCTACCGCTGCTTCAATCTTTTAGCTTGTTTGTGTTATTGTGACTTCATTGAATCCAAACTAACACAGAAGTCGCACAATAACACAAACAAACCAACCAGTTGAAGCAGCGGTAAACCAGCAACTCCTGTTTTCTGCAAGGTCAAATTGCTATTTTTGTCAAAAGAGTTTGGTGGCTTTGGAGAGAGTGATATTTCACTTATATAATGGTGCTTTCCCATCATTTTTTATGCTTGATAATAATGCATGCCACAATATTTTGTACATACAAACACTATAGCAACGTCCATAGATGTAATTTTACTGTACTGTTTTTCATGACTGATTTAATGAGAAACAAAAGACAGGTGAACTAAAAAGCTTTCAATACTGTTGATGCGTGGAACAGCCATCTTGGTTCTTTAGGAGGAATTCCAGTTGAAATTTCCAACTGGGAACGCTGCAATTCCGACTTAAAGTCGGCCCGAGTTCAAATGGTATGCACCATTAAATAAGTTTTGGTGCTGACCCTGTCCACAGCAGTACATTTCTTAGCTTCCTACAGCAGTACTCCTGCTGCTTGTCCAAACTGGGGGCATGCCGACTGCTATCTACTGTAGGTAACAAGAAAATACCACTTAACAAATCTGAACTGTCCCTTTATCTCTTAACTGTTTTGATTCTACACCTCTTTGCGTCATGTTTCTCACACATCTTACGTTTTTTCCTTACAGGACCAGTATATTTTCTGCTATCAAGTGATCCTCTACGTCCTCAGATGCCTTCAAGCAGAAGAAAACATCTCAGGATAGTAGAAACCACATATCACGTAGAGGCTGGGTGACTGTTTCACAAAAGCAAAACAAAAACGGAGGAGAGTTGACACAGGCAGAAATTGCCAAATTACACTACCATGTTTTTAAAATGCCTTAAAATATTCAGTTCTCTTGAGAGTAAATCCTTTTAAAGAAGTCTATATTTTTATGTTTGCTTTTTGAGTTCTCTCTCTTTGGCTGCTACTCCCTTTCAATGCATTTACGAGAACTGCTGATTGTATTTCTTATTGTCACCTACAAGAGAACACTTATGTTTTTGTTTTTTTTTTCCCCAGATTCTTGGATATTTTAAAATAATTATGAAAGTGATGATCAATGACATCGTATTTTATGTGGAACAAAATTGTACTTGTGTATTTTGAATCCTATTTTGATGCTGGAACATGCCTTGACAGAATACTATGTCAGTATTTGCTTTGTAAATCTTATTATACAGTAATTGCTCACTGCCTGAGGGTAAATGATGAAATTAAAAGTGTACATATTCATCTCCTGAAAATTAAACTGGATACTTTTTAAATGTTATGTAGAGGGAAGTTTCCTTTGTTTTGAAAACCAGAGATATTTTTCTTGACTTTGTCATTTTGGTACTTATCACCTTCTAGGATCTCACAGGCTTTGTCAGCCTCACTGTTAGCGTTCATGCTGTGTAAAAAGGTTGCCAACACATTGCAAACTTCATTTACAGAAGCAGCTTTTCCAAGGTTTCTGCCTAACAAAACCACTGAAAAGTCTGTGGAAGAGAAGCTACATCTTGTGCACCTGTTGAAGGGTTGATGACTCGAAGAGGACTTCATATACACTACATAGGTTACTGCACAATACTGGAATAACAAAGCTTATAATGTTGCCTCAAAATTGATCATAGATTTGAATCAAAAAGTCTGTGCAAAGATTGAACATTGGAGCCTTATATATTTGTACTTTGAGTGTCTGGTTGCATATTTTACAGGTGCTCATGTTACTGTGTCTTTTCCATGTATGTCCTCTTTAAACATAATGGCCCTGAATGAACGCACACCCCTGAGCTATCTGATGGAACAATGTAATTATCTACACATGAGAAAAAGCAGATAGCAGTAGCTGTTGTTGACAGATGTGTTGTCTTTTTCCAGTTTCACCACCATGTGGTGCCAAAATTCATTATCACGTTATCACTGTAAAATTAATTCTGGAAGATCTTTAATTATAGTTTTGGGTCTCAACGGCTGATAAGCTTCCCATTTAAACAATAAAGCTTATATTGCTCACTGTGGTAGCCATTTTCTTTTGCGGGCCTGGTTTGCTTTCTGACACACTGCAAAATGCAAAATCCTGCAGAATTCAGCATGAAAGAAAAGCTTCTACGCTTCTACCAAAACAATTTAATCTCAGACACATTACAGTGAACAGAATCAAAAAATCTTTCTGTTTTGAAAAGGTTCTTTCTGTGGAAGCCGAGAACGGCTGTTCAACTCGAGATCACAAGTTAAAGAAGCGAAGTGATTCTGGAGAAAGATAGTTGATTGTTGAGAAAAATAGAAGATTGTGCATTCATGTGGTGTCGGAATAATGGGGAAATGATTTCCTCGACTGGGAAAATTCATATGAATGCCACCTCAAGTTGGAACAACAACACGGAAAGTCTAAAAAATTTTGTTAACTTGAGATAAAAGTTTTTTTCTCAGTATAGATCACCTGGTATCAGAAGAAAACAGGCTTTTTTATCTTGAAAAAACAGTATTAAAAAAATATTTGTCTGTACCTCTTGAATAAACAATCTGAGAATAACTTAACAATTAGTTTACAATTGAATTAGTTTAGAAAAAAAAATGAAGGGTAAAACTGAATGGTGAGTTTGAGAGTGGTAAAGCAATGAAACCTACAAAAACTCCTGGTTGAACCAAGTTAGTGTGCCTGAAAATAGTCTGTAAACAGGTAAATTCCACTATTAAGTTTGGCTTGGTCAGGGGTTCCCACACTTTTGTCCCCCAAATGCCTCTCATGGGGGGCAGGGCCCTCCTTTTGTAAACCCATTCACGATACTACTGCAAACATGAAAACAAACAAACCACAAAACTAATGAATATATTTCTTTACTTTTAGTAATGCAATAATAATTTGATTTTAAATTGTATACACATCACAAATTATATTTTATGATAATACGCAATGATTTTAAAAAAAGTACAACATTAGAAATTTAAGAAATTAGTTGGGAGAAAACTTGAGAGTTGGGGAACTCTTTTCCTCGATTGTGTCTGGAGGGGAACACAGTTATTAATAGACTCAAGATCGTTCACGGGTCTGGGGTTCCATTCAAGACTCGCCATCAGTCTCTCTCTCCTCTGTTTGTCTCGTGTCATTTCCATTCATGAATAAAATTGACGGTGAATTGTAGTGATGTGTCTGTGAGTGTGATTAACCATTTAACCATCATTTGCTTTCTCTTTGTTTTGTTTGACTGATAATTGGGGCATTTCACATGCAATTTTGGATCTTTAAAAAATGTTATGCAGTAGGGCCTGAACATAAGACACAGTTTTGATATATATATATATACTTTTTATTGGTGCACTCGCCATAAATGTTTATTTTATTAGTATTTATTTTTATATTTAGTTTTTATTATTTATTTATTATTCGTCCATTTTATTTTATATAATTTATTATTTTATTTTTATTTCATTAGTATATTCTCCATTGCACTGCCACTGTCCCTGGGAAATTAATTAACTAATTTTGATTAATTAACCCCACCCCCCTGTCACCTGTCCATCTTGACAACCAATCACTTACCAGTTTTTGAGTAGTCCACCCACATTTCCTCCTTTTAACGGAGGTAATCACGTGACGATGTCTGAACGCCGGGTGAAGAAAAGCCAGGTCGGTCCTCCGAAAAGCTCCAATATCTCCGGAGCCCGCTGATCAATAAACGCCCTCCACGGCACGGTGAGTCGGCAAAAGCCAGGTCTTTATTTTTCCCTCTTTGCCGTTTATCTTCTTCTTTCAGGAACTTGTGGTGTTTGATTTTCTGTTTGAGAGTGACCTTAACCGAACTATTGTCAGGTCCAAAAGGGGAACCCTTGATTTGTGGAGCGCTCCTGAGCTTTGTGCGTTTGTTTCTTATTGTGCACCTTGTACAGCCTAATTTGTTTTAAATGTGAGAAAAGTTTGGTTTGGGGTTCTCTTGTTGGGTATACTTCTGTGTTTTGACTTTGATTTGCAAATGATGTGGAGTTTTTTGTTTACCTTATGAACTGAACTGAATTTCCTGGAACTGGATGACCTCGTTTCGTGTTCTTTAATATAATGTTTGAAAATTTAAACTGATGTGGTGTGGGTTTGTTTAAATATGGTTTGATTCTTGCCTCGCAAATAATTTCATAGTTTATTGTGAATTACAGGGGTGTTGTGTATTAAAACCTGTATGTCTATCCTTTGTGGGGTACTGATTATACCCTTTTGTCCTGTGAACTCGAAGACAAACTGTCATCTGGAGTTGATTGTGATTTAATGTCTGAGATTTTGCTTTGAGAGACACATTATTAATTTATTTGAGATCTCTGTATGGAGAAAAAAAACAAACAACTGAAACCTGTCCAGAGATCTCTCATTAACTTTGTTGGCGAATTGATTTACTCTTCAGTGTTTCCCCTGTCCTGGTCCTCAGCACTCACTGTCCTCCATGTTTTAGATGTTTCCCTGCTCCAGAACACCTGATTCAAATGATCAGCTCGTCATCAAGCCCCTGCAGAAGCCTGATAACGAGCAGGTCATTTGAATCAGCTGTGCTGGAGCAGGGAAACACCTAAAACATGGAGGACAGTGAGCCCTGAGGACCAGGGTCGGGGAAACACTGCTCTTTTTGCTGTTTATTGCAGAAGCCCTCAAAAAAAATCTCTAACAATAAATTGTTAGATGAACTTCATGGTACCTTTTTTTTTTTTTTTTTTTTTTTTTTTTTAAAGAAGAAGAAAAAAAAAAAATGTTTTGCTGACAATTGGTGCATCATAGTGATTTTTGCAAAAATGGTGAGCAGGGGTGTGAGTAATGTGTGGCATCTTCTCAAACTACCGTGATCTAAACATCTTTTCATAGACTAGGCCTCATTCAACAGAGTTTTTCCCACAGTTTTAAATGTAGTTACCCACATCCATCTTTATAGACATGTTTTCTTGTATCATTCCAGTCTACTGACCTACGTTTTCTATTCTTTCAGTTGATCTGTGCTGCAGACCGTCGTCACTAACTTGGAGTTGAAATGGACCGACTCAGTTCATCACTCCAGAATCTTTCAGGCCTCTTCTCTTCATCAGCAACAGTCACAGGTAGGATATTTTTCATATTATGAAACACAGGGTTATGACACATTTCTGAAAATAATGACTGTTATTGTGGCTGGCATTATTTTCAAACCTTATGTGCATTCTGCGTATAATCAACCCTCATTCCTTAATTCAGGTTTATTGTGTACATGTTTTCACTATTTGCATTTTAATGCATAGTTATTATATGATTAAAATACTGGTTAAAGTTTATGGTTTCATTGCTCTGATATCATCTGGGACAATAAAGTAAAATGTGTAATGCCTCCATTACTTGACACAAATGTGAACCACTTTTGAGGGATCATTTGCAAAAAATGTGTTTGTGTTAAAGTTTTAGTCCGGACTGCACTATTGGCTTGAATTTGTATATTGCTTGACTTTTGAATTTTACTCTGTGCTATTTGTCCTAATGCTGCTGAACATTTGCCCTCGGCAGTGGGGTCAATTAAAAAGTTCCTCTTACTATACACCAACTTCGTTCTTGGTTCTTCATGTTATAGCTAATCAAAATGAATTATTAAATTCTTCATGGATTCAGCAAAGGTCATCAGTGGTTCATTTGCTGTTCACAATGCAGCAAATACCCTCAGCTATGTGTAATTTCTTCACAAAAATCTCATATCTTCTATTATTTTTTTTCCATTTAAAATTCTTGATTTATTTGATCAAATCTATTAATTTAGGATAAAAATAAATCTCATTGAACATATACTTAAGATTCTGTCTGTGTCAATTGTCACTGTAACAAATGTTACCAGTCATAATAATCAAGGATGACATAATATAAGTAGATAATAGACTAAATAATCAAAATATTACATGATAACCTGTAAATCTGCATATTAATCTCTTTAGGAATGATTCTGTACATCCTGTAAATAAATCAGATATTTACATACATTTCAAAACGTATTCTCTTGAAATGTATGTATCAGTTTTTGTTTCATTCAATATTTTATTTCAGTCACGTTTGGGTGATGTACAAAATGTGTTTGTTTGCTGTCCTGACAGTGGAGGTGCCCCAAGAGTAGAGCCTGCTGACTTTTACCATATCATTACATCAGTGTAACTTTGTATCATTGGGTGTGTCCATTATTTCTGACCTGTTGATGCATATTGTTGTTAAATCTTTCTCACAAATAAAGCATTTTTAAAAAGTCACATGTTGTTGTCCTCATAGCAGTTGTACTTTTATTACAGAGGAAGATGGATTATTGGGTTGTTGCTGCTTGTTACAGGGCTGCCATTTTTGTTAGTAACTTCTTGTTTTGAAATACAATCAATGTAAATTGTGACTTAGAACATGCAAGGTGCCTTCTGAAAGAGAAACATGCAGATTGTGTACAGGTTATTCTGTAAAATGATTATATACAAACTGCTATTTTGTTATATTCATGTCATCTTTGATAATTGTGACTTATTTACAACAAGAATAGCTACTGATATGTAAAATAGATACAAATGAGAAAGTATTAATAATTTAATGAAACATTACATTACTCTGAAATAATAATTTTTAAACTATGATGAAAATTTGTGGATATGACAAAGCAACATGTGAAGCTCTGGTTGATTTTCACTTGTCTTTTTTTTTTAGATTTTGATTGAAGAAGGCAGGTAAGTCACCAACGCAACGCAACAGGTGTCCGGCTGGCGTCTGATGGGTGCCCGACCTCGCCGCGACGAGTTTTTGGGGGGCATGAAACAGGAAATTGCCATAACTTTAGTATAAATGATCTGATCTGCACCAAACTTAACATGTTTGATAACAGTCTCACCCTGAACACATCTACATGACATCATACAGCAGTAGTCATAGTGCCACCTACTGGCAACAGGAAATGACATGTTTAAGACTTTGACATGCTCCTCCAAGCAGTTTGGCCATATCTAACTCAAATCTGTTCAGAAAAGCCTAATGCTATATTGTGAAGAGCTTGACGTATTGTCAAACAGCGTTGCCATGACGGCACAGCGAGGGTCTGTTTCGCCAAAACACAGGAAGTAGCATTAATGTCTGGTTACTTGGGTTGAATCTGCCTGAAACTTCACATATTCAGTAGTCATCCAGGCCTGAACATATGATTTGAGATTTCTGGTGGGCGTGGCCAAATGGCTTGGTCACGCCCTTTAAAGTGTAGTCCAGTTGGCACATTTGTGTGTTGTATGTACTTTTTTTTAAAAAAAATCCGTGATAATTTCATAATGTGGCCTTCACATGAGAAAAAACGATAAGAACAACTTCTGCTACTGAGGTCACGTGTTTCCTGTCAACTGTGGAGTTTGGAGGTCTTGGCTTGTGATTTATTTTATCACTGCATGTATACCAGAATATTTTGTTTTTTGGTGTACAAACTTTATAATGTGTTTTCTAAAATGAAAAAGCATAATTTAACGCAGAAGCAAAAACAAAACATGTCTCCCTTACAAAGCGTAATGTAAAATTAAATTTAATCAATAAAAATAAAAATACAAAAAGAAAATGTCTGGTTTAAAAACAAATGTAATGTAAAATTAATTTGATTAAGATAAAAGACAACACGTCTTCTTCAATAAATTGGAATATAAAATGAACTTGTATCAATAAAAAAATAAAAAAATATTTTTTTAAAAAGTAAACTTTAATCAGAACGGAAGTGACTGGGGCCGTCGCCGGACGTGACGCAGTGACTTTCCGCTGCTAGTTAAATGGCAGCCTACACTGTGGCCACGCTTGCCTCGTAAAATCTGCTGTTTTCCATTTTTATTTCTTAACATACTCACAAAATCATCTTGAACCATGTCTGGGCGACAAAGCAACAAACTCCCGAACAATTTGCCGCAACTGCAGAATCTCATAAAAAGAGACCCGCAGTCATACGTGGAGGAGGTGAGTGTTGAAGCTAACAATGCTAAAGTTTTTAGCTTAGTTTTACAGAAGAACTGTCAGTACGTTGCAGCAGTGAATCACTCGTGGTTGTTGTTGTGTTTTAAACAGTTTCTGCAGCAGTATCGACACTATCAGTCCAACGTTCAGATCTTCAAACTGCAGCCTGACAAACCCAACAAGGAGCTCGCAGAGCTGGTCATGTTTCTGGCTCAGGTACTGTAGGCTGTGTTTATACTTTATCCACCAGTGAGCTTGTGTATGTACCGTATCAGTCACGTGAAGTACTTTTTCTACCTTCTTTACTGTGTGCAGTTAAACGTTTTTCTTGTCTTCCAGGTGGGTCACTGCTACTTGCAGCACCTGTCCAGCTTTCCACAGGAGCTCTCTGAGTTATTATTGAGTAACCACACAGTCCTGGAGCCAGACCTGAGAATGGTGAGAGGGTCTTGATCATAAGGGATGGGTATCGTTAAGGTTTTATTGATATCGATACTGATACTGCTTTGTGATACTCTTGCGATGCTATTACTTGCCGTAATTTGGTGCAAGCAACATGTCATGAAAGTACTCAACATTATTTTATTTATTTGACTGAAATAACAAATTAAATTGTTTTGAGTTATTACGTTTGTTTAGATACAAATAATTATATTGTTTGTCAAGGATCTTATTAATCTTTTGATACTGAGCAATCACGCTCTGGTTCTGTTTTAGTACCTGTTCTTGATAGCCATCCTTATTGATAATATGTGACACATGGGACATGACATGTCTCTGATCGCTGAACTGTTTTTGTGTATTGTCCTGTCTGTGTCAGACCTTCTGCAAAGCGCTGATCCTTCTGAGGAATAAAGACCTGATCGACCCCTCTGGCCTCCTGGAGCTCTTCTTTGAGCTGCTGCGATGTCACGACAAACTTCTCAGAAAGGTTTGAGCCCTTGAGTATCTACAGCTGCATGTTGTCACTGACAGTGTCGGTAGTTACTTTTAAAATGTAATAAGTTAGATAACTAGTTCCCTGTTTAAAAAAAAAAAAAAAAAAAAAAAAAAACATTGAATTACATTTTATTCCTTTTTATTACTTTTCTAAGAAATTTAAATCAGGAAGCATAAACCTCACAAATTTATTCTGTATTTCAAAAACAAACAAGCTTTGCACTGTACATAATCTTAGAGCCCCTTTCTGACTTTATAATAAAAAAATGTGTAATTTCCAGCACTGAAAGCATTTTTGTCAGACGACATGGCCATTCATCTTGCCGTGGTTGACAGGTCGCAGGGTGGCAGCCTAGTGCAATGGGCACTTGATTTGATTGGCAAACATTGTTTGCAATTCAAACAGAGTACCAATCCAAAATTACGCTTAAAATGTATGCACATACTGGCCAATGAATTACTGATGGTGTTGCACTCAGATTTGTTCCAGTGGCTTTTCCCTTGTTGTCAGAAAATATGTCAAAAGATCAAAAACTAAAAAGGAAAAGATGCACAGCAGCAGAATGACTGTTATATTCTTACATATAATCTTTTTTACCAAAAAGAATATATTCAGCTGTAATCTCTTGGTAATCACTAACATTTTGAGTAGTAACTGTAATTTAATTATGTATTATTTCTCAGTAACTTAAGTGATTACAAATACATTTATTTTGTGCTTTAATTGCATGTAACTATTTACTCCCCATCACTGGTCAGTGGATAATATTTACGTTTGCCATGAAATTATAGGAGACTTTGCAATATTTCAATAGATTTTGCACAGTAAATGTATTTTTCATGTTTTGTTGCACACTTGCGTTGTTTCAGATCTAAGGAGAGGAATCATTTGTGAAATTTGTGCAGTTTGTCAGTGAAAAGCTCACTGAACCCGGCTTAATGCTTTTCTGTGTTGTATGTTGGCTTTTTCACATTACGTTCTTTTGCTGTTTTTCTCCTCCAGAAGTAAACATTTGTTTGTTTTTTTTTATCTCCACAGACACTCTACACACACATAGTAACAGACATCAAAAACATCAATGCAAAGCACAAAAACAACAAGGTCAACACAGTAAGTACACACACTCGCATGTTTGACTGTGTAAAACAGCTGGTTGAGTTGGTCACTGCTCACTATCTTCCGCATTATGCTGTTGTGTGTTTCAGACGTTACAGAACTTCATGTACACCATGCTGAGAGACAGTAATCCCATTGCAGCAAAGATCTCTTTAGATGTGATGGTGGAGCTTTACAAAAGGAACATTTGGTGGGTTTGATTTGTGCGCTGAACTTCATGAAATAAGTCCTTCTTTTTTGATACTGGTTCAACCTGATTGTCTTTACGTCACAGGAATGATGCCAAAACGGTAAACGTCATCACAACAGCGTGCTTCTCCAAGGTGACAAAGGTACGTTTATTTTCTCACTGAAAGCAATGTATTGCTTAGGATATTATTTAACTGGTTACCCCTGTACAATCCTAACCTGCCTCTCTTCCTCTTCAGATCCTTGTTGCAGGTCTTAAATTCTTTCTGGGCAAAGACGAAGATGAGAAAAACGAGAGTGATTCAGAATCAGAGGCAAGTGCAAGAGATTTCTTTGTAGAATGCACATGTTAGATATCTAAATGTGTTGATTTGTTCTGCTGTTTTTGTTAAGAATGAGTCTCATATTTCAGGCGGAGGGACCTTCAGTCCGAGACCTGAAGGTTCGATTCTCCACTGGCAAGAAAACCACCAAAAACAAGAAGAAGCTGGAAAAGGCGATGAAAGTCCTCAAGGTATCACTGCTTAACTGCTGCAGAGTTGCGACTCAATTGTTATATTTGCATTAAAATGAATTGCCTTTGTTGTTTTAACTCTTTGGGCAGAAACACAAGAAAAAGAGGAAAGCAGAAATCTTCAATTTCTCAGCTATTCACCTCATTCATGATCCTCAAGGTAGACTCACCTTTCTTCTTCTCAATAAGTGCAGAACAAAGAATTTATCTAAGGTTGTTTGTGCTACTATTTATAGAAATATAAACCATCCAATGTCTCTTTATTTAGATTTCTCAGAGAAACTCTTGAAGCAGCTGGAAGACTCTAAAGAGCGCTTCGAGGTGAAGATCATGATGATGGACCTCATATCCAGACTGGTTGGAATCCATGAGGTAAGAGACGAGGCTCTCGTTAGATCGTTTTCACACACGTTTTTAGAGTGATGGCAGATGATCTAGGACTGGTCCTCATGAATACTGGTGACTTTATAAAACGTCTTATCCTCAATTCGTTAAGTGATTCAAAGACCAGTGCAGTGGGCTATTTCTAATAAGAGGAGTTGTTGCTTTTAAATAGTTGTTGCCTGTGAGCTTATGAAATGAGGGATATAATTACTTTCAACTTTATATAAGTAGCTATAATCAGTATTTTTATATTAAAGGGTCCCTTGGATGTCACTGAGGTGCTGTACACAAGCACTTCAGAAAATAGCATTTTGATGCTAAAACATAGATCCTTCATTTGAATGTTCAGATTTAAATACATAAGGAGCATCACAAGGAGGATCCAAAATGATATAAAACCTCAAAATGATGAAAAAATAACATGCCTGCCCTATAACAATAACTCACTTGACCACTTTTATGTGAAAGAAGTCCCTTGTAGTTGCTTTAGAGTAATTTTCAGCCCATTGTTTTGGTTTTCTGGTGCACAGCCTCACTGTTTTGGTTTGCTTTTGCTCGTCTGTGTATTTTTCAGCTACAGTAGGCAGCTTTAAAAAGCCCCTGAACACCACCTGCTCAGCACCAAACAGCACTAGGTGACACTAGGTGGTGAACATAAAGTAGTGGAGTATTTATCAGCCATAGAGCCAGATATTTCCCTCAGAGGAAATGGTGGAGACCAAAACCAGAGCTAAAAGAAGAGTAAATATTGGACTTAAATTCATCATTGGCAGAAATATGTCTCCAAATGAACACTAATGTTGATTCGTATTGCTGGATGTGTAAGTGGGGAACTGTTAATTTTCTGTATCCAGATTAAAAAGTGATAATATGTCTGTATTGTGTGCAGTGCAATTACACGTTGTCTTACTGTTATAACATTTCTACCAGATATTGATGTGCGAGCATGGATATGATGTGCCAAATAAGCATTTTTCATATGTATTTCTAGTCAATAACAAATCTGAACAGTTCTTGCTGTGCCTGGGTTACAAGAATCATGACTCTTCATATATTTAATGAAAGCATAAATGAGGTATGACTAAGATTTTTTTTTTTAGTGAGTACAATGAATGCTCTGTTCTTTTGCAGCTCTTCCTCTTCAATTTTTATCCCTTCATCCAGAGGTTTCTACAGCCGCATCAAAGAGGTAAAAATAACTCAGTTCTATGAATCTAAAAACCTAAATTTAACCTCTGTGGATGAAACTCATTTTAAACAAACTGTTGTCTTTGTAGAGGTGACAAAGATTCTCCTGTGCGCTGCTCAGGCTTCTCATCAACTCGTCCCACCAGAGGTGCAGTAAGATCTACGCTTTTGTTCTGTTAGTCTGGACTTAATGTGGAGAATTCCAGTGTAACCGTTTTCCTACTTATGCAGATCATTGAACCTGTAATCATGACCATCGCCAACAACTTTGTGACAGACAGAAACTCTGGGGAGGTCATGACTGTGGGGTAAGTTGCAGCTTCCTGGTTCCAGTTAAAAAAAAAACAAACAAAAAAAACCACCAAAAACACAAATCCTTTCAGATCTTTTCTAAGTACATAGTATGTATGATCCCTTTTTTGTACTCTAGTATCAATGCCATCAAGGAAGTCGCAGCCCGCTGTCCTCTCGCCATCACTGAAGACCTACTGCAGGACCTGACCCAGTACAAGACCCACAAAGACAAGAGTGAGTGTCTGCTTTTCAAGTCACAGTTCTAAATGCACTAATTACAGGCGAGGTATGTTCACTCACAAAAAAACATCTTTTCATCTGTATTTGCCCTCAGATGTGATGATGTCTGCCAGAGGACTGATCCAGCTGTTCAGGAGTCTTAACCCACAGATGTTGCACAAGAAGGACAGGGTGAGCCAACTGAAAACAACACTGCTTAAAAACTGAAATTATGTCATTACATTACAAACTATGTCTTTACATACAACATGAGTCATTTATAAATATATTAATTCAATTTAAATATTGATTTGGAGCCTAACGGTGTGCAAACTTTTCTCCTTTGTGCTCTCAGTGATATTTTTTGTGGAGCACCTGAAGATTTTGTCTGCGATGTGTGCACACTTACAAATTATACTCAGTTGTTTCAACAAAGATTAATTTAATCTAAGTTTAGTTCTAAACAGGGTTCAGCAAAAGTAGGTCTAGAACTTCTCAGTTTCGTAAATCCAAGTTAATTGATGTAAACCGAACTCAAATAGGATTTAATCATCATGGAGATGCTTTCTAACCCAAACCTGCTCATATTTCTAAGTCTAAGTTAAAAGATGTGGTGCAACAAAATTAAATGTAATCAAGTTTAGAGTAAAAAAATTGAGGCTTAAGCAGAGGTTTAAATTTTAATCTTTCTTAATTTAGATTTTTTAGTTTTAAAGTTTGATGCAACATCATTTAAAGTTAAAAATTATCATTGTTAGTGCAACATAGTTATACTCCCTCAATGTACAGTTTGGAGGGGTTTTTTTGTACATGGTCCTGCGAGTTTGAAGTAGAAAGGGGGTGTATGAAACTGTAAACCTGTCACTTGTTGTCCAGGGAGACCCACAGAGGCGTCAACAGAAGCCAAGATTAAAGACTATGGAGAGCTTGAGGCTAAAGACTACATCCCTGGAGCTGAAGTCCTGGAGGTGGAGGTGGAGAACAAAGAGGGAGAGGAGGATGAAGGTGAGCAGCTAGTCCATATTTGAATCCATAAGATTGTATTACAGTGGTGGAACTGATCTTTAAAATAGGTCCAGTTTCATACGGCGCTCTATTTGATCAATATCAGGGTAATATGCATATTTTTCATATTGCACCACAGATGGTTGGGAGAGTGCCAGTATCAGTGACGATGATGAAGATGGGGAGTGGGTGGATGTTCACCACTCGTCTGATGAAGACACAGGAGAAGTGGTGAGAATAAAATCGCACATCTCATTAAACCGCTGATTGTTAATTATGCATTGTTTTAATGTAAGAGTCCTCTGTTTGCGTCAGGCGGAGAAGCTGCAGAACATGCCCGTCGAGGAGAGGAAAGCCAAAGCGGCGGCGGTCAGTGCCAGCAGGCTCCTCACTCAAGATGACTTCAAGAAGATCCGTCTGGCCCAGATGGCCAAGGAGGTCAACGCTGCACCGGGCAAGGGCCAGAAGAGGAAGACTGTGGACAGCGATGACGAGGAAGACAGCAGGTTAGAAAGTTATAGCATCATTTACATGTAACTCTCAGGTCTCACATTCCTTTGATTCAGGGTGTAATCGCTGTGGTGTTTAGTTTGCTGATAAAAACAAGGTGATCATACTCAGTTTTTTTTTTTGTTGTTGTTTTTTTCAGAGGGGAGCTGCTGACATTGCGAAATATTGAGAAACTCCATAAGAAACCAAAAGCAGACAAAGAAACACGTCTGGCAACAGCAATGGTAAAACTTTATGCTGACTGTGGGGTAATTCGAGCTCTTCATAGTTATCTGGTCCAGTGAAATCATGGTTCCTTAATCTGTTGACTCTGGAAAGTCATTCGTGTGCAGTTACTATATTGTGACCGTAAGCAATATAATGGTAGAGCTGAAACTAACAATTATTTCCGTCATCTTTTCACCTGACAATTATTTTTCAATTAATCGTTTGTCTCAGAAATTCATTTAATGTCATTAAAGACTTAGAAAATGAGCAAATATTCACATTCAAGAAGCTGGAACCAGGTTGTTTTTACAACATTTAAAATGATTAGCAAATTATCAGATTCGGTTTTATTGACATTTTACTGTGTCCCAACTTTTTTGGAATCTGGGTTGTATATTTCTATATTTTTTTCTGGATAGATTTTTTTTAAAATGTATTTTTATATATGTAATTTATTTATTTTTATCCCTTTATTTTTCCTTTTTTTTCCCTCTGTTGTTTTGGCTTTTCCTATTGCAATAGGGAAAATAGTAGGGAAAAATAAAGAGCTATAAAGGACATATATAAAACAGTCAAAAATATACCCAAAAAAAAAGTAATTTCTGCAAAAAATAACTAAATTTATTAAAACGAGCAAATCACATTTGAGTGGCTGGAACCAGGTAATTTTTAAAGCATTTTAAAATGATTAGCAACTTTTTTTTATATATAATGTTATTTATTTCTCCTTTTTTTTCTGTTTTGGCTTTTTACTATTCTATTATTTTTACTATGCTATTATTTATTACTTGCCCTTCTGCAAAATAATAAAATAAGCAATATATTAGCATTATATTAAACAATAAATAAATGTAATAATTTGTATGCAAAAATAACAAAATATATTATTTATATATAAATGTATATTTTTTCTGTATTTAAAAAAATAGAAATAAATGAACAAATAAATGTGACAACAAATGAAAATGCCCAGTTTTTATTTTATATTTTTGTTATTTGTCTTTATTTATTTACTTATTATTTTATGTATTCCTCTTTATATTATTTTATTTATTTGTATTTATGTTATTTTTATTTATATTTATTTATTTATTTTTTACAGTTTTTGTATGACACTTCTATGACTCCATAGAATCACCAGACTAATTTGCAAATCTACCAGCTCAAATGATACATGAGCTCGCAGATTTGTCTGGTTCCCAGGATACATTTCGGCTCTAATGATGCGTTTGATTTTCTAGGCGGGACGGACCGACCGGAAGGAGTTTGTCAAGAAGAGGACCAAGCTGAACCCACACGCCAGCACCAGCAACAAGGAGAAGAGGAGGACGAAGAACTTCATGATGATGAGACACAGTCAGAACGTCAGAACGAAAGGCAAACGCTCCTTTAGAGAGAAACAGGTGAGTCACAACTGTCACAGTGAAAGCTTCTATATTTGACTGGATACAAACAAATAACAGTTAAAAAAAACAGTCTTTGTACTTAAACTGAAAATATTGTTTTTCTCATCCAGATTGCTCTACGAGATGCACTCCTGAAGAAGAGGAAGCAGCACAAGTAGGACACATGGACCTAATGTTATATTTGGCCACGACGAACCTGATCTTTGACTTTGTCTAATAATATTGTACATCCTTCGAGCAGCCTGTAAAATTTGGTCAGTGTATTAATGTATTATTTTCAGATGATGAAATGCATACATCTACGCTGTTCTGAAATAAACAATCTTTCATAAATACTGAAGGTTTCATTGTTTCAAAGGTCTCATTTTGTATCTCTACAATCTTAAGTATAATGATCATCTGGGTATTATTTTGGACAGCTTTACTTTCAAAAAAAAAATTTTTTCTTTTTTTTTAGCAGCCACTCAAGTGACTGCTGTTCTTTCGGCAGGTGAGTGAAGCAAATCTACCGGCTGCTTGCATATTTTACCAGCATCTTGATCTGTGGTTTGTGCTAATTGTGGTTGCTGGTGTTTGCAAGGTACAGCAGAAATATGTGGATGTTGCACGGATATACAGTAAATAAATTCACTCACATGTGAAGGTGTTGATGTAGTATAATTTTAGAAAAGATTTAATTGGACAATATATATATATAACAATTAAGTCTAACATGTCCTTACTTAACATTACTCTCTCGTTCAGTGCCTCATTTGAACCTGTTATTTACAAGAACAGTGAGGCAGAAGACAAAACAAAACGGGTTAACTAAATCTTAAAAATTATTTTTTTTGACAACTTAACAATGTGACACCATTTGTGTCTGTCTACCATAACTGAGACTGTGTGGATGTTTTAGAAAAATTAAACTTAAGTTTGAGTTGGAGATCTCAGAGAGAGGAGACAGGTGTCTTATCATGATTAGACTTAGCAAATAATATGTACACAAACCATTTACTTTAATCAATTATATCCTATCATATTCACGTCCTCGGCAAAGTCTATTGTTGTTCCCATGTTTTTTTTATTAGGGATATTTTATATTCTATATATTTTTATTCTAAATTTAAAAGAATTAGAATAAACATTTTAGTTTATGTACGCACTAGGATTGAATGTATGTTCTGTGTTTTTGATACATGTCTAATATTGTAATACATTTTTTTTGTGTTGTTCTCCCAAAAAACTAAGTATAAGAGGAAAAAAAAAGGCAGTCAAATTATTCCAAAGGCACATTCCTGCCTTGTAAGGTAAATTGAGAATCTCTGGTCAAAGCATGCTGGAAAGTGTGTTAAATTTCTATTCAAGTTTCAACAAATGGCTGTCTTGAAACTTGTGCATCCTTAACTGGCACGGGGATCTTCTAAAAGGCGTTATATTATATTTAGTTCAGTTTAGTCCAGCCGTTTATCAGGTTAATACTTTAAAAACTACAATACCCATGAAGCACCTGGAATCACAACAAACGTGCTAATGCCAAACATTCCGCTCAATGAAGCCGGCATTTTAATTCTTGCTGCGACATGAGGTATCTAAATTAAATATTTTTGACTTAATGCAACGATTATCCAGTTGTTTAGAGTGGTGTGCGTCATTATACGCTCGGGTGTTTTCGCTAATTTTGGGGTTAAATCCTTTACGTTCCCTGCTAGCTAACATTAGCTCTCGCGCGGACGCTAGTTGCTAGCAAACAGGCTAACCGTTAATGTTAATCTCGTTACTGTTAGCCTAGTTATGCTAGTTGTGTGGTTATATTTTGTCTGTTGACGGTGTGTTGTGTTTGATGTTTCAGATTTTATTTAATCTTTTGTCGACTTTTACGTCCATATACGTTGTACTAACCCAGCTGCGATACATAAATATGAGTATTTCTTGGTATATTTTAAATTACACGTGAAGGTTTTTCGCTATCATTTACATTAATAGCTACCGGGTCATGTTTGTATTTAAATATTTGCATCTCTGCATCCTCTCTGTAACGTTATATTCTATTGTTGCTCCAGTTGTCACACAGAGATGGGTCACCTTATTGTACATTGTGGACACGATCAAGTAAAAGTGATCTGCACAGTTTAATACTTGATTAAATTAAATGTTTGGTGCATGGTAGGGTTACACTTGTGTAAGGTGCAGTTATTTCAGACAGCAAGCAGCATTTACTTTGCCACATAGACAGGTGCAGGACTGTTCTGTAAGCTGCTTATGTGATTTGATAAACAAGGGCTTTGATAGATAGGAAAGATCAAATAGTAAAAAAGTACATGTGTGGTCAAAGGAAATTCAACACATGACTATGCAAAAGGTGAAATAGATTTTGTGCTGGATCTTGATAATTTGGGGTTATTTTATTTACATGTGTCACTTGTACCATGCTCCTTTATCAAGGGATATGATATTTATGTGTTTTCATGGCAGTTTGCATTTGCCTTTTTATTGCTATTGATGAAGTGTCTATTACAATACTACGCAATACAATTTCACTTTTGTCTTATTGCCCAGGCCAGTCCATATCACAATATCAAAATCGATATACTATTCAGCACTGTTTGGTACATAGTAGGATTAGACTTTTGTTGGATAGCAAATGGTATCTACTTGGAAACATAGATATAAATAGATGCAAAACATACTGTGAGCTGTGTATATGATTTGATAAACAAGGGCTTGAATAGTTAGACAGGAGAGATCGAATGGAACAAAGTGCACGGCTGTCCAGAAGAACTACAGTACACAATTATTCAAAAGGTGAAATAGATGTTAAAGATGTGACCAGCTGACTCCACAACAAATAGTATACTTGACACTTAAAACTTTTTTTTTTAGAAGCTACCTCGCCTCAGTCTCTTAAAGTAATAAAAGGTGAGGGAAATATAGTAATTCAGTGCGCAGGAAGCCAGCTCATTAGTTGGGTAATTACTGTAGTGTCACTGATCAAAGGACAAACCATGGAGGCGCAGCTCTTTGCTCCGAGTGTAGTTACATTGTGCTCCCAGAGGAGTGGGTGAAGTAATGTGACATGACAACAGTAGGCTCTCATGAGTGCACACGCATCTTCTGTGTACCTTTGTACTTTGTGTGATATGCTGGTTGTTTAGTGGAAGTCCCTTTTGTATGGTGGACACATACATAGACAAATATGTAGCTATGGATTAAGAGGTGCTCTTCACATATTGTTTTTCCAGTTTGTAGTCAGTGGAGTTGAGTAGTTGTGCGATACATCTCTGTTGTTAAATTATTGACTGTCTCATTCCTCATAAATAATACAACACAAGGAATGGGGATGTTATCATTTGAAAGGCAATGAAAGTGTTCCAACTCATCCTGAATGAGTCTTTGAATTATATCACAGCGTCCCTACATATGTTGAGGAGCCATGAGATGAACCACAGACCTACAAATGGAGAGAGCCTTTGATCACTAGTGCATATGATGGGACTTAATGTTGCTGCTCTTATAGCTGAGAGGACTAGCGATGAGGGGGCGATACACTGAAGCTATTCAATGTCAGAGACCTAGCTTAAAAGAGAGACAGTGCAGCATCTGTAAGGTGTGGGTGGAGCTTTGCCCTCTGGCTGTCTGCTCTCATTTTCTCTGTGACATTTCAACTGTGGAGATTTTTCATCACATTCAGCAATAGGTAGGAATTTTTATGGGTTTGATTGTACTGTATTCTCTTTGTGGCATGCCGTGTTAGCTCGGAGGAATCTGCTTGTCCTGTTTTTTTGGCCCCATTTGGCCCCAGTCTCTGCTGAACGAGTAAAGGGGAAGTGACACTGAGAGGGAGAGGAATACTGACCAAACTTGCTCAGCTGGCAGGCGATATCCCCCACCACAGATTTCCCTTTTGTTTCCCCTGAATGTTATTTGAACTGAGTTGTGGTTTCTGTTTCACACTTGAAATTATTTTTACATGATGTGGTCACATGCAGTGGAAATTCGGCCTGATTTGCCTATTGATAAGGATAGGTGATTATTTTATTATTCACTATTGTTTTTAGCCTCTCCATATTAATTGGGTCACATGGGGCTGCAGGAAATTATTATTTTTTGTTCTCAATGAATCTGTTGTATTTTTAAACTTACTTTTAAACTTACTTATTTGTTTGGACTACAGAAATGTCAGAAAATAATGAAAATGCCAATCAAAAGTTCTAAAATTGAGGACATCTTAAAATTCAGCTCTTATATCTAATATCTATACTTCCTGGTGCAGTAATGTGAATTCAGCTGTTGAGTTTGCTTCTTGTTTATATTGTTTTATTTTTTTTAATTTATCTTGTTTATGTCTTGCTTGTTTACTTGTGTTTGTTTTTTATTGATGCTTCTCCTTTTGTGCTATCCCCTTTTGCTGCTGTGACACTGGAGAGTTCCCCATAGTGGGATTATTAAAGGATTATTTCATCTTAAATTTCTTGTTTTTGCGACCAGCAATCCAACACTCAACAAAATCAAATTTAAAAATTATTTAAAATTGAGAATAGAACAAATATGTTGATTCTGTTGATTAATCAGCTAATTATGTCAGCACCCTTGGTTCACAGTTTTCATGGCTACATTATTGAGAGCAAGTTAAATTTTATGTTTTTCAGCAAATGAGATTGTAAATGCTTAGAGGGCTTGTATTGTTTTGAACATTTGACTCAGTGTCAGATTTGGATACCATTCACATTTGAACCAGCACTGGTATCTGGAATTTAGTATCTTATTTTTCATTCTTTACTGTCTTTGTAATAACAAAAATGTAATTTAAGTTGTAAAAATTAAGTCCAAACATCTCAATTTCAATATTTATTTACAACATTTTAAGCACCATACAAAATAAAATCCCTCCTGCGTCCCTCTCCTCTCCTAAACCTGTCCCTACAACCTCCAACCTGTCACGGTGTGTCACAAAGACATAGCTGTGAGAATGCTGTAGTGTGTGTCTTGGAATGATTCCTCAGGTTAGACGTGTTGCCCTGGCCAGCTTTGCATTTTACATTACAAAAATTGCAGTGAATGATTGTCTCGTCACGTTTTGAAAAGCATAACCACATCTTGTCCTTCTCACTGTGACTTGAACAAGCTGCAGAGGTGACTCAGTTTAGCTCTTTCTCTTTCTCTCTATACTTTAACTTGCTGCCTTGCCTAGGAGTGCTTTCAGGGACCAGAATTTGGCATATTTGATTTAATGTGAATTGGCACTCCATTGTACTGATGTAATTCAGTCAGTCCCCTCTGATGAAGCTCAGAAGTTTGGTACTCAATGGGATGAACATGAGTGTAACTTTTTACTATATGATTAAGAAAACTTCATATTTCAATATGGAGATAATGCAGTGGTAATTATTGTAATATTGATTTAGTCCATATCACCTACCCCTCTGTAAGAGACTATTTCTGTCAAATTTCATTTTTTCCCTCTCTCTTTGTAGGTGTTGTTTCTTGTAGCCAGCTATGGCACCAGGAGATGTGGTGCCAGACCATGCCAAGCAGCTAAAGTCCAAGGAGAAGCGACCTGGAAACAGGGCCTCGAAAGCAGACTGTGAGCCCGATGGGTCTTTTGTCTTTGAGGCTCACGAGGCTTGGAAGGACTTCCATAACTCCCTGAGGCATTTCTACGAAGTAGGAGAGCTCTGTGACGTCACGCTGAAGGTGGGTCACTCTGTCCAGACTCCAGTAAAGAGAGAGATTTGTTTGTTTTATATTTATATCTCAGCTGGTTTTTGTTCATGTTTCTTGTCGTCTCAGGTTAGTGGTTGTGATTTCATAAAGAGTATTTCATTGATGTGAGCCTAATGGTTCTAAAATTTGGGTCAAGTATGGTTGTTTGATTTATTTTCTATGCCAAAATAGCTGCCAGTATCCCAGTCATACCGTGGAAATGAATTAGCAATGAGCTTTAAATACCCTTTTGCCTTTTTTTTTTTTTTTTTTTAAAACATGCATTTTTAAAAATTTTTTTTTTTGTCTCTTTTTGTAGGTTGGCAGTAGGTTGATACCATGTCACAAGCTAGTGCTGGCTTGTGTAATCCCTTACTTCAGGTATGTTCTATTTTTATGCTTTATTTTTTGAACCAGGCCAATAATAGCAATGTTCAGTACAGCACAGGCAGATAAAAGGCTGTTTTTTCTTAGAAGTGGACACTTAATCTCCATAATGATTTAGTGGAACATGTTGGTCTATAGCTGTGGTTTTCTGAAAATGAAATGCTTTTAAATAGTCTGTGTCTTATCATTAAAAATGAAAGTTAAAATAATGAGCATAATGGATTTTGATAGAATTTTTGCTATTCTGTCATTTTGACAGCAAGAAACTTTAACACAACCTCTGCTCTTTGGGTCCTCATACTTAATGAATGGACACCAGTGAAGTTGTCCTGTGAAGACAAAATGTATTTTATATATTTTTGCAGAACACGAAGCTTTGTGGAAGGTTTTTCACCTTGATCTTGTCTTAAGTTGCTGATTCTTCCCTCAGGGCCATGTTCCTGTCGGAGATGTCCGAGGCTAAGCAGGAGCTGATAGAGATTAAGGACTTTGACGGTGATGCCATTCAGGACTTGGTGCATTTTGCCTACTCCTCCAAGCTCACATTAACTGTGGACAATGTCCAGCCCCTGCTTTATGCTGCCTGCATCCTTCAGGTAAAGAAGCACAAATACAATCAGTCAACAAACCGTGCAAACATTGTGTTCTCTCTATAAAGTGTCTTTATTATTGTCTGAATGTATCAGGTGGAGTTGGTGGCGAGAGCCTGCTGTGAGTACATGAAGGCCCACTTTCACCCCACAAACTGCCTGGCGGTTCGGACCTTTGCTGAGAGCCACAATCGCGTGGACCTGATGGACATGGCCGACCGCTATGCCTGCGAGCACTTCACTGAGGTGGTGGAGTGTGAGGACTTTACATGCGTGTCTCCACAGCACTTGCGCACTTTATTGTCCTCCAGCGAGCTCAACATCCACTCAGAGACACAGGTGTACAATGCAGCAGTGAAGTGGCTCAAAGCAAACCCACAGCACCACGAGGCCTGGCTGGACCAGATCATGTCTCAGGTTAGAGAGTGAAGGGAGAAGGTTTCTCATTATAATTAATTACAGGATCTTCTATTTTACATGTATGTTCGCAGCTTTATGTAATCAAAGTGTATGCTGGTCTGTCCTTCAGGTGCGCCTCCCCCTGCTCCCTGTAGAGTTCCTGACTGGAACGGTGGCTAAGGACGAGATGATCAAAGGTAACCTGAGTTGTCGCGACCTGATGGATGAAGCCAGAAACTACCACCTGCACCTCAGCAACAAGGTGGTGCAGGACTTTGAGTATTCAGTCCGAACAATACCCCGGAAACACACTGCAGGTAGTGCTTATATGTCGCTTTCTGGCTTTGAACATGTAACCACTGATTTTATGGCATTTGCAGTAACATTCAGCACTTTTTCTTATCTTCCTAAAACAAATGCCTTTCTGGGTGTTCATGTGTTCTAACTGGCTTAGTGTCATCTTCATAACATAAGCAAATGTAATCCATTACATATTTGCTTTTTATATTTTTCATCTTTTGCTTCTGTGCTCATAAAGTATGATATGTTTTTTTTTTTTTTTCCCTCACTTTGCCACGGTTTTTCCTTTTTCCCACCTCTTCTTCAGGGGTTTTGTTCTGTGTGGGTGGCCGGGGGGGTTCTGGTGACCCATTTCGCAGCATCGAGTGCTACTCCATCACCAAGAACAGCTGGTTCTTTGGTCCTGAAATGAACAGCAGACGGCGGCACGTGGGTGTAATATCTGTTGGAGGTAAGAGGGGTTATATATAATAATGACACTACAGAAGGTAAAAGGCATAGAAAGATGAACAGTTGGAAAAGTTCAGTAATTGAAGAGCACGTATCATACATAAATTACCATTTTTTTTAGACACACCAAAGTACAAAGTGGATTTATTTATTATTATACAACACAGGGTCGAATGGTGAGATTAAGATGTGGTTCCCTTTTAGCTACTCACAAAAACAATGTTAATATTATAGAATGAAGTAGAATGGAGTCTAATGTAACAGTCTTGCACTAAATTGTACCTTCATGAAGGTTATAATGTTCAGTTTTTGTTGAAACTGTTCTAGAGAGCTGTTTAATAAACTTAATGATCATTTTGGAGGCTGCAGTTTATGGTGCTTGTAAAGGGAGGCATTACTATTATTTACATAAACTGGCACCTGGGTATTTGCTATATATACATTTAACTTAAATACAGTACTCTAATATGTGAATTTCAATAAGATAATTTAGAAAAATATTTGAATTACAGATAAACTTCAGAGTGAATAAAGTATAAACATACTGTAACAGCTGCAGGTCACATGATCAGTAAGACTCAACTTCATATCTGTTTAATGTTGGTTCTTCAGGTAAAGTTTATGCTGTTGGGGGCCATGATGGAAATGAACATTTAGGCAACATGGAGATGTTTGACCCCCTCACCAACAAGTGGATGATGAAAGCCTCCATGAACACCAAGAGGTACACAGACACTATAATATACTAAATGTGAATGGGAGTTTCTTCTTTGGTTTACTTTATGGGAGACTGTGCTATTAGACTAAGGTGGCTGAATTAAAAAATGCAACTTTTTCCACTTCCCTTTGGCCTTCTTAAGCCTCACAGGGTGGATGTGAAAACACCAGTCTTGGGTTAGAGTGTGGATTATTAAAAACAAAGCTTTTTAAAAACAAATCAGTGGACTGGTGTGGTGATACTAAGATGCCAATATTTTACAACCTCCAGCTTGTTATGTGATCTCTCATTTTGGGTAGCATTGTTTAGATTAGGTTTTATTTTTATTTTATTAAAAGAAAATTAAGTAGAATGTACCAATATACCAAAAATACCCAAACAAAAGTAACAGATCATCCTGTCCTCTGTTCTTACTTTACTAGTTCACCTCTATTGTCACAACAGGCTTCCACAAGATGGAATAATTCATACATTTAAATGTTGTTGCAATTACTATTTAAGCTTCACTGTTACTGTTGAAAGAGTTAAAACACAATGCTGAGTGGCAGTGGAACAACATTTTCTGAAATAATTTGAAAAAGGTGCTGAAATTCCTTTTTTCAGTCATTACATGCCCAGGATCAGGGTGGATTCATGCCATAGCTTGCATTTGTAATAAGGTGCTGTCCATTATATAATAGCAGAAACACTGTCTTTGAGATAGGGAGGTACCAAATTTGTTAAAGGCGAATACCATTTTCAGTTAAATATTGTTGTGCTGCAGAATTGTCCTGCTTACAACTCATATTCTACAGACATAAGAAAACATCTTTGTTTGCTGCAGATTGCTGCAAAAATCACATACTCATTTTAATGTTTTCAGTGAAAATGAGATTAATTATAAAGAAATTATAATTCCCTCTAATATCATAAATCATATTGCAACATTAGTCAAAATAATTGCAATGATTTTTTTTTTTTTTTTTTTCAAAATCATTCAGCCCTTCTTTGAGCAAGTACATATGTGTTTCTCAGGAGGGGTATAGCTCTTGCAGCTCTTGGTGGTCCTATCTACGCTATCGGTGGTCTGGATGACAACTCCTGCTTCAACGACGTGGAGCGTTACGACATCGAAAGTGACTGCTGGAGCGCCGTGGCTCCGATGAACACGCCCAGAGGAGGAGTGGGATCTGTGGCGCTGGGGGTAAGACTGTAGAGAAAAAAAGTCAATCAGTTGTGAGTGATACATGATATATACTCTGGACTTCACTGTTTTAATTCCTTTTCCTTGGCAGAGTTTCGTGTACGCTGTGGGAGGCAATGATGGCGTGGCATCACTGTCCAGTGTTGAGCGGTTTAACCCACACCTCAACAAGTGGACGGAGGTCTGCGAGATGGGCCAACGCCGGGCTGGAAATGGAGTCAGCAAACTCAACGGCTGCCTCTATGTAGTGGGTGAGAAGCGTAAATAAACTAAGATAGATTCCAAACTCCTATAATATTCATCTTTTCAGATCTGATCACTTGGATACCAAGATAATGTTTGCTGAAACCATATAAAGTAGTTCCAAGATGGATTTTGTCCATATTTGTTTGATTTGACTTTTTAAAAAACAGGTTTACAAAATGCTTCACAGACATAAAAACAGAAATTACATAGTGCAATTACAAATTTAAATGAGTTCAATGCAAAAAGATAAAAATTAAAAATCTTTCTGAATAGATAAATGAATAAGAGCATAAAACAAACAAACGAACTGATTCTCTGTGGAATGTTATTGTAATTATTTTACTGGTGTTTGTGCCTCTAACGTGGGTTGTTTTTTCTTGGTTTTTGTAAACGCCTGGGTCACATGCCTCCTACATGCACACCCTACAGTTTTATACACAAATGCATGAATCAGGAAAGATAAAAGTTCATGTTTTGTAAAGCTTTCTGGTAACTGATTTACAGTGTTATGATGAGATTTTTATTGCACCACCTGAATTTGAAGAGTCACTCAAGGTTCATTGAAATGTCTGTTGTGGTATTTTGCCTCGTCAGCCTCATGAAATCCTCTCATGTTGTGTCTGTTACTTTAGTAACAACATGATTCCACTCAAAACAGTTCAGTAGTTGTTACACCCGAATGTGTGACTGTTTGACCCTTGACCTTTTTTCCTTAAAACCATCAGAGGTGGACATGTTTTGTGTGATTTTTAATCATTAATTGTCTGTCATGTCTCTCCTAAAGGTGGTTTTGATGACAATTCGCCCCTGAGCTCTGTAGAGCGCTTTGACCCGCGAATGCACCGCTGGGAGTACGTGTCTGAGCTGACCACGCCCCGCGGAGGAGTCGGGGTTGCTACTGTAATGGGACGAGTGTTTGCAGTCGGGGGTCACAATGGGAACATCTACCTGAACACGGTGGAGGCTTTTGAGCCTCGAATGAACAGGTGAGGAGGAGATGGATGAGGACTGTGATGTGATGTGTCGGTAAAGTGTCAGGGTGGGATTTGGGATGTTTTAATAGCCCTTTTTTTTTTTTTTTAACACAGATGACTGTAATTTTGAAATGGATATTCAGTTCAGTTCAAAATGCTCAAATAATCCCTCAAGGGGTATTTTGAGGCAAGCAAGTTTGCAAACACAAATACACACAAACAATCCAAAATCACCATCCGTGAACTGCAAAAGCCTCGGTGCTTCTGGAATAAATCCAGACGCCCTTATATTTGTTTTACGTGCACACAATCTAAAACATATTTTGATGATGTTAGCTTAGAGGCTTCATAGAGAACGTGTGTGCGGCCGTTTATCATTTTTATATGCTTGTTTTTGAAGACTTGCTGAGTGAAGGCAGAATGAGGAGGATTAAGGGTTGCAAATTTTGTACATTTTCCTTAACTGATAGTTGAACACGTTAACAGTCGATGGCTTAATCATCAATAATTAAGAATACAAAAAAAGTAAATCTTTTCCTCAGTATAAGTTTTATTTAAACAATTCCACTGGCATATTAGTAATGTGAAAATTTCATTCATGAAGCACAAACGTCTTAACAAATTTAAAAAAATAGAATAACAAAGAAATAAAGCTCTTCCTCAAAACGGCTGCTCTGATTTCGCAGATCAAACCAAATCATGAGAAAAACCTGTGACCTCTGGAGAAATGCTATACATAACATACATTATTGGTTAATACATTTTTAATCGATTAAGTACTTAATGGCTATTACTCGATTAATGATTAGTCATGAAGATCCCTAGTAGGATTTGTTGGTTGCAGTTTGCAAACATTCAAAGCTGGCCCTTCCTCCCTGGCTCTTAGCCTTCTCTTGGATGCATGCTTATGATCTGGTTTTCTACGTTTTAATAGAGTCCTCCCCTCACACTAGGGCTGCACAATTAATTGAAATGTTATTAAACTGGCAATATGGACACTACTTTACTTTGATAAAGTAAAAAATGTGTCACAAAACAGCATTATAATGAAGTACTGTAGTGATGCAGAGATGGCCTACAAATCTTGTTCGCCAGATGTAAGAAAACACGTCACATCATCATGATTTCAAAATTAAAATTGTGATGTAAAAATGATTATTCCCATTAATCGTGAATCATTTTGCAATTGCAAAATCTGTCAAAATAATCACACAATGATTTTTCACCATATTGTGCAGCCATACATGAAACAATACTCGCTGTCATTGGCTGAGGGCTACACACCCACAGACCAAAGGTCGAGGCCCAGAAATGTCAGAGCGCAGCAAAATAAGAAAATACAGGCAGAGGGTAGGATCTCTGCAGATACAGACATCGCCACTCACTTCTAGTTGGCCATAAGCAATGATTGAGAGGGATTATTTTGTATGACTTGCTGTTTTTTAGGAAAATCCTGCCTGTTTTTCATTCAGTTCTTGTTAAAGTGGCTGAGGGAGACCATTGCATGAAATCTAATAAAGCACAAATACAGATAAAACCCTGCACCATGCACATTAGATATTGGACTTGAGTTAAAGATACAAATAAAATACATTGTGTTTAAGATATGTGTCTTTCTCAAATAAAACATGAGTTATGTTCTTGAGCATTAAAACTGGATCAAACTGGATGGTACCCTGCACAGTAGTCCAATAATGTTAATTCTACAGTTAAAGACCCAGATGAAAAATACCACTGTGCTGTTACTATGTCATCTTTGTCTTATTTACTTGTGATTTATATCTGTTTGCCATTCAGATGGGAGCTGGTGGGTTCAGTGTCTCACTGCCGTGCCGGAGCCGGAGTGGCTGTCTGTTCGTCTCACGTCAGCCAGATCAGGGACGTCGGCCAGGGCTCCAGCAACGTGGCCAACTGCATGTGACCACCAGCCCACTTATTACCAGGTGACTGACTGCCAGGCCACCACCAGATCTGATCACTGCACAAGCACACGACACAAAGCACACAGACAGTGGCGGGGGGGGTGGGGGGGTTCACCCAGCAACTTCATTACTGTCGCCACTGTCTGAACATCAGCCTAAATGAGATTAAGGCTGATGTTCAGTTTGCACACAGTGATTGAGGAGGAATATTAGGGAGGTTTTTACTGACTTGAAGTGCACGTCTGACAAATCTGAAGTCTTCTCTGACAAAATGACACGTTCAAGACACGTTTCTTGACTCCTGCTGGTGTTATTTGCAATCAGTGATGTAATATTTTGTACTGTATTTTCTTCTGTTTGACTGCCTTGCCATAGTTTTGACTTTTTTTTTTTAAGGGAAAATAGCAGCTGAGCCTTGTATTTAAAACTAGCATCTTGAGACCGAGAGGTGAGTGTGGGTTCTGAACTAACTGCACATTATGAACAGGGACTTAATAGTGGGCCAGTATGAAAGCATTGCAAATGTCTCTCCTTTAAGACTGTCTCTGGTTTACTCTATAGCTCTGCAGTTGTTCTCATTATTCAGAGAATTGTGATCATACTGGATTCAACACCTTGTTTGCAGTGCAGCATGTGCAGTTAAAACGTTTAACATTTTCATCAGTAAACTTGAAATATGATGTTAAAGTGATAGTTTGGATTTTTTGAAGTGGGGTTGTATGAGGTACTTATCCAAAGTCAGTCTATTACCTGCAGTAGATGGCAGTCAGCATTTTGAAGACGCAGCAGGAGTACAGGTGTAGGAAGCTAACAAATGTACCGCTATTTTCACCACTTTACCACGCCATCAGACAACCTTCTCCAACAGTTCTGTAGGCCGAATATCGCTCTCTTCAAACCAGCCAAACTCCTTTGTCAAAGAGATGAGAATAAGGCAGTTGCTGGTCTACCGCTAGCTCCATCGTTAGTTTGGTCGTGCTACTCTGTGACTTTGGTGAATCCAAACTAACCTTATAAGTGTTTCGAAAGTATTCACAATGCACTTCATATTCTATTCCAAATGTAATTTTTTTTGGCAGTAAATCAATAAATGCTTGCAACTGCTGCCTTTTGTGAATATGAAGTGCATCTCTCCCTTACAAGATAACTGTAGTGCACACTAAAGACTGCACACTGTCAATCGATTTCTGGCATTTGTCAAACGATTCAGAATCTTCCACAAAAGCGTGGCTATGCATCTAAGAATTCAGTTTTAATTATTAGCTTCCTACACTGGTGCTCCTCCTTCCTTCTCCCAACCAGGGGCGTGCTGACCACTATCTACTGCCTGTAATACACTAACTATCAGTAAAATTCCTTATGCAACCCCACATCAAATAATCAGAACTAGCCCTTGAAGATGTCAAGTACATTTCCACGATTCCTGTGATCTTATGTCTGATTGAGTGAAAGCATCTGTTAGAGCAGTGAAACTTTTTAAAGGTGCTTTTCAGAGTTATTTTATCAGCAGTTCTAACTGCAGTAAGCTGGATCATATCCCAGCAGTTCTTGCTTTTTAGGGATTCGCCTGTAATCATGTTTGAACAATCATGTTAAGACCAACTGGGACGAATCTGTCGCTGGTGAGGAGGAATTTTAACCGCTGCAAAGTGCCAAACACAAAACCGCTTCAGCTGATGCGAATCTGGTTCAACCGCCGGCTGAATCCCGAGTCTCCACATTTACCTCGACCTCGGAATTGAGAAAGGTTCGATCATCTGAGGGTCAAGGGCTGATCAGAGCAATACGACGCACCTCTCCAGTTCTTTTTCAGTTTTTACATTATTGTATAGAGTTCTTTTCAAACTGACAGGAGCAGATCTACATATTTGAGATTTGTGTTTGACGATAGCTGGACTGTCAGAAATCATAATCGGAGTGCTTTCAGATGTGTATGAGATTCAGCTGAGGTTTGTCTCTGCAGATGGTTTCGTTATATTTTAATATATGGACATTTTGTATAATAAGATAGGTGTATCTTTGGTATTCTTCTTTACTACACTATCTAATCCATTGCTGTGCACTATTTTCCTAGAATAGATGTGAAGTCTGAGTATATTTTTGTCCTAAATGGAGAATTTCACGTTATTCATGTTTGAAGATGTTTATTTAACACTCATGTCTATTTCTGCCCTATCTAAGAAAAATGTAATAATTTCTGGCAACAGTTTTTCAGAATAGGCTGACAGAGTTTAAAACAGAAATGCTATATACAGTTTATAATACAAATATACATATTATTATTGCACAGTTTGTGTCCTGCCGTTATTAATACTCGTGTATTTTATCAACAATATATTCTCAATATTGTTGCCAACTTGGTTAGCAAATGAGCCAGATAACTGAGTCTTTTGTAAACTTTACTGTACTTTGTGTTCTTCCTCCTCCTCTTGACTGCTTCCATCTTTTGCTTTTTATTTACATGGTATTGGTATAAAATGGTACAATAAAGTTATGTGTAAAGTTCATCGGTGGGATTCCTCTCTTTTCTTCTGTATATGAAATTTTGCCTTCAAGTCAGGAAAAAAAAACATTCAGCAGTCAAGTTTGTGGTCATATCCGTTCATGAAATTAACCGTCACTTCAGTTCTAAAACATCATTGTCAGTATTCACATCAAGCTGTTCTAAACTGAAGTGTTTTAGGGAGTTTCATGGTTAACTTTCCTGTGCGCCCAACACTTTCTTCTCAGCAGAGATTCATAAGTTTGTACTTTTTTGAAAAGTAGAGATTTCATACACTCAAGACAGATTTATACACAGAAAAGGAAATGACTGGTCACTCTGTAGGCTCAGTCCATAGATTGAAAATGTGTCGGGTGATCTTGGGAACATGGAAAAAAGAATAAACAGGAAGGCAGTGTAGGCTTTCCAAAATAAGAAAACATAGTGACAACGAGGAAGTAAATATGAAAAAGCTTTTATTGTTGTCCTAAAGCTTTAAAAAAGCCAACACGTTTCAAGCGCTGTAGGTCTTTGCCGGGGTGAGGAAATGAATGAAACAAATTAAAACATGAAACGAGATAACAGAAAAACGTACTCATCCAGCTGTTTTAACAGATTTTTCTTCACAGCCTTTGTTAAATGTTTTGTGTTACTCTCTTTTCTTATATTTTGCAGGGCCTTTATCAGTTTAATATCCTTTTGAGTTTTCCTGACTGACACATCTGCTGAGCAATATAACGCGCAGATGAGAATTTGATTTCAAATTTTTGCGTTTATTGTTTTGTAACATCCCATTAAACAAAGTTAAAAAGTAACCGTTTGAGGCAGATGTTTGGCAGTATATTAAAGTTTATTGACAGTTGACATGTGGTTTTTATAAACTGTCTTCTGGACTTTGTGATTTCACTGTGCCAAATGTGATGTGTGAACTCCCATAATCAATGTGACATTAAAGAGATAGTTTGGATTTTTTTTTTTTTGAAGTGGGGTTATATGAAGGTACTTATCCACAGTCAGTGTGTTACCCACAGGAACCTTATCTCACCGAACAGAGGAGTTGCTGAACTGCTGCTGAGCTACTTTGATGTGTTTGTTTGTGTTATTGTGTGACTTTGGTGTTTAAAAGAGTTAGTTCGTTACCAAATTGTTCGGATTCACATATTATTCAATAATAACCTTTAATAACACATAATAACCTTTTTTAAAGTGGCTAAAATACCTTTTCCTGCTCACCCTGTCCACAAACAGTACATTGTTTAGCTTCCTCCACTGCTTCTCTAAACAAGGGGCGTGCCGACCACCAGCTACTGAGGTTATTAAAGATGCCTGAAGTTTTTGTTGTATACGAATTGTTTACATTTATCCACATAGAGCGTGTGACCCCTTGTGTGTGTCTGTAATATCATCATGAACACTGTGATTTAATGTTGGGGGTCAAAACCAAAAATTTTCCATGCTTCATTATTTAGTTCCAAGACTGAATTGGCACAGAAATTACATTCAATGACAATATGTCTTTAATCTCTCCATTAGTAAAGTAGATTTCATTGATTAATTACATCCACTCAAGTAAACTCAGAGTGCTTTAGAGTAAAATACATTCAACAAGAATTAAAAATAGAGATAATAACTTTGAAATATAAACATTAGAAAAAGTTTTGACCTTACAAAATATGTCACTTTTGCATTGTTGTTTTCTCCTCAATATTGCATTTTTTGGAATCAAAATAGCCAACTTTGTTTTCAATCATTTAAGTTTTATTCAGTAGCAAACTACTGTCGGTTGTAATGTAGAAAATGAGTTAAGAGGTCAAGTGTTTGTCATCTGTGTTTTACTGCTGTCACTCTTTGGACCCTGGACAGATGCTGAAAAGAGGAGACTTGCAGAGAAGATGCTCAGAGGTCTGAGAACTGGGAGCTAGAACACATCACACACTCAGAGACACGGCCAGGCTCAGAGGAAGTTTGGAGACAAGCGATAAGATATTAGGATGTGTAGAAACGCTCCTTAAGAGGTGTAACAGAGAAAAATAAACATGGACAGAAGACAAAAAGTGTTTCTGCAGCTGCTCATCGTTGCTGCCGTTCTGGCCTGTGGTAAGTCTCGTTTTGATAAAATGTTTTGTAGTTTTTGTGACATCTTTGAGTAATTTTCCTGGTTATGTCGACCATAGAGAGGTCGGACCATTAACTTGAGACAGCGCTGACTCTGGTTTTAGTTTTTTAATTGGCAAAATAAAGACAAAAATGTATCTGAGAACCTGATGAAATCTGAATTTAAAGTTGTGCTTTTAACATAATGTGTTTGGATGTGAAGCAGCTGTTGAGGTTGATGTTAATTAAAAGACTTTGTACTGTATAAAGAAATTATAAAAAGTGCAAAACTGACCCAAGATGGAACCAGATTATTGTCGCTCAAATTAAATTTCATGAAAGTAATAAAAAAGATAGAAAAATTGATTGTCAATTAATTCCAACAGTAGAAATAGGAAAATCTCGAAAAAATATGTAATTCAGCAGTAACTGGTACGGTTATTGATAGAAGAAGCTTTATTTGTGTTATATGTTTGTATTTATTTATTTTTTTACATGAACCATACAGTTATTAGTCTGTTTAGATTCAAAATTGATAGTTTATTCTACAATAAGTATAATCATGTAGTAAGCTGGATATAATAACAGCAAATTAAGTAATAAAAGACAGAAGAAGGAGAGTAAAAATATACAATAAAGGAATAAAATTGCATTGCATATAAAATATACAGTAATATAAGAAACATATCTAAGAAGACAAGGTAGAATAAATAAATATAAAAGTTTCCTAAACCTTTATTCTTTGTTTTTCAACTAATTTTAAATCAATATTCACTACTTTCTGTCACAATGTATGAAGAAAATGTCTCGGGACACTGCATTACTTTACTGCTACCGTTAGTTTGCGCCACCACTTGTCTCTATAGAGAAATGATGCTTTATACTTTTAAATGATCTAACTGGCAGAGGACTGAAGTATTTTGCATCAGTGAGTGATGGTTTAGTTTTTGGAGGTGCTGATAGCAGTTTTTAGTATCTGATGTTTGATGTTTCAGTTGAGGCGGAAAACACTCGATTGATGTTTTGCAGTTGCTTCAACTTTGTATCAGTGGTGGTTTTCTTGCGGTCCTTCAACCCATAACAGATTTGTGCAAAACATGTGATTCTATAGTGTCTGTAAAAGCTGTTAAAGTCAAACATTACCTAAAGTTTTGTGTGAGGTGCAGAGAGGTGACTGACACTGCTGGACTGTGGCTCTGTCATGGGACTTTGATGAGTATTCAGATGATTGATGTGAAAGTCCACATCAACTGGGCGAAAGGCCTGTCATGTTATCAAATTTTTCACTACACCATTATCGATGCCAGAAGAATTTGCAAGAACAATATTATTGCGACATTTATGGAAGTTATGTAAAAAAAAAAAAAAAAATGTCAGTCAAAGTCACCTTTAATTTAGTTTATTGTCTGTTTTGTCTCATTCCGGGTAAATGATTTAAACTCAAAATAATAAAAGTGGTGGAGAGTCTGTAACCATAACTGTGACTGATTTAAGAGCAGACAGTGTGTTTAAGAGGCGCTGGACTATTTACACGATATTATCATGGTCATTATTAACATGTCAGTATTTCTTTTTTAAAATATCACAGTTATCGTCAGGGCGGGTATATTAACTTATCAGCTATGAAAAGTATAAAAGACTGCTGTTATACTACGATTCTTCTGGAAGATTTTATTCAAATGTGTCTTGTAATTTGCAAAATGATACATTAAATCTACATGTTTGTTCATTTTTGTTTTTTAAAAATCTTTAAAGCAGTGTAAAGCTGGGATTACCAGACAGTGATGGAGGAAGCATTCAAAAACTCTTGTACTTTTACTTTAAGTGAAATTTTGAATACAGACTTTTACTTGTGATTGAGTATTTCTGTCATGTGGTTTTGCTTGATTTGAATACTTCTTCCACCACCACCTTTTTTTTAATTACTAGGGATGTAACAATACCAAAACATATGGTACGATAATACCACGATAAAAAGTCCATAATACAATATTTATGACATTTAACATAGGAAAATGCTTGAAAAACATGAAAAAATGTCCGATAAAATAAATCTGAGGTGTACAAAATGTTTTGTACGTGTAAAATGTTTTTCCCTTTAACTTTAAGTACTCCAGCTTTCCTTCTTTATTTAAAAAGATAAAACAAATGTAGCCAGACATGACATGAACATATGCTAAACCTTATCTTTAGTAATGAATGTTTGAATTATGCAGTTCTTTTATAATAATAATAATGATAAAAAAAATGTAACCATGTACCATCACAGTAGATTTTGTCACGATATTACAATATTCAGTGTATTGTTACATCCCTATAAATGATGAAGCAGTGCTTTGACCTCTCTGATGGAGGGCAGGTGAAAAGAAAACTTTATAAATGATAAATGGTGACAACAAAAAAATAACTAATTTGTCCAAGAGGAGGGTAATATTCTTGACATATTTTTTTATATGCAGTATATAATGTTTTGGTCATACGTGCACAGTAACAGTATGTTGTATTGTTGTGTTTTCAGCCCATTGCCAGTGTCAGCAGGGCTGGAGGGAGTATGAGAATAAATGTTACTTCTTTTCAAACGATACAAAATCCTGGTTGGAGGCGAACGCGTTCTGTTTGGAGCAGAACAGCAACCTGATGAGCATTCAGGACATTCACGAGAGGGTGAGACGACACGCACGCACACTTTAAGAAACAAGATTTGATAAATGTTCTTTTGTCATTTCACACCCTGGGTTGATACATTTTTTGATGTTTTATTTGTAGCTGTGGGTGAGGACACAAATCAGCTCAGAAATCTACTGGATCGGCCTGAATGACCAAGTCACAGAAGGCGTCTGGGAGTGGAGTGATGGGAGTCCTTTTATAGAATACCTATCGTATGTAACACTGTCACCACTGTAATGTTTTATAAAAATCATTAGAGTGTACATGACTGAAAGTTTGATAAATTTTTACTGAAGTGATTCCAAAATGGTCTCTCTTCTGTTTTAGAAACTGGATGCAAGGCCAGCCTGATAACTGGGGTGCTGAACCCGGGGAGGACTGTGGTCAGGTGGTGGGATATAACTTTGGACAGTGGAACGATGAGAACTGCAATGTAAAGAGGAAATATATCTGCAAGCACCTCAACCGTAAGTCAGCCAACTCACGTCCATTCTTACCTGTTTTACCCAATTCACTTGTTCAAAAGAACATTAAAATGGCATTTGAGATCATAAAAACAAAAGCTAAAAACAAGCCAGTAAATAGTTGAAACATAACAGAAATTGCATTTAAAAAACGTAAAAACATTTAAGTCAATGCACACACACTATTGAGGAATTCATTGTGCATCGATTTAAATCAATGCACATCCTCATCAGCTCTGCACTGATTTAAATCAAGATGAGTTTTTTAAAAATAAAAATATTGTGAAACCATCTTTCAACTGTTGTTTACATCCATGTTAAAGGCAGCTAGTCGTCTTCTTCCCTGCATCTTGCTGGGACATTGCTGCTTTTCTTTGCACTTCTTGCCTCTCGTCCAGTGTCAGCTGGCATTAATTGATGATTAGATGGATGATAACTGCTACCAACCATCAGTCAAGTAGTGTGACAGCACAAGCATCGAATCACGAACAAAGCAGAGACCCACTCATCAAAACATCTGTTTCATAGTGCTAAAAGTGGTTCAATCTCCATGAAGTACCCTTTAAAGAAGCTGTTTGTGACACATACAGTAGTCACATGCAGTCATACTCAGACTTGAACTACATATTACTTGTGGAGTAGGGCATTTGCAAAAATTATTCCTTATGCACTAAAAAAATGTCAGTTTTCCCAAAGTTTTCCCCCATTTTGCAGCCTCGGATTATTGGTCAGCTGCTCCATTTGATGGACTTGATTCACAATATATATAATAATTGTCCACCAGGGGGCAATGTTTTTCTTGCTGGCTGCCACAAAGCTCTTTAGGAGGCATGTATGACTTCTGGGGTGATTCCAACGTAAATGGTTGGAAATAACAGACTTTAAAACCCAGTGTTTTGGAGATTATTTTTAACACCTCCTCCCTAAATGGCTTGATTAGGGGACGAGTTCAGAATGTGTGTGCATGATCAGAAACTCTACAAAGCACCCTTAATCTTTACTGCACATTAAACTCGGTTTCTGCGTTATCATTATCAGATAGTAAAACAGACTGGACACTTGTTTCCTAAAGGCTTTATGTGAAACCTATCAAAGACCACGTGGGTTTGCAGGGAGCCTTTAAATATGTCACATTATTTTGCCAGGCTCAGACCCGCTAACAGGGACCATGAGGCCACATTTTATCAAATTACTCTTCACATTGCGGACTAACTACATTTTAGACATATTTTGTTTTCTGCTCTTTAGCAAATCCTGGCCCACAGTGTGACCTAGCCAACGGCTGGAGACATACGGCTCCAACTGCTACAAACTGAAGGCAGACACCAGAAAGAGTTGGTCAGAAGCCAGGCACGACTGTGTGCAGGACGGAGGAGACCTGGTGTCCATTACTTCAGCAGGAGAAGAGCAGTACATCACAGGAACACTGGACCCGTCACAGTTTGACCTCTGGATTGGTCTCTCCACATTGGTGAGAGGACGTTTACTTCCTTTTACTGTGAAATCACTTTACTTTTTGAATATTTTGTACATGAATGTGAAGATTGGCTTTTTTTTCCTCCAGAAATGCACCAAGATTTCATGTCAAGTCGAAGCAGGAAACACTCAGTTCACCTGGTCAGATGCCCAACAATTGCAGTACACAAACTGGGCTGCCAATGAACCTACAGTGTAAGACATCATATCGCACATCTGCCATTTAAACCTGAACATTTACTTGAGCAATCAAGGCTTAAACACGTTTTCCAACAGTGATCCACAGGGCAGCTCGTGTGCTGCAGTAATCAAAGACGCAACAGATGAATTTGGAAAATGGAAAACCCACGTGTGCAGATACAGACGTCCTTACATGTGCAAACGACCACTGAACAGTAAGCTGGATTGTTTTCGCGAATACACAAAGATAATTTTAATCTTAGATTCTTTGTTTTTCCTTCTAACCATGTCCTGCCATTCCTCCAATGCTCCCCTGCAGCTATCTGCCCTCCCGGCTGGCTGAGCTTCGCTGGCAGCTGTTACTGGCTGGTCAGTAATATCGATCTGTTGACCACATGGCATGAGGCCGTCACCAAGTGCTCCGATATGGGGGCCCACCTGCTGATTATAAACAGGTAGGAACGAACAAATTGGGAAACATTTTTTTCTTTTAAAGTGACGCTGAAGAAATGAACAGTTGAATTCACAAGTGGTAAAAGCATCATTACCACCACCCTTTAACGTGGCTAATATTACCTGATGTTAGACCATTTTAACAACATTACTGAGACTTTAGGACTGTGCTGTGTTTTTAACATGTCACAAATAAATTTCCAGTGGTTTTATAACAAAAGTTAAAGTTGCTTTAATTGATTTTTGGTCACTTTGAGCAGCAGAACAAGCTGAAAAACTGACATATTATTGCCTTATGCTGTTTTTCAATAACATTGAATGTCTTCACATGATTCGACTCTACTTGCTTCTGGTACCTCTATTTATTTTTATAATAACCATAATTATTTAATGGGTCATTGATAGTTAATTAAATTTTATTTAATAGTTATATTAGTTTTGTCAACACCAGGTGCAACTTTATCATGGCCATTTAAATAATGTTTATAGATGCACTACACAGTATTTTTATACATCAGTTCCAACTTTACAATAACCAGGTAATATTTATAGACGACACGTTCTCGCTCCCACCTAGTCAAATACAGCAGCTTGATCAGAGGCCCTTTGCTTCAAACTGTGACGCTGTGACGTTAGTTTGGCTCTGCGGTCAATTTAGCAATAATAAATATGTGATGTCTGAGTAGACTTTCAAACTACAGGCACAAAAAAGACTTGGTTAGATCTAGGAAAAGGTTATGTTTTGGGTTAAAACAAGTTCTTTAGGGGTGCCCTGTAGCTCAGTTGGTGGAGCGTACGCCCCATGTCCTCTGCAGCGGCCGCCGGTTTGACTCCAACCTGCAGCTCATTTGCTGCATGTCATCCCCTCCTCTCTCTCTACCCCCCTTCCTGTCATATCTTCAGCTGTCCCTATCAAATAAATGCAAAAGGCCCTCCCCAAAAAAACCTTAACAAAATAAATACAACAAGTACTTTACTTACGTAAGTTCACATATGTAACATATGTGTTTAGTATCCATCCAAATAATCTTTATAGACAGTTTGCAAACTAATTATTAACCATTACCCAAGTGTTAGAAATATCTGGTCCATCTGCCTATCTAATAATCTCCAAAGATTAACAAATCACTTGATAATAATTGACAAATACTTAAGATAATATAAAAAATGTTACTGTTGTTACTCTTAGGTTATTGACATTTCCACTGGTCTCCAATGTTCAGCCAAGGTGACATAGCCTAACTTAAAGGCATTTTAGCAAAGTGAGGTGCTTGTAATAACAGTATAAATCTGACTCTGCCTGTTGTTTTTGTCCCATTTCTCGTGTGCAGTCAAGACGAACAGTTCTACATTAATGGGAACCTCCCAGACTTTCACCAAGTGGACATTCCTGACATTTGGATCGGTTTATCAGGTACTCTGCACACTACATGTTTTGATTCCCACTGAAACAATCACAGAAAGGTCTCTTTACAATACATGTGATTTGCCATTCATTTGATTCGCTCTGTGATGTTACCAGATAAGGACCAGGACGGCGAGTTCAAATGGGTGGATAAATCTGCCGTTACGTTCTCGAACTATGGTCCTGGTTGGCCCAGAAACACTGCAAACCTCTGGGACTGTGGACAGATCTTCACAGGTAGAATCGACACCCTGAACTGACACGTTCGTACCTTTTCAGTCGAGGCTAGCTATCAGATGAGTTTACGCTCTCTTCCAGGAAATTACGATGGCAAATGGGAAACAACAAACTGCTTCAAGAGCCTGGGTTATATTTGTGAGATGACTGGTGGACAGAACCCCAAACCAACCTCAGCTCCTGGTCAGTCTGTTGGACTTCAGTTTCCCTCTTTACATGTTTCACAGACATGAATAATTGTGTAATAACTGTGTCATTATTTTGCTTCAGATTCCCACTGTGACGCTGGGTATTTGTTGTACGGGGACTTCTGCTACCAGTTTGAGACCGAGGAGGTGAAAAACTGGCACGACGCGGAGGCTCACTGTAAAAAAGAGCAGGCTCACCTGGCCAGCTTCCACTCAGAGGAAGAACTGAGTTTCCTAACTGGTGAGCAGCTAAGAAAGCTCTCTAGTTCATCCAACTGTCGTCAAATAATCAAGCCAGGGATTATGTGGACGTAAATATGTATTTTTTTAAATTTAAGTTAACGTGATGTTGTTTTTTATCTGCAGCTCACATGCCAGCAGAAGCCTGGGTGGGACTGAATGATATCGATAATGAAAACCAGTTTGTTTACACAGATGGAACTCCTGCAGTAAGTAATGAAGCTGTGAACATACTCTGTGATGCATAAAACAATCTCAGTCTCACACCCAGAAAAGTTAATAATCATCTTAATCACCCCCAATCCCTGTAAAACTCTGGGGACTAAGGAGCTTTATTCACTGATCTCACTGGGTGACCTGTGTTCCAGGTTTTATTCTGAACAGGTTGGGTGCAAATTTTAAAACATGGCATGAGGGAGGTCTGGATATTTATTTGGATCTTCTTTAAGAAATCCTCACTTCAAAGTTTCCAGGAATTGAGGGAGAAATATAGCTTTAACAGTCAGGATTTCTTTAGATTGTTACAATTAAAACACCACATTGATAAAATATTTAATTAGGGATGTCAGAATTTCAGTTTTAAATAGAAAATTGATTAAATAATAAAAACCAAAGCCAGAATCAGCGATTCTACCAGTATTTTTTTTTCTCTCTCCAACTTGTGGTTTCTGGCATGTGTCTGAAGTAAAAAACAAAACTTCAAAGATGACACAGCGTAGCTTACCACTGTTATTAAATTTGATGCAATAGAGACTTTTTGAAGTAGAATTTAAAAATGTAAATGACAGTTGTCATCATCGCATAAAGCATACGATCTCTTGATCTTCACAAATTTCATACTCTGTAGTCTAACAATAGCATAATTCATTGTGAAGCGTGAAATTTGGAGAATCGTGACACCCCTAAATTTAATAAAGAGGAAATATCAAGATCCATACCTGATATATTAAGAGTTTGAGACCCAGGGATGCTCTAAGATTCACAGCTGCAGGTCTGGTACTTGGGTACACATTTTTTTGGCTTTTCTAAAGCATACATGTTTAGAATAAAACTGACCACCAGTAAAAAAGCCATAATAAAATGGTTAGATCCAGGAATACCCTCATTAGCAGATTGGTTTAATGTGATGTATGACATTTCTTTAATGGAAAAATTACATTTGCTTTGAGACTGTTTTTGTCTCTGGATCTCAGGACTTCCTCCCGTGGGGGCCCAACCAGCCAGACAACTGGCAGAACAACGAGGACTGTGTTCACCTCAGAGGGATGAACCATCACGAACCCGGAAAACTTAACGATGATTTCTGCACCGCCACGAAGGAATTTATCTGCAAAAAAGGTCTGATACGCTGTATTGTTCATTCATGTTTCTCTTGTGTGTTGTTTTCATTCTGTATTTTGTAGTTACTCTTCGTCTTGTCTCTCCTCAGCTAAGGGACAAGGACCTCCTCCCCAGCCTCCAACATCTGGACCAGGTTGACTTCAAGATCATTTCTCTTCAAGCATGATCTGATAATGTGTGTGTGTTTGTCTGGATGTGTGTGTATGTGAACTGTTTTGTTTCGTGTTTGCTGCAGGATGGAATCAGAAATGTGGCGCTTGGATGTCCGACCCCTTCAACGACTTCTGCTACCTGTTTAACTACCTGTCGATGAGGACGTGGGCGGAGGCTCGAGCCGACTGCGTCAACCAGGGAGGAGACCTCATCAGTATCACTGAGCCCTTCGAACAGGCCTTCATACAGGGTGCGACTTTTACTTTTTTTACTCCTATGTCCTGATTTTATTTATTTCTGTTATTGTCCATTACTTATTCGTTTCAGAGAGTTTTTGGGTTTGTCACAATTTTTTTTGTTTGTTTTGTGATTGCATGAGTATATAAACAGCTGGATGCATAACAGTTCAGTTAGGTATGCCACATAAGCATGTGATAAATGATTAAAAGTTGAAATATTTTGGGAAAAAAGTTAGAATGTCATGAAAAATTCTTTATATTGTATTATATCTCAAGAATAAAGTTGTAATATCCTGATATTTTTAAATATTCAAGCAGCCTGTCAGCTTTTACATGAAGTAATAGGGTTTACTAATAAAACCATTATTTTCATACATATTACTTTTTTCTTGACATCTTTCTCGTAAATTATCAACTCTATTTTTTTAGATGTTACTTTTTTTTCTCAATTAATTTTCAAAATATCTGCTTGTTTTTTTTCTTACCATGGCTGTAATAATCTGTCATACGCTGACTACCTCCTTGCAATATGCTGAATTCCATATACTAGCAAGACACCAATGTAAAATGTATTTACTTTTAATTTTATATTATTTTTTAAGCACTAGGTGTACAAATTTTGTGCGAAAATAGTAGAAACAGTAGAAAAGTGACACAGTTCTAATGAAAGAATGGCCTGGGTGGAGGTGCTGTGTGCTTTGGTATCTGCCAAATTTTTTCATGCCACCACTGAAGGCATCAAAGGAGATTTTTCTGCACCTACTGTCTTTAAAGAATAACTGAACAGTGCCATTATCAAATAGTTTGAAAATTACAAGCTTTGTTTATAGTGTCGGCATTTAAATTCTAAATCAACATTTGAATGCAGCCCAGGGCTTGTTTTTTGCTTTTTGCATATCTGTTAATTCTGTTTAAACTTGTTATTTCTGTACAGTTACAGATAAAGATTAGGCTACTTTATGACATGTCAAACACAAACATAACAGAGATATGGAAATGAAAAAACCATGCTGAGAATTCTCTACCAGCGTTTGCTGTCAGTTATGGGCACTGTAGTTTCTCTATTGAGAAACTCTTGTAGTTGATGGATGACCACAAGAACAAGTAGAAAAGTAATATTTCCACCTATGCTATGCATAGTTTTAGTGGTGTTTACTACTACATGTTTGTTAAGATATTAGCAAAGTGTTAAAAATTGTCAAGGTAATGTTGTCATAGAAACAACACCCACATGCAGTATTTTTTTCTTTCCCCACACAAGCACCCTGTTCTAGCGCCCTGTGATCACATTTCTGACGGAGAAAATTGTATTATGGATGATATGGATGAATCAGTTTATTAAAATTGAGGATTTTGTTCAAGGATTTTTTATTATTTATTTTATTTTTTGGTGATGACGTTAAAAAATAAGACAACAGACATTTGAAAACCTCAGTACAGCGCTGCTTAACATCCACTGAAAATCTTGTTTTCGCTGACCTCCAGTGGTTTAACGTCTCACTTTGCTGCAGTGATGTCACAGTGTACTCCAGGACACTGTGACATCACTGCTCGGTGTGGTTAAAGGTGCAACAAAGCACACTTCTGACATTTCTGCATTTCAGCCTGGTCTTCTATTACTCTTCAAGATATAAAGTCTAAAATGTTGTATATTTTATTCCATATAAAGATGTGAATTTGTTCCCACATGCTCTCTGTTTTTTGTTGTTCCTAGATCTAATTAATAAACATGCGTAATTTGTTGTTTCCTCTCAGGTGTGATCCAGCAGAGTCCCACAGGGATCTCTCTGTGGATGGGTGGTCATGACTCCATCACTGAAGGCGGCTGGGAGTGGACGGACGGCTCTCCTTTTAGATACATCCGCTGGAATGCAGGTTAATTTAGAGCCAGAAATATATTGTACATTATTTCTGTGAGACTGCATATAAGGATTATTGTAACAACTGGACTGAACCTTTCTTGGCCTCATCTTTCTTTACAGGTAACCCGGACAACTTTTACGGTGAAGACTGCCTGACTATACTTATTAACAACGGCTACTGGAACGACGACAAATGCGAGCACAAAAGAGGATACATCTGCAAGCGCAGGGGTGAGATATGTTGCTTTAATTGTTGTTGTTGACAAACAGAAGAGTGTGGACACATGTTAGTAACACTATACTCATGATTTCTCTTTCAGGAAACACACCTGAGCCTCCTCCACCTCATGATGGTAATGATGCCTCATCATTTGACATGACTTCCTGCATAGAAACTTCTTGAAAACAACAAACAATAATAGATAAATAAATAAATATCAACAAATGAAACAATTAAGCTATTAAGCCTGATTTAATCTGTAATGTTTAGTCAGGCAAATATTTGACGTGCGGTTCTTCCTGCTGCAGGTTTCATGATGGCACTGGTGTGCCAGGGCTCCATCCGCTGTCCTTCACTGTCCAGAGGAAAGTGTCATCAACATCCAGTCGGCTTTCTACGGACGAAAGAGCGATGACATCTGTCCACACCTGGACGGATCAGGAGGAGGTGCTGCACAGCAGTCACTCAAAAAAACACATAAAAAATTAAGATAGATAAATGACTGTATTTCTCTGCATTTGATAATTAAAATGCCTCTTCTGTTGACTGATTGTTATTGCAACTTATATCAAATTAGAGACTTACTTGACTAAAATTGATTAAAGACTTGGCTCGGCTTGACTTTGACTTGAGACAGAGAGATTTTATAAGCAGACCAGCTGAGGCTGAAGCATCATGGTGGGTGCTAGTCCAGAAATATTAAAATTTAATCAATTGCTGCAAAATGTCAAATATCAGTAGAATTTATAAGGTGTAAGCAGTTGAAAATAAAGCTCAACCTTTCATGACTACTGTCTTTTTAGGGCTGCAACCAATGATTAATGATGACTCAATTAGTGATTTGGTTTATAAAATGTCAGAAAATGGTGAAAAATGTTGATCATTGTTTCCTAAAGCCCAAGATGATGTCCGCAAATGTCTTGTTTTGTCCACAACCCAAAGATATTCAGTTTACTGTCAGAGAGGAATCAAAGAATCAAAAAAATATTCACATTTGAGAAGAGAATTTAACTTTTTTCCTTCAAAAATTTCCTCAGACTGATTAATTTATTATCAATAATTATGAATTAATTGTACTACTCATTTTAGTGAATTTTATTGTGGAACTGATCATAAGTGATTTTAATGGACGTGGACTTTGACTTGACTTCTGATTCTGACCACAGAGACTTGAAGGTTGAGACTTGAGACTTGCTTGTGACTTGCACATGCATGACTTACTTCCACCTCTGGTAAATATTAACCAAATTATCACCACTGTTCTGCAGGGAGCTGCACAGTGGATGGTATCCTTCCCTACTACAGAAAGGCGTGTGACAACCGTCCCTTCTGCTTTGTGTATGCCCACACGGAGGTGGACCCCTGTCCCGATGTGTCCAAATATCTCAAGATCATCTACAGCTGTGAACAAAAAGGTGAGCTCCTCTTCATCATGTTATTTGATTCCTTTAGTATTTTAAAATACAACTCACCTGAATTGGTTCAATCATAGCTTAAAGTTTTGTTGGCTGCTCGCAGTGTGTCTGCACGGCCTCGGTGTGGAGGACAGGAACATCCCAGACTCTCAGCTCTCTGCTTCCTCCTCCATCGGTGCCTTCACTCCCAGCAAAGCCCGTTTGAATGGAGATTCCTGCTGGATGCCTTCAGGAAGCGGTACGCACCAACCACAGCGGTCACACATGGAAAATAAGATAAGAATAGATGTATAAAGGTATAAAAATATCAATAAACACATATTCAAAAAATCCAAACTATACATAATGTAAAAAATATAAACAAAGTCAATGATAAGGATCATAACTCAAGTTGCCTCCAGGTGAGTGTCACACCAGTAAAGTGGACAGCAAAATAAAATTAAGCATCAAATTTAAAAAAAAGTAATAAATAAGTCAAATAAACGAGCAAATAAAACAACAAGATCAATAAAAACAAGAAACAGAATTTACACCATTGCACATAGGGAATATTAACATTGCACAGTTGAAATGATGATACACCAAAGTGAAATAGGTTAAATACTTAAATAAATAATATTTTATCATATCGACGGTTAAAGGTGAAGACAGAGATTTGATGTTGAATCCTCACGTTGATCTCATTATATATTTAATGTTTCCTCCCCCAGTGACCTCAAGCTGGATACAGGTAAATCTGGGCCAGACCAGAAAAGTCACAGGAGTAGTCATCCAGGGTTGTCCCCAAAACGACCACTGGGTCACCAAATTTAAGCTCCAGCACAGTATGGACGGAAGATCTTGGACTAACTACATTGTCGACGGGGAGGTGAGTGTGCAGAGACGACCTTCCTGCTTTAAAACTGTGAAATGAAGAACTGGTTGTAAATTCTGAATTTTTCTTGATTTCCAGTTTTTGCCAGGCTCGACAGACAGAAACACTCCTGATACTCAGCTGCTGGGGACGCCTGTGTCAGCTCAGTACGTCCGCATCCTCCCACTGGAGTTCGACGGTCAGGCAGGCCTTCGCTTCGACGTCTTAGGATGCACACCAGACTGTAAGAATACCACTTTACCAGCGTTAGAAATCTGCCATGGTGCTGTTCTCTACTTTTACAAACGCTGATGGTCAACTTTGACAAATTTTGTTTCAACAGATGCAATCACCTGCGCCAATAAGCCAAACTTCAACTTTGCCAATGATCGAATGACGTGAGTGAAACCTGAAATAATATTTTTACTGCATATTAATGCCAAGTTGATCACTAAACTTAAAAGTTTCTTATAAAGAGCTGGAACACTTTTTAGCTCAGCTTACAAATAAAAGTTAGGTGAACTTAGGCTGACTAATTAGTTAAAAGTGTTATTTGAGTTGAGTTAATGGAACTTGAGCAAAGGCATTAAGTAAGCTTAAGATATTGAAGTTAAACCAACGACTTTTCAGTCACACTGATGAAAATCACAAACATTTGATTTCCTTTGACATTTTCTTTAGTTTGAAGAGTCAGTTCTTCATCTCACGCAAATAACTAACAGCTGAAGCTGCTCCTGTTGGAGTTGCTTTGTTCCAACAAAGACACCATGTGAAACAATGTGTGACTGCTACACACTAAGCAAGTTTTCATCATATATGTTTTCTGCAAACTATAAAAAATAAGGGTCTCAGGGAAGTTTTAACTCACACAGTGCATGCTGGGAAGTCTTCTAATATGCCGCACTCTGAAAATAAGCATTGCTTTGACTTATTTTTGCTAAAATGTGTGTACAAGAAACTAATAAGTTGGTAAAAACAGAAAATTTCTGCAGTTTTATTTTAGGAAAGTGAAATATTTTTGTGTTCAGCATAACACTGCAAGTCTTGTTGTAATAATGTTTTTGTTATGTAAAATGAAATTATTTGTTTTATTGAACAATAAATTGACTACATGTCATGTGGACATGAAAACATTCATTCAGCTATCCAAATATAAACCAAGTGCACAATGTATGTGTTGTTAATTGGTCTTGAAGTAATATTTGCTTCATAAGTTTTAATAAATTTAACTCAAAATCAAAACTTTTTGACTTAACTTAAAAAATGTGTCAATATCACAAGAAGTGGGTGTTTGTGTCAAGTGAACATAAAGTTTTTGTGTCATTTTGACACTTCTGAACCTCTTTGTTTGACTACACTAAAACTTTGTTTCATGGATAAATTGGGGTTTGTAGTTTATGTACCACCTGTTTTCTGTTAAATATCTATTCATCGCACACTGATGCATTTGATTCTCATGTGTCTTTCAGTGTCCACTGTCCAGCAGGCTGTGCCAGGGAAAATTACATCGTGTACGGCACTACAGAATATCGTGGGGTATGTCAACGTAATGTCTCATCCGTATCACAACGTCTATACAGCATTAAAGGAAAGATTTAAAATAAAAATTCTATATAAATATCTCATTGCTGTTTCTCCTCTGACAGGACTCAAACATCTGTGCGGCAGCGATCCATGCTGGAGTGATCCTGAATGAACTCGGAGGAGACTGCACATTGTTGAAAACTGAGGGGAAGGACTTCTACGCCGGCTCCACCAGGAATGGCATCACCTCAAGACAGTAAGAAGCCGAGTTTCAAACTAAATCCTTTTTTTCTTGTGTAGTGCAACAGTCTCGGCAGGCTAATTTAATAGCAAATGTGTTTTTCTACAGATATGATGGAAACTATGCCTGTGTCTTACACTTTTGCAGATGGCGGTGAGTTTTTTATAATTCCTTAAATTAATTTCTTTCCCCTGAGCAGACACTATTTTTTAAATAAAAAGTTGAGCTCTTTGTGCATTTTTCCCTTATTATAATAATTCCATCTCTCCTCCAGAGCTGAGGTGTGCAGGGCCTGACTGGTACGAGTTTGGAGAGTTCTGCTACAAACCATTTGGAGACAAGAAGACGTGGCATGATGCTCAGGCCGCCTGCAGGAGCGTGGGGCCGAACTCGTATCAATCCGCTCAATGACAGAGCAGAGCTGGCTGGAAAGTTACCTGTACATGGGTAAGGATCTAGAAAAACTGGAGCCAGTTTAATGATAAAGAAAGTCAGAAAGCAGAAAGAAGGTAAAAGGTTTAAAATCAACTCTTGTTCACTCCCACAGAAAACATTTATAGGAACTGATTCAGTTTTGACACAGAGTGTGGGTTTAATGTTAAACATTTCTAATGTACGATGGTGTATTAGGGCCGTTGTATGTATTAAAAAAAAAAACAAATATGCCAGGGAAGGGAGTAATATTTTGTGAAAAAAAATTAATTTCCAAGATTTAAGTGGTAAATCTATGAAAAACAAAAAAACTAACAACTTTCTTATGAAATTACCTCTTAATCTCAACAAATATCAGTGTTTTTTCTCATAAATTTACTACTTTAATCTTAACAAATATCAAAGAATATCAGAGTTTTTTCTAGTAAATTTGTGAGGGTTTTTTTTTTTTTTTTTTGTCTCTGAACCACTTAAGCTCCAGGAATACCTGAGAATTTTTTTCTTATAAATTTGTGAGTATTTTCGTGTAAATTTGAGGTTTATTCTCAAAGAATATTCAAGTTTTTTTCTCATAAATTTGCAAGACTAAATTTGCTCTTGTAAATTTACCTCTTTAATCTCAAAGAATATCTGAGTTTTTGTTCTTGTTAACTTGTGAGTTTGTGGTTGTTTTTCTTGTAAATTTACCAGTTTAATCTCGGACGTTACTGCACCCAGTTCTGTTTCTGTTTTTGTTTTTGTTTTGTTTTTTTAACCTACAATGCCCCTATTATACCCTTGTACTACTAATGGCATATATGAATTAAATACATGTTTTTTTGTCCTTTGCAGCCACCAGTGACGTGTGGACTGGTCTGAATGACCTGTCTGTGTCCGGTATGTTCATCTGGTCTGATGAACACATTGTGACCTTCACTTACTGGGCTCCAGGGGAACCGAACAACCACCAAGGCTTCAATGAAGACTGTGTTGAGATGTTACACCAGGTGAGAGAGATGGAAAAACAAACATTTCATGCCCTGCTATGCTGTATACACCCTGCATGGACAAATCCAAACTGCCCATATTATTCATTCTCTGAAGTGAATATTTTGACGTTAATGTCTTCTCTGCTCCAGACTGGCCGATGGAACGACGTGGCCTGTACAGAACTCAATACCTACATTTGCAAAATGCCCAAAGATCATTACCCAGCACCCCCTGTTGGACCCACCGTGTACGGATGCCCTCAGGTAGGACGGACTCTCACCAAACATTTTATTTTTCTGTCTTTTTTATTGTAGTTATGATGCCTGTTCAAAGAGAGCTATGCTGTGAAATGAGATACTCGCCGTCATATCCTCACCTCTGTAATATGTGTGTCAGGACTGGGATGCATATGGCTACGCCTGCTACTGGATGGAGGAGACCCCAGGAGCTGGTCGGATGCTAAAGAATTCTGTGAAGGGCAGAACAGCTTCTTGGTGCACATCGGAGACATGTGAGTCAGAAAAAGTTATTCAAATAGAAGAAATGTCAAAATGAAGAAGCCTGTAATAGAGCTGATAAATTCCAACTATAGATTTTAGATCCTGATCCTTCAGATTTTGGAGTTCACACTGTATGTTGTGTCTCTGTCCCGGTCTTTAGTGTTTCCTGTAACACATCCACCTCACGCAATCCAAACATTTCCAAGAACTTATAGTTGGGTACAATTAAATCAATTCATTGATTTATTTGAGGGAGTTGACTGTATAAAAGCTGTATGAAGGCTGAGATTTTCATCATTGTATATCAGTCAGGTTGGCCCGAGTTTGTGATTCACTCGCCTGTTTGTGTTTCACTGCAGATATGAGCAGGCACATTTCACGGTGGACCTGTCAGGGAAGACTGGTTTCTGGTGGATCGGCCTGCGTGCTCGAGGAGTAGCAGGCGGAGGAGTCGACTACATCTGGGACAACGGCTTACCTCTCACCTTCACTCACTGGGACAAAGACCAGCCAGGTGCAGACCACTGACTGTAAAATACAGCATAAGTTAGGCCTGTTCAATTACTTGATTTTAGAAGAGCCAGATTTGGAAAAACGTTAAGTGCCAAGTGTCCGGATGTTTACATTTCCTGTGTCTGACTTGTATAGTTTGGAAGTTAAATGTGTAAGACAATGCACCTTTTTATTTTTTCTCCATTCTATTAGTTTTCACATTGTGTTTTAATAAACACAGGATGATATCAGCTCGATGGGATGATATTTAGACTCTGAAAAACCCCAAATGTCCTTTTTTTCTCTCTAGATAGCGGGGATGGCACTTGTGTGGCGATGACATCGGGTCAGATCGGTGGCTTCTGGGATGACAAGCAATGCTCAGAGAAATTCGCATTCATCTGTGAGAAACCCAGGCCCGACATCACCCCACCCACCAAAGCCCCGACTCCTCCTCCCGCAGAGGGCTGTGCTGACGGCTGGACCGCCCAGCCTCACTTCAGACATTGTTACAGGGTATGTTAGTCAGCCAATTAAAGGAGAAATCTGCCATATATTTACTGTACTAAATGATAAAATGACCATGATATCTAATCAAAGATTAAGGAAACATGCTAAATTGAAATACTGGGTTTGACAACAACACTACAACCAGCATGAAATTTGCACTTTTTATTGACAGCCAATTGACAGTTATAAACTGTCAAACAAACTGCTTTAACCATAGGTCTTATATTAAACAGGGCTTCAACCAATTTAATACACCGTCTATGGCTCCAACTTGATGCAGTACTCATTTTTGAACACTAGAGTTGAAACATTTTGCTCCTTTAAACAGCTAAAACCGTGATCCTCTACAGGGGCTGTGAGATCAGTTTTCCTGTGCTCATTTATTGGCTGATTTGTTGCAGCTCTTCCACAACGTGGACTGGTCCCTGAAGAAGAGCTGGGGAGCAGCAAACGAGGACTGCATCGCCAGAGGAGCTAATCTGGTCAGCATCCACAACCAGGTGGAGGAGGAGTTCTTGGCTCTGTACAGCAAAGGCAGCAGCAAGTGGATTGGCCTCAAGCACAACCCGACAGAGGGAGGTGAGTAGAGTCTGCGTTTTTAAGAGTGGACCCTGGTGGAGGCTACAGCTAAAGACCGTTCCCATCACGCAGGCTATTCTTGGAGCGACGGCACTCCGCTGTCCCACACCAACTGGGGTCCCGATGAGCCCAACAACCACGAGGGCCGCGAGGACTGCGTGGAGATGGTGAGCAGCACCAACGGGACCTACTCCTGGTGGAACGACCTCAACTGTGACGCTCACCAGGACTGGATATGCATGATTGCTAAAGGAAAGACCCCCATCCTGCCTCCAGTGCCTCCATCTCCTGTCCCAGGTAACCCGTCCCCACAATGCACCTGTCCTACCTGCATGAACACACATGCTTTTGTTTTCCAAGTACTAGAGCAGTTTGAATGTTAATGTGGAACTGAGATTTCTGCAGGCGACGGTGACACTTTACCTTTTATCCCATTTAATTTCAGTTGGTCTGTCATGTCAAATAAAGGCTGCTAAATTAATATTGTATGGCAAAAATAAATAAATTCTCATCAAGAAAAATGCACCACAGGTAAAAAGGAAAGAATAGAACAGTTTCCCACTCAAATAGTGGTGCTGTTATTTACTGTAATGTTTTTCTTGCTTGCTTAAGCAAAAATATTACAAATGACAGTGAAAAAATAAGCCATAGTACACTTTGATACTTGATGTCACAGTTTGATGCTTATAAACGGGATTTCAGATGAGATCAGGTGCACTAAATGCATAAAAGAGGTACTTCAAAATGTGCAATTATAGTCTACTAGAAACACTTTGACAGCCTAAATGAAAGCCAGCAATGATGTTGCAATGAAAAGTTGATCTAAGAGTCCAAGTCCATGTTTGTGATGTCCAGAAATTAAAATAATAAAAAAGATTTTATGAGGAATGATGTGCAGCCCTCCCTCCCTCCCCATACAGTAACTAATTACCTGTTTAAAAATATAGTCAGTAATCCAAGTATCAATATTAAAGTAATGTAGCTTGATTACTTTCTGTTACTTTTGGATTACCTCAACATAGAATATGGTGAAATTTTTCAGCCTCATAGTGTTTGTGGGGCTTTTTTATCGATTAGTTGTTTGGTCCATAAAATGTCAGAAAATGGTGAAAAATGTTGATCAGAGTCCAAGATGACGTCCTGTCTTGTTTTGGCCACAACCCAAAGATTTTTTCAGTTTTATTCAGAGAATAGTCACATTTAAGAAGCTGGAATCAGAGAATTTTAATTTTTTTTAATTAAAAAAAGACTCAAAAAGATGAATCGATTATCAGAATAGATGCAGATTAATTCAATAGTCAAGTAATAATAGATTAATCATTGCAGCTCTAAGTGTTTTATGATAGTTACTGGGTTTATTAGTTTGTCCAGCTGATCCTTCCTTTGTTACTTTGTTCAAAACACTTGGACAGTTAATGGAAAAACACTATGCAGACTTGGCTTTTTGTGAGTCATCCTACAAGGAATCCCTGTCCAAAGAGCCGATCACATCATCTCCAAGTTTGTCTTCTCCTGTTTCAACCCTCAGCTCCTGAATGTGGCACCAACCCCGGCTGGAGGAAGAACAACGACATCTGTTATTACTACAATGACACCGACATCGTGGACTTCCACACAGCGATGTCACGCTGCTACCATGAGAAGGCCTCGCTCGTCTCCATCCTCAACAAAGACGAACAGGCATACGTTAACAGCATGGTAAGTCTCTTTTATTTTACTTCTTTAGAGTGGAAGATGGTATACTATGTTATGCTAAAATAAGTTTGTGTCGCGTTATCCTGCCCTTCTTTCAGGTGGGGACAGGCGATGTTGCTGCAGCTTGGATTGGAATGAGGATGTTCGGCATCGCAAGTGGACAATATCAGTACGTGTGTTTCTAAGAAGTGAATTTAAAGGGAAAATTTCCCCCAAATTAGATTCTGTGTTATTTTTCAGATATTGTAAAGCTTTTTTGTTAAATTGACAGGTGGTTTCTTAAAGGGATAGTTCACCCAAAAATGAAAATTCTGTCATTATCTGCTCACCCTCATGTCAATTGAAAGTCCAGTTTAGTTTTCAGTCCACAGAACTTTGCTGGAGTTTTACAGGGAAACAGTGTTGAAGAATCTCACGAACAATGTGAGAGAACGGTGACCAGTTTTCAAACGAAAAAGACGACCAAAAAACTTAGTGTGATCCAAGCCCCAACATGCCAAGTTATGCCAGATGAGCAGTTTTGGGTTTTTTTTTTGTTTGAAAACTGGTCATTGTTCACTTCAGTTTGCAATGCTGATTTCCTGTGAAACTCCAGCAGTGTTTTGTGGACTAAAAAAACTAAACCCGACCTTCAGTGGACACGAAGCTGAGTAGATATTGACTGGATTTGCATTTTTTGGTGAACGATCCCTTTAATCTGAGTGACTAGGACAGCACTCACAATGAATTTAGTGGAATATGAAGGCATAAAAGGTTTTTGTGATTTGATATTAGTAATTTTTTCAATATCAGTGGAAACCTCCACTGATTTGTAGCTGAGAAACTCTGTAGGTGTTGATTTTACTGTTCAAATCATGTAAATTCTGCTCCGGAGAGGATTTTCTCTTTACGATGTTCACGCAAAAGTTCACTGCTAAGGTTTCTCTGTTTTACCTGCACAGCTGGGTGGACTTCTCCCCTGTGACGTACACACACTGGGGTCCAGGTGAGCCCAACAACGCCAACGGGGAGGAACAGTGTGTTCAGATGAACAGACATCAAGGTATTCAAATTCCTCTCATCTCACAGTTAAGGTCATGTTAGTTCATTGTGAATATTTATTGAACTGACTCCGCGGTGGTGAATATTCACTGTGAACTCTGGCTCGTTAAGGTGGATGGAACGATGCCAACTGTGGTCGGGTTGCTGGTTATGTCTGTAAAAAGTTCCCCGGAGGTCACATCACACCTCCTCCACCCACCCAGCCCTGGGAGGGCAACTGCCCTGCAGGTAACACACACACACACACACACTTTTTAAAATATAACTATCAAATATCCTGATACGTGTTCTTTATTTATTATATTTATTAAAACATGTAGATAGATGACCTCTTTCTTCATTAGGAAGAACACAGACAAAATAGTTTAGTTCAACTTAATCTCACACACAACGTCCTGCTGCTGGAAATACTCACAAGAGCAACAAATTTGTATTAATCCACAGCTGAAAATAGTCCCCAATAAACTACTTTGTTTGAGTCACGTTTGCTAAAAACTACAACAGCCAGCTGTTTGAGGACATTACTGAGACATTTTTTCAAAAATGGAAATATATATTAATGAGCTGTTTCCAAAGATTTAGATCTTCAATAGAAATTAATGGATTTGGGGCTGACAGCCACAGACAGGCTGGAGAAGATACATTCTTAGCTTTGGTCTTTTTATGGGATTTATTGACAATAAGAAAAGTATAGAATGTCTCATGCTTTATGCTTTAAAATATCATCTAAAATACAAATCAACAGGAAAAATGTGCTACTTTCAGCGTTAAAACGTGTAAACTGAAAATGAAATAAATAAATCATGTTTCACACTGTTCTTAATATTATGTGCAGCTAATAGAGTATCAAGGGATGGATAATACGACAATATATATTCTGAGATAATAAAATTCCTATTTAATCAGAGCTTTTTCTATAGTTTACAACATAGTAGCTATAACTTTAATATCTCTGAGTGTATTACACCTTTTTGGCCAATGTTATAATTTAATTAGGTTAGATTTTTGTTTCAAACTTGTAAAAAAATATAAGGAAAAAACATAAACAAATCAAGCATGACCAATAAATGATTAAGGTTTGAAAATGTACAGCAAGAGGAGAATATTTGTCAAGTCTGACCTTTTATTTATTATATTATTATTGCATATGTGATCAAGCTGTAAGTGATTATAATATGATGTAACCTGTTTACCTTCCTTTCCTGCAGGTTGGCTGCGTTTCAAGGATAAGTGCTTCCTGTTCAAAGGGAAGAAAGACGACATCAAAGCCAACTGGTCTTCTGCTCGGAGTTGGTGCAAAGATCAAGGAGGAGAGCTGGCAGTTATTGATGACCAGTATGAGAACGGTGAGCTAAATCTGTGAGAATTTAAACAGACCAGAGGCTCCAGGTCAAAGAGACTGCTCTCTTTATATTTTGATCCGCTCTCCTCTCCTCCAGACTTTGTGTCTAGTTACCTGAGGGACCTGGAGCTCCCCGCGTGGATCGGCCTGTCAGATCTGTTGGCAGAGAACCAGTACGCCTGGAGCGACGGGGTCAGCCCTGTGCTTACACCAACTGGAATGACAAGGAGCCCAACAACGCAGGGGGAGCGGTGAGGAGACTTCAGAGTTAAAGCAGGCAGCACTAAAACCTTCACACTGTGCTTAAATAGCTCACGTTTATATGTGAGATCACTTGAAGTAGGGCTACAACTAACGATTATTTAGAAAAAAAGGTTCCAGTATTTATTCTTCAACAAATATGTGAGAAATTAAAACTAATTTTGCATTTATTCAATCCAGGAAAATGTAGGAAAAGCTCAATTTGGGGAAAAGATACTGAACCACTTTTTATCACTCCAGAATCGTATGCATACATGAAGGGACTGATATTTAAGATATGGAAAACAAACTTTATATTTTGTGACATTTATACTAAAACTACTAAAAAAACAAAGACACAACAATAAACACTAAACAAATACAGTGATGAACAAATGGATGATTAAATGAAGATCAATATGTAAAAGATGAAAAATGGAGACAAAGTCAATAAGTATCTTTGCAACACCATTCAGCAGTGGAAAGGTTCCTCCAAGCATGGCTGAAATATTACCTAATATCTCTAAATTAGGCTAATAGTAATCTGAGCATCAACCCTGATAACACAAGAAAAGGGCATCTGTTCCTTGATGAGTCCTGCTGGCCTGTTGTTTGGCCCAGACTCAGTAACAGTTAAGTTGGAGAGAAAGTCCTTTATGTGGCAGATTCAGAAATTGTTCATTACCATCAATCATATAATTCTTTTCTTTATCAATAAATCTGCCAGTTGTTTTTGTGATTAATCGTTTAGTCTATAAAATGTCAAAAAATGTTGAAAAGGCTCATGCAAAAGAAAATTAGGCTTTTTTTTTTTTTTTTTGCAATTAAGAAACTGTAACCAGCTATTTTTTTCCTTGAAAAATTACTAACACGATTAATCGATTATAAAAATAGTTGGCTGTTGACTGTTTATGAGTCCTGCCCCTCTGCTCTGCGCTCCAGAAACAGGTTGGCTCTCAGTAGAACCTGATCTACTTAGATATGCAGTGAGCTAGGCTGTCGATGTTGAAAAGAAAACCACATTTGGAAAAAATGTTAAAAGACGTTTTGGGGCAAACCTGTAAAGGTAACATTTACTCACATCTTATGTTAGCTAATGTTAGCAAAATGCTGGCTAACTAGCTGGATATGAATTTGTAGATTTACACATAATGGACTCATTTCTATTCGCAGACTGAAATAAATTCTAAATTCTAGTGATGACTGATGTGGACTAGCTAGCTAGTTAGCAAGCATTTTGCTAACCTTAGCTATCAAATGTAACTAGCTGGCAAACAATTGATGTGTATTATCAAGCCGTTTAGTTAGCGTTATGATACAGAGCAAAAGGACTTAGGAAGGAAGGGTCAATTAATTTTCTTTCGATAGATTAATCAACTAATTGTTGCAGCTCTAACTTTCTTGTTGTTCTCAACAGGAACACTGTGTAGCGATGGCTCACAACCACCTGGTGAGCGGCAGGTGGAACGATGACGCCTGTCATAAGAATCACAGCTTTGTCTGTTTCAGGAAGAAATGTCAGTAAATGCTCCAGTTTTTGTTCTTTCTGCTCAAATAATATTAATTTCAAATAAACAGCAGCTGAATCCCTGTTCAGGCCTCACTTAAAAAGACATTTTCACTATCTGCTTCAAATCAGCGAGCAGCATCGACCCTCCGCCCCCAACTCCGAGCCCCTGCCCGACTGGCTAATCTCCTGGTACCTGAACTGCTACAAGATGGTGGAGGAGCCAGCGACCTGGGACAAGGCTCAGGCAGCCTGCGAGCTGGAGGGAGGTCACCTGACCAGCATCGACATGAGCTACGAACAGGCCTTCGTCGCCGGAGTGGTGCTGCAGGGCAAAGATGACGCCTGGATCGGACTCAGGCGGCAGGTGCTGTCGGGGGGGGGGGCACACATTAGATAATCATTAGCTAATTAGCCTTTTCTGATAATGAGCCTTTCTTTAAAAGAGTGCACTAAGTAGAGTGCATATCTCTGCCAGGCAACAGATGGTGAAGCACCTACTGCAATGCCACCACAACTGCCAGAAGCAACCAGCAGAGATTTGCAGTTTTTACTTAAGTGTTTTTGCAAAGTATAGTCTCAGTTTTCTTTAACATGCTTTAACAGTGAAATGGTGATTTGTGTCCCCTAGGACACTCAGTTCAAAGTCCAGACTTCTCAATTTAAACATGTTAGAACATTTTATTTATTGAGAAGATTACACGCAACCAGGTGACTTTACAACAGTATAATAGATATAGAAATCTATATTTTTTGGAGAAACTCACAAGAGCTAAAATCGTGAATAATTTACGCTTGGAGTTTGCATGTGCCAGTGGAAGCTGTGGCTGTTCAGAAGATTAATTAATTTGGCATAGAGTTGATTAGATTGCCAATAATCTCCAGTAAGTGAATTTAATTCCAACAAGCAATCACTGTCATGTTCAAATAGCTTCTATGGGGACTAACAACCTCACACATGAATACAGTTGGGCTCACAACTCAACACATTTATACTGTATGCATAAATGTGTACATGCTAAAGGGGAGACTCTTGGGTACCCATAGAACCCCTTCTCATTCAGATATCTTGAGGTGAGAGGTCAAGGGACTTTGAAAATTGCCATGCCAGCTTTTCCACTCACTAAAATTTGGCCAAACTTTGGTGCATTACTTAGCCCCCACTTCTCAACAAGCTACCATGATGTTTGGCATCTATGGAGTCCTTAGGTCATCTAGTTTCATGATACCAGAACAGATCTTTGTTGTATTCGGGTGAAGGCAGAAATCTCAAAGATGTAACTCTCAAACCTGAGTTAATTCAACCAAAACTATCAGTGCAGACTGACTCCATAAGGGGCAATTAGGAAAATATATTTTTTTGTCTCTTTAAGCGCTGAAACCAAGTTTATATTTTCTTGTAACACAGGAGGACAGCTCCTACGCGTGGTCAGATGACTGGCCAGTTTTCTTCACTCAGTGGGGACCAGGAGAGCCGAGTAACATTAAAGATGAGGGCTGCGTGAGCATGCACGGCTCACGGGCGTTCCACGGGACCTGGAAGACACCAGGTGTGACCTCGCTAAACCCTACATCTGCAAGATCACCACAGGTATGAAACTCACACTGAAACTTCTGCTGTTCCTCTCTTTTATTCCCAATTCTCTACCCTCATCTGTTAGACCCAGAGTGAGGATTTATGTTTGAGTAAAAAAGTCTAACCTTAGGTAACTTATGTCGTCTCTCAGAGAAACCACCGCCGACTCCGCCCCCTGGCAACGGGAAGTGTCTGCCATACTGGGTACCGTACGGCCACTACTGTTACTTCGTGTACGACGGTCAGGAGGGTTTCTCTTGGCCGGACTCCCGACACTACTGCCAGTCTGTCAAGGCGGAGCTGGCATCCATCCACAGCAGAGCGGAGGTGGAGTTCATCAGGAATCTCAACTACACTAAATATCACCACATCTGGATCGGCCTCACCAGGGACAACAACTGTGAGTGAAGAAAAACAATGAAAGCAATGTTTTTTTGGGTTTTTTTTTTCAGGACCTGAGCTTTGAATTACACATCAAATATCAGGAAATGTGCACCAACCTTTTCTGATGCTGGAACCTTGTCTGTTCTATGTTCTAGTCGGCTGGGCCTGGACAGATAAGTCGCCTCTGTTCTTCCTCAACTGGGCTCAAGGAGAACCCAATGCCGCCTTCCACCCCGGGGACGTGGCTGAAGAGAACTGTGTGGAGATGTACCACGACGGACACTGGAATGACAACAACTGCCTGCAGAAGAGAGGCTTCGTATGCCGCCATTTCCAGCGTAAGGATTCTTTTTTGATGAAATACAGAGCTCTGTCTTGATTTTGGTTTTCAAAGATAAGGAGCAGATTAACAGCTTCTCTGTGTGAAACTCTTTTTCAGACGATACAACAGGTCCTCCTACTGGTAAACCACCTTCAGTCATCAGCGGTAAGTATGACAAATATAAATTCTTCACAATTTGAGCAGTACCTTTGGGCCTGCTGGCATGACTTCATTTATAGCAATGCTAGCTGCATTGCTAGCATGGCTAAATACCACCAGCTCAGCTAATGTTGGCTGATGTACTGCATTTAAATTCTGTTTAGACATTCTTGGTCCCCAGATGATGAATCCTTTGGTAATCCGCTGACTTTTCCTCTAGCAGCAGGACAAATTTATCTCCTGCGCCACATCTGAGGTTTTGATGTAAATATCTCATAGATTGCCATGAAATTTTGCACAGACGTTCAGGTCTAGACCCTACTCTTAATAATGTTATTCACAGAGAGCAAACAGTTTCCACCAAGAGCAAGCACTACCCAATAAAAAAAAAAAATTGTGTATTTGCTCTTTAGCTGTCAAAAAGGGTTGTTGATGGGACAGACGATTAGGAGACAGCATTGACAAAGGGGACACCGGCCACATGCCTGTCCCTCAGTTAAGACGACACAGACACAATACAATTTAAGCTGCACTCGGTGCTGGGATCAGTGCAAGCTTGGTTCCAAAGTTCAGCCTGGTTGAACTGTAGGCAGTTTGATCGTCGACTATTGATCGTCTGGGCCTTTGCAAGGGAGTTACTTGAACATCGACGAGACCAGCCCCTAAAACCTTCTTTTTTTTGAGGGACAAGTCTTATGGGAAACAGTGCTTCCCCCCCGTAGTAAGCAAACGATATCACCGCCCCAATATGAAGGGCAAGTGTTTTTTTTAACTAATTTTTCCACCCATTTTAGCATGAAAGCTGGGAGGTTGTCCTCAGTCTCTATTGAGCGAATTTTTTAGCTTTTATTTTCTCTCCCAGCGTGTGCACCTGGTTGTCAAACCAGGGATGCGGATGTGCAACCAGCGAGATGTTTGAATGTCGGGTAGCTTTAGGGAAACTGTCGCACCTCAGTTCAAAATAAAAGTCGCAGTATGTTTAACAGCCGCTCTGACGCTGCTGTGTTTCTGGATCCGTTTGTACAGATGGAGGGGCGATAGCTGGTGTCATCATCGCAGTCGTCGTGGCTGTCGTCTTGATCGGCGGACTGCTGTACTACGTCTTCCATGTCCGAGGGTATAAACTAAGCGGCTTGAGCCTGCCAACAAAAACAAGCAAGAGTGCAGACGGTCACGTTGACGTGGTGAGTTATCGATTAGCCTGTTACCGTTAAGTGTGAACACATGGTTGAATTTTACGGGAGTGTGAATGCTAAGTTGTGTCATTCTTCTGTTGCAGCCTGCTTTCGCCAACCCCAACTTCTCAGGAGAATCAGACACATAAACCATCATTCAAGTTTTGTACAGTAAACTGAATTTGATTTTTTTTTTTTAAACAAATCAGTGGTAATGAAGTTTTTAAATCTCTTGTAAATACTGTAATACACTGATAAAAATAAGATGTATTAAAAGATAAAATGTGTTGCACTTAGATGTCTGAAGTGCAACATTTTTTGGTAATGTTTACCGCAATTTGTGATAAATGGCAAGAGTAATTAAGACATGTTCACGTATTATTTACCGACCTTAAAATTGTGCAATTTTTGTTTTCTTCCAGAAAAATAAAAGTTAAGAACAACAAACTCATTTCCAGTGTTTATTCATCTCTGTACACTGCAACACAAATTCTTTACATATTTAACAAAAGGGAAAAAAGCATCCTTCAAAATTTTCCAGTAAATAATTATTCGGACAGGAAGTGTAAACTTGTTGCAGAGAAATTCATAGATGAAGCACCAACAGTCGAGATGATGAAAATTAAGCCACAGGTTGGAAATACAAGAACTCCAAAAAAAAAAAAAAGAACTGTTGAAGTTGCACAATTTATGAATGTCGAATGCCAAAATGACCACAAGTGCAGAGTAGACATCCGTGTTAAGAAATATCATTTCTATTGCAGCCTGCTGATGATCCGTACATAAAAATAATCCCAAATGCCGTGGCACCAGTGTACTCGCTCCTTACTTAAAAAAATATCATCATTTATGTGAGAAAATAAAGTCAGGAACACTTTGTGATCCTTGTTTAGCCCTTTTATCGTGTAATTGCACAGACACACCAACTGAATTAACAAGCGAAACGTTTCAAGACCCAGCGGTACTCATTTCAAGAAATGCGCTAAACTAAAACAATGTTTCTTTTCCTGCGTCACTGTTTCATTATTTTTGTGTCCCCCAGTGAATCAATAAGATAAAAACTGGCGCCAAAACTCATGCTTTTTATTGCTTAGAATCAAAGTTACAATATAAACAAGAGCAAAGACTAGCACAGTCCTGCCGGTCTTGGGAACGTGGTCTTCTGTCCACAGAAATGAACTACAAATACTCAAAAAAGTACATTCTTTTGTAAGCTATATTTTTGGCCATTTATTATTCTGCTCCCACAAATCTAGTAAACATTTTGCAACTCAACATTTGCTACTCAACAAAAGTGTGGGAAACACAGAGGAAAGCAGCATACCAATGCAAATACAAATAAAGGGAACACTACTGTAGTTTCATATCTGTTGGTAGTTCCACTATACTTGAAGAAAGGTAACTCAAACTGACGGCCAATATGAAAAGCTACATCCACCACTTTACCCCACAGAAAGTCGGGGATGTAAAATTATTCCCCCCTTTTTTGTTCTTGCAAGTAGTTATAGACAAGAAACCTCTACAAGTAAGACGTTTAAAGGGATAGTTTGGATTATTTTAAGAGGGGGTGTATGAGGTATTTATCCACCGTCTGTGTATTTCCTACAGTAGATGGTGGTCGACACACTCCCAGTTTGGGCAAGCACCAGGAGTACTGCTGTAGAAATCGAAGCAATGTGCTGCTGTGGACACAGTCGGCAGCAAAATGTATTTTAGCCACATCACTTTAATTTGCCGTTAGACAGCCTTTTTCAACAGAAACCAAATACTGCTCTCTTCAAAGCCACCAAACTCTTGTCAAAAACAGTCACAGAACACTGAAGTTGGTGGTCTACCGCTGTCTCGATTGGTTAGTCTGTTTGTGTACGTGTGTGACTTTGTCTTAAAAGGTTAGTTTGGATTTACAGAAGTCACACAGGAAGTATTCTGCGACGTAAAGTCACTGTTTTTGCCAACGGAGTCTGGTGGCTTCCATTCCTGTCAGAAAAGGCTGTCTGATGGCGAGGTGAAGCGTTGGAAAATATTGTAAATACAGCATACACTTTATTTTAGGTGGCTAAAAATGTGTTTTATTACTGACCCCGTCCACAGCAGTACCTTCTTAGCTTCTGTGCTAATACTCCACTCTGCCTCTCCAAAGTGGAGACGTACCGACTGCCATCTAGTGTACTTCATACACTGACTATCAATAAGAACCTCATAGAACCCTGCTTTGAGCAATCCGAACTGCCCCTTTATTTTACTTTGACGCTTGTATAGTTGTACAATTTAGAAAGAGGCACAAGTGCAAGTTTGTTTGTTTTTTTTAAACAGGATGACAAGAATAAAACCTGGTTTGCTTTAATCTGACAAACCAGTCACTGCCTGTCAAAGAGTCACATCACCTCTGCTGCGATCCTGAGCTGCAGCCACCAACCGTAACAAAACCACACGACAAATCCAATAATCGGACTCAAAGCGTCATTCGCTCCGACTCAGATGAGAGTTGAGACACAAACCGCCGTCTCACAGGAGCAGACGGGTAAGAAGTTAAAGTTACACAGTTACAACTCATACACAATGACTTCTTCATTCATTAAAGGACCCAATTAAACAAGCAGCTTTCACACAGCCAGGAAATGCCTCCTAATTATGATGTGAATGTGTCCAGATTTATCTTTGTTAAGGGCAACGTTCTCGACAATCTATACGCAATTCAACCTACATTCAACATGTTTTGTGCCGCGAGGACAAATGTCTCATTAACAGTATGGCACAGGGTTTTCTTATTTTATCCTAATAAATGCACTCGTTATTGCTTATTGCACAGGAAGTCTGCTTCAATCTAACCAGAGCTGTAAATCTGGCAACACTTATTTGAAAAACTGAATACAGATTGGTTAAAATTAATAAACCGAATGCTGATTTGACATTAATATCTGTTCCTAAATGTTTTTGGCAGCAACAACTTCCCCATATTCGACTCATCTCTACCTCCTACATGGTCACATTTGTGTCACCAGTGCAAATGTTGATCTGCACTCCTGAATTCTCATTGGTTATCCTGACTAATTTGTGGGGAGAAATACAATGAAAAATTTTTAAAAAATACAAAATCCCTGAATCCAAATCAAACCAATGTTTCCGACTGAAACAGGGAAACTGAATCTCTTTTTAAGACGAATGAAATAAAATCAATGAGCAAAAACTGTGCGGCAGAAACATGGAACTTCTGAACAACGATTTAAGTGCCCTTAGTTTTAATAACAAAAGCTGTGACAATAAATAAGATCTGTGTCAGTACCTGCACCACAACCACGTGATTAAATCACAGAACCATCAAATCATACTTTTGGTTAAATTTGATATACTTATCATCCAAATTTAATTACAGGGGTAATTTTGATTATATGAAGGGGGGCTGTATGAGGTACTTATCCATCGTCAGTGTATTAGCTATGGTAGATGGTGGTCGACATGCCCACCAGTTTCAAGAAGACCAGTTTGGTCAGCAGTTTGCCGTCTACTGTAGGTAACACGCCGACTGTGGATAAGTACCTCACACAACCCCACTCCAAATAATCCGAACTATCCCTTTGAAAATGATTTCATGACATCAGCTGACTGACAAGAGGAACAGGGAGGTACAAAACAGGTGCAAGATATGAAAAATGTGGATTACAACAGACGTAACCAAAGTTCATAAAAGTGCCGAAGAGGAAAGAGAGAGAGACACCAAAGTGGACATGAGAGAAAAAGAAAAATTAATACCAAGTGCAATGATCAGTGCGGTATCCTTGAGGACACACGAGATGACATCCGGTGTCTACCTTTGTCATGAGATGAGTTCATGTCCATGTGAAGTAAAAGAAAAAGACGACTGAAGCCTGAGGGACAGTTCAGGAGTGAGACGCAGCTCAAACATTGCAGGCATCCAGGTGCAGGTTGCAGGTTGTTGGTCACTTTACCTTTTGGCTGTTCAGTCTCAGCCAGTGGACACCCTGTCTCGTATAACGGACCATCGAGCTCATACTTGACGTCAGACTCAGTGGGCCCATAACTGTGTCCAGCTCTGTCAGCATACCTGAAACAAACAGGAATATTAAAGCAGATGTGTGTAATGTGTCCTGTATTATCTTTTATCTCGCTGAAATTAAGAACTGGAGGTCCAAACATTTCCTGAAGTTAAAGGGCTCAAATTTATAGATCAGAATAATGACCCCTTCTGGCTCCAGCATGATTATAATCAATCTGTCATCACTGACCGGGTGCCTAATCTAATGATGTTTTTTAAAATGCTTATAATCTAGGCAGAGTTTTTGACTCCGAGTTGTCTTTAGATGCTCATGGAATTTAAGTGATGCAGTGCTATTTTTCTCAACTGAGATATTTAACAAAGATTAACTTCTTCCTTTAAATTCGCAGCTTTTACAGAAGGTCCTCAGGCTTTTATCTTCTCTAGACTTGACAACTGCAATGCACTTTATTCTGGTCCAGGGTTCCTACACTTTCTCCAAAGTCAAATTCAAGCACTGTTCAAACTTTTTAAGATGCATTTTCAGACTTTTGCAGCACCTTATAGCTGTGGTAAATGACATGTTTATGTTCAAAATGATTATTTCACCTCTTCATTGCATTAAATCAGATGATGTTGTGCTGTTATCAACCGATTGATTGATCAATCATTTATAATTAATAAAGGTAAAAACACACCTTTTCTATTTTCAAGGATTTCCAGCACCTGTTTGTCTATTTTGCCTGCTGGGACCAGCAGGGTTCAAAGTCACCCGTTCTTACCGCTGCCTTTGTGTGCCAGCTCCTCCGCCTGCTCCCAGATGTCATGAGCGCTCAGGAATAACGTAGTGATGTTGACGTAAGTGAATGCCACTTGTTCGATGGCCTGTGGAACCACCACGGTGCTGCCACAGGGTCCACAACCAACACGCTGCCGCTGTGGTTGGAGCCAGGACCCGAGCTGGCGGTGGACGTGTTGGCTGGAGACGGCATGGGGGACGGGGTGTTTGTCACTCTAAAGGAGACAGGTGAAAAGATGTAGATTTTTTTTTTTAATGAGCTGCATCAATGACAGTTTAGTGCAATAAGTCCCAACAGAGAATGTAACACACAAACTCGATGACTTACTTTGATGTTACGACAGGAGAACTGTGTGTTTTCTGAGCAGAGTTCTGAAAGAGGTCAAACTTTAATTAGCGGAACAAAATATTAACTTATGCATCTATGCAGAAGTGTTACTTTCCCACCACTTTTGTGTTCATTAGTAACAGCAATACTTCAGTTAATACTCACATTGAAGTGATCAGTGAGGGTCTTTGAATACTTGAATGCGGTTTTGTGTTTGTGGCGAAACATGGCCATCTGCAGGAGAGACTGGCACTTCAGACTACAAGAGAGAATTAAATGTTATTGAATTATTCATAATTTACATTATTAATTATAGAAAACAAATAAGAGACCTAGCTACAATAACAACAACAACTGATGAAGTTTGACGTTCAGGATATTTTGTTTGTCAAGGTGACCCCGAAATCAATGAGACATCAGATTCCGAGATATAAACTAAGCAAACACACGGGCTCTGGTTTATATTAATGTGAGGCAAGAGAGACAACAACAATTGCGTGGACACAATTTCAAGATCATACTAAACGTATTAGAGCTTGTAAAACCCAGCATACTAATCTAATATTAACATCTGATGTAGTTTTATTGACAGTGGATACCTAAATAACAATTAGTGTCATAGAAATGCAGCTGTTTAATCATTTTCACGTTTTAAATTCCAAACCAGAGATTTATTGTCGACTTAACAGATTCTTTCAGTTTTCTTATGTTATTTACATTTTTAAGTTACCTCTACAAGCTACATTTTCATATTTTCAGCAAGTTAGGGCAGTCGTTTCTGCTCAAAGATGAAGCAATAATTAACTTTATATAAGACATGATGCTGCACACCAATGTTATTTCACACATACAAACTGCTTTTGTTCGTGTTTCTAGTATTTTATCAGTTACTTAGGACTGACCCGAATGCTTCAAAGCTTCATAAGCGAATACTAAGTCAGTTCCTGAATGCTTTGTTTTTCTGTTTTTTAAGAAAGGAGACGTTGCATCGGCTGCACTGACAAAAAATACTGATAAAGAGCGAAAACGCAGGCACATGCACGTGATACGAGTGCACAGAACCATGTCTGCCAGCGCAAAGTCACCTCCACGTACACAAATGTGGTGCCTCAAGCACGTGGCTGTGACAAGGGTGAACCTGACCCTCGCCCTCCCTCTCCTAACCTCCTAATCTATGTCTCTCATTAGACTCATAATTACAATAACAGCAAAGTATATAAATAAATAATGACGTTTTAGGAAAGTATGAGCTTCGAACGTTCGCGGTTAATTTTCACTTAAACATCAAAGCTCCGGGAATTGTTTTTGAGACAGCCAGATAACTTTTCAATATACATGTTTTACAGCCTCCAGAATGACAACAGAGTTATATCAACATCTGTGTGACATAAATAATGACAACAAATGAGATTTGAAATTGAAGATGGTGGTAAGCCTGAAGGCAAATAGAAAGCTAAAACAGGAGGGAAACCATAATCAGTAAAGTTAGAAAAATCTCATGAGACATTCTGGTGTGTGGATAAATAGCACATAAAGTATCGTCTACACCTTACCATAAAGCTAAAAAGTCCTTTTCTGAGGGTGGAGCAGAGGGGTCCACTGAGTTTTTAAGTTTCAGTACAAACCTGTGAGAGTGGAGAATGTGGCAGTAAAACTAATGCATGAATCATTTCAGTTATGGAGCCAAAACCTTAATTTTTAGCTTCAATACAAAAAAAAACATTTAAAATGTCTGTGACCATGACAGGGTGGAAGAGTCTACCCTGCACTCTATGGCTCTGCAGTGCATGCAAAATAACAATTTTACAAAAAGCTGCTAACAAGTGCAGATAACTGATGATAAAAGTGGGTCCGTACTTGAGCAGTTCCACAGTCTCTGCAAACATAGTGTAGGAAGACATTGAAATCTGTGGATCTTTCTCCATGGCGATGCCGCTCTCGACGAAGAACATGGCCGCATCCAGGTAGTTAAAGGCCTTACTGAGCTTATCTGACTAAAGAGAGAATAAAAACAATTAATTTGATTAAAAAGTAAATTACTGAGTGAGCCACAGTCGTTTTAGTAAATGAATAAACCAAAAGAGAAACTTACTTCTGCATCTGCTTTGTGCTTCAGTTTTTTGGCCTCCTTTATATAATGTTTCACTGGATATGGCCTGCAGGTGAAAGAAGCTTTATTAGACGAGTAACAACAATAAACAACTAACAATTCATAATAATAGAAAAGCTCTGATCACTTATACATCACTTATAACTGTGGCGACCATTTGATTAAATTCAAAGGAAATGCAGAAATGTTGATCTGTTTTCTTTGGACTGATATTAGGCCACATTTACATAAAAAACAAAATTACAATTGCCTTAAAACTACATATTACTCTGGAATTAAAAATCTAGCAACAGAACAGCAGTGACCTGCAAGTTTAACACAATTAACACTAGTTCTGCATTATGTCTGACTACATTCATGTGCAGAAGCTGCCAAAATTTAGAGATCAAGTTACAGAAAGAGGAGACAGAGAATACACAGGAGAGACCAGGACCTATTTTTTCAGTGATCTCAGGGTGGAAAATTTGTCTTTAAGATGTAAAATGACTTTAAAGCACAGCAGGAGAACTGTGCTAAAATTTCCTAGTACACAGGTGGCATCAAACTTAATTTTTTAAGGTTTTTCCTCACTGCTAAAACCAACACTGTCAAAGCTCCTTTCCACCAGAATAACTTGAACCAGTTCTGTTAAAATTCTTCGAACCTTGGCACCATCTAGCAAACCAGTACACATTTCCACCTGTTTGTAATCAGGTTACGGCATCAACAGAGGGCGTTGCACAATGCACGTGTAAAATATTACACGCTCTCTTTGGTTCCCCATGGAAACTTGTTATTTTTTGGTCCCAACTAGGAACCAACTTTCTGGGTTCTGAACCAGTTTATTTTTGGTGGAAAGGCTCTGCAGGGTTCAAATTAAGAAGCTCAAACTGTAACAGGGTCGGTTCAATGTTAGTGAAAAAGGTTTATCTGCGGGTTAAGATCTCAGAACTGTCTCTCATCTGTTTGTCTGTTAATTTTCTTTCCCCATGAGAAAAACAGATCAAGTCTGGAACGATCATATTTCAGAGAGAACACCCAGCTTAGGTCCAGACACTTTTAGGGGGAATAACAATTTTTACAAATCCATTTTTAGATAACTTAACAGCACAGAGAGAAGGATTTGTACCTGTCCTCGAATCTGAGCAAAGGCCTGTTGGTGAAAGTGTCCCTGGCGGGCTGTGAAGATGATGGGACGGCGAGGCTGCTCTTTGGCGGTTTCTGTCAGGATTGCAGGACAGACGTTTAGTTAATAGTTGAACGGTTTCACTTCTCATGAAATAATTCATTAATAAGCCAACAGTTACTAAAACTTGCAGGAGCTCGTCTAGTGAAAAGAAACAATGCAATAACATAACGTTCATAAACTAGCTGCTTCTATCCTGACGTCACCTTTTCATTGTTTGGGTGCTCTGTGTGCTTTCCGCTGCTCTTCTTGTGCCTGCGGGAATCTTTGCTCTTTGCAGCCTCCTTACTGGACTCCTGGGTCTCCTGCAGAGCTGCGTTTGTGGGACTTTGAGTCTTTCTGGTGTCTTTGGGTGTCAGAGGCTGCTGCAAAGGAACGGGATTTTTCTTGGCCTTCTTTCGCTCCCGGTCCTCTGTTGAATTGCTGGAAATTCTGCAGGTGGTGAGACGAGAGAGCCTGTGTGATCTGACTGAACTGACTCACATACGCAACCACAATAATCTCTGGTAAAAAAAAAAACAAGTATGGGATGCCTCTGATTTAAGGGACCTACTCCTGTTTAATAGAAGCAGGAGATGATGAGGTATTCTTGTTTTCCAGCCTCGGTTTCTTCCTGGGAACAGTTTTACTGTCTACCTCAACCTAGAAGACAACAAATTACACATTTAAGCAAAAACAGACATCACTGTGTAAATGTATCTATGTATGCAAGCCCATTTCAGCCAATGTGATGGAAAAAGAAGAGCCTGTAAGTCATTATAATGGGAAACTATTTCAAGATAATTAGTTAGCATCATAAAATAATCAGAAAGTTTCTGAAATGATAACTTAATATCTCAAAAAAAATTAGACACCCTCAAAATAAAGAGTTAGAATCTCAGAATAAGTTAGAACCTCAATGTAATGACTTAATATCTCAAAATAATGAGAAACTCTCAAATGAATGAGTTAGAATCTCACATAATGACTCTGTATCTCCAAATATGGGGAACTTTATCAAAATAATGAGTAAGAATGTTAAAATAATCAGCTAAAATCTTAAAATAAGGAGTTAGTATCTCAAGGATAGTGAGAATCTTGCTCAAAGTGATGACTCAGATGATTTTATGATGTTATTTTCATCACGTTGGTGGAAATGTGCTTCCATGTGTATGCTAACTACAACAGCCCTTCATATTTCTCACATTTTGAGGTATACTCTTTTTGTTGGTTTTGGTGAGTTTGTGTGTTGCAGATGCATCACTGCCCCCTCCATCCTGCTCTGTGACCACTACTGATCTCTTTGCATCGCCGGGTGTCTCCTGGTGGTTGCCGGAGGTCGGGGGACTCTTGAGAGCAGACTTAGATCGATCTTCACCAGCAGAGATCTCGGAGGCCTGTGGGAACTCTTGGCTGCGTGCCCGGTCTTCTCCGAGTGCTTGTGGGTTGTTTTGTGGGGAATCTTGGAGCCCTTCTGGCAGGTCTCGGACTTTTTGCTACGACTGATTTTGACTGGTGGCGCAGGAGACAGCTGGTCAGGCTGAGCAGGACTTTGGGTGGGGCAGGAGCAGGGGTTCGGATACTGCATGCCACACGATGGACAATGACCGTACGGGACCGGCACAACGTCAGGCTCTGTTCCGGCCTTCCGTTTGTCAAGTGACTGTGTGTTTAGAAGTCCTCTTACTGTCTCTTTTAGTGTCACTGCTGTCTTTGCTTTTCTTGCTATGTTTCGTCTTTACCTTCGGTCTGTCTGTGAAACACGGGTCTTTATCTCGCGTGGCTACAACTTCCTCACACTTCACCCTGGTAGCTGCTTCAGCGCAACCTGCCTTTGCTGGTTTGGAGGTGCTGAATGAAAGTTTCCTGCTACAGCTGCTCACATCAGCAGAGGGGGATTTTTGGCTACTTTGCTGGTTGTACTTGTCCTGAGGGTTTTCTCTGAACTGCTGGGGTTTTCCAGTGTTATCAGTGAACTCTTTGTGGTGAGAAGAAAGCTGAGGTTTAGACTCCCTGGTGGGCTCGATCACTTCTACGCTGGAGAGCTTGGAGCTTTGAGTGGGTGGTGGCTGTTTGTGAGCGGGGCTCTCAGAGGCCTGTGCGCCGCTCTGACTGTCAGCGCTGGAGTTCTGCTGGCTGGACCTGATCCAGTTCCCCAACTGCCAATCCACATGGGTCACTGCTGGAGCATCGGGCTATAAAAACAAACAAACAAATAGCTCGAGAAAAGGTTCAAAGAATGCATGCTTGTGTCCTTCATTCAATATAAATATGCAAAGAGCACGAGCAGCAAATCACCTCTGATTTAACAGAGCTGCTCACTGGGGGTTGAGGTGGCTCCTCGGTGGTGCTTTCACTGTCCGACTCTGATCTCGAGCTACTCTCTGAGTCGCTAGAGCTGGCGGACTCGACCCCTCTGGAATGTGCTGCTTCAAATGAACTGCAGCACAGACACACAGAACACCACAATAATTTGACAGAGTGCTGTTACAGTTATAATTAAATTACAAAAAAAAATTATTGTGACCCACATGCCCAGGCAGTGCTGGTAAACAGTTCATTTGGCTAACAACATATGTGAGGAAGAAACTGAGAGAGACATGTTTCGGTTTGGATTTTTGTCTTAAAATTTGTTGATTCAGAAAATTAGTACAATAGGTGTAATCAATTACTTAACTGACAAAAGATTTACTATTTAATTTGCACCAGGCCACAAAGCAGTGCCCTTGATTGATATGCGCCTGCTCGAAGCTAGGAGAGCGATTGAATTTAGGTGGAAGATATGGTTATGGGAAATGGCATCGCTGCCTTGCTTTGAAGAAATTAACCCATTTAGTTTAGTTAAGTTTATTGAGAGAGAGTCAGTGGAAATAAACACGTGTGGTTAGAGGGAAATCAAATACATTCAGGGAAAAAACATTTTTATGCAATTCCTGGAAAGCGATCAGGCTGATATTAATGAAACTGATAAGAAGGCAACACCTATAAAAAAAAAAAAAAGTACTATACCTCTTATTAATGTATATTATTTTTTTAACCAAACATGCTTATTCCCCCCCATTCATTCCCCCCTTTTCCTTAAATATTTGACATTAATGGTGAGGCGAGTGGGGGTGTTTATAAATATCAATCTATGTATGGCTGTATGTTCTTTTTTTTTTTTTTTAAAGATTATTTTTTGGGCTTTTTGCCTTTATTACGATAGTGACAGCCGACGACGTGACAGGAAAGGGGGTAGTGAGAGAGAGAGGGAATGACACGCAGCAAATGCACAACAGTTACCAGCACAAAAATGGGGACTGCCTTTGTCATTTGTAACAGTAATATGAATATCTTTGGGTTTAAGCCGGTTGGTTTAATAAAATAAGCTCTTTGAATAAATCATCTATTAGTTCCTTACATTTTATACACGAAATGATCAAGCAAAATAATTTGCAGATTAATTGATGATGAAAATTATTGTTAGTAACACCTCCTAATGAAAATATAAACATCCTCTGACTGTAGCATTTAAAAAAATGCTTCTTAATGTGAACTGATGTCTGATGTAACCAAGTTTAATTCACAGCATCCAGCTGATTCTGAGTGGCTGGTTGAAAACGGCTTGTAAAGCTTTGGCAGAAACTCTGATGACGCCAGCCTGCTTTGTTAGACATTTTTTGATTAAACTGCATTAATGCAAATTTCATACTCTGAAATTATGGTAGAAAACTATCCTTTTGAGAAGTCACTTACGATGAGGAGCTCTGCTGGATGAGCTGGGATGAATCTGCAGGGGATGAGTCATAGTTTTCTGGAAAGAAACCACAGAGGAAAAACAAATATTAGTCCAACAAAAGAAACAACCCAAAGAATATGTCATTGTAAAAAATACCCACACTAATGTGGATTTGGCTCCCACGCACTACAGCAGAGCTTTTATTTAAAATTTTTTTTGTACCTAATGACCACCAATAACTTCACAGGTTATAACTTATTAACCACTTGAAAGACTGAACTTTGAAATACTAACCTGCAGGCAGAACTGATGCCTTAAGACATCCCGAGAGCTGCTTGCTTTCCGATGGATCCAACATGACATAAGCACATGCAGTTATTTCAACAAATACAGATAATGTACAGCTACATATCCAGGAGAAAAGATTATACCACTGATGCTACACTTAATTAAGTTATGAATTAATCAGGACACCTACATCCTTCATGTGAAAAAGATTAGTCTGGTGCTTCATTTTTATGATTCAGTGAATTTGCAGTTCGATCATCTTACACTGACACAGTAACCTGTTCCTAAAATGTTCTGTTGGCATTTCTTAGTTCCTCACTGCTCACACCTCCCTAAATTCCACAAATGTTGCACAAAAGCTGCTTTTCTTGCTCAACGTAATGTTAAATAGAGCACACTATTTTTTGTAATGCATACAGCAGCCAATGCAGCCACAAAACTCAGTATATAAAGAGACTGGTGAGATAATAACTTGTCAGGCAGACAGTATCGCTTAATATGAGGTGAATTTGCTTCGGGAATGAAAGTTTAACATCTGACTGACTGAACAAATGGCTTCTAAATGCTCTCTCATACCGAGGAAAGTTGTTATAACTTATAATGGCCAAAACCTTAACGAAAAGGTGCTTTTGTATTGGACTGGCCTGCACAGAGGTGTTTATTTTTCTGGTCAGATTATGTATCTACTGTTTACTTTCAAGGCAACTAATGACAATAGTGCTGACTGATCTTCCAATGCCTAAAGGTGTTATCACATTAGGTATGATTGCGCCCCCTTCCATTCTTTCCCTGTTGTTCTGTACCTGAGAACACCTGCATCATCAACTACACAATATCTGCTTAGGCTGTTGCTATGATGTAGAAAAATCTGCCAATCGCACAATCCCAGTAGCGGTCCACTTCTTTGTTTTGGCGCAGTTAGTCTTCACACCTGATGTGAACTGTATCCAAGTAAACATGAACTGTACTCGAGACGGGCACGGCTCAATGAGCCATGCTCAGGTACGGTATGCAGTGTTCACACTAGTCAAACAAACTGGACTTTGGAGCCAATTGTACATGGATCTTGGCTCAGGCCCCTGATGTGAAAGAACTGTAAGTCACTTAAAAGTCAATGGATAAATAAGAGAATGTAAGATAAAGGAAATTAGCAAAAATAGGCACAGAAACAAGTGTGACATGAAAGAGAGTAAAAGACATAACAAGACTAATACTTCACACCAGTAAAAGAGAGGGTCTGGGAATAGTGAAAGATCACTCCTCCTCTCTTCCTTTTAGCGGAGGCTAATTTGAGATTAAATTGTAGGGTTGTTTCTCTCCTCTGGTATTTTGTGGCCAGTTCACAGGACTGGGCACAGTGGTTATACAAGTTGCCGTAGAAACAGGAGAAAAATAAAGGAGAGGGAGCAGAAGAAGGAGAAGAAGAAAACAATAGAGAAGGGAAGAGGGAGTGAAAAAGGAAAGAAGAGAGGAAGAAGTGAGGAGAAGGTTTATCTAAAGGCCGTTCAGCAGATTCTTCATGATGACAGATCAATGTGCAATCACGGACACAACAGACTCCAACCATGGGTTTCATTCAGTGTTGATTTTCCATGAGACTTCTCACTACTCTTTAATATCTTCTCGTATCACTTTGTTATATGCTTTATTCATCCACGTTCTGTTTCATTCCCTCATTACTCACTTTGTCCTGGACATGAGGAGACATGCTCTTCTTCCTGTGAAGACAGAGACAAAAAACAAGCAAATTTTAATTTGAATTAGATTTGCATCTGACATTTACACTTAATTAATCATTTAGACAATCTTGCTCTTCTTAGAGCTACAGCAGTAGCAAGGCAAGAAAAACTGGACATGAAAGTGATGAGAACAAATGGCCTTTGGGTCATTAAAATCAAAAGGGTTTATATCTTCTGAGGATCATCATTAAATTGCATGTTAATCTGGCAGTGGAAATATTGATGTGTTCAAAAGTACACTTAGATACGGCTCAATAGTCAGCAAAAACATCCTAAGTGTACCACGGTTTTTCCACAACATATTGAATCAAAATGCAGCCATGCACGAGTCCTTTCTGTGTAGCTGACAATCTGACCTGGGGATGACACTAAAGGAAAAGCTCATAAAGCATCCAGAATGGAAAGTGTTCATCCTTTGGGAAGCATGACTGTTTGGTAAATTATCTGATAACAGAGAAGGTCACTGCACAGCTGCAGTGTTTCTAGCAGACCGGTTCTGGCATGAAAGTCCATTCGTGACTGTCAGTGAGAATCCTTCCACCAAACCGCAGAAATTAACTTTCATTTGGCAAAATCAGATGAGGAGTTCTAGAGAGACTATAACTTCAGAAAAGATTCACATCAGCTGCATTAAATATTTGAAAACTTTTTATGCATCAGTAGTATTTTGTCCTGTGTCTGCTCCTATAGTGGGGCTTCATCTGAGATGGTAGTGGGCAGCACAAGTGAGCATAAAACAAAGAAAGAGTTTCAACCTTTAAGCTCTTACCTTGACAGGGAACGGGGACTTGGAGGGTTCACCTGTGCTAGGCGTGCGTATACCTGGCAGGAGAGGGGGCCATGACTGGGTCATTTCCTGTAGAGGGAAATAAACTGTCAGCAAAGATAAAGAAACATTCAAAGCACAACAGCTTCAAAAAGTATCAAAAGTGACCTTGTCAGAGGAATCCAGGTTCCTTCTGCATCTTGATAAATGAAGGGTCGAGTTACAAGAGTCCATGTAACAGTGGTCTCTGGTGTCAAACACTACAGGCCACTGGCGGCAGTGAGATCGTGTAAGGAATAAGGTCTTTTCACTCATTAGAGCCCGTAATACCCTTTCAATAATGTCTGAACAGAACAACAAAGGTACAACAGGCTACTACAGTAAATATCTAATAAATGAAACTCTGTGTTAATGAAACAAATATGTTGAGGCTGCGCTTTCAGTGGCCCACATGCTGATCTTTGAAACTCAGTGGAGCTGTGAGGTGAGCGAACAACTGAAAACACACAGAAGTGCAGTGATAAAGAAAGTACTGTAGGTCCAGACCAGAGGAATGTTGTAAGAAAGCTATAGAAAAGCTTATCGGCAGTTGCTCAAATTCGTAGGGTTGTTGGGCAACTAGAAACATTGTGTGTTTGTTCCTTTATGATTAAAAATGTAGACTATGTACATTTGAGTCAGTAATCATGTATATTTGTGCAAACGAGATGCTGTTGTTTTGAGATGTTTTGAACTCAAATATAAGCTGTAAATAAACCTGTGTCAACTGTAAATGAAACTTTTACCAGCTGGACTTACCTTCAAGATGTCCTCAACACACTGAGCTTCATTTGGTTTTGTCTGTACAAAGGAAAGGAATACTCATGAGTTTCCAATAAGACCTGAAAAACCTGTATGCAATTACAACACAAAGACCAGACATAAAAATATTTGTTTAGCGACTTGACGGGCCAAACTTTCAAGAAAAACAATTGCATCTGCTTTATTTTACCCCAATTTAATGTACATCTCAAATATCTTAACTCCTTGTTGTTGATGTTTTGCATGCGGTCAATGCAACTATATATCATCTGAATAGAGGCATATCCATCTCTAGTAGGGACAGTTGTAATAAAAGAAGTGTCATTTATCTTAAAAATTACAATGTGACAAATCATCTGTAGGTAGAACGTATAGGGAATTAAAAACTTGTACAATTTCCTGTAGCAGAACACTTAAGATTTACCCAAAACTGCCTAAATAAAAACAGATAAAACATAGAAAAAAGAATATACATATGCGTTTCCTTTTCTCATATTAAAAGGACAATTATTTAGCTTTTGCCTTTAATAACTAAGTGAACTGTTTTTTCGCTGTGACATGTCCATGCTGCGCCTTGTAGTAGCTTTAAATCAATTTAAAAATGTGCTACTTTGACTCTGATGTAGCCACCTCTCACTGTCTAGTTACCATAGACTGTATATAATAGATAAATAAATAAATAAAATGTTTATACAGTCTATGGTATTCCCTGCTCTGTAGTCTGTCTCAGTGTCCCGCCCTCAGCACTATCGGATTGGTTACACATCATGAGTCATAGCCTCTCAACACTGAAGGCTGTGCAGCAGACAGGCAAAGAGACCGAAGCTGCTCCGGTGAGCGAGCTGAGCTGTGTGTCTAAGGGAAAACAGCAGACGTTACTGAAGCTGCAATAAACAATCATCACAATCTTATGATATATTCCTGTGAAGACAAGTACGCCCAGTATCCCAGTAACACCACTCAAAATGCCCAGAGTCACAGCCTACGGGATTTGTTTTAACTAACTACTGTGCCAACTATGATTTGGTATGCCACTACTTTTAATATACTAATATACCTTTAATTATGGCACATATAATAACATGTATTCCATTTTGCTTTATTTCTGTTAGAGTTGTTTTAATTTACGCATTTTTAAATCTACAGAACACCAGATTAATAAAAGATGCTGAGCCAAATTATTTGTAATGACACATCCTGAAAACGCCCATTTTGATCTTGGCATTATTGGCCTATTGGCCTTGAACCTGAGAGGAGAAAAAAAAGAACGGACTGGTTTAAAAATCCTGTATCATATGTGTGAACATAGGTATTGCCTCCCCCACGTATATAAAATGGGGGTGGACAAAACATTAAAAAAAAATGCAGTCCTGTACTACAACAACACTAACTACAGCCCGAATCACTAAATGAGTGACGCAATACCTTGTATCAGGCAGCAACACAGACCAAGCCCAGATAAACACTGTGTGTGTGTGAGTGTGTGTACATGTGTGAGTGAGTATGAGTCAACAGGCTGCATTTCAGTTTGTTTTCAGGCTGGTCTTTCAGTTTTTCCTTCTGAATGGACAGTGTTTGAGATAAGGTCAGAGTGAATGGGCCCCCAGAGCAGTTATGTAAGTTGGTGACAAAGCTCATTTATTGTTCTGCTGAGCCCAGGGGTGAAGTTATCAGAGGCAGCTGAGGTCACATACACATACACACATACATATGAAAACACAAACCACAGGCTGCTGGTTACACACACCAAGCTATCCACCTGGAGAAGACATGACACCACTTGTTCGAATTCAGTTACTACATTGCTGCCAAGCAGTTTAATCTCACCAGGTAATACTGATGTACCGATACTAATTAAACACAGTATCGTGCAGTACAAAACAACAATCCCCAAAACAACTACGAATCTTTAATCTTCTGAAACAAGGTTTTCTTAAACTGCGTGTTTCTGAAATGCCATTGTGCGCTTCTCTAATGTTTATATTTGGTTTAATTGATTTGTTGCATGAAATATTGTGTGTGTGTAGCACTTTAGGACATGCAGAGGCATGGAAATATGACTATTTGTGACTGTGTGTGCACAAGGAAATCTGCTCACTGACCCACTGAGAGCTGCAGTGATTAGTCATAAGAATATTAGTTGCCAACTTTTGATAACTGATTAATCATTTCAGTCATTTTTCAAGTAATAATGTCAAACATTTGCTGGTTCCAGCTACTAAAATGTTGGAAAGGATTTGCTGCATTTCTTTATCATTCATGACAGTAAGTGAAGAGTCTTTGGGTTCTGGACTGTTGGTTGGACAAAAGAAGCAAATGGTAGACGTCACTTTGGGCTCTGTGAAATTGTTATTTTGGCATTTGGCCTGTATTGTGGTTTCTAGTGAGTGTCCAAAAAAAAACCCCACAAAACTTCAAAAGACGCACAGCATAGTTTACCGATTGTTATATCACACTTTTTAAAAGAATTTGAAAATGTTAACAACAGTTGTCAGGACAAAAAACAATGATCTGTTATCTCTACCCCTAGATTATACTGTATCCACAAATTACTTTTTATTATACAGCTTATGTGCAGATGTGGAGCTTAACTCAGGAGTGGAGCGTCTGTGAGAAATAGAGGAATGAGTAACTGCCTAGCTATCCTGCACTGGACAAGTCCCAGCAGTGAAAACAGCAGCACATTCAGCACCGCCGTGTTGAAGCAGGAGGGTGGAGGGGGAGGTGTGGAGTGCTGCAGGTGCAAGGGTTGTGCGTGCTGTGTGTGTTTGTGTGACAAAGAACAGATGAATAGGAGTTGAACTGGAGTTCAGCCAAATTCTACAAAACAAAGCGTCCTACCTGAAACGCCTGAACAGTCAAGCAAGAAAATTAAAAAAAAAAAAAAACTACGGAGAGGTTTCAGAGAACATCCTGAGATCAGGAGACACACAATCCTCTTAGCCCACAGTGCAGTACAGTTCAAAGCCCAGGAAACAGTGCTGAGAAATAATAAGAGGACTTCCCTCCTCCTGTCACCTCCTCCATAGTTCCTGGAAGCATCAAAGATGAGCTTCATGATATCGCAACACAATCATGTCATATACGCTGCAGCTAACAATTATTTTAAATGTCGATTAATCTGTAAATCATTTTGTTGACTAATCGATTCGTTATTTGATCTATAAAATGTTGACAGTGGTAAAAAATGTGAGTCAGTGTTTCCCGAGGCTCAAATTCATGACCTCAAATGTCTGGTTTTGTCCACAACCCAAAGAAATTCAGTTTACTGTCATAGAGATGTAAAGAAACCTGAAAATATTCACATTTAAGAAGCAGGAACCAGAGATTTTTTACTTTTTTGTTTAAAAAAAATACTCAAACCACACTGAATAACAAAATAGTTGGCGATTAATTTCTTAGTTTACCACCAATCGATGAATCATTGCAGATCTAGTCTGGAATATTACAATAAAAATCCAGGCCTGCAACATAACTTTGCTCACTAATAAGCTGTGTGGTTCACTCCATTTGTCTATCTAGGATAGTGATTTCTTTGTAAAACTGTTGTTTATTTAGGATTTCTGTAATAGCAGCCTTTAAGAATCACCGCTTCCCACAAGCAAATGACCACTGTGGGTTTAAAACCGTCAGCTTGTCAAAATGAGGCCACTGCTGGCCTGGAAATGGCATCTGGATTTCAGTTCTGTTACTACTACTATTACTACTATTACTACTACTGGTACACTGCTGCTGCTGCTATTAAAGGAGCAGTTACACATTTTGGGAAACACACTTAGTGTAAAAGTTAGATGAGACAATCATTTGCAATCTGAATGCTAAATACAAGGCTTCAGCAAGCTGCCGGTTAGCTTAGCTTATCATTAAGACGGGAAACAGAAGCAAACAGCCACCCTGGCTCTGTCCCGAGGTAACAAAATCCTCCTACCAGCACTGCTCAAGTACACTAATTAACACGTTATATCTAGTTTGTTTGATTCATACAAAACCAAAGTGAAAAAACAACAAGTTGCTGTTTTAAGTGATTTATAAGCAAGACTATTTCTAGCCTGGCAAGTGGTTTCCTGTTTCCATTCTTTATTCTAAGCTAAGCTAACCAACCATAGTACATTTTAAGCTGCTCCCTGCCAGGCAACAGAAAGTTTTTTTATATAACAGTGTAGTGTGAACTTTCTTATCTAGAAGTATGCAAAGTTTTTATTAAAAAGTATTTTTGTATAGCCCCGGTTTTCTTTAAGATGCATAGAATATTGTAATGGTATTATAAGTAAGCAGCCTGGGTATTCCTTATTGGGTATTCTTTCAACGTTTTACAAAAATTGTGAACCACCGGAACCTCAAGAGGTCCTTGAACATATAATATTAGGCTGATGAATCCAGCAGTGTGGGAAAATAGCTGCAGACAAACTCCAGCCACATCGGTCAGTCATACACACGTGATCCCATCACATGATCTCCTTCAGATTTACAAGATAATACTGGTGTCATTTTACAGTTGTGAGACAGAAGACAGTACACTCACCTCCAAATATTGTGGCAGTATCTTCGCCTTGCCCAGGTCCGATTTGTTGATCAACTCCGGCAGAGGCACATATGGCTCTGGTGAAGGCTTTAGCTCAGGTGACTCGCTGACCACCTGGTCCTGACCGTCCATGGGCCGCACGTACGCTGTTGGCTTCTGGGTCATGACTACGCTGGGCTGCTTCGACAGGAGCGAAGGGAAGGTCTGCGAGGGTAGCGTGTTACCCTTGTTGGCTTGAGACACAGGCATATCTTTAGGGGACTGTTTTATGTTAAATGTGGAAACATCCGTGGACTGGCACACTCGGAGGAGTGATCCGTGGACCCTTGAAGCTGATGTCTCTCAAAGGTGTCCTTAGTGTCCATGTCAGTGGTGTCTTGGTCAATGAAGGGCAGCGGCTTAACATCAGGAGACTGGGAAGACATTTCCTGAGGAAGGCTGACATGCTCCCTGAGACCTGAGTGGGCTTCGCTCCTCTTCTGTTGATGTGCTGAGCGGCTGAGCTGACTGTGGTTCAAAGACGCGCTTGAAAAAGTGGATGAATGTCCATGGCGGGTAGGAGAAGAAGAGGCAGTGGACGTCCTCGTGGGCTGAGAGGAGTAACCATTACTAGAGGGGGCTTTCTGACTTTGGGTGGACATGTAATGGACCTGGTTATGGAATGGAGGTTTGGTTGGTTTATCTGTGTTTGGCTGAACCTGATCCGACTGAGAGAAGGTTGCGTAAGAAGGAATGGGTAAAGGCTCAACGGAACACGGATAGGGATTATTCACATCTTCATAACTGCCCAGCATCCTCTGGATCCGATTGGAAAGCTCATCCCCTTTGTTTGTCTACAAAAAGAGGGGTTAAACAGTAATGTTAAAAGACGACAAATATCTCAGCTCACAAAACTTCTTATTAACAATTACTCAAAGCAAATGCAATGTTTCTCCTACCATTTTCTTGGATGGGAAGATAACATTACTGCATTGACAACAACTTATGTTGCTCAAAGTGTAATAAAAGCTTCTCAACAACAGTCATATATTAATGTAATCTGTCTAAAACCAAAGATCAACAGACGTCAACCCCAAACCTACAAGCCAAAGCTAGTTGGAAAGTGAGCTAGCATTAGCTCCTGAAGACATGTGTGTCTTGCATATTGCATCAGTTGCTTTGATGTTAGCAAACTGGCTGAGTCCAGTGATGGTCTGCAGAGGGAGGGCCACACCTACACACACCCCTTATTTTGTTTTTCTGTCGAGTCGGAATGACGCGCGTTGTACGATGAGTTAACAGGCAGTTTAGCTTGTCTCAGTTCGATTAATTTAAATTCTGAAGGTGTGCAGTTGTATTTTCTGTTAAGGAAAGAAAATAAGTGTAAGAATGTTCTGTATTTGTGAGTTTTTATTTTATTATTGGATGTAGCAAACACACAGAGTGTGTGTAACATAACAAACTCACAGCTTGTACACATCTCTCTGCTGAAACTGTGGAGGAAATATGGGGTGGCGGGAGCATGCAGCTATACGAATATATCAGCAAACACCAGTTGATGGGCTTACAGTGGCTGGTTGGGAAGTCTTAATATTGCCCAACCTTAGCAGCTAGGATGCTAGCAAACACCAATATTTGTTTCTGTAGGCTTCTGGTTGGATATCTATTCATAAGGAGCAGGTTTTGATTTGTCACCAAACTTCGATGCAGCTGCCAAATAAATTACAGTCATTGATAAAAACCAACCCAAGCAGTCAACCTAGGGGAAACACTGTATTAAATGTGCTTAATCCCCAAACAAATACACTGCGTCACACTGCTGAAACAGCATTTTAAATATAAAACACTCAAGCATCAAACTTTCATTGATGTTTTCCTCCTCTGCAGTTCTTCCCTTGTCAGAAATAGCTTATTGGTTTAACATCTGAAATCATTAGAAACTGTTTCCCTGGCTGACTGCCGGTGATCTATCAGCACCCATCATAAAGACTGGCAAGAGCGCTTTAACAAGCTGACAAATATTCACAGTAAAGATTTTTAAAGTTAAGATTTCAGCGTCCTCTCTAATTTACAAAATCCTTTTTTTTGTCCTGCCAACGTTTTCATTTTCAGTCTGATTTGCTCACTAAAATCTTTTGAAACACTGTCCTCTGACTGTCCACATGCCAAAATAGATCAGATAAGAAAATCAGAGGAGTAAAAGTTGATACGCTCATCTCAGTCACCTTCAATTATTATCACGCGCTCACAGCAGTTGCACTTACAGTACAGTAATTAGGCTTTACAAGCAGCAGTGAGGGATTCACTGACCCATCTTGTCTCTCAGGCTGCATAGAGGCGCCCCAATCTTATTAAATGTATGAAGGCTGTTGGGGCCATTTGCAGCCCCAGAGGAAGAATGCAGACACGACTCAAGGCTGAAAACTGTCCTGCCATCTCCTCTACGTTTTCTGAGTAAAAACTTTATTTTCATTTACAGCTAATATTCTCCTAAAGATGCTAGAATTGGCCATAGATCAAAGGTAAGGCAGAAAGGACGGGGTTCTCTGTAGTAAAGATTAAAATATAACATTTTCATATTCTCTATCAAGGAAACTAAACTGATTTCAAGTAGGGTTAACACATTAATATTGTAACAATTTAAATAACATCGTTTTTGCTATGATTACTATGGAAAGCACAATAACTAATTTTACTATAGTCAGTTATTTGATAAAAAGCTGTGAATGAGTTTAGCTAAAAGCAGAAAACACCTTTGCTTTTGTTCTTTTTTGGGGGGGTTGAAGAACATCTGACTCTGAAACTAAACATATGCCTTTGTCTGCGTCAAAGATTTGTTTTTATCTGTTTAAATATGATTTGCCAACTTTTTTTCCTCACCATTTCCCAATAATGTTTAGTAGTAGTAATTGTAAAAGAGCCTCTTTGGTCTTTAAAAGGTCTAAAAAAGACTTGAATTTACATCATTAAAAGCTGCAAAAATCCTGGTGATGCAATTTAAGCACAACGTGTGAGGAATCTCAACAAGGACCAATGCAACTGAAGACCTATTTCACATCCATACTGACAAAAAAGTAGTTGCACTGTTCGCATTAGTGGTTAATGGCTCCATGTTGGTTTTGTTTTGCAAACATTAGAGCATGATCAATCCCCAAAGACATTTAAAAGTGAGACTGAAGTTAATGAAACATCATTAAAGGAACACCAACTTCATAATTCGATCAATTTTTAAGACCTGTTGTAGGAGAAATAATTATATTTGAGACATTTTAAGACTTTTTAAGGATCAGCAGAGACCCTGAACACTGTTACAGTATTGAACTTCTGCAGCTTTTTTAAGAAATAAGTTGAAAATAAGTGTATGTTAGTGGCTATCTAACTGACAGTGTCCTCATGTGAGTCTTTACCTTGTATGGTTCCCCAAAGAGCGGCACATTCTCAGGGTTGAGTTCTTTGGCTTGGCTTGTTTCTTGGTTCCTCTGTTCCCATGCTCGGAGGCGAAGAAGGTTCCTTTCTTCATTGTATACACTGTAGAAAATTATTAAAGAAAAAGACATATCTTAACTCATTGCATTTAAAAGCGCATCATTTAATCTGATACACTAAATACAATTACCCAGTTAAATGCCAGAGGTACAGTAAAGTCGCAGTACGTGCCTTAAATATTAAAATTTAAATTCTACCGCCAAAACTAAAATGCTCCACTACTCACTGACAGATTGCAATACATTTTTTTCTTCACATCTGTATTTTTGTTTTTATGTTTTCTATGATTTTATACACTTATAACCCACGATGAATGTGTCTGATCAGTTTTGGCCAAATAAGGCAGAAAATTTAGAGACTGCAGATTTATGGCATCTTATCACAGACTTATCTACCCCGGGGGCAGAGCTGCAGTGTCTAATGGGAGAAGACGGTGCCCATCATATCTACAGACAAGTGTAATTAGACTCACAGACGCCATGAGGATTCACCACAACATTCACATCTGTTCTCTCTGTCCCTAAAGATGGCGTGCAGCCCATGCACAGATCAAATGGATAATTATGACTACTAGTCCTGATATGATGCCAATGGCAGAAAGAGCTACTTTACTATAGTAAATTACACTGTGTAACAACAGCAGACCCCATGTGATCAGATCTGTTTAATACATTTAATACACTAAAAAGAACTGAACACTTATCAACAATTTGAAACTTTGTAGTTCTCTTCCCAAAATACAATGTGATTATCCTCAGCAGCCCCAGTGGGATGCTTCCATGGCAACAAGTAGAGCAGCACAGATTTGGGACTTAGCTAAACAGATGAGCTCTTACTCATTAATTTAGGAGAGGTAAGGTAAAGTGAGGTGAGGTAAGGTAAGGTATACTTTATTTTTCCCACAGGGGAAGGAAAGACACTGGACAAATTACTGGTACAGCACAAACGGGCAATGCCCAGTCAGAGGCTCTACATCAGTGCTACGAAGGGCTAAAGCAACATACTGTATCTGTATTAAACTTAAACACTGGTCTTAAATAAAGTTGTTGATGCAGCACGACCCCTTCTACAGAAATAATTAGACACAGCTCCTGAGAGTGATATCAGGGGTTGAATTACTGAGGAAGCTGGAACTTAAACCATCCAGATTTAGCCCTTGCACAGTGATTTAATGTTAATGAGGTCAACCTCTACTCATTTAATAATTAGTTACATCTGCATTAACACTGTATTTAACAGGTTCACTACATTAACCACATTAACCCCTTTGAGCAATGTCAGCTATTTTGAGCAGTCCGGCTGCCCCTGTTGGCAGTTGAGCAGGCAGGTTTCCTGTCATTAAAGGACCAGTGTGTAGAATTTAGTGGTATCTAGCAGTGAGCTTGCGGATTGCAAACACTTCATCTCATCTCCCGTTCCAAGCGTGTAGGAAGAACCTAACTCACTCTAGGTTTACAAAAAAACACAAGAAGAACACCGAAGAACCTTTCAGGTGACTATACACTAATGAAAACATACGTATCAGGGTTCAACATCAACGTTTTGTTTTTTGTTTTTCACTTGCCCAGTCAGGCAAGTGGGTCAGAAATCTACTTGCACAGTTAATTTTTACTTGTCCCTGTACAAATTGTTTTATTTATTAGCAATTAGCAAATTACAACAAAGACCAAAGTAGGGCTGCAATGTCTATACAATGCCAGAAGATATTGAAAAAGATCCATCCGAGTTTTTCATAGTCCAAGGGGATGTCTTTACAGTCTGTATGAGAGCCTGAAAACATAATTTTCTGCCATTTTTGTATGAAAAATTACTTAAATGATTAATCGATTAACAAAACAGTTTAATTCCTTTTTACCAGTTGCCCAGTCAGGCAAGCAACTTGCCAGATTTATTTGCCCAACATGGCACTGGCATGGCATTGTTAAGCCCTGCCTCTTATATTCCATTTATGCCATATTCTGTCAATAATTCCTCATAAATCTTACACACTAGATGTTTAAAACTAATTATAATTTGCTTTATGCCGTGCCGTCTGTGTAGAACCTTCCATCAAGGTCTATGAGAGGAATATGAGTTTACAGATTACCAATCAGAAGTGACAAATGAAAAATAAAAAGGTGAACTGACAACCTGTCCACATCACATAGTAACCCACAAAAGAAAATCAAATATAGCAATGGACAAAAACATTTTCCTCTTTATTTTGCCATTGTTGCACAAAGAACTCTGCATCACTTAGTCTCTAAAGTTTCCTTTGTTTCAATGTCCTCATTCATACTTAAAAAGAAGGCTCTGTGAGTACACACCAAATTGTTTTTGCAACTTTCAATACACCAGAGTGTAACAAATGTGACAGCTAAAAGGACCTCAAGAAACAAATGAATTTAAAGGACATTGTACTCTACAAGAATATCAAAACACAAGGCCACACACACAGCAAAGTCTCACAGAGAGGAGGTGAGGGTTCCTGGTTGAGTGTGTCCTCAGACATGACCCCTCATGTCCACGAGAGACAGAGAGGCAATCTGAGAGTGGCTGAGTGATGCATTTGGACTCCATGGGGTGTTTTCTATTTATAAATGTAGGAAAACTCAATGCAAATGCAAATGCAAATGCAATGATACTAGAACTGCAATGGTTGGGCAACTGACAGAAAATTAACTATTTTGAAAACAGATTAATAGATCGAACATTCACAACTGGGGCTCTCAATTGTGAGATTTGCATATATGACAGTAAAATGAATATATTTGGAGTTTGGAGCTGGTTTCGCAAAATAAACTATTTGAACACATCACCACAGACTCAAAAAATAATCAGGCAAATAGTGAAATGATTCTTACTTGCAGAAACATTTTGCCTTACCCACCAGCAGCCACAAGCTAAAAACCCACAACAATACAGACCAGTGGTTTTGGTTTTGGCGCTTGGTTAATTAGTTGATAGACAGAAAACTGACTCACAAAATTTTTGATAATGAATGGTAGCCCTTGGAATGTGTGATAACACTTTTTTTTTAATACTTCATAACATTTTATACAATTAAAGATCAACTGAAAAACAAATCAACAAGTTTTGCTTTTGTCATCAGTTGACTAGGTTCTCTGCAGGCTGCAAACAAGATCCGCTTCTGCAAATGTGCATACTGCTGAAGTGGTTAGTGTGCTCAAAAGAGATGCATTATGCATTTTAAAATCACTTCTGCAATAAATCTGGTACCTACACCATATTTTAAAGGTCGCCACTGCGATGACTTTTATGCTCTTCTTCCTACGACTGATCACACATTTCCGAACAACTGTTGTGCAATTTTGCTGCCAGTGCAACCCATATGGGTGTTAAACTTTCAGAAAAACTGTGTCATCACATATTGGCTATGTTCTGCCAAAGCATATGAAACTAGACAATGTTGGTTTGCAAGCAAAGACTATAAAAGAAAAGCAATCTGTTTTTCACTCTGCCCTCACCAATATATATATAACATGAAACGTACAAGTAACTCAAAACTACAACCAGTATAAAGCTATATTCTACTTTTATTTGCCTTTAAAACTTTAACACTCACAGACGCACTTTTTAATTTGTCTGCTATAGATCAACAGGACCTTCTATCCTGTCTGGCAGCTGTAAGCCTCATATATAAGCTTCTGTAATGCTTTTACATTGAAAGTGTTTAAAGAAAGAGTTCACCACAAAATCAAAAATACATATCTTTCTTCTTACCTGTGGTGCTATTTATCCATCTAGATTTTTTTGGTCTGAATTGCTGAGTTTTGGAGATATTGGTCATAGAGATGTCTGCCTTTTCTCCAATGTAAAGGAACTAGATGGCAGCAATTTTCTCTTTTCCAGAAATCATGACCCAGTTACTCAAGATAAAACCACAGACCTTGTTTGATGTAGGAACTACTTTCTTTCTGGGAAACTGCACTCACCAACAATATAAACATGCAGAAAGAAGCATGCATCTACTCATGGATGAGAAGTCACAGCTGAGCCGGGGACGCCATTAATGTTTACATCCAGTGATGTCACAAGCATCCAGCTCTCTGGACGGTCCCATTCCCTGAGTTGGGAAGTCGTTCTTTTGACTTAAGTGTTTTCATGAGCTTTTAAGTCGCAATAAGGAAACAACATGGACGCTCCATCTGAACATGATTCCCTTAAACCACTAAAATGTTGCTTTACCCAACATGTTATCAGGGTTAATGTTAATAAATAACTTTTCTAACTGTTCTAGGTCACTCTGTGTGGACAGCAACTTAAGTTTACATGAAGTAATAAAAAGTTAGTAACCAACGACTTTCCAAGTTGTTGTTCCGACATAATTTTCCCATTCAGGAACTAATTGTTCCCATAATTCCAGCACCACATGAATGTTGATCTATTTTTTGGCTCTTTGAGCACCACAAGCCGAGTGCCATCTAGTTCCATTTAGGGCCCCACCAATACTGGAATTTTGGGGCCGGTGCCGATATTAGGAAGTAAATCAACATTCTGATATTGATTTATTGGCTGTAAGGCTGCAACTAATGATTATTTTCAGAGTCAATTAACGGGTCGAATATTTTCTTGTTTAATAGTTGTTTGTTTTAAATGGTGAAAAATGTCAATCAGTGTTTCCTAAAGCCTAAAATGACATCCTTAAATGCTTTGTTTTACTCATAACTAAATGTATTCAGTTTACTGGCATAGAGGAGTGAAGAAATAAAAAAAATCACATTTAAGAAGCTGAAATCAGAGAATTGACTTTTTGTCTTAAAAAATAAATACTCAAACCGATTAAGTGAATATCAAAATAGTTGGTGATTAATATAAAAATCAGTTTATCATTGTAGCTCAAATTGGCTGATATTCTTCATACAGAATATGTACAAAACTAAATATAGAATACAAACATAAAGACTTTATTTTTTTGCAATGAACCTTGTGGCAAAGTTATGTAATGAAGACAGGATATTTTCGTTTAACAGTAAATGACTGTAACACCCAGCCCTAAGGTAAATATAGTGCTGAATCTTCAGGGATTGCAACACCCACTCCTAATAATGAATCTGAAACTGTTCAGGGCACTGAAAACTGTTAGTATAAATGTTCACCAGTATTTTTAATAATTACAAATGCAAAAACACAAATAGAAAAAAAATATGTATAAATTAAACCTGAATTAAGAAAAAGGGATCAAATATACACATAAAATGCTGCCCGTAAAACTAACAAATAAAGATATTCTGCATAATTGTGTGTTAAAAAAAAATTCATACATGCACATATACACCAATATGAATATAGCGGTGAGAGGCAAATTTGGGCTGGCTCAAGTCAAAAGCCTGATGTGTCTCATACCTGCGGCGTCTGTATGAGTTCTGGGGGGGGGTGACAAAATCTGTGTCGGTATTTGACGACTTGTGGAGGAGGACTCCCACCCCTTTTAAAGTTTATATCCCACACTGTCACGAGCACGAGCCTCTAGTCCCGGTCAAGGTCTGTGGATTATCTTGAGTAACAGGATCATGATTTTTGGGAAAAGACGTTACTGTTGACTTTTACAAATGTATTTTTTGGCACTTTGAGCACCACAAGCTGAGTGCCACCTAGTTTCATTATGTTCGAGAGAAAGCGGACATCTCTACAGCCAATATCTCCAAAACCTGGCAAATCACACCCAGTAGTGATAAGTAACTAAGTACATTTACTCAAGTAGAGTGTTGATCACTTTGTGAAATTCACAAGCTACCAAACAATAAATCAATTCCACATGTATCAGCTGCAGCACTAAAGCAATAAGAACATTAATGCATCAATAATTATGGTCCAGTGGTATAATACATGAAATTGGCCAGTCTGCATTATGAGTACATTTAGTTCTGGTACAAACACATTTTGATTAGGGCCAGACTGATACTGGATATTTGGGAGCCGATACCAATACTGATATTAGGGAGTAAAAACATTTCATTATTGATGGATAAGATATGATTCCTAAAATGTGGCTATCAAACAACCCAATGTAATGAGAGGCAGGATATTTTACAGTTTAACGATTAACTTTATTGTCCAAAAGGTCTGGTTTGGTGTAGCTGTGTTGTTGTGGGTACAAACAGTGGACTTTTAAAGTTGTAAGGTTTATCCACATTGTACAGTGTCAGAAACAGGTTTAAAAAAAAAAAAAAGAAGGAGAAAAAGGTGTGAAACTTTGTCAGAAATCTGGAGAAATATAGGAGAACTGTGATCCCGAGAAGAAATACGAAGAGGGAAATGAAAAACAGGAGCCTCCTGGGAAAAATCAGGAGGGTTAGAAAGTATGGGATAAATAGCACTGAAGGTTAAAGGGATAGTTCACCCCAAAATGAAAATTCAAAATCTCCCAAAAAATGTGAGTGAATGATGACCAGTTTTCAAAGATTAAAAAAAAAGAAACAAAAAGCCTCTATACTGCTTCGTCTGGTGTAATCAAAGTCCCAACATACCAAGCTGACTCGAAAGACCTCATTTACACCATCTTTTAGCCTAAATCTTCATGATCTTCGTTGGAGCCATGTTCACTGTGTGTGCACACCTTCTGAACTGGGGGGCGTGCACATGCAATTGAACAGCATGTCGGGGCTTTAGGAGACTTGGATTACACCAGAAGAGCAGTGTGGAGGCATTTCATGTTTTGTTTTCTCTGTTGTTGTTGTTTGTTTTTTTTTTTCCCCCCTGTTTGAAAACTTAAACTGTTGGGAGATTCTGTTTTCCTGTGAAACTCTAAACTAAACTAACTAAACCTGACCTTCAATCGCCATGAGGGTGAGTCGATAATGACTGAATTTTCATTTTTTGGGTGAACTAACCCTTTAAGAGGAACTGTCCCTTTAAGCTGAAAGGCGTGTTGAGAGTAAGTTTGTCAACAGAAAATAAATTTTTTTATACATTTCTTCTGCCCAGATTATCACAGTCCAAGTTGTATGTTGATGGTACTGAATGGTTGAATTAGGTTGGTTGTGTTTTGGAGGTATTTTTTTGGGGAATAGAGTAAAAGAGTCAAACCCTTTTAAGCTGTTCCGCTGTTATCCAACTTGTTATCCCAAATTCCAGTTAATCAAAACACAAACAACACAAAAACTTTTTTTCTTTTAAAACCAATAATATTAAACATGTGTAAACAACAGCCCCCCGCTGACCAGCTGGTAAAAATCACATCAGCCTGCTCTTTCCAGCTGATTCCACCTCCTCCTCGAACTGCTTATCAAAGCTAAAAAAAAAAACATCATGTCACTTCAAACATCAACTACAGAAAAATCTCCAAACAACACGCTGACCTCCTGTCATACTTTATGCAAGACTTTCAAACCCACAAACTTTACTGATGGACGCGTGAAGTGCGCTGCTAGTGAGCCGCCGGCTAACCGCGTCCAGCTAATTACCCGTTCAGACGGGCTGTGAGTGAAGCTAGCAGCTAGCGGTAGCAGCTAGCGCTGCGCTAGCGGCTAGCAGTAGCAGTACCCGCGGCGTCGCCTGCTTACCTCGGCTGAGATGCCATGTGCGCCTCTCACAACAACCAAAGTTGGTTGTCATGTGTTTCTGACAGTCCTCACCGCGCTGTCCCTCTCAGCTGGTCACATTGTTTACCGGTTGCAGGTGATTAGTAAATTTAAATGGCTGTCAGGCCGCCGTTGTTTGATAGTTGTCTGCTAACCGTCCGTGTTTGGGTTGTCCACTCTCTCTCTCTCTCTCTCTCAGCCTGCTGGATTGTTCTACTCTGTTCTGCCAGCCGGGGACCAAGCTCTGTTTTATACACACAATTCACAACAAACCCGTCTAAAAAAACACCTGTGTTACTAGTATAAGTGTAAATACAAAGTAAATATGACGAATTAGTCCAATAAAAGCTGTGTTATTTACTGTTTTTTCTTCATTACAGACA